>OZ023308.1:2500-1252500 GCA_964007245.1 Hypomecis atomaria | reverse complement strand
TATTCCTAAACGACCCAGCGGAAGGTGCATCCCGAACTTCTACGGGTATTCGGTTGTATATAGCGGGCCCACCAATATATACAGACCTCTCCGATTTCGCCAGCTTATGAGAAGGAGTCACCAGTTGGTTTTTCCTAGCATTGCTTCTTAAATTTAATCTTAAATAGGTACCTTTCCTCTCAAATAATTCTAAATGGTTGTGCGTGAAAAGAGCCACCTGATAGATTAGTTCGCACGGCAGTGGCAGTACGCGCAGTTCCCTAAAGAGCTCCACACAAGACACAAGACACCAACAAGCGATAGAGAGGCACGATCGGCCTAAGCGTTCGGCTTGTTTCAGTTGTTGATTCAACAATGTTTTCTTATTCACGTAAAATTATCGTCTGTAAACTGACTTTACAGAAAACCATTTTTATTTTATTTTAGACTTGTCTTGTATAATATGTAAACGTAAGTAATAGACCTATATCTCAACCCGAGAAGGGCAAAACGATAGAGATCACGTAAAGAGGGTCAGACGCCTTCAAGCACTGTTGGCAACTGGCAGTTACGTCGTTAGCTTATCACTTATCTGATAGCCATCAGGTAAGTTTGTATAGGCCGGGTGGCTAGTCCTGGAGTCAGTTTTTTAGCCGTCTTAAGGCTTCTGACCTGGCTAAACGGTTAGAACAACCGGGTCCTACAATTTAACGTATCATCTAAGCCACGGTTGCATCACAACGTTGTTTTTTACTTTTAATTTTAAACTTGTCTTATATAGACCCTAGCTTTTACCCGCGGCTTCGCTCGCGTTGTATTTTAATTTTTTGCGCAATTACTTACATGGGAACCTTTTATTTTTTTCTGGTATAAAAAGTAGCCTATGTCAGTTCCCGTCTTTCAAACTATGTCCATACCAAAAATCAAATCAATCCGTTGCTCCGTGAAAGAGGAACAAACCAATAAACCAACAAACACACTGTCGGATTTATAATATACTAGCTGCCCGTCCCGGCTTCGCCCGGGTGCGATTGGCTAAAGAAGTTGAAAGTGTTTTCGAGTTAATTTATAGCCTATGACACTCGCAAAGAATGTGGCTTGCTATTGATAAAATAATTTTCAAAATCGGTTCAGTAGATCCAGAGTTTACCCCCTATAACCTCACAAACTTTACCTCTTTATAATATTAGTATAGAAGTAAGGATAAACGTAATCGACCTATATGTATATCTCAACCGGAGAAGGGCAAACGATAGAGATCACGTAAAGACGGTCATACAACTTTTAAGCTCTGCTGCACAACTGGTAGGTACGTCGTCAGCTTATCACTTATCTGATAGCCAGGTGGTTTGTACTTTTGCATAAAATGCCTACTCGAATTCGACACCATGTTTTTTAAAGAACAAGAGCACGGTAATGGTATCTAACTATCTAATAATCACGAGTCGGACTCGCGCACGGAGGGTTCCATACCGTATGGGAGCCCCCCTTAAATATTTTTTTAATTTTATTATTGAAGTGAATATACAACTTAATATTCTGTGAAAATTTCAAGCATCTACCTATTACCATTATAAATATCTAGCGAAAAACGACAAAATAATCAGGTTAGTTGTATGGGAGCCCCCCTTAAATATTAATTTTATTCTGTTTTTAGTATTTGTTATTATAGCGGCAACAGAAATACATCATCTGTGAAAATTTCACCTGCCTAGCTATCATGGTTCATGAGATACAGCCCGGTGACAGACAGAGGGACAGCGGAGTCTTAGTAATAGGGTACGGAACCCTAAAAATGGTAATGGTGACTCGGCCCTGTCCTTGAAATATATAGCTACAGCGCCACGTGGGCACGCAGTACGTAACAAGCGCTAGGGCTGCCCGCCTTCAGTATTTTAATTTCATTTACTAACTCTTTACTTCTTGAGTTTCTTTCTAATTTTGTGTATTAAATTTGTAACACAATCGTATTGTATCTACTTATTACGATGTAAAATTATTGTTATGACAAAAAAGAAATTCGTAAATATTATCGTAAACAGGACACTATTCTGGCTATCATTTTGAACCTTACTCCTGTACCAACCCGGAATCCGCGAAAAAAATCTGTTCTTTTTTTCTCGAATTTTAGTTTACTGAACTGTACCAGCCTTTTTTAATAGTCCACTGCAGGACGTCGGCCTACCCACGAAAGGTGATAGGGCCATATCCATCACGTTGGCCCAGTGCGGGTTGGTGGATTCACATACGCTATCGAATTTCTTCTACGTTATGCAGGTTGCCTCACAATGTTTTCCTTCCCCGAAAATCCAGTGGTGTGAAATTCCGTAAAAAAAATCCACGGAATCCATTGGTACGGGACCGGAATTTGAACCCACGACCTCACGATTGTGAGGCAGATGTCATTACCACTAGACCACCACGGCTCAGTATATTTAGCTGTCGTATCAGTATCACCCATTTATGAGAACCTTGTCTATAAAGTTTAATTAATTTACATAAAAATCTCGATTTACTCCTATGTAGGCAAATTAATGTATCTAGACTTGTAAACGATAGCGTAGGTTATCAGCAGTAGGTTACTACGTCTATTACACCCATGTTAGGTCACGTTTTATCACTGTATCGTGTCATAATAAGGTAGCGGCTTTGGTTGTAGCGGGCAGCGAGCACTGACATTCTGAAAATATTTTTGACATGATAAAGTCTTATAAATCGATGAACGCCGGCCGCACGCACGACAAACTGCCACGTTCTGCCTGACCCGAGCGAGAGCGCGGAAATAGCGATAGACTTCCTTCCTTTCAGCCATAGGACGTCCACTGCTGAACATAGGCCTCCCCTTAAGATCTCCAATAAGACCGGTTGGTAGCGGCTTGCATCCAGCGTGATCCTGCGGTCTTAATGAGGTTGTCCGTCCACCTTGTGGGTGGACGTCCTACGCTGCGCTTGCCGGTACGTGGTTTCCACTCGAGGTCTTTTCGACCCCATCGGTCATCAGTCCTCCGCGCTATGTGCCCTGCCCATTGCCACTTCAACCTGCCAATCCGCTGGGATATGTCGGTAACCTTGGTTCTTCTACGGATCTCCTCATTTCTGATTCGATCAGCAAGAGAAAAGACTAATCACGATCAATTCACAAAATTGGTGCACACGATGTTCTAAATTCAATTTTACTTTACCCTCTAGCGGATAAAAACGGCTTTTGCACTCTGAAATCGAAGTGTAAAAATTCTCTTTCGAGATGGTGGGATGAAAAGTTTATTACCTCGCTTCTAGCCTTAGGTCGTAGGTCCGCGCTATCTGCAGCGTGTACGCAATAACGCTATTAATTGTCAGATAGCGCCTATTAGTTTGATTTGTGTTGCACTGACAGGTTGATAGCTGATGTCAGGTCTTCCACGAAAACTATCTAGTCTATCAGTATCTTTGTTCTACTGGTCAACGAAATAGAACGAAATTGGCCCGGGAAACGTATTTTTCACCGACGAAATGGAGGAAGTTCTCAAGTCGACGCGTATACAGGATTATTTCTAATCAATTAGCATCCTTTTAGGGGCCTATTCCGTACATCAAACCTAACAACTTTTGTTCTACGACTTTTACTAAGTCTCAAAAAATATGCTGTTCTATAGAAAAATATCGTTCACCCTCGACAAAATGTATGGAAAAGCTGTTTTTTTTTTAGTTTTGACAAAAAAATTAAAAAAAAGTTGTTAGTTTTGATGTACAGAATAAGCCGCTAAAAGGATGCTAATTGATTAGAAATAACCCATTACCTATATGTAGATATTATATTTTTTCTTTTTAGGGTTCCGTTCCCAAAGAGTAAAAAAGGGACCCTATTACTAAGACTTCGCTGTCTGTCTGTCTGTCACCAGGCTGTATCTCATGAATTGTTATAGCTAGAAAGCTGAAATTTTCACAGATGATTATTATTTCTGTTGCCGCTATAGGTAACAACAAATACTAAAAACAGAATAAAATTAATATTTAATGGGGGCTCCTATATACAACAAACCTTAATTATTAACCGTTTTTCGCTCGATATTAATAATGATAACGGGTAGATGCTTGAAATATTCACAGAATATTTAGTTGTACATATATTATGTATACAGTACGAAACCCATCGTGCGCGAGTCCTACTCGTAGTTGGCCGATTATTTATAAATGTATAACCACGCATGAATTTTTACAGAGTAGTCCTATTTCGAAAATTATTTTTGGTTTGGTAGTTTATAATTCTCAGGTGGTCCCGTTTAAATTTTATTGAAATCTGCTGAGCCATTTTTGATTGTACTGTACCAGCCTTTTTAATAGTCCACTGCAGGACGTAGGCCTACCCACGAAGGGTGATTGGGTCATATCCACCACGCTGGCCCTGTGCGGGTTGGTGGATTCACATACGCCAAGAAATTTCTTCCTTGTACATATGCAGGTTGCCTCACGATGTTTTCCTTCACCGAAAAGCCAGTGGTGTGAAATTCCGTACATAAATTCCAAGGAATTCATTGGTTGGACTTGGGTTGGGTTTGAACCCACGACCTCACGATTGTAAGGCGGGTGTCATTGCCACTAGACCACCACAGCTTCCTGATTCATTTTTGATTAATCAATAATAATGTGAATATTACTACATCGATCCGTGCGAACTATTCGGAATTCTGAACACGGTTAAAATCGGTTATACCATTTTTGGTGAAAAAGCCGCTTTGCTCGCTCGGTTAATTTAAATTACGTTCGATTAAATTACAAATGATAACACATTAAATTAATCGAAACTTTTCTAACCTCGCGTTATCGCTGACCCCGATAACAGCTTGTTGTGGCATCACGAATTAATTATTAAATATTATTTACAATTAACGCACAGTTTATACATGTTATTGTTATTTATCGTGTAATTGAAAACGTTATCGTTTACTCGTGTTGTAATTATTTATTTGTAGTTATTTACTTATCTCGTTTTTATTGGTGACATTTGACTCTTTGAAAGTATATATTTTGTAAAGTGGATGGGCTCTCAGAGGTGTATATTAGTTACTAGCGACCCGCCCCGGCTTCGCACAGGTGTATCACTACATAGTATAAAACAAAGTCGCTTTCTCTGTCCCTATATCCCTATGTATGCTTAAATCTTTAAAACTACGCAACGGATTTTGATGCGGTTTTTTTAAATAGATAGAGTGATTCAAGAGGAAGGTTTATATGTATAATAGCCCTGTGCGAAGCCGGTGCGGGTCGCTAATTATACATATAAACCTTTCTCTTGAATCACTCTTATCTATTAAAAAAAACCGCACTTAAATCCGTTGAGTAGTTTTAAAATGATGAAGAAGAGAGAAAAGAAGACACCTTGCTGAACGTTGCTTAACTTCTATGATCGCTAATGAGCACCTAGTCACACTACGCTGTAAGTGCTACTTATTTTAACCATTCAGAGGCTTTCAGGCGGCTTTAAAACTTCACCACCAGGGCGAGCCTCCAGAATTTACGACCTTATTAGGGTTCCGTACCCAAAGGGTAAAAACGGGACCCTATTACTAAGACTTCGATGTCCGTCTGTCTGTCTGTCTGTCACTAGGCTATATCTCATGAACCGTGATAGCTAGGCAGCTGAAATTTTCACAGATGATGTATTTATGTGCCGCTATAACAACAAATACTAAACACAATAAAATAAATATTTAAGGAGGGCATACAACAATCCCGTACAATATAATACGTGATTTTTAGGAGTTTTTTTTAATAACGGCAAGAGGAATGGGGCTCCTATACGGTACGGAACCCTTCTTGCGCGAGTCCGGCTCGCACTTTTTATTTTAAACTAGCGACCCGCCCCGGCTTCGCACAGGTGTATTATACACGTAAACATTCCTCTCGAACTACTCTATGTATTTAAAAAACCGCATCAAAATCCGTTGCGTAGTTTTAAAGATATAAGTATACATGGGGACAGACAGCGGGAAGCGACTTTGTTTTATACTATGTAGTGATATCAAAAGAAATGCTCCGGTTTCTTTATGTACTTTCTAGAGTCTAGACAGTTCCACAGTTTTCCCGGCCGGTAGCCCGAGCGCCACTATCAAAACCTAATTCCATACCAATTGAGTACGTAAATTGTTTGCACAGCTGCGCCCGCGCCTCCACCCCATTGGTCGCGCCGCGTCGACCAATTACAGGCTTGTGTTTGAATTTCGAAATATTTTTTTCGAGTAATTTGCATGATTCATTTCCTCTTTCTTAGAAATGTTATGTTGTCATTTTAAATAGTGTTACGAAAAGGATGTTCCATTTGATAGGATTTCTCTTTTCTCTGTGTGTATTGATCTGTGATGTTATCCGGTTGTAAACAGACAGATAGACAAAACTCTTTATTTACAACCACAATTTAAAAATAAACACTATTTACACATATATGACAAAAAATATGATTATAAAGTGGCGGCCTTATCACCCATGGCGATTTCTTCCAGGCAACCTTGCACTAATATGAACTGACAAGAACAAAAAATAGTGGCCTTAACTAGAGATTAACAAAGAAAACAGTTCATCATTATATTCATATCAGCTGTAGGACGTCCACTGTCGGACACAGGCCTCTTCTGTAGAGCTCCGATAAGACCAGTTGGAAGGAAGCGGCTTGAATCCAGCGCGTTCCTATGGTCTTAATCAGGTTGTCTGTCCACCTAATCGATACACGGCCTATGCTTGCCGGTACTGAGTCTCCATTCAAGAACAGTACGAGTATATCCCGTCGGCTTTCAGTTCACGCTATGTGCCCTGCCCACCGCCACTTTAACTTGCTAATCCGTTGGGCTATGTCAGTAACTTCAGTTCGTGTACAAATTTCGTCATTTTTGGTCCTCGAATTTTTGCAACGTCAGAAAATGACTTCTGTTAACATGCTGATGAGGACTGATGACCGATAGGGTCGTAAAGTTCTCGAGTACCTGCGTCTATTTTTCCTGTACTATATGATATCTGTAGTCTGTAGTGACGCATCTTTAATACCTAAATAGATAATATCCCGTGACGTGGTGTAAAATAAACATTTTTATCGTCGAGGGGAGACTCGGCAACCTACCGAGATCGGGTTACGCTGGTTCACTCGTACGTGATGTTGTCATTGAACTGATAACTTTCAGTGTAAACATTATTTTTTATTAATATTTTTATGATGAATAGGCTAGTTGACAAAAATTTTTGACCGACGAAACGGAGGAGGTAGGTACTCAATTCGACGTGTAGGTATATATATATACTAGCTTAAAACCCGCGGCTTCGCCCGCGTTGTCTTAGTAGACAGGTACTTGCTTATGAAAATAGCCCGTAGTTTGACCCGCGTTTGTCTTAGTACTTGCTTAAAATTATAAAAGGCTGCCGGTTGGCTTGCGTTGTCTTGGCACTTCCTTAAAATAATAATAGGTCGTGGTTTAGCAAAGCATTATCGTATAACGTATTACTTGCAAGGATAATGCCTATGGTTTGGCCTGAATTGTCTTAGTATTTGGCTAAAATGATAATAGGTCGCGGTTTGGCCTGCGTATTCTTAGTACTCGCTTAAGATGGTAATTTATAGCACGCAGCTTAGCCTGCGTTGTCTTAATACTTCCTCAAAATTATAAAAGCCTACCGTTTGGCACGCGTTGTCGTATTACTTGCAATGCTAATAGCCAACGGTCTGGCCGCTTTGTTCTAGTAACTGCTTAAAATGATAATAAGCCACAGTTTGGCCCGCGTTATCTTGGCACTTGCTTAAAATAATAATAGTTCGTGGTTTTGCCTGCATTGTCATATAACGTATTACTTGAAAAGATAATGCTTAGTAGGCATTATCTTTTCAAGTAATTGGAATTGCCTACGGTTTGGCCTTAATTGTCCCAGTGTTTAGCTAGAATGATAATAGGTCGCGGTTTGGCCTGCGCATTCTTAGTACTTGCTTAATATGGTAATTTATAGTACGTAGCTTGGCTCGCGTTGTCTAAGTACTTGCTTAAAATTACAATAACCTGCCGTATGGCTTGCGTTGTCGTATTGCTTGCAATGATAATAGCCCATGGTATGGCCCGCGTCGTTACAGTATTAGCTTAAAATGATAATGGCGCGCGGTTTGGTCCGCATATTCTTAGTAGGTACTTACTTTAAATGGTAATTTCCCACAGTTTGGCCCGCGTTGTCTTAGTACTTTTTTTGCTTAAAATAATAGCTCTTGGTTTAGCCCACGTTGTCGTATTACTTGCAAGGATAATTATTAGCCCACGGATTGGCCTGCTTTGTCTCAGTATTTGCTTAAATTTACTTGTATCTAAAGCTTATTATGGAGTACGACAATTTTTAGATGATAAATTGCAAAATATTCGAATTAAATTTAATAATAATGATTGTATAATTTTTTCATGTTCTAATGATTATTTTATGGCCATATTGGACTTAACTGATAATTCAATATTTTTGTGATTAGTAGTAAGATCTCAATGTAACACATTTCAACAATAAAATGTTCTTTGACTTTAATAGCCCACGGTTTGGACCGCGTTATTTTATAACTTGTCATAAAATAAATACTTAATAAGTTATATTTTAATATACCTACTGTTTTTTTTTATAGCGAGAAAAGAATATTTTTCGATTTATGATGAGATATATTATGACGATCATGAGTTGACCCATGTAGGTTCCCACTCGTATACCAAATTTTATCCAACTCCATTCGCATGTCATGGTCTACATTACAATCGTCAGGTCCTAATCCTGGTCAGACCACTGAGCTCTTTGAAACTTATGTACGGAATTTCATACTACCGGCTTTTCATTGAAGGAAAACATTGAAGCAACCTGCATAGGCACGTCCTTAGAGAAAAATCGATGTCGTATGTGAACTCAGCAACCCGCGCTCGGCCAGCGTGATGGATATGGCTTAATCACCCTTCGTGGGTAGGCCTACGTTCAGTGGTTGACTATTAAAAATCGGCCAAGTGCGAGTCGGACTGGCGCACGAAGGGTTCCGTACCGTATGGGAGCCCATTCCTCTTGCCGTTATTAATAGCGAGCAAAAAACTCATAAAAATCACGTTTGTTGTATGTCCCTTAAATATTTATTTTATTCTATTTTTAGTATTTTCTGTTATAGCGACAACAGAAATACATCATTAGTGAAAATTTCAGCTGCCCAACTATTACGGTACGGTGACAGACAGACAGACGGACATCGAAGTCTTAGTAATAGGGTCCCGTTTTTACCCTTTGGGTACGGAACCCTAAAAAAGGCCAGTACAGGTATTCATCATGTTTCATTAAGTCATTAGAAATTTAATTTCGATTATTCTGAACCCAATGACAATCTCGCCCATAACCGTTTACGCAGTCAAAAGTGATCGAGACACTTGTAGGACTTTCAGACATTCTCTGACCAAGTACAGACGAAAAAGTAGCACACAAGAAGGTATATTTTATTTTAAAAATACATAGCGCACCTACATCTAGACGACAGGCATGTTCTAGGATTCCATTATACTCATCATTTGACTAACTTTTACTATGGTACCAACCCAGAAATCACGTAAATAAAATTAGCTGTTCCACACAAAAAATTCATCGACCCGCGACAAAATGTAAAGAATAGGTAATTTTCGCTTTTTCAGGGTAGTTCCCATAGTAAAGTAAGTAGTTATTGATCCGTATGTACCCTAAGTTCAAGTCTATTGGCTCACAAAATAAAATCGTTCATAAACTATTAGGGGCCCATTTTGCCCCCATTGAAGGATCTAAATTTTCTCAATTTAATTCTAGATATTTCACTACGTTTAAAAAAAAACGCGATTAAGTTATTTTTCACGCTTATATAGGATGTTTGGTCTAGCGTTCGACAAGGAATCCGGGACTTTTCCCAGGACGATAATAGTCATATATTAGTTAAAAGGGTGAGCTATTTTTAAACAATATTGCATCGGTTTTCAAACAGTCATTTAGTACTTTTTTTAGGAAATTGATATCCTGAAGGACCCACTGAAATTTTCCGGGATAGCAGTACCCCAAGTGGTAATTTGTGTTATTGTCTAGCGTCGTACCAAATTTCGTTAGAATTCATTAACCCCTTTTATCTTAGCTTTATAATTGATTATTTTGGCTATTGCTAAGAAACCCTATAGATTTTCCGGGATAAAATAGTTACTGTATTGAAACATGTTGTGTGCTTTCTACATACCTACCAGATTTTATTTATAACCGTTCAGCTCGTCTGATGTAATTTTTGATGCTTTTTTCACCAACTTTGGGAACTTATCTGACACGTTAGATAAGGAAAATTCGGAAAAACAGGAAGAAACGTAACTTTTATTTTATTTGTAAAGCTTAAATACAAAGTTTTAAGTCAATCGGTAAAGGTAATAAAAAATTAAATGCAAACAAAAAGGGCCCGTTTTACCCCGTTAGAGATCGATTTTTCGAAATTTTCGTCCTTTGTGCTTCATTACGTTGTACATTGTACCTATGTTCGAAATTTCAAGTCTATATCTTTAGTGGATTGGGTTGTAGCCTAAACTGATTAATTTTGGCTATCCCTAAGGATCCCCATAGAATTTCCGGGATAATAATAGTTCATGTGTTGAAACATGTTGAGGTAAAACACCTAATGCTAGACACATTAAGGACAACACAAGTTTCAGTATTCAATAATAATATATTTTGTTACCACATTGCAGTTAAAACTTTTTTAATCTACTAAAGCAATACTTAGATCTATTATTTCACATAAAACATTGTAATCATTAACATATTTCAATTATAAGTTTGTATTTTTTTAAACTTTGTCATATTAACCAATAGATGACATCTCAAAAAATCGTTACCACTAATAATAGACAGCACTTAGCACTATTACTAGACATGGCTTTAAATCACATTTAAAGTAGGTTTTCAAATCAAAATACTAAGGAAATACTCTGTCTTTAAACAGAGAATCTGTCTTTGGGCCATCTATCAAAATTTACTCATCACCTATTGTAATACAATCGTCATTTATATAATTATGTTGAAGTTATTAATCGGTACTTCTGCTTATCCATCAACCTGCAGTGCAAAATGAAATTTATAGTTATTTCTATCACCAGCAATTATCATTTTTGGCGCGTCGATCCTTTCAGCGATTTGACATTCTCTTATAATACTAATATCTTTATCGTTTTCCTTGACTAGTCTTGTTTTGATCACAGCTTACCATTGCCATAACTTCGATTTCACCATCTTGGCTAATATTTTGGACAATACAGAGATACCTGTGATATTTCTTTATACCAGGAAAATTGACAATCACATAGTCATCCTACTTGATCTTGCTTTTCTCAACGTTATTTTCTTTTGCATTTCCCATTTCTAATACATCGTTTTCAATTTCGTCAGATATATCATCTAAACTATCTCCAGAATCTTGCCACTCTTCTTCAGAACTTGAGTCGCTACTATAATCATCAGTCCTAACTTTTTTTTTACATTCTTAATGGTATTCTTAGCCAATTTCTTAGCAGCCTTTACGTTAGTTTACGTTCCTCTTCAATTTGCTCTTTCTTTCCTCTATTCTTCTATTCTTTTTCTAATTCATTTTTTTTCTCGGCTCTTTTTATTTTCTTGCTACAGTAGCTGTTGCGACACCTCTTCTACATTCTGCTATGGCAGCTTCCATATTATATTATCAGCTTCACTGTATCTAAACATCGGACTTTTTATGGGCTGCATCACGCTCGACCAAATCTGAAATCGATGAAACCAATAGTTGACACATACCTTACCCAATAATTGACATCCTGTCTACTATTGGGCAGAGTATAGTAAAAGTAACAAAATTGATACAGCATTTCACACACTTGGAATAGAAGTTATTTTTGTACAAATTTTGAACATTTTGATGCAACCTACTAGATGACACTTGTGTCATCTTTTAGGTTTTCACATATTTTGGTACCTAATAGTAGACACAGCAACAATTGTTATAAAAACTGAACTAAACATGAAAACAATAGCCCTCGTTTACTAATAAATCTTTAATATTTCTAAAATCAACACTAAATCCACAAAAAACGTAAATATGTATAACAAAATCTTACCTGCCCAATGTCAACCTCCTTACGAAAATGTTCAAGAATCACAGAGCATGTGTCTACTATTCCGCGTTGTAGCTGGCAACTGACGCAATTTTAAAATTTCGCTAGGAAAGGTGTTATAAGTTTTTAACCATGTGTCATAGATGATGCTAGGCGTCTATAAGATCAGTAGTCAAATAGATTTAAGGTTTATTATTCTTAGGAGGAAGGATTTTTCTCGAAGGTGTCATCCTTTAGTTCAGTGTCTGGCATTAGGTGTTTTACCTGTGTGCTTCCTCCATACCAGATTTCATCCATAACTGTTCAGCTCGTTGGATGTAATAGACGCTTTTTTCACCAACTTTGGGACCCAATTTGACCCCTTAGATAAGGAATATTCGGAAAAACAGGAACAAACGTAACTTTTATTTTGTTTGAGTAGCATGTATACAAAGTTTCAAGTCAATCGGTAAAAGGGAATAAAAAGTTACATACAAACGAAAAGGGCCCGTTTTACCCCTTTAGAGGTCGATTTTTCAAAATTCCGTCCTTAGTGCTCCATTACGTGGTCCAATGTATCTTTGTTCCAAATTTCATGTTCCTATCTTTAGCGGTTTGGGCTGTAGGCTGTCTGTCAGTCAGTCACTCAGCGAAGCCTTTTATACATATAATAGATATATATTTTAATGTATAACGCATAACTTTTTACGTAGTGGTCCGATTTTGATAATTATTTTTTGATTGGAAAGTGTATACTTCGAAATTGTCCAATTAAAATTTTATCGAAATCGGCTGAGCCATTTTTGATAAATCAACAATAAAGTGAAAAATGTTACATCGATCCGAGCGACATATTGCGAATTCTGTACACGGTTCAAGTCGGTGATGCTATTTTTTGCAAAAAATAATTATTTAATGTCCTCTTGTAACAGATAATAATAAACAGAGACTATTATCGAAAACAAAAATAAAAATATCTTAAAAATTAAATTACAAGCATATTTAGTTTCTTGCTTGACAAAGAGCGTACTATGGCAGACTATGACGTCACTGCCCGCTAGTGTCACACAATGTTATTCCGTGTGGGAAAGGGACAAGACATCCCCTCTTTATCCCTACCAAAATCTTTGCGAGCTTATATCTCCGAACTTTATAAGCCAATTTCAATAATTTTTTCAGTTTACGAATCATACTTAATTGCATAATTCACTAATACTTTTAACTAACTTAATGCCAGTCAACTACTTTATTAGGTCCTCGCTTTTACCCACGGGTTTTCCCTGTCCTAGAAACCCATAAGACTCTTCGATCTTTAAACTTGCCAAAAAAATAATCTGCCAAGTACGAGTTGGACTCGCGCATGAAGGGTTCCGTACCGTATGAGAGCCCCACGGCAAAAAAATCGCGTTTGTTGTATGGGAGCCCCCCTTAAATATTTGTATTATTCTGTTTTTATTTGTTGTTATAGCGGCAATCGAAATACATCATCTGTGAAAATTTCAACTCTCTAGCTATTACGGTTCATGAGACAGACGGACAGACAGATAGATAGATAGACAGCGGGGTCTTAGTAATAGGGTCCCGTTTTTACCCTTTGTGTACGGAACCCTAAAAATCATGTCGATAAGTCGCTCCGTTGCTGCGTAAAAGAGAAACGTTAACTATACTATGGGACCAGTCTGAAATCGCGAAAAAAATCAACTGTTTCATAAATCTTGTAGAGAGTTTGTTAACTTTTGTGTGGCCGTGGTGGTAAAGCGGTAGTAACACTCGTATTTATCATTCGTGAGGTCGTTGGTTCAAATCCCGGTCCCGTGCCAATTAGCTCTTTGGTGTTTATGTACGGACTTTAACACTACTGGCTTTTCGGTGAAGGAATACATCTTGAGGCAACCTGCGTATGTTCGTAGGGGAAATTCGATGGCGTATGTGAATCCACCAACCCGCACTGGGCCAGCGCGGGGGATATACCTCAGGAAAAATAGAATTTAGATTTGCACTAAATTTCCGATCCAATTTTTTTTTATAAGATAGAAAGAAACGATGGAAAAACAGGTTTATTAAATAGGCCGTAAATCGTAAACAGTAAGTTTTACAAAAAAGTTTACTGAAAACAAAAGATGCGAAATGTTATTTTCTACAGTAATGATCTCCATGACTTTTGCCCTAAAGTGCATAGTTTCCGAGATATCGGCCAAAAACGTTTTTTCAAGATGGCGCTTGAATCTCCAGGTGGAGCTTCAAGTCTCATCCGAACCGTCTATTTTTCCTGGAAGTAATATGGCCTTTCCACTCTTCGTGGGTAAGCTTGTTCAGCACTGGCCGTAAAAGGCCGGTAAAGTACAGATGATCCCATAGTAAAAGCTGTTCATAATTACCCCTCGGTGGCCAGCCTTTGTGCCCTCTTGGGAGCTCCGGGATCTCCAAAAGGAACGCACCGGTGCTCCCAGCACTTTGTGTGACTATTCGCCTGGTTTTTAACCAGGTTTGTGCGGTTCTCTACGACAGCGTTGCCACACACGCTGTCGTCCTCCTCTGGCCCGTTTGAGTGGATGGCCAGAGCTCCAACTCTGTCCACCCACGAGCCCAGAAGAGGTCCCCTTTTAGTAGGCTCTTACTAGAGGCAGGGGATGTTGTGGTCGAAATAATCATAATTATTTTTCCCAAAAAATGGCAAAACCGCCTTCTATCGCGTACAAAATTCGAATATTTCGTTAGAATTGTTTACATTATTGTTGATTTTTCAAAAACGGCTTTGCCGATATCTGTAAAATTTAAATGAAACCATCTCGGGAGTATTCCCTTTCCAACTAAAAATAATTTTTCGATTCGGTTCACAATGTGCGAAATTATTGATGTTCATCGTGTACAAAAATCGGATATTTCGCTCGAATTGCTTACATTAATTGTTGATTTTTTTTCAAAACAGCTCAGCCGAGTTCTGTAAAATTGAAAAATTCTTTTTTTCGAATTTTACGATTCGGTTCTCAATTGGCGAAATTATCGATGAACATACACAAAAAAAAGATACATACAGACGAACATAGAACCTCTTCTTTTTTGGAAGTCGGTTAAAAAGACTTTAAATTAATTCACTCTGAGTTTAAATAGCTTCAGATTATGTTTCTCGAGATGCAAGAAAGTCAGCAGTATGTTCCAATCCCTGGCCGTTCGGATTCGAACGTTGCTTCGTATGGACTGAATCATACAACTTGGCGGTTGTGATGTTAGCTACAAGCTGCGAATTTCCCAATTCTGACTGAAGCTTACTTAACAGCTGCGCGAAGTTTGTGTCCACAGCTTGTAGTTTAGCTAACACCAAAGCCGCCAGTTGTATGATTCGGCCTATACGTATCGAATAAAAATCAACAACGTCAAACTTAAAAACCTTTCTTTTCCATTTGCGAGCAAAAAGATATCAGTCAGATTTGGCTAAGAAAACAGCGAAATCGACACCACCGTTTATTTTCCATCCCACTAAAATCAAAACTAAATTAATAAACCAATAATAACCTGTCATCGCCCCGCCAGGAGAGCCGTAAACAATATTTTTAGTACAAATGATTCATTCGACTGTCATTATTTTAAACAACCACTATAAAGTATATCATTTGTAAAAAGTAGTTTAATTTGGATCGTGGCGAATATGTTTTGGTTTTAGGCTCGGGGATTGGATAAATTGTAATTTTAAAGGTCGGACTGTAATCGAACGACGCGGCACGAAGCGTCATTATACTCTTCTTTAATTTTTATTTATTTTTCATCGCGAATCCATAATTCCACGCTTGACCACCACCTCGCAGACCTAGAAAATTTACTCTGACTTTGAAAAGCTTTAGTTTAAATAATAATGCCGGCTCCGAGCGGCGCGGCGCTCGGATCATTTTAAATGGTGCTGTAAATGTGCGAACACCTAGTCAAACTACGCTATGAGCGCTACAACGTTTAACGTTGTGCCATTCGGTTGGGTGACTTTCAGTCAGTCTTCGGATGAGTAACCGTGAGTCGCATTTACAGCTGAGCACTACCGTGGATCGGTTGACACGTTAAATTGTAGGTCCCGGTTTATTTCACCACAAGATAGTCATGTCAGAGGCCTTCAGGTTGCTAAAAAACTGACACCAGGGCTGGCCACCCGGCCTATACGAACTTCTTTAACTGCTGCAGTCAGTACGTATTGCAGCCTAAAGAATGCTTTGATTCGCATACTACGCAGCGTCACCCAAATACGGTCCGACCTTTTGTTTTTAATTGGGGAACAAGGAGGTTATTGACAAGAATATATCACGACATAGGCGCAAAATATCTATAGACGTATGCACTATGCAGATTACTTTACGATTTTTTTTTTCACCGAAAAGCCAGTGGTGTGTAAAAACGTACATAAATTCCTAATAACGCATTGGATATGAGACCGTGCTTGAATCCATGCATTTCGCTTCTATGGCGAACGTTCACCAAGTCTACGGATGGGTGACCGCGGGTGGCATTTTCAACTGAGCGCTACCGAAACTCGGATGACACGTTAAATTGTAGGCCCCGGTTGTTTTGACCCTTCAGCCATGTCAGAGGCCTTCAGGCGGCTTTAAAACTCGGACACCAGTGTGCTTAGCATACAAGACCACGACAAGAGTTTATCGTCGTGTGCAAGGGTGACAGATATATGCTTCATCATAACTCTGTCACGTTCTGACACGTCGATAGTATAATTTTACTAGCTTTTACCCGCGGCTTCGCCCGCGTTATATTTTGATTTTGGCTTATGTTTATGTCGGCTGAGAAACCTAATAACCTAACCGACAAATATCAAAATACCTTAAAGGAATGCAAGGTTGGAGTGTATATGCAAGGGTCAGGGGTCTTAATTACAAATGAATAAAAACTATACCTATATTTCAATGTTTTTGGCTGTTTGCAGTTATAATAAACATTACAATGGTACAGCAAAGTTTATACCTACTTGTTCCTAATTATTGCTTTTTTACAAATATTTGTGCGAAAATCGATTTGTTTCTAAGGTTTTTACGTGTTAGATTAATTCCAATTTTTTTGTTCTAAATAAAATCTCTGCTTTCCATAAACTGGGCATTCCAAGATTATGTGCCACTGCACATGAGTCTCCTCTTTTGTGGGTTCACAGATGCACGATGGGCTTTCCCTCAACTTAAATCGATGTAAGTATTGGGAAAACCCACCATGCCCCGTCAGCACTTGAGTTATGATTCCCACTGGTGCTATTTCTCTTACGATCTTGTATGCCGCCCTTGCATCCGGAAAATATGTTTTGGTTGCCGCCGCTGTGTGGCCATCCTGATAACGCCGGTTCCACTCGTCAAGAGAGTCCTTTCGGATTTCTCGCTTGACGAATGAAACGGGGCAGTTATCGTAAATAGGTCTGCACTTCGAGTGCAGTGCTGCTTCCTTTGCTAGCTGGTCCGCTCTCTCATTTCCCTCCATCCCCGCATGTGCTTTAATCCAATAAAGTTTCACTATTTTATTTTGTGCGTGTAGCAACTTTATGTTAGCTTTGAATTTACTGCTTAGGGATGGAGGGAAGATACGCCAACTACCGTTTCCAGTGCAGACCTGGAGTCACAAAAGATTTTTGCTTTTTCGGTAGCCTCAAGAAGTGTCAATAACTCGGCCTGGTACACGGAGCACCAATCGGCCAATTTCAGCTTGCGGGTACTGATATCAGTGACATCATCCCAAATGGATAATGCCGCCCCAACTTTCCCTTTAACTTTGCTGCCGTCTGTAAATATGTTAATTTCTCGGTTAATAGTTTGCTCTAGTGCTGCTCCGTCTGCCAGGCATATGAACTCCAGCTCCTCCTGCTGCGCTGGGTGTGGCTTCTTTTCTGTTTCTCTATCTCCAGTTACTTGCTGGGAATAACCCTTCTCAGTTTCATAAAGCAAGGCTGCTTCCTGGACTCTGATATGACAGCCGTGGATTAGGGGCCGCGGAGGGATATATGGAACTGGTGGTGTGGGTGCCGCCACCTACCCTACCTTCCGCTAGGCCGTCAACGTGTTGGCAGACGCATTGGGGCTGCAGGGGAAGAGAGGTGTCGGTATCGCGATGGCCGTTCTCACTGCCCTCTGCAGTTGAAGAGGCAGGCGCTGGGCTACTATGACTGACCCGCTGCACTGGGACCAGGGCGTTGGAATGCTGTCTGACGTTCAGTACTGGTTAGTCCAGAGTGGTGGATGACGATGTGTCTTGTGCTCTGAAACACTCCGTCATTATGGCGAGAGCGCAAGCTCCGTTATGGAGCCCGAGTCTGGGCTAGCTCTGTTGAGTGCCGCGAAGGAGTGCGAAAAATGTAGGAACGTCCTAAACTTGACATGACAGGTTATTTCTGGCGCTTAGACGGCTGCTACCGCAGCCCGCTCACTTAGTTTTTATCCTATCTTACGGGAACTGTTAAAGTTTTTGCGATAAAAAGTGGCCTATTATGTCACTTTTCGTCTTTCAAACTATATTCATGCAATAAGCCAAGGCAAGTTGCTCCGTTGCTGAGAAAAAAATATTGTTAAGTCCTACGGGAACCACAATTTTTTCGCGATGGAAAGAATCCTATGTCACTTTCCGTCTTCCAAACTATACCCACCCCAAATATCAAGTCAATCCGTTGCTCCATTGCTGAGAAACAGTTATTGTCCTATCCCATGGGAATCACGAATTTTCTCGAGATAAAAAAGTATCCTATTATCACTTTGTCTTTTAAACCAAAGGTATCCATACGAAAATCAGGTCAATCTTTTGCTCCGTTGCTGCGTCAAAGAGGAACAAACCAACAAACTTTTCGGATTGATAATATTAAAGTATGATGTAAACCATAAAGGTAGAATAAAGAAACATGTTAAACCTCTAATGATAGAAGATTTAAAAATATTTTAAATGTCAGACAAAATGACGGCCTGGTATTAAACGTCATAGTAACATGTAGCATGCAGAGGTAAAATAACATTTTATCCAATTTTAATGTCAGTTGTCATTTTCAATCCATACTTTATTTCCTCTTCAAGTGGATATAATGGTGGAAAAACAATTTGTCCCCTTGCCATGCTACTTGTGATTTATAAAAGTCTGCAGACAATGTCACCTGTCATCCAATTACGTTTGGCTGTGACGTTTCGTTAGTCCATATTAGCGTCATAGAGGAATTAATCACTTAGCGTCTTTGTGATAGTGGCGACAGTTTCGCTTTCGATGGTTTTTGTCCTGTCCTACAGGAACTATGCAATTTTTCGGGATAAAAAGTATCCTAAAGCTCCTTCCGCCTTTTAAACTATGTCCATGCCAAAAATCAAGTCAATCCGTTGCTCCGTTGGTGCGTGATGGAGTAACAAACCAACAAACCAACAAACTTTTCGGATTTATAATATTAGTAAGGATGGTCCTTATGCTAAGCCCGCTGGGCTAGCTACCCGACCTATACGAACTTGCTTACCCACAATAGGCCATCACGGTTCCTTACTATAGTTCGGCCGTTCAGACATGCGTTCCTGACACGTCATCTTGAAAAAATGTTTTTGGCCGATATCTCGGAAACTATGTACCTACTTAAGGGCAAAAAACATGATCATTATTGTAGAAAATAAAATTTCGCATCTTTTGTTTCCAGTAAACTTTTTTGTAAAACTTACCGTTTACGATTTATGGACCATTTAATGTTTTAGGTTCATTTAATGAAATTTTTATTAAATGGGCCATAAATCGTAAACGGTAAGTTTTACAAAAAAGTTTAATGGAAACAAAAGATGCGAAATTTTATTTTCTACAATAATGATCTTAATGTTTTTTGCCCTTAAGTACATAGTTTCCGAGATATCGGCCAAAAACATTTTTTCAAGATGACGTGTCAGGAACGCATTCTCTTAACGGCCGAACTATAACTAGAGGTACTAGTGTGGTACACTAACCCAGTATCACGAGTTAGTGGTACTAGTTATCACCACCAACCCAGTTTATACCAAAAGTAGTTTTTTTTTGTCCGGTCGATTTTTACGCGTCTTGCGCGCGTTAACTTGATTTACTGTTTGCCGCCGGCTATCTTCTATTTGGAGCTACAGTTCGTGCCGAATTTTGTGACCGCTCTGTTGTTCATTGACGGTGTTACGGTATCTCGACACTAGGCGGCGCCACACTAAAGAATACATTCTTAGAACAAAATTAAATATTGAAATACTTCCGATTAGATGGCATCTAAGTTACCGATATAGCGACATGACGGTACGACTCGACTTCACGACGAATCTTTTAGAATATTTCTATAGTTTATAGCTGTAATTAATTCGTATCCAGGTGAAGAAGCTATTATTAATCAGTAATTTATTTAAGTATGTTACAAAAATAAAAATAAAATATTAATATTAAAGACGACGCAGTCAGGGAAAGCCCAAGAAACGCTAGCGTGACGATCTTGACTCATTCGAGAGGGGTTGGCAAAAGGTTGCGATGGATCGCGATTTATGGAAGGAAATGGGGGAGACCTTTGCCCAGGAGTGGGATAGTACCTATAGGTTAAAAAAATATATAAAAGGGTCGTGAGAAACAACAAGCGGTCGTAGCGGTCTTTCCGTTTGGCGGGCACTGTACTAAATGGTATCGGTAATTACCTCAATATAGTTCTACAATCTACATACCTACTTACTATGTACTTACCTTTGTAGTCGGTTTCATTTTCTACTTTTTCTTAGTTGCTTTACAAACTTGGTTCAATTTTCTGCTTTTTGTTAGACCATAAACTTTTCTTTCTGTACTGATAGTATGAGTTTGTCAAGTTTTTTTTATCGATGTAAGTATGTAATTTTTACATTATAGTTGATATTTCAAAAACAACAAACAATGTCGATGCCGATGTGGAACGCTTTGCCTGAGTCTGTCTTCCCGCTAAAGTACAATGTAGGTGTCTTCAAATCCCAAGTAAATACTTAGGTATCTTCTAGGTAAGCGTGTTACATCCTAGAACGCATATCTGCTTAACATCAGGCAGTGTGTAGTCAAACGCAAACCTATACGAAATAAAAAAAAATGTAATTTGAACGGGACCACATCTGAAATATATTTTATCTACCGAACAAAAAAGTTTCATCAGAATCGGTTTAGATAGAGAAGTAATCGCGTAACATACGCACAAAACAATATGCAGTTGAATTGAGAATCTCCTTTTTTTGAAGTCGATTTAAAAAATGCAAGTGAAGTCCCTCCGCGCGGAAGAAGTGAAACTTCGACGCAACAGTGCTCTCATACCTCCCTCCATGGTAGCGTAAACGTTTAACGCAACCTTGTTGGAAGTCGCATTAGAAATATAATAATAATATTGGGGGACATCATACACACGGTCTCTGACCCCAAACTAAGCAAAGCTTGTGATGTAGCTGCCAGAGACTGATATACTACATATACAATTATTTTAAATACATACTTATATAGATAATACCTAAATAACACCCAGACACAAAGCAAACACCTATGTTCATCACATAAATGCTTGCCCTAGGTGGGGATCGAACCCACGCCTCTGTGGCGTCAGATCCAGAAGTTAGGTTCACTAACTACTGAGCCACCGAGGCAGTCAGAAGAGAGAAGTTTCACTTCTATTAATTTCATTACTCAAAATCTTTTTGCTATAAAGCGATATATCAGACAAATTAGGAATTAGACACCTTCAAACTGGCAATACAAATGAGCTTGTATCATAGCTATTTTATTAACACAATAAATTGTACCGTTTAGGGCTAGACTTTGGCATTTATTTGTATGCCTTTATGGTAATAGCTCTTTTATACTCGACATTCGTAGTTCGTATCAGCCGTTGGACGTCGACTGTATGTCATAGGCCTACCCTTGTATTTCAGAATAGCTAGAGAGTGCGTACGTAAATCCTTACAATTTTTAATCCAAAAGTGTGTTTTCACGCAGCAATACAAATAGCCTTAGACCAAATAAAAAATAAAGGCAGAATGTTGTGAACAAACAAGTGAAGCCGGCAAAACTACACCTCACCGTGTACAGACACAATTACACACACATACACGTACAACAAAACTACGCCTTGGTTTGTCGTTCATGACAAAACACACTTTTGGATTAGTAATTGTAAGGATTTACGTACGCACTCTCTAGCTTGTCTGAAATACAAGGGTACGAACTATGGCGGCGCAACACCGACGCACTCACCACATGTATAAAAAATCGGCCAAGTGCGAGTCGGACTCGCGCACGAAGGGTTCCGTACCGTATGGGAGCCCCATTCCTCTTGCCGTTATTAATAGCGAGCAAAAACCTAAAAATCACGTTTGTTGTATGGGATCCCCCCTTATTATTTTATTCTATTTTTAGTATTTGTCGTTATAGCGGCAACAGAAATACATCATTTGTGAAAATTTCAGCTGCCTAGCTATCACGGTTCATGAGATACAGCCCGGTGACAGACAGCCAGACAGACAGACGGACATCGAAGTCTTAGTAATAGGGTCTCGTTTTTACCCTTTGGGTACGAAACCCTACAAAACCGGCCTCACTTGTCTGTTTACGACTTTCTCTTGTCTTGATTTTTATATTTGGTCTGAGCGAATAGCAAGTATTTTTTGGCATGTATATAGTTTTTAGGGTTCCGTACCCAAAGGGAAAAACGGGACCCTATTACTAAGACTTCGATGTCCGTCTGTCCGTCTGTCTGTCTGTCTGTCACCGGGCTGTATCTCATGAACCATGATAGCTAGGCAGCTGAAATTTTCACATATGATGTATTTCTGTTGCCGCTATAATAACAAATACTAAAAACAAAACAAAATAAATATTTAAGGGGGGCTTCCCATACAACAAACCTGAATTTTTAGACGTTTTTCGCTCTATATTAATAATAGTAACAGGTAGATAGGTTTTCACAGAATATTTAGTTTTATATTCACTTCAATAATAAAATTAAAATAAAATAAATATTTAAGGGGGGCTCCCATACAGTACGGAACCCTCCGTGCGCGAGTCCGACTCGTACTTGGCCGATTATTTTATTTATATCGCGAAACATCCCTGACTAGTTCAGGGGTCTTCGTCATCACAATTGTTAAATTTGTCTTATGTATCACTAATTATATGACATGGATATAGTACAAAGGTTGGGGAGTGTCATATGTAGGCCACTTTTATCCCGGAAAAATAAAAGGTCTCTATAGAATAGTCCTTAAGGGATAATTGATCTTTAGGGGAGGCCTATGTCCAGCAGTGGACGTCTTATGGCTGAAAGGGAGGAAGGAAGGAAGGATAGAATAGTATAAAATACAACGCGGTTGAAGCCGTGGACAAAAGCCAGTTAAGTAGGTAATTTTTAATTATGATGATGATTAGGCAAAATGCCCGTGTAGCAACCCTAAACGAATAAGCATCACAAAAACGCTAGCCGCTATCAATCACTCCGCGCCTTTGACACGTCATTGAACTATCTCGCCGTATTCGGAGCGTTATGACAGCCCGTTATGGGGTGTGGCCCCAGTGCGAGCGGCGAACGGGGCGGGTAAAGAAGTTGAATTTTTGAAAAATATCTTTCCTTGATTAGTAAGTTGAAACTATGCTGCATGATACGGCAGGGTAAATAGCACGAAAAACCGGGGACTGATAGAGTCGTAAAGTTCTCGCATGGAGACTACATAAAGGCGAGCGCAACATAGGACGTCCACCCACAGAGCGGACTCCATTATTAAGACCAGAATCGCGCTGAATGCCGACACGGTTTTCGTGGGATTGTTTTGGGGAGGTCATGAAGTGACCTAGAATAGAAAATCTGTCTTTCATTTATTTATTTATTGTGTTACATTCTTCGAGCAAATATCTATAGAGCCACAATCGTGAAAATAAGTGTCCGAGCCAAAACCCTGCCCAAGCTATGTAGTGGGCAGGCTTTTTAGTTAGTCGTAAGGCGATTGCAAGCCGACAATAGCACTGCGCGATGCCAAAGTGCTCGGTTACAAGCACTAATTAGGTGACATAACGTCGAGATTCGAGAAAACGGGTCATTGTGAATTATTTAAAGTAAATATCTAAGTCGGTGATTCGGTATGTATGACGGCGCGGCGCTCGGACATTTTTTTACGACTTTCACTTAGGGACTCTGGCTCTGTAGATATTTGCTCAAAGGTTAGGTAAAGGTTTTACAGGGAAGTTGGCAGGCCGCGTATGCCAATAGGTTGCGCTATCCTTTCTTTTAACACTTCAGATGCTGTTCGTTTGTCAATATTGTAAGGACTGATTGTGGATCATTCAACCTGTAATACTGTAAAAGCGGTCATAGAAATATGCTGTGGATTTATAGATCACTACATAGTATAAAACAAAGTCGCTTCCCGCAGTCTGTCTGTTCCTAGATCTTTAAAACTACGCAACGGATTTTGATGTTATTTTATTAATACATGAAGTGATTCAAGAGGAAGGTGTAACGTAATACATGCACCGGCGCGAAGCCGGGGCGGGTCGCTAGTATCCTATAAAAATATCAAAAGATCTCTTACTCAACTGTAATCTGTTCATCTTTGCATCTTATTATTATGTACCAATTTTCGACTTGTCATATATATCTAATTCCAATAAAAAAATATTATTATGCTTTGTTAGTTTAACGTGTGCTTTAAGCCCGATTACTTACAGAGGCGCCAGCGTAAATTTAATAGCAACGTAAAAAGCGTTCCCTCTATCGAATGCCTAAAGTGAAAAAGAAACAGGACTAAGTATGCTATTTAGCTATTATAATTACGCTGACGCCTCTGTAGTCTGGCTTATTGACAAGGGTTATTTGAAAACGCTATCAGTTTATAACTTGCCCCACAGAGACTGTACAATGGTGTGACTCGTATCAAACTGCATCACTTTAACTTGCAGCATTACTGATTTGTTGCGTACTTATTCTACTACAGGTTGTTGCTAAATATTTGGTAAAGTTTTTTGAGTTTTTTTTTTTAACGCAAATAAGTCCGCGTTTGACCACCGACTCGCCTGATGGTAAGCGACGTTGTGGTGGAAGATGAAGCACGCAGACCTAGAAGATAACTATTCACTCTGACCTTGAAAAGCTTTAGATTATATCTCTTAGGAAACAGGGAAGCAGGAAGACTGTTCCATTGCCTGGCGGTACGATTCAGAAATGTTGACTTGAACTGAGCGTGCCAATATTTTTGAAGTAAAACATCTAATGCGACTTCCTACAAGGTTGCGTTAAACGTTTAACGCTACCATGGAGGGGGTATGAAAGCACTGTTGCGTCGAAGTTTCACTTTTTCCGCGCGGAGGGACTCCACTTGCATTTTTTTGGACGTCGACTTCTGTCCCATTTGTTGTCTTCTATTATCTGAACGATGACTCGATAATAATCTATCCATCCACTAGCCAAAGGACGTCTACTACTGGACATAGGCCTCCACTAAAGATCTCCAATAAGACCGGTTGGTAGCTGCTTGCATCCAGCGCGATCCTGTGGTCTTAATGGGGTCATACGTCCACCTTTTGGGTGGACGTCCTACGCTGTGCTTGCCGGCATGTGGTCTCCGCTCAAGAACTTTTCGAACCCATCGGTCATCAGTCTTCCGTGATATGTGCACTACCCACTGCCCATTCAACTTGCCAATCCGCTGGGCTATCTATATCGATAGTACTTAATAAAAGTTTTATAATGATGACAATTAAGATAATCTTGGAGACACGGAATACCCACAAAGGCTATCATCATGTTAGCTGTAGGACTTCCACTGCTGGGCACAGGCTTCTCCGGTAAAACTTTTGGATCGATTTAACACCATCTACATATATCCAGGGTATCTATGCGTTAATCAGGTTATCAGTCCACCTTGTCTTTATATCTTACTCTGGTCCAAGTTGCCTGGAAGAAATCGCCATGAATGATAAGGCCGCCATTTTATAATCATATACTGTCCTATATGTAAAAATAGTATTTAATTTTTGCTTTGCGGTTGTAAATACATAAAGAGTTTGGTCTGTGTCTGTCTGTCTACTCAGCGCTAGCGTGACGTAGTCTCTATTCGAGAACTTCCTGTTCGCTCCTATTTCAACTTGCTAATATATGTCGGTAACTTTGGTTTGTCTACCGTTCCTCGGAATCTATCAGAGTCTAGAGAATCTGAGTATATCCTTCTTTATTGTTTGATCGGTATTTGGAGAGATCAGAATGGACGCACCCTGTGAACAATGCAGGGTCCAATAAGGTAGTCACGATTTATTATTTGGTACATGAAATGATGATAATGAATCATATCTCGTGATGCCCCGATTTGTGAGCTGAAGAAACCAGTAATCGTCTGCTCGGTTATACAACCACCGAGCGACATTTTTCTCTTATTATACCTAATAATTTTTCGCAACAAGTACATATTATTTTAAAAATCACCTTTTTTTAAAAAAAACAAGCTTTTACTGAACAAGTACTCGCGAAGACGAATCAAACGAGCCGAAACTCGATAGGGTTGCGTCGTTTTATTACAGAGTAACTACGAGTATGACCACCTTCCAGCTCCATCATCATACTCTAGTTACCATTGAAAGACAAACTGTACTTAGTTTACTTACTTACTTACGCCAAGACCATTCAAATGAACCCAAATTCGATGAGGTTATGTTTCATTGCTAAGTTCCTTTGACCACCTTCCAGCTCCATCATCAGATCAGCACCATGTCATCATAATATTGCATTGTCATGCGATTTACACATTTATGCAAAATTTCTGTTCAATTGGTAACCGGGAAGTGGATCAAATTTAACTTGCAAGATTTGATTACAGACAAAGGGTGAAACTAAATAAAAGCTTGTAAAAATGGCACCACCGACTTCCATCGTGTACAGAATTCGAATTGTTTGCACGAATCGATGTGACATTCATGAACTCGTACGAAGTACTTACGTCCTCCTTTTTAAAAGTCGATAAAAAGTCACTGAACATAGGCCTATCCTCGACGGGCGATTAGCGCCGGATTGTAACAACGGCCGGCCTTACCGTTAACAGCGATCTTTGCCAGGCAACCTTAGGATGGAACATTGGGATGGCTCATTTGTATAGATCGCGTATATAACGCCATGTTTGCTGGCCCAGTCCGATAGACAGATTTTAATTCGATTTGAAGTGACGTCTTATAAATCGATGAACGGCTGCATGCACGAAAAATCATGACTCATTGTCACGTTCCGCCTGAGCCGAGCGTGTAAGCGAGAGCGCGGAACATATAGTCATATAGTCATTTATTCATAACACCATTTGTTACAAGTCAAAAAGTAAACATTACATTAGGGCACTATACAATATAGCACGAAATAAAAATAGATAATACTTGACAATTTCCAAATTAGTCACTAAATCTTAATACAATTCAGGTAATTTTAAAAAGTCATTTACGTCATAAAATAGTTGCTCATGTAGCCAACATTTTAATTTATTCCTAAACGACCCAGCGGAAGGTGCATCCCGAACTTCTACGGGTATTCGGTTGTATATAGCGGGCCCACCAATATATACAGACCTCTCCGATTTCGCCAGCTTATGAGAAGGAGTCACCAGTTGGTTTTTCCTAGCATTGCTTCTTAAATTTAATCTTAAATAGGTACCTTTCCTCTCAAATAATTCTAAATGGTTGTGCGTGAAAAGAGCCACCTGATAGATTAGTTCGCACGGCAGTGGCAGTACGCGCAGTTCCCTAAAGAGCTCCACACAAGACACAAGACACCAACAAGCGATAGAGAGGCACGATCGGCCTAAGCGTTCGGCTTGTTTCAGTTGTTGATTCAACAATGTTTTCTTATTCACGTAAAATTATCGTCTGTAAACTGACTTTACAGAAAACCATTTTTATTTTATTTTAGACTTGTCTTGTATAATATGTAAACGTAAGTAATAGACCTATATCTCAACCCGAGAAGGGCAAAACGATAGAGATCACGTAAAGAGGGTCAGACGCCTTCAAGCACTGTTGGCAACTGGCAGTTACGTCGTTAGCTTATCACTTATCTGATAGCCATCAGGTAAGTTTGTATAGGCCGGGTGGCTAGTCCTGGAGTCAGTTTTTTAGCCGTCTTAAGGCTTCTGACCTGGCTAAACGGTTAGAACAACCGGGTCCTACAATTTAACGTATCATCTAAGCCACGGTTGCATCACAACGTTGTTTTTTACTTTTAATTTTAAACTTGTCTTATATAGACCCTAGCTTTTACCCGCGGCTTCGCTCGCGTTGTATTTTAATTTTTTGCGCAATTACTTACATGGGAACCTTTTATTTTTTTCTGGTATAAAAAGTAGCCTATGTCAGTTCCCGTCTTTCAAACTATGTCCATACCAAAAATCAAATCAATCCGTTGCTCCGTGAAAGAGGAACAAACCAATAAACCAACAAACACACTGTCGGATTTATAATATACTAGCTGCCCGTCCCGGCTTCGCCCGGGTGCGATTGGCTAAAGAAGTTGAAAGTGTTTTCGAGTTAATTTATAGCCTATGACACTCGCAAAGAATGTGGCTTGCTATTGATAAAATAATTTTCAAAATCGGTTCAGTAGATCCAGAGTTTACCCCCTATAACCTCACAAACTTTACCTCTTTATAATATTAGTATAGAAGTAAGGATAAACGTAATCGACCTATATGTATATCTCAACCGGAGAAGGGCAAACGATAGAGATCACGTAAAGACGGTCATACAACTTTTAAGCTCTGCTGCACAACTGGTAGGTACGTCGTCAGCTTATCACTTATCTGATAGCCAGGTGGTTTGTACTTTTGCATAAAATGCCTACTCGAATTCGACACCATGTTTTTTAAAGAACAAGAGCACGGTAATGGTATCTAACTATCTAATAATCACGAGTCGGACTCGCGCACGGAGGGTTCCATACCGTATGGGAGCCCCCCTTAAATATTTTTTTAATTTTATTATTGAAGTGAATATACAACTTAATATTCTGTGAAAATTTCAAGCATCTACCTATTACCATTATAAATATCTAGCGAAAAACGACAAAATAATCAGGTTAGTTGTATGGGAGCCCCCCTTAAATATTAATTTTATTCTGTTTTTAGTATTTGTTATTATAGCGGCAACAGAAATACATCATCTGTGAAAATTTCACCTGCCTAGCTATCATGGTTCATGAGATACAGCCCGGTGACAGACAGAGGGACAGCGGAGTCTTAGTAATAGGGTACGGAACCCTAAAAATGGTAATGGTGACTCGGCCCTGTCCTTGAAATATATAGCTACAGCGCCACGTGGGCACGCAGTACGTAACAAGCGCTAGGGCTGCCCGCCTTCAGTATTTTAATTTCATTTACTAACTCTTTACTTCTTGAGTTTCTTTCTAATTTTGTGTATTAAATTTGTAACACAATCGTATTGTATCTACTTATTACGATGTAAAATTATTGTTATGACAAAAAAGAAATTCGTAAATATTATCGTAAACAGGACACTATTCTGGCTATCATTTTGAACCTTACTCCTGTACCAACCCGGAATCCGCGAAAAAAATCTGTTCTTTTTTTCTCGAATTTTAGTTTACTGAACTGTACCAGCCTTTTTTAATAGTCCACTGCAGGACGTCGGCCTACCCACGAAAGGTGATAGGGCCATATCCATCACGTTGGCCCAGTGCGGGTTGGTGGATTCACATACGCTATCGAATTTCTTCTACGTTATGCAGGTTGCCTCACAATGTTTTCCTTCCCCGAAAATCCAGTGGTGTGAAATTCCGTAAAAAAAATCCACGGAATCCATTGGTACGGGACCGGAATTTGAACCCACGACCTCACGATTGTGAGGCAGATGTCATTACCACTAGACCACCACGGCTCAGTATATTTAGCTGTCGTATCAGTATCACCCATTTATGAGAACCTTGTCTATAAAGTTTAATTAATTTACATAAAAATCTCGATTTACTCCTATGTAGGCAAATTAATGTATCTAGACTTGTAAACGATAGCGTAGGTTATCAGCAGTAGGTTACTACGTCTATTACACCCATGTTAGGTCACGTTTTATCACTGTATCGTGTCATAATAAGGTAGCGGCTTTGGTTGTAGCGGGCAGCGAGCACTGACATTCTGAAAATATTTTTGACATGATAAAGTCTTATAAATCGATGAACGCCGGCCGCACGCACGACAAACTGCCACGTTCTGCCTGACCCGAGCGAGAGCGCGGAAATAGCGATAGACTTCCTTCCTTTCAGCCATAGGACGTCCACTGCTGAACATAGGCCTCCCCTTAAGATCTCCAATAAGACCGGTTGGTAGCGGCTTGCATCCAGCGTGATCCTGCGGTCTTAATGAGGTTGTCCGTCCACCTTGTGGGTGGACGTCCTACGCTGCGCTTGCCGGTACGTGGTTTCCACTCGAGGTCTTTTCGACCCCATCGGTCATCAGTCCTCCGCGCTATGTGCCCTGCCCATTGCCACTTCAACCTGCCAATCCGCTGGGATATGTCGGTAACCTTGGTTCTTCTACGGATCTCCTCATTTCTGATTCGATCAGCAAGAGAAAAGACTAATCACGATCAATTCACAAAATTGGTGCACACGATGTTCTAAATTCAATTTTACTTTACCCTCTAGCGGATAAAAACGGCTTTTGCACTCTGAAATCGAAGTGTAAAAATTCTCTTTCGAGATGGTGGGATGAAAAGTTTATTACCTCGCTTCTAGCCTTAGGTCGTAGGTCCGCGCTATCTGCAGCGTGTACGCAATAACGCTATTAATTGTCAGATAGCGCCTATTAGTTTGATTTGTGTTGCACTGACAGGTTGATAGCTGATGTCAGGTCTTCCACGAAAACTATCTAGTCTATCAGTATCTTTGTTCTACTGGTCAACGAAATAGAACGAAATTGGCCCGGGAAACGTATTTTTCACCGACGAAATGGAGGAAGTTCTCAAGTCGACGCGTATACAGGATTATTTCTAATCAATTAGCATCCTTTTAGGGGCCTATTCCGTACATCAAACCTAACAACTTTTGTTCTACGACTTTTACTAAGTCTCAAAAAATATGCTGTTCTATAGAAAAATATCGTTCACCCTCGACAAAATGTATGGAAAAGCTGTTTTTTTTTTAGTTTTGACAAAAAAATTAAAAAAAAGTTGTTAGTTTTGATGTACAGAATAAGCCGCTAAAAGGATGCTAATTGATTAGAAATAACCCATTACCTATATGTAGATATTATATTTTTTCTTTTTAGGGTTCCGTTCCCAAAGAGTAAAAAAGGGACCCTATTACTAAGACTTCGCTGTCTGTCTGTCTGTCACCAGGCTGTATCTCATGAATTGTTATAGCTAGAAAGCTGAAATTTTCACAGATGATTATTATTTCTGTTGCCGCTATAGGTAACAACAAATACTAAAAACAGAATAAAATTAATATTTAATGGGGGCTCCTATATACAACAAACCTTAATTATTAACCGTTTTTCGCTCGATATTAATAATGATAACGGGTAGATGCTTGAAATATTCACAGAATATTTAGTTGTACATATATTATGTATACAGTACGAAACCCATCGTGCGCGAGTCCTACTCGTAGTTGGCCGATTATTTATAAATGTATAACCACGCATGAATTTTTACAGAGTAGTCCTATTTCGAAAATTATTTTTGGTTTGGTAGTTTATAATTCTCAGGTGGTCCCGTTTAAATTTTATTGAAATCTGCTGAGCCATTTTTGATTGTACTGTACCAGCCTTTTTAATAGTCCACTGCAGGACGTAGGCCTACCCACGAAGGGTGATTGGGTCATATCCACCACGCTGGCCCTGTGCGGGTTGGTGGATTCACATACGCCAAGAAATTTCTTCCTTGTACATATGCAGGTTGCCTCACGATGTTTTCCTTCACCGAAAAGCCAGTGGTGTGAAATTCCGTACATAAATTCCAAGGAATTCATTGGTTGGACTTGGGTTGGGTTTGAACCCACGACCTCACGATTGTAAGGCGGGTGTCATTGCCACTAGACCACCACAGCTTCCTGATTCATTTTTGATTAATCAATAATAATGTGAATATTACTACATCGATCCGTGCGAACTATTCGGAATTCTGAACACGGTTAAAATCGGTTATACCATTTTTGGTGAAAAAGCCGCTTTGCTCGCTCGGTTAATTTAAATTACGTTCGATTAAATTACAAATGATAACACATTAAATTAATCGAAACTTTTCTAACCTCGCGTTATCGCTGACCCCGATAACAGCTTGTTGTGGCATCACGAATTAATTATTAAATATTATTTACAATTAACGCACAGTTTATACATGTTATTGTTATTTATCGTGTAATTGAAAACGTTATCGTTTACTCGTGTTGTAATTATTTATTTGTAGTTATTTACTTATCTCGTTTTTATTGGTGACATTTGACTCTTTGAAAGTATATATTTTGTAAAGTGGATGGGCTCTCAGAGGTGTATATTAGTTACTAGCGACCCGCCCCGGCTTCGCACAGGTGTATCACTACATAGTATAAAACAAAGTCGCTTTCTCTGTCCCTATATCCCTATGTATGCTTAAATCTTTAAAACTACGCAACGGATTTTGATGCGGTTTTTTTAAATAGATAGAGTGATTCAAGAGGAAGGTTTATATGTATAATAGCCCTGTGCGAAGCCGGTGCGGGTCGCTAATTATACATATAAACCTTTCTCTTGAATCACTCTTATCTATTAAAAAAAACCGCACTTAAATCCGTTGAGTAGTTTTAAAATGATGAAGAAGAGAGAAAAGAAGACACCTTGCTGAACGTTGCTTAACTTCTATGATCGCTAATGAGCACCTAGTCACACTACGCTGTAAGTGCTACTTATTTTAACCATTCAGAGGCTTTCAGGCGGCTTTAAAACTTCACCACCAGGGCGAGCCTCCAGAATTTACGACCTTATTAGGGTTCCGTACCCAAAGGGTAAAAACGGGACCCTATTACTAAGACTTCGATGTCCGTCTGTCTGTCTGTCTGTCACTAGGCTATATCTCATGAACCGTGATAGCTAGGCAGCTGAAATTTTCACAGATGATGTATTTATGTGCCGCTATAACAACAAATACTAAACACAATAAAATAAATATTTAAGGAGGGCATACAACAATCCCGTACAATATAATACGTGATTTTTAGGAGTTTTTTTTAATAACGGCAAGAGGAATGGGGCTCCTATACGGTACGGAACCCTTCTTGCGCGAGTCCGGCTCGCACTTTTTATTTTAAACTAGCGACCCGCCCCGGCTTCGCACAGGTGTATTATACACGTAAACATTCCTCTCGAACTACTCTATGTATTTAAAAAACCGCATCAAAATCCGTTGCGTAGTTTTAAAGATATAAGTATACATGGGGACAGACAGCGGGAAGCGACTTTGTTTTATACTATGTAGTGATATCAAAAGAAATGCTCCGGTTTCTTTATGTACTTTCTAGAGTCTAGACAGTTCCACAGTTTTCCCGGCCGGTAGCCCGAGCGCCACTATCAAAACCTAATTCCATACCAATTGAGTACGTAAATTGTTTGCACAGCTGCGCCCGCGCCTCCACCCCATTGGTCGCGCCGCGTCGACCAATTACAGGCTTGTGTTTGAATTTCGAAATATTTTTTTCGAGTAATTTGCATGATTCATTTCCTCTTTCTTAGAAATGTTATGTTGTCATTTTAAATAGTGTTACGAAAAGGATGTTCCATTTGATAGGATTTCTCTTTTCTCTGTGTGTATTGATCTGTGATGTTATCCGGTTGTAAACAGACAGATAGACAAAACTCTTTATTTACAACCACAATTTAAAAATAAACACTATTTACACATATATGACAAAAAATATGATTATAAAGTGGCGGCCTTATCACCCATGGCGATTTCTTCCAGGCAACCTTGCACTAATATGAACTGACAAGAACAAAAAATAGTGGCCTTAACTAGAGATTAACAAAGAAAACAGTTCATCATTATATTCATATCAGCTGTAGGACGTCCACTGTCGGACACAGGCCTCTTCTGTAGAGCTCCGATAAGACCAGTTGGAAGGAAGCGGCTTGAATCCAGCGCGTTCCTATGGTCTTAATCAGGTTGTCTGTCCACCTAATCGATACACGGCCTATGCTTGCCGGTACTGAGTCTCCATTCAAGAACAGTACGAGTATATCCCGTCGGCTTTCAGTTCACGCTATGTGCCCTGCCCACCGCCACTTTAACTTGCTAATCCGTTGGGCTATGTCAGTAACTTCAGTTCGTGTACAAATTTCGTCATTTTTGGTCCTCGAATTTTTGCAACGTCAGAAAATGACTTCTGTTAACATGCTGATGAGGACTGATGACCGATAGGGTCGTAAAGTTCTCGAGTACCTGCGTCTATTTTTCCTGTACTATATGATATCTGTAGTCTGTAGTGACGCATCTTTAATACCTAAATAGATAATATCCCGTGACGTGGTGTAAAATAAACATTTTTATCGTCGAGGGGAGACTCGGCAACCTACCGAGATCGGGTTACGCTGGTTCACTCGTACGTGATGTTGTCATTGAACTGATAACTTTCAGTGTAAACATTATTTTTTATTAATATTTTTATGATGAATAGGCTAGTTGACAAAAATTTTTGACCGACGAAACGGAGGAGGTACTCAATTCGACGTGTATATATATATGTATATTTTTTAATGTATAACGCATAACTTTTTACGTAGTGATCCGATTTTGATAATTATTTTTTTATTGGAAAGTGTATACTTCGAAATTGACCTATTTAAATTTTATCGAAATCGGCTGAGCCATTTTTGATAAATCAACAATAATGTGAATCATGTTACATCGATCCGAGCGACATATTGCGAATTCTGTACACGGTTGAAGTCGGTGATGCTATTTTTTGCAAAAAATAATTATTTAATGTCCTCTTGTAACAGATAACAAACAAACAGAGACTATTATTGAAAACAAAAATAAAAATATCTTAAAAATTAAATTACAAGCATATTTATTTTCTTGCTTGACAAAGAGCGCACTATGGCAGACTATGACGTCACTGCCCGCTAGTGTCACACAATGTTATTCCGTGTGGGAAAGGGACAAGACATCCCCTCTTTATCCCTACCAAAATCTTTGCGAGCTTATATCTCCGAACTTTATAAGCCAATTTCAATAATTTTTTCAGTTTACGAATCATACTTAATTGCATAATTCACTAATACTTTTAACTAACTTAATGCCAGTCAACTACTTTATTAGGTCCTCGCTTTTACCCACGGGTTTTCCCTGTCCTAGAAACCCATAAGACTCTTCGATCTTTAAACTTGCCAAAAAAATAATCTGCCAAGTACGAGTTGGACTCGCGCATGAAGGGTTCCGTACCGTATGAGAGCCCCACGGCAAAAAAATCGCGTTTGTTGTATGGGAGCCCCCCTTAAATATTTGTATTATTCTGTTTTTAGTATTTGTTGTTAAAGCGGCAATCGAAATACATCATCTGTGAAAATTTCAAAAACTCTCTAGCTATTACGGTTCATAAGACAGCCTGGAGACAGACAGGTAGACGGACAGCGGGGTCTTAGTAATAGGGTCCCGTTTTTACCCTTTGGGTACGGAACCCTAAAATTCATGTCGATAAGTCGCTCCGTTGCTGCGTAAAAGAGAAACGTTAACTATACTATGGGACCAGTCTGAAATCGCGAAAAAAATCAACTGTTCCATAAATCTTGTAGAGAGTTTGTTAACTTTTGTGTGGCCGTGGTGGTAAAGCGGTAGTAACACTCGTATTTATCATTCGTGAGGTCGTTGGTTCAAATCCCGGTCCCGTGCCAATTAGCTCTTTGGTGTTTATGTACGGACTTTAACACTACTGGCTTTTCGGTGAAGGAATACATCTTGAGGCAACCTGCGTATGTTCGTAGGGGAAATTCGATGGCGTATGTGAATCCACCAACCCGCACTGGGCCAGCGCGGGGGATATACCTCAGGAAAAATAGAATTTAGATTTGCACTAAATTTCCGATCCAATATTTTTTTATAAGATAGAAAGAAACGATGGAAAAACAGGTTTATTAAATAGGCCGTAAATCGTAAACGGTAAGTTTTACAAAAAAGTTTACTGAAAACTAAAGATGCGAAATGTTATTTTCTACAGTAATGATCTCCATGACTTTTGCCCTAAAGTGCATAGTTTCCGAGATATCGGCCAAAAACGTTTTTTCAAGATGGCGCTTGAATCTCCAGGTGGAGCTTCGAGTCTCATCCGAACCGTCTATTTTTCCTGGAAGTAATATGGCCTTTCCACTCTTCGTGGGTAAGCTTGTTCAGCACTGGCCGTAAAAGGCCGGTAAAGTACAGATGATCCCATAGTAAAAGCTGTTCATAACATCGAGCTATATTACTACGTATAGAGAGGACGACGCACATCCCTACCATGTTCCGCCCAAATGCAGCCATATGGCTGCACATCAATTAGTTGCTTGCTAGCTCTTGAGTACATCAGTCTAGTTTGTTTTAAAACGAAAAAAGTTCAAAATTATTGAATATGGTCTCGTGTGTGTTAAGATATTGCACGAATAATACAAAGAATACGGCGAAGTGCAAAGGAATAACTTTCCATCGGTGAGTAATTAGATAATCATTTTACAATTAAATGCAAACAAAATATCATCGGATGGCGCGTGGACGCCATGTTGCGATACTTTTCATAGACTAAAAATGAAGATGTGACATTGTGTGTGTAACAAGTGTAGGTAAAATTAGGGATTGTTCCCAGTGTTACTACCATTCTTACTACCAGTAGTAAGAACGGGAAACGAATTACTCTTCTTACTACTACGGTTGAAAGTTGTTAGAACAGTAAAAAAAAATTACTCCTGTTACTACCGTAAAATTATAAAAACAAAAACAAACAAAACATGACAAATTTGTATTTAAACCGAATTTAAGTTGGTAGGTAATATAATTATTAAAAAAAAAAAAACAAGAACTGTTACCAAAAACTAAACAGAAAAATTGTTGTAGTACCTAATCAAAACAAATTATAAGTATTATGTTCACAGATAGGAACTCTGTGATTATGTTTGAAAAATTTGCATAACATTAAAAAACATGGAAAATCAACGAATTTCTTTGCATTCGTCGGTCCAGTATTGTTGTGTTGCATATTTTATAATAAAATGAAAAAGGTTTGATGTACAGGGTTATTTCTAATCAATTAGCACCCTTTCAGGGGCTTAGGTATTATAAACATCAAAATTAACAACTTTTGTTCTGCGACTTTTGTCAAAACTAAAAAAAATTTGCTTACGTGGAAAGGTTATTACTAGTATTGGGCTAGTATAAGCTAACCCATACTAAACTTTCATAGAAATCTGTTTAGCCGTTAGCGAGTTGACTGGGAACAAACACACTTACACATAAACTTTCGCAATTATAATATTAGTGTGATTAGGCAAACAGTGGTATATTATATAAAATACTTAAACGAATGAATTTAGTTTAACTTAAATATTTATATTATGATATAATATTACGTTCGTCGTGGAAATCTTTGAGGGAGGCCTATATCCAGCAGTGGACTTCTACGGGCTGATGATGATGATGATGATGAATATAATATTTTCTACTGATCAATAATTCAACTACTTAATATTATATTATGAAGAAACAAAGTACGAATTCAATTAAAGCGTGTGTAGGTAATATAAACTTTGTCACTTCTGTAGTCAGTCAGCATCTTAGTCTATAGAAACGACAAGTTAATGCAGAACATTGAACGAAACGCGTAAGCGCTTCGAAGAATCGCGGCGCTTTCGACCTTTTTGCCACGAGAAAACTATACCTTAAAAGTGTTCTAGCGCTGCGTGTTTGTACTGGCTGATTAGACGGCTAATTATTGTTACAGTGCTGAAGCGCACTTTAGTTATATTCTTAACAAAATTGAGCATGATATTTGGTCAGGGTAGCTCCTCTATACTTAGTAATATTTCCTCAAAGGTTCATAATTACACCACTGAAAGCACTTTACAATCAAGCTTCACTAGGAAAGGCTATCCATCAAAACACAGGTGTCTACTCACCTAGTTTGCATGGCTATGGCTGCACTATCCATGAATGTCCTAATTTTTTGATAAAAAATGATTTTTGATTTTAATTTAATTTTAATTAATTTTTTAATTAATTTAACTTTGAAAAGCGACACACTAAAGGTATATAGTTGGATCCTACCATAAAACCTAGAGGCGCTAGATACACACACTATAGGTATATAGTTGGATCCTACCATAAAACCTAGAGGCGCTAGATACATGTCTTCTTAATTAATTGTTAAGTCATATTTCGCTGAATCTCCACGGGGAGTAGTCATCTAAAGCCTGGCAGACGATCTTTTTATCTTAATTGAATAATAACATCCAAGTAAGGGACGCATCGTTTACTTAAAAGCATTTTCTCACATAACATTATACGCGTTTGAATCTAGCTAAAATGACCTTTTTAGGACGTGTGCGTTTCCATTTATTTCTGCAAAAGAAGTAACTTTGTAACCGACTTCCAAAAAAGAGGAAGTTCTCGAGTCGTGTAAGTATACGATGTTACATATACGTTGTCTTTAATATTCTATATTTGTGGGCTAAACTTAAGTATTATTTAATTGTGTAGACCGATTCTTGTTCTTTTTTTTCCGACTTCCAAAAAGAAGGAGGTAAGTAGGTACATACTATGTTCGTCTGTATGTATTTCTTTGTGTATGTTTATCGAAATTTTCGCCAAATGTGAATCGATTTAGTAAATTATTTTTTAGTTCCAAAGAGTACCTACATATATATATCCGAGGTCATATATCCCATTAAAATTTTTTGATAATCCGCTGATCCGTTTTTGATAAAGCAACAATAATTTACATAGATGTCACATCGATTCGTGCATTCGAATTTTGTACACGGTGGAAGTCGGTGTTGCGATTTTTTGCGAAAAATAATTTATTTCAAATTGTAGAGACATTAATAGCTCACATCCAGCTACAAATTAATACCTAGCGGATAAATCTAATTACAATGCTACAACGTTAAAACATTTGTATGTTTTAACGTTGTGGCATTGTAATTAGATTGGTATCTACATAGATACAACCTCCTCCTTTTTGAAGCCGGTTGAACGGTCGGTCGGTCAGTTAAAATAACAATTGGTAGCTACAACAGAATTGTTAAGAAAACAACCGTCAACTGATGACAAACTAATGGAAACAAACATACAATAGCCACATATAAATACCAACCTTACTCCAAACATAATACAGTCTAAATTCATACATTACCGTACTAATTAGATTCCATAATGTTTTTCGCACTATAAAACGCGCAAGGATGCGTTTTTTTTCGCGATTTACATGCGATTTTGGTGTTAGTGCGTAGTTGATGTGTCGAGTGTGTCATGCGATACACTCAGATGTAATTGCTGTTTCATAATTAAGAGAATTGAGTTTTTTGCGGCCGTATATACAGGGTTATTTCTAATCAATTAGCATCCTTTTAGGGGCTTATTCTGTACATCAATACCAACAACTTTTGTACTACAACTTTTGTCATGACTAATGCGATGCGGAAGAGGTGTACATCCTTGGCGCGCAGGGTCCAGGCCAGCCCCAACAGAGTCCTAAGCGTTTTTGCGAATCGCTTTGACTGTCAATACATGAACCATTGTCTGATGGTTCATATATTGACCAACAAGGATATATGTTTTTTAAGGTTTGTGTAAAGTGTAAGGTAAGTAAGTAAAAGTAAGGTATGTAATATTATTTGATTTTGTCTGACATATGTTAAATGATTTGTATTTCTACGCTAAATTATGACTCAATGATTGGTCGAAATAAATGATTTCTGATTTTGATTTGATTTGATGACTATAAAAAAACAGCTGTGCCATACATTTTATCGCGGGTGAACGATATTTTTTTATGTAACAACAATTTTCTTTATTGAGTTTTGAAAAAAGTCGCGGAACAAAAGTTGTTAGTTTTGATGTACAGAATAAGCCCCTAAGAAGATAATTGATTAAGAATAACCCTACAGAGGCTAGAAATATAAAACGCAGAACAACAGCGCGGGTGATTTTCTCTGAAAATCATCATCATCACCCAAGGCCTTCTTAATCCCACAGCTGGGTATAGGCCTCTCTCTTAGTGTGTCTTCTGCCTCGTTCCTGTGCCAATCTATAAAAATAAGCCAGTTTTATAGAGAACTAGCTGCCTATCCCGGCTTCGCCCCGGTACGGACAGATTTTAAGAGTATAAACAAATGCGATTATAAATTAAGATACATACAAACTAACCTATCTCTCAAGTTGTATCAAACTGCAGATAGTTTGCAAAATTTGGTTAAAATCGGTTAAGTAGTTTGGGAGTCCATCGCGGAAAAACAACGTGACGCGTAAGTTATATAATTGCAATGGTTTAAGTAGGGGTTGTGCCAAAAATAATTATTATTAACCCTCTATTTGTCTCCGTGTTTGCGACCTATGCGTGTTTGTATGAAAGAGAAAATAAAATCGGTACGTAATTTTTTTTTTATATTTTATAAGGTGTTTTTTTTTTGGACATTTTGCTAGTGAAACAAATCCACTCCGACATTGGTCATCAGTTTACAAACGTTCTCCTCCTACCCTCTCTATGGTTAGGCAAGCAAACAGCAGTGGCCGCCCTGTTTGTGTACATCAGCTGCTTTTTTAAGGATTTGTGTGTCTTTACGTGGTTTTATTAGGTAAGATTTTTAATTTAACTCGATATTATTCATTTTTCAAAAAAATCTCCATTACCCTCTGTTTGTATGTATTTATGCGTGCAAAGATGAGTGCGTGCTTGTGCGCGTCTCTTGAGAGAGACAAAATAATTTAGTGATACTTTCAATTTTATAGGTTTTTTATTTATTTATTCATCATATAGGTTCATTTGGTAAGTTTCCTTCGTCATTTTGCCATCTGAACATCTCTGTAATGGGTCATCAATTTACAAACATTTTTTTTCTACCCTCTATTTGGTTAGATAAGTAAACATTCAGTGGCCGGCTTGCCGCAGTATTTGTGTAGATCGGCTGCTTTTTCGGGGTTTAATTAGTTGATATTTTCAATTTTACACTAAGTAAGTTCGTATAGGCCGGTGGCTAGCCCTGGTGTCAGAGTTTTTAGGCTGCCTGAAGGCCTCTGACTTGGCGAAACGGTTAAAACAACCGGGACCTACAATTAAACGTTTCATCCGAGCCACCGGGCGCTCAGTTGGAAAATGCCACCCGCAGTCATCCATCCAAATACTGACCGTGCGAACGTTGCTTAATTTCGGCGATCGCTGACAAACACCTGATCAAACTACGCTGCGAGCGATACATTTACACAATTTTACACTTATTCGATTTTTTCAAATGTTTCTTCGGCTACCCTCTATGCGTGTTTATGTGAAAGAGACAAAATAATTTGTTGAGACTTTTAATTTTACAGCTAAGCATATTTTTTAAGTTTCATACGTAATTTTGCTATTGATATGTATTATAATTATAATATCTTCACTGTCACAATGAATCGTCTCTGCCGTCTGTTTGCTGTGAATGAATCGTCTCTGCTGTCTCTGTTTGTAAATTGATGACCCATTGGTCATCAATTTACAAACATTTTCCTCCTACCCTCTATTTGCTTAGGTAAGCAAACATTCAGTGGCCGGCTTGCCGCTGTGGTTGTGTACATCGGCTGCTTTTTTAGGGGTTTGTGTGTGTACAGGGTTTAATTGGGTGAGATGTCTGCATTAGTGGCGAGTGGCTTTGATTTTATTACCTTCTTCGTATAATAGTTGTTGCAAACCTCGAGCGCACCGCGGTCTTCACAAACACACATTCTTGATAGATAAAAATGTACATAACTTGTAATCTTTAAATAGAGAGTACATACATTGTACATTTTAATTTTTAATCGACTTCCAAAAAGGAAGAGATTCTATGTTCGTATGTATGTATTTTTTTTTGTGTATGTTCATCGATAATTCCGCTTATTGTGAACCTAATAGCAAAAATATTTTTTAGTTCTAAAGTGTATACTTAAAATTAACAATAATGTAAATAATTCGAGTGAAATATTCGAATTTTCTACACGATGGAAGGCGGTTTTGCCATTTTTTTGCGAAAAATAATTATTTTAAATATAGAGGTACCTAATATTTTTGGCTGCAAGCTACAACTTGTTTACATATTCTTTAACCGAATAGTAAATTTTTCGGAATCAGTAGTTTTAATTTAAACTTAAAGGCAGTATTGTATAAGTTACAAGCAGTATTCGTGCATATGCGCTCTAAGTGTGTGCCTAGAAGTGCTATCAGTACCTACATAAATCCCAAAGAACTCAATTGGTAACGGACTGGGATTAAACCCAGTCTTTTCGGAATCAGTAGTTTTAATTTAAACTTAAAGGCAGTATTGTATAAGTTACAAGCAGTATTCGTGCATATGCGCTCTAAGTGTGTGCCTAGAAGTGCTATCAGTACCTACATAAATCCCAAAGAACTCAATTGGTAACGGACTGGGATTAAACCCAGTCTTTTCGGAATCAGTAGTTTTAATTTTAACTTAAAGGCAGTATTGTATAAGTTACAAGTAGTATTCGTGCATATGCGCTCTAAGTGTGTGCCTAGAAGTGCTATCCGTACCTACATAAATCCCAAAGAACTCAATTGGTAACGGACTGGGATTAAATCCAGTCTTTTCGGAATTAGTAGTTTTAATTTAAACTTAAAGGCAGTATTGTATAAGTTACAAGTAGTATTCGTGCATATGCGCTCTAAGTGTGTGCCTAGAAGTGCTATCCGTACCTACATAAATCCCAAAGAACTCAATTGGTAACGGACTGGGAATAAACCCAGTCTTTTCGGAATCAGTAGTTTTAATTTAAACTTAAAGGCACTTAGTATTGTATAAGTTACAAGTAGTATTTGTGCATATGCGCTCTAAGTGTGTGCCTAGAAGTGCTATCCGTACCTACATAGATCCCAAAGAACTCAATCGGTAACGGACTGGGATTAATTAAACCCACGACTGCGATTGTAAGGTGAGCGTTGCCACCACTCATTCGGTACGGCTTATACACTTAAGTACTAGTTTGGAAATATTAGGTACAGTCAGATTCGCTTTTCCATCCACTATGTTCAGTACAGTCGGGCGCAAAAGCGTAGCTCCCCTCGTGCTCAGCGCGGCGTTAAATTCTACGCGATTAACCGTACGTACGCGTGACTGTACTGCCTTATTTATAGGAGGGACCTTCTGAGGGAGATTTTATAGAGTGCGAGAGAGAGATAAAATCTAGTGTGGAAACACACTAGATTTTATCTCAAAGAGTTATCTTTGTGATAAGCATTTCAAAAATTAATAGAGCGTCGGGCTAGTGATCCGAAGGGGCAGGTTCAAATCCTGCGTTCGCTTCAGATTTTTGAAATGCTTATCACAAAGATAACTCTTAGAGATTTTATATTTAAATATTCGAGCAAATATCTACAGAGCCATAGTCCTTAAGTGAAAGTAGTAAAAAAATGTCCGAGCGCCGTCATACATACCGACTTAGATGTTCACATTAAATAATCCACAATGACCTGTTTTCGCGAATCTCGACGTTATGTCACCTAATCAGTGCTCGAACTAAAAAAGAATTTTTCGCACAATTGGCGGAAATGTCGATGAACATACACAAAAAAAATACTTACAGACGAACATAGAACGTCTTCCTTTTTGGAAATCGGTTAAAAATAAACTGAGAACACTACGAATACGGGCCCGCCACCCCAATAATCACTTCACGGTAGACAATATTTGTAACATTAACGACAAATCCGTTCCGAGTCCCCTCGCCCACCCTCTCTGTCCCAACCCCTGCGAGTGAGCGGGACGGATGTAATCAGCGCTTGCAACCGTGTAATTATGAAGATTGGCATGGAGATGTAATGTGTGGTCATAATTTTATTATTATGTACCTACTGTTCTAGAAAGTTTTATATCGTTTAGATTCATAGGTTTAGTAGCCGTAGGACGTTCCACTATTGGACATCTACAGCTAGATTTCCAACAAGATCGAAAGCGGCTTGCATCCAGCGCGACTTCGCGATTATTCAGTTCATTTGTTGAATACATTACTATTATAGACTTTGAGGAAATATTACTACGTACGTAGTAATATAGCTCGATGATTATAGAGTTGACCATGTCAGTCACCTGAAAGCGGCGCTCATAGCGTAGTTTGACTAGATGTTTGTTAGCGATCACCGAAGTTAGCAACGTTCAGCACGGTCGGTCTTCGGATGGGTGACCGCGGGTGGCATTTTACAACTGAGCGCTACTGTGGCTCGGATGGCACGTTAAATTGTAGGTCCCGTTTGTTTTACCCGTTTACCACCACCTGACCGATTTCGATATTACTTATAAATCTGATAGTAAGTACTCGTAGTACATATATGTACATATTTGGTGCGTATTCTGAAAGTGACGAGGAAGTTTTAACTAACATGAAAAATATATTTGCATTAAAAATACACAAGACTTTATCCGACTGTCCTGGCTAGAGAGTAATTTTTTTGGTATCAGTTACTCTGTTACCTTCTATGTAAAAGTACTTACGATTTTTATGGGCGATTTAGTATTGATAGGGATCGCGCTGGATGCAAGCCGCTTCCAACCGGGCTTATATGAGACGCTACGTACCACATACGAGACTTCGAAGTCACTTAGGGACATGGCAAGGGTTTGCTTCCCCCGCCATATATGCGTCATTAGCGTCTGGGAAACTACCAAAAAGGCTACGTAGAAATTCCCGCAGTAAATAAAGTTTTGAACGGCGTACTAAATCTATCAGTGGCTAAGGGTTAATATGAGAAGCCTATATCCAACAGGGGGCAATCTATGACTGAAATGATAAGGGATTTTTTTATTATAGCCTTTGAACATTATTTTACAAGAGCTCTTGACAATATGGCCCAAAAAAATCACCAATCCGTGACAGTGTTACGAGTATTTTTAAACGGCTAAGCTCACTCGTCCGTTAATCCATCTACCCTCATTATCGATGTAATATCACATAATGTAATCAAACAGAGCAGGATAACAATTTGTCTGAATCCACTACGGGCACTCGACGCGACGCGTGGACGCCACGCGCCGCGGTCGCCAAGTTTTTAGAGTTGAAGTGATGAGCAGTTATATGTCATTTTATGTATTTGCTTTTGAGAATGGGAAAATGCCGTGTATTTCTATTAGCTACATCCTATCGTCGTATTAGCCAGCCTTCAGGCGGCTTAGAAACTCCGGGCTGGATATTTTTTTTAAATGTTATCTTTGTAAATCTGGCAAAAACCATTTTTTTTAGAAAAACTATTTGACTCCCGGTTGTATTTTTTATTGTGACTTGTAAGCACATTTATCTAGCTTTACTTTTAATCATAAAAATAATAATATTGAAAACTCAAGGCACGGTATGACTGACACTGGAGTGTCGCATGCAAAGAAGATATTAATAATACTCCGCAAGGTGGAATTATTGGTCAAATTTCTAAAATTTACCATGTCTCAAACACCAAGAGGATGGGTATTCCGATCTTTCCGGTTTTAGAGCCCATATATTAAGGATGGTCCAGCATTTCCGGCTTGACGTTGAGTTCAGGGGCAACCTTTATATGCAGCATGTTCTTCGTAACATTTGGAATTAGCTTTATGTCGTTGACTACTGATTACATACAGTATTGGTCCAAGGACACCACCCTGCGACACCCCGCTCCCATCTTTTGATCGCGCTAATCCACCGTGAAAGTACTTTGATTTATGGACTTACTATCGCATTGATGGCCCTCTGTGGAGGGTCACCCTCAGTTATTCTCCGGGGGGATGATTTGTGCTTTTTGGAGCGAATTTTTAGGCGGCAGATAAGATCGAATGCTCCATCGAAGTTTTAATTATTTGATTTGAAAAATGGGGTGCTTTTATTACTAGGTAGTTGTATTTTTATTGTGAATTTGTTTAATGTGCTAATTTGTTGACCCTTTTTAAAGAAATTAAACAGAAATTTAGTGATTGAAACATAATGCCAGTTTACGACGAAACACAGTTATAAATGAAGCAAATCGAAAATAGATGTTTGTAATTAAATGAGTAAGCTTGGCATAAATATAATGACAACTTTAGAGTGTTAGTAAGCTTACATCACTTTTATAGTGGTGCAAATATCAATTTTGGTTAAAGTTTTCAAGGTCTAAAAGTAAATATCATCATAATCATCATCCACAGCCTTCTTTTTCCTTAAAAGTAATCATGCGGAGGCAAAAATACATTAGGATTTATGTTCCATTAACTACCCGTGACAACTCAAAGATATAAAAATGGTAACATTATCTTAAAAATAGTTATAATTTAAACTGAAATCGCAGGTCAAACTTGGACACGATAAGCACAGGACAGAGACAAATGGCACCCTAAGTGAGAGGCCTATACCCAGTAGTGTAATAGAGAAGGCTGTGGATGATGATGATGAAACTGAAATACTAAATTAAATCACATTCAAATACGCTTAGGCACGATACTACCACTCAGTAAATAAAGACATTCGTGTTAGTAATGGAAAAGCTGTGGAGTAGATAATCTTTCTATTTATTGAACGTTACAACTGATTGATATCGCAATCCTGGGGGTGATTTGATATCGATTTAATATGGCTCTGGTCATGAGAGACTGCGTTTCTGACATTTTATTTGTTTATTTTCATCTTAATGATTACAGTACGACACGATTGTATGGATTTGTGAAGTACTAGCAGCCTTTTTATAGTCGACTGCAGGACGTAGGCCTACCCACGAAGGGTGATTGGGCCATATTCACCGCGCTGGCCCAGTGCGGGTTGGTGGATTCACATACGCCATCGAACGAAAATTCCTCTACGGACGTATGCAGGTTGCCTCACGATCTTTTCCTTCACCGAAAAGCCAGTGGTGTAAAATTCCGTACATAAATTCCAAAGAACTTATTGGTACGGTACTGGGATTTGAACCCACGACCTCACATTGTAAGGCGGGTGTCACCACCACGACTTGCACGGATTTGTGAAGTGCAGGGGGTTAAGTTTTATTGCTTTCTGCATTTTATTCTATCCGTAGACCATCCGGGCTAATATACGCACCACGAAATAATTCTTTCTACGTGTCAGAATGAGACAGAGTTATGGTGATTTATATTATTATGTCTATAACTTTTTCACACGCCGAAAAGAGATTTTTTAGTCGTCGTATGCTAAGCTAGCACATCTACATTTTGCTCCCTATTCTCTGTTCTTGTCCATCATTACACGTCCTAAACACAATGCAATATGTAGAGCTAATATCTATTGTGTCTGTCTGTATGGATCTGGTATTGTCTCAAAATATTAATTTTGGTGAAATCATGTAGGTAAGCTTAATATAACATTTTATTTTATATAATTTTTTTATTTTTGCAACTCTGGGTCTCTGTGCCTGCAATAAATGGTTTTTATTATTTATTTACTAGCAGCGCCCCGCGGTTTTACCCGCGTTGTGCCCATTCCCGTGGGAATTTCGGGAATTTTTATACATATAAACCTTCCTCTTGAATCACTCTATCCATTAAAAAAAACCGCATCAAACTCCGTTGCGTAGTTTTAAAGATTTAAGCATACAGACAAACAAACAAACAAACGAAAATAGCGACTTTATTTTATACCATGTAAGGATTATTAAGCTAAGCGATCTTATTTGGGCTAGGTCGATACCCTTCTTTATCAAATATCTGATTGTCATTTTTGATTTTCAATTTAAAATTTATCTTGATATTTTTTAAGTATGTTGATTAATACTTGTTTTCTGTTACTTGCACCAATCGCCCATGTCTCATAGGTCTACGCTATCATTGTAAGTCGTTCCGTTACAGTTTTTAATTTAACGTATCAGTTATACTTCATAGAATTGATGCACTTATATTGTCAATAACGCTTTCAGTTTATTTGTTATTGATTTGTGGCTATTTATAGCGAAGTTTATGATATTTTTTTATTAGTTTCTATTGCTTCTTTACTGTTGAATAAGTTATGATGTGTCTGTCGAGTAATTGTATAAATTATAGACCTGATTTTTATTTCACACGTTCTTGAAAATTCTTTATACGTTTTCTTATTTATTTACTTCGCTGAAAAAAATATGGGTCTCTTGTATTTTATTATATATGTATAAAAATTTGTGTATCTGAGGCATCATATCTCACACATCATCATCTTATTCTTATTCTTTTATCAGCATTGAGACATCCAATGCTGTACATAGGCCTCCCTTCTGGATTTTCATATTTGCTAATTAGAATCAATTTTGTACTCCAGGATCACATGAATAATTGCGCTGGATGCAAGCAGCTTTAACTTATCCTATTTTAGATCTAAATCAATATCTATGTCCAGCAGTGGACATAATCCATACATCTTCTATACATCTATGCATATAAATAAAATTGGAGTGTCTGTTTGTAATATTGAAATAACCGTTTTTTACTACACGTAAATGTATACGGTACATACACCAAAATATTTTTTTTACATTTTTTGTCTGTCTGTCTGTCTGTTTGTTCCGGCTAATCTCTGAAATGGCTGGACCGATTTTGACGGGACTTTTATTGGCAGGTAGCTGATGTAATAAGGAGTAACTTAGGCTACGTTTATTTTGGAAAAAATATTTTCTCGGGCTAACGCGGGTAACACCGCGGGGTGCAGCTAGTACAGTAATAAAATGAAGTAAGCTCGTATAGGTCGAGTGGCTAGCCCTGCTCTAATAATGTTTAAGCCTCAAAGGAAAATATGATCATCATACAACAGAATCTACAGTGGAGTCATTTTAATAGGTAACATTTGACATTTCATTTATGCAAAGAAAGATATACCTAACACTAAAGGAATAAAACTCCAAGCCGTCTTCGAGAACACTTATAGGTCGTCGTCAATATTGTTTTCATGAGTTTTATCCCTATAGTGTAAGGTATATTTTTCTTTGCATAAATGAACTGTCAAGTGTTACCTATTAAAATTACTCCACTTTACGTCTTGTTAATTACGCAATTAGTCCTCACTATCTCAAAAACAGAAACACTAATCAAGTACGCAACGCAAGCCAACATTGAGTAATTTCATAATTTCAAATACACCCTCGCAACTCATCTTATAGACAAAGATAATTATGTAAATGAATTAAACAATTGTTCCAGAACGAAAGCCATTGTGGTGCTGAATCACCTAAACTGTGGCAGTTTAGGCGGAATGGCCACGTCTGTCTTGGAGCGGATAGGGGTTGTGTACACGTCAGCTGGGCGGAGCGAAGCGAAATCTAGATTATTTGCTTTTTTTAACGTGAATACGCCTTTAAAATTGTAATATAGGGAAGCAAGTAAAAAAACGAATGATAACAAAATCGGGGAATCCGTTTGGTCTTCTTTAGCGTCAGATCTATTATCTTAATCCTAAATTCAATAACACCGTTGGATAGCTAAACTAAAAGATCAAATAATTTATTAAGCTAAGTGATGACTGTGATATATAGCGGGGAGTGGAGGGGTAAGCCCCGCCATTTTGAGGTCATTTTGCTTACGTAAATGTATTCGCGAACAATGGCCACACGGCCATGTTCATGACACTGCCACAAAGCGATCCGAAAGGCGTTTTAGCATCTGATACGTACAGCCGCCATCCTTTTCTAACCTGAGTTAGTTCGTGTTTTTCCATCTCGGTCAAAAAAAAATCTTCAGCCATTTTCATCGCTCATGATGGAGCTCTTAACTGTTAGTGATTACTACCTATAATTATCATTCGCGAGGAACTGCAAAATGACTAGAAAACTGGGTTAAAATAGACAATAAAATCTTTAAATAGAGGCAAGATATTATATTACTGACACTATTGAGATAAAGATGTATCAATAGTGTCAATAATATAATATCTTGCTAGAGGCAAATCTAAAGGAGGCGGGAGAGGCGAGGAGGGGATTAAAAAATTGGCTAAACCGCCTCTCATAATAAACTTGAATACTGACACATATTACTTATTAAAGTTATAAATATAAATATTAAGGGGACATTTTAAACACGGTCTCTGACCCCAAACTAAGCTAAGCTTGTGATATGGCTGCCAGAGACGGATATACTACATATACATATTTTAAATGCATATTTATATAGATAGTACCTAAATAACACCCAGACACAGAGCAAACACCTATGTTCATCACACAAATGTTTGCCCTGGGTGGGGATCGAACCCACACCTCTTTGACCCAAAAGTCAGGGTTACTAACCACTGAGCCACCGAGGCAGACAGTTGCATTGGAAGTACCCAAGGACTAAGGATAATGAATTTCGGATCTCGAACACAGCTTGTTATTTACCTAACACCTCTGCAGCTTTGCTTGAGCTTTGGGAAGACACAGTTAATAGGAAAGCTTTAGGAGGACGCCAGCCCTAAAAAGCTAGAGGATAAGACAAAGCAGGGAGAGGGGGGAGGTTCTTTGTGTTGTTTACGAGCATTTTAAGAAGTTAATTATGATGAACTGGGGGATAAAGTATGTAAGTTTGGAAAGGCGTGAGCGCCCGCCCTTAATTATTGTTGGAAAGATTATGAAACTCTGCCTTTTTGGAGGATAATGGTGGGCACAAGGCCATGGTCAGGGTGGGGTGAAAGATTTTGGCTACTTTATAGCTCAGTAAAAATAGAATTTAACTTTGCACTAAATTACGGATCCAATTTTTTTATAAGGTTTTTAGAATCACTTACTGAGCATAAAATCACAAAATGCTGACAGATCCAGGTGGAGCTTCAAGCGCCATCTTGAAAAAACGGTTGAAGTTCTAACCGTTGAAGACTATTCGAAATTTTCGAATTGTGAACACGGTTAAAGTCGACTATGCCATTTTTTGCGAAAAATAATTATCAAATTATATCTCGAAGAGAAACTCCCATAGTACCTATATTTTCCAGCAATATTTTAAAATATCGAATTGGCAAAACAGGACGGTAACAAAATAGAATAGAATAAATTTTATTGTAAAAACTGTGTACAGAGATATTTCACTAAATCGTTTGACGGAGAGCTAATTTGTCATCTGGTCGAAAACTTTAATGGAATGATGCAGTGGCTTCGCCAGATCCACCAAAAAGACTTTTGTAATGACGATAATTTAAGCAGTCTCAAAATATTCTCAAAATTAAATATTATAGATAGTATTAACTAGTATGAAATTAAAAATCTTTAAGTTCCGTCTCATGCACTATTGTGGAACCATTTTGCTTTCTTTGGTACGTTTAGCACCGTTGATTTTGTATATGCATTAAAAAATCTTAAAAACCGCCTCTGTATATTTTTAGGGTCCCGTACCCAAAGGGTAACAGTGATAGCTAGACAGCTGAAATTTTCACAGATGATGGATTTCTGTTGCCGCTTTAACAATAAATACTGAAAATAGAATAAAGTAAATATATTAGGGGGCATCCATACAACAAACATGATTTTCAGGGTTCCGTACCCAAAGGGAAAAACGAAACCCAATTACTAAGACTTCGATGTCCGTCTGTCTGTCACCGGGCTGTATCTCATGAACCATGATAGCTAGGCAGCTGAAATTTTCACAGATGATGTATTTCGGTTGCCGCTATAACAACAAATACTAAAAACAAAATAAAATAAATATTTAAGGGGGGCTCCCATACAACAAACCTGAATTTTTAGACTTTTTCGCTCGGTACTAATAGTATTAATAATGGTACCAGGTAGATGCTTGAAATTTTCACAGAATATTTAGTTCTATATTCCCTTCAATAATAAATAATAAAATAAAAATTAAAGTAATATTTAAGGGGGGCTCCCGTACAGTACGGAACCCTCCGTGCGCGAGTCCGACTCGTACTTGGCCGAATATTTAGAAGTTTTTTGCTCGCTATTAATAACGGCAAGAGGAATGGGGCTCAGAGGGCTCCCACGCGGTACGGAACCCTTCGTGCTCGAATGCGACTAGCACTTGGCCGATTTTTTATTAAAATAAAGCTAAAAACCATCTCAATTAAATAAAAAAACTTTAGTAAAATTGAAATAAAATACGCCATATTCATAAATTTTACCTAATAAAATTATATTAGACTAGCTGACCCGGTGAACTTCGTTTCACGCAATATCTTTATAAATTATAGCCTACTAGCGACCCTCCTCGGCTTCGCACATGTGTATTACGAGTATACATATAAACTTTCCTCTTGAATCACTCTATCTATTAAAAAAACCGCATCTAAATCCGTTGCGCTGTTTTAAAGAAATAATGTTTTATACTATGTAGTGATGTGTTATATTGATGTGTAAGCAAAACCATTGAAAAGTTTCATGTCAATCCGTTCAGTAGTTATTGCGTGAAAGAGGAACAAACATCTATACATACAAACTTTCACGTTTATAATATTAGTAGGATATTCTTGTACTTTAGGTAGTAGAATTTCTATATATCAATAAGATGACTAAACTACCAACGGAACTATACTAAAAACACAAAACGCACTGTAATCGTATACGTCACATATCAACCCCCTCAATGTCGACACGTCATGACGTCACTCAATTCGGGCGCAAAGCGCATGGTAATCCAAATTTCAAAATTATACAGTTGAGCGTTTAGCGAAGGGTGACTAAAGGGCTAGAAGGTACTGGACCGTTCCATTGGGGAATTTGGATTTTTTATTTAACCTAAAACTTAAAAGAGGGGTGGTAATTTACTCTGCGGAAGTTTATCTTCAAAAATGCATTTAGGAAAACATCGTAGTGTGTTTTTTTTTCAGTGTAATGTGAAGTATGTGCGAGTTACGATTATGTGGAGGCTACAAGTTTAATGTATGTTTTTGTGTGGCATTATTGTAGTTGATTTTATTCTGCTATTTTTCTTATTCGAAAAATGACTTGATCGGTAATGTTATTGAAAGCAATAGGCTTGTTTACTAAAAAAAATATAATTAGTCCGACAAATAGATTATCAAAAAATATTAGACACGTATTTTTTCTTAAGTCAATTTAACAACAAATTGTTGAAGTTCTGCGTGACGTCACTAACCCACTACAAATGTGCCGGTACCGGCTAGTGACGTCACAAGCCCCACTCTCGAATTTGACAACGTTTATCTTTATCCTTATTTGTTTTATTGACAAAAGAAAAAACGGAACCCTAAAAATCGTGTCCAAAATATTTTCCATAATTTACCTAACGGTATAATTATAATTATGATTTTTAACTAGTAAACATGCCTATTCAAGAAAACTTGTCTAGTTTCAATAAAACAAAATGTATAGTAATTATACTGGTCTGCACTAATAAGAAAATAAGGTATTTTTATGGTAATTTAAATATTTTTGACGTGATGTGTTAATTGATAATATTGATAAAATATTGTTTAATAAGTATCTAACATTTTAATACAGATACGAAATACGCAACGCGTTGATGTCTTTTACACTAGTCACTTTTGAATTGCGGTCATAGCCTATACTAAGCAATGTTCAGCACGGTCAGTCTTCGGATGGGTGACCGCGGGTCGCATTTACTAGTGAACGCTTCCATGGCTCGAATGACACGTTAAATTGTAGGTTCCGAATGTTTTAACCGCTTAGTCATGTCAGAGGCCTTCAGGAACTTACTGCTATAGCCAATACTAGCACCATCCTGAGTCGCCGAGTCCTTTAGAAAGAGACAGCACTATCACTGAGCTCCCTATGCCGTATACTATCACTGAGCTCCCTATGCCGTAGGTACAATTGTCAGCGAAAGAAAATAAAAACCAAATTGACCCCAAGTTATGATTCACAGTATTATAGAGGCGTTTCTAAGTAATCATCGATGTGAATCATCGCGGGTGCTATTTAACTAGGTGGTTTCAACTTTTTCAACTTTATTCTTATGGAAGATTTTACATTACACTCGTAGGATTTGAACCAACGGCCTCACGATTGTAAGGCGGGTGTGTTACTATCACTAGACTTAATAATATTAATAAATATTTCAAATGTAAATCACTCCTTGGGGATTAAAAATACAATACCACAGATATGTTTCAATAACTTTCTGCCCAATTAATTTTCAATAGTTATTTCATTGTGGTATGTGTTTTTTGTACCACGTTGGGCGCCAAAATTGTAACTTTATTATTTTTGTAAGCTTTTATTAAAAAAGGGGTGCAATTAATAAAGGGTGGTGGATTAATATCATGTCTATGTATGGTATTTCAATTTGGCTCAATGAAAATATGAGTGAATGCATGGGTGAATTAAGTAACTTGGGGGAAGTTGGCGTGCAATTTTATGTAGGTACCTAAGTTACATAATAGGTAATTATGCAACTTCGTAATTATGAATGTCATATTTTATATTGATACTACATATTATTATGTAAGAATATAAGCTATGACGAATACGAATGACTTATTAATCAGAAATCAGGTTTTTTTTATTCCGAATATATTTGCGTTTGACTACATACTGCTTACACATCACCCTTCGTGGGCCTACGTCCTGTAGTGGACTATTAAAAAGGCTAGTACAGTACAGTACATACTGCCTGATGTTGAGCAGATATAAGTGTTGTAGCACGCTTACACGATACCTATTTAATCGGGATATAAAATAGGGGCATATCAGTTATTTAGGTTATAAAATAGATTTTTCAACGTATAAGGTTGCACAGTAAACGAAAACTATTATCGTTTTCACCAAAAGCGTGATACAAAATGTATAGAGCAGAGTATATTAGTCTGCTTCATCTTCGACTACGTCGCTTGTCATCAGGCGAGTTGGTGGTCAAGTGCGAATTTATTCGCGGATAAAAAAGTTTGTTTACGGTTTGCATAGTAAACTCATATATTATGCACTATATTTTTACCGACTTCCAAAAAGGAGGAGGTACTATGTTCGTCGGTATGTATTTTTTTGTGTATGTTTATCGATATTTTCACCAATTGTAACGATGTCTCCGTGATCCACAGGATAAAAACCGGTAGTGATCACAGAATCGTGCGAGGCAAACTGAATATTAACGTTAAACTCGAAAGGTCCCGCCTGATGAAGTCTACGCTCCGACCTACTCATGCTCATATACAAAACCCCGAGAACTTTCAGCTCGAGCTCTCAAATCGCTTTGCTTGCCTGGAGAACTTTGCGTCTGTGGACGAGATCAATAACGGGCTCGTAGAAACTGTCCAAACGGTAGGTTCTAAGTTCTTTAGACCCCGCCGTTCTGATAGACCTCGGAAATTTTCCGATCATACTCTAAATCTCATGGCCGAACGACGCTCGCTAAGACTGCAGTCTTCCGATGATGCAAAGTCATACAGGCGGCTCAATAGACAAATTTCAAAATCAGTGCGGTGCGACATTCGTCTCTTTAATACCAAACATATTAAGGAGACGATAGAGCGGAACAAAGGCTCCAAAGTGTTCGCAAGGCATTTGTCTATTGGGCAAAGCCAGCTGACAAAGCTGAAGAGAGAAGATGGCAGTACAGCGTCGACCAAGGCAGAGGTATTGGAGGAGATCGAAAAGTTCTACGGACAGCTATACGCCTCGGTAGCAAAGCCTGTAAACAGCGCGGCTAGAGACCCAAGAGCCAAGCTGACCCGACACTTCACCGAAGACATCCCGGACATCAGCCTGTACGAGATTAGAATGGCCCTGAACCAACTTAAGAACAACAAGGCGCCGGGTGACGACGGAATCACTTCAGAGCTTCTGAAAGCGGGTGGTAAACCGGTACTTAAAGTCCTTCAGAAGCTTTTCAACACCGTCGTCCTCGAGGGCATAACGCCAGAAGCATGGAACAGAAGCGTGGTGGTGCTATTCTTTAAAAAAGGTGACAACACCTTATTGAAGAATTACATACCCATCTCGCTTCTGAGCCATGTTTATAAGTTGTTTTCAAGAGTCATTACGAATCGTCTCGAACGCAGGCTTGATGACTTCCAGCCTTCCGAACAAGCCGGATTCCGAAAAGGCTTTAGTACCATGGACCACATACATACGCTGCGGCAGGTTATACAGAAGACTGAGGAGTATAACCAGCCACTTTGCTTAGCGTTTGTGGACTATGAGAAAGCCTTTGATTCGGTCGAGACATGGGCTGTGCTTGAGTCTCTTCAACGATGCCGTATTGACTATCGGTATATCGAAGTGTTGAAGTGTTTGTATAATAACGCCACTATGTCGGTCCGAGTACAGGAAGAGAGCTCCAAGGCGATCCCTTTGAAGAGAGGCGTAAGACAGGGAGATGTTATATCTCCGAAACTGTTTACTGCTACTCTGGAGAACGCCTTTAAGCTCCTGGAATGGAAAGGATTCGGCATCAACATCAATGGCGAATACCTCACTCACCTTCGGTTTGCCGACGATATCGTAGTCATGGCAAAATCGATGGAGGAACTCAGTACGATGCTCGAAGGCCTCAATCGAGTATCTCAACAGGTGGGTCTTAAAATGAACATGGACAAGACAAAGGTCATGTGTAATTCCCATGTTGTACCCACCCCCATTTCAGTTGGGAACTCGGTTCTTGAAGTCGTTGACTCGTACGTCTACCTAGGACAAGTAGTCCAGTTAGGTAGGTCCGACTTCAAGAAAGAGGCCAATCGCCGAATCCAACTCGGCTGGGCAGCGTTCGGAAAATTGCGTAACGTCTTCTCGTCCGACATACCTCAGTGCCTCAAGTCGAAAGTTTTCGACCAGTGTGTGTTGCCAGTGATGACTTACGGCACAGAAACGTGGTCTCTCACTATGGGCCTTATTAGTAAGCTTCAAGTAGCCCAACGAGCCATGGAGAGGGCTATGCTCGGAGTTTCTCTACGCGATCGAATCAGAAATGAGGAGATCCGTAGAAGAACCAAGGTTACCGACATAGCCCAGCGGATTGGCAGGTTGAAGTGGCAATGGGCAGGGCACATAGCGCGGAGGACTGATGACCGATGGGGTCGAAAAGTCCTCGAGTGGAGACCACGTACCGGCAAGCGCAGCGTAGGACGTCCACCCACAAGGTGGACGGACGACCTCATTAAGACCGCAGGTTCGCGCTGGATGCAAGCCGCTACCACCCGGTCTTATTGGAGATCTTTAGGGGAGGCCTATGTTCAGCAGTGGACGTCCTATGGCTGAAAGGAAGGAAACATATTTAAAAAAATATTTTTAGTTCGAAAGAATATACTCCCGAAGTTGTCCCATTTAAATGATATCGAAATCGGCTGAACCGATTTTGAGAAATCAACAATAATGTACATGGATGTCACATTGATTCGTGCAAAACTATTCGAATTTTGTACACGGTGGAAGTCGGTGTTGCTATTTTTTGCGAAAAATAATTATTTTCTTAACGTAACGTAACGTCTCTTTCTTAAGGTTTCCTTGCAATGTTTTCCTTCACCGAAAATCCAGTGGTGTGAAATCGTAAGTTTTAGTTGAATCTCTGCTTTTGAAATGCATTTGAGCTCCTTGAAAAGATTCTTCCGCGGTGAAGCTGGACTTTTATATCTCGTTTCACTAGAACTTTCTAACTAAGAGTATAAATGACGCCGGGAAATGCGAGAAAGATTTCGCGCCACATTTCGTAGAAGCGTCTAGAAAACATTTTGAGGAAGATATTTTCTAGATTTTTAACCGATTTCCGAAAAGCAGGATATTCTCAATTTGACTAGTTTTTTTTATGTTACCTGTTTACTCTTGTTTGTGCACCGATTGGAAGGTTTCTTTTTACAATCCGTAGAGGAACATCGAGGTAGTCCCATAAAAATATATTTACTTTGGTTCATTTCGGTTTTTACAAGTGATTGTGGCTTGTGACGGTGAATAGGTATACAGGATCTATAAGGCCCGTTTGTTGAAACCGTTTAGTTTTTAACCGACTTCCAAAAAGGAGGAGGTTCTATGTTCGTCTGTATGTATTTTTTTGTGTATGGTCATCGATAATTTCGCCAATTGTGAACCGAATCGAAAAATTATTTTTTAGTTCGAAAGGGTATACTCCCGAATTATATCAGTAAGAAATTGAAATAAACGAAAAAGTGAACAGAATGGCATAACACGTAATTCACAAGTGATTTTCACAAGGAAACGTTCGAGGGACGCGCCAGTGCTATAACAAGTGACAGTAAAAAAAATGTGGCTATTGTAGATTTGCATCTAATGAATGTGATTTGCTCTGTTCCAGTCACAGAGAAGGCAGGCTACCAGTCACCATATGGAGGCATGGACAATGGAATGGTGAGTTTTTTTTTTTTTTTATAATATTTGTATGTCACGCTTGATTTAATTATGTCTTCCGGAGAATACACAAAATGTTCCTTGTGCTCCATACTTATTTTTTTGTACAGCGCCCCTGATGGAAACGAAAAAGAATTAACGAAAATGTATAGAGCCAAACGGAAACTATTGTAATTTCTCTTTACTATACAAATTAACACTAAGATCTCTGGCATACTAAGCCAGACAGTATCAGACATTAGCCATTTTAAGGTATGATTCCGAACTCAGCTGCAGGCAGCAGCAACACCGCAGCAGTGCTGCCGCAGCACTGCTGGTCCCCATATAGTCTCTATGAGTTTATGTGAGATTACATTCCGAGCTAAGCAGCATTGTAGTCGCAGCAATATGAGGAAAAGGAGTGCTGCGGCAGCACTGCTGCCTGCTGCTGCTGCCTGCAGCGGAGTTCGGAATCAAAACTTCAACCACATTTCTGAACCTCAGTGGTACGCGATAGTTAAGTCAGTTGTACGGCAACTGAAGTTGTGATTCTAATTTAAACGAGGCCGAATCATACAAGTCGGCGGATGTGGACTGTGGAGTCAGCTACAACCTGCGCAATCTCCAATCAACGCGCAGCTTTGTGTGAGCTTCAGTCAGGATTGGATATTGCGCAGCTTGTGGCTAATTTCACATCCTCGGACTTGTATGATTCAATGGACAATAGACAGTTATTTATTCTGACAAAAATAAAATTAAACAAAACAACTAAATAAAAACAGCAAAACAAATAAACAGCGTTAACTATCAACCTTAAATACTACAACAGACAACAACATCCTAGTTACTTAATACAATTATTTTGTCACAACCCCGTCCCATCTCAGCATAATGCTGGTTGTGAATCAACCAGCGCTGGTCTTCCGGAGGGACCGTCAGGCGACGTCATATGCGAATATAAAATAAATGATTTAAGTGCAGCAACAGCGTGCAAACAAAAAATTAAAGAAGTTTCATAATATCCATTTTGCCAAATGTTATAATCATCGCGCTACGCCAAAAACTGATTGGCCTATATACGATCTTAAAACTACTTTTGCGTAAAATGGACTTAGCTATTTAAATAAATAAATAAACATTAGGGACATCTTACACACGGTCTCTGACCCCAAACTAAGCAAAGCTTGTGATATGGCTGCCAGAGACTGATATACTACATATACATATTTTGATACATACTTATATAGATAGTACTTAAATAACACCCAGATACAGAGCAAACACCTATGTTCATCACACAAATGTTTGCCCTGGGTGGGGATCGAACCCACGCCTCTTAGACCCAGAAGTCAGGGTCACTAACCACTGAGCCACCGAGGCAGTCAAATCTCTGAGGACTCTAAGATACACATTTGTTTCCTTAACTCTCAGATTAAATAATATACTCCAGTATCAACACAAATAAGTGCAAAAATGGCAAAAACCGAAGGATAGGATAAAGGATAACACGAACTGTGCAAGTTTTTGCTCATCGAGCGGAAGCCTCCGCACGGAGCGAATAAATCACGTTTCGGTGCGGAATTATTTATATCTGTTTTGATATGGGCTGCGAAAGGTGGCCCGCTTTCTTATAGGATTTGAGGTTTTTAGGATTCCGTACCTAAAGGGTAAAAACAGGACCCTATTACTAAGACTCCGCTGTCCGTCTGTCACCAGGCTGTATCTCATGAACCGTGATAGAGTAGAGAGATAGACAGTTGAAATTTTCACAGATGCTGTATTTCTGTTGCCGCTATAACAACAAATACTAAAAACAAAAAATATATTTAAGGGGAGCTCCCATACAACAAATCTGAAATTTTAGCCGTTTTTTGTCCGATATTAATAACGGTAACAAGTAGACGCTTGAAATATTCACAGAATTTTTAATTGTATGTTTACTTCAATAATAAATTAATCATCATCATCATCAGCCTGTATCGACCCACTGCTGGGAATAGGCCTCCTCTCCCTTGTGCCAGTTTTCCCTGTCTCGGGCTGATCTTATCCACGCGTGTCCCGCGATGGATCTGAAATATAAATTGATATAAAATAACTATTCAAGGGGGGTCCAGTATAGTACGGAACCCATCATGCGCGAGTTAGACTCGCACTTGGCCGATTAGTAGTGATGTAGAGTCTGTAAGATCAAACTGAAGAGAAGGTAAATGTAATGTCGTGAAGACATTGGCGGAGGACCGAGACGTGGCAGTTGCTCCGCCGACAAGTGCTCTTAAATTTTGACGTCCAATGAAACCGTTTGGAAGTGGCTTGCATCCAGCACGATCTTAAAGTTAACGTTTTTTTTTTTCTCAACCTATGCTGTCCCACTTCTGGGCAATGGTCTCCCCCACTTCCTTAACTTTGAAAATCTTATGAATATGTTGAATGACGTAATGATCAAGTTAATATGGCAGTGGGCAGGTCACATTGCAGGCGAAACTGATGACTAATTCCCATTGAAAAGTTCTTGAGTGGACACTACTTACTACCAGTACCAGCAATGGCAGTGTTCACCTACAAGGTGAACAGATGACTTGATCTTTGTTGGGATGATCCATTAAGCGTCGCTGATGATGACTCCGATACATTCGGAGATCATAGCGTAGTTTGAGTAGGTGTTTATCAGCTATCTTCGAAGTTAAGCAAGCTATCGTTCAGCACGGACAGTCTTCAGGTAGGTGACCGCGGGTGGCATTTAGAAGTGAGCGCTACCGTGCCTTGGATGACACGTTAAATTACAGGCCGCGGTTATTGTAACCGTTTAGCCATGTCAGAGGCCTTTTGGCGGCCTAACTTACAACACCAAGGCTATACGAATTTACTTTATTCGGGGATCTAGCCAAGCAGATAGTCATAGTCATTTATTCATAACATAATGATGTTACATGTCAAAAATATTTATACAAAAGAATAATCTTAAAATCACATTGGAATAGGAACAATAAATAATAATTACAATTGTAAAAAAAAAATTGAAAATACATTAAGTATATAATTTTAATATCAGTCATCTGATTAAAGTTGTAGAACTCCTCTTCGACTAGCCATTTCTTTACTTTCTGTTTGAAAGTTTCCCTAGATGGAGCGTCTGTGATGTCACGTGGTATTTATTTATTTATCTATTTATTCATTTATTGCAAATATATACATAATTCAGCTAAAAACTAGATTAACTAAATATATGGCATATATACCCTGTATTGAGGGCGCAGCAAGTACAAACTTAAGTTAATATTACAATATTACATACTTAACTTAGGTACATACACAATTACGCAAGGAAAATGTACATTATAATTTTAGACACCAACGTGGCATTGATTAAGTGCTTATTGCTTAAGAATTTGCTTCTTAATCACAATACCTACATGTACATTTTTATACATTATTCGATTATACATATACCTCGGGAGCGGTGACATGCACCAGCTTAGACGTCTTGATACGGCAATACCCACGCCCCTGGTTCTATGACTTAAAAGTCAATGAAAATTAAAATACATTTCAAATTGTCATTGTGAAAAGTTCTATTAAATAATTACTAAATATTGTTATTATCTATAAATTAATGTTTACAGCCTCTATTATATGTATGGAAGCGACACGCTATTTTATTAAGAAATTCGTCAACTTCGTAAAAACACTCCGTCACCAACCACTTCTTCAACTGAAAGCAAAATCTCTTGTATGGGCGTTCAAACAACTCCTCGGGAAGCGAATTAAAGATCAAAGCAACCATATATATACAATTTTTCCTAAACATCTCGAGCCTAGGTTGTGGTAGTTTGAGACGTACTTGAGGTGACTTTTAAATGATGATAATTGATCATTCTATACGTAGGCATATCACTTATCGACATTCTGTGACTAGAACGCTGCGAGAGAATAAGCACAAAAACAGTAATTGTGTCGTCCACCTGTCAGCCGTCTCCACAGTCCACACCCGCTCGACGGGTCGGCGCCGATTAAATGCCTTTAAATACGTGTAATGGCCATTTTACTCCTTGTTTATGTATAGATTGAGCTTGTTATAAATGTTTAAACCTGTAGTTGATAATTTTAAGACCAGAGTAACGGTAGGTGCGGCGTAAGACGTGCGCCCAAAAAGTCCATCCAAGACGTATAATCTTAGAGGCATTCCACACGACGCGGACAGGTAAAAATATATCGATGTTTAAAATTTCAGTAATATTTGAGTATATTCTACACATAGTACAAGTATAATGTCCTTATACTTGTACTATGTTTAGAATATACTGCCTCGGTGGCTCAGTGGTTAGTGAACCTGACTTATGGATCAAAGAGGCGTGGGCTCGATCCCCACCCAGGGCAAGCATTTATGTGATGAACATTGGTTTTTGCTATGCGTCTGGGTGTTATTTAGGTACTATCTGTATAGGTTTGTATTTAAAAATATGTATATGTAGTATATCAGTCTCTGGTAGCTATATCACAAGCTTTGCTTAGTTTGGGGTAGACCGTGTGTAACATGTCCCCTAATATTTATTTATTTTTATTTTATACGTGTGTTCAATATTTTTGTAATATAATGCATGGTTAAGGAATTAAGGGGCTTTGAAGTTGCGTACTTCATCTTTGACCACAATGTCGCTTACCATCAGGTCAAGCGCGGACTTATTCGCGATAAAAAAAAAAAAAACATCAATCCTTTTTACCTGTCCGCTTCGCGTGGAATGCCCCCTTAGTGAGCCTTGCGCTTGCTGGTATGTGGTGTCCACTCAAAAACTTTCGAATGGCTTTAGTCAGTCTAGCCTGCTATGCGATCTTCCCACTGCCAAAAAGCAAAAGCTCTGAAAAGCTCAAAAAAAAAAAAACTCAAAAAAAAAGCTCTGAAAAGTATGAGACTATGCTCACTAGACCGTTTCGTCACCGACCAGCACCGTTGCGCGCTATACACGGAGCGTTTAGGCACCGGCAAAATTATGCCCACTGGAACCGCCCAAATCGTCCTGTCATCGACTAGCATAATCGCGTGCCACGTACAAAGCGTTTCGGCAAAATACTCTCGACGCCTATTGTTGACGTACCTTGATGATACATCGTATTGGGCAAACTAAAGCATTTCGTATTCTTTCCCGTGCCTGATACGTTCCTGGCACGGCCATAAATGGTACGTTTTAGTGGAGGCATCTTTAATCTGTATTAATTGTCCGATCTGTGTCGAGCTTGGAACCAGTAGGCGGCCGTACCAGGAATGCAGCGCCGCAAGCAGATGTGCGTCACTTTGTCATTCATTCAGTATAACCTGTTACATTGGCAAGGGTTGCTGTTGAAATTGTCCTGGAGCGTTCACCCCGAGATTCTCCTCGAGTTTCGCATTCTTGGGGATTGATCATTTATTTTTAGCGTTCCCTAAATAGAAAGAACTAACTTTTTAATCGCGAATAAGTCTGTGTTTGTCTACCAACTTGTACTGATGGTAACATTCTAATTGACATGCCGCTAGTTCTGAATTTCCAGATTGGCTACTAGAACGAACAACTAGATATACTATTTTGAATATAATAGTAGTTTATGCAACTGTCATATAATGAACCACTCGTTACTATTATGAAACTCGCTGCGCTCGTTTCATAAACTCACACTCGTGTTTTAATACCCGTGTTATATGCAGTTGCATACACTACTTTATCTTCACTAATAAAAATAAAAAAAACATATTGCGAAACATTAAATTCACGCGTACGTATATTTTCACAGTGAACTTGGCGCCATTAAAATCTAACCAATGAGAGCGCAGCTGCGCGCGCAGGGCCAATCAGGAGCGAGCGCGCGATGTTATAATGAGATTTTACGATATCGATGTGGATATTATAACATCATGTGAAATTGCTTAAATTGAGTGTTTTGTTGTCTGCGCTATAACAGTAGTCATTATAAGTCAAGTATTGGAAACATAAGTAGAATGTTACAACATTGTTGTAGATAAATGATTTTATACTTGTAGCAGTGACGGCCTAGTTCCTATAAAAGAAAGCTCGTTTTAGAATCCTGAGACCCACAAAGTCCAAATCTCGGCCCCATATTAAATAGGTAATCGAATTTCATTGGAATTTATGTACAAATTTTGTAACTGCATATTATGTATACTTAATGTTATGTATTATGGCCGTAATTACCTACATGATTTTTATTTGTAAAAAAAACATTGTAATTATTTTTCGTAAAAAATTACAGAAACGACTTCCATCATGTACAAAATTCGAATAGTTTGCTCGAATTGATCTATACAATTTTTACATTATTGTTGATTTTTCAAAAACGTTTGAGCCGATTTCTATAAAATTTAAATGACCACCTCGGAGTATACCCTTAGAACTAAAAAATAATTTTTTGATTCGGTTCACAATTGACGTAAATATCGATGAACATGCACAAAAAAAAAATACATGTACAGACAGACAGGGTACAGACGAACATACAAAGTCCTCCTTTTTGGAAGTCGGTTAAAAAGAATTTATATTATTTGCATTTAGCATCCCTAGAATCTGTTAACAATGTCCCGATTCTCTGTAGAGCTAACATTATACGTATAGATGAGATGATTAATAATACTTTTTTTTCCAAAAAATGGCAAAACCAACAGCAATTGTGCACAGAATTCGAATAGTTTGTACAGATCGATGTATCATCGATGTAGTAATTTTTACATCAAAGTTGATTTTTCAAACACAACTCAGCCGATTTCGATAAAATTTAAATGGGACCACCTCTGATGTATGTATGATCTATCATACAAAAAAAGAATCATCAAAAAAGGTTCGTAATTGGCAGAGTAATCGCGTAACATACATACAAAAAATACAGCTGAATTGAGTTTTTTGAAAAAAAAGATTCTATTCGGCCTTTGATACGATAGACATAGTCATAGTCATTTATTCAAAAGCTGATTTACATGTCAAGGTTTACTAATATAAAATAATGTACATACTAAACTGTAGTTGTATCGTGTATAGGGTATACTGTATGTAAGGGAAGACAACGCATTAGCCTCTCGGTGAAAGTGATACCACAAAACAGTCCGAAAATTAAGGTAAGGGCTATTTCTCATAGAAGACGGGCGTTTTCCAGGGTATCATCGTATTTATTATAATCAAATTTTACTATGGAATCAATTCTCAAATCGCCAAAAAAGCTACGATTCGGCTGCTGATACGTACGGAAAAATACTAAACTGTTGTTGTATGTACGTATCGTGTATAGGGTATACTGTATGTAAGAGAAGACGACGCATTAGCCTCTCAGTGAAAGTGATACTACAAAAACAGTCCTAAAATTAAAGTTGGAATACGCCCGTCTTCTAAGAGAAATACCCTTTATTTCTTTTAGAAGACGGGCGTATTTCAGGGTATTATCGTATTTATTATGAGCAACTTTTACTATAGAATCAATTCTCGAATGGCAAAAATAGCTATGGTTCGGCCGCTGCTGATACGGTAGAAATACTTAACTGTTGTTGTATACTGTATGTATTGTGTATAGGGTATACTGTATGTAAGAGAAGACGACGCATTAGTAGCCTCTCGGTGAAAGTGATACTACAAAAACAGTCCTAAAATTAAAGTTGGAATACGCCCGTCTTCTAAGAGAAATACCCTTAATTTCTTTTAGAAGACGGGCGTATTCCAGGGTATTATCGTATTTTTTATGAGCAACTTTTACTATAGAATCAATTCTCGAATCGCAAAAATAGCTACGGATCGGCCGCTGATACGGTAGAAATACTTAACTGTTTTTGTATGTAAGTATGTATCGTGTATAGGGTATACTGTATGTAAGGGAAGACGACGCGTTAGCCGCTCGGGCGGCTGCCGCCCCGAGTTTTATGGCTATTCGACTGTCTTAGTACACTCGGCGCCAAAAGTTATTTCTACAAAATCAGCTTCGAGCAAATATCTAGGTATAGAGTCACAATCGTGCAAAAAAGTGTCCGAGCCAAAACACTGCCCAAGCTACGTAGTGGACAGGTTAGTTAGTAGTTAGTCGTAAGGCGATTGCAAGCCGACTACAACGCCGCGCGATGCCAAAGTGCTCGCTTACAAGCACTAATTAGGTGACATAACGTCGAGATCCGAGAAAACGGGTCATTGTGAACTATTTAATAAATTTACTGACTTAGATATTGACATATCCAAGTCGGTATGTGCGGCGATGACGGCGCTCGGACATTATTTTTACTACTTTCACTTACAAACTGTGGCTCTGTAGATATTTGCTCGAAGAAAATCAGTCACACAATTACGGAGTATTTCTCTCATCAGCTATAGGACCTCAACTGCTGGACATAGACCTCCCCAAGGGATGTTCAATGTGATCGGTTGAAAGCGGCTTGCATCTAGCGTGAACATCCATCCATCAATGCATGGCTCCATACCCAAAGGGTAAAAATCGGCAAAGTGCGAGTCGGGCTCGCGCACGAAGGGTTCCGTACCGTATAGGAGCCCCATTTCTCTAGCTGTTATTAATAGCGAGCAAAAAACTCCTAAAAATTACGTTTGTTATATGGGAGCCCCCTTAAATATTTATTTTATTCTGTTTTTAGTATTTGTTGTTATAGCGGCAACGGACAAACATCATCTGTGAAAATTTCAGCTGCCTAGCTATCATGGTTCATGAGATATAGCTCGGTGACAGACAGACGGACATCGAAGTCTCAGTAAAAGGGTCCCGTTTTTACCCTTTGGGTACGGAACCCTAAAAATGGGATCCTATTGCTAAGACTTCGATGTCCGTCTGTCTATCTGTCACCGGGCTGTATCTCATGAACTGTGATAGCTAGGCAGCTGAAATTTGGTGTATATCTGTTGCCGCTATAACAACAAATACTAAAAATAGAATAAAATAAATATTTAAAGGGGGCTCTCATACAACAAACGTGGTTTTTAAGAGTTTTTTTGCTCGCTATTATTAATAACGGCAAGAGGAATGGGGCTCCCATACGGTACGGAACCCTTCGTGCGCGAGTCCGACTCGCACTTGGCCGATTTTATTACTTACATCGTCTACCGACACATTGTTGTGGACTTGTGGAAAAGCATCCTAACACTTGTCTCTCGACCAGTACTTATGTTACACTTAAGAAGCAACAAAGGATGCGAATTAAAAGCAAGTTGTCCCCCCTTCTCCCCTCCCCCTTCCGGCGGAGTCTTTACGAGTTTCCTACGCTTGTATGTGTTGTCCTCGCCGATCAACGAATTGTCTTTTGTAATAAAAACTATACCTACATACTTGGTTGTGGAAAACATGTGTAATAATATTACATGGCTTTGGCTACAACCATTAAGCGCTACAATAGCTTCGGAAGAAAGAAAGATTTTTTTTGTATTAACAAACAACATGAGTCAAATACATAATAATAAGTTCAAGAAATTAAAAGTAAAAAACTACAATACATTACTTTTTAAATACAAGCGTTTGAGATCCTGGATATCATGTAACAGCAGAGTGCTAGCCAAGACAAGTAAAACGAGCCCAAACACGACGGGTCTATCTTGTTTAGTACAGGAGTTCGTATGGTCACCTTCCGACTTCATCATCAGATCAGCTCCATGGTACCATATTGTTGCATTGTCACGCAAAATGCAATGCAATGCGTGCAAAATTTTAGCTTAATCGGAAACCGAGAAGTTGGTCAAATTGAACCACCCGAACTTACATACATACGAGTACATAGGTACATCCATTGCAAGTTAAATTAAAGCTTGTAAAAATCACTTCATTTGTTTAAACCTTGTAGTCACGGCAGAGGCCTTCAAAAATAATAATACTGAGCGCTGCCGTGGCTCCGGTGACACGTTACATTGTGGGTCCCATTTCAGAGGCCTTCAAGTGGCTTAGAAATTTTGACACCAGGGCTATTCAATTCACCCGGTCTATACGAACTTGATAACTAGAGCTAGCCTCTAGTAGCTACCCAGCCTTTAATGAACTTTTCTCCATTTAGTCCTGCAGTCGTGATTATATCATCAATCCACCTTGTCGGTGGATGACCTACGCTCATCCATCTCAGACTGCCTCAGTGGCTCAGTGGTTAGTGACCCTAAATTATGGGTCAAAGAGGCGTGGGTTCGATCCCCACCCAGGGCAAGTATTTATGTAATGAACATAGGTGTTTGCTCTGTGTCGGGGTGTTATTTAGTTACTATCTTTATAAGTATGTATTTAAAAAATATGTATATGTAGTATATCAGTCTCTGGCAGTCATATCATAAGCTTTGCTTAGTTTGGGGTCAGACACCGTGTGTAAGATGTCCCCAAATATTTATTTATACGTCCCATCGTCCCGCCGTACTACGAAGTATGCGCTGCACACTGCCACTTCAACTTGCTTGACTCCAGCAGTCTTCACTGTCCACACTTCCTCGTCAAGCCCCAAAACAAACTCAACAGGAAAACACCACCCCCAATTAATACACTTACAGAAGTACCCCGGGCTCGGAGGAAGTCCCTAATTGTGTTACGAAGGTCAACGGACGTCCCTTTTTTATTTCCTCGCCATTTTCTCGAGTGGCTCGCTCTTGGCTTAGTTTAAGGATCTGTTCAAATATGGGTGATATTATGGTATTCGCTGAGGTTGTGGCGGTTTGAGTTGTGTGTATTTTGCCATGAGTAATTTCGTATAGGTCGGATGGCTAGGCCTGACTTCTTCCACTCTGCTCCACCAAGGCGCCCCTGCCCGGGTAGCACGGCAAGGGGAGAAAACCATTTTATCCACTCTTAATGTCAGATGTCATTGTCAATCCATACTTTATTTCCACTTCGAGGGGATATAATGGTGGAAAGACTATTAGTCCCTTTGCCATGCTTCCCGTGCTGGTGGAGCAGATTCCAATCCTTCACTTTTTGGAGTGGAATCTGCCCCACTCGTCTTATCTTGATGGAGCAGATTCCACTCACTGTTTAGACCGGTGGAATCTGCCCCACCAGGGGTGTCGCGCTAGTGGCAGAGTTTTTATGCCGTTTGAAGGCGTCTGCCATGTCTAAACGGTTAAAACAATCGTGGCATATCAACGTTAAATTGTGCCGTGTACCAGCAGCGCTCAATAAAGTGTACTTTCAATGAAATAGTGGATTTCCGCTCTGATGTTATTATAACAATAAGTTTAAAGATTTTTATTCGAACTAACTTAATAATATCCTTAGAGTAATGAAACTTGTGAATTCTCTGTATCTTCAAATTGAATATTTCACATAGATGCGAATTCTTCTATAATATAATTGAAAAATATTTAGTGTATTTCCGCTCTGTCGTAGGCATATAAGTTAAGGGTACCATTCAAAAAACCAAATTAAATCACAAACAAAATTAGTAATTAATCATCAAACTGTATCATGGTTCGGCTATGGTTAGGTTAAGGTTAGGTTAGGTCAGAGAAAAAAAATTGTTAGGTTAGGTTAGGCTTAGGTATGTTTACAAAATATTAATGAACCTGAAACAAAATTAGAATTAATCCGTTAAAAATAATAATAATTTAAAACCTAACCTAACAAATGTTTTTCCTGTTTTTTTCTCTTACCTAACTTAACCTAACCATAGCCAAACCATGATAAAGTGATTAAGTTTGATGATTAATTACAAAATTTGTTTGTGATTAATTTGGTTTTTTGAATGGTACCCTTAACTTATATGCCTACGACAGAGCGGAAATACACTAAATATTTATTCAAAACAAGGATTTGAAGATGAACTTCCGCAAAGTAACGCCTGAGTCAATCAACTATCTTCATTGAGTACTTCATTTAGTGTGCGGGCTTCAGTCGACGCGACGGGGGCGCACGTATTTCCCGATGAAAGAGTACTCCGAAATCAGTCGGGTTCGTAGTTCGTAAGTAAGTTCGTATAGGCCGGGTGGCTAGCCTTGGTGTAAGAGTTTGTAGGCCGCCTGAAGGCCTCTGACATGGCTAAACGGATTAACTATAACGGCTGACCGTTATAGTTTGTGAGTTCAACCGTATTTACTACTAATTCTTCTAAAACGTCGCGGTTATATGAATAGGCCTTTATTAGAGGTCTTCACAAGGGCTTAGTTTTACGGGGGCATAACTCGGCCGGCTATACCCCGTCCGAGATAGCAATAACAATGATACGGAGCCAAAGGTCCGGCCCAACTCTTTATTGCTTCACTCTTACACTCTCGGCTTCTAGGCTTTGTCTTACAAACAGACGGTAGATGAGTCGCGCCTCGACCTGATTTCATGCTCTCTTACTGCAATGGCTGATGCCTGAAGGCTTAGAGTTATAGAGTCACATTCCATATTAACGAATACGCTAAATGACGAAAATTTGTTGCCGTGTTGTGGTTGTAAAGTCGCTTTACGGACGATAATAATTTTACGTGATAATGTTCTAATACAATAAAACATTGTTGAATCAACATTGAAACAAGCCGTACGCTTAGGCCGATTGTGCCTCACTATCACTTGGTCCGTGCTCTCGCTTGCTCGCTCTGCTGAGGCGGAACGAGACACTTTTTTGTGCGTGCAGCCGGCGTTCATCGTTTTATCAGACTTTATCACGTCAAAAAATAATTGCAATACAAAATCAAAGTTCACTTTTCATTCTTCAAGTACCTTCCAAGCACTATTGGTTAAAAAAAAGTACCTTGGCCTTTGCGATATGGCGAAGTGAGTGTAGATAACGCAGTCTCTGATCAAAAACTCATATGTACGTGAAGTGACATGACTCTTCCCACTTTGAAGATTCCTTCAGCGAGCTCTGCTGATTCACTGGCTATAACACTATCTATGTGCCATGAACGTGTATCTTCATGTTGTATAGTCCCGTCATAACGTAGGTACAGTTACGTTGGTATAAATTATAAGTCGTGTTCTACTACGCTCAGTGGCCACCACCAGCTGAAGCTGTGGGTGGCTTACCATTTTACACGTACTACATTTTCTAGAACATATTACGTATAATAAATGTGTCTGTACTCATTTATATGCCGATTGACACATACACGACAGCGTGTATGTGTATGTACTCGTATTGTCCAGTCATAACGCTCTATTGTCCGTACAACACAGCGGGCGACAAAGTTGTGCGTGGCGCCGAGCGGCCGACCTCTAGCCGACGCTTGAGGTGGCTTACCATTTTACACTCATAAAATTTACTACATTATATCTCATCTAGGGTCATATAAATGTCTCATAGGGTCATAACGAACTATTGTCCGTATAGTACGGCGTGGCGGGGACGTTGTGCTCTCCGCTGAGTGGCCAACATCGCCGGAGCTGTGGGTGGCTTACCATTTTGAAACCATTCACCACTAACAAAATTTGCTTGATCATGTTACTGCTACGGGCATATAAATGTGTCTTCTTGTATGCGTATGTATCGTCCCGTCATAACATAACACACTGTTGTCTGCATAGTACGGCGCGATGGCGCCAAGCGGCCACCAGCCCAAGCTGTGGGTGGCTTACCATTTTACACTAAGAAAGTTCACTAGAACACTTTATTATGATTACTGCTACGGGCATATAAATGTATCTTCATGTATATGTATCGTCCCGTCATAACATACTGTTGTCTGCATAGTACGGCGCGATGGCGCCAAGCGGCCACCAGCCCAAGCTGTGGGAGGCTTACCATTTTACACTAAGAAAGTTCACTAGAACACATTATTATGATTACTGCTACGGGCATATAAATGTATCTTCATGTATATGTATCGTCCCGTCATAATACACTGTTGTCTGCATAGTACGGTGCGACGCCGCCGAGCGGCCACCGTTAGCCCAAGCTGTGTGCTGGCTTACTATTTTACACTAAGAAAGTTCACACAGATTATGATTACTGCTACGGGCATATAGATGTGTTTTCTTGTATGTATATGTATCGTCCCGTCATAACGCACTGTTGTCCGTATAGTACGGCGTGGCGGCGACGTCGTGTTCGGCGCCGAACGGGCACCACGCGCCGGACCGGCGGCACCACAATCACCACCACCACCACCATCATCAGCACGCGGATGTGCCACCGCAATGGGTGAGCGGGGCAATGCTGTGTTGTGTTGTTGTAGCAATGTTGTGTGTCGTGTCTAGCCGTAGCTGTAGCTGTGTGTCTTGCGGCGTAGCAATGTAGCGTTGTGTTGTTGTAGCAATTTAGCTTTGTGTTGTTGTAGCAATGGAACGTTGTGTTGTTGTAGCAATTTAGCGTTGTGTTGTTGTAGCAATGTAGCGTTGTGTTGTTGTAGCAATTTAGCGTTGTGTTGTTGTAGCAATGTAGCGTTGTGTTGTTGTAGCAATTTAGCGTTGTGTTGTTGTAGCAATGTAGCGTTGTGTTGTTGTAGCAATTTAGCGTTGTGTTGTTGTAGCAATGAGGTTTTGTGTTACTGTACCAATGTTTTGTATTGTTGTAGTAGCAATGTTTGTGTTAGCCATGTAGTTTTATGTTGTGTCGTGCTCTAGCCGTAGCTGTTACTAGCGGCGTAGCAACGTAGCGTTGTGTTTTTGTAGCAGTGTATTGTTGTAGCAATGTAGTTTTGTGTTTACCACTCGCCAGACCGGCGGCATCACAACAATGGGTGAGCGGGGAAATGCTGTGTTGTGTCATTGTAGCAATGTAGTTTATTGTGTTGTATTCTAGACGTAGGTGTAGCCTCCATGTGACCCGCGGCGTAGCAATATATCGTTTTGATGTCTTGTTTTGTCATTGTAGTCGTCTCGTGTTGTAGCTGTAGCCTATGTGACTCGCCGTAGCAATATATTTGCTACGCGGCGAGTGTCACTGTTGTTGTAGCAATTATTAATGTAGAGTTGTTGTAGCACCATGCTGTGTCTTTTGTGTTGTCATTTTTTGTTGTCCTTTTAATACGCACTTTTGTATTTGTATTTGATGTCTGTTTTATAAATACCCATAACTGTGTGTGTGTGTATGATTAGAAAGGTAAGATATAAGTAGTAAACAAATCAATGCACTGCACTGTGTTGTTTTTGTTCTTTTGCACTTGTGGTGTTTCACTTTGTGTTCTAGTTGTTACACTTATTTGTTCAATTTATTAATTTGAATTAACTGTGTTTATGTGTGTACTAAGTGTACTTATATTAATTACGAAGTGAAGTGACTTAAATCAATGTTTATATAATTTGTACAAATCAGAAATGAAATAGACCGCCGACTTTCTGGTTTCCTGGGAGATATGGTGTGATGCTTTTTAAGTCAGACCTAATAGGTATCTTGTAATCTTTGCGTGCTTCGTCTTCGACCACAACGTCGCAGACTAACAGGCGAGTTGGTGGTCAAACGCGTACCTGATTGGCCTGATCGCGATGAAATACAGAATAAATAATATACTATCCAACTGGAAGGAAACGGAGGAGAAATTCTAAATATTGCATTGGCGTGTGTGCATCTACCATCCCGCAACTGGCATTTGTCCACGGGTAAACTATCAAAAGCTGATATTTTACGCTACGGTATCTCAATTAAGTACCTGTTTCAAAACAGAAAATTGAAAGTGAAACAGGTATAATATGAGTAGCACAAAAATCAAACTATCGAGTGGGCGAAGCAGCGGGCAAAACCTAGTTCACATAATAAATCCGAAAGTGTATTTGTCGGTTTGTTTATCACTCTTTCACGCAACAACCGAGCAAGATATCGACTTGATTTTTGGCATGGATATAGTTTAAAAGTTGGATAGTGTCACAGGCTACTTTTTATCCGGGAAAAAGTTTAAGAATCTCTTGGAAAGCCGCGGGTAAAGCGGGCGTAATCCCAGATTACCCGTACAAAAGCGCTCTCTCTATTAATTCGCGCATTATAACTATGCTATTACGTACTTATCAGGCACGAATTAATAGAGAGAGCGTTTTATTTAGTCATCGAGCAAGTATCTATAGAGGCACAATCATGCAAAAAAAGTGTCCGAACCAAAACCTTGCCCAAGCTACGTAGTGGGCAGGCTTTGTAGTAAGGCGACTACAACGTCGCGCGATGCCAAAGTGCCCGGTTAGAAGCTGTCCAAATAATAATAGCTATACGTGCGGAAAAATGTATGGTGTATCATATTATATGTACGTATTATTTACAAATTTGCGAAGTTTTTTACGCGCGGACATTTTATTACTACTTTCTCTTAGAAACTGTGGCTCCATAGATATATTTTGCTCGAAAATTTTAGCCTAATATTTCTCATTTTGTCAGTGATTTTCCTGATACGGCTTCCAGGCTCTCTGGGAACCCAATTAAAGCTGTATTTTCATACAAATATGACGTATAGGTGTATTTAAAATTCGGCCTGTTTTATCAATTTTTTGCTTATCCCTAAAATACGGGGTTTTTTAATGTACATAAGCCCGCGCTTGACCACCAACTCGCCTGATGGTAAGCGACGTTGTGGTCGAAAATGAAACACGCAGACCTAGAAGATACCTATTCACTCTGACCTTGAAAAGCTTTAGATTATATCTCTTAGGAAACAGGAAAGCAGGAAGACTGTTCCATTCCCTGGCGGTACGAAGTTGAGTCAAACCGCTTCATACGTATCGAAGGAAAATCGACAGTGTAGGGGTGGTAATGTGGCGTCCTCCTACTTGTCCTGTAGTAACAAGGGGATGGTAGAATAAGGTCGTGCAGCTCAGATGCACAATCACCGAAGTGAATCCTATAAAAAATGGACAGACTTCAGACTCCAGAGGGTATTTTGAGGTTGACATACGGCCACGCTAAAATCGAATTGAAACAACATTGGCATGAATTAATGGAGCACTTTAGAATAATGTCTCTCTTTTCGAATCAAAGTTATTCAATTGTGCAATATTTTTACTAATAAAAGGCTAGATATCGGCATTAAAATTGCTTTGTTAGAATTATATCACATAGGAACGTGCCGTATCTGCGTTCGGTAGTGTTGCTACATTCATATGATTCAAGAACGGATGTACGAGTACCTACCTGTGTGAAAACGTTTTTAATTTACGAATAATTATTAATGATATTGCACCATTCTGTTCTGGGTTTTTTAACCGACTTCCAAAAAGGAGGAGGTTCGTCTGTTTGTATTTTTTTTTTGTGTATGTTCATCGATATTTTCGTCAATTTTGAACCGAATCAAAAAATTCTTCTTGAGTTCGAAACGGTATACTGCCGAGGTGGTCACATTTAAATTTTGTCGAAATCGGCTGAGCCGTTTTTGAAAAATTAACAATAATGTAAGAATTGTTTACATCAATTCGAGCGAACTATTCCAATTTAGTACAAGATAAATATAAACATATTTATTATCCATATAACACATGAGCAGAACATCGTTATAAAAATCATTTTAACAAAACAGGTAAAGTTAATTTATTTCAATGTAAATTTAACAAGATGGAAGTCGGTTTTGACATTATTTGCGAAAAATGATTATTATGAATGTGTAACATAATTTATTAATTCTTAAATAATACCAAATTTTCGAAAAAAGTATTTTATAGTAAAGTACGTGTAACATTTAACATCTTATTCGCAATTGTAAAAAAACTAACTTGACCTTAAACTGATCGGCGAATTGCGATCCCACGCTGTGCCCAAGGTTTCCAAATCATAAATTAAATATTCCAAAAGAGTTATTTTCCGCCAAGAGGGTATTTTTAAAAAAAAAAGTTTTTTTTAGGTGCTTCATCTTCGACCACAACGTCTCTTACCATACCAGGCGAGTCGGTGGTCAAGCGCGGACTTAAATCCGCGATTAAAAAAAATGTTAATTTTGATGTTAACATATTGTGCCATTTTATTTCTTCTTCTAGTCTATATTAACGGGAACTTACACACAAATATCCGCTATACAGGGTTATTTCTAATCAATTAGCATCCTTTTAGGGGCTTATTCTGTACTTACATCAAAATTAACAACTTTTGTTCTGTGACTTTCATCAAAACTCAAAAAAAAAATCAGCTGTTCCATACATTTTGTCGAGGGTGAACAATATTTTTCTATGGCACAACAATATTTTTTTTTAGTTTTGACTGAATTCGCAGAACAAAAGTTGTTAGTTTTGATGGACTGAATAAGCCTCTAAAAGGATGATAATTGATTAGAAATAACCCTGTATATAGATAGGTAAGTAGATCGTCAGCTCGGTGGGTTGACATCAGACTCGTCGGGTCATACGTGGATGAGATTAGCTCCAGAAACACAACAATGACACAAGAGGGAGAAGGCCTATACCCTGCAGTGACTTGGCACAGGCCGATAATGATTCGCAATTGTAAAAACTTTCTTTTACAATGTTAGTAAGAACTGCGAATTGCGATCCCACGCTGTGCCCATTAACTTACCGAAAGGTCTCCAAAATTCCAAATCATAAATTACACATCCCAAAAGTGCTATCTTCCGCCACGGAGTTTTTTTTTTCAATACTCGAACCTTATCTTTTTATTTTTGTCATTTATACCTGCGCTGGGCACGTACCATTTATTTTTTGCTGCCTAGCTAGTGATGGAAATGTTATCGATGAAAGTTGGGAATATCGATATCGATGATTTATTTTTGGTGAAACTATAAATTTAATTCTTTAACACAAAATACTAGATCTGAAGATCTCAGCAACGCGTTGGGTTAAATCCGCTCCAACCAGTCTTGTTTGCAATTCATAAGGAGGCCTATATCCAGCTGTGGATGTTCTACTTTTGAAATGTAGATGATGATGATGAACACAAAAGTAAAGTTACAAGTAGGATATCGTGTTTCCTGGAGCTAAGATTCCTACCACAGATTCTGTAACATCGTAGGTTCCGAATGAATATGTACCAAAAATGCGTGAACGCGTTTGAAATTTCATGTGATTGTTATAATTATTTACTAGGAAAAGTAGTGTAATCAGAATTTGTAATTTCTGCTGCTTAAATATTAAAAACTTTGACCCCACAGCTAGCCACCCGGCCTATACGATATGTGCTATGAGTCCATCTCACCTTACCATGTCATTATTTAAATTCACACTGTTAAAACCTCCAGGCTGTATAAAAAAATATACTAATTTGATGTAAATAGATTTGGAGACAGTGGATACAAAGTAAATTAACTTTTGATTGCTACAAATGGAGTTAAGTATCGCGTTAATATGCAGTCGGAATGTCAACAGACCACACGCATTCGCTTATGATGTAGTTGTTTGTGTATAGTGACTGTTTAAATATAATGATGGTGGTTTTCTTATTTGATTTGTTTTAAACTAGTTCTTTTTTATACTACTGGCTTTTCGGTGAAGGAAAATTGATGAAAACCTGCATATATGCGTATAATAAATTTGATAGCAATGTGAATTTGCCAGCCAGGACCAGCGTATTAGACATGGCCCTATTCCCCTGCAAAAGTGTATTATCTGCAATGGACTATTTAAAAGACTGGTACAGGGCGAGGATTTAATTTTAATAATATTATAGATTGGTAGTAACTATATGTGGTGATCAATCTTAGATATTCCAGTACGTCGCAGATTATTGCATGAGAAATGACAACGGATAAATGAACTAAGTATTTAGTAAATTAACTAGTCAGACCACCACACATACATACACACACCGATTTTTTCTATAAAGTAGCCAATGTACTGTAATGTACCAGCTTTTTTTAATAGTCCACTGGAGGACGTAGGCCTACCCACGAAGGGTGATTGGGCCATATCCACCACCAAATAGCGAATGAACTTGCAAAAAATAAACAACATCACACATTCTCACTTGATTATATTAATATAGATTTACGAAGGAATTGATAAATCAATCGATAAGCGATTCAATCAATCGCGACCGTCGATATCGACGTATACCACTACACTCCCAACCCCATCCCTAGCCGCGTGAGGGTGCGGGCGGGGCGCGCGGGCGGCGACACGCACCTGGCGCTCGGGACGCCAATCGCGTGCGCGTGCGCCGCTCTCTGGAATCACCGGGACTGGGGGGAAAGTTGCTGTTTATGGGGTTATGGATATGTTGGATTTTATAATAAAGTACGTATATACTTACCAATAAATTCCTTGGAATTTATGTACGGAATTTCACACCACTGGCTTTGCGGTGAAGGAAAACATCGTGAGGCAATCTGCATACGTCCGTAGAAGAAATTCGATGGCATATGTGAATCCACCAACCCGCACTGGGCCAGCGTGGTGGATATGGCCCAATCACCCTTCGTGGGTAGGCCTATGTCCTGCAGTGGCCTATTAAAAAGGCTGGCACAGGTACGCATATTGTCGCATATACCTGTACATACTTGCGGTAAGTAAGTTCGTATAGGCCGCGTGGCTAGCTCTGGTGTCAGAGTTTTGAAGGCCTCTAACACGGATAAACGGTCAATACATCCGGGGTCTGCAATTTAATTTATAATGCTTACTGTGAAGCGGAACATCGGTCTTCGAACGGGTGATAGCACATATCAGAGAACAAGGTTTTGTTTCTTGTTCTCTGATCTGTGGGTGATTGCATGGCCATTTATAAATTATGAATTTTCACAACCACCCCTACACTGTTGATTTTCCTGCAAAGCGTACGAAGCGGTTTAACCAGCATTTTAAATTGGTATAGGCCGGGTGACTAGCTCTGGTGTCAGATTTCCTAAGCCGCTTGAAGGACTCTACTGCTCACATTGTATTATATGACATGGCTACACGGTTAAAACAATCCGGACCTGCAATTTAACGTGTCATTTGAGCCACGGTAGCGCTCAGTTGTAAATGCCACCCGCGGTGTCCCATCCGAGGACTCATCATTTCGAACATTACAAACACCTAGTTAAACTACTCTATGAGTACTATTTTCTGTTTCAATATAATTATTATACTACACGCTCAGACCAAATAAAAAATCAAGACAGAATGTTGTGAACAAACAAGTGAGGCCGGCAAAACTATGCCTCGCCGTGTACAGACACATCACACACACATGTACACGTACAAAGAAACTACGCCTTGGCTCGTTAGTCGAACTATGGTGGCGCAACACCGACGCACTCACCACATGTACGAGTATAAAAATCTGGCCTCACTTGTCTGTTCACGACGTTCCGTCTTGATTTCTTTTATTTGGTCTGAGACTATACGGTTGAACGGCTTTCAATATGTTTGGTTTTACATTTGTAGGAAGAAACTGGGAAATAAATGTAAACATATACCAAACTAATTAATTAACCAGAAAAGCAACAAACAGCTGAAAACCAGTGCCCTCGTTTCTGTTGTGATCCTGTTTCCAAAATGTAAGAATCAGGTCTGGAGCCAGCAGTGGGCAGGTCACTACACCCGGCCATGGTCAAACGCCCGGCCAGCTGTTCCACGGTTACGAGGTTGTAAATACGCGTGTGTGTTGTGTAGACTATAGATCCTTAGTATAATAAAAAACAACCGGAACGCCCTAAGGTACACAATTTGTAACACAGGAACATAGCGTAGAAAACGCGTAGAATCTGTACGTAATTAATGACGTAACTTGACACTTTTACCCGTCCGTTTACCCATGCTAGAGACCTTCAGGCAGCTAACTCTGACACAAGGGCAAGCCACCCGGTCTTTACACACTTTTTAACCGACTTCCAAAAGGAGGAGGTTTCTATGTTCGTCTGTATGTATTTTTTTGTGTTTGTTCATCGATAATTCCGCCAATTGTGAACCGAATCGAAAAATTCGTTTTTAGTTCGAAAGGGTATGTATACTCCCGAGGTGGTCCCATTTAAATTTATTTTTGCGAGCGAAATATTCAAATTTTGTACACAATAGAAGGCGGTTTGCCATTTTTTGCGAAAAATAATTACTATTGTAATATAGCTCAAAATCATCTTGATAAGTTCAGCTTACAAACAAAATAGTACTCGTATCTTAATCGGTTTAATCGTTTTGGAGATTACGATGCCACAGACAGATTTTTTCTGACACTTACGTAAGACTATTAGCACCCCTAATTTAAGGCCAGGGGAAGAAGACTTTCAGTTATGAATTACGTATACCGAAAAAGCTCATTGGCAAAACCGTGGAATATTTAATTGGCAAATTTTTCTATCATCACTTATCACTTACATAGTATAAAACAAAGTCGCATCCCGTCTGTCCTAATGTATGCTTATATCTTTAAAACTACGCAACGGATTTTGATGCGGTTTTTAGGGTTCCGTACCCAAAGGGAAAAACGGGACCCTATTACTAAGACTTCGATGTCCGTCTGTCCGTCTGTCTGTCTGTCACCGGGCTGTATCTCATGAACCATGATAGCTAGGCAGCAGAAATTTTAACAGATGATGTATTTCTGTTGCCGCTATAACAACAAATACTAAAAACAAAATAAAATAAATATTTAAGGGGGGCTCCCATACAACAAACCTGAATTTTTAGACGTTTTTCGCTCTATATTAATAATGGTACCAGGTAGATGCTTGAAATTTTCACAGAATATTTAGTTTTATATTCCCTTCAATAATAAATAACAAAATTAAAATAAAAAAAATATTTAAGGGGGGCTCTCATACAGTACGGAACCCTCCGTGCGCGAGTCCGACTCGTACTTGGCCGATTATTTAATATATAGAGTGATTCAAGAGGAAAGTTTATATGTATAACACCTGTGCGAAGCCGGGGCGGGTCGCTAGTATCAGTATAAATCATCGCCGGAATGTTTACTTGTTAACTTGGTGCTACAAGTTAGCGCTATTCCTGGTTCGAACATTGACATATTTTTGTACCAATAAATGTTACTGAACTGCTATTTATATTATTTACTAAGCTGAACTTAAATAACGTTCAATGCTTACATTGTTTTATTAAATTCTCAGGTAAAATCGCGGCCCCAATTCCGTACGAAAATAAATTAAAAATAAGTACAAAACTGCATCGACTTCTCTCTTACCCAATCCACATTCTCGACAATAAAATCTCCATTTGCCCAATGACACATATTTACTATAAATACGTTATATGGGCTCATATTTTTGCGATACGAATACCAGGCAAATGCCCGAAGATAACTCGGTTACGTCTCAAGCACTGCTGGGGCAAAAGTCTACCAATAACTGTAGTCAATCATGACCGTCATCGTTTCAGCCGTAGCACATTGGACATAGAACGTCCTATGTTGGACATAGGACTTTCCTATAGACTTGTAATCGATCCAATCGGTCGGTCAATTCGGTCTTATAAGGTCATCTGCCACTGACAGAAATACTTGTTATTGTCTTAATAAATGTAAATGTCTTCCGAAATGTACACATGCTCTAGTATTATGTATGAAGTATGTATAAGCAAAATACATATAATTTACTGGTTATAGGCCGAGTCATACAAGTTGGCGGATGTGAAGTTAGCTACAAGCTGCGCGAAACCCAATCAACTTCCAGCTTTATGTGAGCTTCATTCAGAATTGGATATTGCGCAGCTTCTGGCTACTTCACATCCAAATTCAAATTCAAAATTAATTTATTGACAAAAACAATATTGTGATAAGCAGCATATAAAAAATACAACGTCGCTTACCATCAGGCGAGTTAGTGGTCAAACGCGGACTTATTTGCGTTTAAAAAAAAAAAGTTATAAATAAAATATTATACATAATAATGACCTGCTACTATGATTATCTTGAGCTTCGGATTACTAAACTAAGCTTAGCTTGTGTCTCAGAAATCCGTGCTCCCCTCAAAAATTGACAAAAAGTTTGTTTTATTTAATGATAACATAGTTTGTTTGACGAATCTAAAATCGTTTGAAATATCAGATCATGGTCTCCCTAATTACTAATAACATTTCAATAAATCCGCCGACTTGTATGATGCGGCCTATAATCAGTTTATGAATTGTGTTCAGTTTTTCGTGCCTTTTTATGGTTCCGTACCCAAAGGAAAAAACGGGACCCTATTACTAAGACTTCGATGTCCGTCTGTCTGTCTGTCACCGGGCTATATCTCGTGAACCGTGATAGCTAGGCAGCTAAAATTTTTACAGATTATGTATTCCTGTTGCCGCTGTAACAACAAATACTAAAAATAAAATAAATATTTAAGGGGGGCTCCCATACAACAAACCTGATTATTTAGACGTTTTTCGCTCTATAATAATAATGGTACGAGGTAGATGCTTGAAATTTTCACAGAATATTTAGTTTTTTATTCACTTTAATGATAAATAATAAAATAAATATTTTAGGGGGGTTCCCATACAGTACGGAACCCTCCGTGCGCGAGTCCGACTCGTACTTGGCCGATTATTCCGTAACGTGTCTTTATATTTATAGAATGTCATCGCGTTTGCCCTTTCCAAAAATGTGTCTCAAAAGTGAACAAGTTCCAAAACTTGTCCGCATTAAACAAGTGAATTTTATTTTCCGATACGCCACCTCACTGCGCGTAAAAGACGACAAGATGTAAGAGTAGTGTGTGTGAAAGAGACGGTGGGCTGATAAAGTGGGGTGCGCAGGCGACCCCACCGTTTTGGTGTGTGACCCCACAAGTAAAGTACGGAGGGTGTTATATGGGGTGCGATGGATGTACGGTCAATATTGACGCTGTTTGAAGGTGTCTATTCTGGAATATTCTGACGGCTATCTTGTCCTGTTAAACAACTACTAAAGAGGAGAAGGCTTCTTCCAAATGGGAAAAAATATATTTCTCCTCAAGAAAAGCTATTTGTATATTCTCTTGTTGGTTAACAGTGCGTGACTTCCAAGTCATCGCAATCTCTTACTTTCCATCGCATATAGTTCTCGTAAGTTAAACCGTATCGTATAGGCCGAATCATACAAGTCGGCGGATGGGAAGTTAGCTACAAGCTGCGCAATATCAAAGTCAAAGTCAAATCATTTATTGCAACATATAAAATTTACATGCGGTGTTAACATGTTGTGTATAGTACATATGACCCTGATAAGGGTATGGCAATTTTATTATTCGTATAATTCGTATTGGAACGATTTATTATTATGTTTTCTAGATTATCGTTAAAAAAATCGTCAAATGTGTAATAACATTTGGATAATAGAATAATTTTTAGTTGTTTTATAAAACAGTTTTCCTTTTCGATATCTTTTAGATTATTTGGCAGTTAACTTAATATTTTTAAAGCCATAAGTACAATGCGGGCTGGAACTATGCATTGCTAAGTTGGATTTTGATCCCACGAGTTTATGTCTGTATTGTGATTTAATTTTGAGCGATTTATCAGACGCTTTGTTAAATAGTCAGGGTGCTTTTTGACAAATTTACATATTTTGTTTACATATTTACAAATTTTTATCAAATCGCAACGCTCAGCTATATGTGAGCTTCAGTCAGGATTGGATATTACGCAGCCTGTAGCTAACTTTACATCCGCTAACTTGTATGATACATAGATTTAAAATACATTTGTTTTACTAGCTGTGTTATTATGAAATCTCAAATTATAATCGTGTAAATCAGTAATCTGTTCCATTCCTGGACCGGAAGGATCAGAAATGTTAAGTCAAATTGTTTTAAACTTGGTTTTGAAGGAAAGTCAACAGCTTACGCGTTTCTTCTTGTATTTCAGTGTAGGTATTTGTACTTTCATCAAATGAGTCAAAACGATGTTTGGTTTGAGTGACCTCAGGTTATATTTACAACTAAGCGCTACTACAGCTCCGATATCTCTTTAAAATGAGCCCGACTGACACCAGGACTAGCCACCCGGTCTAAACGAACTCTACCAGATTAGTTCTGGACAAAAGCTCTAAAAAGCATTCATTCAGAATTTAATGAGTCGGTGGAGCAACTTCCACGTCTCCCGGTCTTCCGCCAGTGTCTTCACCTCCCTTTCCGACATGACATATACCTTCTCTTTGATCTGATCTAAAAACGCCCTCCGTGGTCTTCCTCTTCCTCTCTTTCCTTCTACTTTTCCTTCTATTATGATTTTCTTTAGATTGTCATGTCGTACAAATCTTTCCCCTTCTATTTTCAATTGTGATCATAATCCTATGATTAACAGAAAAATATTTCGTATTATTTCTATGTATTAACAATTGATTTCAGGAATTACTCAGAATATTATCACTTGTAGGTAATCTAGTTGTAGGTAAACAACTATCATAATTATTCCCAAATTAATCAAACAATTTTCGCCCTAATTGTAATAGAAATAAAACCTACCAAAAATATCATACAATACATGCAAAACTCGGTCTTTGACCAACAAGTTGCATCTACCTGCCATCATTGTTAGAGCGAGGTGGAGATACAATAATTGCATTAGTCGGTAAGGGATGGAAGATGTGCGTAGACGGACAGATGTTCAAATGTGGCGCCTTTATATGCGGGTACGTTTTTTTTGCACCGTTACGGAATGGGGTGTGGGCGGAGAGTGAGAGGGGGAGGTAGCGATTTGAAGGTGGTATAATCGCTTCCGCTTATGACGTCGTCGTTCGTCGTTTTAGGACGTCTACTGCTAGACATAGGCCTCCCCTTTAGATTTAAAATAAGACCGGTTGGAAGCGGCTTGCATCCAGCGCAATCCTACTGTCTTTGAGGTAGTAGGTAGTGGTTAAAACCACGCTAAAGTGTATCATCAATTCGTGGTAACTTTATGGCATGACCTAGACCTTAAATCGTGTGGTCCGTGTGGTTCAAATCCCATACCAAAACCAAAAAGTTCCCTAGAATTTTTTCGTTGGCGTAAGTCAGGTTAGATTTCTAAAATGTATTGCACCACGTATCCTACCCCTATTAATTCCCAGATACAAATAAGGCTGTTTATTTAATATGTCACTAGAAATATTGAGAAAGTAGGAAATTGGGATAAAACTCCTTTGCCCTGCATTGGAAAAACATGAGTCTAAAAGTTAAAGTCCGTCGTCATTATCGATATCATTTCAGTCGTAAGATGTAGCGCTCGTAGCGTAGTTTGACTAGGTGTTTGTCGGCGATCACCGAAATTAAGCAACGTTCCGCACGGTCAGTATTTGGATTTAAATTTTTTTTTTATTCCGTTTTTAGTTATTTGTTTTTATTTGTTGTTATAGCGGCAACAGAAATACATCATCTGTGAAAATTTTTGCTTTCTAGCTATAACGGTTCATAAGATACAGCCTGGTGACTGGTGACAGACAGACGGACAGCGGAGTCTTAGTAATAGGGTCCCATTTTTACCCGTTGGGTACGGAACCCTAAAAATGGCTTGCATCCAAAGTTATCATAATAATTTTAATGCCATTAAAATAGGTTTTTACTCTAATATTTTGTTTCCTTCAGTTTCAAATTATAGCATATCAAGAACTATGTCAAAATTGTCCGAAACATAAAAAAAATACACGTGATTCGGTGTTCCGGTGGTATTTTGAAAATTAAACACGTATTTTCAAGTTGCAATGTCGGTTTCCCAATGTTTTTTAACGTAGTTTGTGTCATGTGATCACACACACCCTTAAACGTGAGCTGCTGGCGTAATACACATGTGTCACGTTGTACAAAGCATGTCCTTTGAAATTTGGTTCCATCATCATCATCATGTCATCCGTAGGACGGCCACAGGCCATTATTATATTCGGAGGAAGGAAAAAAGATGGCGTAAGCAAAGGTGTTTTTTTAGGGTTCCGTACCCAAAGGGTAAAAACAGGACCCTATTACCACGGTAATGATATCTAATTCGATATCATTACCAAGAAGGGGGGGGGGGGGCCTTAGTATATTTTATTATAATTTAATTATTTTTATCTACACTAATGTTGTAACATTCTACTTATATTTCCAATACTTGACTTATAATGACTACTGTTATAGCGCAGACAACAAAACACTCAATTTAAGCAATTTCACATGATGTTATAATATCCACATCGATATCGTAAAATCTCATTATAACATCGCGCGCTCGCTCCTGATTGGCCCTGCGCGCGCAGCTGCCCTCTCATTGGTTAGATTTTAATGGCGCCAAGTTCACTGTGACAATACACGTACGCGTGAATTTAATGTTTCGCAATATGTTTTTATTTTTTTTTATTTTTATTAGTGAAGATAAAGTAGTGTATGCAACTGCATATAACACATCATATAATGAAGGGTATTAAAACACTCGTTACTATTATAAAACTCGCTGCGCTCGTTTCATAAACTCACACTCGTGTTTTAATACCCTTCATTATATGACAGTTGCATAAACTACTAATTTTTGAAGGATATTTATAACTTAATATTCCGTGACTATCTTAAGCATCTTCCTGTTGTCGTTATCAATATCGAGCAAAAAATCATGTTTCTTGAATGGGAGGCCCCCTAAAATCTTTGTTTTATTTTAATTTACTCATTTATTTCTGAAGTGAACGGAACCCTAAAAAATTTACTAAAGTAACTCGCCTCATAAACGTGATCTTTCGTTGCAATATTGATGCGTATCACGTGTCAAAAGCATGCGTTTGAAATTGATGTCCAATTGACGCCATCATTACTGATGGCGTACTGATCATCATTACATTACCAGTGATGAATTTAATGTCAAAACTATGTTTTCACGTAGTAGATAGTATAGGGATAATATAAATTGCATATCAAATAAATAATCGCCTATCAATGCATACTCATCATTTATATTCTTTTTTACATCAAATAACTTACTTCACTACAAATAAACTAAATGTTTAACAAAACTCAAACTGCAGATAATTCGAAATTTTACATCAATATGTAAATTAGTGAAGAAATTAGATTAGGTGTGATACAAAAAATAGGTTAGGTTATGTTAGAACATGACAAAACAACGCACGAGCCGAGCGAGCGAAGCGAGCGTGCCGCGGCAGCGGCCGGCGAAGTGCCAGAAGCGAATCGCCTTTAACAGGTATAATGTGCATTAAGATTATTAGCTGTGCATTGATGAAAAAGCTTTTGCTTTAGGAAAAATCGCTGTACGCTGCGAAAATAAATTGTAGTGTGTTTAGTGATGATGATGATATTTTGAGTTGAATATTATGCTGTGCAATCAGTAATTTTGATGGGAATTTGGAATCTTATTGCATAGAAAAAGGAAATTTTTTGATTTGCGTTTAAATACTAACCGATAGTATATAGCGTTGTACCCACACCTCGCAAACGTGACCCCATAATGCGTAACACAAACTTGAGTCACGTGTCGATAGGCATCGAGATATCGATATAATTACTTTGTTAATTGATATTTGTTACAACATTGAAATCTTTTACACCGTTTTACCTGAGATATTATTACCAGTCATTCCACTTACGTTTTTTTTTTCGTCCTAAATATAGGGATTTACGTCCGCAAAAATCCTTAAATAGAAGTCCTAAGGCGAGGTAGTACCAGCGCGGGGCCTGGGTCCACCAAAAGTGATTCGGCTAATTCGAATCTTGGGTAAAATTCCCTAAATCCCTGAATCAATAAAAATCGCCCCAAGCACTACGTGAAACATAATGTGGAAACACTGATCACATAATATATTATATTGGTTATTATTACTCTGGTGTAGGGTTGCCAGGACAAGTCGCGTGAAAATCGCGGATTTTAGAGTTCAGAACCCGGACATGTGGTTATTATTTTTTAACCGTGGAAAAAACTGCGAATAAGACATGTCAAAATGAAGGTGTACAATGAATTTTGCGAATCGTAACCCGGACTACAAATGAAACCCCGCCCCGCCGGGACGCTCCCCGGACGCCCTCCAAACTAGGACCATCCCTCCATCAGCCATAGGACGTCCACTGCTGGACATAGGCCTCCCCTATGAATCTCCAATAAGATCGGTTGGTAGCGGCTTGCATCCAGCGTGATCCTGCGGTCTTAATGAGGTCATACGTCCACCTTGTGTGCGCTTGCCGGTACGTGGTCTCCAATCGAGAACTTTTCGAAACTAGGACCAATCCGAGGAAACCCGGACGGATGGCAACCCTATCCTGGTGGAAAGACGGACTGTCTGCAAATATCGAGCAAATACTCGTAGGTACCTTCCAGATAAGCGTGCTACAACTTCGGCCGCTAATTTGCGTGACATGGCAGGCAGGATGTAGTCAAACGCAAACCTATCCTATTTTAAAATATCTACCATATTTTGTAAACGGCCATAGTTTCCCGCGATACAGGTTAAGCTCTAGTGCGGGGACTATTGTTAATCTGTTATTTGTACTTTTTTTAAGGCTATTAAATATTTTCGTATTTTTTGTATTAAAATAGCCTCGCTACTCGCTGCCACCCGCGCCACGCCTCACTCTGCATCCAATCCACTAGCTTCCTGCCCCCGCCCGTGGGAATCCATAGACAATACCCCTAACGATGACAACTATCTTCATTGCTATTTACGTACTACGCGGTTATAGGTTTTACTTAACATTTCCTGGACTCTCAGTGCAAATAAATAATAACGCCGCACTTGCACATGAACTGACGTCTATACTATACCCTTGTTTTCCTATTTCTAAGTTATGCGTGTTTCATCATTGTCGCTTACCAGACGACGAGAAGGGGGTCAAACCAATGACAGTTTCAAAAAATAAAATCGGCCAAGTGCGAGTCGGACTCGCGCACGAAGGGTTCCGTACAGTATGGGAGCCCCATTCCACTTGCCGTTATTAATAGCGAGCAAAAAACTCCTAAAAATCACGTTTGTTGTATGAAAGCCCCCCTTAAATATTTATTTTATTCGGTTTTTAGTATTTGTTGTTATAGCGGCAACAGATATACATCATCTGTGAAAATTTCAGCTGCCTAGCTGTCATGGTTCATGAGATACAGCCCGGTGACAGACAGACAGACGGACATCGAAGTCTTAGTAATAGGGTCCCGTTTTTTCCTTTGGGTACGGAACCCTAGTAAAGGAATTTTTATTTTTATTTATTTTATAAATAATCGGCCAAGTACGAGTCGGACTCGCGCACGTTGGGTTCCGTACTGTATGGGAGCCCCCCTTAAATATTTATTTTATTTTAATTTTATTATTTACTATTGAAGTGAATATAAAACTAAATATTCTGTGAAAATTTCAAGCATCTACCTGTTACCATTATTAATATAGAGCGAAAAACGTATAAAATTTCAGGTTTGTTGTATGGGAGCCCCCCTTAAATATTTATTTTATTTTGTTTTTAGTATTTGTTGTTATAGCAGCAACAGCAATACATCATCTGTGAAAATTTCAGCTGCCTAGCTATCATGGTTCATGAGATACAGCCCGGTGACAGACAGACAGACAGACGGACATACGGACATCGAAGTCTTAGTAATAGGGTCCCGTTTTTCCCTTTGGGTACGGAACCCTAAAAAGCTGTTAATGGGTCAATTATACTTATTTATAACTACCACTCACTCACTACACATTTTAAAACTAAAACATTTTTTTGTATGGTTGTGTGGATACACAGCCAGACACTTAGAGCTTAGATCTTCAGCCGGGTTAGTATACGCATCACAAAATAATTTTTTCGACGTGTCAGAACGAGACAGAGTCTTACCATAGTACTTCACCATAGAAGTAGTATACTATCTGTCACTTTTTCACACGTCTAAAAGAGATTTTTAGTGGTCGTATGCTAAGCTATCTGAACTACACAACTTATTAGACATATTTTTGTAAATAATTAATTATAGAATTGTAATTCTATCATATTAACGTAATTGTAATGAATTGAATTGATTATCTTATTAAATGATAAATAATTGTCTTTTTACAAGGTAAAAAGAACGAATGATATTTGTAGAATATTCAAGGCGCGATGTTTTTAACTGAATATAAATGACTTGTAACAAAATGTTATGAATAAAGTGATTATGATTTCAAAACTTCACTTCTAGAATATTTCTTTCTTTCATATAATAGGTTTATAAATTTATAAAACAGTTATCAGATCAGACTTCGTGGTAACACTGAGAAAAATTGGAGACTCTGGTTATTTGACCGTTCACTAAAACCTATGTTCAGCGGTGGATGTTTGTGGCTGACACGACGACAAAATCTGTCAGTAAAATGTTAAAAGCCTTAAGCAGTACTTCTTCAGAAAGCTTCAGGCGTCATCATTTCTCTTATACCACTAGCCTCACAGCCTTACCAACTTCCTGTCACTCAATAACGTCACTTAAATCACTATCAGCTGTTATCACCTGTAAACCATTAAAAAACCTTTATCAGATCACCGGACTCCGTGGAAACATAGAGACAATGCCCTAAATTGCGACAATTGTAGCACCATGCTGGACTATATCAGCCTTTCACTGTAATCACTGCAGGATGTAGGCCTACCCAAGAAGAGCGATAGAGCTATATCCACCCACCACGCTATCCACCACTAGATAAGTAAATTCACATACGCCATTGAACTTAATTGTCACTTAAGTCAGCATCAGGTGTTATCACCTGTAAACAATTAAAACACATTGACTACTATTGTACTGTACTATATCAGCCTTTCACTGTAATCACCGCAGGACGTAGGCCTACCCAAGAAGAGCGATTGAACTTAATCACCACGCTGGCCTAGGGCGGTACATTAACACTCGCCATTAAACTTAAATTCACTTAAGTCAGCATCAGATGTTTTCACCTGTAAACAATAAAAAAACCGTTATCATACTCTGACTCCGTGGGAAAATAGAGACAATGCCCTAAACTGCGACAACTGTAGCACAACCATTGTCTATTCAACTATTTACAATTCGCACCTTAAGTTGTAACATCTGTTTGGTTGTAAAATGTAGTAAACACTGTTATCTCTTACGGACAATTGTTAATAACCAATAATCTATTGTAGCTATTGTTCAATAATTTGTTTTTGACCGTTCTTTTTGGATGTCCGTTTCGTTTGTAATTGTAAGGTGTATTTGTAGTTTTTGTCAACGAAAACGGCTGTTTTGTTTTGTTTAAGACAATTAGGATAATGACTTGGACGTGTTGGATTTTACTTTGTTTTTTTTTTTCTAGGTTAGTGTGCTACGACTTAGACCTCATATCTGTGTATTTAGTCAAGCGCAAACCTATATAGCCTTTCAGACAGTAGCAGTGGATGTTTTTATTAAGATTTACAAAACTTTTATAAGGCCTCTCCTAGTATGTGGGTTTCAAGTGTGGAGTCCTTACTTTAAAAAAGATTGATTTGCTTGAAAGTGCACAAAGAAAAGCCACCAGTATTCCATATGCTCTGCGCCACAAATCCTATGAAGATAGGTTAAAAGCTCTTCGTCTCACGACCCTCGATGAACGACGATTGCGTGGAGACTTGATTGAGACCTTCAAAATTCTCAATGGCTACTATAATCTTCCGGATATTCACGACATGTGCGACATATTCACGCTACGTCAAAAAGTAAATAAAAAGATAATATGATTTACATAATTACAGCAAAAATAAGCGAAGGCAAGCGAAGCGTCAGTCGTCCAGCATTGAGATGGGTCGACCGATATTTTGGAAATTGCGGGTCTAACTTGGACACAATTAACACAGGACCGAGCTAGATGGCACATGTAACTTACCAAGCTAATAGGCTGATATGATAATGATAAATAGGCGGTAACAGCAAGCATATTCCAATCCCAAGCTTATTCTAAATCATGCAAACAACTAAACAAAAGCCTCACCAAAACCAAATCCTCAAGATTATCATTTCCGAAACGGAACAAAAATGATGCGCAAGAGCATTACAATTTTTTGCCTCCCATAGGGTGGATCTTGCATCCTTTTCTCTCTCACGGTAATTGTATATGTCCGTCTCAAGTGCCGGGGTGTAGAGGGTGGAACGCCAGATGTTTAGGCTTTTTTCGTTCGTTTTCGATTTGGTCTCGACACAACAATGGCTCGTGAGATTTTACTTTAAGGCATATGGCCGCAGGTATTGGTTTTAGCATGTTACTTTGTAGTATATCGCATTTTGAGGATTCGTTTTGCATGGTGGGTTTTAGTAAAGTAGCCTTGTCATCATCGTTTTCGTTTTAACCGGTTAGGTTTGTTAGGTCCACTGCTGGACGTATAGGTAGCAGATTAACCTACTACCATTATTGCATATTACTGAACTCTTATTTCATAGGCATCATTTATTTATTTCAGATCGTCTTGCCCACTATTTTTCAATGATGTACTAATATAATATATATTTTTTGTGTTTACAGGTAAGTCCGGCCACTAAGCTTAATGTTGAGGTATTGTACAGTAGTATATAATTAATTTCCACTTTTCTTGTTCACTAATTATTGATGCACAAAAATGTTCAAATTGTCCTGTCTCTTTCGCACCGATGGTAACAGTCCATCGCAAGAAAGAGTGTGCCTATTTTGGCAACAATTTATTCTCATTTTGTCATTATTTAACGTGATTAATTTTTTATTCATTATTTAGTTTGATACAAAAATATAAATTACTCTATCTCCTTCGCGCCGATGGCTATTGTCCCTTGCGAGAAAGAGACAACCTATTTCGACAGCTATATCTATACGGAGGAGTCTAAATAAGATCGAACGTGGAATGTACGAAATCCTGTAAAGTTGCGAGCGAAGGCGCGCGAAATAAATATCAAGTGTTACAGCATCCGGTGTTCGCGGCGCGAGCCATGAGCGACAGCGATTTAATTCATTTTAACAAGTGATTGAAAGAGTTTATTTTGTGAAAAACATTTCAAAAATTCGATGCAGGACTCGAACCTGCGTCTTCGGATTACTGGCCTGACTCTCTCCCAACTGAGCTATTTTGCAGTCCTGACTTTGAGTCGAATTTGTGAAGTGTTTATCATTTTAACCAACTTATAGCGTTATGTTAAATATGTTATGTTTATCACATAATTGAGATAAACCTTGTGTGGGATGCACTATAAAATTAAAATCATTTCATGGAACGAAACAAAGTTGATTATCTCTAATGCTACGCGTCTTAACGCGAAAATTTGCGCACTAATTAAGCCGTTTTGTAACGCTTAACGCTGCCTGCCTTGGTATTAACGCGTTAAAACGTACGCCACATAGTCGTGACGGCGGTAATTAAAATGACAAAACGTAGGTCTAGGATATTCAGTATGATCAACTTACAGGAACTATTTAAGAGCGGTCAATACCACGTTGGATCCAATGCGGTACAGGTCGCGGCATATAAGTCTAGCGCTGAGCGAAGTGTGGAAGGGATGGCTGCGCATGAGTTTAGTATGGCGGTCAATATGCGCAGCCATCCCTCCACAGTACCCTCAGCACTAGACTTACGTGCCGCTACTTGTATTTGGTGCGAAGTCCCAAGCCTAGAGCCTAATTTTGTATAGGACAGTAGAATTACCACGTACTCATTCGTAATTTTTCTCCAAAATTTGCAACGCCAGTGTGCAGTCGCCTTTAGGTGTCTCCCATACTTTTGCCATATATTATGGAATAGATATGATAATAAAATGACAAGTTTAATGTGAAATTGAACATTTTGAAAACCCACAATTACCTACAGTTATTTTACTCATATTTGACTACTTTCTCGATCCAAATAAAAAAAACCGTTTCAATGTAAGTTTATTCGTTTGGTGCTTGGGGGTATTATACCATAAAACCATGTATTTACTAAGCAACAATGTTTCGGATACATAGTTTCTGAAACATCGCGTAGATGTTTCCAGGAACTGATTTGTTTCCGTGTTCTACAAGGTATTGTTTACAGAAACAAAATTACTGTATCTGAAACATTATTTTTTGTTTCAGATACACGTAGATTTTGTTTCGGGTACAGATTTTATAAACAAATGTTGCTCAGTGAATACATGGCTTTACATATTGTACACAAAAGTCAAACTTATAACACTTCTCTTTTTTGACGGAGTGTAAAACCTGCTGTTTATAGGGCGAATAAAACATTTTGGTGACTGTGATGTTACAAGCTGTGGATAAGATAACCCAATCCTGACTGTGACTGAAGCTCACCTAACGGCTGCGTGAGGATTGGGTGTTCTGCAGCTTGTAGCTAATTTCAGAGCCGCCAAGATATAGATTCGGCCTATAACCTGTACTGTAGGAGCCTTTTAATTAGTCCACTGCAAGGGATTACCCACGAAGGGTGATTGGGCTATATCCACCACGCTCGCCCACTGCTGGTTGGTGGATTCACATACGCCATAATATTTCTTCTACGGACATATGCAGATTTCCTCACGATGTTTTTCTTCACCGAAAAGCCAGTGGTGTGAAAATCCGTACATAGATTCCAAAGAACTCATTAGTACGGGACCGGGATTGGAACCAACGACCTCACGATTGTATGGCGGGTGTCACTACCACTAGACCACCACGACCTATATCGTATGAATCGAAGATCGCGATATCTTGTAGTTTGAGTTCCCGATATCTCTCGCTCGCGATAAAATGCGTTCGATTGGCGGCGCGGGCGCGGGCGGCCGGAAATAGCCCGGTCAAGCACCCGGGCGGATTTGCACCGCCGGTGTGCACTCGCCTTTAGGGCTCTCCCATACTTTCGCCGTAGGAGCAATAGACTAAGTAACTAGCTATCTATCTAAATAAATCATTTATTGACACGATTTTATTTAGAGTGCTTTCCACACTAGATTTTATCTTAAAGAGTTATTTTAAAAATCTGAAGTGAACGCAGGATTTGATCCTGCCCTGCCCCAGTTTCATTTCATTTCATTTATTCGACAAATGGGTGTCAGAGACACTTTTGAATAGTCAACAATCTACATAATGGCAAAAACTTAGCAAGAAACTAAATACTTACGATAAATATTAATTGCAGCTATACAATCAATCATTACTTTAAACTTAATTCCCATCAATTAAATCACAAAAATCAATTAATCACATTAAATAATTAATAATAAATACAAGTAGACACAACAAGGTGCCAGTTGTAGGAATGATGAAAACCTACCAGATCCATCTAATTTGGTTGATTTTCGTCAGCCTATACTAAATTAAATATAATGTCAAATTGTAAAAAAAAAAATGTTAAAAATTGATAACAATAATTACAATGTCAATAAAAAAAAGTTAAAAAGTTGAGTGATAACCTGTCTAATACGGGTATCGAAGGTGGCGCCGCCAACTCTTATAAGTTGGTGGTAAGGAAAAGCAAGCATAATTCAAAAATTTGGCGCTTGCGTAGAAGGCGGGCTAGCTCAGTTGGAAGAGCGTCGGGCTAGTGATCCGAAGGGGCAGGTTCAAATCCTGCGTTCGCTTCGGATTTTTCAAATCCTTATCACAAAGACAACTCTTTGAAATAATTTATTACCAAAATAACAATTACAATTCATTTAGATTAATCCTAAAAAGGCATGCATAAAATACAGTAGATAATTTTGACTTTACAACATTAGATATACCTATTTTCGTGCGGAACAATGAGATTTATACTCGTAGGCCGACCGCTTAACACGCGTATCGCCTGCAGGTAAGATGGGAGCGGGGGGAGATGTTACCGGGGGGGTGACAGGGGTGAGTCGTGAGCTCTGCTGCTGCTGCTCCGCGTACCCACGAGCACAATAATAATTGTACTCGTAACGATACCAACTTCTGCTATGGGACTAACTAGGGCTTGGAACTCGGACTTATTTTCAGCTCCGGAGTTGAGTTTCGATGCTTAGCATTTCAACTCCGGAATTCCGGACTTGAAGTGCTAAAAAATTAAAAAATATGAATTTATTGAAAAAGCAGTGCTGTGGTATATAATGGTGAATTAGATTTGAATATTAAAATCGAAATTAGTGTCCTAGTTAGTAATGTAGGAAATAAAAGTAACTAAATATAAATAAAAATAAATTTAATTAATTAATTATATTTAATTTAATTTTTGGTAACAGGACCTTAGAAATGTTAATGCATCGAGGCTTTCGTCAGATAGCGAGCTTCTCACGCGATTACATAATATATATATGTAACAAAATGTTCGCTCTGCTTCATCACTTGTCGGTGTAATGGTCATCAAATATTGGAAGCATTTTGTCAAGTTTTGACCTCTGTCACCTCCATTTTCAAAATCGGCCATTTCAACCCTTACTATGCTCTCTATGTCCATATTGGCACCACTTTTTGGCTTGCTTTTAATAAGCCTTCTTTTTATGGCGTCTTGTAATTGTTGTTTAACACTTTTATCTGCAACATGGCACATTACAATGCGCGGCGCGGATTTTGTTCCTAAAATCGAAACTCCGATTTTAGTTCCGATAACTCCGGTTTTACAAACGATGCTGAAATCTTTCGAAGCTCCGGAGTTACACCAAAACCGGAGTTCCGGTGTCCAAGCCCTAGGACTAACCCAAAGTCGCGTAAAAAAAAAACATATCCGCTTACAAATAAAAAATAGTTTTAAATAAGAATTTTTGTTAGGGAGATATTATAATAAGATATTATAATTAAGCAGCACCCGATCACGAGTGTGACACATGTACCAGCCATCATTCTCCTCGACCATATTTGAAAAGGAGGGTAGGTACTTTAAACCCTATTCTCGTAAAGAATTATGAAACTAAATTATAATATTATCTTATCTCAACATCATTGGCCATTTTACAACGGCAATCATATGTTTACGACATGAAATGATCATTTAATCATTTACGATCATCGTATCTGTTTCGGACGATATTCCGAGTTTATTGGCGGCTTATTATAATGGCGAAATTACTAATTGCCTATTAGAGATTTACTCGTAGTTTAGAACGTTTTTATTGTGGCCATCATGTGTTTTGTATTATAACGGGGGTTTTAAGATGTTGTAAACATTCTAGAAGGTTTTTGTACTTTGGATTAGTGATCTACTCGCACCTGTGAAAAGCTTTATTTCTTTGCAAGGGAAAATATTGAAAACCTCTCGATCACAGATATTTTTTAAAATAGCATAGCATTTACCACGAATTTAACTATAAAGTGACTCAGAGGCGTATACAGGCTTATCCAGGACAGAAGTACTAAGCCGAAAGTAGGTGATTCAGACACATCATTTTGAACAACTCTTACTATGGGGCCAATACTGAATTCGAAAAATAAAATCAGCTGTTTCATAAAGTTTATCGATTCCGAGTTGCAGTTTTGTATGGAACCTTTCCATCTCCTCTATGGACCATCTTTTGGCTTAGTACAGGGTAAGCAGATAACCCTGTATACTCTTCAATCATCACCATGGTATGTGTGTTATTCAGTAGGTGTGTAGGATGTCGCTAATATATTTGCTATGGGTTAAATTATTTTTGAAGTGAAACTTCTAATACGACTTACAATAAGGTTGCGTTAAACGTTTAACGCTACCATGGAGGGGGTATGAAAGCACTGTTGCGTCTACGCGCGGAGGGACTCCACTTGCATTTTTTATCATGAACAGCGTATAACTACGAGACAAACACTGAAATCGCGGAAATAAAATCAACGTTTTCCTTTCACAGATTCTCGACTAACAGTTAATCTAGAACAGTTAATTTATTCCTCGATGTCAGGGTTCGCTCCGTAGCAAAATTTGTTCATAATAATGTTTAGGTTCTTCTCAAAGTTCCTGCAAGTACCTAACACCTTGTACCTCAGAAAATCGGATATCAAACTTATAAAATATACACCCCTGTTTTTAGGTTGGGGGAAAATAAATATAGTCGAAATATTCTCAAGTTAAAAACAAATTAAAATAAAAGAACTGAATGTCTGCTTCTGAATAATTAATTCAATAAACACTCTAATCTGTCTCATAATCTTTATCAATGACGTAACCGAACTTCTGGTCTCCGAGCGGCGACAAAAGCGAGCATTACGCATTCTAAGACCAGCCAGGGGTCGTGCCACCTCAGCCTTGAACTGGGACCTTTGGCGGCCATACTCGACGTTTTAATATCTATTTAATTGGCCATTTGGCCATTTCTCGGAATCAATGGATGCGGCGGTAGGGTTGGCTACTGATCGCTGAGTGACAAAACTCTGAGACCACGGTTAAGCACTTGCCTGGGTAGCACGGCAAAGGGAGAAAACGTCATTGTCAATCCATACTTTATTTCCTCTTCGAGGGGTTACAATGGTGGAAAGACAATTTGTCCCTTTGCCATGCTTCCCGGTCTGGTCTATACGAGCTTACTGAGTTGCTCCATGAGACAATATCTAAATCTTTTTATAGTCCACTGCTGGACGTAGGCCTACCCACGAAGGATTTGGTCATATCCACCTCGCTGACCCAGTGCGGGTTGGTAATCTAAGCCTTAGTAGTATTGCCCTTCTTTTTATTAGAAACATAATAGTACCTACCATACCGGCAATATAAGGCAACAATTTATTGAAACTGAATAAATAGAGCTATACTGAATATTTCGTAGCTAGGCAGAGTAGTTTAGGTGATATGGTGATATTATTTGTTTTGTCAGATGTCCAGAAAAACTCGTGTAGTAGTTAGTGGTGGATAATCGATTTGTTTCTAAATTTTTTTTACGTAAACACTGAACGCGTAGAACACTACATGTAGGTATAATTATTGTTTTATTCATTAAATCACTATAGGTACTACATATTTAAAAATGCGAACGCAAAGATGAAACCAGCATCAGTTCTAGATCTACCTATATAATTATATCTGCGTCAATGGAAAACCCACTTTCCAGGTTTTTCCGGGTAGTAAAATTATGCTACCAGACATTACACAGCCAAAGTATTTTGAAACTGATCATAATAATAATAATATGTATATGTAATTCTTTATTGTTTCACACTAAAAATAGAAAAACAATACAATAATTACTTAACCTAGTGTAAACAAATGGCGGCCTTATCGCTGGAAGCGATTTCTTCCAGGCAATCTCAGTACAGAAGTGATATCGCAGTGTATCATCAGTGTATTTCCGCTGCAGTGTCGTTCCTAGAGCGTTAACTCTATAAATATTCAATTCAACCTACAGATTTGAGAGTTAACTTTCCCGAAGTAACGTCTGATTCAATCAACTATCATCTTCATCCGCAGACTTTTCCACCGTTCGGTATATGTATTCCTCTATCTTGAATAGTATGTGCACTGGGGATCGTTTTTAGGGTTCCGTACCCAAAGGGTAAAAACGGGACCCTATTACTAAGACTCCGCTGTCCGTCTGTTCGTCTGTCTCCAGGCTGTATCTCATGAACCGTGATAACTAGAACGTTGAAATTTTCACAGATGATGTATTTCTCTTGCCGCTATAGCAACAAATACTAAAAACAGAATAAAATAATAATTAAGGGGGGCTCCCATACAACAAACCCGATTTTTTAACCGTTTTTCGCTCGATATTAATAACGGTTACAGGTAGATGCTTGAAATATTCACAGAATATTTAATTGCATGTTTACTTCAACAATTAATTATTAAATTAATATAAATATTTAAGGGGGGCTCCCATACAGTACAGATCCCTCCGTGCGCGAGTCCGACTCGTACTTGGCCGATTATTTGATCTTCAAACGCCTAGGAACGTACACGTAACTTGTCTATGGAGGTTATGAATACTCCACACAAGTTGCATATACAACTATATGTTGCATATACCGTGTATACCTTGTATAAACATATTGTATATACTTGTTGCATATACCTTGTATATACACAAGTTGCATATACCGTGCGAAGTTTAAAAAACGCTCCCCTGAATTTGTGTCACGTCCAGCTTCGACCCACGGCCAAATCATCTGCCGGACGACCTGCGCTACGCAGGCTACACTATCAACTATCTACACTAGACAGCCAAATTTCCTCCTCTAGTCGTAGAATCTTCAAATCGAAGTCCAATGTATACCGCCCCCTCCGACATACACCCCAGACCTGTGTCGGTGACAGGTATGACGTCATCACGGTACCTGTTGCTCCCGTGTCCGGACGGTACGTGTGGAATAGGTATTATGTAACTAGCTTTCAGATTGATACTGTAGTAACTGTTACGTTCATTGGAATCTTGATAAACTGTGTGAGATTTATAAAATAACTATACTGTCTCGGTCTCGGTTACGAATGGTGTATAGATTTTTCCAAAGCTGCCAATGTACTGACAACTTTGCTTGTTTTTGATCCCTGATCCAATAGTTATTTTTCGCAAAAAATTGCAAAATAGTCTTCCATCGTGTACAAAATAAATTTCGCTCGAATTGCTTAAATTATTGTTGATTTTTCAAAAACGGCTCAGCCGATTTCTTTAAAAGTGAAATGAGACCACCTCGGGAGTATACCCTTACGAACTAAAAAAGTTTTTTTTCGATTCGGTTCACACTTGGCGAAATTATTGATGAACATACACAAAAAAAAACATAAAGACGAACATAGTACCTCCTTCTTTTTGGAAGTCGGCTAAAAAGAGAGCTTTACGTCTGACGTATCTGTATATTTTATCTGTACGTACCGAAATAAATAGTGTCGTGCAGTTTTGTAGATTTTCCTAACGGTTTCACCAGCCTTGATTTTGAACTACGCTACACAGCCACAAAGAGCTCCTTTAGTACCTATTATTCATAGTTTCTGGGTGTGCTTATTCGTTAGCCAGGGTTAGCTTCTCACTCCTTCATCTGTTAAGTTTAATAAAGTTTAGCCTTATGACATTAGCTTCGCTACGCATTTTGGACAGCTCTTCTGCCTCGCACATGCCTGGTATAAATAATACCCAAATATTCTTGTCAGAGGACAAAACGAAAGGACTGGACAAAACCCTGTCTTTTAGCCTCTCGTTCCAGCACCAAACAATCATCAGACGCAAATATTCCGTGGAAATTATAGAACCTCAGACGTTAGAGTATGATGCAAAAGGCTTGCTGTAATAGTGTTGACATCATTGTTGATATTTCGCTCTTCGTCTTGTAACTGTTATGAGAGAGCTGGTCTTGTTTATTCAGTATATCTGAGAACTTCAGGAGTTTGGAGTACCTATGATGTTAGTTTTTTTAAGGCAGGATTCCATACAGGAATGCTGTAAATAAGTTTCGACCCCAGGGTTGGCCCCTCGTCTCGTTTCTCCACCTGCGAACAGCAATGCCAATGTTACAGTTGTAGGCTGTTGTGATGGTATAGGCTTGATCTGAATGGTATATAGTAGGGTTGTTCAGTTTTTCCACTTGTCACCCCTACAAGAACCAGCGTTGGCGATTATTCAATGTAACCCGAGAACCTGAGCGGCTCTCCTCGCGACGGTCAGACGGAGTGGCATACAAACGAGCACATTACCGCTACGCGCGAATACATTACTGGTTTCGATAGTTGAACAGGTCTACGATGAGTTCTCGAACCGTATCTGTGATCGACCAGTTTGGTGAACGATGGGCCTTATTATTGTGGACGCGTGGGGATGATGGTTTTCGTTTTGCATACCCCGTGATGTGATCGTATGTAAATTGGCTTAGATGGATGGATGGAAACTGGAAAATCATCGCATAAAGACTTGCGAATGCAAAGTGGTGCACGTGAATTTGCAAATTTGAAAGAAAGTTGTATTTAGGGTCTATTTAGCAAGGCTCTGAAGTCATTCTTTTCAAAATAGGATGCATGCTGTTACTAAGATATCTAATGTGATTTTGCCATAAGCGATCTTATCATTAGACCTAGCCACCCGACCCATACGAACTCTCTTTAATAGAGCTAAGGACATTTTTAGGGTTCCGTACCTCAAAAGGAAAAAACGGAACCCTGATAGGATCACTTTGTTGTCCGTCTGTCCGTCCGTCTGTCTGTCAAGACCCTTTTTCTCAGGAACGCGTGGAGGTATGAAGCTGAAATTTATATCAATTACTCAGGTCTACTGTCCCTTGAAGCTGTGAAAAAATCAAACTTCTAAGCCAACGCAATCAAAAGATACAGCCGTTTATGCCGCAAATTTTGAAACTCGCAAGTACTCGCAAGGGAATCAAAACCTAAAGGGTACTTCCAGTCGACCTAGAATCTTGAAATTTGGCATGAAGCAACGTTTTATAGCACACATAAAGGAAAAATTCCGAAAACCTTAAATTTTTAGTTACATTACAAAATATATATTTTTTAATAAATATAAACTTATTACTTTTTTTGTCGTAATGAACGAACTTTGTAAACCTTGCAGGTTTGTACGGAACCCTCGGTGCGCGAGTCCGACTCGCACTTGGCCGGTTTTTTTGTCATTGTAAACAAGATTACATACTGCAAGAGGTATGCAACTGCGCTGCGCGATGCCTGATTCCTTACATCATTCTGACATTTTACATACCTATGTGTAAGCACGGTAACGCTCGCTATCTTCTCTAGCTCAAGGATTGAGCCACTATGGTCACCCGAGATGACTAGTATAACCAAGATACAACAATGATGCATATTTCTCGCTACGACTTCAGCAGTTTATTATTCGCCCCATTTTCCTCAAGTCCCCCAGTACCCCCCGGCGTTAATCATCAGTCATCTCCGTCGACATCCACAAGTAGTGTGAAACCATACGACACCGATGTATGCAAATGATCGTCCAGGTGTTCAGGTATATTGACTTTTGGCTGACCCCTGTCGAGGCCCCTAGACGCGGCGCAATTATTTGGTGAGACTGGGCATTCGCGCGCGGGTTTGCACGTCTTAGAAGCCCTTGGTTTTCTCTTGACTCTTTTCTTTTAGGCAGTCTTGATATGCGATGCCTGGTACCCTATAATTTTTCTGGTATTTGTGTGTTTTCATTCCATCCATCCATCAGCCACAAGACGTCCACTGCTGGACATAGGCCTTCCCTATAGATCTCCAATAAGACCGGTTGGCAGCGGCTTGCATCCTGTGGTCTTAATGAGGTCATCCGTCCACCTTGTGGGTGGGACGTTCTACGCTGCGCTTACCGGTGCGTGGTCTCTACTCAAGAACTTTTCGACCCCATCGGTCATCAGTCCTCCGCGCTATGTGCCCTGCCCATTGCCACTTCAACTTGCCAATCCGCTGGGCTATGTCGGTAACTTTGGTTCTTCTACGCACCTCCTTATTCCTGATTCGATCTCGCAGAGAGACTCCGAGAGAGACACTCGTGTTTTCATTAGATTTAGGTACGTATGTGTATATGTACAAATTGGTATCTTCACACGCCCTAATAAGCCTTAAGCTCGGTAGACCCTCTCCTATAGTCTTGATAAATACGTAGGCTAAACGACAAAGAACACCCCGGAATAAATCCCGCAGTGAAGCTTTCTTGGTTGATGGTGCTGCACAAAGAAAAAAACATGGCAGGTCATCGAAGGAGGAGTACGAGTATTATGGATACAGACATTATTTTTTAGAAAGTCACACTCCGATCTCTCTGAAAAAGAACCATCTTATATGTTTATCAATGACTTTGACACTGGAGCTAGCCATCCGAGCCATACGTATAAGTAGGTATTTATTAAAGGGGTTAAGTTTTTGACAATCATTGGAATGATGAGAGGAAGATCACGATGCTTAAAACTTAGTAAAATGTGGTCAAACGAACGAACCTATCTAATCGTCTAAAAAAGTATAATAAGTAAACGACTTAACAATATCAATTTTTATAAAATTAAAGAGCTGTGGTTATTTTCCACAAACAAGACAAACTGACAGACAAGCCCTCCGTATCAACATACATGGCCATAATGGCGTATTAATATAATTCGGTGAAAATATAAAAATAAATTGAGTCATTCGATCTCAAACTGGATTATTTGACAGCTATTAGCTTTTTTTTTAAGTTTTATAAATATGGCCAGCACCACCTGTTTTACGTACTTGGCGGTCTTCGCGATCCTGGGAACTTATTTTTTTTTTAACCTGTTTCCTAAAAAGAGAGCTGCTACAAGGTTTTTTTTTAAAGTAGGTTAGGTTATCGTTTGACCACATCTTGCGTGATGGTAAGCAAATATTCGGTCTAGAGCGTAGCACGCTTACTTAGAAGATACCTACTTATTAATTAGGGATTTGTACTCCTACGTTGTAACCTAGTAGAAAGATTTTCTCAGGTTCACATTTCCACACTCCACACTCTGGCTGTTCGTATAAATAACTTGGACTCTTGGAGTTTTGTTTTATTGATTTGAATCCAATACATCATTACTTCAGTATTTTAAAGCCGAGAGTTCTCCCACTAGACCCCTACGAAACTGTAAAATGTTAATATGTAGATCTCTAAAAAGAACAAGTTTTTTCACCTGACCCATTACATAAAATACAAGTATGTTGTCATTGTCAACCAATTTATAAGCCATTGAGGTACACGACGCGATCTACTCTTCTCTACTGTTACACCTGTCTAAGAGGCGACTAAATTATCTATTTATGTGGCGAAGCTATGGAACTACAGCTTTACTAATTTTCAGTTCTAAAATTGCAGTAGGTAGGTATGTAGAGCCTTCGTTATAATGTTCAAATTGTATACAAATGTAGCCTAATATTAAAACTATTATTTCTCTTATGATTTTGCATAAGCATTGCGATGTTAGCGCCTCGACTAGACTGTAAACCATTACATACCCAACCGACTTATTCACAGATATGGTCAAAACTTGATAAAAATGTCTCAGATAATACGATGCTACTGCCTCCTATATTACAGCACAGGTAGTGGTTACATCGTAACCGTGTTAGTAGTTAATTTTACTACTAACACACTATCATTAGACCCGAATCGAATAAAAAACTGTACCGACTAGTAATTTATATCGATTTATCAAAATCGTCTCTCCATAGCTCGGAGCGCTTTACTCTGGTTCGTTCGATTTTTTCTTTCAATATTCCAAATTATTTTTATTGAGATTTAAACGAGATTACGTCGCACTTACATTTATCTCACAAAGTTATGAATTAATTATATTATTATTATTATCAGATAATTGTTCCAATGATTACAAATTATATTAAGTTAAAGAAGAATACAATTATAACATTAGTCATTAGGAATATTATTACGAGTATGTCCAAGGTATTAATGATTATATTGTAAAATGTCAAAATATCAGTCCTAAATATCTACAACACATTACAAATTTCTTATTAGTGAAACCGAAAATGGCCTGCTGGATTGGCAATTGGAAATGACAGCGGGCAGGGCACATAGCAAGGAGTACTGATAACCGATGTCTTTTTTTTTGACTGCTTCGATGGCTCAGTGGTTAGTGACACGGACTCCTGGGTCAAAGAGGCATGGGTTCGATTCCCACCCAGAGCAAATATTTATTTGACGAACATAGTTGCTTTTTCTGTGTCTGGGTGTTATTCAGGTATTATCTATATAAGTATGTATTCAAAATATGTATAATATGTAGTATATCAGCTTTGCTTAGTGGGGTCAGAGACCGTGTGTAAGATGTCCCCTGATATAAATTTCATTAATTAATAAGGTCGAAAATTTCGGAATGGAGAAACGTACCGGCAAGCGCAGCGTAGGACGCTCGTAGCTAGCTCCATCTTAAGGAAACCTTTATGAGATCTTCAGGCTCTCTAAGGCCGCGTACGCACAATGCGTATGCGGTTGCGGTTCAGCTGTTGGAACACAGAAAGATGTACGATACCGCAGTTTTCTGTACGCACTATAACCGGACGTCTGACCGCATTTTAGTACGTATGAAAAATGCAGCTTCGTACATTTTCAAACCGACTTCAAAAAAAGAAGTTCTCAATTCGAATGTGTTGTTGTATTTTTGTGTAGGTATGTTACGCGATTATTCCGCCAATTATGAATCGATTTTGTTGATTTTTAGGGTTCCGTACCCAAAGGGAAAAACGGGACCCTATTACTAAGACTTCGATGTCCGTCTGTCCGTCTGTCACTGGACTGTTTCTCATGAACCATGATAGCTAGGCAGCATAGGCATAATATTTAAGGGGGGCTTCCATACAACAAACCTGAATTTTAGACGTTTTTCGCTCTATATTAATAATAGTAACAGGTAGATGCTTGAAATTTTCACAGAATACTTAGTTTTATATTCACTTCAATAATAAATAATAAAATTAAAATAAAATAAATATTTAAACGGGGCTCCCATACGGTACGGAACCCTCCGTGCGCGAGTCCAACTCGTACTTGGCCGATTGTTTTTGTTTCGCAGATCATACTACAGATGTTTCGATAAAAATTAAATGGTAATTAACAACTCATTTTAATTTAATCTAAATCGGTTCAGTGGCTTTTGGAATTCAACAATAACCTGAAAATGGCATACCTACATTGATTTGAGCGAACTATTCTAATTTTGTTCTAGAATGAAGTTGGTTATGCCATTTTTTCTGAAAAATAAATAATTTGGCAGCTAGCATCGTGAGGGATCCTGCATGTCTGAGAGATCTTCAAGCTCTCGAACATATTTTTTATTTCATTTATTTATCATTTTAAGTCCGACAATAACCACAATTTATAAAAAAAAATACAATTGTGTCATTAATTTTTAACATTAATTAAAATTACAACAAGATCTATAATTTGGTGCCCATAACAACTTATTCTGTATGGGGCAATCCAATCGATCAGCAATCATTTGAAGAATGCCATTGCGACTCCCTCGCACTCTATGTCGTAGGAATGCGACTTTTTTGCGAATAATCGCATGAAAGTCGTCTGTCGAAAGTCTCAGATGCACTACAGAAGCGAGGCAACCGCATCAGCATCCTAAAGATATTGTTATATTGGACCTGTAGAATGCTGGCAGCCCGAGTATGACTTATCCACAAGCTACTCGAGTAGAATGACGAGATATGTCGACGTGTAGTTGATTGAATATAATTATTTTTCGCAAAAAATTGTAAAACCGCCTTCCATCGTGTACATAATTCGAATATTTCGCTCGAATTGTTTACATTATTGATGATTTATCAAAAACGGCTCAGCCGATTTCTATAAAATTTAAATGGGACCACCTCGGGAGTATAAATACCCTATCAAACTAAATAGGAATTTTTCGATTCGGTTCACAATTGGCGAAATTATCGATGAATCTACACAAAAAAAAATACATACACATGAATATAGAACCTCCTCCTTTTTGGAAGTCGGTTAAAAAATCGGCCAAGAACGAGTAGGACTCGCGCACGCAGGGTTCCGTACTGTATGGGAGCCCCTCTTAAATATATATTTTATATTAATTAAATTATTTATTATTGAATTGTATATACAATCAAACATTCTGTGAATATTTCAAGCATCTACCTGTTACTTATTATTAATATCGAGTGAAAAACGGTTAAAAATTCAGGTTTGTTGTATGGGAGCCCCCCTTAAATATTAATTTTATTCTGTTTTTAGTATTTGTTGTTATTAGGGAGTGCAATCTCGGTATTCCGAGATCTCGAAATACCGAGATCTTGCACCAATTTCGCAAGATTAATCGTGCACCAAAAATCGCGCGTGATCTCGCAAGATTTGCAAGATTGTACAGTACTGTTAGAATCAGGCGGGGAAAAGGGGCAGCACCTGCAGTCAGCGTATCAATGCCTATCATAAGTGGTGCCAACAAGCGTAGAGGCAAGAACGGGCCTTTTCTGCTGCTGGGTATTTGGCACTTAACATCCGAAGCCAGTTGGCAGACGACACCTAAGATATGCTTTGTTTTCTTAGGAGTTTTTTTTTTCAGAATAATCCGTAATTTTAAAAAATAAATGATTCAGTATCTTTTATATGTAAATTATTTAAGTATTTCGCCTCTAGAATAATAACTTTACCAAGTTTCAATAGAATACTTCTAATAATTAAAAATAATTCGTAGATTTGCGAGATCTCGCAAAATACCGAGATCTTGCAAGATTATATCTCTTAAATCTTGCAAATACCGAGACTAAAGATTTGCTGCAAGATTGCACTCCCTAGTTGTTATAGCGGCAATAGAAATACATCATCTGGGGAAAATTTCAGCTTTCTAGCTATAACGTTTTATTAGATACAGCCTGGAGACAGACGGACAGCGGAGTCTTAGTAATTAAGTCCCGTTTTTACCCTTTGGGTACGGAACCCTAAAAATGTCGATCGTCCCAGAATCTGGGCCCTGTTTAGCACAATTCAACAGGTTCTCTCACAGCTGTTGTACAATTATGTATCAATGTTTAGTAATTGCCGGCTTTCATGATTGTTTATTTATAGATTGAGATGTTCCTTTTGTTACATGTCAAGTAGTCAAGGGATTTTTTATGCGTGAGTCTTGATATTTTATGCTAGAACTTTTTTTAAACTACACCTGCTCGGAAAGTACCTTGATACTTTATCAAATTTACAGTAGAAAGTACGTCATTGCATATCGAGCAAATATGCGGGGAGAAGACGCATCTGAGCGGGAGAGAAAAGTGTATGAAAATCCATTTCTTACGTGGTTTTTCTTTTTTAATTTTGGGTAAGACTATGCGCTGGTAACCTGAATATCAAAAGCCAAAAAGTTTTTACAGTGAGTTTTTATCTCCAAGTTCGCAAAATGACACTGGCGACTAGCTGTGTGTTGGATGGTGTCAAACAATTTGAAAAAAGAACATGTGAAAATTGCAGACGCCATTGGCGCCATTTTCAAGTGTTACATTAAGCTTCACTAACTGCAACAATTTCAATATAAATTTCAATTAGTAAAGATTTAGTTTTTTATTTTCCTCGTAGGTGTAGTATAAAGCACTATGTATCACTCGAGAGAAAGTGCGATTCCCGATCTCGGGTGTTTTAAAGCCCTCGCCTACGGCTCGGGCTTCAAACGACACCCTCGACGGTAATCGGTCACTTTCTCCTCTCGGTGAACAATGTACTATTAATTATGATAAATACTACGTAAATACTAAGAACTTTATATTACAGGTGTAAAGGAAGAGAGAAGCGCATTTGAATTTAAAGAAGTTAAGCTTTGTGGTAAAATTTTGGTAATAGTCCATAACTTAAAAGCAACTGAACAGATTTTCGTGTAGGTGTAGCACAGCATCTGCCGAAAATTCATCATTCGCCACGTATTCGGCAGTATATGTATTATTATGTTTCTTATTAATATCCTATGGTTAGTATCTAGTGGTGGTAGGTGTTATTTAGTTACTATCTATATAAGTATTAAAATATCTATAAGTAGTATATCAGTCCCTGGCAGCCATATCACAAGCTTTGCTTAGTTTGGGGTCAGAGACCGTGTGTAAGATGTCCCCTAATATTTATTTATTTATTATCAAATCGGTTAAGAGCAAGTCGAGAATAAGGCTTATAAAGATTCAATTAAACAGCGCATCTGTGTGGTCTACTGTTAGAATAACTACTAGTAATAAATCGAGTACCGAATATAATTATGGACGTTCTTAATTCTGCTAAATGTTAAGCAATATTATTTTTCTGCTGTGTAGTGTTTCTCAAAAGTTGTAGAGGCAACCTGACAGAGAACTGTGGAACACGAAAGTCTGAAATAATCTTAAAATAGTCTTAGAGAAGTGACATTTAACCTAATTTTTGACATTGTATCCTAGATTATTATTATTTTTTTTAATTTGCCATTTTACCATTGAAATTGCGTGACTCATGTTTGTTCAATTTTTAAAATTATTTTTTGATTTTGTATTGTATTTTTTATGTTTTCTTTTTTCCGTTGGTTTTTTATTTTACTTTAATATTGTGAGGCAAATGTAATTGATTCAGATCGTTTTTCCTCAATAAAGAAATTTGAATTTGAATTTTGAATTTGAATTTGAATGTTCATCCTACGGCTTATATTGTCATGATCCTGATATGATATAATAGGCATGATGACTGGGTAAAAAAAAATCATTATTATAATTAGCTCGTGAGTTAGATTATCAAAAAATATTGGACACGTATTTTTTCTTTTGTTAATCGAACAACAAATGACAAAGATAAACCTTGTCAAAGTTTGAGAGTGGGGGTCGTGACGTCACCTCTCTTACAGAATTTTATACATTTGTGGCACTTGTAACGTCACACGGAACTTTGACGGACTATATCTTCATCAATTTTTGTTTAATTGACAAAAGAAAAAATATGTGTCTAATATTTTTTGAAAGTCTATCTGACGGACTATTGTAAGACATAGTGGCTGGAACCCTTTGAAACTTTGAAAATCCCTACACTTGGCAAGTAACACTTTCTATACCCAATCAAATACCAATCACAAGCAAAGAACCCCTGTACCTCGTATTCAAACCCGCTTCAGTCCCGCGGGGGTGAGAGAGGGGTTGGTGGGGGGTGGGGGTGTGCGCGGGCGCACCACCTGCCTGTAACGGAATGCCCGCTCTCCACTGGGAACGACCGGGATACCGGGATATACGCTTTGTGACGACCGACGACATATCCTTCGGGATTACTTTGACGATGTCACTTCTACGACGATGTTACTTATAAGGCGTGTTGCTTACTTCTACAGTTCTATACAAAATATCTACAAAAATGCTGCTTTACAAAGTGTTAAGTTTTCCATAGGTGAATATACGCAACGCTGTTGACAACTTTTACTATGGGACTAACTCCTAAATCGCGATTTTTTTTTTAATTAAATCTGTGTTACACACAAAATGTTCCATGAGCAATAGGCCGCGCCACACAAGTCGGCGGATGTGAAGTTAGCTACAAGCTGCGCAATATCTAATCCCGACTGAAGCTCACATAAAGCCGCACGTTGATTGGCTATTGCGCAGCTTGTGTTTGTTTGCAAATTGGGGGTTGGCCCTGCAGGGAAAGTTGTTTCATAGTCAAAATCCCTGCTCTTTGCAACAACTATATTATAGTCAGTCACGTCTCATTCAGAATTAATTCAGAACCAAGTTCTCAGTTGTGAGACAAAATCTCAAATATAGGAAGACGCCACATTAACATTATCACTCCTACTCTGTCGATTTTCCTTCGATACGTACGAAGGTACGAATCAGAAATGTTGAGTCAAACGACTCAACATTTCTGATTCGTACCGCCAGGGAATGGAACAGTCTTCCTGCTTTCATGTTTCCTAAGAGATATAATCTAAAGCTTTTCAAGGTCAGAGTGAATAGGTATCTTCTAGGTCTGCGTGCTTCATCTTCGAGCACAACGTCGCTTACCATCAGGCGAGTTGGTGGTCAAGGGCGGACTTATTCGCGATAAAAAAAAAATAGTTGCTATATAACGTAGGGTAGTGTAACGAATGTACGAAAACTATGTTGGAAACCCTACTTCGTGCTTCAGAAGGCTCGTACAGGGTGTACAAAATGTTTTATATCAAATTAATAAACAATGACCATTTAAAAACCAATATTAAACGTCGCGTCGTCTCCACAGGCATAAGTCAGCGTCCAATAAAAAACAAATAAAAAACGCGAAATACATAACCATCGACCATCAGAACCAGTATAATGCTAATTCAGCTCATTCATATTGAAATAAAATAAAAATAAAACTACGTAGCGTTATTCCGAAAGAAATAACGTTCAAAATCGCACATAAAAATATATTTAATCCGTCTGTCCGACTTAACCCCTTTTAATGTAGTAGTTTTCGGTATTAAAACGGTATAAGTGATTTTTATAAAAGATCAGCTAGATTTGGTGTTTCATCTGAGAGTGCAGGGTTCCGTATAAAAATCAAATTTATTTAATGATTTTTTGACGTGATTGCGTCTTATAAATCGATGAACGCCGGCTGCATGCACGCAAAAACATGACTCATTGTCACGTTCTACCTGAGCCGAGCGTGCAAATAAATAAATATAATTAATATTAGGGGACATCTTACACACGGTCTCTGACCCCAAACTAAGCATACCTTGTGATATGGCTGCCAGAGACTGATAATAAGCCCGATTACAGAGGCGCCAGCTTAAATTTAATAGCAACGTAAAAAGCGTTCTCTCTATCGAATGCCTAAAGTGAAAAAGAAACGGAACTATGCTATTTAGCCTTAGAGTATTTATAAGTAACTATAGAGCGCGCACAACGAAGTGGGAACAGTAGGCACAAGTGAGAACAAAACGACGTTCTCACCGCGAGCGCTTGTAGTCGTAGCTGAGTATGTACTAGGAAAGTGCGTTTCTCGAGGGATTTTTTTCAAATTCATGTATTAAAATGGTGAAATGTGCAGTTCGACCTAGTAAAAACGATACTAGAAAACACACAAAATTGAAATCCAGTATCACATTTCATCGCTAAGTCAATTATTATACTTATTTTTATAAAAACTAATCCGGAATCGCGGGGGTGAAGGAGACGTGGGAGGCGGGCACGCGCAGGAGCGCCCGCGCACCGCACTCCCTCCGCGTGATTTAGAGATGGGACGTGACCAACGCTGTAGTCGATATAATGTTTGTTAGAACTACTGCAAACTGCAGATTTTTGTAACTTTAATACATTCACTGCTCAATGAATTAACATTCACACAGTGAATGTGTCAACACATTTACTTAAAATCTTATAATAATGTCTTATAAATAATATGATAGTGTTTTGTACTATATACTTTTCAATAATATTTTTAATGCGAAAGTATTAGGTATAGCGTTAACTTAAAGTACATAATTTTGTAATGTTACGATATCACGTCTACACTGCTAAATTGATTTTGAAGATTTTAGTGGCTATTATTAGGGCGCCCGAAGGCCTCTGACTTAGCTAAACGGGACCTACAATTTAACTTGTCACGGCAGCGCTCAGTTGGAAAATGCCACCCTCGATTACACATCCAAATACTGACTGACTGTATATTTGTAAATTTAAGAAAAAAAATACCGATTGTTTTCTTATTTTCCAGATTTCCAAAAGACTGAAAATGAATTATCGCTTAAAAACAAACAAATTTTGAGCCAAACATGGAATAAAGTTTGCTCAGTACACTCTCTTGATTCCTTAATGAATTCCTTGAAATAAATACCTACTTATACTTTTAGATGTTATCGCACGAAATATATTAATTGTACTTGTTTGTTTTTGTTTGAACTTGCATCTATCGACAATAAATTGAGTTTGCGTTGCCCGCGTGCCCATCCCTAGTATCGCCAACATACATATACAAGTAGCTATACTTCATCTGCCTACGGCGCGCACTAGGCGTTTAGTGCGGTGCTAGCGCTCTATACTTTAGTTATTTATTCTCTAAGTATTTAGCTAATATAATTACGATGGCGGCTCTGTAATCGGGCTTATACTACATATACATATTTTAAACACATACTTAGGTATATAGATAGTACCTAAATAAAACCCAGACACAGAGCAAACACCTATGTTCATCACACAAATGTTTGCCCTGGGTGGAGATCGAACCCACGCCTCTTTGGCCGAGATGTCAGGGTCACTAACCACTGATCCACCGAGGCAGTCAAAAATGAAAGCACAGAACAAGCTTTTGCTCGTGACGCATATGACGTTATCACCTATCATAAATTATCGTCCGTAAAGCGACTTTACAGACAACCAATTATTTTAAACGACTCCCAAAAAGGAGAAGGTTCTGTGTTTGTCTGTATGTATATTTTTTTGTGTATGTTCATCGATAATTCCGCCAATTGTGAACCGACTCGAAAATTTTTTTTTTTTTTGTTCGTAAGTGTATATTTCCGAAGTGGTCCCATTTAAATTTTACAGAAATCGGCTGAGCCGTTTTTGAATAATCAACAATAATGTAAACAATTCGAGCGAAATATTTGAATTATGTACACGATGGGAGGCGGTTTTTCTATTTTTTGCGAAAAATAATTAAATCTTTGACCATTGGTTGGCCCATCTCAACTAAAACTCTACTAATATTTATTCGTACTTGTCAATGTCTTGTCTATTTTTAGTGAAATAAACATTTGAAATACAATAGTACATTATGTTTGTTAGTAAAAAAGGATATTGTGTTTTAACTATTTAAATGGGTACAAGGAAAATTCTCGTTTTTCTGCGTACCTATTATTTATACTTTATATATTGTAAAGTATATCCTAAATAGCATTTTTAGGTGACAATCGTGCTGAAGGAAAATCGTTCACGATTCTTCAATCATAAATAGGGTTATACCCTTTTTTATACGCAACGGCTATCTTTATAATTGATCGAGCGTAATCTCGGAGTCTACTGGGATGAGCCGGCACTTGGGTTTACATTGTATGTTTCTTTGTTCGACGATAACTCAAGTACCGCTCAACCGATCTCCATGAAATTTAGCGTACACGTAGTTTGTATGTAGGTATAGAATTTTTAAGTTCGAATATGAGCATATTCTGTTCAGTGGTTGCGAAGATACGAGGGCCGTGGTAAAAAGAGGCATAACGGCGCCACTTTCTGCGGGAGTTGCGGATGACGTAATTTCACCGCACGCTCGAGTATTTTGTTTTGTAATTATAAGAATAACCGCTCTCTTTGTTCTATGAAGCCATATAAGCTATGCGACTTCTGTGAGATAGGAATAGCGCGCGATCCAAGTCCGGGGCGGACTACTAGTTTAAAGTGATTATAGCGTCAACCGGCAACTAAGCCAGCTGGTAACCCAAAACAGAAAATACAGACAGGAGATTTTATTACTTTCATTTGGTAGGCGTGTAATCACCAAAACCGTTTTCTAAGTCACACTTCGGACCCCCAAAACCCTACATCAATCCGATCAAAAGGACAAGTTGAACGACCGCTCGTTAAAAAAAGGCCAAGCATCGTATGGGGAGATTTGAATAGCGAATCCTGTGCCCCTTTGTACGGGCCCTTAGCACCAGACTGGAGGGGGAATAGAAGAGAGGGGGGAGGGGCTGCGCACGCGTCGCTGAAGAAAAAATCTTTTGATATTAATTTTATTGTCTTTGAAAGACCACCAGTACCCTAGATTCTATATTCAATCATTTATTGCAACTAGCTGACCCGACGAACTTCGTTTCACGCAATATCTTTATAAATTAAAGTCTATGTGTTATTCTGATGTATAAGCATTACTTATTGCAAAGTTTCATCTCAATCCGTTCAGTAGTTTTTGCGTGAAAGAGTGACAAACATCCATACATACTCACAAACTTTCGCGTTTAGAATATTAGTAGGATAATGTTTGTAATATTTACATGGCAGTTTCAAGTCCCAGTCCCGTACCATTGGGTTCTTCGGTACTTACGTCTTACATACGGTTTTTCTCGCCACTGGCTTTTCGGTGAAAGAAAATATCGTGAGGCAACCTGGATATGCATACGTCTGTAAAAGAAAGTTAAATGCGTATGTAAAGGTGACAATTTGCCTGAAACAGCTGATCTAATTTTTAGGGTTCCGCAACCAAAGGGTAAAAATGGGACCTTATTACTAAGACTCCGCTGTCCGCCTGTCCGTCTGTCTCTCATGAGCCGTTCTAGCTAGAAAGCTGAAATTATCACAGATGATGTATTTCTGTTGCCGCTATAACAACAAATACTTACTAAAAACAGAATAAAATTAATAATTAAGGGGGGCTCCCATGCAACAATTCTGATTTTTTTGCCGTTTTTCGCTCTATATTAATAATGGTAACAGGTAGATGCTTGATTTTTTTCACAGAATATTTAGTTGTATATTCACTTCAATTCAATTGTATTAATAAATTAAATATTTAAGGGTATCCCATACAGTACGGAACCCTCCGTGCTCGAGTCCGACTCGTACTTGACCGATTATTTTATTTCGGGTCGGTGCCATAGTAAGAGTTTTTTATGACGATGATGATGAATACTTTCGGCTTATTACAGTCTCTCTGTAACCCTTAAACTGGATTATACTCGTATACAGCTTGATAGAGATAAGTGAAACTATTAAAATTTTCGTTGTCTCTATTCTTGGCGTAGAGTAGATATAATAGTTCTTTGTCGGTACTTAGCAATTCCCTTGCTCTATAATGATAGAGGCGAAGACAATTTTCTATGCGTTCGCGAGTCGCATGTGCGCTTCGTTTAATGAGCCTTTTAAAAAATAAAAGACGCGAAATGAGGGTAGGTCGCGAACGTGTCTTATATTAATCGATCGACTTGTTTGAAGTACCTGCGGGTCATGAATACAAGTACAAGTTACTCGACTACCTTAAAAGGAGGAAATGTTTTTTTTTTTTCAAATTCTCTGAGTGTGGATCTGAATTTATGTATTTTTATGGGACAATTTTACAAATATCCATCATTATCTTGTCGTAATAGGATCATGATTGACCGAGCGAACGATGTGAAAGGGGTCTCCGTTTAACTCGAAGATTTTGAATGTGTCTGTCCGGGTGTTGATTCTCTTCTAGATCAACGGTCTCATTTTGCAACGAGAATAATAATAAAAATAATAAATTAATTAATATTAGGGGACATCCTACACACGGTCTCTAACCCTCAACTAAGCAAAGCTTGTGATATGGCTGCCAGAGACTGATATACCTACTACATATATGTACATATTTTTAAATACATACTTATATATTAACTAAATAACACCCAGACACAGAGCAAACACCTATGTATCACATGAATACTTGCCCTAGGTGGGAATCGTACCCACGCCTCTTTGACCCAGTAGTTAGGGTCACTAACCACTGAGCACCGAGGCAGTCAAATTAGTTAATGCCTACTCACTTATATTATCGAAATCGCCTGTAGCGCTATAGCAAATGAGGGATATACTTACCTCAGAATAAAAAATCGCCAAGTGTACCCAGTTTTGTCAAGATTCGTTAAAAAATGCGAGCTGTAGGTGAGAACCAACATCCAAACTTACCAACATCCGGAAAGGGGATAGATAATTATGCCGATCTAGAAGCATATATAGATGCTTCGCTCGTCCAGTAAATCAGTCTTCATATCACGTAAATGCCAAATAACAAATAAGGTCATCGACACAACAAACAAACAAACAAACAAGAATTCCAGCACACTATCTACCCTCCACACTACCCCACACCTGTACAAATCGTTGTATCGCCGTCGGCAGGTCGTTACCACAACGGCATAAGGTAGGGATTTGATAAAAAATATTGTTATAAAAAACACTTGGTTAAAGATTTTAACAGCTTTTTTTTGCATAAAATATGTATGTAAAACTTGTATTGGAACTTAGAAATTAAACTGTTTATTTGAAAAGTGTACCAGCTGGTAGCGCTAGTGATGGTCTGTACATTACTGTACAAATTACTACAAATCGTCATAAATAGTCCGCGTGGTCCACAGGTCGTTTCCTCGAGACCATAAGGTACGAGTTTGATAAAAATCTATTACAAAAAAAAAAACATTTTGCTAAAAAGGCTTTTACAGTGTTTTTTTTTAATATAAAAATGCATAAACCCAGTGTATTAGTACTTAAAAATTCAATTGTTTTTGTGTAGCAAGTGTACCAACTAGCTGGTACATAAAGCAATGGTCGAAGATGGGGGAGGCCTACGCCAATATGGCGACATCTACATTGAACTTGACAGAAACATCACATTGACACATAAATTAGTTATAGGATAATGGACATTACTATTGATATATCAATTGACATAAAATAATGGTAAATAATTATATGAGAATAATGTGATGATAATTATTTTGAAATAATGTATTACTGCCATAAAGATTTAACCAAGTAGTTGGAAATAAAGGCTTTTTTACTTTTACTTTACTAGCTGGTAGCGCAAGTGATATATCTATACAAATTACTGCAATTTTTTATAATTACATGTATCATAGTCCGCGTGGTCGGCACTTCGGCAGGTCCTTAATACAAGAGCGTAAGGTAGGGGTTTGATAAAATAAATTAAGTACGTAAAACATGAATTAGCCCTTAAAAAATAATTACCTACCTATTAGCGCCAGTAACAGATCTGTAGAAATTGTTATAAGGCCTGCGTGGTCGGCAGGTCTCTACCACAAGGGCATAATAAGGGATTTGGTAAAAAAAAACTACTTCGTAAAAAAATTTACGATCTTGTAATATTTCTTTTTTACATAACCTTTTTTGCAGCCATGGCCCCTGTTTAAGTATTATCAGTCAAACACCAGTGATTATAAATTACATGCATTGGCACTTAAAAATTAAATTGACGTTTTGTAAAGTGTAGCGCCAATTAGTCTTCCTTCTGATTTCTGCACATATCGATATATTTTCTTCCCTTGATCTTCCTTCCTTCCTTTCAGCCATAGGATGTCCACTGCTGGATATAGGCCTCCCCTAAAGATCTCCAATAAGACCGGTTGGTAGCGGCTTGCATCCAGCGCGATCCTGCGGTCTTAATGAGCTTGCTTGCTCTCGCCCTTGCTCTTGCTGTATTTTAATTGCTCTTTTTGTAATTGCAGATATCCTCATAATTTCCTTGCCAATAATTCTGTTGCTGTTTTAAAGTCATCAAACCTTAGAATATTATTTTGCACTAGCTGACCCGGTGAACTTCATCTCACCATCTGTCAACTGTCAATGACAACTTTTACATGTAGGAAAATTTTGTATGGGAAAATTAAATTTATGTATTTATTATTTTATTAGTAACTTTAACAAATTTTCTCACCGTTTAAACCTTCCGTGAAAGTTCAGCTTTCACAAATATTTCAAGATCAAGATTATCCAAATTGGTTCAGCCGTTCTCGAGTTTTAGTGAGACTAACAACCACGGTTCATTTATATATATATATATATATATATATATACAGGGTTATTTCTAATCAATTAGCACCCTTTTGGGGGCTTATTCTGTACATCAAAACTAACATCTTTTGTTCAGCGACTTTTGTCAAAACTCAAAAAAAAAAAACAGCTGTTCCATACATTTTGTCGCGGGTGAACGATATTTTTCTATGGAAAATCATTTTTTTTTTTTTTGAGTTTGACAAAAGTCACAGAACAAAAGTTGTTAGTTTTGATGTACAGAATAAGCCTCTAAAAGGATGCTAATTGATTAGAAATAACCCTGTATATAGATTATAATTTCACATAAAATGTTGGTAATGGAAAAAAATCACAAAAAGCACTTGGAACGCTTGGCTAGCGCGCGTCGGCATACAGGTTCGAGTAATAATACCGACGCACGCGCCGCCCCGACAGATGTTCGCTGTCGGCCGTCTTCGGGCCACTTCGGGTGGGTTCGGCCGCGAAAGCCTTTATAGGGATCGGCTTTATTGGAGCTTTGGAAGTAGATTGTATTTAATTATTTTTGTTATAAAGGAAATTTTAAATAAGATTTATTTACTAACTTTCACCAGATATGTAGAATTTATTCTACAACTTCTCACGTAGATTTACTTTAGGTAATCATAAAAACGTAGACCTTATATGTAAACTCAAAGTAACCCAACGCGCTAGCACAGCCCTCTCCGGCTGTGCTCTGAGTCTCTACAAGATCGAATCAGGGATCATATTCGTAGTCGAACCATTACTGATATAGCCCAGAGACATATCAAGTTGAAGTGGTAGTGGGATGGGCACATATTTATTTCGTTAAACGGATGGCCGATGCACGGATGCGTAGGAGATTAAAAGACTAGGTGGACCAATATAGTCAAAGCTGCAAGAACGCGCTGGATGCAAGTTGCTTTTGATCGGTCTTATAAGAAATCCTTATAGGGAGGCCAATGTCCAGCAGTGGATATCCTACGGCTGATGGATGGATAGATAGCAACCACTTTATTTTAGTCTGAGATAGCCCCTAATACCTCTGCTTTGGTCGACGTTATACTGCCATCTTCTTCAGCTTTTTCAAATGGTTTAGCCCAATAGACGAATTCCTCGCGAACACTTTGGAGCCTTTGTTCCGCTCTATGGTTTCATATAGCAACCTAGCGCTAGCGTAACTATAATGACACGAAATTATTGGCATTTGTCGTTTTCAGCGTTTAATCATATCAGAAGCCTTTTATGGCTGTTTCAAAAACTGACACGGGGGCTATCCACTCAGCTTTTGCGAGTTTACTACCAACTTGTAAGCTGGTTAATTGAATCGACTCGATGCCGATGAAGTATTGAAGTATTAACGCGGCCGCGCCTGTTCTAATTCGTGTTTACATATCGGATAGGCCGCCGGAATATCGGGATGCATGATTGATGCATTGACCAGGGGTGGGCCAACGAAAAAAAATTAGAAACCGCTTGTCGATAGTTCAATTCCAATCTAATCTATCCCCATCGCAATCTAAGTCATCTTCACGAATTTGTGTTCATTGTATTATTTGGTTATTTAACAGATTTTTAGTCGTGATTTGTTGAAAATACGAGCTGGTTTTTGAACCAATCTTGTGATGTCATTTACAGCTGCTTCTGCTTGTAGATATTGAGATGCTGTGAGATTACACCATTATGCTGGGAAGGAGGATCTCATGTTGATATCAGAAGTGAAAAAGTGATAGTGAAATTCTACAGTATTATAACTGATAACCTCCTCAAGTTTGGTCCGACAAAGTTAATCGGTTAGTTCAACGAGATTTGATGGTTTAATATTAGGGGACATCTTACACACGGTTTCTGACCCCACACTAAGCAAAGCTTGTGTTATGGCCGCCAGAGACTGATGTATACCTCGCGTCACCTAAAAAGAACGCTGGATCTTCAAACTGCGCACAAGGAAATTTAACTCGTATTACATACGTAATAGGAGTTAAATATCCTAGTACGCAACTTTACTTGTAGCAAGGAAATTTAACTCCTATCACGTAAGCAATAGGAGTTAAATTTCGTTGTGGGCAGTTTGAAGCTCCAGCGTTATTTTTAGGTGACGCGAGGTATACTATACATATACATATTTTATAAATATGTACATACTTATATAGATATTACCTAAATAACACCCAGACACAGAGCAAACACCTAAGTTCATCACATAAATGCTTGCCCTGGGTGGGGATCGAACCCACGCTTCTTTGATCCAGTAGTCAGGGTCACTAACCACTGAGCCACCGAGGCAGTAATTTATATTTAAATCATCGGTTGTTACCTGATAAAACTCTTTGTATTTTTACTTCCAAATCAGCCCTAGTCCGTACATAGCAGGTATCGTGGAATATCTAAACGCGAAGTCCGGCGCGATAATAGCCGCGTGCATCATTTATCGAGGCGTTTGCTTGCATTCTTCCATCTACCGAGCTCCCTGGCCTACTTCCGTGTGTTATGGTGCTCGTGTAGCGAACCATGGTTTGTTTCCACGTCAACTTGATGCTTAAAGTCTAGTCATCACGATCTATAGTTTCTGATTAATGCTACTGGAACATTCAACTCTTTGGCCTTCTATATACCGTGTCCGGCTGTCCGCTACTTATACAACCCGGTCACTATATCTGTGCACCTGACTTCGTGACGTCATATCGAATTATCGGGACGTATATACATTACCGGACGTCTAGTATACCGTCCGGACGTAAATTATTATCGGGACGTGTATCGGCAACGAAGATGCTAACCGTACTGTCGCACCGGGGAGTGCGCGGAGAGGTGACAGGGCAAGCGGGAGAGGCGCCGCATTCCATCGAGGTGCACAGATATTCTGACCGGGTTGTACTTACTTTACCTCTAGCTGCACTTTATTATGATCCGTAGACCCCTAAATGTGTTTCTTTGAAAGACGTAACATATAATATTTTAACTTGCGCTTCATTTTTTAATTATTTTTAGGGTTCCGTTCCCAAAGGGTAAAAACGGGACCCTATTACTAAGACTCCGCTGTCCGTCTGTCTGTCCGTCTCCAGGCTGTATCTCATGAACCTTTGTAGCTAGAAATCTGAAATTTTCACAGATGAAGTATTTCTGTTGCCGCTATAACAACAAATACTAAAAACAGAATAAAATTAATAATTAAGAGGGGCTCACAACAGACCTGAATTTTTAGCCGTTTTTCGCTCTATATTCATAATGGTAACAGGTAGATGCTTGAAATATACACAGAATATTTAGTTGTAAATTCACTTTAATAATAAATAATAAAATTAAAATAAAATAAATATTTAAGGGGGGCTCCCATACAACAAAACTGAATTTTTAGCCGTTTTTCGCTCTATATTCATAATGGTAACAGGTACGAGTAGATGCTTGAAATGTTTACAGAATATTTAGTTGTAATTTCACTTTAAATAAATAATAAAATTAAAATAAAATAAATATTTAAGGGTGGCTCCTGTACAGTACGGAACCCTCCGTGCGCGAGTCGGACTCATACTGGCCCGATTATTTTTATTTGTCTTTATGATAAATTCATCTGTGCTCATGAATACCTATACATTATTGTTTTAATATGATTTTATTATTTTGAACTATACACTGGTCTTATACATATACTAGCGCATCATTGTACTCATATCTACACATTTTTATGACCAACTTTTACTATCGGGCCAACTTTGAAATTGCAAAAAGAACACCAGCTATTCCATATCATAATCATGAGGCCAATGATATCCTAGCTGGAAAATGATCATCGTTTAAAAATTCTGTATAATAGTACGCCTTGATTCAACCAAATCACGGTACGAGGTTTATCACTTCATTACTACCTTTAACTAAGGGTTAGGAGGTAGTACAGTAGACCCCCATTCGGGTCCCACAGTCCCGAACCCGTAGATCACGAGTACAATGCCCGTCCCGGGGACCGTCGGGACCAGAAGTCCCGAGATTTATGGTGGCCCGGATCGGAACTGTAGAAATCTTTGAGATGTTCCTTACAATCTTTGTTAAAGGTACAAGATAATTAAAACCAAAGTTAGTTTCGTAGAAGAAGCGAAGTTACCGATATAGGCCAGCAGATTGGCATGGCAGATGAAATGGCAGTGGGCAGAGCACATAGCGCGGAGAACTGATGACCGACGGGGTCGAAAAGTTCTCTAGTGGAGACCACGTACTGGCAAGCGCAGCCTAGGACGTCCACCCACAAGGTGTACGGATGATCACGTTAAGTTTTCTCTTTCAGTCATTGCTAGCTGAGACTTCATGGGAATCTGTTCTTAACTCTACCGATGTCACAATTGCTACGGATGCTTTTTATAATATTTTATATCAGTTGTTTGATGCATCTGTACCCAAAAAGGTACGAAAAGTAAAGAAATGTAGCAGATACCCGGTGTGGTTCGATGCAGATATCATCAAAGATGTAAAACGTAAAAATAAACTGCATAAAGCTTGGAAGAAGTCGAAATGTGTTGCTTCCTATTCCTACTAGGGCATGCAAACCGGTTAACCGAAAACCGAAAAAACCGAATAACCGACCGCATTAGAAACTCGGCTTTTTCTAGTTATAAAACCGGTTTTTTCGGGTTTATCGGTGTTTTCTACAACTTTTTTAAATTCGCATATTAATTTTCCCCTTCGCAATAAAATACATTATTGTCATCTAGTTGCTCTAACCTACAGATAAATAATAAGCCAAGCGAACTAAGATACTTTTTTTCCATTTAAAAATTACGTCTGATATAGGTAAGTACATTAGACGTAATTTTTTCGTATAGGTATACGTGCTAAGGATGAAATTCAAGTGCGAAAGTTCTCACTCTCTCTCTGCCTTTAGCCCTATACATTGCGAGTATCGTGATATAGGCAGAGCGCTGCGCTGTAGCGTTATAAGCGTAATGGAACGCGTTTTGTCTCATCTTCACCGAAACGCTATCGACCACCGCCATTTTGTTTCGTTACATTAGTCCGGCAGTCTCTGCTAAGCTACGTAGTAAAACAACGCGTGGTATATTTTGCACGTTTGTCTAATATTTGTAAATTATACATAAAAGTAAGCTCGATTGTTGAAATTAAAAAACAAAAGAAATATAAACAATGACTATTATTTATTTATTATTTATTAAATTCCATTGCTTGCCGCACTAACAGCGTGAGCCAAGGCATGCGACAAGCTAAGTTCATTACATTTAAATTATAATTTAAACACATTCAATTAAACAAGCAAAAAATAAAACATTCAAAATAAAAAACAATTAGAACAAGTCAATAATACAAAAATGTCAAAGTGAAATATAAATATCAAAATAAAATGTCAGAAATAAAAAGTAAAAATAAAAATAAATGTCATAGTAAATAATTAAATGAGAATAAAATTAATGTCATTAGCAGAATGATTCAAAGATTACTAGACTAAGATACTAACTTAAAAAATTGATACACGCATTTACAAAAACATGAAACTTTACCAAAAATATGTCAACATCTGGATGTTGAGCAATCAGGGCATTGAGCAGAGAGACGGCCTGCGCCGTGGGAGCAGACTGGGACGTGCACGTGAGCGAGCGCGGCGTCGCGAACAGGCGCCGCGCGTGCGGCCGCCGCGCTCGCTCCGGTGTGACGAGCGCAAGGTGTGGGAGCAGACTGGGACGTGCACGTGAGCGAGCGCGGCGTCGCGAACAGGCGCCGCGCGTGCGGCCGCCGCGCTCGCTCCGGTGTGACGAGCGCAAGGTGTGGGAGCAGACTGGGACGTGCACGTGAGCGAGCGCGGCGTCGCGAACAGGCGCCGCGCGTGCGGCCGCCGCGCTCGCTCCGGTGTGACGAGCGCAAGGTGTGGGAGCAGACTGGGACGTGCACGTGAGCGAGCGCGGCGTCGCGAACAGGCGCCGCGCGTGCGGCCGCCGCGCTCGCTCCGGTGTGACGAGCGCTAGGCGCGACAGACACTCAGGATTATCTATTTTGCTATGAAGCAATAGGTAGAAGTGTAACATTATGGCACACTTACGCCTGAGCTCCAATGTGTTGATGCCCACCATACCTGCCACGAAAAGGGATGGGTAGAGATACGGATAGTAGCCATATAGTTTTGCAAACAGGTAGCGAGCGAACCGCTTTTGCACCTTCTCTACCATGAGTTTGTACTTGTCTTCGTGGGGGTCCCAGATAATGGAGTTGTATTCAAGTTTACTCCGTACAAACGCATAGTAGAGGGTGACTATAGTACTCCTGTCTCTGAAACGTCGGGACTGTCTCATTACAAATCCGAGAGACTTGTGAGCGCGGCTGCATGTTTCGATAATGTGGTCGTTAAACGTCAGCTTGGTATCCAGAGTGACACCTAGATCGCGAATATGCTGCACACGCTCCAAAGGGACACCGGCGATGTTGTAGGAATAAGAGATTGGCGATTGCGCTCGAGAAAAAGTAATAGTTTCGCACTTAGATACATTAAAATCGAGGTGGTTTAGTTTGCTCCATGCTACAACACCATCGATATCCCTCTGGAGCGCATCACAATCCTCGACAGATTCTACTCCCAAAAAAAGTTTCAAATCGTCAGCAAACATGAGGCACCTAGCTGTCTTGACTACACTCGGCAAGTCATTGATCATTATTGCAAATTCAATCGGACCCAGAGTGCTGCCCTGACTCACACCAGAGCAGGTCACATACGGATCTGAGCGGTAATTTGAGAGCTGTACATACTGTTGCCGATTTGAAAAAGAGCTTGAAAAAAAGGCAAGTAGTTTGGGAGTGAATCCTATAGCAGCAAATTTCTTCAGCAGGACGTCATTATGGACGCGATCAAATGCTTTTTTATAATCGAAATAGGCTGCATCCACTTGCCTGTTTTGATCCATTTCGGCAACAGCATAGTCCACAAAATTAATTTGGTTAGTGGCGGTGGATCTACCAGACCTAAACCCATGTTGAGCATCGCACAGATGCGCACCGACCTGCCTGGTGATTTCACAGTTCACAGTTCATTATTTCATCAAAATCATAGAACATCGCATATCAGGAAGACTAGACATGGAACAACCACCCGAACAAGCTGGTTTTCGTCGCGGGCTATATAAACTACAGATCATCTCCACGCAATCAACCAGATTATAGAACATACGTGTCAAATTGAGTACCTCCACCGTTTCGTCGGTCAAAAAGCATTTGATAGCATCACTCACGTTAATCTTCTCCGCCTCACCTATTCTCAAAGTACTGCTGCAATAAAATTACAATCTTCTGGTACAGCATTTGCAATAGAGAAATGTGTTAAACAGGGAGACCCACGGTCCCCGAAAATATTCACGGGCGTCCTCGAAGAAGTTTTCAGAAAGCTGGCGGCAAGCTGGGAAGGATGGCGTGTTAATGTTGGTGAAAAATGGTTAACTAACTTTCATTTTGCAGACAATATCGTCAGCTAGTATCTCTTCCTCAGTCAGAGAGCTATAATCAATGCTACAAAACCTAACCACTGCAAGCCTTGGGGTTGGATTGCGGATACGGAACATGTTAATTAAAGACCAAAGTGATGACCAATGGCATCAAACATCGGGTAACTGTCGATGGCGAAGACATATACGTTCACGATTACATCTATCTTGGCCAAATAGTCACCTTCCAGGCGAGACAAGACCAAGAAGAACAGAGAACGCCTGGAAGAGCTGTTGGGCCTGAAAGAACATATGAAGAAACGCCTTCCGATCACATTTTGACTTAAGGTGTACAAACATGGTCATTAACTAAGGTCCAAAAGTCCAAGCTCAAGGAGCCAAAGAGCGATGGAGCGCAGTATTTTCGGTGACCGGCTAATAGACCGAGTAGGTACTGCGAGTAAACACCGAACTGCGTTTCAGAACTCAAATCAAAGATGTAGCTTTCACAGCCGCTAAACTGAAGTGGCAGTGGGCCGGGTAAATCAGTCGAATGCCAGAAGACCTTTGGAAGACCTCTGGGCTAAAATCACCACCAAATGGAGTCCCAACTCGATGCGGCCTCGTGGCAGACCCTCTATTAGATAGTGCGATGAACTGAATATATTTAATCCAAATTGGCGGCATCAGCACAAGACCGACTAAACTGGAAATCTCGAGAGGAGACCTTTGCCCAACAATGAGGCAGTACAGGCTCATAAACAAACAAACTGTTATATATACTAGTATTTTCATTAATTTACTAGAAAAAAACCGAAAAACTCGATTTCCCCGGTTTTTAAAATAAAAAACCGAAAAAACCGGTTTTCCAAAACCATCCGGTTTTTGCATGCCCTACTTCCTACTTACAGTTCTCAGATTTGCGGGCCGATCTAAAAATCGAATATCCCAGGCATACAAGTCTCATATGGTCAATATAGGCAGGAAACTGCAGCAGTGTCCTCAATTTTTTTGGAGGCATGTACATAGCTTGAGATCGAAGGGTGGCTTTGAACCCCGAGTTTCGTATGAGGGATGCACTTTTACTGGCGTGGAGGCTGCTGAGGCATTTGCAAAATATTTTTCTAGTGTTTTTCTAAATGATCCGCCGGCGCTGAACGTTGACGTGTGTCCTGATAGAGACGAGCACTGTGGCTACGTTGCTATACCTAGTGTGTCACCCGAGGACATCGACCGCGCTATAAATAAATTGAAAACAAGTAATTCACCAGGTCCCGACAGCTTGCCAAGCTCAGTCCTTAAGAGCGGTAAAGAACACTTTCTCCTTCCTTTATACCATATCTTAAATTTGTCACTTAGGAATGGAAGGTATCCCGACCAATGGAAAATCTCGAGGGTGACCCCCATCCCTAAAGGTAGTAATAGGACTATTGTAGAGGAGTACCGCCCAATTGCAATCTTGTGCGCCCCTGCCAAGGTATTTGAATATATTTTGCACAGTGAGATTTATAGGCAAGTAAAGCAGCAGATAGGGGAAGAGCAGCACGGCTTTAGGCCAGGTCGCTCAGTAAACACTAACTTGCCTGGTCGACTATATTTCTTGTGCTTTGGACCGTGGATCTCAAGTAGATGTAATTTATTTCGACTTCCAAAAAGCTTTCGATAAAATAGACAACGATATTTTGCTACGTAAGCTATCTTGTTCATTTGGTTTCGCTCCCAGTCTCTCTATCTTTATCTCGGACCTCATGCGTGGCCGGTGTCAATATGTGAGGCATGGGACGTATGAGTCGAGTCCTTATCCCACTAGATCTGGAGTAAGCCAGGGTTCCGTGGATGGTCCGCTCTTCTTCCAGATGATGATCCATGACCTGGCCAAAGTATTGATCTCCGCTCAATGTCTCCTGTACGCGGATGATCTCAAACTTTTTCTTGAGATCAAAACACCCAGTGACTCATTAAGTCTACAGGATGACATCAACCGCATTTATGAGTGGAGTGTCAAGAACAAAATGCTATTTAACTTGGGCAAATGCAATGTCATGACCTTCGATCGGAAGAAGAATCCAACTCATTTTGGTTATCGTTTACACGACAAAACTATAAATAGAGTAAGTCGTATTAAAGATTTAGGTGTAATTTTTGACCGTGGCCTCACTTTTCACGATCACGTCACTGACCTCGCTAAAGAGGCATTTCGTCGTCTTGGCTTTGAACTACGCAATTACAAAGATTTTGAAAACCCTCAAGTAGTCAAAACTCTATACAGCTCTCTGGTCAGAAGCAAACTGGAGTCGAGCGCTTGCGTCTGGAACCCGCATCATGTAACTTACGCCCGGATTCTGGAGAAGGTCCAAAAAGCATTCTTAAGATTTTTATATAAGGAACAATATGGTTATTATCCATTCTTATACCCGACAAAATTTTTACTTGGCCAACTTGGCTACAACTCCTTAGAGGTAAGAAGAATCCTAGACCAGCTCCTTACCTGCTGCAAAGTTCTTCGAGGGTCAATTGATTCAATTGAGTTGCATAATTTGCTGTGCGTCTTATTTGTACCTGACGAGCCTGGTATACCGTGTAACAGACGGGGCCGGATGCAGAGCCTTTTCCACGTTGAACATAGTCGTACTGTAGCACGCTCTATGTCGCCTCTGTTGCGCTCTCGCACTCACTTCAATGCACTCTTGTCTGCCAACACTGATTGTGATATCATCTTTGACAAATGGAGATCTATTGTAGCCGTCCTCACGGCATATTGTGTAAATCTCACTGACCAGTGGGATCGATGCAAACGGCCTGATAGTTCGTTTGTAATCGAAGAATTATGAATTTGTGACATTTAATCTAATTTTGACATTATTTGTGCTGATTTTTATTTGACATTTTAAAATTCTATTATTGACATTGTATAATCATAATTTATGCATGCTTTTTTTGTTGTGACATTTAACCTAATTTTTGACATTGTATCCTAGATTTTTTTTTTTTTTAATTTGACATTTTACCATTGAAATTGCGTGACTCATGTTTGTTCAATTTTTAAAATTATTTTTTGATTTTGTATTGTATTTTTTATGTTTTCTTTTTTCCGTTGGTTTTTTATTTTACTTTAATATTGTGAGGCAAATGTAATTGATTCAGATCGTTTTTCCTCAATAAAGAAATTTGAATTTTGAATTTTGAATTTTGAAGACCGCAGGGTCCCGCTGGATGCAAGCCGCTACCAACCGGTCTTCTTGGAGATCTTTAGGGGAGGCCTATGTCCAGCAGTGGACGTCCTATGGCTGATGGATGGATGGAAGATAATTAGAGTCGGTAAACGTCCTACGCTGTGTTTGTCGGGACGTGTTTTTCATTCGAAAACTTAACGGCCTCATCGGCCATTTTTTTTACAAACTACATATATGCCCTTACCTACCCACTGAACATTTTGGGTGTCTTCAAATCCCGAGTAAATAGGTATCTTCTAGGTAAGCGTGCTACACCATAGACCGCATATCTGTTTAACATCGGCAAGTATGTAGTCAAACGCAAACCTATGCAAAATAAAATATCTGGCTGACCCACTGAGCCCTGTCGTTACGAATCAATCTCCGCGTGAACCTCGCAGAGAGACTCCCAAGGTATTATCCATATGGCCATATGGCCACGTTGTACTACTTTCAGGCTTACTTCTGAGGCTCACAGGCGCTCCTGAAACTTGTTTGTTAATGCTTGAGTAGCCATGGCTATAAGAAACAATGAAAATTACAGAAATTAAATACCACCGAAAACTACGCAATACAGTACACTTGAAAAATTTCCTCCGTTAAAAAGTAAAAGAGTGACTTTTGTCAACTTTTACAAAACTTTTCGGGAGTAAAGTTGTAAAGGCCTCGAACCTCGGAGAGAGCGGCCTGAATCGATGGATTACTACTACGTGTCTTCATGGAAATTATTTGCTATATAGGCCGAATCACTCTGTGAAATCAGCTATATAGATATGCCTAATCAGCTTCTTGGCGGCAGTGAGGTTAGCTACAACTGGCTACAAGCTGCGCGAAATCCAATCCTCGCGCAGCTGTAAAATGAGCTTCAGTGGGGATTGGGCTATCCGCAGCTTGTAGCTAACATCACAGTCGCCATGAAGTTTGATTCTGAATTTACCTTATAGTGGACAAACACCAATAACTGAAGTTACAGAAATTAAATACCACCGAAAACTACGCAATCCAGACACTTGAAAAAGTTCCCCCGGTAAAAAGTAAAAGAGTGACTTTTGTAAAAGTTGTTCGGGAGTAAAGTTGTAGAGGCCTCGAACCTCTGAGGGAGCGGCCGTATCGATGGCCCGCGTGAATGGCCTACTACGTATCTTTATGGAAATTGTTTGCTATTAAAGTAGTGCTCATTGCGTAGTTTGACTAGCCGCTTTGCCACAAAAGGTGTAAACATGCTGCTTCAAACACTGTTTAACCAAGATACAGATACATATTATTTACTAGCTTTTACCCGCGGCTTCGCCCGCGTTATATTTTGATTTTGGCTTATGTTTATGTCGGCTGCGAAACCTAACCTAACCGACAAATATCAAAATACCTTAGAGGAATGCTTTTGTTGGTTAAGTTACGGTTGGAGTGTATATACAACCCAAGAGAGTCCTTTCGGATTTCTCGCTTGACGAATGAAACGGGGCAGTTATCGTAAATAGGTCTGCACTTCGAGTGCAGTGCTGCTTCCTTTGCTAGCTGGTCCGCTTTCTCATTTCCCTCCATCCCCGCGTGCGCTTTAGTCCAATAAAGTTTCACTATTTTATTTTGTGCGTGTAGTAACTTTATGTTAGCTTTGAATTTACTGCTAAGGGATGGAGGGAAGATGCGCCAACTACCGTTTCCAGTGCAGACCTGGAGTCACAAAAGATTTTTACTTTGTCGGTAGCCTCAAGAAGTGCCAATAACTCGGCCTGGTACACGGAGCACCAATCAGCCAATTTCAGCTTGCGGGTACTGATCTCAGCGGCATCATCCCAAATGGATAATGCCGCCCCAACTTTCCTTTTAATTTTGCTGCCGTCTGTAAATATATTAATTTCTCGGTTATGATTTTGCTCTAGTGCTGCTCCGTCTGCCAGGCATATGAACTCCAGCTCCTCCTGCTGCGCTGGGTGTGGCTTCTTTTCTGTCTCTCTATCTCCAGTCACTTGCTGGGCTAATAACCTTTCTTAGTTTCATAAAGCAAAGCTGCTTCCTGGACTCTGATATGACAGCCGAGGATTAGGGGCCGCGGTGGGATATATGGAACTGGTGGTGTGGGTGCCGCCACCTACCCTACCTTCCGCTAGGCCGTCAACGTGTTGGCAGACGCAGTGGGGCTGCAGGGGAAGAGAGGTGTCGGTATCGCGATGGCCGTTCTCACTGCCCTCTGCAGTTGAAGAGGCAGGCGCTGGGCTACTATGACTGACCCGCTGCACTGGGACCAGGGCGTTGGAATGCTGTCTGACGTTCAATACTGGTTAGTCCCGAGTGGTGGATGACGATGTGTCTTGTGCTCCGAAACACTCCGTCATTATGGCGAGAGCGCAAGCTCCGTTATGGAGCCCGAGTCTGGGCTGGCGCTGTTGAGTGCCGCGAAGGAGTGCGAAAAATGTAGGAACGTCCTAAACTTGCCATGACAGGTTATTTCTGGCGCTTAGACGGCTGCTGCCGCAGCCCGCTCACTTAGTTTTTAGGGTTCCGTACCCGAAGGGTTAAAACGGGACCCTATTACTAAGACTTCGATGTCCGTCTGTCCGTCTGTCTGTCTGTCACCGGGCTCTATCTCATGAACCGTGATAGCTAGGCAGCTGAAATTTTCACAGATGATGTATTTCTGTTGCCGCTATAACAACAAATACTAAAAATAGAATAAAATAAATATTTAAGGGGGGCTCCCATACAACAAACGTGATTTTTAGGAGTTTTTTTGCTCGCTGTTAATAACGGCAAGTGGAATGGGGCTCCCATACGGCACGGAACCCTTCGTGCGCGAGTCCGACTCGCACTTGGCCGATTATTATCCTATCCTACGGGAACTGTTAAAGTTTTTGCGATAAACAGTGGCCCATGTCACTTTTCGTCTTTCAAACTATATTCATGCAATAAGCCAAGGCAAGTTGCTCCGTTGCTGAGAAAAATTTATTGTTAAGTCCTACGGAAACCACAAGTTTTTCGTGATGGAAAGTATCCTATGTCACTTTCCGTCTTCCAAACTATGCCCACCCCAAATATCAAGTCAATCCGTTGCTCCATTGCTGAGAAACAGTTATTGTCCTATCCCATGGGAATCACGAATTTTCTCGAGATAAAAAAGTATCCTATTATCACTTTCTGTCGTTTAAACCAAAAATCAGGTCAATCTTTTGCTCCGTTGCTGCGTCAAAGAGGAACAAACCAACAAACTTTTCGGATTGATAATATTAAAGTGTGATGATTCTGTACCATAAAGGTAGAATAAAGAAACATGTTAAACCTCTAATGATAGAAGATTTAAAAATATTTTTAATGTCAGACAAAATGACGGCCTGGTAAAACGTCATAGTAACATGTAGCATGCAGAGGGAAAATAACATTTTATCCAATTTTAATGTCAGTTGTCATTTTCATTCCATACTTTATTTCCTCTTCAAGGGGATATAATGGTGGAAAAACAATTTGTCCCGTTGCCATGCTACTTGTGATTTATAAAAGTCTGCAGACAATGTCACCTGTCATCTAATTACGTTTGGCTGTGACGTTTCGTTAGTCCATATTAGCGTCATAGAGGAATTAATCACTTAGCGTCTTTGTGATAGTGGCGACAGTTTCGCTTTCGATGGTTTTTGTCCTGTCCTACAGGAACTATGCAATTTTTCGGGATAAAAAGTATCCTAAAGCTCCTTCCGCCTTTTAAACTATGTTCATGCCAAAAATCAAGTCAATCCGTTGCTCCGTTGGCGCGTGATAGAGTAACAAACCAACAAACCAACAAACTTTTCGGATTTATAATATTAGTAAGGATTGTTAAATAAACACTTCAAGTCAAAAATAAGTATGAATTAATACAATACTTAATATTAGGGGTACCTACGAGTATATCAAGGGTATACCTATGTAAGGGGATACTTACAAATGTATCATTTTTGAATTCTTTTAGGCTGTAATACGCCTTACTAGTGAGTAGGAGCTTTAGCTTTCGCTGAAAACACGTTGTGCATGCAATTTGTACTTTTTTACAAAACTTTTGTGGTAAGACGGTAGGTGTTTGTCAGGAATATACAAACTTAACTCACTAAAGGTTTGTTTACGCGTATATTTTGTTTTTATGTATAACCACGAATAACTTTTTACATAGTGGTCCGATTTCGATAATTGAATTGGATTTGAAGAGTATACGAGAAATTGGTCCTATTTAAATTTTATCTAAATCGGCTAAGCCATTTTTGAACTCGAATCAAAAAAAGCCGAATTCTGTGCACGGGTGAAGTCGATCATGTGATTTTTTGCAAAAAAAAAAAAACGATTGTAAAAAAAATAAGTGAAAATTTGTTTAGCATTGGGCATTTTTTGGGATAGGTAAAAAATGTTAGACTCGCGTCAGGACACGTGGCCTGATCGAAAATTCGTAAGACGGGGCAGGGCGCTTGCGCGAGTGTGCGTGTGTGATATTGTATTTTACTATATAATCGGCCAAGTACGAGTCGGACTCGCGCACGGAGGGTTCCGTACTGCATGGGAGCCCCCCTTAAATTTTTATTTTATTTTAATTTTATTATTTATTATTGAAGTGAATATAAAACTAAATATTCTGTGAAAATTTCAAGCATCTATCTGTTACCATTATTAATATAGAGCGAATAACGTCTAAAAAATCAGGTTTGTTGTATGGGAGCCCCCCTTTAATATTTATTTTATTCTGTTTTTAGTATTTGTTGTTATAGCGGCAGAGAAATACATCATCTGTGAAAATTTCAGCTGCCTAGCTATCATGGTTCATGAGATACAGCCCGGTGACAGACAGACAGACGGACATCGAAGTCTTAGTAATAGGGTCCCGTTTTTCCCTTCGGGTACGGAACCCTAAAAAATGCTATTACTTTATAATTGCAAGTTTTCACTTCTGCCGGCTCTCTCGGAGTGCAACCCTTTGTTTTTTTTAACCTATTTCGTGGTATCTTTGCGACCGAAGCGTTTTCCTTCAGGTGATAATCGGATAAACAGCCGTATCTCTTTTTTTATTTGAAGAAATATTAAATCGTGATATTTATAGCCTTATAGTAGGTACACCTGCTCGGCCAGACGTAGAAAAATCGACGTAAAGTTTGAATATTAAATTAATGTGGTTGTTACGCACGTCATTGTATTAGCATAACGACACCGGAGAGTGTCGTGTCATCTTGCTAATTTGGATATGATACAATATTCGTAATAAGTATGAAAAATATTATTGACCGAGCGAACGAAGTGAGAAAGGTCTCCATTTTAATTCGACGATTTTGCTTTTAAATAAATTAATATTAAAGGACATCTTACACACGGTCTCTGACCCCAAACTAAGCAAAGCTTGTGATAGGTATGGCAGCCAGATACTGATTTGGATATGATACCAATATTCGAGATAAGTATGAAACATATTATTGACCGAGCGAACGAAGTGAGAAAGGTCTCCATTTGAATTCGACGATTTTTCTTTTAAATATATAAATATTGGGGGACATCTTACACACGGTCTCTGACCCCAAACTAAGCAAAGCTTGTGATATGGCTGCCAGATACTGATTTGGATATGATACAATATTCGAGATAAGTATGAAAAATATTATTGACCGAGCGAACGAAGTGAGAAAGGTCTCCATTTTAATTCGACGATTTTGCTTTTAAATATATAAATATTGCGGGACATCTTACACACACGGTCTCTGACCCCAAATTAAGCAAAGCTTGTGATATGGCTGCCAGAGACTGATATACTACATATACATATTTTAAATACATACTTATGTATAGATAGTACCTAAATAACATCCAGACACAGAGCAAACACCTATGTTCATCACATAAATGCTTGCCCTGGGTGGGGATCGAACCCTCCCCTCTGTGATCCAGAAGTCAGTCAGTTTACTAACCACTGAGCCACCTAGGTAGGTTTTGTCTGTCCGGATGTGATTTTCCTCCACAGGTCGCATTTTTCAACAAATCTTGACGAAACTTGGTACCTAACCTACACAGGTTCTTTATATTAATGGTTTTTTTTGTCATCGGCGATATTTGATTGGAGGAGAAATTTCCCTCAAAAAGGGGGGGAATTGTAGTAGCGCCATTTATCAGGCGATATCGAAAAATAATGTTTGGCAATATCGTTCAGTATCTAAATTCTATCAAGATTTGCGTGTATAAACTAAATCGGTCAAGAGCGAGTCGAGACTTAAGCTTATGAATATTTAGTTAAAGAGGTATGCCGCAAGGTCTACTATTCGAAGACCTACTAGTTTAGTTAGTTAATTTGTTGGTTTGTTTGATTGCATCGGTGGCGCAGCGGTTAGTGACCCTTGCTTCTGGATCAAAGAAGCGTGGGTTCGATCCCCACCCAGGGCAAGCATTTATGTGATGAACATAGGTGTTTGCTCTGTCTGGATGTTATTTAGGTACTATCTATATAAGTATGTATTTAAAATATGTATATGTAGTATATCAGTCTCTGGCAGCCATATTACAAGCTTTGCTTAGTTTGGGGTTAGAGACCGTGTGTAAGATGTCCCCTAATATTAATATTGAAGTGAAACTTCTAATGCGACTTCCAACAAGGTTGCGTTAAACGTTTAACGCTACCACGGAGGGGGGTATGAAAGCACTGTTGCGTCGAGGTTTCACTTCCGCGCGGAGGGACTCCACTTGCATTTTTTTAATTTAAATTTGTTTATAGAAAACGATCATAGCGATAGAAATTGTTCACGTAATAGGTCAGGGCAGACATTTGAAAAGTTTTAAACGGGCGAACGACGAAGTTTGTCAGAACTATTACAAGATTTTGAAGCACCAAGAATGGTCGTGCATATTTTATTAGGTTTTCACTTGGAGCCACGCATCGATGTTTTTAGGGGTCCGTGCTCAAAGGGTAAAATCGGGACCCTATTACTAAGACTCCACTGTCCATCTTTGCGTCTGTCTGTTACCAGGCTGAATCTCTTGAACCGTAATAGCTAGAACGTTGAAATTTTCACAGATGATGTATTTCTTTTGCCGTTATAACAACATATACTAAAAAATAAATAAAATAAATATTTAATGTGGGCTTCCATACAAGAAGCGCGATTTTTTTTTTGCTCATTCATAACGGCAACAGGTAGATGCTTGAATTAACAGAAGATTTAGTTTCATATTCACTTCAAAAATATATAGTTCCCGTACTGTGCGGAACCCTACGTGCGCGAGTCCGACTCGTACTTGGCCGATTTGACCGACGAAACGGAGGAGGTACTCAATTCGACGCGTATTTTTTTTTCGAATTTATAACCACGCATAACTTTTTACTTAGTGGTACGATTTCGATAATTCTTTTTTTATTGGAAAGAATATACTGCGGAATTGGTCCCATTTAAATTTTATCGAAATATGCTGAGCCATTTTCGATTCGTGCGAAATATTCGCGAATTCTGGAGTACTTCCACTCTGCCCCACCAAAGCGCTCCACTGGTGGCCAGTTCCGCCTCACAAGTGGGCAGTTCCACTCTTTCATTTTTTGGAGTGGAATCTGCCCCACTCGTCTCATCTTGGTGGGGCAGATTCCACTTACTTTTTAGACCAGTGGAATCTGCCCCACCAGGAGTGTCGCGCGATTTTAAATTAAATTGGTAGTGCCAAGGAATGCGAAATTTGACTGCAAAATTTTAATCATTACAACCTTCGATCAAATATAGGGTATATTTGATCGAAGATTACAACGGCCTACCAAAAGAACAGATAAGTGAAGACATTGAATGCAAAATATTAAGAAGATTGTAAACTAAAAGCACTTGAAATATTTGAAATCATTAGTACCGGACCTGGATTTGAACCAACGACCTCGAGATACTAAGGCGAGAGCGTTTTTCCGAAACAAAATTAGTATTTATTTGATCCAAACTCTGAAAGCTCACACCAACAATGCTACGTACGTCGCTAGTAATTTTTTCATTCATTCCCATGTAGTAAGCTAAGCTCCCTTAATCTCTCCGTCCTATTCTAAACAACCGTCTCGCTCTCGCGAGAGGGGGGAGCAAGCTGGCAACGTCGCGTTAAAACGCAGTCAAAAGACTCAAAGCACTGAACGACCATCTTTTCAGCTGTAACGGACAAGTTGAGGAACTAAAATTTGTTGCTAAACTTTGAAAAGGAATGCGACTGTGGCTCCGCCAAATAGCTTTGTATAAAAAAATGTTATTATCCGGATGGCTAAGAAGTCAGTTTGCCATTATTTTAAAGGAATAGATGAGTATCTTTTATGGGCTATTTCATAGGCTAAAGATGCTTTTAATAGTTTTTTTTGTGAAGTTTGTGACTGCGATATCGTAGACACAAAATGCGCGGTAACAAAATTAACCAATGCATAAATAATAAATGAATCGTAATAGCACATTTTTTAACAAGATTAAATAAAATAAATAAATTAAAATTTAATATAAAAAAAACAAATGCATTAAATACCCTCCGCAGCCAACAAAACAGGTGATAACTTTGAAACGGCTGAACCGATTTTGATGAAACATATTTAAACACACTCCTGACTAATTCACATTTCAAACAAAAGAAAAACTGCGCAAATCATAACTCCTTACCGACCAAAGTTGTTAAAAGTTGTTAAAGGTTGATAATGATGAACTTAATATGTATACCTACCCCTATCGGCTTAGTACAGGGCAAGCAAATAACCCTGTATAGTGTATAGGTCTTCCGTGTTTAAAATATTTAAATATTAAATATAATTTTTTATTTGATCTGAGTAACAGACTCAGATCAAATAAAATAATCGGCCAAGTACGAGTCGGACTCGCGCACGGAGGGTTCCGTACTGTATGGGAGACCCCCTCAAATATTTTTTATTTTAATTTTATTATTTAATATTAAAGGAATATAAAACTTAACATTCTGTGAAAATTTCAAGCATCTGCCTGGTACGATTATTAATATAGAGCGAAAAACGTCTAAAAATTCAGGTTTTTTGTATGGGCCCCCCTTAAATATTTATTTTATTTTGTTTTTAGTATTTGTTGTTATAGTGGCAACCGAAATACATCATCTGTGAAAAATGCCTAGCTATCATGGTTCATGAGATACAGCCCGGTGACAGACAGACAGACAGACGGATATCGAAGTCTTAGTAATAGGGTCCCGTTTTTCCCTTTGGGTACGGAACCCTAAAAAACCAAGACAGAATTTTTTGACCGACGAACCACCGGAGGAGGTACTCATTCGTCGCGTATTTTTTTTATGTATAACCACGCATAACTTTTTTCATAGTAGTCCGATTTCAATAATTCCCGAAATTGGTCCCATTTAAATGTTATCGAAATCGTCTGAGCCATTTTTGATAAATCAACAATAATGTGGAAAATGTAACATCGATCCGTGCGAAATATTCGCGAATTCTGTACACGGATGAAGTCGGTCATGCTATTTTTTAGAAAAAATAATTATTGACCAAAACATGTGAGGCCGTCAAAAGGGTTCGTCGCCACTAGTACCATAATCAGTTCCATGATGGAACTACAAACTACGCCTTGCTGTGTAGAGACACAATTACACACACATACACGTACAAGGAAACTACGCCTTGGATTGTCAGTCGAACTATGGCGGCGCAACACCGACGCACTCAGCACATCTATAAAAAACCGGCCTCACTTGTCTGTTCACGACGTGATTTTTAGTGTTCCGTACCCAAAGGGAAAAACGGGACCCTATTACTAAGACTTCGATGTGTGTCTGTCTGTCTGTCTGTCTGTCTGTCTGTCACCGGGCTACAGCCCGGAAGAGATACATCTCTTGAACCATGATAGCTAGGCAGCTGAAATTTGAAGTATTTCTGTTGCCACTATAACAACAAATACTAAAAACAAAAGAAAATTAATATTTAAGGGGGTTTATTCCCATACAACAAACCTGAATTTTTAGACGTTTTTCGCTCTATATTAATAATGGTAACAGGTACGAGTAGATGCTTGAAATTTTCACAGAATATTTAGTTTTATATTCACGTCAATAATAAAATTAAAATAAAATAACTATTTGAGGGGGGCTCCCATACAGTACGGAACCCTCCGTGCGCGAGTCCGACTCGTACTTGGCCGATTATTTTATTTGGTCTGAGACCTGGTTTATACCTTTCCTTACTATCTTCCGTTTGTTGCGTTATCTTTAACTCGTATGCAGTTTCGCTTTCTCTTTTGCATCATCGGGTTAGCTTGAATATTTGCCGCTGCAGACTGTATTTACATGATGTGATTTTATTACATACTAGCGACCCGCCCCGGCTTCGCTCAGGTTTATTATACATATAAACCTTCCTCTTGAATCACTCTATCTATTAAAAAAAACCGCATCAAAATCCGATGTGTAGTTTTAAAGATTTAAGCATACATGGGGACAGCGGAAGCGACTTTGTTTTATACTATGTAGTGACTAGCTGACACGGTGAACTTCGTCTCACTGTCTGTCAACTGTCAATGCAGGAACATTTTGTATGGGGAAATGAAATTAATGTTTTTCTTATTTTTCTCGCAACTTTTATAATTTTTCTTACCGTTTAAATTAAACCTTTCCTTAACTTCCACAAATATTTCAAGATCAAAATTAGCCAAATCGGTTCAGCCGTTCTCGAGTTTTAGCGAGACTGACAATCATGATTCATTTTTATTTATATACATCTAAGAAGATGTGATTTTATTACATATAACTGGAAGTATTTTGTAGGTACTCATAATGAAATCGGCCAAGTGCGAGTCGGACTCGTGCACGAAGGGTCCCGTACCGGATGGGAGCCCCACTTAATTATTTTTTTTTTCAATTTAATGATTTTAATGATAAGCGGCGACAGAAATACATTATCTGTGAAAATTTCAACTGTCTAGCCTCCACGGTTCATGAGATACGGTCTGGTGATAAACAGACGGACAGACATACGGCGGAGTCTTAGTAATGGGGTCCCTTTGGGTACGGGATTCTAAAAATCATGTAGTTAACTGTACTACGAGTATACCAGCCTTTTCATAGTACTATGAACACAGCCCTACCCACGTTTGGCAGTTGGACCATATCCTCTACGAATTTACATAATTGGCATGATGACTGGATTGAAAAATCAATATTATAATTAGTCCGTTAGTTAGATTTATTATTATTAAAAAATATTGGACACGTGTTTTTTACAGTGAGTTAGAAAGAGACATGAAAAATATCTCAATTCAATGGTTGTTGCCGTGTTTTTCTTCCAATAGTGTCAAAATCCAATTTATATTTGACAGTTTTGGTAGTTCTGAACAAGATTTTCCATACATTTTTGTGGTTGAGAAATGCTTCAAGCGACAACAGCGCCATCTCTCTGGTTGTATTCGCTCTGTGTCTGTGAACGTCTAAAAAAATTGGCCCCAGACTTCATTATACATATAAAATAATTGTTTAGTATCTTCCATCACAACATTTTGATGCCTGGCTGTCTAGGAATCGATATGTTACTCTATAAAATGTTATTAAGTAGAGTTGGAAAAAAATGCATAAACATCCATTATAATGAATACATTTGTAATGCAGCGTAGGTACGCTACGTTCCTTTATAGTAAACATCATGTGGCTGGACATCCTTACATCACGGAAATTCCATCGCACACATGTACTGTTACGCAACTAACGTCACACAGGCTCGCTATTCTCTGTTCTTCTATCAAAGACCTTATACTACGAGTTTATAAAGTACACCTAATGAAATTTAAAATCCTTTATTCGACATAACATACAGGATATACAATAAAAATCGGCCAAGTGCGAGCCTCACTCGCGCACGAAGAGTTCCGTACCGTATGGAAGGCCCCTCTTAGTAAATTTTATTTTAATTATTTGTTTTTGAAGGGAATACATATACAACTTTATATTATGTGAATATTTCAAGCATCTTCCTGTTGCCGTTATTAATATCGAGCAAAAAAACACGTTTTTTTATATGCTCCCATACATACCCTTAAATATTTATTTTAATTTACGACGACGACGATTTTAGACGGACAGCGGAGTCTTAATAATAGGGTCCCGTTTTTACCCTTTGAGTACGAAACCCTAAAATCTAGGAAGGATCAAATTTAAAATAAATTCTGCAATTTTCCCATCGATATAGGTTAACGAAATCTCGACTTGTGTAAATAGTTGTTACAAAAATGTTACAGATCTCGATTAGTCATGAAATTGTCTATTTAGTTATAAGATTGTGTAGTTTCTTTTATTCCTGATTCATTCATTCATCTCGTGTCGATAGCAAAATTTTTTTTAATGCATCTGAGTTGCACGACCTTGTCCTACTATCCCCTTTTACCCCTTACAAAATGATGCACGGGAATATATACACTACATTTCTATAAAGTTGCTAGATTTAGTATTTTCTCAAATGTATTAACTGACGAGTACATTATAGTAATTATTATTATATTTAATTATGTAATAAGAGATTTACTTAATTGGAGTTTGTATGACGATTTTCCTTCGATACGTACGAAGCGGTTTGACTCAACATTTTTGATTCGTACCGCCAGGGAATGGAACAGTGTTCCTGCTTTCCTGTTTCCTAAGAGATATAATCTAAAGCTTTTTAAGGTCAGAGTGAATAGGTATTTTCTAGGTCTGCGTGTTTCATTATCGCCCACAACGTCGCTTACCATCAGGCGAGTTGGTGGTCTAGCGCGGGCTTATTCGCGATAAAAAAAAAATATATCTGGACCTGGCGACCCCTGCCGCGTCCTAGTTGACCAGGTTGAGGCCTTGTGCATTGTTTCGGACAGAGAGGGCAGGCTAAAAGATGTGCTATGGTTTGGAAGGCAGCACCACATCTATATTGTTCCTGATCCGCAAAGCCCCATATGACCATGCTCTCTTTGCAGCGGCCAACCCCAACACGTAGCCGATTAAGGGACTTCCATACTGGCTACGGGAATTCACGGCCAGATGGGAGACTTACAAATGGTTCATTCGTTTTGCATTCCTGATGCATCATCATCAGTGACTTTAATGCACCTCTTCACATGCTTTTGGGCCTTTACCTACAACCCTTGAACCAATAGTTTATCAGAAGTACTGTCACCGTTACCTAGCTTTATTACGATTATCTTATTATTGCCGCGATATCGGAAATGATTATATCTTTCACTTTATCAGGCTATCGCAAATTCAGAATTAATTATCCGGTTTGGGCATTATTTAGTTGCGTGGGAAAGATTATATGGGGGAAATACGAATTATACGCTAAATGTACAGAAATGTTGTCTATGATTATTTTAATAACTTTTTATTTGAAAAATTCACTTTTTTTTTTCAATATACAGTTTTACGACACGCCTATGAGTTAGCTTCAAAGAGTGCACAGGAATAGAGAATCAGACTCACGTTATGAGCTAACTCCTGAAAAAGGCTCAATAGCCTGAAATCAATGCCAATGACTTTGGACTATCTAATGATCCTATGATGATGAACTGAATCATTTACAATCAGAGATTGTTGTGCTCAATGATCATAAAAATTAGCATCAATAAGAACCAACCTCCTTATTACATTTATATGATGAAAGATCTGTACGAGACTATTGCCAAATATTGGGAAAAATAATAATTTAACTATGTTTAAGAACTATGCTATTAAAACGACGAGGGAGAAGCATCAACAACGCTAAAATATGGTTTCAAGAGTACTGTACCTATTCCATCCATTCATCAGCCATAGGATGTCCATTGCTGGACATAGGTCACCTCCATGGATCTCCAATAAGACCGGTTGGAAGCGGGTTGCATCCAGCGCGATCCTGCGGCTTTAACGAGGTCATCCGTCCACCTTGTGGGTGGACCTGCACCTATTGCTTTTTCTTTATTTTTTTTACTGTAGAAATACCTAAAGCATGGTTATACGCCGAATCATACAAGTCGGCGGATGTGAAGTTAGCTACAAGCGGCGCGATATCCAATCCTGACTGGAGCTCACATAAAGCTGCGCGTTGATTGGATATTGGCAGCTTCCAGCTAACTGCACATCCGTCGACTTGTATGATTCGCTCCTGTTACAGCATCTGCGTTTGCGACCAACACTGGATATCATTTTGCATATTTTTTCTTAGTTTAACTCTAAAATATTGTGCGTGTTGTATATAATATACTCAGATATATTATAATGCTCGCTTAGAATACACAAAGAGCCACCAGCCCGGTTATAACAGTTGATTTATCGTCAAAACACAGTGTTACCACCGGCGGCTCTCCGATAAATATTACCGAGAATGTGTTCGCATCTCGACGAATACTGAATTGTTTTCTACAATATTTTGATTTATTCACATTTTGATATACCTACAACTTTATATCTTGTGTTTCCTGCTTTGGAAATTTTAAATAGGTCCGTCTCTACGCTTTTAGTGGTGAAATTAAGGTTTGTTATAGGCCGCGCCATACAAGTTTTCAGATGTGAAGTTAGCTACAAGCTGCGCAATAGCCAATCAACGTGCGGCTTTTTGTGAGCTTCAGTCAGGATTGTATATTGCGCAGCTTGTAGCTAACTTCAGATCCGTCAACTTGTGTGGCGCAACCTATACGCATTAGCTTTCAAGTCTTAATTAATCTCAGTTTCAAGTCTTACCTTTCGATCATTGATATAGGCCGAATCATACAAGTCGGCGGATGTGAAGTTAGCTACAACTTGCGCGAAACCCAATCAACGCGCAGCATTATCAGAATTCTGTACACGGGTGAAGTCGGTCATACTATTTTTTTCCAAAAAATAATTATTGATTTATTGTTTGTTGTATTGAAACTATTAGCTTAGCTGAGATTACATAGTTGGTATTGAATTTGCTTGTTTTAATACTTTAGAGATAATTCCCAATAATTATCCTCTAAGATTGGTTGAAAGCGGGCTTGCATTCAACTCGATCCTGTCTTGATGAGGTCATCAGTCCACCTTACGGGTAAACTTTTACGCTGCACTTGACGGTACATGGTCTTTACTCGAGAAATTTTCAACTCCATTGATCATCAGTCCTCTGTGTAATGTGCCCTGTCCACTGCCGTTTCAACTTGCCGATCCGCTGGGATATGTTGGTAACTTTGGTTCTTCTACAGATGTCTGAGAAGAGTCTTATTTCTCATTGACTTAAGTACATAAAGACTAAGGATCCCTGAAAAGCAATGTAGTTGGTATCACACGTCAAAAGCGGACGAACAAAGACGCGCGTTTACCCTTTCTTTCTACATGGCCCTGAAGACCGTGTAGTCTAATACCCTGTGTAACCCCTGTCAGAAGTTCTAGTCTGAAATCAGAACTAGCCACTCCGTCTATACGATCATAAGCTTTCGGACTTACTTATATCTGGCCAAGAGATAGTAAAACAAAGGAAAAGCTCTCGCTCACCGCCGCCCATCAATTTTTATAAATCCATAAAGCTCTATGCGGCCACTAATTACAACCTCCTTTGCCCGAGTACTCGGCGTGAAATTAAAAAATAAATAATAAAGTTTCGTTCGGAAACTTTAACCTCATTATTTGTTACGTTGGGCTGAGCGCTCCCCGCTCCCGTCGGAGCGGCAACGTCGCATTTTGTTTGTCGGGGATGTCAGCGCGCGGAAAGCTTGTTTTGCCCGGATTTCGGGTAATTTTGGTGTTGGAGGATCAATCTTTGTGTTATTCTTATTGGGTGTGAGGGTGATAAGTCCCGCAATTACGTACAGCGTGAGATGTTTTGTGCATTACCCATCTAGCGTCTACTCGAGCCAACCCAGATCCTTAAAAGCTAGCTCGGGTTCTTAAAATCCGCCTGTCTTTGTGTTCTAGATCTGTTTGGAAACCGTTGGAATCGCTTCAACACTAGCTCTCTAATTACTTCGCCATGCTCACGAGTTCTGTCGTCTTGACTGAAGTGTAGTATGCTAATTTGGAATCTAACATTTTCGGGTGTGTTCGGAAAGCTATTATTATTTCTAGCATGAATTTATTGTCTACTTTATTATTCTTATGCTAAGCATAATTAGATTAACCTACTTATTTCGCAGAAGTGTGTGTCTACCAATGCGGTATTACATGCTGAATCTCTACATCTATCATACGTGGATGATTTGATATCAAATCATCCATATGTTTGGGTTAATTTATATGTAGAGTTTCTATTTCTTGGCGATTTAGAAAGTAATATGTACTTATACTCTATGTTTGTTTCTTTATCCATTGCGACGAAAACCGCAGCAAAACGATAATTGCTTCTGTTGGCATTTGTATTTGCTAAAATGACATTTCAACATTAAATATGAATAAATTGGATTTTGTAATAAGACTGATTTTATTCATAGTAGGTAATAATTTTCTCATTGACCTTAATGGTTAAGATAAAAGAGTTATCATACCTACGTGCATTGTGTCATTTTTCTACTTAAAGTTTTGAATGTGACTTTTTTGTAAAGGTTTTGATAACACGTCTATACTTTAAAAAAATTATATTGAAATGATCCGATATCAAGCAGATGGAAGAGCCGAAGCTAGCAACTCTGGCCGGCTAGTGAACGGCAATCGGCCATGACGCCAGTAGTTCGCCCACCGCGGCCGCGCACGCAGTTTCGCGCTCCTCCGCGTCGCGACGACGCACGTACAAAGTTTCTGTGTTCTGTGCAACCAGTGCTCTGTTATCTCTCGTGTTGAAAATTATTGTGAATTTTGTGATTCACTTTGTCTCGCCTGTGTTTACGTTTCAATTTAACTCCGCAATTGATTAATATTCGGTTTACTGCTAATTGTTTATGTTTAAAACGGTAAGAGTGTTGTGAAACGGTGGGAGCTTTTTTCAGTATTCGGAATTTGAAAATTTGGTGCGTTCGCTTTTACGATTACATTGCGTTCCATATTCAACGTTATGGTAATGGAATTATGTTTTATATTATTTTAGAAAATGGGAATATTCAGTACGTTTGGAAAATAGTGAATTATTTATACTTATTATGTTTTAATGGGTTCGGAACTTGTTCTACATTTGAAAGTATCGTCTCATTTAACTTTTCCACTACTTTCGGCTTCAACTTTTTCCTACATTAGTTAAAATTTTCTTGTGCCCCATTGTGATACTTATTTCAGTGAAATGTATTCTGTATTTCTTTGGAAAAAACCGATTTTTCAGTGCGTTTAGAAACTTATTTATTCGTTATTAACGATTTATGTATGATTTGTTAGTTTGGTGATACATTCTTAAAATAAAAATAACTTTTTGTGAAACTTCGGTCACTAATAAAGTAATAACTTTTTAAAAATTGTCGCTGCAACTTTTATTACAGTATTAAGTTGGTTTTCATTGATTTAAAAATTGATCGTAGGAATATGAATTATTAACTTTTCTTTATCTGTCTGCATCCAACTGAACTAGCCTTTTGATAACTGTTGTTACCTAGTAGGTATTTTTGATTAGATTAGTTTTTCCTATGATAACCATGATTTGAATCCTTATCGTCGTGTAGTTGATGTAATTCTGTAATTTACATGTTTTTTTTCGTCTTTTGTCTGCTTATATGGATTAACCTTATTCAAAAATTTAGTGTGCAAAACTTTTTCTGCGAGTTCTCTTTTGTAGTTGAATCAGTGCATTGTTTGCATTGTACAAATGTACAATACTAGCGTTGTCTGTTGTTGCGATTTTCTGTTTTTGAACGACGAACCACCGGAGGAGGTACTCAATTCGACGCGTACATTTTTTTTTTTTTTCATGTATAACCACGCAAAACTTTTTACGTAGTGGTCCAATTTTGATAATTCTTTTTTTATTGGAAAGTGTATACTTCGAAATTGGTCGCATTTACATTTTAACAATAATGTGAAAAATGTTACATCGATCCAAGTGAAATATGGCGAATTCTGTACACGGTTGAAGTCGGTCATGCTATTTTTTGCAAAAAATAATTATTAATAAGTCCGCCATTGATGGGAAGCCGTGGTGGTCTAGTGATAGAGACACCCGCCTTACAATCGTGAGGTCGTGGGTTCAAATCTAGGTCCCGTACCAATGAGTTCTTTGTAATGTACGTACAGATTTCCACACCACTGGCTTTTCGGTGAAGGAAAATATCGTGAGGCAGCCTGCATACGTTCGTAGATGGCGTATGTGAATCCACCAACCCACACTGGACCGCTGGTCCATGAATGAAACAAAAATCTTGAAAAACTGCAAAAAATAAAACCTAAAAAAAAGGTATACATTCTTTGCGACAAAATCAAATCATCACCAATCACCGAATCGGTTCAATCCTAGAATCACATAGATTGATTGATTGATTGTACTACGCAAATTGTAAACACGGAGACAAATATAAAAAAGTAATAGGTAATACGTAGGTAGTTAGGTACTAAGCATTTTAAAACACATAATTATTTTTTTGCAAAAAATAGCATGACCGACTTCACCCGTGTACAGAATTCGCGTATATTTCGCACGGATCGATGTAGCATATTTCACATTATTGTTGATTTATCAAAAATGGCTCAGCCGATTTCGTCATGGTTCAAAATGTTTCATCATGGTTCAAAAACTTGCATCATTTTCAACCACAACGTCGCTTACCATCAGACAACTGTACCAGCCTTTTTGATAGTCCACTGCTGGACGTGGGTCTACCCACGAAGGGCGATCGGACCATATCCACCACGCTGGTCCAGTGTGGGTTGGTGGATTCACATACGCCATCTACGAACGTATGCAGGCTGCCTCACGATATTTTCCTTCACCGAAAAGCCAGTGGCGTGAAAATCCGTACGTAAATTCCAAAGAACTCATTGGTACGGGACCTAGATTTGAACCCACGACCTCACGATTGTAAGGCGGGTGTTCTATCACTAGACCACGGCTTCCCATCAATGGCGGACTTATTAATAATTATTTTTTGCAAAAAATAGCATGACCGACTTCAACCGTGTACAGAATTCGCCATATTTCACTTGGATCGATGTAACATTTTTCACATTATTGTTAAAATGTAAATGCGACCAATTTCGAAGTATACACTTTCCAATAAAAAAAAGAATTATCAAAATTGGACCACTACATAAAAAGTTTTGCGTGGTTATACATGAAAAAACAAAAACAAAAAAAATATACGCGTTGAATTGAGTACCTCCTCCGTTTCGTCGGACAAAAAAAAAAACAACGCTACAGCCAAACGAAGCGCCCGCCCTAGATCTATTATAATTTTCTAGTGCAATGATCTCCAGAAATTAAAATTTTATCCTCAAAAAATAACTCTTAAAAACAAGTTACAAATTATCATATTCTCAAAACGTTCGAGAACATCTGCAGCGATCGCGGAAGCGCCAAAAAAATCATTATAATCAGCCGAATCTATTGACGCATTGACATTACGTTCCCATACAAAATAGTGATTTACATTCGCATGCAATCTGTCTGTCATCCTGACTGCCATTTGAATCTATTTCACTTTGTAATCCTCGTTGATGTCTCAAATTGGAGTATTTGGAATGAAGTCATTATAGATTGAGACAGTATGGACAGGACTGACTCTACCGTATTTGGATTGGACACGGTATTAACGTAAGCCAACGTAACGCAAAGCTGTGCAGTGTTTGTACGCGTGTATTTCGTTTTGTAGACAGCGAAGGAAAAGCGCTGGGAAATCGTGTCTAATGTCGGTATATTCTCCAATGTATATCAATTTTTCCAATTAATATGTGGTGGCGCTAGCACTTGTTGTGGTAAGAGAAGTTCCCTGCTCAGCAGGTTCATCCACCAATTTATCCCCTCAAAAAGGAAATAGAGTAGGTATAGAATTTGTGAGGACATGGATTTGAATTTAACTACCCCACCTTTTATCTATCTTAAACTCGAGAAGAAAACGATTCAATTCATAATCGTCATGGCTATTTTATATCTAAAACAAAAAAACAACAAAAAATAAACGATTGAATTCAGAATCGTCAAGAATCAAATCAGCCTGACCGTCGCGTCACTTGTATACTACCTATTAAGGTGTTCGTTTCCAAAAAAATGATTATTATCGTCATTATGATTTCTAACCATGGCTTCTGGATTGCTTCTGGACCAGTTCATGGCGTAAGTGTGCGTTGTTCGAGTACGCGGTATATGAAGCTCAAAATTGTATTTAAAACATCCACAAAGTGTCGTAATATTCAATCAATTATGTATAAAAGGAGATAATGCAAAATGGGCTCAGACTAGGTACTACTACTAGGTAGACTAGGACTAGGACTAGGTAGCTCAAAAAAACCGTCAAACTATGATAAATAAATGCGCAGAGTAAAACAACCGCATCAAATGCTTAATTTTAGAGTGATTTCACATTTTCCAATTTGATTTTTGTTCAGTCATTGAATTACTGTCATTTTGGTCACATGTAACCTTAATACCCGAATACACGAAATTACTTTTAATGGACACTGTTATTGTAAAAAATAACGGGAAAATCATTTTCCGAAAGACACAAAGCAAATGATGAAATACTGTACCCTTCAGTGGCCCAATTTCTATGCATATTTGCAATATCTCCTTCTAAGTTACCTTCATACCTTCCTTCAAGTTGTGTCCATACTGCATACACGAATGACAACAGTTGGCTAGATGCTCCAGGTGTGTTGTCAGTCGGACAGGTCCATCCGTCAATGTCCACGACATACATAACATCCATATGTATTGTAATCTGCCAGGAGGTTGGCGTCTTCGTCCGCATTTTGCAATTGTGATCATCGGGATTCCTGCGGAGTTTGGACTTTGCTAATTTCGGTAGAGTTCATCGTTTTAATTTCACTTAATTTAAACTTTTTATGACAACTTTCCCGTTCATGCCTTCTTTTGGTCCTGAATCTACATATGTGTTAATCAATTTATATTACACATTACACTAGCTTCTGCTCATGATATTTTGATCTTTGTGCTATCCCATAGGAACCATTTATTTTTCCGGGATATAAATAGCCTGAAACCTTTGAACATTATCATTTTCAAACCTTTGAACTATATCTATGCTACAGATCAAGTTTATCCGTTGCTCTGTTGCTGCGTGAAAGAGTAATAATCGGCCAAGTACGAGTCGGACTCGCACACGGAGGGTTCCGTACTGTATGGGAGCCCCCCTTAAATATTTTTTTTATTTTTATTTTTTTTATTTATTATTGAAGTGAATATACAACTAAAAATTCTGTGAAAATTTCAAGCATCTACCTGTTACCATTATTAATATAGAGCGAAAAACGGCAAAAAAATCAGGTTTGTTGTATGGAAGCCCACCTTAATTATTAATTTTATTCTGTTTTTAGTATTTGTTGTTCTAGCGGCAATAGGAATACATCATCTGTTAAAATTTCAGCTGCCTAGCTATCATGGTTCATGAGATACAGCCCGGTGACAGACAGACAGACGGACATCGAAGTCTTAGTAATAGGGTCCCGTTTTTCCCTTTGAGTACGGAACCGTATAAATGAGCTTTTCCGTGAAAGATTGCATCGTGAGTTCGTGAAGAATACTGCGTACCTACGTCCGAAGATGAAATGCGTTCGGGAAATAGAGAATACAGATTTCTTGAATTTCTTGAGGAAGATTTACAGGTTGTAAATATTCCTAATTTATCCATTTGCGATGCCGTGGCGGGTCTCTAGTACAGCATAATTTAAAAACGCCCTCTAATACATCGCCCAAACATCCTTCTCAGCCGATTTAGTACATTGTTATGATTAATAAGATGACATCACGCGGCCCATATTAGCTCGGTACGTCCAGTGGGCTGTATTATATGTGTATTTGTATATTAATGTGTGTGGCTCGCGATACGGGAACCTAATGACACGGACTGTCTACGACTCTAGCCGCCTTACTACAAAAAATTAAAACACGCTTTAAACACTGTTTAACACTCTAGCCGCCAAGTAAGAATGTATAAATGATATACTATGACAATAAATGATATTCTATTCTATTACTATAAAAAATTAAAACACGCTTTAAACACTGTTTAACCGTGCAATTTGTTGGTAAGACGGTAGGACGCTAAGGAGGTTGTTGGGTAAAAGAGTGCGCGCGTCCGATAAATAGGCATCCATCCATCTCCATCCATCAGCCAAAGGACGTCCACTGCTGGACATAGGCCTCCCCTATGGATCTCAAATAAAACCGGTTGGAAGCGGCTTGCATCCAGCGCGATCCTGCGGTCTTAATGAGGTCATCCGTCTACCTTATGGGTGGACGTCCTACGCTGCGCTTGCCGGTACGTGGTCTCCACTCGAGAACTTCTTGACCCCATCGATCATCAGTCCTCCGTGCTATGTGCCCTGCCCATTGCCATTTCAACTTGCCAATCCGTTGGGCTATGGCTATGGTATACTTAAATAGGCATGACGACTAAAAAAGTATAATTAGTCCGACAGATAGACCATTAAGAAAATATAGATACGTATTTTTTCTTTTGTCAATTTTAACAAATAAAATCGGCCAAGTGCGAGTCGGACTCGCACAAATGTTATCTCATGATTAGCATCTATACATATCGGAAGCCTGAATGCATGCATCAGCCATAGGACGTCCACTGCTGGACATAGATCTCCCTTATGGTACTCCAATAAGATCGATTGATAGGATAGCTTTAATAAAAGTTTTTTTCACAAATTTTATCGGAAATCTGAATATCTAATAATATTTTCAATTTGACACACATACAGACAAGGAAGTGATTCTAGAAGAATTCCTTGTTTGCCTTTGTAGACGTAACCCTAAAAACAATCAAATAGAGAACCTCTTCTCTGGAAGTCGTTTTTTTTTTATTGATTTGTTACATTTTACAGACAACTGGATCTGTGCTCTTTATTAAATGCATTACGTATTTTTATTTGAATAATTATTTTTTGCAAAAAATAGCATGACCGGCTTCACCCGTGTACTGAACTCGCGAATATTTCGCACGGATCGATGTAGCATTTTTCACATTATTGTTGATTTATCAAAAATGGCTCAGCCGATTTCAATTAAATTTAAATGGGACCAATTTCGAAGTATAAAACTCTTTTGAGTAAAAAAAGAATTATTGAAATCGGACTACTATGAAACAAGTTATGCGTGGTTACATAAAAAATATAAATACGCGTCGAATTGAGTACCTACCTCCTCCGGATTGTCGGTCAAAAATATTTCTTAAAAATAAAGGCTTTCTTAGTAAAGGGACATTCTTGAATTTTCTAGAAGTCTGTTAAAAGCACATCGAATGGTACCTGATCGTCACAGAGAGCGCCACGTCAGCAGTAGAGCATGTTAAATAATAAATGTGGCTGCAAATAAAATCGATGGAGGCCCCCCACCCCCGCCCGCGCCGTAATTGTGCAATTTTCGCGTTATATTCATTGGGGAAATAAATGAGAAACTAGCACTATTTTGTACCGACTTTTAAAAAGGGGAGGCATTTGGTAGAGCGCGCGTATTCTGTAACTGAACACTCTGGAGATCCTCTTTACGTGTACCGAAACGGTGTTATGATTGAGAAATAAAACATACGCCGCCTTACCACAAAAGATTTAAACATACTTAAAACTCTGTTTATTCGTGCAATTTTGACTGCCTCGGTGGCTCAGTGGTTAGTGACCCTAACTTCTGGGTCAAAGAGGCATGGGTTCGATCCCCACCCAGGGCAAATATTTATGTGATGAACATAGGTATTTGCTCTGTGTCTGGGTGTTATTTAGTTACTATCTATATAAGTATGTTTTTAAAAATATGTAGGTATATGTAGTAATCAGTCTCTGGCAGCCATAACACAAGCTTTGCTTTGTTTGGGGTCAGAGACCGTGTGTAAATATTTATTTATTTAATTCCCAAATATTTATTTATTTATTTAATTTGTACCGTTAAACATTGTCTAAAGCGTGCGTAAAACTTTTGTAGTAAGGTTTTTTGTAATTCGATGCTTTTCTCAAAGAAGATCTCGCAAATTCGGCCCAGACTCTGTACAGTATTTAAAAAAAAGTTAAAATATGGTAAACAAGTTCGCAGAAAAAAAAATACTTATGTAGTGCTTAATTATTGTGTAATTTCATATTTTCCAATTTGTTTTTTGTTCAAGACCGCCATCATCCCTGCCTGCGCCCTAATTGTGCAGTTTTAAACATGCAAGCTTAGGCACATATTCAAGGTGCTCCGCTAATATAAATTCTATATAATAATTCTGTCTTCGAAAGCCATAATAATTCATTATCTATTAATTATTTAAACGGAGCGTCCACTTTCCTTCGTCTTTAATTATGATGACGTTAGATTACTCACAAATTACAGAATAGTATATCAAATTGCCCCCTTTGTTAGTTAGGTCACAAAATAACTAGTTCACTCGTACAAAGAACAGGCGTAGTTGTTTCTTTCTAGTTTTCGTGACAAGGTTTACTTGCAACAGTTTCAACTGCCTGCTATAGAAGTTGTTGCTTTAGACGACACGGACATGTTCTAGGATACTGTTGTTCTCATCGTCGTGCCCAACTTTTACTCTTCCGCGCTTTATATTTAAATTTTTTTTTTTTTGGTTGGTTGACAAAAGAGATAATTATTTTTAGCAAAAAATTGCAACACCGATTTCCACCCGTGTACAGAATTCGAATAATTTGCACGAATCGATGTGACATCCATGTTTATTTATCAAAAACGGCTCAACCGATTTCGATTAAATTTAAATGGGACCACTTCGGAAGTATACTCTTTTGAACTAACATTTTTTTTTTAAAAATCGGTTCACGATTGGCGAAAGTATCGATGAATATACACAAAAAATGCATACAGACGAACATAGTACCTCCATCCTCCTAGTAATTTCTTGATAAATAATCTATCGGACTAAATAAAAATGTTTTTCACTCATCCTACGTATTGTAGCTAAGTTACGTTCATGTCTGTTTCTTTACTTTATCATGTTGTTTTATTGATTACTGCTATTAAATAACACATAATAAGAAAAACTGTACATGTACAGTTCTTTATGTAGAATTTTACAGTTTTCTACAGCTTTTTGAAAGTTTCTTCTAAATTTTAGTCCAGGTTGGGGTAAATTAAGTAAGTTCGTATCGTATAGGCCGGGTGGCTAGCCCTGGTGTCAGAGTTTAGGCCGCCTGAAGGCCTCTGACTTGGCTAAACGGTTAAAACAACCGGGACCTACAATTTAACAGCTTGGGGTTGGCAACAGTTATTTATAGTAAACTAGTTTTTGCCCGCGTGATGTTTCGATGTTTGGTGCTATCCCATAGGATCCTTTTATTTTTTTCTGAATAAAAAGTAGCCTATGTCACTTTCCGTCTTTCAAACTATGTCCATGCCAAAAATCAAGTCAATCCGATTTTTTTTTATCGCGAATAAGTCCGCGCTTGACCATCAACTCGCCTGATGGTAAGCGACGTTGTGGTCGAAGATGAAGCACGCAGACCTAGAAGATACCTATTCACTCTGACCTTGAAAAGCTTTAGATTATATCTCTTAGGAAACAGGGAAGCAGGAAGACTGTTCCATTCCCTGGCGGTACGAATCAGAAAAGTTGAGTCAAACCGCTTCGTACGTATCGAAGGAAAATCGACAGTGTAGGGGTGGTAATGTGGCTTCTTCCTACTTATCCTGTAGTAAAAAGGGGATGGTAGGATAAGTTCGTGCAGCTCAGATGCACACTCTGTTACTCCGTTGCTGCGTGACCAACAAATACACTTTCGGATTTATAATATTTATTAGTAAGGATATAATAACAAGTAAGAACCATTGAACTCAAATATCCCGTCAATATGACCCACATCCCTTAGCGGAAGTGCGCGGGCGGAAGTCGCGTCGGGTGTCGTCGGTGTCGCCATTACCTGACTACGGAGGTGTCTCGTGTCTACAGGGTTTTCCATAGATGGTGCACCAGATAATGATGACCCGAAAGGAGTGCCTTTTACTTTTGATTTTGATGTGCGGTTGTCGCGTTTGAGTGTAATCTAAGCGAGCCCTGTGTCCTTAGCATACAAGACCACGACAAGAGTTTATCGACGTGTGCAAAGATGACAGATATATGCTTCATCATAACTCTGTCACGTTCTGACACGTCGAAAGTATAATTTTATGGTCCGTATGCTAAGCCCGCTGGTGTCAGAGCTTTTGAGACGTCTAAAAGGCTTTGACATGGCTAAACGGCTAACACAACCGGAATACCAGGTTTACAACGACACCTTGACTAAGTCGCAGTTGCATAGTCTCGAGCATCGACGTAAGGTGGCGTGTTTATCAGCCTTTTACCGGATACACTTCGGAGAGTGCGCCCAGGAGTTGCACAATCTGGTCCCACCTGCCCCTTTCTTCTATCGTGCGGCTAGACAGACGCGACCAAAGCGCAACCCCTTTATGATGGATATTCCGCGTGTTAGAACCAAGTGTTTCGAATCCACATTCCTCATACGAACAGCTAGAATGTGGAACGCTTTGCCTAGGGCTGTCTTTCTGCTAAAGTACGACGTGGGTGTCTTCAAATCCCGAGTAAATAGGTATCTTTTAGGTAAGCGTGCTACACCCTAGATCGCATATCTACTTAACATCAGGCAGTATGTAGTCAAACGCAAACCTATACGGTATAAAAAAAATCATTTAAGCTACTTGTCATCCTGAGCCACGGTAGTAAAGTTAGATAGATAAACTTTTGATTGATTCACACACACACACACACATATATTACAATATCCAGAGAAAGAGTAGCGTCAAAGTGATCTCTTCCAGGCAACCTTAGGATGGATGTCCCCAAATATTTATTTATAAAAAAAAAAAGAGTTTGGTACAGGATGACAAGTTGTGGATGAACAGTTGGGTCGAGCTTAATGTTTCCACGAGATTCTGTGTTCACATGTATTGTATAAATCCCGGCATTAGCGCGGTTTAAATATTCTACATATGCGCGTGCAGAGAGTCGTCGTTCCGTCTACATTAACCGATCGACCGGTGCGCGTTTATCTGATCCACTTGGCTGGATTGAATTAACGATTGTATCTATACGTTATTATGTTTGGTACAGTTAGGTTGAGACTGAGATAATGAATGATTATTATGGACTAAATTATTACGGATTTTCATTCCACATTGATGAAGTGAAAAATCGTGATACATGATATCCAGAATCTCAAAAGCTTGTATTTAAAAAAAGTTAAATTTATATAATAACTAGCGACCCGCCCCGGCTTCGCACAGGTTTATTATACACTAGACGACCCGCCCCGGCTTCGCACAGGTGTATTATACATATAAACCTTCCTCTTGAATCACTCTATCCATTAAAAAAAACTGCATCAAAATCCGTTGCGTAGTTTTAAAGATTTAAGCATACAGACAAACAAACAGACAAAAATAGCGACTTTATTTTATACCATGTAAGGATATAAACCTTCCTCTTGAATCATCTATCTATTAAAAAAAAAACGCATCAAAATCCGTTGTGTAGTTTTAAAGATATAAGCATACATGCGGACATGGGGACAGCGGAAGCGACTTTGTTTTATACTATGTAGTTTATTACTTACTGAGTGAACGAGAAAAATCTTCTTCCTATTGTTACAACCAGTACTTACCTATTATATCTCGTGTCCTTATTTAAATATCATTCATCACGCTCACACATCACTGTGATGGAATGTTGTTAATGCAAAACGAGGTACTTGTATGTATTTTTTATCCTACCTCTTCGTGTTATTTTTTATATGGCACTAGAACGTTTGCTTGGTCTGCTAATACATATAAGTAATGTTACAAGAATTGTTCGTTTTAAAAGTATAAGAGAGATATCATTGCCCAAAGCTCAAACGGTAGCAGTAATTATGTCACCAATCATGATTGTGTATGACACAGGAATGTCGCGCGACACTGTCTACATGTTTCACATTCGACTAACAAGCAGGGCGATTCTAGATTTATCTTCTGTCTGTATTCTCACGGTAAAGGTAACTAACAGAATTGTGACTCGAGCCTGTCCTTGAATTAAATATCTACAGCCCCACGTGGCCACGCAGACCGTATCACGCGCTAGGGCTGCCCGTTGTAGGTAAATCGCATGCTCATAATACAAACCCACACGTTCGTTCGTCACTGCGGCGCGCCCCTGCGACCGTTGTGTATACCGAGCTCCGCGGCGCGTAGGTATGCTTCGCATTCCGACTGTTTGTATGAAGACGGAATACTGTAAGATTCCATTACCGTTGTATTGTATTTGGCCTATTCTCTCTTGCCGTGATTAATAAATCAAAATTTACTATCGCTACCAGCATCATCCTTATGTAGCCTTATTTACAAGGATCTGTGTTAGGTATAGTTTTCTATACACACGTCATTTTAAACTGAATCTTTGGATGATATAATATCTTAAATGTTTCTGTCTCGCAATGTGTGCCAGCCGCTTCTAACTAGTCTTATACTGACTCTACATATAAGGGACCTATGTGCAGCAGTCATATCAGTTATAGAATAGTTATAGTTGCAATGGATGTTTTATGCTTCGTTGACTAGCTTATTTATGCCCGCGGCTTTGCCCGATATTTTTTGATGTTATATTTTGACTTTTTTACTATCCCATAGGAACATTTATTTTTCCGGGATAAAAAATAGCCTATGTCATCCTTCGAACTTTTTGGCATGGATATACCGCTCTGTTGCAGCGTGAAAGAGTTACAAACCAACAAACTGTTTCGGATTTATTATCTTAGGGATTATATTGGGACTGATAGAGACAGTTGCAATATCGATTGTGGCAGAATAGTATCCGCGTAGGCCGATAAAATCTTAAGGCCACAGCCTACATAATGAAATGCCGCACATAGTTCAACTCTTTTAGTTTCTCGGAATGTCCTACGCTCGTTGAATCGTAATTGATATCTTTGTGATTGACTCGAGTGAAGTAAACTATACATTATTCATTAAAATCATATTACACGTATAAAGGAACGACTTCGTATGGAGGAAAAAATACTAGTTCTGTAGAATAAGCACGATGACTGGGTAACAAAAAAAAACATTGTTATAATTAGTCCGTGAGTTAGATTATCAAAAAATATTGGACACGTATTTTTTCTTTCATCAATCAAACAACAAATGACAAAGATAAACCTTGTCAAAGTTTGGGAGTGGGGTCGTGACGTCACCTCTCTTAAAGAAGTCTTTACATTTGTATGGCACTTGTGACGTCACGCGGAACTTTGTCGGGCTATATCTTCGTCAATTTATGTTTAATTGACAGATTAAAAAATACGTGTCTAATATTTTTTCATAGTCTATCTGACGGACTAATTATATTTTTGTAGTCATCATGCCTATTCGCATTGAGCCAGTAGCGTGGTGGATCTGGCCGAATCACCCTTCGTGGGTAGGCCTACGTCCTATTAAAAAAGACTGACACAGGTAAGATTTTTAGAAGCCTTTGAAGATATTCTGTGGAAGCTCAAATCTCGATCCCGCAGTTCTTTCCGTCAATTCTTTGGAATTGATGTACCTACGGATTTAAACACCACTGGCTTTTTGGTAAAGTAAAACATCGTGAGAAATTAGACGGAGTTTATGGGCCAGCATGGTGAAATTAGCCCAATCGCTTTGGTAGCCCTATTTTCGACAATAATAATAACCAATAATCAAATTTATTAATAACGCCAAGTTACAAGTCAAATAGTATACAATTCAGATATCGGATATTATGTCATAAATATTACAAAATTATAAAATTACAAATTATAATTTCATTATAATGTTCAATATAATAGCATTACAGAGGCACAACAATAACAAACCATAATTTATCCAAGTAAATAAATAATCTACTTATTGAGAAATCAATTACCTCTGGTAATTTAATGAATTCGGCTATATCGTAAAATAAATGCTGTAGGAGCCATGACTTCGGTTTGTTTTTGAATACAGCGACGGAAGATGCGATTTTATTATGCTGGAAATAAGAAACTTCATACACGGACAATATAGGAGGCGAAGAAATATTCCAAGACCATAAAATCCATATTCCATCACCCTCTTGTTATTGATAAAATATCTGTTCAATAATGCCCGACCGCCACCAAATATATTCGGCCACGTATGTCTTCCCACAACAAGTACCATTGAATAAAACCACGTCATCATCACCAACCCCTTCAAACCAAATAAAATGCCATTACCTGCGGGGGTGGGGCCGGTAATCAAACAGACATTTAACTTCCCTTAACGGTTGGTTAATTGTACCCCATAAAGTGCTGTGCACGGGGGTTGTAATTCGAACCGTCTTGGATGTCTTTCGAACTACAATTACATCGAATTTGAAATATGTTATTATGTGTTTAGGTAAATGTCTTTTGATGTAAGTTATTTTATATTTATGTACTCCGTAGATAAGTACCTAATCGGTAATAGTAAATCGTCATCATAATCATTATCAGCCATAGAACGTCTGTTGGACATAGGACTCTACTATGGTCTTCCGAAAAGTGACCTGTGAAGTAAATTCGTATAGGCAGGGTGGCTAGCCCTGACGTCAGAGTTTTAGGCCGCCTGAAGGCCTCTGAGATGGCTCAACAGTTAAACAACTGGGACCTACAATTTAACGTGTCATCCGAGCTACGTTAGCGCTCAAAAAAAAGGTCGGTTGAAAACGGTTTGCGATCCTGCGGTCTTGTTTAGATTATTGGTCCAACTTGGGCATCCTACGCGCGTGTTGTTCAGTCTTGTCTAATGTAACATTTATTCCACTTCTCCGTGGGACTCTGCGCCGTGCAGACGTACACAACTAGTCCGTAACTCAGCCGTATTTTAAATTTTGAAAATAGAAGCGTTAAGTGTCTCGCAAAACAACGTTTACCTGTGCCAACTTTGCTACGGTATTGTTTGTGCTTAATTGAAGACATAACACTGCTCATTTTGCTAAATTCAGTGGTAAAACATAACATTAAATTGTTGTGAGGTACATCTCGCTCGGGTTTTCGCTGTGTGCTGCCGGATTGCGTACACGCGCTCGACCGCTGCGACTACGGTTGTGTGTAACCGGTTTAGTCCGTGGCACACTCACACGCGGAGCTTGTGCTACACGGGCGCGCTGTCCGTGTGGTTCGGTCTACAGAACAGCTACTGCGAACCCCCCGCTTACCTCCGCCGCGACTCGTTGCTCCGCTGCGCTGCTACGCCGCTGCCGTCGTACCCGCTACGTGTCTACGCCATTACCTCTGTGCTACGATGTCAGTCAAACGCAGTCCGCCTCGACGCGCCTCGCCTATGCAACCGCTTGCGCAGTGTATGTCTGATTCGAACATTAATCAATCACAGACAGCTTTCTCTAATTCACCTCTCGCGTTGAGCGAATATACATCGAGTGAGCCTAATATTGGACGCAAGAGGAAGCTGAGCGTGAACGTTAATCGGTCTGAAATTATGGATATGCTTGCAGCCTTGCAGAAGCAGCAGGACCAAAAATTTGAGGCGTTGATGACCAAGGTTCAGTCAGGCATTGAAGCAAATACTGAACAGAATAAAAATATAGCTAACTCTATAGATTTTTTAGCTCAAAAATATGACGAGATGGCAAAAAAGGTAGATGCTTTGGAGAAGGATAAACTGTCGTCACAGCAATATATACAGACGCTGGAAAGCAGAATAGAACATTTGGAACGCTATCTGCGAAGCACGAGTATAGAGCTACGTAATGTTCCCAAAAAAGTAGGCGAATCGAAAGAAGACCTAATGAATATTGTAAAAAAAGTGGGAAATTCGCTTAGCGTTCCTCTGCAATCATCGGAAGTACGTGACATATATCGCATTAACTCAAAAAGCGAAAATCAGACCATTATAGCAGAGTTCTCAACTGTCGCACTAAGGGATAAGATAATAGGATCCGTAAAAGCGTACAATAAAAAGTATTCAACGACAAAATTCAGTACCAGCAACATTAAAATGGAAGGTCCTGTAAAGCCCATATTTATATCAGAAAGTCTTACAATCAAGACAAAAAAGCTTTTCTTTCTAACAAGAGAATTTGCAAAGAGTAATGGCTTTAGATTTTGCTGGGTATTACGAGGAAGAATTTACCTAAGAAAAAGAGAAGGTGTTCCGTTGATCAAGATTAATAACGAAGAAGATCTAGATAACTTAAAAAACAAGCAATGATTAGGGATCCGAAACATCTGTTATTACATCTTTATGTTGTTTGCTTTCACTTGTATGGCTTGCCGAACTATTTTGCACTTATGTTGCGATATAGCATGTTATTATGAACATGCCAACCAAAAATACGTGTACAGATTTACACACTGCACAAGAAACACACAAAAAATCTACAAACTCTATTCAAACATGCACCACAGCTCTCACACACCAAGGACTATAACATACTGTCTATTTATATATATTGAATCTATTAAAATTACAAAGATTGGTTTTTCTATCAAGCTTTCTAAAGTCTCAACACTAAAGATACTTATAATTCCATACTCTCAACTTAAACGAAGTAAAAATAATTTTCTCATCTGTTCTGAAATAAATAAAACAAGTATTAACATGTCTCAAGGAAAAACTCTTACTTTCTCATTCAACAATGGATGATAACTCTTTCATAATTACAGAGGTCGATAACTCGGCTAAAGTTGAATGTTTTTCGTTAAGTGATTCAAGTAATTGCCGAAGTGTACTTAACTGCAACTCTATTCAAAATCATTCTCTTACTATTGTTACTGTAAACATACGCAGCATAAACCGTAACTTTGACTATTTTGTAGCGCTTATGTCTAGCCTCGATGTAGTGGTGGATGTCTATGTTTTGACTGAATGTTGGACAAACTTTAACAACACTCCGCCAAATTTGGATGGGTATAAAATGTTTTGGACGCAAAATTTCATAAATCAAAATGATGGGGTAGTAGCCTATGTTAGAGAAGAAATTGAAGTATCTTCACAGGAACCAGTTTGCTGTGACGGCAATTGTCTCTTACTTAATATATCGCCCGAATATACTATTTTGTGTACATATCGTCCTCCATCTTTTAGCAATGAAACAAATTACCTTTACTCTCTAGACAACATAATACACAGTATTACCTCTAAAAGTATAATTTTAACAGGGGACGTTAATATAGACACCATATCAGATTGTTTATCAAAACCAGCGCAAATGTACTTAAACTTGATGGCGGTTCATGGTCTAAGACAAGGAATCACCCTTCCTACTCGGAATAAAGCATGTCTAGATCATTTTATGGTCAAAACGATTGGGGAATGGAAAACCGTAGTATTTGAACAAAAACTGACTGATCATTCTGGTATACTTCTGCATATAGATAATTCAAAACTGAACAAATCAACTACCACATACAAAAAAGTTACGTTAGACTTTGAAGGGTTGCAAGAAACTTTCACGAACGAATCATGGCACGACATACTAGAATGTGGTGATGCTAATTCAGCGACGGGATTGCTCACACTTAAACTTAACAATATTATTAATATGAATACTCAAACAAAAATAATGTCCAAAAGAAATCAACCACTTAAGCCATGGATTTCGTTAGGAGTTGTTAGGTGTATTAGAAAGAAGGATAGACTACACGAAAAAGCTAAAATGAATCCAAATGATGTAGATATAAATAATAAGTACAAAAATTATAGAAATATATGTAACAGTATTATAAAAAATTTGAAAAAAGATTACTATACTAAAAAACTTAACAGTAACAAAAATAACGCAAAAGAGACATGGAAAATTGTAAAAGAAGTTTGCAATTTCACAAAATCAAAAACGCCCTCGAGTGATTTACTAAAGCACCAAAGTAGCCCTTCCGAATCACTAAATGCTGTAAATTCATACTTTACGTCAATTGGTGCTGAACTTGCTGATAAAACATTAAAGAAATTGAACAAATCTGAGCCTGAGCTGGCAAATCTTGCAAAAAATTCTAACTCACCAGTCAACTCCATGTCCTTTACACCAACAGACCCAGTAGAGGTTAGAAATATAATTTTTGGCTTAAAATCGAACAGTGCTCCTGGTGGGGACAATATTTCCAGCACAATACTAAAAAAATTTGTCATGTTTTTGGCAGAACCTATTGCACATATATGCAACATTAGTATGGAGACGGGCGTCTTTCCAGCTATTCTTAAACAGGCTGTCGTATGTCCAGTCTACAAAACTGGAAACAAATCAAGTCCCTCAAATTATAGGCCCATTTCTCTCTTGTCTACAATTTCTAAAGTTCTGGAGAAGATAGTTAAGAAAAGAGTGGTGACTTACCTGGAGAAAAACGGCCTTTTGGATAAAAATCAATTCGGCTTCAGAGAGGGCAAATCAACTGAAGATGCGATACTGACATTAACATCATTAATCACATCCTACTTGGACAAGGGTGACAAATGTGTCGGAGTCTTCCTGGATTTGCAGAAAGCCTTCGATACGGTGTCAATTCCCATTTTGTTGACAAGGTTAGAAAATGTCGGTATTCGAGGTTTGGTTTTGAAATGGTTTGCAGACTACTTGACAGGTAGAACACAGCGGGTTAGAGTTGCTGGGTATGAGAGTGATATAGCAGGCTGTGTGTTCGGCGTACCACAAGGGAGTACATTAGGTCCAATACTGTTCCTCATTTATATCAATGAACTTTGTACTAAAACGAAACCAGGCTTGGATCTCTTTATGTTTGCCGACGATACAGTCTTGTTGTGTCATCAAAAAACATGGCATGAAGTTAAACAATTAACAGAAGAATGTCTTTCAAGTGTGACCAGTTGGCTGGAAGATAGTCTTCTAACACTAAATACTGACAAGACAAAATACCTCTGTTTTAGTAAAAGAACCTCGGGTGCTCCTAATGTGAACTTAGACAGTATAAAAATACACACATACCCGTGTAATCGTATTCTAAACAGGCTGAGCACCTGCAACTCGTGCAACTGTTCTACCTTAACGCGAGTTAGTTACATAAAATATCTTGGGGTACTACTCGACGACAAACTCTCTTGGACTACACATATTACTTCTCTAGCCTCCAGAATCAGAAAAATGATATATATATTCAAGACGCTTCGGACAGTAGCGGATTTTAAATTAATCATTCAAACTTACCGGGGACTATGTGAGTGCATCATTAGATATTGTATATGTGTATGGGGAAGCGCAGACAAAACACATCTAATAACAGCTGAGCGTGCTCAACGCTGTATCCTCAAGGTGATGATGTACCTCCGCTACAGACACCCAACTACAGATGTCTATGAAAAGGCAAATGTACTATCAGTACGCAAACTTTTTATCTACGAAAGTATACGAAGGTATCATAAAAAAGTTGCACCTACTTTAGTTGACTGTAAAAATTACGCTTTGACTGTACCAATGGTACGCACAAGGTATGCTCAAAAACAATTTAGGGTTGTTGCTACAAGGTTGTACCATAAACTGAACAAAATTGGCAGCATAGATAAAATTACTGATAGAGAGCTCAAAACCGTAATTCAGCAATGGCTGAAAAAATTTGACTACTATGAGACAGAATCTATTTTGGAAAGTTTTTATTTTTAGACCAAATATTTTTTTCAAAATTGTTTAATTTACTAAATTTTACTGAGTAACGTGATTTTACGAATTAAACCTGATTATTAATTAACATAAAAATATAACTGCACAATATATGACACGCACACACACACACACACACACACACACACACACACACACACACACACACACACACACACACACACACACACACAATATGCATGTTGAATAGGTTGTTTGAAGTGTAATAGTATTTTTGTTATTTTAAATAAGTTAAAATTCTAAAAAAAAATTTTTTTGATGAAGGAAATCCCTTAGTTTAATCTATTAATGGCATAATATTAACAAATGTATTGTGAATACTTTAAGGAGAAGCCATCGGCTCCTAAAATACAGTTTTTAACTAGTTTAGGAGCCTTTGGGTCAATTAGTACTAAGAACATTGTTATCTTATGTCCAAATAAACGATTTATTATTATTATTATTATTATTATACATATTAATTATTTATCTGTAAGATGTTTCTTCTAGAAATGGGTATATCGATTTTGAAGGAATAGGGTAGAAGCTGTTCATATCTAGCGTGCTCCTGTCTTCATAAGGTCGTCTGTAGTTTGACCTTGTCGGTCCATAGTTTTCATTCGTGAATCTTCAGTTCCATTGACCCCTAATTCTACTTGCCTTACTTGACTGCTACTACGTTCTGCTAATCCGTCAGCCTATGACAGTGGTTTTTATTTGCTTCCCATTCTATACACATATCATAGATTTCTCCATAGGTCGATGTGCGACCATCGCCTCCCTAATGAATTGTAGGACCTATATCGCATCCGAGTGAAACAACAATATCATAAAACCGTATGCCCGTCCCGTCTCCGTATCAAACCAATAAGCCACTTAAAGATCATTGAAAAGATCGACAATATTTTCTAACAATCATCATGCACAATTTAAGCTAATAAACGCATTCAATACCAGCATGCCGTAACTCGACGCAGTTGAAACAAACGATGTCGTATTACTTGATGTTAAAGTTGAAAATGATGTTGGAGAAATGTGGTAGACTGCTGGACGCCTTATACGTGACATGCCGGATGTCATAGTACGTCTGTGTGTGTAGAAAAACAATGTAAGGAAATATTGATAGTAGTTGAAAAGCTTTGTGTGCTTCGACCTGAGTAGGTGAGTACAATGTTGCGAGATGGTCAAGACAACGGAATGAACGATGGAATTTTGACGTTCAGTGTTCGTTTGCTGTCTACGTGATATCTTTTAAAATAGTCAGGCATGTTAGTAAAATAAAAGTACTGTTAGTGTACGGAAAGATTCATTCGAAATTTTTCAAAGTTTTCTTGTATCATAGTTCATCGTCATTTATCTTGCGATACTTTTATTGCTGAATTTGATGCCTTAATTCTCAATAGATCTTTCAAAGAGGTAGATGGATGGTCATTAAGAGCCCCGGTGGTCTGTAATTTTCCATACAAACGTATTACGCTGTTTTCTTCCTGGAAAATACTTATAGAGCTTCAATTTTTTGTCATAAAATTAAATTTAGCTGTTTAGACTACTCTGTCTTTTCTATTTCTTGATAAGTTAATTATCAGGCAAAATATGACCCTTCAAAATCACAAAAAAAATCACCATTATTACCGACGTCTTTAGAGACCTACCAGAAGAGACTAAATAATATCTAACAAAATATAAAATGATAGAATCATGAACACATATTTTTTTTAAATTTTGACATAAAAAAATACTTGATAGATTTAGTTTTTGAAGAAGAAAACAGCGTAATACGAAACGTTGTCTCGCCATGTTTTTTGTAGGTATAAATCGCTCTGAGCTGCAATTGTCCCTATCGCACGATGCGGGGGTAGGGTCGAGGTGAGGGAGGTTCAAACCTATACGTACACAAGCACTAGGGATGTAGTAATAGTCGATATTTTTGGCGATGCTCTAGTGATGTCCATCGATATCGATGTTTATTAAAAATATTAGTTATTTTTTCAAATCCTGTGATTTGACCGTTGTATGTTTGTTACTTTCGAAGAAAAGATTTTATGTTTGGAATATAGGCGTTTAGTTGCTGCGACATATTGCAGCGATTATACAGAATATCGTACTGTATCCGCAGACATTTAAATGAGTTAGGCGCAGAATAAACAATTCTCATAATGCCCAAGTAATGCTCAATTCTACGAAAGCATAATTCTATGAATGCCCAATTCTCAAACTGGCAACATAATTTTGATTAGGAATTTTCTAAAAAAAAAATACAATTTAAATACATGTAAGGGCTTACCAGTACCTAAAACAACCTCCGTTTGCGAGTTAAGGACATTATAACTTTTACTATGGGACCGACCAGAGCCGAATCCGCGAGAAATATCAACTATACCATGAAAAAAGTCCGTTGATGATGGACAAAGTGCATGGAACAGCTGGTTTTTTATCGCCAATGCGGAGTTAATTGTTCTTTTCAAACCTATTACCTTTGCCCTAAAGAGGTTGTGCTTTCATTACCAGTGTTTTTTTTTAAATGAAAATGTGTTTTTAGGGTTCCGTACCCAAAGGGAAAAACGGGACTCTATTACTAAGACTTCGATGTCCGTCTGTCCGTCTCTCTGTCACCGGGCTGTATCTCATGAACCATGGTAGCTAAAATTTCCACAGATGATGTTTCGGTTGCCGCTATAACAACAAATACTAAAAACAAAATAAAATAAATATTTAAGGGGGGCTCCCATACAACAAACCTGAACTTTTAGACGTTTTTCGCTCTATATTAATAACGGTACCAGGTTGCTTGAAATTTTCACAGAACATTTAGTTTTATATTCCCTTCAATAATAAATAATAAAATTAAAATAAAATAAATATTTAAGGGGGGGGGGGGGGGGCTCCCATACAACACTCCGTGCGCGAGTCTGACTCGTACTTGGCCGATTTTTTCCATTTGAAATTATTTTGCCATTTTGAGAATTGAGCATTCTTAGAAGTGAACATTGTGAGAATTGGGCATTTATAGAATTGGGCATTCGTAAAATTGAACTTTCTTAAAACTGTGTGCCATTATTAGAATTCTGCGCCTAAAGCGAAATAATAGTTCTAATCAGGAAAATCACGTGCTCTCTAAAATCGTGTAATAACTGTAACGTTTAAATATAATTATCCTTAGTCCATTTTACCTAAGCGAAAAACGTTCTATTAAATTATCAAAGACACAACATCAAATAATTAAAAAACACATTATTAGTCACATTACAAATACAACAAAATAAATAAATCTGTATCTAATAAAATAAATAAGTTCTATGCTGTGCTTGCCAGTATAGGTAGCGCCACACAAGTCGGCGGATGAGATGTAAGACGCAGATGACACTTCGCCGTAATTTGTTAATTATTGCGCATGTGCGCACAATGCCGACGCCGCGCGACGTAGTGGTAAGCACGGGCGTGCGCGCGGGAGGCATGAGGTTGGCGGGCGGTTGTGCCCGTGCGGCGTCTTGTCTCTCTGGCTCCTGCGCATACCTATATTTTGCCTATTGCGCAGCGTTCTGCGCCTAACTTACCATCCGCCGACTTGTGTGGCGCGGATTATACGTGAAATTCATTCGAGAAAACAGCCCCATTGGCTATCCGTTCATTGAACTATGTGCCTTGCCCTTTGTCATTTTAACTTGCCTATCCGCTGAGTTTTGCTGAAAAGTGTGTAGTAATTTGTGGATGTTCTATCCTGTATTTATATGGTGTGTGCTACGCACTGCTGCTTTAATTTGCTAATAGTTTCAACTTTTTTAAACTTATTCAAAGTAGAACCTAAGTATGACAAGCAGTTCTCCAAACAGTAAGCATTGCATCTGTTTAATTGAATTCTTAATTATTTTTTACTAGCAGCGCCCCGTGGTTTTACCCGCGTTGTGCCCGTTCCCGTGGGAATTTCGGGAATTTTTATACATATAAACCTTCCTCTTGAATCACTCTATCCATTAAAAAAAAGCGCATCAAAATCCGTTGCGTAGTTTTAAAGATTTAAGCATACAGACAAACAAACAAACAAACAAACGAAAATAGCGACTTTATTTTATACTATGTAAGGATACTACGGGACTAATCGCGCAATGAAAATACGGGAATAGTTACAATATAAAAGGCAAAAAGTTTTATATGTCCAGATATACAGGGTTATCCAGAACTGGTGTACTAAGCCGAAAGGAGGTGATTCGGACTATTATTATGAACAACTTTTAATATATGTGGCCAAACCGAAATTCGAGAAAAAAACCAATCGTGTCATACTTTTTATCGAGTCCAAGTTGCAGTTTTGTATGGAACAGCTGATTTTCAGTTCACGAAATCCGCAGCTGGACCCATATTCATATTTTCATATTATTTTATTGGTATCAAAATACAAGACACAAGTCAGTCCAAACCAATTACAATTGTAGTTATAATTATAATATCCTTAAAATTTCAGCTTAGCTAAAGCAAAGCATAATTATCTTAAAATTACAATAACTTAAAATAGCTGTAGTTAAATTAATTAAATTGTATATTTAAATATATGATTAAATATTAAATCGTAAAAACAAAATGATAATCATTTAATATAAATCTGAACAATGCTACAATATCAAAACTTAAAATGACAAAATTGCATAGTTAATAAATTAACAAATATGAATTTGTAACAAAACATAGTAAACATAGTAAACTTTGTTCATAATAACGAACGTGTAGGTAGGTACACCTCTGAAACTTCCTTCACTTTGTAAAACTTCACTTGTAAAGAGGTATCGTGTATCCACCAGTAGACGTCACGTAACAGAAATGATGATGATGAATTGAGAAACCTTTCATTTTGACTGACCTACAAAAAGAAAGGGATTTGCAATTTGTGTATGTTCTGATTACTTCACATATTCGATTTTTCTGAGCCAATTCTCAAGTTTATTTTACAATTTTTCAATTTCAAAAGTTCTTTATTTACACACATTTAATTTAATAAATACAATACCAGTGTTAATTCCATCCTAGTACCTACTATAAAAACTTAACATAATGATTGTTCTGCAAACAATTGGCTTATACAAAACTTAAAACATAAATGTAAATATTTAAAAAAAAGGCGTCTGATAAAATTAAAGAGGATAAGTAACATTTTGATTTGCTATTGCAAGCTTTTAGGAGAAGCATTACATTTAAAAATAAATTACGAACAGTTTAGTTTATTTTACAAGTTTTTGTTTAACTTGCAATGTATGTATGTAAATAATAATTTTTTTTGGGTCAAACCATGCAACGCAATTTCGAAGCAGATATTGAAGCTATTTGTTATTTATTACGTACCTAAATCTCTTGAAAGATTTTATACCCCAAAAATTGTGTAATATTCAAAATTTATAGGTTGAATTCATTTTAAAGTTTAGATTCTTCTTTTTGGACTATTTAATTTAAATAAAAGCTATTTAAACTTTGTTTATTGTCTATTGAAGAATTATGTGCGTGTTTTCCTTAAAAAAAGTTATTTGGGATATCTTAAGTTAGGTATTTGGTAGAATTTTCAGTATGTATATTGCAGCGCCTACATAAATCGATTAGTTAAATAGCTATTTTTGTTCGCAGCTTTTGGCTTGAGGTCAATTGTGTAAAGTTGGCTATATAAAAAGGTTTTTTCAAAAAAAAATTTTCGAAAGAAAATTAAAATCAATATACTTCGCCTCTATGTGTAAAAAATAATGTAGCTTTCTAATTCGATAAAAAATATTCAGTATAAATGTTTTCGTTTGCCATGCGCTATCCCAAAAAACCGGAGCTTATGTACCTACTTACCATATTTTGCTACAATTCAAAAGAATAAATCAGCCGGCAGCCTGAGCGTAGAGCGCGGGCGGGCGCGGGAAGGGCGCGGGCGGAGATGGTGCGCAGCACACACACACAAATACAATTGCATCACACCACACATAGAAGCTCCCTGTCTTGGGGGCATCGCGACAGCAATAGTTTAGTTCAAATACCTACTTCTCAAATTCCTTGGCGCTCAGCTATTCTCTTAAACCCGCAGGATCGCACTGGTTTCAAGCCGATTCCAAACGATCTTATTGACAATGTGTAGGGGAGGCCTTTGTCCAACAGTGGAAATCCTATAGCCCAGAAGAATAAGAAGAGGCGGATGGTAGCTATTAGTAATATAGTTTTATAATTTTCTTGATATTTTCAAATAATATGAAGATAAGAGTTCACAAACAGACAGAAGCTAGTTTTCATAGCATTACGCAATAGAAATTATTTTCATGAATTCGAACGCTCCTTTTATATTTTATCTGTACTGTATAAACAAAATAATTTTAGTACATTGCAAGTTATACAAAAAACTTGTGTAAAAATTCACGATTCTTGAATACTAGCCCGTCATATTTGGCTTATCATTATATTATCTTTCAGTCTGTCGATACAATTTTATCGAGTAGATATTAATTACTAAGTAGCTTAATAACATATTTGTGTGCTACTTAATATTAACTCACAAAGGAACAATGAGTCACCGCCAAACACTTGCGTAAGATATAATAAGTAGGTACTAAGAAAGGTCTTATCTAATCGTGGAAGGGTTAGTAGTCAAGCGTTAGTGACCCCTGTAAAAGCTATAATATCTAATTGCATTTCTATCTCTATTTGTCGTCGTTTCAGCCATATGACGTCCTCTGATAGACACAGGTCTCCAGTACAGATTTCCAAAACGACGATAAATTGTAGGCCCAGGTTGTTTTAGCCGGTTAGCCATGTCAGAGGCCTTCAGGCGGCTTTAAAACTGACGCCAGGACTAGCCACCCGGCCTACACGAACTTACTTAATGATGTACCGTATTGATGGTTTCCGGTACATGGTCTCCACTCGAGAACTTTTCGACCTCATCGGTCATCAGTCCGCAGTGCTATGTGCCCTGCCCACTGGCATTTCAACTTGCTAATCCGCTGGGCTATGTCTGTCATTTTGGTTCTTCTACGAATCTGTTTGATCGACGGATCTTTTCTGAAATATTGTACTTAATGGCAAATCTGTACTACATATTTCTTATTCAATTTCTTCTTATTTTATAATTCATTGTAATTGACTAACTAATCTTGACATTGTAATCAATTTAAACATAATTTTAGACATAAATTCGATTTGATAATAATAAATAGAGCTGCCAGTAACTTTGCACACCTAGAACAGGCAAGTTTGTATTGAGCCATAATTATATATTTATACCACCGATTTAACATGCAAACTGCAATAAAAGTTTTTGAATTTTTGAATTTTGAATTTTCTAATGTTAAAAAAAAAGCAAATACCTAAATAAATATGTACACAACAAAATATTGTTCCTTGAGTAGGAACTAGTTTCCAAAACACGGGTTCCCTACACCCAGTTTGGCAGCTAGAGCCTCCGAAAACTTGATGTGCTTTCGTAAATAAATACTTTTTGATTTTTTAATTTTGATTCGATCTCGCAGAGAGACTCTTCTCTACTGCTGCTGATTTAATGTAATGATGCACACGATATCATTACCGATACATACTAAATGTTGTCCAACTCTTTGCCTGTACTTGTGTGAACATTCCACGAACATTTTGACTTAAACCGTTTTGAACCTGCGCACCGTTTGTGTCAAGTTTTGTCGCTTTCAACTTTCCCGATCTTATCTTTCTAGCTTTCCATACTTTTGCTGGAAATTTTGTATAATTTTATGGACTATGTCTTAGGGGTGTCTTACTTCACTTTTTTTTAGGGAAACCTCAGACCTACCTTTCTTCTGGATCGCGACTGAAGAAGGAATGGCTTCATGAATGGCGCTTCTTTATTTGGAAATACCATATGATATTATGACTCACATGTAAAATGGCATCTTCCGATGTTATTGATCTTAGTAAGGCATTCGACTAAGTTGTCCAAACTGGAGGTATCCAGGTCAAGAGACGGGCGCGCGCCGGGAACCGGTCGCGACAGATGCGCGGCAGGTGGGGCGGGCCACGCGACCTGCCGCCAACATGGGGGTAGGGGGGAGGACTTTCTTTTTTTGATACGTTCTGAGGGAACGATAATTGGTGGTGCTCTAGGGTCGCTAGGTGTGATTGTGAAAAGTCGTGGTGGTCTAGTCCTAGACACACCCGCTTTACTATCGAGGCGTAGGTTCAAATTCCGTTCTCGCACCAATGAGCTCTTTGGAATTTCAGTACGGAATTTCACACCATTGGCTTTTCGTTGAAGGAAAACATCGTAAGGCAACCTACATTGGATGACGTATGTGAATCCACCACCCCCACTCGGGACCAGCGTGGTGGATATGACCTAATCACCTTTTCTAGGTAGGCCTACGTCCTGCAGTGGACATAAAGGCTGGTACAGTATAGTACACATGTGTAATTCTGGAAGGATTCTTCGTAAAAGATCATATCTAAGTATCATATTGATATTGAGGCTACAAATTATATTGAAATATATAAAATAGTAAGGTGAGGCAAGGTAGGTAGTAAGTAAGGTAAGGCTGACAAAACATTTTTCATATAACCCCCAACGCAAAATTATAATGGTATACGTTTAGTATGTGTACCACGTCTGTCGTAGAATCGATGTACATATCTAGTTATCAAACAAATTTGTCGATACACGCTATTAAGTTACTGTTTGAAACTGATGTGATCAAAATGTGTCTACCTATAATACAATAAAGCCTGTAGGCGTTTAAGTATTTAATTCACATTTTATTCACAATGTCCTAAGCTATAATTTACAGACAATATTTCGTTTTTCACGTAACAACATTGACTTGTTTACTCTCCTGTCGATGTAAAAGAAACTGGAATTAAATTCCAACATCCACAATTAGAAAAGCCATTAAAACCATAATTACAGGCGCGTATAATTATAATAATCGACATGCCACTGGACTCTAGGTCAAAACATGTAAGGACGACGGGGCAACGATGAAATTATATGTCGATATTTTATGTAAACCGAATAAACTAGCGCCTTTGAATGACATTGACATTTGACGGTGCAGTGACATGTGGATTTTTGATTTTGAAAGCAAATCAGTCAATTCAAAACGCTATTCGGATTCGCAAAGCTTTTAGGGAGCTTTTGAATCTTACGCTTGAGCTTTTTATCAACTTATTCAAAAATTATGCGTCTCTGTGGCGTTGCAATTTCCAAACAATGGTTTTTGCGGATTTTTCTGTTTCAAAACTGATGTGAATGAGATGGTTTTCTCTACATATTGTAAAACAAATTCGCCTTTTTTTTTATATATTTTATGAAACGTTTTTTTTTAAACTTCACTTGCCCGTTTTTTGGGTCAAATATTATAGTAAATGAAATTTGACCCCCTTCCCGTGGACAGATTGATATGATATTTAATACATAGCTTTAGTTTCGATGACAACACAATTTTATGTATTCAGTATTGACTACCGCCTTATCATGGCGGATTACACGTTTCTACACAACCCCCTCAATATTTTTTTTTTATGTAGAACACAGTTTGTAGTAACAAAATACAAATTAAAAACACAAAAATAAAATTGATAAAAAACCTTTTTTAAATTAAACGGTTTTAGGTACTAAAAGCCAAAAAATAATAACTCAAAAATAAAATTGTGGGGCGCAACGTACATCTTCCAAGCGAATGCCCCATGATTTTATTTTTAAGTTATTATTTTTTGGCTTTTAGTAGGTACATAAAACTGTATAATTAAAAAAATGTTTTTTTACCAATTTTATTGTCTTTCTGTACATCCGCTTAGATAGACTAAACTATAGGTACACAACGGATTGCAACGCGGTTTTCATTACCTTTTGAAATATTTCTTTCGAACGGTATATAGCTATAATTTATTCTTAGCCGGGCGAATCCGCTAAGGGCACCTAATCCTTACATCCTTACTTATCCTTACATAGTATAAAATAAAGTCGCTATTTTTGTCTGTTTGTTTGTCTGTATGCTTAAATCTTTAAAACTACGCAACGGATTTGATGCGGTTTTTTTAATGGATAGAGTGATTCAAGAGGAAGGTTTATATGGATAATACACCTGTGCGAAGCCGGGGCGGGTCGTCTAGTAATATTATAATTCCGAAAGTGTGTGTGTTGGTTTGTTCCTCTTTTACGCGGCAACGAAACATCGGATTGACTTGATATTTATAAGTGGATTTAGTTCTAAAGCCGGAGAGTGCTCCGGCTATACCACTGCATAGGCTACCTTTTATCCTGGATAAATTAAAGGTTCCTGTGGGATAGCACAAAATTTCGCGCAGGCGGAGACGTGGGCAAACGCGAGTAGTTATATAAATTGGGAGTTATCAAGTTTACATTTGTTTTTGCTAATTAGCAAAATTCCATAAAGTCACTCTCGAGTGTCCACATGCCGCAAATCTTATGGCTTCCCTCCGCCAATCTTGCCATTCGATACCACCACAGTGTAACCAGTAGCCAGTATTGAGGTGTGTGTGTATGAATGTGTGTGAATATTGTAAATCAGCTGATCGAGTGGTGTCGGGTTACGTCGCCGGTGGTCGGACCACCCCGCCGTGGGATGCTTGGAGTATAGGGGTGTTGGGACATACTGGTGCATGGTGTCGAGATGGTTACTTGATGATTCACTTTGTTGCTATCTTTCATTTTTGATAGACTTCAAAAAGGGACGGTCTCAATTTTTGTTTGTTTTACCACAGATATCTATAAATATAATACGCAATTAGGTATGAACTGATTTTGAAGATTCTTTTTTTGTTTGGTAGATCATACATTAATGTAAAAATCGGCCAAGTACGAGTCGGACTCGCGCACGGAGGGTTCCGTACTGTATGGGAGCCCCCCATTTTATTATTAATTATTAAGTGAATATAAAACTAAATATTCTGTGAAAATTTCAAGCATCTGCCTGTTACCATTATTAATTTAGAGCGAAAAACGTCTAAAAATTCAGGTTTGTTGTATGGGAGCCCCCCTTAAATATTTATTTTATTCTGTTTTTAGTTTTTTTGTTGTTATAGCGGCAACATAAATACATCATCTGTGAAAATTTCAGCTGCCTAGCTATCATGGTTCATGAGATACAGCCCGGTGACAGACGGACAGACAGACAGACAGACGGACAGACGGACATCGAAGTCTTAGTAATAGGGTCCCGTTTTTCCCTTTGGGTACGGAACCCTAAAAATTACTAATTCAATTCGCGCGAACTATTCCAATTCTGTACACAGTTGAAGTAGGTAATGTCATTTTTGGCGACAAATAATATTGTTGTAAGATCAATTTTTCGAAGAGCTAATGTATTGTTTAAAACATGGGCATGTGTACACTGTAAAGTGTAAAGTCTTTAAAGTTGTTACTTTATCACCTCCTGAATATTTCTGATCTCCCGGTACTTACTTAGTACAGTAGAAACATGAACACAAACATCGTCTTCGTCGTTTCAATTGTAGCTCGTCCACTGCAAGGCATAGGCATCCCTTATAGATGTACCATAATACCGGCTGGAAGCGGCTTGCATCCAGTGCTGCGGTTCGTCCAATATCGCCCAAGTACATATTTCATTGCATCCTTCAGCTCATCACCCACCTTCTCAGCAGATATCCCACGCATCCATAGTTCCCATTCCAGTACCCTGAGTAAAATAGGATATTAATAGGCGCACCCACGCGATCCCCACGAATCCGCCGGGTGTTGAACCGACGTCCTTGACCCGGGTGTCCACATCTGCGCGTCACCACCTGTCAGATGGCACCGGGTAATGTTTACCTACTGCACACTTGGCGTCACGGCGCGCCCGGTGTTTGTACCCCCTGTTACAAGTTGTACTACTACTGAACTGATTTTATTATACGTTTTGTTTTGGTAATTATTATCTTTTTGTTACTCTGCCTTGGTTATACGATTAACTGAGTGTGGGTCATCCGGCAGCAAGGTGGGTCGACGATATCGTCAATATCGTGAGTCGAACCTAGCCGGGCTAGTACCACGAAATATTTCTTTTCACGTGTCAGAACGAGACAGCTATGGTGAAATATTCATCTCTCACTTTTTCACACGTCGACAAAACTCTTTTCGTGGTCGTATGCTAAGCTAGCTGAACACGATTGGCGCATAACCGAGGCAGATGGCACTATAAGAGGGAGGCAAATACCCAGCAGTAGGATAAAGAAGGTTGCGGATGATGATACTATGCCTTGCCGGTGCCTTGCTTTACAACTAAGCTAAGCTGTGTAGCCCATCTTGGAGTAGAATCTTAGCAAGATCAATACAGAAATAAGGAGATCCGTAGGAGAATTAAAATTACCGATATAGCCCGTTCATCACAAGCTGTGCCCGGCTTACCAGTACATCAAATTGGTGATCCACTGGAGGATCGATAATAAATAGATATTTATTATTACCAGTACATCAAATTGGTGATCCACTGGAGGAGGAGGCTATAATTTTATAAGCAATGTTATTGATTTTAATGAGATGCTTCGTCAAAACCCCATATTGTAAAAATGGATTACAAAAAATTATATTTTCGCTTTACATCTTTTGTGAAATTAAAGAAACAGGGCGTGTCAGTTGTACAATATTTTTCTATTTCAAGGTGTAAAATAAGTACGGCAACCATTCGAAGTCAAGCTTAGTTTGTTTAATAAAACTGTACAATTACAATCGCTGTCATTGTAGAGTTATATTATAAGTTGTTATCAATAGACTATCTAAATAGTAGGTATCAATAAATCTTCCGATTTCTCGGTATTTAACTAAGAACGATTACACCAGCTGTGTTCCGTTTCACTCGCGATTTTATATTTTTTATTTGTTGTCTAATTATAAGCAATCTCTCCGCATTCACCGCTAGTTTTATTTTAATCTTTTTTAGATACGTAAACTTCAGCATTGATTGCAAACATACTTTTTGATGACGAACCACCGGAGGAGGTACTCAATTCGACGCGTATATTTTTTTTTTTGTTTTTTATGTGTAACCACGCATAACTTTTTTAATAGTAGTCCGATTTCAATAATTCTTTATTTATTGGATAGAGTATACTTCGAAATTGGTCCCATTTAAATTTTCCATCAATAATGTGGAAAATGATACATCGATCCGTGCGAAATATTCGCGAATTCTGTACAAGTGTACACGGGTGAAGTCGGTCATGCTATTTTTTGTGAAAAATAATTATTTTTTAAATCTTTATTAATTGTAAAGGGGTTTAGTCACGCAGTGAGTATGTCACCCCCGTAATGACATACAGATCAGATGTTGCGACTTAACTATATCACTCGCTTATAGAGCTTTAGCAGCAGTTTCGCTTGCAAATATATGAGTACTTGATGTTTCTTAACCAAAGTCAAAGAATATATAATAATACTCCAAAGTTAAACAAGTTTTGGTACAGTCAGTCTTTGTACAGTTTGTCAGTCGTTGGACGACCGCGGGTAGCATTTACAACTGAGCGCTGCTGTGGCTCGGATGACACGTTAAAATGTGGGTCCCGGTTGTTTTAACCGTTTAGCCAGGTCAGAGACCTTCAGGCGTCTTACGTAAATACTCTAACAGAGTTAGTTAGCCATCTGTCCCATATGAATTTACTACTATGGGATCTACTCTGAAAAAGAAACACCTATTTCATACATTTTTACTTAAAAATTGGACAAAATGAGTGCAATGATATCTTAGAAAATGTCCGAGTTATAGAAACACCCGATACATGTATATTTTGATTGAGTCTTCCATTCAATACACGATATTGAGAATGACCGACATTTCTACTTCAAACGCCAATCAAACGATTGATATAAAAATACTTTTCAACCCGGCAAACTTATTTCACGAAGTGGTCAAAAGAGAGAACTACGCATACTCAACAGATAGCCGCCCGTATCGCATAAAAATAACGATATGAGCGCTCACACAACTCGCGAAAACATCTTGGCCTATAACTCTATACTTTTTTTCACTTGACACTTTCTTTAGACAAGAATTCGAACCTATACAAACTGAACGTACCTGAGTTTTCTATTATCCCCTTTCTTCCTTTCAAAGAGTTTGGGTTCCCATGGGATGCAAACGCAAGGTGATTTTGAGACGTTTTTGTTAGATTTAAGCGCATCGATTTTGCGCTTCATCTCTTCTCACAGCATTTCACGTGAACTTTCTATATTAAACTTAATTTCTTTGGAATTCGGCTTATTAAAGATAAAATATTCATTTCTGTGTAGTTGAGAGTAGTCTCTAGTCTCTTTCTGGTTGTAAATTGGAATCTATAGTCGGTTTGGTTTTGTGTTTTCTTTTTCTAAATTTTTACCTTGTTTCTCTTTTAAATGTATGGTCAAATAATGTTTGGGTGGTCCGTAATACTCTTTTGGCGATTAAGATGTTGTTAATGTGTTTTTTTTTTTCCATATCTCAGACGTAGGCCATCCTCTGATGAATTGCGAGGTTTGGTTATCTATTTCTAAGAGGACGAATCATGTATGTGTTTGTTATTTTCTTGTATATCCATAATACTCTGTTAGATATATTGCTTCGGTATCAGTTTCTAAAAAGTCTGGTCCTGGATTTGATAGTTTTTTGGCGTTTTATATTGTATTTTGACTTTGTTGATTAGTATTTCCTTTTCTAACAATGATTTTCTGGCCTAGATCGTTACCACCTTTAGGATGGATATTTGTTAGACTAGCTTTAAAATTGTTACTTTGATATGTATTTTGTTTCTGCTGTATTATGCGATTTATTCGATCAAACGATAACCTGTGTTGAATTATAAGTATCTCCGTATCTGTTCCACGCTAGAATGATTTCAATTTAATTACGTTTTTCTAAGACTCTTTTTGATTTTGTCTTGTTGCTCATTCGTTATGTTGTTATCACTTTTGTCAATATTTATCGATGGGTAGGTAATGCGTGATTTCGGTTTTTTCATTTTCACGATGAGTTATCTAAAAATTGTAGTCGTGTCTAAAGCGACACCGTTTTTGATAAAAAAATTAATCAATTAAACCTTTTCATTACATCATTGAAATTAATGATTTTGTCTTATCTCTTAATACTGATACAAATAATGTTTATACTTTTTTGTTTGTAATTGACCTTTTAAAACTTTGGAAATTTGTACAGGGTTATATTAGGTATTTACTGTCGACCCTTGCAAAAAAAAAAGAATGTTTTTGTATTAATATAGAAACAAAGTTGAAAAATAAAAGTGCCATTAGTTTGTTGAAGCTTAATTTTTAATGGTTTTATTATTAAATTTTATTATTGTAGTGTGACTTGAAAAATAAAATTAATAGGTATATCTGCAACAAAAATTAAAAGTGATAATATAGATCTGATTTTTTTTTTAATTTTGGAAAATCATTAAACAGACATGATTAATGGTATTAGGATGCTGCATACGAGAGGTCGACTAACCGCCATTAACCTTGTATGAAAATTGATAACATTGAAAAAAAATATGCTCAAAATACCAAATCAATATGAAACTACTACCACTCTAATCAATTCAACAATTTATTTATAAGTACACTTGAGACTTTTTACACTTTCTGAGAATCAATAAAAAAGTGTGAAAATCTCTAATTGAAACGTAATCATAGCGGCAAACCCACAGTGACAACCAAAAGTGATGCCTCCGACCAAGTGCAAAAAGTTCAAATTCAAATAACACAATGGCTATGCGTAGCGAGCTAAACATGGACACCAACTTCCTAACTGCGGATCCACCGCCAATGGACTATCAACCTAAAACCGACCTAGCTACGGAATACTTTAACACATTCAATCAAATATGCGAGAACTACCGCGACTCGGACAATCTTCGGCAAACCTCGGATTCTCTTCGGCTATCATCGGAGATCTTAGACGGTGTGCGATCGGAGTACGTCAGTACGGATTTCAACTCTAGGTTGTACGTGAAAGACAGTGATTACAGTGAACTGAGTGATAAAGTGTTTGTGGGAAAGGATGAGCAGATCTTTCAGTTCGGCCAGCCTGACGCGTCCGCGCTCCTCAGGCATAGAGCGAGGAGAAGATATAACGAGGAGCATGGATTGCAGCCACCGACAGCTACGAGTCAAGAGAGTGGGGTAAGATTGCGATAGAATTAATTCTTTATTCGTTTAGTTTTACTATTACATACGTGTCAACTTATTGTTAGAACGATGGAAACAATTTTACAGCTTACTGTTGCCGAAAAAGGCTTGATGTTTTTGGCTGACATCGTCCTCGATTATTGTTGTAACTCTTTATATTGATTGCTTTAACTATATCCGAAGAATCCTATTTTAACCTGAATGTGTATTTGTGTATGTAGGTATTTTACGCGATTACTCCGCCATATCGGATGAGTCGTTTTTGAAAAATCAACAATAATGTGAAAATTACTAAATCGATGGGACATCGACCCGTGCGAACTATTCGAATTCTGTACACGGTTGAAGTTGGTTATGCTATTTTTGGCAAAAATTATTATTATCATTCTGGTAAAATTGACTGATTGGTGTAAAAACAGAACCAACTCTACTATATAATTGTATAGCTCTAAAAATATTAAAAACGACGTTATACATTACTTATTCATTAGCTTTTACAAACCTAAAACAAACCATTATAGTATGTCTGCAATTATCAATGATTATGACAACAATGTAGCGGCGAGTTGATTTATAAAGTAGGTCTCTCGAACTGTCGTAGATACTAGCACGAATATTTATTCATATAAATACATTACTAAAGAGAATTCTAGCTTCACTTGACTCAAAGATTGTAAAAAAAATGAGTTTGCGGGTTCTCGTAAGTACAGCCAATACTTATAAAGAAAAGCTCTATCTCAAACATCAAAATTGTTAGACAGTTAACCATTTCTGAGAACCAAATTAAAAGAAAACAGAAATTAGTACATTTCCTGAACTGTTCGTTTAAAGGTATAATAAGAAATTACTGTTGTAGTTGTATTTATTGGAATAATATTACTGTAATAATTTTTCGCCCAAAAAAGGCATAATTCACACCAATCGGTGATGATCGAAATATTATTTATTACATTATTGATGTAATTTTAATTAACGACTCAGCTGATTTTGATAAAATTTAAAATTGACTATCTCCGAAGTATGATTTATCAATCGAAAAAAGATCCAACAAAATAGCATCTTTTTTAATTCTTGTAATTTTTTTACAATTTAAAAATCAAGTTACTGTACAGTAGATACAATATATATCATAATTATCATCAAAATAGGTGTTTAATATGCGGAGTAATTGCGTCATACATACAAAAAAAATTACAGTCGAATTGAGCACCTCTTTTTTTGAAGTCGGTTAAAGATAATTAAAGATTGATTGTGAATAGAATAGAATAGAATATATTTATTTGCATAATATACAGAGCTAAGAGATTAAAAGCTAAGTATACACCCTGCCTAGTAGGGCATAGCAAAACATCATAATATTAGGTAAGTGAATATCTTAAAAATTACTTACTAAGCTAATTTTATTTTAAATGACTATGCATAGACATAGTATAATTCTACATAGTACACAATTTCAGTTACAAAACATAATATAGACAGAACTAGTTTGACATAAATTCTAGAGCATACTACAAGCTACTTTAAATGTTATTATTATTTAGTTTTATCAGTGAGATAATCGTCTAAACTGTAATAACATTTATTTATTAACAATTTTTTGAGATTTTTATAAAAAGAGTTTTCATCAAGTTCGTCTTTTAAGTGGGTAGGTAGAGCATTGTATATTTTTATGAGCATGTATTCTGGACCTCTTTTTATAATTTCAAGTTTTGGTTCTGGGGCTATAAGCTGAGTTTGTCTTCGGGCATTTGTGTTAAAAGTGAAAAGTTTTAGGTGTTTTTTAACAAACATTGCTGCTTCTAAGATGTATATACAAGGCAGTGGTAAAATTTTTTGCTGTTTAAAATGGGGCTTACAGCTGTTACGTCGGCGAATATTTACCAAAATACGGATGCATTTTTTCTGCATAATAAAGAGGTCCATGGCATTTGTACTATTGCCCCATATAATAATACCGTATTTTAGCCAGGCATTCGCGTAGGCGTAGTATGCACTGGTCGCTGTTTTTATATTAGTGTTAGCTTTTAGGATCGATAAGGCGTAGACAAATTGAGATAGCTTAGTTTTGATTTTTTTAATATGGCTTTTTAAATTCAAATGTGAGTCTATGTCTACACCCAAGAGTGTGAAATTATTAGTTATGTCAATATTTAAGGATTTTGATACAGTTGTTAAGTTTAAAGGATTTTTTTGATAAGGGTGAAATTGTATTAGTTTAGACTTCTTTATATTCAATTCAAGGTTATTTGATTCCATCCAAGATTGGACTTGTGTATAGGTTTCTTTTATCTGGTTTAATGAATTAGTTTCGGATGTGCACTTGAAGATCAGTGACATGTCATCGGCAAATAAGACGCAAGGAACATTTAAAGTTTTTGGCAGGTCGTTGATATATATCAAGAACAGCACACAACCCAGCACGCTACCCTGTGGAAGGGACCAGTTTAGTGTGAGTAGTTCTGACTTAATGTTATATTTCAGTGGATTATCTTTGTGAAAGAATGGTATTTCTACGAGCTGTTTTCTGTTTGATAAATATGATTTCAGCCAATTTAGGGCTTTTCCTCTTATGCCAATATCATGTAATTTTGACAGTAATATTCTATGTGATACTTTATCATAAGCTTTTTTCAGATCTAGTAGAAGTCCAACTGCATAATGTTTATCTTTTATATAGCTTAAAATTTTTTGGATGTATTTGTAAAGAGCAAGGGTGGTAGAAGATTTCTTCCGGAAGCCATATTGATTGTCATCTAGTAATTTGAATTTCTCTAGAAATGAATATATGCGGTTAGACATTATGGTTTCGAATACCTTAGACATTGCTGGTAATAGCGCTATTGGTCTGTAGTTACTCACATCATTCGATTTTCCGGATTTTTTTAGTACAGGTCTCACTTTAGCTATTTTCAGTTTTTCAGGAAAGCATTCTTGTTCTATCGATTGATTTATAAGTATTGTCAAGGGAAGCGTTAATTCTTTTATGCACGTTTTAATTAGGGAAGGAGGTATATCGTCGATTCCTGCACTATGCTTATTTGGAAGTTTTCGAATAGTCCTATATACTTCTTTTTCTGTGACTGGTGCCAAATACATGGAGTTTGTGACTGAACCTTGAATATTTTTGTTGTTATCTATATTTTTAGGTTGCACTGGTTTTCCTATTGAAGTAAAATAATTATTAAATTCATTAGCTATTGAAACAGGGCAAGTTATAGTAGAGCAGTTAGTTTTCAATTCGATGTTTGCGTTTTTCTGAACAGGTTTTTTGTTTGTAGTCTCTTTGATTATGTTCCACATTGTTTTTATTTTGTTTGTTGATTTGTGCATTATTTTTATGTTGTTCAATTTTTTTGAAGTTTTTACACATTTTTTGAGTATTTTCTGGTACTTATCGTGGTGTTGTTTCAGAATTTTATCTTTTGTACCGTTAATCACTGTTTTCAGAGCTCTTTTATGTTGACAAGACTTTTTTATACCTTTTGTAAGCCAGGTATTTTTGATTGTGTTCTTTAAAGCTACCTTTTTACATGGTATGTGGGTGTTTAGTAGGTTGTTTAATGTTTTATCAAATTTATTGTAATTTTCATTGACGTCGAAATGTTCTTGTATTATTTTATTCCAGTTTATTTGGGAGAGTGCATTTTTAAAACTATTTACATTTGATTCACTGAATAATCTTTTGTTTGTAAATACTTTACTTGGGTGTTGGTTTTTATTAGTGGTTGACTCAAATTTATAGTGGAGAGCTTTATGATCAGATATGCCGTAATCTATAACATCTGTAGTGCAATTTTGACCATGGTTTGTGAAAAGTAGGTCTATACACGTGGAAGTCTTCGATGTTTCTCTTGTGGGCAGAGTTATTTTTTGGTGTAAATTATTTTCAAGCATTATATCTAATAATTTTGAGTAATCATTAGTTCTTTTATCTTTATCTATGTTGAAATCTCCGCCTATGACTATGTGTTTCTTAGTTTCTAATTTGGTTTTTGCTAAGAGTTTGTCTAAAATCTCGAAAAATGTTTCTATCTTGCGGTCATTGCGATATATAGTTATTAATAGCAAGTTTTCTTTAGGTATTTCGACAGCACATATTTCAATATGAAATTCAATTGACAGTTTCATTAAGTCTATTCTCTCTTTGTACTCAATATCTTCACGTAACAGAATGGCTACACCGCCTTGTGGGTGTAGTTTCCTGTAGAAAGCTGCAGCAAAAACAAATCCATGTATTTGTATCAAATCTTTTTGTTGGTCCGTGATCCAAGTTTCGGATAAACATACGGCTTGTAAATCTTTATTTTCTTCGAGGGTGCTTTCAAGAATATGGGTTTTGTTTTTTATGCACTGTGCATTTTGAAATATTATTTCAAAATCTACGAAATGGCGTCTTTTGTTTATATGCCTGGGTTTTGGGAGCTGGCTTCTCAGTTGTAGTTTGCGGATCTTCGCACTCTTGGCTTACTGCATTATTCGTATTAGTAGTTTTGTTTAGGTTTTGATGATGTAGTATACCATGGGGAGGAGTGAAGTTTTTCTCTGGTAAATGTGTTGTATTTCCAAGCTGTGGAGTCATATCAAGATCTGATTCTTCGGAGTTTAGTTTTTTTTGTCTGTTTATGTATTTGTCTCCATTTACATATAGTATTTTATTCCTTATTACCGCATAGTTTCCTTTTTTTCTTTCTTCTATCAAAATGTCTGTAAGTTTTTTCCTTTCTTGTATTTCTGTTTCAGTCAAGTATTCTGATATCGCTAATCCTGAGTTCTTGAAGTATTGGCTATTATTTAAAAGATATCTGGTCATCCTTTTACTTAAGAGTTCGATTATTAGTGGTCTTTTGTGCCCTCTTTTGCCGATGCGGTTGAGATCTTCTATATAACCAGTGATATTTACCCTTATTAAGTCTCGAAAGATATTGGTGACACGTCCATAGAGGCTGGATTCTTCGTCTTCATATTCTTTCAATCCGTATAAGACGAGTTTTTTGCCAACGTTGTCGTCACTTTTTGTTTTCTTGTTACATGTGCCTGATTTTAGTTCGGCCAAGTTTTGTTTCAATTGTGTGTTTTCTTTTTCAAGGGCTAATATTTTATTTTGGATTTTCACTATTTCCGTTTCAATTTTTTGCTGTTGTGAGCTGGTGCTTTTTTTATGTGCATCAATATCTTGCTCTAATTTATGTAATGCAGCGCCAATTTCTTTATGGATCGAGGATTTTATCTCAGTAATTTTGGTTAGTATGTGCTTGGTGTGGCTTTGTAACTTCTGGTCAAGGAGAGCGCTTATTTGCTCTAGTGTTATAGTGGTTTTTGAGCTGGAACCGGAAACTGGTGATTCAGACCTTTGTGTATCACCTGGGATTGAAATGTCGTCCTGTAGATATTCGTCAATTTCTGACTTTTCTGTGCTATTGTATGTCCGTTTAGATCGTACCGGAGTATCGTCATTATTTTTTGCACAGCGCTTAGCGATACAGCATTCGGGACATATCCAGGTGCGTTCTAAATCATGCAACTTTGCTAAGTAAAATTCTTTGTGAATGTTAACACATGAGAAATGGTACTGTTTTTGGCATTCTGTACAGCATAAAATCTCTCTCAGTATTATGCGGTTACAACACGCTGCGCATTTCCTCATTTTTATAAGATGGAGAAAAATCTTAGTTTGACTGTGATTGAATTGCTCCGGTGCGTATTAACCCAGTGAGTGCAGTAGCGGGAATTCTCCGAACTTGCAAGGTCAAGGCCCGTAACCTAGGAGACGGGCTCGCGAGGTCACGCGCACGCGACGAATGCACACTTTTGTGGACTATAATAATAATAATAACCAATTACTGATGCGATTTTGGATTGGTAAATCATTGTTATATTGTCGTAGTGTCAATTTTTGTAGTTTAAATATTATTAGTTCTTCAGTACTGTGCGATACGCATGTAATTGTAACAGCTTTTCACTTTGTAATATAGGGAGTTCATAGTCACTTTTTAAAAATGGTATTCTTATTTTATTTTGGATAGTTCGAGTTTGATAACACTGGTACACCTTATTTGTAACACTTTAATGGCACTTGTTGTATTTTTATTACGTAGGAACCTGTTTTTGATTTTTAATCGAATTTTAGTCGGGAGACGCGACGCGCGACGCGCGTAGTTCTTATCCTTGTGTCTTGTCACTTGTGATATTGGTAAAGATAATATCTGAACTTAAACTCTTAACGCATGTCGTTCAATTGATATCAATATATTATGACTGTTTTTCACTTCTTTAGGCATAAAATGCTGATTACTAACGTATCAGTTAAACTGATACTGACGCGGACACGAAGCTTATTCATAGGAATTTCAAATCATTGTACCTTTCACATTATAGTCGTAATGATTCATTTACTATAGTAATAAATTGTATCTATGTTATAAATTAATTGGCACAGTCGTAAAGTTTACGGTCAAATAATTGTCCCTTTCAAGTTACGCAGTTAAATTGGACTGCGGTCAACTAGATCGCAATAAATTCTCCTGAGCAGATCGAGTTGCCATTCCTTGATCCTAATACACACAAATCAAAGTAAAAAAAAAAAACATGTAGGTTTAAAGAATTTTAATTATCATTTAATTCAATTCAATTCATTTATTTTTCAACATAGATACACATAGTGTATACTTGTGAATGTCCAACAAAATACATTTATTTTAAGATTACAATTGAAATAAAACTTAATAAATATAAAATTACATTGGAATAGGACTTTAAGACATTTCTGTCGCTTACCTACATGATAAAAATAACTTATAAATAACAATTTAAAATTTCGTTGTCACAGAGATGAAACAAAAAACCTACAAATATCAAAATAAAATTCAAAATAAATAAAGTTATTGACTGACTTAAAAACAAACAAACAGTAGGCACCCTACACAAAAAACAATACGGAAAGACACTTCACTCAAAGTTAGTCGGTATCAATTCAATTAAATCGTAGAACTTACAATTTATATTATTTTATGAACAAGTTTAACTACGGGACCAACCCGAAATGCAGGAAAAAATCCACTATTAGACAATTCGATTCGACTCGACATAAAACTTAAATTAAAAATTTAAAAAACCCCCGACACAAAAACCTACATTTGACAACCATTTTGGGCACATTTGTAGAATATTGGTTCTTCCATCCCCACTTTAACCCACCATAACTCTTAAACGGCTCAATCGATTTTTATAAAACATAGCTAAGAACACTCTCGATTAAGTCTCCTTTCATCCAAAAAAAAAAACCAAACTGAAATCGGTTCAGTGGTTCGGACGCTATGATGCCACAGACAGACAGACAGACACACAGACAAACAGACACGTCAAACTTATAACACCCCTCTTTTGCGTCGGGGGTTAAAAATGTCTATGAAACAGATGATTTTTCGAATTCGGGTTTGGCCTTAAAGTAAAAGTTCATAATAGGCCGAATTTTAAAGACGCCATCGTAAATTTAATAGCAATGTAAAATAATGTTCTCTCTATCAAATGCATATAGTGAAAAAGAAATAGGACTATTCTAAGTTGCTATTATAATTACGGTAGCGCCTTTAAAATTGGGCTTAATGATGGTATATCGACCCTATTTCCGTCTAGTAGGTACATATTAGTTACTCTCCGAATAACTCTGTATTTACTATAGAACTGGTTGTAAGCACTATCCTCCAGTTTTAATCACTCCGTGGGTTGATATCCTAAGCTGAATTTGCCGGCGCGTGATCTCTTTACGCCCCCATGCTCAGTTATGAGCACTGTTCACTGCCACTTTAACTTGCTAATCCACCGAGCTTCGGTTAGGCATAATAATGACTGCGTAGCTTTGAGCAAATATGTGCAGAGCCACAGTCCCTAAGTGAAAGTAGTAAAAAAATGTCCGAGCGCCGTAAAAAAGTAAGTTCGTATAGGCCGGGTGGCTGGCCCTGGTGTCAGAGTTTGAGCGCCGTCAAACATACCGACTTAGATATTTACATTAAATAATTCACAATGACTCATTTTCATGAATCTCGACGTTATATCACCTAATTAGTGCTTGTAACCGAGCACTTAGGCATCGCGCGGTTTTGCAGTTAGCTTGCAATCACCTTACGACTAACTAAAAAGTCTGCCCACTATGTAGTTTGGACAAGGTTTTGGCTCGGACACTTTTTTTGCACGATTATGACTCTATAGATTACTTGCTCGATGTTTAGTACACATCCTTTCTCAATACGAGTAACTCTGTATTTACCTACTATAGAACTGGTTGTAAGCACGATCCTCCAGTTTTAATCACTTTGTGAGTTGACAAGCTGTGCTTGCCGGCGCGTGATCTCTTTATGCCTCCATACTCAGTTATGCGCTCTATGTGCCTGCCCACTGCCACTTCAACTTGCTAATCCGTCGAGCGTCGGTTGGTCATAATAATGACAATGCGTAGATAACACATTCAGCCTGTAATACAGTCCGATACGAGAACATTAGATAATGTCGGCCGTGTGTCACCGCCCACCACTAAGACTAATTATGCTACTCATAAACATAATATATTACACATCACAACAATCTAGCTAGTGGCATTTTCAACTGAGCGCTGCCGTGGCTCGAATGACATGTTAAATGTAGGTCGCGGTTGTATTAACCATCTAGCCATGTCAGAGGCCTTCAGGCGGCTTAAAATTCTAAAACCATTGCTAGCAAAATAAAAATGAAATGTATTACTTAGGGGACATTTTACACCCGGTGTCTGACCCCAAACTAAGCAAAGCTTGTGATGTGGCTGCCAGAGACTGATATAATACGAATATACATATTTTTAAATACATACTTATATAGATAATACCTAAATAACACCCAGACACAGAGCAAACACCTATGTTCATCACATAAATACTTGCCCTGGGTGGGATTCGAACCCACGCCTGTTTGATAGTAGTGATTTGGTTAGTGACCCCGTAGTCAGGGTCACTAATCACTGAACCACCGAGGCAGTCAAATGCGGTCTATTTGAAGTTTTTCTGTTCTCTGTGCTATGTGCCCTGCTTTACCTGCTTACCACCTTCCGACTTGCGAATACAGTCCCGATGACACGTACGACACGAGAGCATTAGATAATGTCGGGCGTGTGTCACCGCCCACTGCTGCCACCGATTATACTACTCATAAACATGACACAGTGTTGTGTGATCTATTGGCGGAACACCTAATATTTTATTGTTCAATGTGCTGCACTACTTCACTTACACTGGGTATGACGGATATCATTATGCTCATCATTATGACCAACTTTTACCATGGAGCCAACTCCGAAATACCGGGTCGCTTTTATCGCGAATAAGTCCGCCCTTGACCACCAACTCGCCTGATGATAAGCGACGTTGTGGTCGACGATGAAGCACGCAGACCTAGAAGATACCTATTCACTCTGACGTTGAAAAGCTTTCGATTATATCTCTTAGGAAATAGGAAAGCAGGAAGACTGTTCCATTCCCTGGCGGTACGAATCAGAAATGTTGAGTCAAACCGCTTCGTACGTATCGAAGGAAAATCGACAGTGTAGGGGTGGTAATGTGGCGTCTTCCTACTTGTCCTGTAGTAAAAAGGGGATGGTAGGATAAGGTCGTGCAGCTCAGATGCACACTCTCCGAAATGAGTTCTATAGAAAATGGACAGACTCGCAATCCTACGGCGATGCTCCAGGCTGTGGAGCTGTTTACCGGGTCGCTATTTACCGGGTGACAGTATTTTGAAGGCATCTGAAATGGCGGCTAAGCTCCCTCAGCTTAGCCGCCATTTCAGTCTAGTGAAGTGCAGAAGAAACCAAAAAAAAAGGTACAAAGATCTTGGCAGCCTTAGTCAGTCAGAGCTTAGCCCATCACGTAGCGCTTATAGCGTAGCGATCACCGAAGTTCAGTCAGTCAGTCAGTCTTCGGATTAGTGACCGCGTGTGTTGTGTGTACTTTTTTAGTGCGCCTTTAGCACATTGCCGTACAAAGCTACATATTTCCGAGACCCCCTGCACTCCCGCGCGTCCCCCACTCCTGTCTCCGCTGTTTAGTGAACCTCATAAATACTCGTCTATAAATACCCCCCCGCTCCGGAGCGCTCCGATACTCTCCGTCCATTGCTATTTGTGTTTGTTTCATGACGATTTTGCTCGCGTTTTATAGGTTTAGTTGCTTTTACTTCCGCGTCTTGAGCATCTTCGTTGGTAGGGCGTTCAATGCTGGGCATAGGCCTCCTCAATCAATCAATCAAATCATTTATTTGCTAAAAACACATGTATAATACAATTTGATTATATTTAGAGACTGTTTAAACATTTTATAGGTTTAAACAGTATACAATTTTTTAACTAGTTAACTTTAGATATAAGATAATTTAGTTTAGATAGGATAATTTAGTTTAGATAGGTTTATTTAAGTTTGGATTAGTTATTTTAGTTTAGATAGGTTATTTAAGTGTTTATTTTTATGTTATTTAAATTAGTTAGTAGATATAAATAAATACCTCTTATTTGCAATCAATAAGTCATAAAGATGGTCTCATATCTACATTGCATTCAGTCTGCAAGTAGACGTGCAAATATTTGTTCATAAATACAGTAAGTATTTATGAACAAATATTTTTTCCTCTAGTGATTTCCGTAAGGACGACATCTTTTCCGATGCATAGGCTGGATCCGCCACCTATCCCTACTATAAATAAACTATGCAAGGCTTTTTAATCTACTTGTTGCTAAACTACGAGTAAATCTTCGGATGGGTGACCGCGGGTGGCATAACTGCGTGCTGTAGAGCTGCGCGCTACCTGGAAGACACGTTAAATTGTAGGCTTCGGTTGTTTTAACCGTTTAGCCATGACAGAGACCTTCAGGCGGCTTTAAAACTCTGACACCAGGGCTAGCCACCCGGCCTATACGAACTTACTTACTGAACTAAAATATTTTTGGAGGTCTTTGCGGCCCTTTTCAGATTGTTATCTGTCCACACTCATATTTATTGATAACAATAAGTTATATGTCAATTTCAAAAGTTAAATTGTGATTAATTACACTACATTGAAAATCAAACACCTTGTGTGAGGACATTTTAAAACACAGTTTCATCATACTCTCTACGATGAAAAGGGAACCCTCCCTGACAGTTAGATTTGTTATATGCTATCAATTGCTATCTAAATAATCTACGTAAAAGACTATTCAAATAGATGCGGGTCAAATTTGAGCCACAATTCTCTGGTCTCACACTGATTTCTTAGCTAATGTGATAGCAGACATGTATAAAACATGAGTAATATTTAATCAGTAACACAACCGTTTCACAACACCAAAGATAATCATATTTTTTCAGTGGAAACTCTCTAACACGTGTGGATACGGATTGTTATCAGAGATCGGCGATTAGATTCGTAAATAACTTTAAAACTATAAAGAATTCGCCACTTTATCGCGAGTATTCGGGTTTTATCTCCTCGTGCTCTAGAATTCGCTTCCGATTTGCATTAAACAAGATAGGGGAATCAATTAAACTAAATTTAAATACGCGCTAAAAAGTAGTTTTTATTTTGAATATGAATGTTTAGACTGAGATCAGTCTTAGGGGTGATTTATCCGGGACGGGACCCCCAATTCTTCCCAATTCCACCAAGATCCCACCGCAAGAACCATCTTCTGTTTTTCATAACTGGCTACTTGAGAATTTTTTTTAAATTATAATCCATTTTCTATTAGAAAATTTCTTAATATTCTGTATCAACCAAATGCATAAATTTTCAAAGAATAGCTTTCTAGTAGATTTTAAACGATATTAAACGGGACTCACTCACGTGCTCGTATAGTCATAACACGACTATAGTTTCGATCGCGTTCGGCGACCTTTCTCAAGTTGGCGAGTGCTAACACGCGGAGCCGTCTCGCAATGCATGAGTGCATTAATATCGTTTAAAATGTGTGAAAACCACGTAAATTTCTATAGCTTTGTAGTAGTTTTGAAAAGCGTAAATAAAAATATGCTTACCTAATATAAATCTTAGAATTTTAGGATATCTATAGGTACTTAGATGTGTGATGTTAGTCTGAGCTGAAGAGTCATCCTAACTTTCGCAAGCGCTTATTTAGAACTACTTAGTCAAGATAAGGTGCATTACAGTAATGGTTTGTACACTTACACTTTATACAATTAGCGTTCTCCCCCGGTGGTCCATTTCGCCGCCAATTGCACGAAGGTGACCATTTGCGTCGCCGGACCAAAACTGGCTGCGAGCGGCCGTTTCTGGACCGCTTGCGACATGCTTATTGTGATTGGGCTTATTGTGCTTTGTTGGTTGGAGTTAGACGGCTGCAGAGACGTGTGTTGAGATATGTTGTTATTGCAGAAATAAGGCTGAATATCCAGCAGATATGAGAAGTGGATTATCCTAAGATTAAGATTATCCTATTACCTCATTAAGACCGCAGGATCGCGCCGTATGCAAGCCGCTACCAACCGGTCTTATTAGAGATCTATAGGGGAGGCCTATGTCCAGCAGTGGACGTCCTATGGCTGATGGATGGATGGATGGATGAGAAGTGGCAGTGAAGTTAGCTACAAGCCGCGCGATAGCTGTTAAGTGATCTTCAGTCAGAATTGGGTTATCCGCAGCTTGTAGCTAACATCACAGCCGCCAAGATGTTTGATTTGGTCTTAAGATGAGATAGAAGTAAATCTGTATAATCCGCGGTGGTCTTCATCATATTTCAGTCGTAAGAAGTCTACTGTCTAGAAGTCTGTGTAAAGCTATGTCCAGCTTTTTCTACAGATTTCCAAGAGTACCGGTTGGGCATTCTGCATGTTCCTCCATTCTCAATTGTCTGTTGTGATTGGGCTATTGTGCTTGGTCGAAGTTAGATGGCTGTATAGACGTGTGTCGAGATATGTCGCTAATGCAGACATTTTGGGAAAAGGTGATTTTAAAATTTGTTCATGTTGAATACAGTACAAAATAACATCCAGTCCAAACAGACCGCAATCGATATTGCTTAGGTTGCGTATTCACTTCACTTAGGATAAGATGTCCACACGCACAGTGGATAGACGATCTGGGTAATACTGTAGAATCGCGCTGGATGCAAGCCGCTTCCAACTGGTCTATTTGGAGATTTGAAAGAATATCTACAGTTGAGTACGTCTTATGACTGATGCGTCCGGCGGTGGATGTCTTATGACTCCGATGATGTTGATAATGATCTTCACTACATAGTATAAAACAAAGTCGCTTCCGCTGTCCCCATGTATGCTTATATCTTTAAAACTACACAACGGATTTTGATGCGGTTTTTTTTTAATAGATTGATTCAAGATGAAGGTTTATATGTATAATAAACCTGTGCGAAGCCGGGGCGGGTCGCTAGGTTAGATATGAAATGTAGATGAATGGCTTGCGATCTGTCAGAACGGAGTGACTGGTTTAACTCTACATGTGTTAGAGCCTAGGATAATGGAAAAGGATGTAAGTTTGACAAATGTGTCTGTGTATCTATTTGTAGCATCAAATCTTACAAAGCGGTACAAGCAGCAGTGAGTTAGCGATGGACCTATTCACTTAGGGACTCACGCTTATCACGCTCAGCTATGTACCTATTTACATACACGTGCGTGTTCACTTCCATTACCAAAACAGCTGAATACGAGTATAACCGCAGCAATAACAAAGTTACCAAATTATTCTCACGTCAACCCAAAACTGTCCCAAAAACTGCATTGAATCCAGTCCCCTGACCCGTCCACCGAAAATGTCCAACAAAACCATCCATATTTTTTTCTAATTCATCAATGAAGTCGGCACAATGAGTCGTCGAGATAAGCAAGGTGTTTCTAGCCCATTGTTCTCCATACACGGCGCTGGACTAAAACGGCATAGAAAAAACACATAACAAGCTGCGCTAATGCGAGCGTTTCGAAACATGATTGTTGGACGAGGAAAGTTGATTCTGGTTTGGACGTGCGGACAGCGGAGACCGATTTGGGCAGCTAGAAGGCCTAGTCACACTCTACGGTCAGTAGTGGTTGCTTGTTAAGTTTGACCTGAGGTAAGTTAAGACGCTTAAGGCCGAGTGGCGAGCCCTGGTGTCTGAGTTTTTTTTAAGTTGCCTAAAGGCCTCTGACATGGCTCAACGGTTAAAACAACGGGGCTCTACAATTTACCGTGTCGTCTAAGCCACGGCAGCGCTCAGCTGCTTACCCATCCGAAGACTGACTGTGTCTGTCAGCGGTCAACAAAGTTAAGCAACGTTCGACACGGTTAGTCTTGGGATGGGTGACCGCGGGTGGCATTTACAACTGACCGCTACCGAGGCTTGGATAAATAAAATAAATAAATAAATATTTGGGAACATCTTACACACGGCCTCTGACCCCAAACTAAGCAAAGCTTGTGAAATGGCTGCCAGATACTGATATACTACATATTTTTAAATACATGCTTATGTAGATAGTAACTAAAGAACACCCAGACACAGAGCAAACACTAACGTTCATCACATAATTATTTGCCCTGGAAATTGCCATAAATATTTGACCTAGAAGTTAGGGTTACTAACCACTGAGCCTTACCCTTATCAGGGTCATATGTATAACTATACTAAACATGTTAATTAAGAACCGCATGTAAATTTCATATGTTGCAATAAATGATTTGACTTTGAGCCACCGAGGCAGTCTTGAATGACACGTTAATAACGATATCAGGGGACTTCGGGTGGCTTAAAAACTCTGACACAAGGGATAGCTACCCGGCCTATACGAACTTACTTATCAGCAGATTGTAGGTGCGTATCACGATCGATTCGCGGTTTCTCGCTTCGCAGCCATAAAAGGCTAAATATAATACCGTACAATGGATCACACGCCTGGTGACTCACGGGACGATGTCGGGATTCCGGGATCGCATTCCGGATACATCGCGATTTGATGGCTCGCTTTACGACGTCATCTCTTTGGTACTCTTTGGTGCTAACAGGATATGCGGAACGATCGATTAAAAGTAATATCCTTCGTCCACAGCTTGTTGGGTCGAAGATCTTGTAACACGACACAGCACTTTGTTCAATGATTTTATCAATACGATGAATCGGTTCCCGGTTATACCACTAAACTGTATTAAGTTCTGTTTTGAGCGCTACCGTGGCTCGGATGACACGTTAAATTGTAGGTCCCGGTTGTTTTAACCGTTTAGCCATGTCAGAGGCTTTCAGGCGGCCTGAAAACTCTGACACTAGGGCTAGCCACCCGGTCTATACGAACTTACTTACTTACTAGTTCGGTTTTTGTCCTTTTACAAACAAAAGAAAGAAATAGCAGCAGTAAAATGCTGTCAACGTACGAATCTGAGCTGCGAAGAAAATGTCACATTAGCGATACTTAAAAACTCGCTTTATTTGCTTCTTCGAACTAACTATACGCAGTGAAAATTAAGATCTAAGTTACTGACGATTTTGCAGTGTATTTGGACCATAAACCATTTACGCTGGCTCACGCAACGTGCAACGCCAGTTGCAGGTTCACATAGGCCGTCGAATTTCTTCTTTTACAGGCTTTTGGCCTGTAAACAGGTTTACGATGTTTCCATTCACTAAAACGCCAATCGAATGAGAAACTCGAATTAAAATTGAAGAACATATTCGTGATCAATAAAATGAAACCTTTCCGCAAAGGAAGCGCGGGCTACTTTTTCTACACACAGGAAATGCCCGTGCGCTGCGCAAGTGCGCTGCATTCCCTGGGTTATTTTATTCTCATAGCTGTGATATAACTCTTCAAGGATTCACGAGAAAAAAAGGGTTTAAATGTACATCCCGTTGTGGGTGTAAGTAAGGGATAAGATGGAAGCGTGTGAAGATATGTGATATATTCTATCTGAAGATAATATGAGTTATTTTGTGAAGACTTGTATGTTCACATAATAACTCATATTGATAATAACTGTTATATTGCGTGTTTATCATAAGGTTTATATTCTTAACATATCTGAGCTAATGTATAGGTGTATTTTTAAATGGAAATTCTTGTATAGTTATGTATTTGTTTGGTTCTCGAAAATGTCTCTAACGATTTTCATTAACTTTGATGTACTCGTATAGCTAGAGCTTATCTTTGTAGGTTACCTATGTGGTTGGTATTGGTATTTTAGAAATAATCGGCCAAGTACGAGTCGGACTCGCGCACGAAGTGTTCCGTACTTTATGGGAGCTCCCCTTAAATATTTATTTATTTTAGTTTAATTATTTATAATTGAAGTGAATATACAATTAAAAATTTACCATTATTACCATTGTTACCATTTACCATTGTTACCATTATTAACATAGAGCGAAAAACGGCTAAAAAGTCAGGTTTGCTGTATGGGAGCCCCCTTAAATATTTATTTTATTTTGTTTTTAGTATTTGTTGTTATAGCGGCAACCGAAATACATCATCTGTGAAAATTTCAGCTGCCTAGCTATCATGGTTCATGAGATACAGCCCGGTGACAGACGGACAGACAGACAGACAGACAGACAGACAGACGAACAGACGGACATCGAAGTCTTAGTAATAGGGTCCCGTTTTTCCCTTTGGGTACGGAACTCTAAAAACGATTTTTTTAATTTGTTTCTAGCGATGCTTTCTAGTTTTATTTTCCTTTATGTTCTTTTTATGGCATTTAAGCATAATAAATTATTCTCTGTAACAAAATTGGTAAAGCCACTGGCTGCTGACGCTGACGTAGAGTCTCTAAATTCGGGAGCCTGTGCATTTTTAAACGATTTCTACATGAAAGTTTTAAACATTCATTCATGCCTATTAAAAGCCTTCTTTTATTTAAATTCTTAAGCTATTTGGTTTCATCACTTGATACAACAAAATCAGGACACATTAGAGCTATTGTCTCCGAGTTCAATGACCGGTGATTACAAGAAAGGTCATTATCCTAACCATGTAACCATAATTTAATGTTTTACTTTCTGTATGTTTTACATACATGTACAACTTGTGTATACTGTATGAAAATCCTTATAAGTAATAAAAGGTTCGTTGACCTTTGAAAAAGTATGTTTTTTTTTAATATAATTCAAATAAGTTGTTTATAAATGTACAATTCAGTTGCACATAACATCAACAAACCACTGTCGACGTTCACAAGTAAACTGGCCTGCGGCAGACTACGCGTCGCTAGCTAGAAATATGTTTCATAGAAATACATATAAGTAAACCAGTAGTGTAGCGGCAACATTGTAGTTTGCTGCTGCTGCGACGGAATTGTACCTTAATGATGATATTTATAATACACGCTTTTGCCCGCGGCTTCACCCGCGCGGTACTTTTGAGCAATCCCAAAGGAATCTTTTATTTTTCCGGGATAAAAACTAACCTATGTCACTCTCCGACCTTTGAAGTAGGTAGGTAGGTATATCCATGTCAAAAATTAAGGCGATTTTTTTGTATTTCTAATAGGTTTGCGTTTGACTACGTACTGCCTGATGTTAAAAATATATGCGGTCTAGGGTGTAGCACGCTTACTTAGAAGATACTTATTTACTCCGGATTAAAGACCCACGTTGTACTTTAGCAGGAAGACAATCCCAGACAAAGCATTCCAGATTCTGGCTGTTCGTATGGAGTCGAAACGTCAGTTCTCCCTAACTGCATGACTCACTCTTGGCGGTTTGATTGTTTTCTCAACTGATATAGAATATTAATATCTAGGCGTTGAAGTAGTTCGCGAACGGTTTAGGGCTCACATCTGGCGGTTTCTACGAATTAAGCGATACTTTATCATGATTTTGACAGAGTAGTTAGTGAAACAAGTATAGAAGTTAGTTATTGTAATGTAAAAAAAAAAATAACGCTTCCCCCCTTTTCGTAGGGAATCATAGTTTCCCATAATGATTTCATGTGTCAAAGATGCCATAATACATACCTGGGGCATTATTGTGTAAGCGCTCTGACGTTCGGCTTCGCTTTTCCTCCCGCTCGCTCTCGTGGCGTGAGTAACTGGCGCGAGCAGGAGGAAAAGCGAAGCCGAACGTCAGAGCCCATACATAATAAGCCCCCTGTTTCCTATACGGCCATGTTTATTCCACTTATATCTCGTATCGCGGCCGGCGACTTAGCGAATGTAGACGGCGCAAATCGGGCAGGAATGCAACAATGGTGGATTAATAACCGCCATTAATATAACAAACGCGGCAATGATCCCATTACTGTGAGTAATAAGTTCTGCGTACTCCTAAAATAGGCTGTGCCGGCCTCGGTTGCGGTGAAACGTCATACATATTTTGTTTGTAGGTACATTGGATTCTTATTCTTATACGGTGTGGGGATGATAAGTTCAGCACCTTAAGCATGGCAAAGGGACAAATTGTCTTTCCGCCAATTTATCCCCTCAGAGTGGAAACAAAGTAAGAACAGCCCGGGTAGCACGGCAATTTTCTTTGTCAATCCATACTTTATTTCCTCATCGAGGGGATATAACGGTGGAAGGACAATTTGTCCCTTTGCCATGCTTCCCGTGCTGTCATTGGCAACTACATTAAAAGTGTATGAAATGGTTTTATCTCTGCCACGCTAGGGGTGCCGCACTGACAATCAGTTTGGGGTGTTTTGTGCATTTCCCCCTCCAGAGTCTACAAGCCCAGTTTATTAAAACAATGGAGCATGGCTCCGACGAACCTAGCTCTGGAGCTACATATTTTAAATATGAGATCTGAAATAAAGAAACATTTTAAATCAAAGAGGGTACCGAAATCTTCAGCAATGACTAAAGAGCCAGACCAGACTTTTTGCAGTGACCTATGAAATATATTAAATTTAATTAAAACGTAACCACAACAATAAAATAGAATAAATTGTAACAGGAAAATGATGAGGAAAAATAACATGTCCATTTATTTACGTTTTGCCATATGAATAATGCTTACAAGTAGAGCGAAAAAAGGTGTAATAGTATTAGGAAATCCTTATATCGCCTTATTAAAGTAAGTTCATATATGGCGAGTGGTTAGCCTTGGCGTCAGAGTTTTAAGCCGCCTGAAGTCCTCTGACGCGTTATTAACGGTCAAAACAACCGGACCTACAATTTAACGTGTCATCCGAGCGCTCAGTTGTAAATGCCACACGCGGTCACCGGTACCGAAGACTAACCGTGCCGAACGTTCCTTAACTTCGGTAATCGCTAACACCCAGTCAAACTACTAAATTATACTATACTTTTTAAAACCAGATTTTAATAGTTTTTTTTTTTTTTGTATTGTTACAGTACGGCAGCGATGAATTCGGCCACGACAGCCCGAGCCGGTACGCGTCGCCGAAGGGCGCGGGCGCCGGAGCCTCCTACCAGGAGCCCTACTACCCCGGCGGGGGCGAGTGGGGCGCCGGGTACTACCAGCCACCGCCGCCCTACCAGCACGAGCCGTACGCCACGTCGCCAGGTGAGACGAGACTCTTCTCTTCTTCTTCTTTTATGTTTTGGCGTCGCATTATTGTGCATTTTCCAGTGTCAAGTATTTAGTTTTATATTTTCTGAAATTTCATCAAAATAGTCATTGTCGTTGTTACGTCATAGTCCAATAAAGCCGCGGTCAAGTCCAAACATAGTCCAAATCATACCTCAGTAAAGCAGTGGAGACTTTACTAGAGTCGTCTATGGAGTATTGGTAACAACACGGAACAACGTATCGTAACGTATATAATGTGACGTATCGTACGTCACATTATATCACTTGTCTACAATCATGCACGTAAATCAGCTCATAATCAACGAAATGCCACAAGTTTGCACTAATTATCACTGATAAAAACACAAGTTTAACAAAATAATATAATGAGACGACATGATTTTTCCGCGTTCCCGCCAAAACTCCCCGAGGCTTTTCTCTAAGCTCTTTCTCTAACTGTAAGCCTTGAGCATCTGCCCTTCCGGAGATCACATTTTTTTTTTTTTTTTTTATTTTTTTTATTTTTTTTTTTTTTTATTCTGAATAGGTTTGCGTTTGACCACATACTGCCTGTTGTTAAGCAGATATGCGGTCTAGGTTGTAGCACGCTTACCTAGAAGATACCTATTTACTCGGGATTTGAAGACGCCCACATTGTACTTTAGCGGGAAGACAGACCCAGGCAAAGCGTTCCACATTCTGGCTGTTCGTATGAGGAATGAGGATTCGAAACGCTTGGTTCTAATGCGCGGAATGTCCACCATAAAAGGGTGTAACATACGGGACGTTCTGTGTTGTAGGCAAACAAACAATCTTCTAGGTCGCCAAAGATTATTTGAGCCTTGGATATCACCCCCTCGAGACCGAATCCGAAACCTCCCATGTAGAAGACAAACATACTATCATCATCAAAGAATAAATCGCTATCAAGATCATCAAGGCTAGCAAGGCACAAAGGGTTCCCTGAGCCCCGAACATCAGTACAGCCGAGTATCACATCTGGGACCTCCTATAATGAAGGAAAGACTACTTATCACTAGAGAACCTAGGGGTGTCAAAACTTGTCAGCTATTAGTTTTGCAGATCTCTTCAGGAGCAAGCTAAGCAGGTGTCCTTAGCAGACTGCCAGAGATAAGGAGGTAACAGTCCTATGACAATACACCCTTAACCTATCAGAATAGTGATGTGAGTGAATCTGCGATACATAAGGCCGGTAAATCAGTTTGATAAAATCAGGTAGTAACCTGCGCGAACCTAAGGTCAGACATACTTGTATAGTTTTTTTAGTGGAGCTTATTACGTAAGCAGATTAATTACAATTATTTACCCAACCTCCCCTCCCCCCCCTTGTCAGCAAAAGTAACCAAAGCTCTTACCCCCTCTCCCATTCTTACGTAAACATTGGTACCAGTATTTGCTGACGTAATCACCATCTAAACCCCTCCACCCCCCATGTCATTAAAAAAAAGCAAAAGATAAACCCCGCCGCCCCCCTATAGTGCTTACGTAATACTTGAACGGCCCCTAAAATCAGAGTCAGTTATCGCGAAGCTTTAGATACGTTGTGTATTATTTCTCCTAATGAGTTGTGTGTTGTCGTTTGCAGGTATAGCGGGCGCGCCAGTGGCGGAGTCGACGGGCGGCGGGGCGGAGCTGCCCCTGCCGCCGATGTCCTCGTTCCGCGCCGCCGCGCCCCACCACTCGCCCACAGACGCCATGCTAGTCGCGAAACCACCTTTACAACCTGTAAGTCAGCTTCTTCAGTCTTGTTACCCTTGTTCTTCTTCTTGTCTTGGTACCTTTGTTCTTGTGACCCTAACTTCTGGGTCAAAGAGGCGTGGATTAACTTCCAACTTGCCAACTGACTGGGTGCCCCCCATAAAGCCTGCCTAAACCGGCATAAGTGTTGGTCAGCAATTACTAAAGTTTTCGGATGGCGCATTTCATGCCATTTACAACAAAGCTCTGCCTGCTCGGATGACACGTTAGACTGTGGGTACCGGGTGTTTTAAACAGTTGACCACGTCGGAGACCTTCAGGCGGCGTGAAAACTCTGACACCAGGGCTAGCCGTCCGCTCTGTATGAGCTTACTATAGCCATTGTGAAAAAGGCGATTAGATATCTTCTACGCTGTTGGTCCATTTATGGGTTGGTGAATCCACATATGTTTTCAAATTTTGTACGACATCATTTATGCAGTTCTCTTTACGTTGTTTTGTTTCATCATAAACCTAGTAGTAAGAAACGATCCACACGGTTATCATTCATATGAATGAAATACGATTATAAAATCGTAAAGGTTTCATCACGGTTCTATGGGCGAGAGATCTTCCTCTAGACTTCTCCGGCAAGATATACTTGACTTAATGGTTGTAGCCGCATATATTCAGGCAGTTGAGGGTCCGCATGGGGTCTTATTGCGGAAAACATCGTCTCACCAGCTACCGAGACTCTCTTGATCAATTTATTCTATCTCGTGTCTGTAGATGTACGGCGGGTCGGCGTCGACAGCGACGGTGGGCGCCGCGGAGGCCGGCAGCCTCTCGTCGTACGGCAGCTCGCCCTCCACGCCGGTGCACTCCCCCCCGCCGCTGCACGCGCGCCTCTACCCCCCGCTCAAACACTCACCAGCGCCCGGACACCACCTCACGCAGCACCAGGTAACTATCTATGAACAGCGACAGAACATCAGCCTTTAGCGTGTGCCTGGATTCGGATATGTTTTTGCCTACTAATAACTAGGTCTACTTATCCACAGACACAGAACCTCAGATAAACTCTGTACGCTACGTTTGAGCACAGCTCCTTATAAAATCATAATTACAAAAACGTTGCTCACTTATACGCGCCACCACGAATCTCATTTCCATCAGATCTTATAGGTAAACACGAGCTGCTCCTGCAGGGCGTCTATGTGCGCGTTCACTTTTAAATCCTTCAGTATTAACCAAGACAACAAACCAATAGGATTCTACTTATTGTCGTCATCATCAGTAAGGTCATCTACATTGCCGTCTCCTACACCATCCGCACCACTGAAGCAGTTATTCCAGCGGCCCAGAGCCACACTCTGTTTCATTAAGGAACTAGGATGGCTCGGGTAGTAGTTCCTGGGGATATGCAAAATTGCACATATCCTCATGCGGAACATTACTGCAGGACCTCCTCCAGACCGAATAAGGATCGTACTTATTATGAACTCGTATCATTCCAGCAATCGAGCTGGGTATCGTCAGGCGTGGCGTCGCCACCGACCGCGCCGCCCGCAGTGTTGCCCAATGGACATCAACACGTTGTCTTCCCGCAAGGAGTCATGGTGAGTTACCGGATGGTGTCATCGTAGAATACAACCTATTACGGGTGGTATTAGTCTGCGAGTTTTGAATAGGGGTAGTGTGAGCCAGCGGGGTATTAGGGTTCGAAAATACAAGGATAGTTTGAGTTAGCAGGTTGTTAGGTCGGTGATTACGGGGTAGTATGAGTCAGCGGGTTTTTAGGTTTGAAAGAATGCGGGGTAATACGAGTATGAGTCAGTTGGTTGGAATACGGGGGTACCCAGTATGAATCAACGGATAGTAAGGGTTCGGAGATACAGGGTCATCTAAGTCAGTGAAATATTAAGATTACAGAGAATAGGAGGAAGGCTTCTTTGTCTTAACTCGCTCACGGAAGTGCACCTGACGTTTATTCTGAACTATGATTTTAAAAATGGTCGCCTGAGACGAATAATAAAATTACATATTAATTAATTTCTGTGGACGAAAAAAAATTTGGTCGTTAGAATCTGTTTCTGGCTTGGGAAGTATAAATAACGTCGATTCCTGAAGAAGGGCGTAGGTATAGTAGAGGTAGGATTTTGTGATAAAGAAGGTAACAGAGGCATACAGAGGGTAGTAAATAAATCGTATCGAGTTTTCGCTTAAGGGGAACAATCGAAAGTTAGATTCATATAATTTATTTGGTAGTCTTTGTAGTAAATAATATTATAAATAGTGTACTTTTTCAAGTGCTGAACGCATGAATTTGACGCATGACGTGAACTAATGTGAATTTTCATGTGTTTAATATTTTCTTTTTAGTGTTCTTTATAGATATAGTTCCTTTTGGATTTTCTTGTTTTTTTATGAAAAATATATCGCCAACATCTGTTCTTTCCTTATAACTTTTGACAAATACTTTTATTTCTATTCTTGGTATAAATAATTGGCGCTACATTTTTCTTGTAATATATTTTTGTGTTAAACATTATTCTTTGTGTTTTTCTTATAAATTAATACAGCTGTGTTGAGTTTGTTGCCGAGAGTAGTATTTAGATTAAAACATTTCGTTTAATAGTGTAAAAAATCTGTAGATGTGTTTAACTATGGCATGTTTGTAAATAGTACTTATCATTTATCGTTTTATGGCTGGAAAATAGTTTTTGGATAGTCTAGATCACTCTAAATTAGTGTTTTCCCCACTATCAAACTGGATGCGTTTTACTTCAGAAAAAAAAAACATCTGTTGTGTTATTTTCAGTGTATAAACTATAAATATAAAACTCCTAACTAAATAAAAACTCCACATTAATAAAATAATTATTTGTTAGAAAGTATAAACGACTAAACGTATTTTATGAAAATATCAAATATTTGAATCATACAATGTCGTTACTTTTTTTTTAGTTAAATTTTTTTCAGTTCATAAATAAATAATTTGACCAACTCCAAGAAGTGCTTACTTAATTTAAATAAACTCTACTACCCACCTACGAGGACTAGTACCAGTACTACCTATCAACTAGTACTAGTACCTACTACCCATCCACTACTAATACTACCCATCTACTATTACCACCGCTACTACCCACCGGCAACAGTCTCCGCACCGCGTAAAGGCTCGTTCACACTGCTACGTTTCCTAAAATATTTTTTGAAATTATTGCTAAACTTCTATTGGTATTCAAATGCTGAACGTTAACGCAGCCTTGTTGGAAGTCGCATTAGAAGTTTCACTTCAATAAATATCAATAGAAAGTCAGTAAACCCATATTTGTTACTGTCACCGCGTTAAAGTAAAGTAATTAAATGAATAAATAAATAAATATTAGGGGCATCTTACACACGGTCTCTGACCCCAAACTAAGCAAAGCTTGTGATATGGCTGCCAGAGACTGAAATACTACATATACATATTTTAAATACATACTAATATAGATAATACCTAAATAACACCCAGACACAGAGCAAACACCTATGTTCATCACATAAATGCTTGCCCTGGGTGGGGATCGAACCCACGCTTCTGTGATCCAGAAGTCAAGTTAACTAACCACTGAGCCACCGAGGCAGTTAAAAGTTTCACTTCAATAAATATCAATAGAAAGTCAGTAAACCCATATTAGTTACCTACTGTCTCCGCGTTAAGTAATGGCAAGAATAGTGAGTGTGAGCGAGCGCTAACTGCGTACGTACTGGTAGGCTGGAGCGGGCGCCGAGCAGCGGCAGCTGGACGAAGCCATGGTGTTCCTGCGCGAGCACAGCGACGTCGTCGTAAGTACACACCTACGGGCTTAGCATACATACCAAAAATAACTCTATCGACGTGTCAGAACGTGACAGAGTTATGATGAAGCATATATCTGTCACCTTTGCACACGTCGATAAACTCTTGGCGTGGTCTTGTTTGCTAAGCTAGCTGGGACTCTTTTTCCTTACTTTCGTACGGCCCGAAACGTATACTTATCTTTACGGACGACTTTTTTGTATTTAAAATTATCAATTGCACGCACTCAGACCAAATAAAAAAATCAAGACAGAATGTTGAGAAACAAACAAGTGAGACCGGCAAAACTACGCCTTGCGGTGTACAGACACAAACATGTACAACGAAACTACGCCTTGGCTCGTCAGTCGAACTATGGCGGCGCAGCACCGACGCATTCACCACATGTATAAAACATTGGCCTCATCTGTTCACGACGTTCTGTCTTGATTTTTTATTTGGTCTGAGTTCACGCTGAACTTTGGCACTGGAAATGCAATTTCAAAACAAACCATAGATTACATCAGCGAAAATCGGGAAACGGAACGTTAATTAAAAAACTAGTAACAAAATAAATATGACGTATGGTTATCGAACTGTCACTGTCAAAGTTCCGTATAAACGTTCCTAGCCGTACGAAACTGAAATATAAAGCTCCTGTACCTGACCGAGTACGGCGATGATTTGGACGAATAACATATTAACAATAACGCTCATTTTTAGCTTCCCAATAAGTTTTCCTGTATCTAAGTTAATAGTAATGTACTTAGGAACATACAGAAAGATAAATATGAAAAATTCAGACTTCTAGCTTTATCCAGAAAGAAATTACACGGGGTTGAAAATGGCCTGAATGGCTCTGGGAAAAGTATGTACAGCTGTGCTTTTTTGCTTGACTTGTTTGGAGTAAAAATTACACCTAAAACAGGGCTCAAGAGAGCCAAGTTACATTCCATTGGCAAATTCATTAATTGATAATAATATATAGTTCCATATGTCTAATTTGAAATCACTTTCGTTTTTTAGGGTTCCGTACCCAAAGGGTAAAAACGGGACCCTATTACTAAGACTCCGCTGTCTGACCGTCTGTCTGTCTGTCACCAGCTGTATCTCATGACCTGTGATAGCTAGAACGTTGAAATTTTCACAGATGGCGTATTTATGTTGCTGCTATAACAACAAATACTAAAAACAGAAAAAATATATATTCAAAGGGGGCTATACAACAAATCTAGACTATAGTTACGACTGCGTTTAGCGACCTTTTTGTCTAGTACAGTACATTACTACCTACTAAGGTCCTAAAGTATCTTTTTAAATTACCAACACTGAAAAATCTGTACAAATAAAGAGTCTATCTTTCTGATAGAATTTATCGACATACAACTAGGTATATGAGTGTATACCTACCTATTGTAAAAAATCTAGCTACTAATAAGTTTTTATTCGTCCAAAACATGCACCAATTTTTATTAATATACCTTATGTGGCATGGTTTTCCTTGGAAAGCTTCTCTTTTTCCGTTGCGATTGTTTGTGTATTCCTTAGTTTTCCATTTATAAATGTAGATTTTGTAAATACTTATAATTTATGTTTGGTTACCGTTTAATTTGACCCTGGGACAGTGACTTATGGGTTAAAATATAAAAGCGTGTAGATACATGTTCGGCCTCTCTGGTGTAGTAATACAGGACGCGTTGGAAGCAAGCTGTTTCCGTTGTTTCTATTGAAAAAACTAAAATTTTTGTCCTATAGCAAATGTACATGAGAGTCTATGCCAAGTAGTAAGTTCGTATAGGCCGGGTGGCTAGCCCTGCTCGGGCAGTATGGCAAAGGGACAAATTGTCTTTCCACCATTATATCCCCTCAAAGAGGAAATAAAGTATGGATTGACAATGACAACTGCCATTAAAAGTGGATAAAATGGTTTTCTCCCTCTGCCGTGCTACCCGTGCTAGTGTCAGAGTTCTTAGGCCACCTGAAAGCCTCTGACATGGCTAAACGGTTAAAACAACCGGGACCCACAATTTAACCTGTCATCCGAGCCACGGTAGCGCTCTGTTGGAAAATGCTACCCGCGGTCACCCATCCAAACAAGTAGTGTAAGTTATCAGTTGCTACCAGCATAGCTAAAAAGAGTACTCTATTAATATATTTTAAAACAAAAAACTTTTAGGCATCAAAGTACCATCGCGATGTTTTCAATTTTAAAAAATTGCGGCAATTTACAATAAACATACCAGTTTTAAGAGACTTTTTTTTGCGCCGTGGGGTTCCAATTTAATACAAACGCGGACTTATTAGGCTGATAAACACGCTACCTTACGTCGATGCTCGAGACTTTGCAGCTGCGACTTAGTCAAGGTCGATCATTTTATTCATGTATGATATTGTGATATTTCAGGGCGCCAGGATGGAGGAGCGACTGGATGACGCGATCAATGTTCTGCGCAACCACGCGGAGGCTCCTGAGTTGTATCCTCAGGATCTGCACCATCCACACGCGCCGCATGCGACGCCTGGTCAGTAGCTTTTTAGGGTTCCGTACCCAAAGGGTAGAAACGAGACCCTATTAATAAGACTCCGCTGTTCGTCTGTCCGTATGACTGTCAGTCTGTCTGTCACCAGGATGTATCTCATAATTCATTTATTCTGCTTCCATAAAGTACATGGTGGTAAAAATATAAAGGGTACAAAGTGGCATATGGACCCCGTCGGGCGCAGCAAAAACAGAACAGAGGAAGGCACCGTAATTAGGTTCATCATCATCATCTCATAAACCGTTACAGCTAGAAAGTTGAAATTTTCACAGATGATGTATTTCTGTTGCCGCTATAACAACAAATTAATACTAAAAACAGAATAAAAAAAAATTAAGCAGTGCTCCGATACAAAAACCTATTGTTTATTAATTAAGGCAATATGTATATGCTTGAAATATTCACAGAATATTTAATTGTATATTCTAAAAAATAAATAATTAATTTAAAATAAAGTATATTAAGGGAGGCTCCCATATGGTACGGAACTCTTCGTGCGCGAGTCTAAATCGCACTTGACCGATTTACATACACAAACATTTGACATTCTTCTTCTTCGTCGTGTCGATGATCCGAATATATATTTAAAGGGTTTTTCCCAGCGTTGCGCAACTGCCACTCCGCGAGGGGATGTATGGTAAAGGTCCTGGAGATATTCGATAGATATTTGACATTTATATACACAGACACTCTTACATACAGAGTTATCTGCTTACTACGCCAAAAGAAGGTGACTAAGATCATAGTTACATTCGTAAACCGTAATTCGTATTCGAGAAAAAAAAAGATAATCCTAACAAAATTGCAACCCTGAATCGACAAAATGAAAAAGTTATTTGTAACGATGGCCTGAATCACCTGCACCCCTCTAGCATGCTCAAGGGATAAAACTATTTATCAATTTTTAATGTCAGGTTGTCAATGTCAATTCATACTTTGTTTCCACTCTGAGGGGATAAATTGGTGGAAAGACAGTTTGTCCTTTTACCATGCTAGGGGTGCTGGATGACCCTTTATAATGGACGGATGGCTATAGATTGACTATTATATACTGGTATCACCGGAAACTATTCGAGTCAAGTCAAAGATCGCGCACACACTGAATGCATAGGTAATGCATGAGTGAAATAGGTATTTTCTAAATCTGCGTGCTTTATCTTCGACCACAACGACGCTTACCATCAGGCGAGTTGGTGGTCAAGCGCGAACTTATTCGGATTAAAAAATAAATTCCGAACAAATGAGTGAAGTGTGTTTGTTTGTTTGTTAGTAGTGTCTCGACTGGGGCTGGGCGCGACTCTGCCGCACCTCCACACGGAACCGCCCGTCAAGATGGAGCGGCAACTACTGCCCAATACCAGTGAGTATACGATGCTACCACTGCAGGACGTAGGCCTACCCAGGAATGGTTAGTCCGTGAGTTAGATTATCAAAAAATTTTGAACACATATTTTTTTCTTTTGTCAATAAAACAACGAATGGCAAAGATAAACCTTGTTAAAGTTTGTGAGTGGTTTTGTGACGTCACTTGTCTTACGAAAATCTATACTTTTGTATGGCACTTGTGACGTCACGCGGAACTTTAACGGGCTATATCTTCAACAATTTTTGTTTAATTGACAAAAGAAAAAACATGTGTCTAATGTTTTTTAATAATCTATCTGACGGACTCATTATATTTTTTTTGTCATCATGCCTGTTGTAGACCTCCTCTCTCTATCGTCAATCTTCCCTGTTTCTTGCCTTGTGTTAGCATAACACGTCATAAGACCGTCGTTTGTGCCTTTATTTTGTCTTTATATATTTTGAAAAAAGTGGTTGTATGGTATTGTCACGAAATTATGTGCAGTATGTTTTTTTAAATAAATATAACATCTTACACACGGTCTCTGACCCCAAACTAAGCAAAGCTTGTGATATGGCTGCCAGAGACTGATAAACTACACATATTTTTAAATAAACACATACTCGTATATCGATAGTAACTAAATAATATCCAGCCATAGAGGGAACACCTATGTTCATTACATAAATACTTGCCCTGGGTGGGGATCGAACCCACGCCTCTTTGAGCCAGTAGTCAGGGTCAGTAACCACTGAGCCACCGAGTTAGTCATGTATGTGTGTGTTATGTCCCGCAGAGAAGCGCAAGGAGCCGCCGGACTCGGGCGCGGAGTCGAAGCCCTCGTCGTCGGGCTCCGGCGAGCCGCTCCACAAGCCGCCCACCAAGCGCGCGCGCAGATAGTACGTATCACACGCACCGTACTACACAACCCAACTCACACAACCTTCCGGAAATTCACTTACCTACAGTGCGACATAAAACACTTGAAAATAAATGAGGTCGCCACCATCGCTTTGTTAGCATATATGCATAATTTTTTTCATAAGTCAAAGTCAAAATTTCTGTATTACGTAGACACAATACAGGCACTTGGAATCGTCTGGTAACAATATTTCAAAGTTCTACCTAATTACATTTTTAATATAACTAAAAACCACACTTTTTAGATTTTACAAGATCAGCTGACCGTGTAGTGTATACACTATTACTCATTTGTGCCAGAAAGTTTCACTTTTACCATGGTTTCATAATCGTTTTTCTCATATACAGGGTTATTCTTGATTAATTAGCATCCTTTTAGCGGCTTATTCTGTACATCAAAACTAACAACTTTTGTTCTGCGACTTTTATCAAAACTCAAAAAATATCAGCTGTTCCATAAATATTGTCGCGGGTGAACGATATTTTCTATGGAATAACATTTTTTTTGAGTTTTGACTAAAGTCGCAGAACAAAAGTTGTTAGTTTTGATGTACAGAATAAGCCCCTAAAAAGGATTCTAATTGATTAGGAATAGCTCTGTATATTATGCAGAGTAGGGCTACATTTGGCTCGCCTGATGGAAAGCGAAGTTGTAGCCGAAGATGGAGTATGTAGACATAAAAGATACCTATTCACTCTTGACTTGAAGATATCCAAATTTTAATTGTCAAGAAACAATGACAGATGCAGGGCATTCCGATCCTCAAAAACTGACAGAAGCTTGATTGGATATTGCGCAGCTTGTAGCTAACTTCATTTCCGGCAACTTGTGTGACGCGGCCTATACTATATACATAATTATACATCAATCACACACACTTATGATTACAGTGATCGCGAATAAAGAATGAACTTCGGCCTTTGGAAAGAGATATAATCTTCTATCTTCTTCTAAGAAATTTTATAACAGTTGCGAGAAAAATAACAACAACATGGATTTCATTTTCCCATACAAAATTTTCCGGCAAATACAAAATGTCATTGACACTTGACAGATGGTGAGATGAAGTTCACCGGGACCGCTAGTCAGATATAGATGTGGAGAACGTGCGTCAGAGCTACCTACTTAACCAACAGAATGTATCTTTGCGTGCTTTATCTTCGATTTCGTTGATTACAGATTTGCTAGGCTTCATAATTATAGGGTGAATTCGTGAGACAGAGCGCTCTATGAAGTTAGCCGATTATCTCTTTCCAAAATGTTCATTGTTTATTTGCACGCACTGAACTGTACATTCATACAGGTCGCGGCATATAAGACTAGCGCTGAGCGTAGTGTGGAGGGGATGGCTGCGCATGGGTTTACTATGGCGGTCAACATGCGCAGCCATCCCCTCCACAGTACCCACAGCGCTAGACTTACGTGCCGCTACTTGTACATAATTATTGTATATACGACGACTTCTCATCCTATAGATAAAGTATAGTGTAGACTTAGATCGCGATGGGCTATAATATTTTTTTTTATTGAACTACTAGTGACCCGCCCCGGCTTCGCACAGGCAGGTATTATATAACCCGGTCAGAATATCTGTGCACCTCGCTGGAATGCGGCGCCTCTCCCGCTTCCCCTGTCACCTCTCCGCGCACTCCCCGGTGCGACAGTACGGTTAGCATCTTCGTTGCCGATACACGTCCCGATAATAATTTACGTCCGGACGGTATACTAGACGTCCGGTAATGTATATACGTCCCGATAATTCGATATGACGTCACGAAGTCAGGTGCACAGATATTGTGACCGGGTTGTACATATAAACCTTCCTCTTGAATCACTCTATCTATTAAAAAAAAACCGCATCAAAATCCGTTGCGTAGTATTCAAGATTTAAGCATACATAGGGATATAGGAACAGAGGAAGCGACTTTGTTTTATACTAGGTAGTGATAATGATTACACTCCATAGACTCCGGGGTCTGTGCTCTTTAAGATATACCAATTTTCTTTAACAATATTTCTTACAACTAAAGGCTATACAAGATGATATGATAAAGGTTAGGAAGTTTCACTTCGTGATCGAATCAGGAATGAGGATATCCAGAGACAAATAAAAGTTTCCGATATAACCTAGCTGATTAGCAGGTTGAGGTGGCAGTGGCCAGTGCACTTAGCTCACTGTACTGATATAACCGATGGGTTCGGATTGTTCTCGAAAAGTAATCATGCATTGCGTAGGACGTCCACTAACAAGATAGATGTACATTATACATTGAGATAATTATTACAGGAATAAGCGGGGTGCAAGCTTCGAGCAAATATCTTTAGAGTCACAATCGTGCAAAAAAAGTGTCCGAGGCAAAACTCTGCCCAAGCTATGTAGTGGGCAGGATTTATAGTTAGTCGTAAGGCGATTGCAAGCCGACTACAACGCCGCGCGATGCCAAAGTGCTCGGTTACAAGCACTGATTAGGTGACATAACGTCGAGATTCGAAAAAACGGGTCATTGTGAATTATTTAATATAAATATCTAATTCGGTATGTATGACGGCGCTCGGACATTTTTTACTACTTTCACTTAGGTACTGTGGCTCTGTAGGTATTTGCTCGAAGGGTGCAAGCCTTTCCCATTCGGTCTTGTTTACAATTTATAAGAGAAGCCTACGAGTATGTAGTCAGTATAGTCTGCTGAATTCTAAATTGAAGGGCAATATTTCCAACAACATTACACAAGAACAGTTCGATACGGATGAGAAGTCGACAAAAAATATAAAACTCCCAATATTGACAAATTAAATATTTCTGTAATTTATTTATCCTTTTATTGGGTGACTGATATGAACGGCATATTCATTAACGTCATTTTTGTAGACAACTTTGACTACGGGACCAACCGTGAAGTTGTAAAAAAAACTCCACCAGTCACCCAGTAAAAGCAAGTTTGATACATTCTTTCACATATATATTATACAGGGTTATTTCTAATCAATTAGCATCCTTTTAGGGGCTTATTCTGTACATCAAAACTAACAACTTTTGTTCTGCTACTTTTGTCAGAACTCAAAAAAAATCAGCTGTTACGAACGATATTTTTCTATGGAACAACAAAAGTTTCTTTTGAGTTTTGAGAAAAGTCGCCGGACAAAAGTTGTTAGTTTCGATGCACAGAATAAGCCCTTGAAAGGATTCTTATTGATTAGAAATAACCCTGTATATCGATTTTTTTAGTTGAATTTTCTTATTTTGTCTCTCTCTTTTTCTATATTTTAACCGTATTACTGTTCATAAGCGGGATATTTATTGTAATTTATATATTTATTCAGTAGATTTGTATTGCTTGTATTGTATTACTACTTTTGTTGAAGTTTGTCCAAATCGGTTACATTTCTCACAGCTCATATTGATAACAAAAGTTTGTACCTGCCTGAGTATGGCAATTCATATGTATTCTTCTTTTTGTATACTGTTCCAAATGTACTCAAATGTATATATTTTTAATATATTTTCCGTGAATCTTATGTTGGATATTGGACATAGAAGACTTCAGTTGTGGTGCCCGCCAAATCCTTTTTTAGTGGGGTCGATTATGATATTTTATAATGTTAGGGAGTATTATATTACAGTAGAACTCCAATTATCCGAATTAATGGGGACCGGGACCCATTCGGATAATCAAATATTCGGATAATCGGAGTTTTTTTAAAAAAAATTGCCATTGGAGAGAAAAAAAGCTACGCAATGCGCCGGAACTGGAGTGGGGACTCATACCACGTGTTGTGCCTACACTGACTTCGCGGAGGGAAGGACAATAGTGAGCGAACGCGCAAACACTGGCTTCGCGGGGGGAAGAATAATAGCGCACTTAGACTTTTTTTGGACAATTTTTTTTCTGAAAGTGATTCGGATAATCGGCGATTCGGATAGTCGGAGTTCGGATAATTGGAGTTCTACTGTATCTTGACTGATAAGGAGGTTCTAGATTTGTAGCACAGAAGAACTGCATACATTACTGTGTCCACATTAATTACGCTCTATTCTTTTGAGAAATAAGATCTTGCATAGACGGCCCTGACTTTGTACAGTAAACCGAAAAAAGCGTTAAAATTTGGTAAACAAATTCACAGAAGAAAAAACCAACGGTATTTAAATTCTAATATGATTTTTGTTCAAGGCCGATATAATATTACAAGCAAAGTGAAAAGATAATCAGATCCGAAAATATGAAGAAAAGAATAGGGAAATAATTATCCAAATCAAATAAAGCAAATTAAATACTGTGCAGGTCGCGGCATATACATAAGTCTAGCGCTGGGCGAAGTGCGGAGGGGGTGGCTGCGCATGGGCTTAGTATGGCGGTCACTATGCGCAGTCATCCCCTCCACACTGTCCTCAGCGCTACACTAAGTTCGTTTAGGCCGGGTGGCTAGCCCTGGTGTCAGAGTTTTTAGGCCGCCTGAAGGCCTTTGACATGGCTAAACGCTTAAACCAACCGGGACCTACAATTTAACGTGTTATCCGAGCCACGGAAGCGCTCAGTTGGTAAATGCCACCCGCGGTCACCCATCCAAATGCTGATCGTGCGGAACGTCTACTACGCTACGAGCGCTACTGTAGCGTGGTGTAGGTGTTAGTCAGCGTCAGCGATCACCGAAATTCAATTCAATTCAATTCATTTATTTCGCAAAACACGGGTGTTACAATTTTCATGTGTTACAGTCAATAAATACATAGATCGCCATATTTTAACCAGTATGGTATGCAAAATTTCAATATGTACATTGTTAATAATTCATTGAAGTAGTAAAACTATTTGGTTATGAAAAATAAATACAGTCACATTATTATTATTCTTACATTAAAATTATCACAAAAAATATATTATATGTCAAAAAAATATATATTATATGTCACAACATTATAATCTTTCTTTCAAAAAATCGTCAATGGAGTAACATGCCTTGTCGACCAGAAATTTTTTAAGTTTAAATTTAATAATATTTGTATCATGAATGTCTTTTAATGATTGAGGCAATTTATTGTATATTTCGACCCTTTTTAAAAATATAGTTTTGCGTTTTTTTTTTAATTAAGCGCTACACTTACGTGCCGCTACCTGTGTCCTTAGCATACAAGACCACGACAAGAGTTTATCGTCGTGTGCAAAGGTGACAGATATATGCTTCATCCTAACTCTGTCACGTTCTGACACGTCGATAGTATAATTTTATGGTCCGTATGCTAAGCCCGCTGTACAAGGTAATGGCCTAAGCTCGATATATTTTTTCTATTCCATGAAACATGTTGTCTCCTTGAAGCATAAACTGTGTAAAATGATAACCGATTTATACAAACCATAAATATTTGTGTACAGTGTTGTAGTGTTTATTTTTACACGATAATTATCATCACCAGTGAACAAGGCGCTTGGAAGAGTGCCGATATGTCGGGACACCATAAACCTAGCTCGGGGTAAATATATAAATATCTCGCTTGTGTAGATCATTCTGTATACATACTGGCAACATTGGCTCGGTTAGGTCAATTTTTGGTGAGCTGTCGTGCTATCTCAGTCTCGCTCATGTATCACTAGCTCGCGCAATCGTGTCATCCTGCTCGGACTGTACTGTACCAGCCTTTTTAATAGTCCACTCCAGGATGTAGGCCTACCCAAGAAGGGTGATTGGGCTATATCCACCACGCTGGCCCAGTGCGGGTTGGAGGATTCACATACGCTATCGAATTTCTTCTTTGGACGTATGCAGGTCCACGATGTTTTCCTTCACCGAAAAGCCAGTGGTGTGATATTCCGTACATAAATTCCAATGAATTCATTGGTACGGGATCCGGGATTTGAAACCACGACCTCACGATTGTAAGGCGGGTGGCATTACCACAAGACCTCCACGGCTTTCACACGTATATTTTGACAACGGACATAATTATTCACTTGATTATTTAATTTTACGTTATATGGGAAACAAATATTTAAGAAAACAATAATTTATAAGATAAAGGATGCTTTATGATTTTGTGCCCATTGCGGTGGAGACCATGGGCAGTTGGGGAGCCGAAGCTAAGGCTTTGGTTCGCGACATTGGGCGGAGAATAAAGGACAGAGGAGGTGACTCCCGCTCTGGGTGGTTCTTGGTGCAAAGGATGTCTATCGCTATTCAGCGCGGTAATGCTGCTAGCATTATGGGCACCTTTGCACCGGGGGCCATCAGGGGTGGGTTATTTGATTGATTTCGAAATGTTTTTGTATGATATTTGACATGTAATAAATTTAATGTTACACGAAAAAAATAATAATAATAAAGATAAAGGATAAGTAATAAAAAAACATTTATAAAGAAAATACTGGGATAACACAATAGCTATTTAGAAATATTTCGAGCGAGTGAATTGTTGCCAGTTTCGTCAGACTAAGATATACAGGATGTCACATAAATCGTGTTCAACCCGTGCTAGCTTTTTTAAATAATCGAGTAATGAAGCCATATATTGTCAGATTAAAAAAAAGGCAATTTGTAACGGTAATAAAATGCCATTTTCGACAAAATTTAATTTACACTGTTTATTTAAACAGAGGCTTTTGATCACTTTATTTATTATTTTATTGGAATAGCATAATGCTTTTGCCGGTTGGACACGATATTATCACTTTGTATAATTTCTACATGTACTGATTTTTTTGGTATAATTAGCTAACAACCTATCGCAAGCGGCTTTTTTACATAGTTTATATTTTAATAAATTTGAATGTTTTTTTTTTTATTTCTTTTATTTGAATGTCTAACTCTTCTGTATTCTATTGTTATTTTAATTGTTGTCGCTCGAAATCACGAAAAATCATTCAATATAAATAAATGTATATATTTTTATTATTTAATTTTTATAGTGATTATTTTTTGTATTTTTTTACGCTTGCGATAGCTCGTTAGTTACGCCACTGTCTGTGTTAAAACTGAGTCATTGGTATATCATAATAGTAAAATTAAATAGGATACATTACTTTAGCACTCCTTAAACCTGAGGAATGATAACGAGACAAATAAAACGATTACTTTTTCATATACTTATACACTTTTCGATAGAAATTTAACTGTACGTTTTTTATTAATTTCACAATTCCTTTTATAATAAGAAATATACCCTACTTTTTTAAAATTATTTCACTCTGTTTTTATAATGAGCTCACCTTAATTTTCCAAGTTATTTCACACTACTTTACAGTGATTTCACATGTTCAAATTATTTCACTCTGTTTTTATAGTGAGCTCACCTTAATTTTCCAAATTATTTCACACTACTTTACAGTGATTTCACATGACTTTTTATAATGATTTCACTATTATTGTCCTAATTTAACTCTATTTAGTATCGTAATTTCACAATAACGTGACAAATTGCAAGATTTTTTTGTAGACACGACAAATTTTTGAAAAAATTGTCGCAATAATGTTTTAATAAACTTTTTGATACTACTTTTCAAGAAATTTTAACTAGAAAAATATTTTTGAAAAATTACTGCATTTTTTTTTTTAAATATGATCCGTTGACTCAGTTTTACGTGACGTGGGATGTAACCTCCGGGCGGTGGGTAATCGGTTGTGTATATAAAGTAACGGCGGGTTCAGCTGCTCGTCGGCGGACGAGGACGACGGGGACCCCGACACGAAGGCAGCGCGCGAGAAGGAGCGCCGCCAGGCCAACAACGTCAGAGAGAGGTTGGTTCGCGGACACCCTGTATACTACACACACTACACGGTCTTAAGCTCGTTGTTTATATAGCAGCTCCATGATAGGTGGCCTAGTGCAATAACTATCGGGAGAATTATCGCCACGTATTTTGTTCATTTTGTTTTGATGTTAATGCAATATGTTATTTTTTGACCGGCGAATCGAACCGGAGGAGGTACTCAATTCGACACGTATATTTTTTTTATGTATAATCACGCATAACTTTTTTCGTAGTAGTGCGATTTCAATAATTATTTTTTTATTGGAAAGAGTATACTTCGAAATTGGTCCTATTAAATTTTTATTGAAATCGGCTGAGCCATTTTTGATAAATTAATAATGTAAAAAAAAAACTACATCGATCCGTGCGAAAAATTCGCGAATTCTGTACACGGGTGAAGCCGGTCATGCTATATTTTTCAAAAAATAATGATTTGAAATTGAGTAAATGGTGATAGTTTTTGATAGAGATTGTGCTAGCTCTACAGTAGACCACATTCAGCTAATATGAGATGAAATAGAACTAGAATTTACTCGTTTTTTCTGGCGTCAAGATGTCGCAGAATTTTCCGTCTTCAATCTTAGAAACATCTATCTAACGTTTTGTGCTATGCTAATGCTATAGTGTTCGTGAAGCGATAAAGACCCTCCCTCCACTTGGATCCACAACTCGGCTCCACATGGGGGATCCTTTATCTGACAATAAATTAATGAACTCAATGTAATTTTTTTTCTCGTTGCAGAATTTCAATACATGACAGATTTACACGTTATCATAAGTTTCGTTTCAGCTTACGGATAACTTTCACAATCGTTCTAATTTAGTTTTATCTCATAATCCGAATCACACAAGTCGTCGGATGTGAAGTTAGCTACAAACTACGCAATATCCAAGGCTAAAGTTCACAGAAAGCTGCGCGTTGATTGGGTTTCGCGCACTTTGTAGCTAACTTCACATCCGCCGATTTGTATGATTCGGCCTATAGTCGATTTTAAACGTTCTTCTGTTGTGGAGCTTCTAAGTAAATAACGAGCTTTAAGACTAGACTCCACTAAGCGAAGCTGTGCGAAGCTTTTTAGTCTGTAAATCCACTGCAGCTATGTAATATTTGCTTAGCGAGAAATATAACTTGGTTCTACGTTTTATTCTTCGCTAAAGAAGTATGGCGGTTCTGCAACGGGTTTACGTACTCAGCTCCGCGTAATTTAGCTTCGTTTTGATGGAGTCTAAATCCATCAGAGTTGAACTGTGTGCAACGAAAAATTCCACCAATAAAGTTATTTTTGTGTTCTTTTCTTGTATATTTTTCTTCTATTGGTGTATTTTTTCAGCATCACATTCGAAACACCTTCTGGGATACATTTTAGAATCCTTTCAAAAGACTGCAGTTATTTTTAAAAGCAACTGTTCGTTATAAAATTTAAGTACAAGGTAACCACAATATCTTTAATAAAATAGCGTGACAGTACTGGTTTCTAGAGTTCATCAAACGAAAGTACTCTTCATGATGACTAAGTGAAAAAAATATTTTTGTAATTATTCCATGGGTTAGATTGTCAAAAAATATTGGACAAGTATTTTTTCTTTTGTCAATCAAACAACAAAGGACAAAGATAAATCATGTCATAGTTTGGGAGTGGGGGTCGTGACGTCACCTCTCTCACAGAAGTCTATACATTTGTATGGCACTTGTGACGTCACGCGGAACTTAAACGGACTATATCTTCATTAATTTTTGTTTAATTGACAAAAAAATACATGTTTTATATTTTTTGATAGTACTAATTATATTTTTAGTCATATTATTATTCTTGTTAATCCTTTTCTAATCAGATATATGTATCTGTACTATAAACTGAGTTGTACTCAAACAGAAAGGATTCTAAAGTGTACTTGATTTAAATTTTACAAGCACATTTCAACAAAATGTAATACAAAAAGTAGTAAGTGAAACTACACTAGCGGTCAAAAGCATTTTAATACACCGCTATATTGAAAATATGTGTGAGAATTAGTGAAAATGGTCTGAATTGCGTTCACGAACTATAGATAAATTAAGCAAGAGAATTAAACTTATTTGCTGGTACACTTAAAACCTTTTGTGATAAATACCTAGTCACAAATAAAATGAGAAATTTGCAGTTTATTGGATATTTTTAATCACAACCAATGTGCACCCCTAGGGCAGGCAGGCAACATTTGGATTGCCATGCTAGGCATGGCACAGTGATAATTACCATTTTATTCACTTTTAATGTCAGTTGTTAATGTCAATCCATACTTTATTTCATCTTCGAGGGGATAAATTGGTGGAAAGACAATATATCCCTTTGCCATGCTAGGGGTGATGTACAAATCGTTTACAATACAATGAGCTTGCTATTTAAAACATAACTATGCAGTTTAATAACACTCAAAATAGTATTGAAATAATATATTTACCTACTTCAATGGTATCCGTTAGACCAAACTGCTAACTTTTTTTCAACACTTTATTTTTAATTTAAATTTTTCATGCCTAAAAAATGTTCTTGTAAAATTTTGTGTTCTACACAACTGTACATAATAACTAACAAACACATTTATTGTAAAGTTTCAGCTTACATCATAAAACGCTAACAATTATGGGTCACAGTGTATAAAATAATTATTTTCCGTGTCATTCCAAAATAGGTTCTATGTCTTATAGCCTTAAGTATGAAAATGCTATAGTTTTTATTAAAATAATTGTGATTTGTGTCAATCTAATTTAGGTTTTATGTTTGGAGAGTTTAAAGATCAATTTTGTGTATTTGGTTTTAGGTAGCAGGTAAGTCAATTTCGTTATAAGACTAAATAATATTTAGTACCTATATTTAGTAAATATAGTTTTTTTTTTCTGACGGCTTTTTAGTAGTTTTTAGGCTATTTTTCTAACTAGGGTACATTTTGGTTCTTTGCCACAGATTATCTTGTGAAGATTCCGCACTATAAGACTTTTGTTTGGTTTCTGACTAAAAGTCAGTTCATTTGTGGAAAACTGGATAATCTGTGGAATTTTACTAACATCACAGCTCTGTGATGAGCTTCTTTCATACGCTTTTAACATATTGGGCTTTGACACTACAAAGCTTTGTAACCTACAAATATTGAAATACAATAAATATTATATTGGATTTGCTTGTCAAACTACAAAGTGTTTTTCTATGTCATTTGATAAATTTTTAACATGCAAGAATAATGAATAAACTTGTATAAAATAAAAATAAAAACATTTTTATGTGTCTATGTGTTCTTTTGCTGTCCATAAAAATACTAAAATTCAAAATTGAAGTACAATTTAAAAATCAAAAAGGTTACAATGTTTTCTGTGTGGTTTTGGTATCGCTTAGTTTTTTTCCACAAACAGGTGGTCTGGCCGTCTCGCTCTCGCGCGCTGCCTTCGTCTCAGGTATGAGGAAATTGTCCCAAAAAAGTTGAAACCGCCATTACTATTTTTTTTAATTTACATTTGGAATATGGTTTTAAGGTGTGGTTTGATTGGACAATAAAAGTTATGAGCTCTTTTGATTCATATATTTTTTTAAATTTGTTAATATTATTTGATTTACTGCTCCATATCGTAATTTATTAAATTGTTTTTACTAGAAAAGATTTGTACTAAAGAATCTGGAAATTATATAATTATTTTAAAACATATCTGATCAAATCACACCAAATCTTAAGAACATAGTGATAAAGACGAATCTACGCTGGCATTGAAAAATGTATGTGATACAATTTGCACTGACCAGTTGTTCGTCAGCGGATGAAGGCGACGACGAGGCGGACCCGCAGGCGAAAGCTATGCGAGAAAAGGAAAGGCGGCAAGCTAATAACGCGAGGGAACGGTAAGTCTAGACCAATCTTGGACGAGGCAACAAAAAAAACTCGCTTACAACGTCAACCAGTCGCGTTGACATTTTTATTTTCATGATGTATCTCTAGACAATCAGATGGGGCAACCAACAAAAAAAAACTCTTGTCCAACGTCGATGCAACCGGGCACGTTAACACTTATTTTTTCTACCTCGAGACAACAGACAATATTTTAATATAATTACATAAATATCATCGTAGTATTATTATGATCGATTTTTGCCATGGGAGCAATCTTAAAATCGTGAATAAAGTCAACTGTTTCATGCAATATGTTTATTGTATAGAATTTTTAGTGTCGTTTAAACTACACTTGCATAACTATGAGTCGTTATATGACACAGCTTGTCGTATATTAGTTTTCAATGGCGATGAAGATACATAAGATACATCCATCAATCAATCAGTTCAAATTACGTTCCCGTTACGTCGTTTGAGAAAGGTCTTGTTTTATTTAGCTTTGTTTAGCTTTGTTTTTATTTTTAAAAGTCAGCTAAAAATATTTTTTAATTCCTGTTGAGAAAACAAGTTTTTTTTTTGACAATTTATGACGAGAATTATTTTTTGGTTCAAGTTTGAACAATATAATGATAAAGCAAAAATATACCATGTAATGAATTTTGGCTCGTCAATCCTTGAATTTATAATTTTAGGAAACATTGCAGTTTTGTGATGTAAAATTAAAAAATAAAACTTTATTAAATAATGATGTCTTCTAGTTAATAATTATTTTATCCACTGTGACCCATAGCTTTAGTACTACATATATTTAATGTTTTTTTTTGACCTGACGAGCAAAGTGTTTTGGCGAAAAATAATTAATATTTATTAGAATTTGATTCCCTCACCTCAGGCATTGGTGTCAATGCATAATAATGTTTCAATGCGTTATCGGTAGAGAGTAATCTGTGGTGTTCGGCTTTATTAATGAAATGTAAAATGGAATAGTTTAAATTTTCTTGTATTTTTCTTCTTTAATGTAGTAAATAGAAACCACAAAATATGTGGTTCAAAACTTTTCATCTGTTCAGTTAATTTTTGTAATAGAATGGATTGACTTTCTATTTTAGGGTTGGACATCCTTGCCCAGCCGCTTTGCTCGTCAATTATATTAGGTATACGAAATACTGACAAGTGATCTGGTCGCAGGATAAGAATAAGAGACATCAACGAAGCCCTAAAGGAGCTCGGGCGCATGTGCATGACGCATCTGAAAAGCGACAAGCCGCAGACTAAACTCGGCATTCTCAATATGGCGGTCGAGGTCATCATGACGCTCGAACAGCAAGTCAGAGGTAACGTACATTCAATCACTACGCTCTTTACATAAAGGTCAACGTAGTATTTGACGATAATTAAAACCTAGACTGATCCATGTGACAGTTTTTTATTCAAAATTTCATTTCATTTCATTAAAATACAGCTACCATTACAGTCAGATACTAATGCGATAGTGTAATAAATATCAAAATTATAAGAAATGTCAATTTGAAAAATAATAATGTCAAATAATAGGCTTTTTAGCTCCAAAAAATATGCAAAGAAAATGTCACTAGAATTATCGTCATTATCGTCATTTATTATCCGTCTTCTAATCATCTGTCCAAGAAGTCGAGAAGTTATAAACACGGGACAGTCTCAAGCAGATCTGTCAATGTGTGCACGGGTAGCATGGCCGCTATAAGGCCTCCATTATACTAAGCGCCACACAAGTCGGCGGATGAGAAGTTAGCCGCAGATGACACTTCGCCGTGATTTGCTAATTATTGCGCATGTGTGCACAATGCCGACGCCGGGTGTCGTAGTGGTGAGCACGGGGGTAGGGAGCGCGCGGGAGACATGAGGTTAGCGGGCGGGTGTGCCCCGGCGCGAGTCTCTCGCCGCGGGAGCGCATACCTATATTTATTTTGTAATTTTTGTATTTGGTATGGCACTGACGTGTTTTAGAAACTGTATTACTTTTTATTGCTTTTAGCGATAATACCCCATATTGTGCCGCTCCTATGACTTTTTTTAGCTGTTACTTTGTTCCTTCTTGTGTTGTCAATAAAGTTTTGTTGTATTGTATTGTACGATTTTTAAAACTGAAGTCCTAAAGTGGTGGCAGACATAATTATTATATTAATGATGTTATGTTGCAGAGCGCAACCTGAACCCAAAGGCAGCCTGCCTGAAACGGCGCGAAGAGGAGAAAGCGGAGGAGGCGCCCAAACTGCTCGTCCAGCACTACCAGCCCATGCCGGTATGTAGCCATTGCTCTTCACATGCCGTCCAATCATCCCAGCCTGCGACACTTCATGTTCGACCACATCGTTGCTTACCGTTGGACTAGATCATAGAATAAGAACTAAATTAATAGAAACAGTACTAAAATAGCATCACTTTGTCCCATTTTAAATATTAAAGAAGATATTGCAAATATGTATAGAAATTGGGCCACTAAAGGGTACAGTATTTCATAATTTGCTTTGTATCTTTCGGAAAATGATTTTCCCGTTATTTTTTACAATAACAGTGTCCATTAAAAGTAATTTCGTGTATTAAGGTTACATGTGACCAAAATTACAGTAATTCAATGACTGAACAAAAATCAAATTGGAAAATGTGAAATTACTCAAAAATTAAACATTTGATGCGGTTGTTTTACTCTGCGCATTTATTTATCATAGTTTAACGGATTTTTTGAGCTACTGTACCTAGTCTGAGCCCATTTTGCATTATCTCCGCTAAAAGGTGTTAGATAAAGATGCACATACACCCGAACTTACGTAATTTCGAAGGGTTTTACAAACTAGCATTGAGCTATCTCGGCTGTCCAAATTCAAAATGGTAAAAAGTAGGAAGGTAAAATGATCAGAGATTTGAACCTTCTTGCTGAAAATAGAGGGTTCATATATCCGAAAAAGACAAATGACCAAGTGTAACCAAATTTTAACCATTTTGACATTCCAAATGGTGATTTTGCCGTATGCGACAGACATTTTTTTTTGTTCCACTCGCTCTCGCGTATGCTGTATAACCAGATATGAATAACAGCTGTAACGTAGTTTTTTTTTTTTAACTTGGTCACAATGACAAGTACAGTGATATCCTACAGTATTTTTGTCGCCTATAGAAACACCCGGTATAACCTAGAATAACGGCATTAGCATACAAATAAACATAGAATATTTTCCTTCTTTCTAAAATCTCATTTATCTTAAGCATGACGTTGATGCCACTTTGGGTTAGATTGATTTTCAACAAAAAAAAAACAAAACAGAAAAAAAAGGTAATGAAAAGTGTAAGATGTTTGGTAAGTTTCTGATTTCAATTTATTTTTGTTGCACAGGGAATGGGCCAACTGCCTGGGCAGCCGCCGACGGGCCCCCCGCCACAATAGCGAAGCACCGTCCGCGACTACGCGCTGCCACACTAACTCTCCACTCGAGGACACACGCATCCTAGCCGGGGTCACACGCACCCTACACGGGGTCATATACGCCCTATACGGGATCATATACAGCCCATATAGGGATGTTATACACCCTATCGGGGATATTTTACACACCCTATCGGGGGTGGTTTTCACTCTTATCGTGGGTGGTTTTTACCTATCGAGGGTGGTTTGCACCCTAAAGACATCTTAAGTGGTAGACTCGTGCTCCCAAGGGTGTGTAGCACCCTTAATGGGATATTTTACACCCTATCGAGGGTCTTTTGCACCCTAAGGGGGGGTTTAACACCCTGAGTGATAAACCTGTGCTCTCAAGGGTGTGTTGCACCCTAAACGGGGTATTTCCCACCCCCGGTAGGTTGGAGCGTTACATATTGACTTACTATACTTTTGCTTGCCGTGATCAGTTTGAAATCATAATCCATTAAGGATTTTATCATGATTTTAATTTTTCAGACATTTTTTCTACCTACTTGGGTAATATAATATACTTATGCAAATGAAATGTTATCTTTATGTTTTTATCATACTTGTCAATGTTTAATTTCGAACTACAAATGTCCCAAAAGGATAACCCATATAATGAGGCAGAAATCGATAATGTGTCAAATATGTTATCAATTTCAGTTGTATAAAAATTAAATCAAAATGGCACCTATTAATGAATTATGAGGTTATACAAAATATATTAGTTTTTTTCAGTGACTCAAGTGTATATAAAATAAAATGAGATGAAAGCATAAATATAAAAAAATGTGTATAACAATTTGGTTCATTTATGCATATACTCGTCATCGTCGTTGCTATAACTATGATATAATGGTTTTATTCATATGATAAATATATGTATTTTAACTGATGGTCATTTAACGTATCAGAGGTCATTTTATGACTTTCATCCTGTTGATCGGGAGAATGGGACATGCGACTATTTATACTTCCCATTTAAAATAAGTGCCGATTTTTTTCTTAAATTTGTGTACGTTTTTTTGTGTAAGTCAGATCGACCACGTGTATTATGTATTGGCAATTTTATTATGTTTTAATTTATGTATGTAATATCAGAGTTGTGTATTGAATTATGAAACCAGTGCTTTTACTTTGCAAAAAATGCAAGTTTTATATTTTTTCCATGTATTTTTTTTATTTTCAGTATTTTGATCCAGTTATCATTTGACCTACTTAATTTTTTTTAATCGTTTTTTACTAATTGTTTTACATGTAAATTCAAATACAAATAAAAAAAAAATGTTACAAGACATACAAATACATGATGCAAGTTGTACAAAAAAATATAACACTTGCAAATTTTCAAAGCAGTTACCAAAATAATAATAAAAACAATCTGGTGAATTCGCTCCAAATTATGCTAAAGTATACTTTAATTTACTAAAATAATTGACGTAGCTAGAGGTTTTCTCTAAGGGGTGCAACAGCATACTTTTGCCCCTCTTAGCTATGCCCATGTCTAAAATTCTAAATAAATATGTACTAAGTATATGCAGGCAGTGCGTAGTGACATAAAAAATCGGGACTCTATAGACATAAGTGTGTATATTATTAGTATAGTCAATAGTTTTCTATAACATCGCGAATGATAAACTAGATGAGAAAAAAAAAACGGAGATTTTTTTTCATAAAAAAAAAAGAACACGTCTTGAAAATAAAATCCAGAAATTGTAAAATATTAGCTTAGTACTCTTATGTATAGGTATATTAATTATATGAGAAAAGATATTTTTAATTACGATGATTTTTAATTTTTTTTGTCGCTGCCATAAGCATAGGGTTAAGATATTTGAAGTCCATTTTGGAGATTTCGTGCCACGATTTATTCACCTCTGCCTATTTTTTTTTCTTCACCACACGAAAGCTTGACAATAAATGATGAGATTTTTCTGAAATGGACTTCGGATTAGTCGACGGGACATATGTGATTTTGGCTGGGGATGGATTGCTGTGCTGATTATGATGAAATGTTTTAGACTCGAAGATTTTAGCTCGTGTCGGTTGTTTTTTTTTGTGAGTTTTGGAAAGGTGTTTAGTGATTTAACAAAATGTTTTCGTAATAGTATTTATGGTCTACATTTCTAAAGATTTGCTTTTTACTTTTACGTTGTAGAATTTTCATATTACTGTTCAAGTTATCGAAATGCCCGAATCTATATACTTTTTTTCTTTTCGCAATCTAAAATCTTCTTTCCTTAGGTTATAGTCGTTATAATTGAGAAAAAAAAAAATATTTTGAAAAAAATTCTAAGGAAAAAATATTTTTTTAAGGAAAAATATTTTTTGTAAAGTTATTAAATAGCTTTTGCAAACTCACAAAAAACAGGCGACAATTTGTAAGTGGCTGCTAACTTAAGGAAGTACTTAAGGTTTACTTTAAGTTGTATTTACCAAAACTCCAGTGGACGCGATCTTACTTGGTTCTCCACTAAATAAATAAGAAAATATGATTTTTCTACTTGGATCCAGGCGATCTACGAGCTATTATATTTTTTTAATTTTTATTAGTATTTTTTTAAATATATTCTATTTAGCATTGGTAGCTACCCTTGTCGGTGAATTTAAAATTTAATCGCTGTTTTGGGTATTTTTTTTTCAATTTTTTTTTTTGTATTTTTTTTTAAATCAATGCAGTGATCGCTCACTTAATTTTCATGACATGCCATATTATTAATACCATATTTTTATTACATAATAAGTGTTCAAAAAATGTACTTGAGAAATGCATAATCGATTTTTTTTTTGTTTCGTAAATGTATAAAATTTGAGAGCTCAATTTTTAACGTTTTGCGGCTGATTTTATGATTATTTAAATTATTATTTTTTTGATTCGCGACGATTTTAATTATAGATGGTACTTGTGTACTTGTATTTTTTTTTCGAAATGGCTAAATATCGTACTGGATCAGTTGTTCGCAACGAGTAAAGTATGGTATTTTTAGTCGTTTCATAGCAATATTTCTTTTGTATTTGAGGGGAAGATATATGGTTGTAGTCTCTTAATTTTTCACAAAATGGTATATTTTATACGATTGTATAACTGCAGGTTATGGTTAACACAAGATGATCACATTGAATATTAGAAATTGCAAATTATTACTGTAATTTTTTTAGAGAAATAAGGCACCTTTTATTTTGACACAGTATAAAAACTACAGTATTGTAATTTTTTTTATGACGTTGTCAAATTAAAACCTATCCTAACGCAATATTTTAGTGAAATAACTGCAATTTTATGGTTTAATAATTTTATATGATTTTTTTAAACTTTGTCAAATTGAAACCTATCCTAACGCAATATTTTAGTGAAATAACTGCAATTTTTAGGTTTAATAATTTTATGATTTTGTTTAAACTTTACTGGTTGTTTAAATATCTTCAAAGATTTGCGAAGAAGATAGCCTATCTATATATCTTCGCCTCAAATATTTTTAGTGATTTTTATCAGTTTTTTAAATAATGTTTCGTCTGAGCCAATTCTAAATGTAAATGAAAAGTGTCACGGAATTTTTGACTTTAAACTTCGGGAGTTTAAAGTTGAATTTCGCGACATTTTTCATGTTGATTCTCTGTCGCTCTATTTTTTTTTTATTAGAATTTTGTCTAATTTTAAACGCCCTGTATTATATAGAGTTAAGATTCTTTTGACGTTAATATAATTTAAACTTAATACGCCACAGTTCGCGGTTTCAATTTCAATGGCGATTATTTTAAAATCCTAATATTATGTAATATGAACTAAAGTTTTCAAAATTGAGTACAATAATACAGAATCAAATAGTTTATAATATTGTATTGATTTTGCACAAGGCATGACAGCATGATTAAATTTTTGAATTTTGGCCATTGATATTTAAATGTAATATTTTATCAATGAGTCATCATTATATTTCTGCCATTTAAACCGAACTGTGGTAGTGTAGCTTTGCCGTACATTTTATATTGAAATAAAATGTCATATAATGCCAGATAAGTCATGTGACGTAGGGGATGGTCGCGCCGGATCGACAAACACAAAAAATTGGCATTTTATTATGTAAAAATCATCTTAAATCCATTTGTATTCTAAAAAAATTGCAGCGCAAAAATATGAAGTAAAATAATGGAAGTACATATTGAGTTTGAAACAAAGCTCTCGAAAATAGCTATTTCAAACAATCGTAAATGAAATGAGAGCAAAATCGATAGAAAAAGTAGTTTTATCATTAAATTGGCGTCATAGCCCATAATCTTGCGAGCGCGATATATCTGTCTCTGATTATCTATTTAAAATGTCAACATAGCTAGCATACTCACTACGGAATAATTATATCTACGTGTCAGAACGAGACAGAATTATGGTGAAGTATATGTTCTGTCACTTTTTCACACGTCGATAAAACTCTTTTCGTGGTCGTATGCTAAGCTAGCAGGAGCCAGGACGATTGAATACGTAAAAGCGATAAAAGATTTTTTTTACTCGTGATAATAGTTCTGACGTACAACAATATTTGGAGTTTTGTCGTCTCATCATTTTTAAATAGATATTTTTTTGTGTATGATTCTGGCGCGACCATCGAAATAACGCTAGAGTCGCCCCCTGCCGGACGGCGGCGGCGGCGAGCCAAACGATCTTCAATACATCGCAGCAAAAGTTCAAAATAACTAGTATTCTATACATAGTTGTAAGCACCTTAAACCCTTTTAGTTTAGCTTAGTTGACTTCCTCTTCCATTTAGTAACGATTAAGTTTTTTTTAATTATTATTATCTATAGTTTTGTTGTCTATGCGTACCGCGTCTATGAAGGTTTACTGCGCAACTAACTTATTTGTGGAAGTGGCGAAATTGTGGAACTAAATATGTGGAGTCGTATGCGATTGTGGCGCCTTTCGATAGGCAAGTTGTTTGCGCAGTGATGTACGTGATACTGTATTTATTTCGCAATGTTTCGACTCGAAGCTCAGACATGAATGGTCCAAAATAGGCACTTAGTACAGATTGTTACATAGATCCCGGAGATTGTATGAAATGAGGCTTTTTTGTTATTTTTTCTTTGTTTTTCTTGACGGCAACACCGACGGCCGTATGGCCACACTGTATCATAGAGCATTTGATTATTTTTTCTCTACTGTTCAAATGCATAGATTAAAAATGATTATAATTACAAGAAAGGTCTAATTATAAAAATGAATAATATTAATTAAATATAAATGTGCCATTCATTTTGCTAATTTTGTGTTTTATTTTTCTTTCCTGCGTTACTTTTACGTTTTCTGGCGTGAGCACAGCCTACCCGTACGTATCCCATCGAATTATTTAAAAATTATGAAAATGGTCGTCCTATTCATAGTCTGCCGTGGGGTGCCGGCAGAGTAGAATAGCACCCCCCTCTTGTACCAGGGGTCGTAAGAGCCGACTGAGGTACTACGGAACCGACAGATGGCGGTATATCCATCCAAAACAGCGTAGCTCAAGTGCAACAGGGCGGGGATGGGCAGCAGCATCCCTGTCGCGAGAGCTACGCACTGCGATTGCCAACACGCCTGCCCAGCGCGGCAATTACGGGCAAAACCCCCCTTAATGATAAGTGAAAATAAGACCAGGCCCCCAGTCCCCGGCAGCGCCGCTATTCCTGGCTCCGGCAGCGGCCATGGTAACGGCGGAGCACGGGGTGCTAAGAATCGCCGGAAGAGATCCGGCTGCCACCCCACCCGACAACTGGCTCTGGCAACATATAACGTGCGCACAATGAGGACTGACGAGAAGATTGCGGAACTGGAAGAAGAGTTGAGTAGGTTGCGATGGGATATTGTGGGGTTGTCTGAAGTCCGTAAAGAGGGCGAGGACACGATAACCCTGAAATCCGGCAACCAAGTGACCAACGGTCCCAAGGTGGTGTCGGCTTTCTCGTCCACAAGTCTCTCGTTAACAACATCATTACCATTGAAAGTGTGTCGAGCAGGGTTGTATACCTAATACTCAGAATATCTAAACGATATTCGTTGAAGGTCATTCAGGTATACGCACCGACCTCGTCACACCCAGATGATGAAGTGGAGGCTATGTATGAGGACGTAAGTCGGGCCATACATACGTCTAAGACCCGCTTCACGGTTGTTATGGGAGATTTCAACGCAAAGTTGGGCAAAAAAAGCGATGATGAGTTGAGAGTGGGGCAATTTGGATATGGGCAACGGAACCTCAGGGGCCAGAGGCTGGCAGATTTTCTGGAAAAAGAGGGACTCTTCATGATGAACTCTTTCTTTCAGAAGCCACCTCACAGGAAATGGACCTGGATGAGCCCCGATGGTTCTACGAGAAATGAGATAGACTTCATCATGACTAGCGAGAAACGGATATTCAACGATGTCTCCGTGATCCACAGGATAAAAACCGGTAGTGATCACAGAATCGTGCGAGGCAAACTGAATATTAACGTTAAACTCGAAAGGTCCCGCCTGATGAAGTCTACGCTCCGACCTACTCATGCTCATATACAAAACCCCGAGAACTTTCAGCTCGAGCTCTCAAATCGCTTTGCTTGCCTGGAGAACTTTGCGTCGGTGGACGAGATCAATAACGGGCTCGTAGAAACTGTCCAAACGGTGGGTTCTAAGTTCTTTAGACCCCGCCGTTCTGATAGACCTCGGAAATTTTCCGATCATACTCTAAATCTCATGGCCGAACGACGCTCGCTAAGACTGCAGTCTTCCGATGATGCAAAGTCATACAGGCGGCTCAATAGACAAATTTCAAAATCAGTGTGGTGCGACTTTCGTCTCTTTAATACCAAACATATTAAGGAGACGATAGAGCGGAACAAAGGCTCCAAAGTGTTCGCAAGGCATTTGTCTATTGGGCAAAGCCAGCTGACAAAGCTGAAGAGAGAAGATGGCAGTACAGCGTCGACCAAGGCAGAGGTATTGGAGGAGATCGAAAAGTTCTACGGACAGCTATACGCCTCGGTAGCAAAGCCTGTAAACAGCGCGGCTAAAGACCCAAGAGCCAAGCTGACCCGACACTTCACCGAAGACATCCCGGACATCAGCCTGTACGAGATTAGAATGGCCCTGAACCAACTTAAGAACAACAAGGCGCCGGGTGACGACGGAATCACTTCAGAGCTTCTGAAAGCGGGTGGTAAACCGGTACTTAAAGTCCTTCAGAAGCTTTTCAACACCGTCGTCCTCGAGGGCATAACGCCAGAAGCATGGAACAGAAGCGTGGTGGTGCTATTCTTTAAAAAAGGTGACAACACCTTATTGAAGAATTACAGACCCATCTCGCTTCTGAGCCATGTTTATAAGTTGTTTTCAAGAGTCATTACGAATCGTCTCGAACGCAGGCTTGATGACTTCCAGCCTTCCGAACAAGCCGGATTCCGAAAAGGCTTTAGTACCATGGACCACATACATACGCTGCGGCAGGTTATACAGAAGACTGAGGAGTATAACCAGCCACTTTGCTTAGCGTTTGTGGACTATGAGAAAGCCTTTGATTCGGTCGAGACATGGGCTGTGCTTGAGTCTCTTCAACGATGCCGTATTGACTATCGGTATATCGAAGTGTTGAAGTGTTTGTATAATAACGCCACTATGTCGGTCCGAGTACAGGAAGAGAGCTCCAAGGCGATCCCTTTGAAGAGAGGCGTAAGACAGGGAGATGTTATATCTCCGAAACTGTTTACTGCTACTCTGGAGATCGCCTTTAAGCTCCTGGAATGGAAAGGATTCGGCATCAACATCAATGGCGAATACCTCACTCACCTTCGGTTTGCCGACGATATCGTAGTCATGGCAAAGTCGATGGAGGAACTCAGTACGATGCTCGAAGGCCTCAATCGAGTATCTCAACAGGTGGGTCTTAAAATGAACATGGACAAGACAAAGGTCATGTGTAATTCCCATCTTGTACCCACCCCCATTTCAGTAGGGAACTCGGTTCTTGAAGTCGTTGACTCGTACGTCTACCTAGGACAAGTAGTCCAGTTAGGTAGGTCCGACTTCAAGAAAGAGGCCAATCGCCGAATCCAACTCGGCTGGGCAGCGTTCGGAAAATTGCGTAACGTCTTCTCGTCCGACATACCTCAGTGCCTCAAGTCGAAAGTTTTCGACCAGTGTGTGTTGCCAGTGATGACTTACGGCACAGAAACGTGGTCTCTCACTATGGGCCTTATTAGTAAGCTTCAAGTAGCCCAACGAGCCATGGAGAGGGCTATGCTCGGAGTTTCTCTACGCGATCGAATCAGAAATGAGGAGATCCGTAGAAGAACCAAGGTTACCGACATAGCCCAGCGGATTGGCAGGTTGAAGTGGCAATGGGCAGGGCACATAGCGCGGAGGACTGATGACCGATGGGGTCGAAAAGTCCTCGAATGGAGACCACGTACCGGCAAGCGCAGCGTAGGACGTCCACCCACAAGGTGGACGGACGACCTCATTAAGACCGCAGGTTCGCGCTGGGTGCAAGCCGCTACCACCCGGTCTTATTGGAGATCTTTAGGGGAGGCCTATGTTCAGCAGTGGACGTCCTATGGCTGAAAGGAAGGAAGGAAGGATTCATAGTCTGTGCAGTCGACCTGTCGTGAACTATCGTCTATGAATTAGGGTTGCTACACATGTAAGCCGTTCGGTATTTGCCGAACTGAATGATTCATCTGCATTGTATACTAAGCGCCACACAAATTGGTGGATGGGAAGTTATGCGCAGAACGCTGCACAAAAGCCGAAATATAGGTATGCGCGGGAGGCAGAGACACGCGCCGGGGCACACCCGCCCGCCAACCTCATGCCTCCCGCGCGCTCCCTACGCATTGTGCACACATGTGTAATAGTTAGCGGGAGCCAGAGAGACTCGCGCCGGGGCACACCCGCCCGCCAACCTCATGCCTCCCGCGCGCTCCCTACGCATTGTGCACACATGTGTAATAGTTAGCGGGAGCCAGAGAGACTCGCGCCGGGGCACACCCGCCCGCCAACCTCATGCCTCCCGCGCGCTCCCTACGCATTGTGCACACATGTGTAATAGTTAGCGGGAGCCAGAGAGACTCGCGCCGGGGCACACCCGCCCGCCAACCTCATGCCTCCCGCGCGCTCCCTACGCATTGTGCACACATGTGTAATAGTTAGCGGGAGCCAGAGAGACTCGCGCCGGGGCACACCCGCCCGCCTACCTCATGCCTCCCGCGCGCTCCCTACGCATTGTGCACACATGTGTAATAGTTAGCGGGAGCCAGAGAGACTCGCGCCGGGGCACACCCGCCCGCCAACCTCATGCCTCCCGCGCGCTCCCTACGCATTGTGCACACATGTGTAATAGTTAGCGGGAGCCAGAGAGACTCGCGCCGGGGCACACCCGCCCGCCAACCTCATGCCTCCCGCGCGCTCCCTACGCATTGTGCACACATGTGTAATAGTTAGCGGGAGCCAGAGAGACTCGCGCCGGGGCACACCCGCCCGCCAACCTCATGCCTCCCGCGCGCTCCCTACGCATTGTGCACACATGTGTAATAGTTAGCGGGAGCCAGAGAGACTCGCGCCGGGGCACACCCGCCCGCCAACCTCATGCCTCCCGCGCGCTCCCTACGCATTGTGCACACATGTGTAATAGTTAGCGGGAGCCAGAGAGACTCGCGCCGGAGCACACCCGCCCGCCAACCTCATGCCTCCCGCGCGCTCCCTACGCATTGTGCACACATGTGTAATAGTTAGCGGGAGCCAGAGAGACTCGCGCCGGGGCACACCCGCCCGCCAACCTCATGCCTCCCGCGCGCTCCCTACGCATTGTGCACACATGTGTAATAGTTAGCGGGAGCCAGAGAGACTCGCGCCGGGGCACACCCGCCCGCCAACCTCATCCCTCCCGCGCGCTCCCTACGCATTGTGCACACATGTGTAATAGTTAGCGGGAGCCAGAGAGACTCGCGCCGGGGCACACCCGCCCGCCAACCTCATGCCTCCCGCGCGCTCCCTACGCATTGTGCACACATGTGTAATAATTAGCGAATCACGGCGACGTGTCATCTGCGGCTAACTTCCCATCCGTCGATTTGTGTGGCGCTTAGTATATTTGGCGTTGACGCCCGGCAGAGCTGACTGTGCCGCACCGAATATGTGTGTATAGGCTGAATCATACAAGTCGGCGGATGTAAAGTTAGCTACTTAGGTACCTTATTACCGACTACATATTCCTGTGGACTATATCTAATCGTAGTAGAGAAAACACAATATAATTTTAAAATAGGTCTTTATTGAGTCTGAACTTAAAACCTAACACAAGGTTAGTAGATGTAATAGCTTTTGGGTCTTTAAAATTTTTAAGACGTAATGGAGACAAAAAACCAAATTAAAAAACAAAATACATTTGTATTATGGCCGATATTTTTGTGTAATTGCCGTATGAATGATCCTGAATTCTTTTTTAACGCACGAAAAGTAAAAATCGATAACTGCACAAATAAAGTATAACAGTAGAGTTATGAATATAAGTTTTATCAACACAACAGTATGTTTTATCGTCTGTCTGTCTTGCCCACACCGCGTTTGCCAGCAAACAGATGTCGTGGTTTCTTGGTGCCGATGAACCGATCGGCCTCTCCTTTGAGACCCATCTTCTTGGTTTTCTTCGCGATGGCCACATGCGCCATGTTTTTCGCGCGCTTTTGCATCTGGAATACAAGACATAGTCTGTGAGACCACTGGTAGATAAGCTTACGGCATCCTTACTGTACTGTGCCCTTTAATAAACAAAATTCCTTTATTTCGGGCTACGGGGTCCATAAATAATCGGCCAAGTGCGAGTCGGACTCGCGCACGAAGGGTTCCGTTTGGGAGCCCCATTCCTCTTGCCGTTATTGATAGCGAGCAAAAAACTCCTAAAAATCACGTTTGTTGTATGTGAGTTGTATTAAATATTATTTTTATTCAGTTTTTAGTATTTGTTGTTATGGCGGCAACAGAAATACACCATCTGTGAAAATTTCAGCTGCCCAGCTATCATGGTTCATGAGATACAGCCCGGCGACAGACGGACATCGAAGTCTTAGTAATAGGGTCCCGTTTTTACCCTTTGAGTACGGAACCCTAAAAACAATAATTATATCAAATTCAAACAATAAAACATATATATTTTAGTAATTTTGTCCACTGCTTCCTAAAATAGAAGCAGTGGACAAATATTACATTAATAATGGCATTTCCAGATTTAGAGAGTATCTCTATCCCTGACAACGCGATGTAGTCCAGTACTGAACGTTGGCGTACCCACAAAGGGCGACTGAGTTATATCCACCACGCTAACCCAGTGCGGGTCGGTAGATTCTCATACACCGTGGAATTTATTCTATGGACAAATTGACTCACGATATTTTCCTTCACCGAAAAACCAACAACCAACACGGCTTTTAGTAAATGCACAAATGTTATAGATCCGAAATTGTGTTTGTCGGTATATTGGTTTGTTTGTTACTTTTTCGCTCAGCAACAGAGCAATGCGCTCGACTTGATTTTTGGCATGGAAAGTGCTTTTTATCCAAGAAAAATATAATGACCTTGGGGGAAGAAGGTTTTTTAGGGTTCCGTACCCAAAGGAAAAAACGGAACCCTATTACTAAGACTTCGATGTCCGTCTGTCACCGGGCTGTATCTCATGAACCATGATAGCTAGGCAGCTGAAATTTTCACAGAATACTTAGTTTTATATTCACTTCAATAATAAATAATAAAATAAAATAAATATTTAAGGGGGGCTCCCATACAATACGGAACCCTCCGAGCGCGAGTCCGACTCGTACTTGGCCGATTATTTATAGTTATTTATTATTTGCTAGAACATAGGTAAGCACAGAGTACAGGTTTAAAATTTTTAATTTTCCACTATATTTTAACCGTGTTGGACATGCAAATATGTGTGTATAAGTGGATAAAGCTTGTCCTAGTAATAATATAATATAATGAAGTGAACTTACAGCGACATCCTTGACTCCCTGTTCGTCCCTGGCAGGCCGCGAGACTGACCGCGAGCGCGACACGTCGAGCCGCGGCCGCTTGGCCGCCACCGCGGACTGTGATCGCGACCGCGACCGCGTGCGCGTGAAGTGGGCTTCCTTCGTGTCTGACATGTCCACGCCTGGGAAACACATTGAACGAAACGTTTAATTTTTACTTTCCAAAGCGGTTTAACAAGTAATTTTTATGTAATTCACAATGATTTTTTGCGAGAGGTAATTACATTTCCAGCCATTTTCATTTACCTCGTAATCTTGTTATATTCAAGGCAGAAAGAAGCAAAGGAAATCATTATTTTTACTAAACATTTATGTCAAGTTAAATCTCTTTGAGAGGGGTACGCGGAGTTTTACTGGTAGTTTTTAAAAATATATACCTACGCTTCTCTTTTTGCACAAACTCTATTAATGTATGTACGAGTACGTTGTAGCGGGCAGAGTAGATTGTAGCGACTAACTTCGCTACATGTGGCGCCACCACACGCACCTCGAGGAACTAGCGTCAGCCAATCACAAGCCGAGGGCTGCATCGCACAAACGAAATTTACAGCGGCGGCCGAACCATACCAAGACCTAAGATGATACTGACTGATGGATAGCTATCCCCGAGGCGAGCACAACACATCGCTCGGTGGATACTCCTTTGTGAGCGGTTATCCTAACATCATCATCATCGTGTGGACGACCTCATCGTCCAAAAGATAGAATTCTCTTGCTTTCCGTTAGTACTGTGTCGATCAATCGTTTTTCACCACCCGGGTCGCGACCGACCCACTACTTAAACGACCCGGGTGAAACAACCCGATCATTTGATCGACTCGATCAATTGATCGAGCTGACTGCGCAATCGTAAAGTTTGTGTCGTTTGATCGACCCAATTGCGCGTCTATTAAGTTCGTGTCATTTTATCGACCCGATTGTGCATCCGTACAGTTCGTGTCGTTTGATCGATCCGATTCTATTTGACGACTTCATACTTACAAAGATAAAGGTACCTATCCTATTTCATTAGGCTTAAAGTCCAAATCAGTTTGGCAAATACTCATCATAACGGGTGTGAGTCAATCAAACCGCGCGACCGACCTGCGGTAAGTGATCGAGTTAGTGATCGGGTCGGCGCAGGATGAACGATCGAATCACTCACCTGCGGCTCGCGACCCAATCAAAACGACCCGATCAATCGTGATCGACTCAGGACTACTTTCCGTGCCTGATACGTTACTAGCACAGTCGGGGTATACTAAGCGCCACACAAGTCGCCGGATGAGAAGTTAGCCGCAGATGACACTTCGCCGTGATTCGATAACTATTGTGCATGTGTGCACAATACCGACACAAATGGCGTAGTGTTGAGCATGGGCGTAGGGAGCGGGCGGGAGGCATGAGGTTGGCGAGTCTCACCGAGTTTCTCCATCTCGTCCCGGAGTTGTCCGGCGGAGCGGTCCCGGGCGCGGGCGCGGCTGGTGCGCGGCATCACCGGCTTCGTCGACTGCTTGGTGAGACGGGACTCGTCCTTCAGGATCGCTTTCTTATTGCTTAAAACAACAGACAAGTTTTAAACAAAATTTCAACTGAATTAAAACAATTACTTTTATTGAGTTTTTGTGCGTTTTTTGCGCCATCTTGCTGTGACCATGCCTATAACCATATACTATAGGATCGTAGATATCAAACGCAAAACCTTATAAGGGCGGGTCTAGTACATCTATACAAACTATTGTACCATGAGTTTTGAAAATTCGAAAAAAAAAACGCTTCTTCATACATTTTGCCGCGCGTTGACGAACTTTTGTATGTAAAAGCGGATTTTTTCTTCGTGATTTTCCAAAAGTCCTAGAACAAAAGTTGTTTGTCTAGATGCACTAGACCCGCCCTATAAGGTTTTGCGTTTAATACCTATGACCCTGTTTATATACCAAATACAAAGAAGGATGCAGAGACTCGACCTGTCAAAACATTTTTGATTTTTTTTTCCCTCATGGAACATAACATCTTTTCTAATGTGTGCTTCAAAAATTTTGTGAGTTTTTGCTGTTTTCATATCACAAATTAAAATTAGACCACCAGAAAAATTACAATAATTTTTTATTATTCTTCCCATTTAAATCCCCTACCAATGCTTGTGTGGCCAAATATTTTAAAACTTTACTAAAACAAGCTTGTACATCAGAACAGTTTTAGAAGCGTCACAAATTACTCATAACGTAACATTTTTAGAAATAAACTTGGGAGAAAATTAGTGTATTCGTATGTATGAGCTGCCGACATCCTTCTTTTCTGCTTTGACGAATTCTACACTTTTTCGTTATTGTTAAGATATTATGACCGAGACAAGCTGGATACCGGTACCAACCGGTCTTATTGAAGATCTATAGAGAGGCCTATGTCCAGCAGTGGCCTTCCTATGGCTGAAAACTACAAACAACGAGGTAAAAGTTACCGTATCTGTCTGGCGAGATCGCGTATCTCCCGTATGGTGTCGTCGAGCTCTATCTTGGGCGCCGCGTACATTCCTCCCTCGATACGTAACTCCTCTTCTCTCTCCAATTCAGCTAATTTCTGGAATAAAATAATGAAAATTAATTACAACAGATAAATACATACATTTTACAGGCTTTTATTTAACTTAAAATAATAATAATAAATATTAGGGGACATCTTACACACGGCCTCTGACCCCAAACTAAGCTAAGCTTGTGATATGGCTGCCAGAGACTGATATACTACATATAAATATTTTTAAATACATACTTATACTAGATAATACCTAAATAACACCCAGATAAGACACCAATGTTCATCACATAAATGCTTGCCCTGGGTGGGGATCGAACCCACGCCTCTTTGACCCAGGAGTCAGGGTCACTAACCACTGAGCCACCGAGGCAGTCAATGCAATGGATGTTCCTGTATTTGTACCTATGTAAGTTTGGGTGGAATCTTGCAAGTTAAATTTGACCAACTTTCCGGTTACCGATTGGGCTGAAATTGTGACAATACAGTAATACTATAGTAATAGTACAATGGAGCTGATCTGATGATGGAGTCGGAAGGTGGCTATAGGAACTCCTGTACTAAACAAGATAACCCGTCTTGTTTGGGCTCGTTTTACTTGTCTTGGCTAGCACTCTGCTGCTACATGATATCCAGGATCTCAAAAACTTGTATTTGAAACCTTATGTTTTTATAATAATTTATATTTGTTACGAAAACAAATACAATTATAACAATCACAGCAATATAGAAAATCAAAACACGTGCACAATAAATAGCATGTTATGCCATGGATATGTTTCGCTTTCACCACAAACCGATACCATCTCAACATTGATGTCGGAGCCTGGTGACTATTGTTCATAAATTTAAAAAAATCGGCCAAGTGCGAGTCGGACTCCCGCACAAAGAGTTCCGTACAGTGTTGGAGCCCCGTAACCCCATTCCTCATGTCGTTAGGAATGGCGAGCAAAAAATCCACTCTCAAATCATGTTTGTTGTATGGGAGCCCCCCTTATTTTTAGTATTTGTTGTTATGGCGGGTACAGAAATACATCTTCTGTGAAAATGTCAGCTGTCTAGCTATCATGGTTCATGAGATACAGCTTGGTGACAGACAGACGGACAGCGAAGTCTTAGTGATAGGGTCACGTTTTTACCCTTTGGGTACGGAACCCTAAAAATGGTTGTCTGTAAAAGTCGGACGATAATTTTACGTGATAAAGTCACAAGAAAACATTGTTGAGTCAACAATTGAAAGCCGAACGCTTAGGCCGATCGTGCCTCTCTATCGCTTGCACGCAGGGCTCAGGAATAACGTGACACTTTTTCGTGCATGCAGCCGCCGTTCATCGATGTATCAGACGTTATCACGTCAAAAATAAAAATAATAACAATCAATAAATACATACATTTTACAGGCTTAGATTTTTTTACAGCATTTTGTTCTTTTATATAAATATTGTAAAAAAACTTAAATTTAAGACTATAAATGAATATGTGAATAACAATAATAATAATGCTGATTACGATACCCTTTATGGGGGGCCCATTTAGAGGACGGCAAGTCACCACCCGCCTAAATATTGTGACCCGCCAAGTAATGCCTCATTTACTTGGCGGGTGCCGCACCTCATTCCATAGACCAGTTCATTATCAATTTATCACGTAATATTTCATTCCAATAGCCCAGAACTGTACAAATGTCCCGTCTTTACAATAGGTTTCCTCTTCCTACCACACAAAAACAGTGTTTTTATAATATTTTGTTTGTAAAAGGGCCTCTCAATGTTGTCCATGCCTCCATTGATGTCCTTCAAAAGCCCGAGCCTAGCCCGTGATGTGAAAACATAATAATTCTTACACTAAAGACATAATGAAAACACTAATCGTCTCACCACGAAAGTCTAAGCGTGCGTAAGCACGCTTAGACAATATTTAACAGTAAAATTTGCACAGATAAACAGTGTTTAAATCTTTTATAAATAAATAATTATTAGGGGACATCTTACACACGGTCTCTGACCCCAAACTAAGCAAAGCTTGTGATATGGCTGCCAGAGACTGATATACTACATTTACATATTTTAAATACATACTTATATAGATAGTACCTAAATAACACCCAGACACAGAGCAAACATTTACGTTCATCACATAAATGCTTGCCCTGGGTGGGGATCGAACCCACGCCTCTTTGACCCAGAAATTAGGGTCACTAACCACTGAGTCACCGAGGCAGTCTTTTATGGTAAGGCGGTTAGTTTATATTTGCCAAAACAAAGAAGATCATTAACATAGAAAATAACTTACATCAAAGATTTCCGGATCGATGTAATCAGCGATGTTGTGTCCCTCCCAGAACTCGGGAATGGGATCGTGGCGCTCCTCCTCCGGAATTTCTGCGTAGTTCTTCTGCAAATCTACAAAACAAAAACAAATTCATGTAGAATGTCTAAAGTAGGAAGGAAGACTGACCTCGCCAAACGTTGCAGTGCGCATGAAGTATTCATAATACAAAAAAAAATGTATTCGTATTCTCGCAAATATAAAAACTCCCGACATTAACAAACCAAAATTCCATAAACAATACTTTGTAAAATTTGAAGTTATGTCCCTGGTGTCTATCTACATATTCGAAATATGTAAAAGAGATAATGCAAAATAGGCTCAGACTAGGTACAGTAGCTCAAAAAATCCGTCAAACTATGATAAATAAATGCGCAGAGTAAAACAACCGCATCAAATGCTTAATTTTTGAGTAATTTCACATTATCCAATTTGATTTTTGTTCAATCATTGAATTACTGTAATCTTGGTCACATGTAACCTTAATACCCGAATACACGAAATTACTTTTAATGGACACTGTTATTGTAAAAAATAACGGAAAAATCATTTTCCGAAAGAAACAAAGCAAATTATGAAATACTGTACCCTTTAGTGGCCCAATTTTTATGCATATTTGCAATATCTCCTTTGTCAAAAAGCACCCTGACTATTTTAACAAAGCGTCTGATAAAACGTACAAATTTAGATCTCAATATAGACATAAACTCTTGGAACCAAATTCTAACTTAACAATCCACAGTTCTAGCCCAAATTCTATGTATGTATCTAAAATCTCGACGTTAGTTCACCTAATTAGAATACAGAAATTTATGTGCAACAATTAGTGCTTGTAACCGAACACTTTGGCATCGCGCGGCGTTGTAGTTGGTTTGCAATCGCCTTACGGCTAACTAAAAAGCTTGCCCACTACGTAGTTTGGGCAGAGTTTTGGTTCGGACACTTTTTTTGCACGATTGTGGCTCTATAGATATTTGCTCGAAGTATGTAGGTGACAACGAGTAAAATTAAAAACGTGAATGTAACCATGTCTACCATAGCTTATTATACATAAGACACATTAAATTACGGGAAATGTTCTCTGTATATTACGTTAATCGCTCTCTCAAATGTTTATTACGCGACAAATCCTGTATTATAAGATTCTTACCAAGTACAAGTAGCGGCACGTAAGTCTAGCGCTGAGGGTACTGTGGAGGGGATGGCTGCGCATGTCGACAGCCATACTAAACTCATGCGCAGCCATCCCCTCCACACTTCGCTCAACGCTACACTTATATGCCGCGACCTGTACTAAGCCAGCTTTCGTTTCAGAGTCTCCTTTTAACTCTTTTCTAATTCTTACCGAGCACATAGTCGTCTCCCTCCTCCATCTCTATCTCCCTCTCTAACTTCCGTTTCCGAGTCTCCTTCTCTTGCTGAGCTTGTTTCTTGGCGAGGATGGAGGGGGGGATGCAGGGGGGACGCGCCTTGCCGTCCCGTGGGGAGGGGGTGGCAACGTGCAGACGGTTGAGAATGCCGTCCACCTGGAAGAAACAAACAAATCTTATTTTTTATGCATCAAAAACATATGTCCGTAAGTTGGTCGCTGAAATAGGGCTCAGACTAAGGCATGGTCACTGCATTAGGACGCAGAATAACACGCTGAAATAGACTGCAGACTAAGGTTTAAGCACAAACTAAGGTTTGGTCGCTGAAACACAGTGCAGAATAAGGTTTGATCGCTGGAATAGGGCGTCGACTAAGATTTGGTCACTGGAATAGGGCGTCGACTAAGGTTTGGTCACTGGAATAGGGCGTCGACTAAGGTTTGGTCACTGGAATAGGGCGTCGACTAAGGTTTGGTCACTGGAATAGGGCGTCGACTAAGGTTTGGTCGCTGGAATAGGGCGTCGACTAAGGTTTGGTCACTGGAATAGGGCGTCGACTAAGGTTTGGTCACTGGAATAGGGCGTCGACTAAGGTTTGATCGTTGGAATTGGGCCCAGACCGGATACTCGGCGATTTTTCATACAAAATCTGCTGTCTTACGCACACTATATATATTATTACACACTGTATTTATAGACAACACACATACGCACGGTCGCTACACGTGCATTTGTGTGCGGAACGTCTATGGCTGTCAGCGATCACCACATCGTGACGTCATGCCGCGTGAGTGAGACAGTTGCGTACTCGATTTGCAAAAATGAATATAAATCTAGTGCTTAAAAAAGTATTACAATTACTTAATTTGGAAGCATTTTAACAAAAATTAATCGATCTACTTCATTTGAAAGAAAATATCAAGAGGAAATTACCAGATAATTTAAAGTGAAATGAGGAAGACTCAAACGGGTGGGGAGTAACGAGTGACCGTTCTATACGTAGTATTATTATATCTTCTTTGCCCAGACTAAGGTTTGGTCGCTAAGGGGTTATTGGGGTATTGGTGTAAAATGTGACTTACCTTCTTGGTCCTCATTTTCTCAGTGACCCGGTGGCCTAACAGTCGCTCGCAGGCCTCTATCTTGACCTCTTGTACACCCTCCTCCGTCACGGTGGAGGTGCGCATTATCGGCACCACTGATAACTCCGAATTGCCGTCAGCACTGTAGGGAAATGAAATAATTTATAGGACGAAAAAGTACAAACTACAAGTGTACACAAAAATAACCAGTTTTTAGATTTTATAGAAACAATGAATAGGGGGTTTAGGTTTCAGAGACATAACTTTTAGAAAGTTTGTTTGAAAGTTTGTCTTCGGCCAACGCGTGAAATAAAATTTTTCTTTAGGTTTAGTATGAGTATAGTTATCAGTAGAGTGGGTATGAGTACGTGATACTACTTAACTAAGTTTACGGAAATTGGTATTGCAACCATGAATAGGTGGTGTTGACCAACACATACATCAAAAAACCAAAATTGAAAATTGACCATCGTAGAACAAATCGTAACCGCGTGCATGCGTGTCTGCGTGCGTGTGTGTGTGTGTGTGTGTGTGTACTCACTTAACAACATTCCCTTTCCATTCCTCTAACTGCTCAATTAGAGCACTCTTGTTGGGCGCGAGCTCCTCTGCTTGATGACGTCCATTTTGTGCGTGTGTGTCTGTGTGTGTGAGTGTACTTACTTGACAACATTCCCCTTGCTACATTCTACCTCTAACTGTTCAATCAGAGCCCTCTTGTTGGGCGCGAGCTCTTCTGGCTTCATGACGTCCATTTTCGTGTGTGTGTGTGTGTGTGTGTGTACTCACTTGACAACATTCCCCTTGCTGCATTCGGCCTCTAACTGCTCTATCAGAGCCCTCTTGTTGGGCGCGAGCTCTTCTGGCTTCATGACGTCCATTTTCGTGTGTGTGTGTGTGTGTACTCACTTGACAACATTCCCCTTGCTGCATTCGGCCTCTAACTGCTCTATCAGAGCCCTCTTGTTGGGCGCGAGCTCTTCTGGCTTCATGACGTCCATTTTCGTGTGTGTGTGTGTGTGTACTCACTTGACAACATTCCCCTTGCTGCATTCGGCCTCTAACTGCTCTATCAGAGCCCTCTTGTTGGGCGCGAGCTCTTCTGGCTTCATGACGTCCATTTTCGTGTGTGTGTGTGTGTGTACTCACTTGACAACATTCCCCTTGCTGCATTCGGCCTCTAACTGCTCTATCAGAGCCCTCTTGTTGGGCGCGAGCTCTTCTGGCTTCATGACGTCCATTTTCGTGTGTGTGTGTGTGTGTACTCACTTGACAACATTCCCCTTGCTGCATTCGGCCTCTAACTGCTCTATCAGAGCCCTCTTGTTGGGCGCGAGCTCTTCTGGCTTCATGACGTCCATTTTCGTGTGTGTGTGTGTGTGTACTCACTTGACAACATTCCCCTTGCTGCATTCGGCCTCTAACTGCTCTATCAGAGCCCTCTTGTTGGGCGCGAGCTCTTCTGGCTTCATGACGTCCATTTTCGTGTGTGTGTGTGTGTACTCACTTGACAACATTCCCCTTGCTACATTCTGCCTCTAACTGCTCTATCAGAGCCCTCTTGCTGGGCGCGAGCTCTTCTGGCTTGATGACGTCCATCTTGTTCAGAACTACGATCAGCGGCTTGTTCGTGAACAGGGGTTTGATGCTCTCGAATAGGGAGATCTGAAACCAATATAATAATAAATAAGTCAAAAAGATGACAGGGGTCTCGCCGTGCTTGGTCGAGAGCTCGGGCTCCCAACACGCGCTTGAGGCTACAGTTTTTCTGTAAACCACGACCACGGGCGGGGGTGCGGGCCCTTGCGGGTCCCCCCCCCACCCCCGCAGCGATCGAGCGCCTACAGAAAAGCGCTTCCCCGCGCGCGCCGCCGACCGCGGCCTCGCTCCGTCTGCTAGCGACGTCGAGCGGACCGCCCTGGCGTGCCGCACCCAAGCACCGAGCGCATTAGCGCGCACCGTACGCCAGCTTGCGGCCGCCTGCTGAACTGGCATTTGCCCCGCAAATGTCGACCTAGCCGCGGCCGCCCTGGAATAACCTAAGAGGGGCGTGATTACGCCGCCGGCTGTTGTGCCCGGGCGCGACCTGTCCCGGAACGAGCATCGCGTCCCTCCATCACTGCCACCACTTAACGACGCGTCGAGCTTGCTCCGCGGCGTCCACCCACACCTGACAAGACAACCAGCGCCGGGCTCGAGCGGTCGCTCGCCCGGCGCACCGGCGCGCCATCGCCTGCCTTGCCTCGACCGAGGGCTGCATGGCTCCATGTCCTGACGGAGTGCACGCCGTCGGGCGGGAAACCCACCGGCCCGCGGACGAGACGACACCACCGAGACGCGCCGCATCTGAAGCCACCATCGGGGTCGAGGTTCGCCTCCCCCGATACAATACCTGAAAACGACCAGAGGGCGGCCTAGCAAACCGCCCTCTTCGGCCCAAGCGCACACGGCGCCTGCCGACTTAGACTGACGCATCGGCGAGTGCGCGTAATGCGCCCCGAGCACACCGCGCCGCTCGTATATCGAGCGACGCACACTCCAGCGGCCTGTCGACGTAGTCCAGGCCACAACCCCGCAGACGCGACCAGGGACGTGCTGGCGCCAGGCCCGCTGACGCGCCGCCTCCCGGTTGGTGCCCGGCGACGCCGCGCGCGGCGACCTGATGAGTCGACGACCCGACGCGACTGCGGCGCGACCCGCTCCGCCAACTCGTGTGCCCTTCACCGAGTGGGCGCATGCGGGCCGCTTACCACCATCAAGACCTCGCGCCCCTCGACTTTGATCGGGGCGCACACTACCGGACCTGACAAACTACTGGACATTCCTGCGCTTCGCGCCACCACCTGAACCCTCATCTCGCGACGCCCAGCGTCGCGACGTCCATCCTTGGAGCCGCTGCTGTCGCTTATGCGACGCGCGGCCCCTACCGGGCTCCGCCACTACGCGGGCCTGCCTCGGCGGCCGGGGTCGAGCCTCTCCCCCGGCGCCGCTTCACTGCATACCTGTGCCTAGAGGCACACCACGAGACCTACCGAGTAGGCGTCGCTCCGCCTTACGCGTGAGCTCGACGCCGCTCGATCATCGTCGTCGACACATCGCTCGACGACCGCCTACCAAAGGGGCAGTTAGAGACGTGGTGCCTGGCTCGCGCGGCGGCGCGCTTGAGCCGGGCCAGCGATCCCACTCCCCATCTCCGCATCGCTACAAGACCGGCAGGTCGAGAGAGCATTGCTCCGCGCTTCAGTTGGACTTGGTCGAGTTTACTCCCGAGTTCAACCATTTGAAGCTGCGTTCGCCTGACCGGGTACGCCACCGGATCGACGTGCGTCACGTCGACACCCATTCGAAGAGGAGGAGATGCCGCCTGCACCCGGCGGTTGCAGGTTGTGAGGACTCCGAATCTGAGAACCACAAAGCCATGACGGCCGACGATAGTCTGCCAGAATGGCGGGGAGAGGGCGCTGAGAGATGCCGCCCGACCTCGCGGTCGGGATTGGGTACTCGCGCCCTCCCTTTACAATGCCCTACATCCAGTGTGGTGTAGCGTCCAGCCCCAGTAAGGAGGTTCGCCTCGAAGCTGGTCCCTGACTCCTGACGTTTAATACAGGAGGAGAAGATCCACATGTCATGTCATGTCAAGATGACAGGTGATTTATTTTGGCTTAACATATAAATAAGCATTGCCATTCAGTGTGGTAATGCTACCAGCATGGTTTTAGTAACTTTCGACAAAATTAATGCAGATTTTTTTTAACGATTTCTGATGATCTGCATAAGCAGATGAATATATCTACTTCTAAAAATATGATAAAAAGTTGATATGTTTCTATAAATAAAGAATCCGCCAAATGCGAGTCGGATTCGCTCACGAAGGTTCCGTACCGTGTTGGATCCCCTTAGCCGCATTCCTCTTACCATTATTAATTGCGTGCAAAAAACTTCTAAGAAATCACGTTTGATGTATGGGAGCCATATTCTGTTTTAGTATTTGTTGTTATAGCGGCAACAGAAATGTCCGTGTCAGAGGCCTTCAGGCGGCCTAAAAACTCTGACACCAGGGCTAGCCACCCGGCCTATACGAACTTACTTTTTTTATAAGGTCCAAGCCTAAAATCGTAAAAAAATCTGATGATTCATGACATACCTACAGGTTTACCGAGAACTGGGGTACTAAGCCAAAACTTAAATTAAAAATTTAAAAAACCCCCGACACAAAAACCTACCTAAAAAAAGTACGAAATCTTATCTTTCATTTGACAACCATTTTGGGCACATTTATAGAATTTTGGTTCTTCCATCCCCACTTTAACCCACCATAACTCTTAAACGGCTCAATCGATTTTTAAATAACATAGCTAAGAACACTCTCGATTAAGTCTCCTTTCATCCAAAAAAAACTAAACTGAAATCGGTTCAGTGGTTCGGGCGCTATGATGCCACAGACAGACACACAGACAAACAGACACGTCAAACTGATAACACCCCTCTTTTGCGTCGGGGGTTAAAAAGGAGGTGATCATTATGAACAACTAAGCAAGAAATAAATGAATTATGAAATTTTTTTACAAGGCCAACGCGGAATTCGAGAAAAAAAATAATCTGTTTAGTACATTTTCATCTATTCCGAGCTGGCCCCATAGTAAATTCAATTTCAATCATTTATTTGCAACATATGTAGATATTACATGCAGTTCACAAGTTACATGTTTAAGATAGTTATATACATATGACCCTATAAGGGTGTGGCAAATTTATACAATTAGTCACCTTAAAAAGTTACAAATTATTTTAATATTATATATTCAAATTGTTAATAATGTCAATAATTATTTAAGTTCATTATATTACATCATGCTTTTTCATTTAAAAATTCATTAACAGTATAGTATGCTTTTTCAATTAAAAAATTCTTTAATCTAAATTTAAATGTCATATCACATTCTGATTCTTTTATATTCTTAGGTAGTTTATTATAGATATCTATTATTTTAACAAAAATACTTTTACTAAATAGAGCTTTCCTAACTTTAGGCACTCGTAGCGTATTTTGGTGTCGTTTCGACTTTAAAGTCTCAAAGTCATTTAAATTATTCCGTACAAGCAGAGCTGCCTCATGGATATACATCGAGGGCAAAGTCATTATTTGCAGTTTTTGGAAGTACGGCTTGCATGAGTCTCTAGGCTTCAGTCTACAAATTGCCCGAATGCATTTCTTCTGGGCCCTAAATGCCGATTCTTTTTCTGTACAGTTACCCCATGCAAGAATACCATACCTCAGTGTGGAGCCGACGTATGCATGGTAGGCACTTAATAGGGCTTTATCATTGGCTACCTTGCGTAACATATAGAGTGCGTACGAGAATTGACTTAGCTTCGTACACACATGCTCAACGTGACTGTTCCATGACAGATTGGAGTCTATATGAAGTCCTAAAAATTTAGTCTTTTGCGTTTCGTCAATTTGTCTACCATTATAATTAATATTTAAATTGTCAAAATTTGAATTAATATTTTTAAAAGTCATAATGTTAGTTTTGTCCAGATTCATTTTAAGATTATTATTTTGGAGCCAATCTATAATTGATTTCAATGAGTCATTTATATTGTCCTCATGTCTGCCGTTCTTATTGTCTGTAAAAATTGCAGTGCTGTCATCGGCAAACATAACCATGGGGTCATCTATAACTTGTGGGAAATCATTAATGTATATCAGGAATAATAAAGGTCCCAGGATGCTGCCCTGTGGCACTCCATATTTTACAGTTCTTAGATCTGACTGGTATTTTTCTTCTATTTTAGTGCCCATATTTAACCTCGTGATTTCTGTATATTGTTGTCTATTAGTAAGATATGTTTTTATTAAGTTTAATATATTGCCTCTTATGCCATAACACTCCAGTTTTTTTAATAGGATGTTGTGATTGACGCGATCGAAAGCCTTTGTCATATCCATAAAGAGAGCATTGACCCTTTTTCCGTTATCAAGGCCTGTGTATACAATTTCCAAAAATTTTAGATGCGCCATATTTATGGACTTGCCCTTTCTAAAGCCCACTTGGTTAGGAGAAAAAATATTAAAAGTTTCAAAGTATTTGCTAAGCCTTAGATGAATAACCTTTTCAAAAACTTTGGAAAAGATTGGTATTAGGGCAATGGGTCGATAGTATTGCATTTCCTCTTTATCTTGTTTTTTAAAAATAGGTATTATTACAGATGTCTTTAGCTTGTCGAGAAATACACCATCTTCGATGCTTCTATTAATGATGTGAGAGAGAACAGGTGAAATTATTTTTGATGTTAATTTTACTATCTTGGTGCATATCCCATCGTAGCCAGTACTTTGTGTATTTTTCAGGGTCAGTATTATATTATCAACTTCGTTCTCATTAGTTGGTTCCATAAAGCAAGAGTTAGGTTCAGAGTGCCTCAAAGTATCTGATGTTTTAGTATCACTAACCGAGCTAGTCTCTACTTCATCTATGAAAAAGTTGTTGAAACATTGCGTGATTTCTTTTGGGTCAGATATATTTTTTCCGTTTACTTTTACATGTGTGATTTCGTTTTTAACATTATGCTGTTGATATTTATTGATTATGTCCCAGACCGCTTTTGATTTGTTACTGGCTTGTTGTACGTGATAATTATTTTGAGCCTTTTGCGTCTGTTTAATGACTCGTTTCAGCCTAGCAGAGTACTGTTTGAAAATTATTTTATCATTATTTTGCAAGGAATGTCTATACTTCTGGAGCAAACAACGCTTTCTCTTTGCGCAATTTTTATTACCCTTGCTTAGCCATTTAGGTCTCTTAATTACGGAGATTTTAGCTTTGACTACAGGGAAACAAAGATCGTAGAACAATAAGAAAATTTCAGTGAACTCGTTGTAGGCTACATTCGCATTTTCAGCTTTGTACACGTCATTGAAGGATAGAGAGCTCAGGCATTCAAGGAATTTATTGATATTGTCTTGGCCATAATCTCGTTTCATCCTGAAAAAGTGGTTGATGAAGAAACTTTTTTTAACCGGGCATTTCAAAATCTGAGCAGTATGATCAGACAATGCATGTTCCACTACAGTGGTTTTGCATCCTCTTACATTATGGGCAATGTTGTCCAGGCAAGTTTTACTACTAAGTCGGGTGGGTTCATTTATGCTCAGTTTAAGATTAAATTGCGATATTATTTCTTCAAATTGTCTAGTAGCGGGTTCTTTTTTCAGTAAGTCTATGTTAAAATCGCCACAAATAAAAATTTTCTTATTGCGATAGCAAATACGTTCTAAGAGTTTCCTAAGCTTCAAGAAAAATTGCTCAAGATTCGACACTGTTTTCCTTGGAGATCTATATATACATACTATAATTATGTTGTGTTCTACCAATTCAATACCACAACATTCAAATATATTTATTTCGCTTAAAGAATTGATATCAGGCAGAGGTTTATACTTATGCTGATTATAAACTAATATACAAGATCCACCAGTTCTATTGTGTCGGCAATACCTGGCAGCTAAATCATAATTTGCCATGTTAAGTAAATTAGAATCATTTTCTACCATATTGTGCTCAGTGACACATATTACGTCAATAAAGGTATTAGTTTTTCTTAAATTATCGACGCTTATAGTGAGATCATCTGATTTATTTATTAGACCATTAATGTTTTGGTGCATAATATGGATAAAGTTATACGCGAAAAAACTCTTTATTTACTGTAGCTTCGCTATGTTCATCAAGCAATGTTGGCATATCATTAATATTAATATCCCCTTCTGTTTGTGTGTACTTATTAATTTTTATGGTTTTACTGGAAGTATTGCGACTCATCAAACGGTTATTTAATTTATATTGGTAGTCTAAGCGTATTATGTCTCTTAAGATATGTCTAGCCGTATATAAGATGACATTTTTACTCTTCGATGCATATCCACTATGACCGGTCTCAATTAAATTTACATTATTGTATTTGTTACATATGGATCTCAAATCACCATTTAGCTTTTCGACTCGTAGTGATTTGTTGTATGGGATTTCCCAGATAATTATATTTGGTTTAACTATTTTTGTCAAGAAACTGTTTAGGTGAGTTTGAAATTCATATGGACTCTTTTCATTTGCACCACCGAGTAGGATGATGTAATCGTTGTTAGTTAATTGGTTTAATTCTTCTTTTTGGGTATTTAAAATGTCTTGAAATTTCGCTCCTGGTTTTAGGGTACTTTCAACAATGAAATTGGGGCCTAATAGATTAGCTAATGTTGATCGTAGATGTCGTCCTTGTTGATCAGCGATGATGACTATTTGACTTTTCGGTGCTACATTTTCAGGCTTGTTAGTTGCAGTCCTATGTATCTTCAAATCTTGTTTCATTTTTGGTGGAGATTCTATTATTCTATTATTTGATAAGAGATTGCTGCTGAATTCTTTTTCGTTGGGTAAATTGTTTGAAGTAGAATTTACATCATAATCTTGAGGTTTATTAGGCGGCTTTGTGTATTTTACTGGAGTTTTGAACGGAGAATTAACTGTACTGCTCGTCCTTTTTTTCTTAGATTTTGGTTTAAAGTTGTTCGTAATGATAGTTTCAATCACCCCCCTTCGGCGTAATACGGGGCAACCATATAACCCTATAATAGGGTATTACAGTCATTTTTGAAAAGTATCTCAGTCAGATTCTGTTGGTCTAATAAACAACTAAAACAATACGAAAAAATAAAATTCAATCGTTAAGTACTTTGAAAATGCATTTTAATTTTACAGTTTCAAAATTTCGCGCGTAATTTACGAAAACGATGGATGTCATTATTTTACTCTGTGTACGTGAATGACGTCACTAGGCTATGTAAACAATGCGCGTAAATATTTTTCACGATGGTGTTTTTGTGTGTGAGTTTGAGATTAAAGTTTAAAATGAGTTATTATAAAATGGTTAATAATGAGTTATCGTTGGTGTGTTGTTCCTGGAATACTAGTGTACCAACACCGGACAAACTATTCAATGTTTACATAGCCGTATGACGTCATAGCAAAGCGGCGACTATTTTATGCACAGATTAAAAAAACGGAATATTTTGTATTGATTTTTAAAATTCATTTTGTTATTTTACGATCTAAAACAAACATTTTCCGATTGCTTTTTGCCTAAGCTATCTCAAAAATACATTTACAGATATTTTCTCGGTCATAGTAAAATACCCTATTAGGCCTGTATAAATGTGTAAAAAATGCAATATACAGGGTTATTTCTAATCAATTAGCATCCTTTCAGGGGCTTATTCTGTACATCTAAACTAACAACTTTTGTTCTACGACTTTTGTCAAAACTCAAAAAAAAAAATGGCTTTTCCATAGAAAAATTTCGTTCACCCGCGACAAAATGTATGGAACAGCAGATTTTTTTTTGAGTTCTGAGAAAAGTCGCAGAACTAAAGTTGTTAGTGTTGATGTACAGAATAAGCCGCTAAAAGGATGTTAATTGATTAGAAATAACCCTGCAGAACAGGACCATTTTTTAGGGTTCCGTACCAAGGGTAAAAACGGGACCCTATTACTAAGACTCCGCTGTCCGTCCGTATGTATTGATGTATTTTGTATATGTATTATGATGTATTATTGACGTATATGATGTATTTCGATTGCCGCTTTAACAACAAATACTTAAAACTGAATAAAATAAATATTCCCATACAACAAACGTAATTTTTTTGCAGAGGGGCTCCCATACGGTACGGAACCCTTCATGCGCGAGTCCAACTCGTACTTGGCCGATTTTTATATTTTATACTAAGATATCATTGTCACAAACTTTTAATAAGGGATCATCTCTGACATCGTGAAAAAAATATAATTACGAGTATAATGCTTCTTGACATTTTTCGATATTGTATAAACTTTTTTTTTCGCACCTTTTTTTACCTGTACTTGTATAATGCTATGTCCGCACTGCTCGGACGGGTTTATGAAGTAGAGTACGGCAGCACGTAAGTGCGCGAGCGCGGTTACAGCCTGCATTTATATCACGTAGTGTTAGCAAGGCCTATGTCCGTATGATGATGACGTCATATTACCTGTTCCTCAATGCTGTGTCCGCATTGTTCCGACGGGTCTATGAAGTAGAGTACGGCGGCACGCAAGTGCGCGAGCGCAGTTACAGCCTGCATTTCTATCACGTTTCGCTCTTCTAGCGGGTGGTCGAGGATGCCGGGCGTGTCTATCACCTGAAAATAACATTAAAGTTATAAAATGTCCTTTTTAACAAACGAAATGTCGTTAAGTCCAGTGTTAATTTTTTCTATCCAAATATTTCGATGATTAAACGCGAAGAAAGTCACAATTCAAAAAAATATGAATCGTTTATTGTTTTTGTTGAGTATTTGTGGCAATTCTTTGATGGGAGAAAGACACTTGGAATGTGGCCCTTTTGCATTTAGTCCGCGATTTGATAGCAGGGGACCGTTTAAGTATTACGTAAGCAGATTTATTACAATTATTTACTCCCCCTCCCCCCTTGTCAGCAAAAGTAAGCAAAGCTTTTACCCCCTTCCCCCATTCTTACGTAAACATTGGTACCTATATGCATTTTTTTTATTGATTTGTGAGCAGCAGATTTAATTCTAGAAATAAGCAAAGGATAAACCCCGCCGCGCACATGATGGCTGGCACATGCGTCACACTCGTGATCGGGTGCTGCATGCGGGTCGCCGGTTTGCTCGCGGCATTCACGCAATGCACTCAAACTACTAACTTACACTAACATTTAAACTAACCCATCTCTATAGTACAGTCGCATTCTTTAAAATGTAACTACTCATCAAAGGGCACAGACCCTGGAGTCTGTGGGTCAAAAATTTAAATTAAAAAAAAACCCCGCGCCCCTGTAGTGCTTACGTAATACTTGAACGGCCCCCAAGGGCGGATTCAGACATTGATTAAAGTTATCAAGTTGTAGTAGTTAGTTGACGGAAATTATGCGACCCTACACAACATTGTTTACGTTTTTTTTTTTTTCAAATAAATAGTTTTGATTCGAGATTTTATGTGAGCAAAAGATATCAAATTATTTCGAGAAAACGCAAGATACGAGCAATGCAGAAAATTCTACTGCTATATGCGCAACGTCAGAGAGCGAAAAATGCAGTTTCTTATAAATTATAATGTTCAAGTGATTCAAGTGCTAACTTGAATCCTTACTAATATTATGAATCTGAAGAGTGTAGTTCGTTGGTTTGTTCGTTAGTCTTTTACGGAGCAACAGAGTGAGGGATCGACTTGGCTTTTAACCAACTATAACGATGTATCGTTATGTCGTATACTCGTAAAATTACTATATGTGACTGCAACGTGCCCAATATGCCCCGTCCTTAATCCTTACCCCTGTCTCCCCACATCTCTGCAGCCGACCCTGCACTATGCACATTTTGCTTGCACGGCCCAGGCGCAGGGTGACAGGGGCTAGCGATGCCATTCAGCCCGCGACCTCCCTATGCGACGCTTGTTTTGCATAGTCGCGAGCTAATCATTTTCATTTAATTTTTATGCACAACATTATTGTGAAATATTAATTAATAATTAAATTAGTAACGAATTATTTCTTAAGTCAAATTCAGTGCTTCAATCCCCAATTGGGTTTTTGTTGAACATTTAATAATATTAAATTGTAAATATAGGTAGATTCTTTACTCTAATATTTTGTAAAATTCTTTTCTATATTTATTTTTTTTATTGTGAACTCCGTCTGATTGTGAGGCTGACATTGTACCTGTACCTTCCTTTTTTTTTTTTTGTATGTTTGTCAGACTTCTCCTCCAACACAAGTCGGAGACGTTAGCAACAAACACTATTACATCATCTTGCGATTTATGCCTGTACCTTCCTACGGGAATACCGCAATCAGAGGAGTCACCCAACGGTCCCGCAACTTCAATTGGACAATATTTCCAGGGTCCAAGTTTTGGGGACAAGACATCCCAGCACTACACCATCTCCGACGGCACGACCCTAGAGGACGTTTTCCTCAGTTCCCGCTCAGGACTCCGGCGGCGCCACTACCGCGTTCTCCCGCCGCGTCGCCGCGTCGGTTCCCGTTAGGAGCAAGGGAAGTGCTCGGCTATAACTACCTAGTGGCTGCGTAACGTTACATATGATGATCCGGGCAATTGTTAAACCCGAAAATAAATGTTGTTAACCCTTTGAAGTTGTCAGTGCGAGCAAGCGCGCGCGATATGTTACCGCCACTCGAACACCTCTTTTTTGCCTCACGGCGCCAGCCCGGCGAGACCACTTGATAAACTTATCATAAAATCTTAAGTACTGAACCGATTTGTATTCTGTAAATGTAGTTCTGATGAGAAATATATTACCTATCCGATATGTGACAAATATACAATTTTTTTAAAGTTATAAATATTGATTTTCAAATAAGTCAAAAATAGATGAGTTTTTTGTCAAGGTAATTTTCTCTCATTCTCGGCTCGATTTTGAGGCTAGAATATCTACCCCGGCACTAAGAAGGAACCATATTTTCCACCAAACCTCCTTTTCATGCTAGTTTATAATAAAAATCAACTAAAAAATCAAAATGAAGTCGATTATTTTTTGTCACAACTAAATAGCACTTGACTAATATGAATGGCGGGCTTATTTTACAGTTCATTCTCTAAACAACAGATGGATATAAAATTCCCATGCTATAATCGACTCTATACCCTTGTGAAAAGGTTTTAAATGACCTGTAGTACGATGGTTCAAATCCGCACCATTAGCCATAGACGGATGCAAACATTCTAGTATTTTTGTTGGTTCGGATTGGAATCATTAGCCGTCAAGGGGTTAATCGCCACGTATGATATCAGAGTTTGGTAACCAGTATCATACGAAGAAAAAATGATCGTCGTAGGATACTGGTATCCAAGTGACAGGATTTATTACTTTTCTGATACCCTTCATCATGTTTGGTAACCAGTATCCAGTAAGGAATATATCATTCTGCCGATGAAACCAACTCGGCAAAACTGTGAAGATCGCATTCTGTACCTACGCTTATTGTAAAACCCTCGCTTTATTGAAAACATACAAGAAAACAAGAAAATTGTTCAACTGTGAATCGTTTATTACCTACAACCTATTGGAATAAAATGGCGAAATGATTTCTGCGTGCAACGTTACTGGCAGCTCTATTTATTATTATCTAGATTATTATATTTTGAGTGAAAGAGTAACAAAGATCCATACATCCATCCATCCTTACAAACTTTCACGTTTATAATATTAGTAGGAAGTAGGATAAATCAAATTAATATTACAAAAATAAAAGTCTACAATTATGTTTAAATTGATTACATTGTCAAGATTAGTTAGTCAATATTATGTTAGTTGATTACAATGTCATGGATTATAATAATTTTTTAAATTATTTATAACTAGCTGACCCGGTGAATTTCATCTCACCATCTGTCAACTGGAACATTTTGTGTGGGAAAATCAAATTCATGTTTTAATTACATTACTCACTACATTTTTATATTTTCTCACCGTTTAAACCTTCCCTTAGCTTCCACGGATATTTCAAGACCAAAATTGTCCCAATCGGTCCAGCCGTTTTTGAGTTTTAGCGAGACTAATAATAACAATAGTGGTTATTCATTTTTATATATAAGAAGATAATATTTTGTTTATAAATACTAACCTGCCAGCGCAGATATTTGTAGTCAGTGTGTCCCACGTACAAGCTCTTGGTTGTGAACGCGTATGGCTGCACTTCCACGTCGGCTCGGGTGATCTATAGCAACAAAAACACTATTACTACGAGTATTACACTATTACTACGAGTATTACTACGAGTATTGTTGGACGAGAAGACCAACTGCTCTATCTATATGCAGACACCTACTTCTCTTCTTCTTTTCAGCTATAGGACGTCCACTGCTGGACATATGCCTCCCCTAAAGATCTCCAATAAGACCGGTTGGAAGCAGCTTGCATCCAGCGCGATCCTGCGGTCTTTATGAGGTCATCCGTCCACCTTGTGGGTGGACGTCCTACGCTGCGCTTGCCAGTACGTGGTCTCCACTCGAGAACTTTTCGACCCCATCAGTCATCAGTCCTCCGAGCTAAGTGCCCTGCCCACTGCCACTTTAGCTTGCATGAACAAGTTTTTCATATTTATGACCTACGAAGCGGAGGAGGTACTCAATTCGACGCGAATAGTTTTTTTTATCATCATCCATCCATCCATCAGCCATAGGACGTCCACTGCTGGACATAGGCCTCCCCTATGAATCTCCAATAAGACCGGTTGGTAGCGGCAATTTTTTTTTAAAACCACACATAACTTTTTTCATAGTAGCCCGATTTCAATAATTCTTTTTTTTTTATTTTAGCGAGTATTCTTCGAAATTAGTCCCATTTAAATTTTATCGAAATCGACTGAGCCATTTTTGATATATCAACAATAATGTGAAAAATGCTACATCGATCATCGATGAAATATTCGCGAATTCTGTACACGGGTGAATTTAGTCATGCCAATTTTTGAAAAAAAATAATTATTCAACAAGTCTTTCATTGGCAGACATGATGTTGAATTGTTGAGTTATACAGCAAGACATTTTATTCAGTGCACAAATTTTTATCGCGCAATAGATATCATTAATCATTAATAGAACATATTTCGCTCATAAAAAGATCAAATTTTTTTTCATCAATTTTTTGTCAAACTATCCCAAAAATAATTAAATTGCATGCACCTTACACTCCAGACAATAACTACTACCTAAAACGTATAGCTAGCTCTCTCAAGGTCAGTGCTACCGGTCAATGGCCCCTCACCGTAGGTAAATAGTCCGCGCGGCGTACAACTCGCCCCCCTCGGCTCTTAGTAGGTACAATACCTACGTCTCGCGACGCAGCGACGTAGGTATTCAGACGTAGGGTGACATTGATAACCCCGTTTATCTGTATACTTTCTCTTGAAGTTATTTTTATATTTTTGTACCAAAGTGAGTGAAAGTAAAATAGAGGTTTAATTATTTGTTTATTATACTTTCCGTATGCAAAGCTTGTGCACTGGAAATAAAATCACCCTTTACCTTGTTGATGAAGCTGGATTTGCCGACGTTGGGGAAGCCGCAGATGATGATGGTGCGGGTGTACGGGTCGATGGACGGCAGACGGGCTAAGTGTTGCCGCACCTAATCGGAAAAAAACATGTCAAATTAGTAACAAAAACCCATAAAGACGAATTGGAAAATTCGAATTCTTTTAGAAGATACAAAACAACTATTTACGTTGGAATGGTTTGGGTGTCTCATTGTACTCAAACAAGTTGAGCAAAAAATAACATACATTCTTTTCTCGAAGCAAATCAGGCTATTTTCAACCCCTCGTAACTATAGCATTAGAACCTAAAATTAAGAGGAAGGATGGTCTGTAATTTTCCATACAAACGTATTACGCTGTTTTATTCCTGGAAAATACTTTTAGAGCCTCAATTTTTTGTCATAAAATTAAATTTAGCTGTTTAGACTACTCTGTCTTTTCTTTTTCTTGATAAATTAATTATCAGGCAAAATATGACCCTTCAAAATCACAAAAAAATTCACCATTATTACTGACGTCTTTAGAGACCTACCAGAAGAGACTAAATAATATCTAACGAAATATAAAATGACAGAATCATGAACACATGTTTTTTTTAAATTTTGACATAAAAAACACTTGATTGATCTTGTTTTTGAAGAAGAAAACAGCGTAATACGAAACGTTGTCTCGCCATGTTTTTGTAGGTATAAATCGCTCTGAGCTGCAATTGTCCCTATCGCACGATGCGGGGGTAGGGTCGAGGTGTGGGAGGTTCAAACCTATACGTACACAAGCACTAGGGATGTAGTAATAGTCGATATTTTTGTCGATGCTCTAGTGATGTCCATCGATATCGATGTTTATTATAAAGATTAGTTATTTTTCAAGTCCTGTGATTTGACCGTTGTATGTTTGTTACTTTTGAAGAAAAGATTTTATGTATGGAATATAGGCGTTTAGTTGCTGCGACATTTTGCAGCGATTATACAGAATATCGTGCTGTATCCGCAGACATCTAAATGAGTTAGGCGCAGAATAACCAATTCTCTTAATGCCCAACTAATCTGGGAATGCTCAATTCTACGAAAGCATAATTCTATGAATGCCCAGACGCAGATGACACTTCGCCGTAATTCGCTAATTATTGCGCATGTGCGCACAATGCCGACGCCGCGTGGCGTAGTGGTAAGCACGGGAGTGCGCGCGGGAGACATGAGGTTGGCGGGCGGTTGTGTCCGTGCAGCGTCTTGTCTCTCTGGCTCCTGCACATACCTATAAGTATTTTGCCTATTGCGCAGCGTTCTGCGCCTAACTTTCCATCCGCTGACTTGTGTGGCGCGAATTATACGTGAGATTCATTCGAGAAAACAGCCCCATTGGCTATCCGTTCATTGAACTATGTGCCTTGCTCTTTGTCATTTTAACTTGGCTATCCGCTGAGTTTTGCTGAAAAGTGTGTAGTAATTTGTGGATGTTCTATCCTGTATTTATATGGTGTGTGCTACCCACTGCTGCTTTAATTTGCTAATAGTTTCAACTTTTTTAAACTTATTCAAAGTAGAACCTAAGTATGACAAGCAGTTCTCCAAACAGTAAGCATTGCATCTGTTTAATTGAATTCTTAATTATTTTTTATACTACTGGACTACTCGCGCAATGAATATACGGGAATAGTTACAATATAAAAGGCAAGAAGTTTTATATGTCCAGATATACAGGGTTATCCAGAACTGGTGTACTAAGCCGAAAGGAGGTGATTCGGACTATTATTATGAACAACTTTTAATATATGTGGCCAAACCGAAATTCGAGAAAAAAACCAATCGTGTCAAACATTTTTTCGAGTCCAAGTTGCAGTTTTGTATGGAACAGCTGATTTTTAGTTCACGGAATCCGCAGCTGGACCCATATTCATATATTCATATAATTTATTTATTTTATTGGTATCAAAATACAAGATACAAGTCAATCCAAATCAATTACAATTGTAGTTATAATTATAATATCCTTAAAATTTCAGCTTAGCTAAAGCAAAGCATAATTATCTTAAAATTACAATAACTTAAAATAGCTGTAGTTAAATTAATCAAATTATATATTTAAATAAATGATTAAATATTAAATTGTAAAAACAAAACGATAATCATTCAATATAAATCTGAACAATGCTACAATATCAAAACTTAAAATGACAAAAATTGCATAGTTAATAAATTAACAAATATGAATTTGTAACAAAATATAGTAAACATAGTAAACTTTGTTCATAATAACGAACGTGTAGGTAGGTACACCTCTGAAACCTCCTTCACTTTGTAAAACACGACTTTGTAAACAGGTATCGTGTATGCACCAGTAGACGTCACGTGACAGAAATGATGATGATGAATTGAGAAACCTTTCATTTTGACTGACCTACAAAAAGAAGGGGATTTGCAATTCGTGTATGATAAGATAAGATAAGATATATTTATTGGCCTTATAACTACAAACGTTACACTAGGCAAGTCAAATTTACAATTGTATCACAAATAATCACAATGCATAAAATTCAAAAATAATAATAAAAACAAAACTTAAGTAATACAATATCAATTAGGTAGAAACAACTATTATAAAATTAGCAAAATTTAAAACTGTTAGGTAATTCAAGGGCTTAAAAATAGGTACTAATTACTTCACATATTCGATTTTTCCGAGCCGATTCTCAAGTTTATTTTTACAAGTTTATGTTTAACTTGCAATGTATGTATGTATGTAAATAATATATTTTTTTGGGTTAAACCATGCAACGCAATTTTGAAGCAGATATTGAAGCTATCTGTTATTTATTACGTACCTAAATCACTTGAAAGATTTTATACCCCTAAAATTGTGTAATATTCGAAAATTTATAGGTTGAATTAATTTTAAAGTTTAGATTCTTCTTTTTGGACTATTTAATTTAAATAAAAGCTTGTTTTTAATAAGATTTTACACTTTGTTTATTGTCTGTTGAAGAGTTATGTGCGTATTTTCCTTAAAAAAAGTTATTTGGTATATCTTAAGTTAGGTATTTGGTAGAATTTTCAGTATGTATTATGCAGCGCCTACAGAAATCGATTAGTTAAATAGCTATTTTTGTTTGCAGCTTTTGGATTGAGGTCAATTGTGTAAAGTTGGCTATTTATAAGGTTTTTTCAAAAAATATTATTCGAAAGAAAATTAAAATCAATATACCTACTTCGCCTATATGTGTAAAAAAAGATAATGTAGCTTTCTAATTCGATTAAAAATATTCAGTATAAAGGTTTTCGTTTGCTATGCGCTATCCCAAAAAACCGGAGCTTATGTACCTACCATATTTTGCTACAATTCAAAAGAATACACCAGCCGTCCGCCTGAGCTAGGAGCGCGGGCGGGCGCGGGAAGGGCGCGGGCGGTGTTGTTGCGCAGCACACACACAAATACAATTGCATCACACCACACATAGAAGCTCCCTGGCTTGGGCGCATCGCGACAGCAATAGTTTAGCCAAATACCTACTTCTCAAATTCCTTGGCGCTCAGCTTTCCTCTTAAAAAATCTTAAAAAATGTGTGTATCGCGTTTAGGTCCAAGTACCCATTTTTACATCTTTACATATTTAGTGTGTTTTTACCTTCGAGCAAATATCTACAGAGCCACAGTCCCTAAGAGAAAGTAGTTAAAAAATGTCCGAGCGCCGTCATACATACCGACTTAGAACGGTCTGTTTTCTCGAACTTCTACGTTAAGTCATCTAATTAGTGCTCGGAACCAAGCAAATTCGACGTTGTAGTCGGCTTTACGACTAACCAAAAAGCCTGCCCACTACGTAGCTTGGGCAGGGCTTTGACACTTTTTTTGCACGATTGTGACTCTGTAGATATTTGTTCTATGTTTTTTTTACAGATATTTTCTGCAACCTGAGTGGTGTGAGACATGTATGAGTACTATGATTGACAGAAAATAAAGCCATTGGGTAAAATGTGATAGTATCCACTTGTTTTTTTTTTATATATTTAAATTAATGTCGGAGTGTGTGCATCTGAGCTGCACGACCTTATCCTACCATCCCCTTTATACTACAGGACAAGTAGGAAGACACCACTGTCGATTTACGATACGTACGAAGCGGTTTGACTCAACATTTCTGATTCGTACCGCCAGGGAATGGAACAGTCTTCCTGCTTTCTTGTTTCCTGCCCGGGTAGCACGGCAAGGGGAGAAAACCATTTTATCCACTCTTAATGTCAGATGTCATTGTCAATCCATACTTTATTTCCTCTTCGAGGGGATATAATGGTGGAAAGACTATTAGTCCCTTTGCCATGCTTTCCGTGCTGAGAGATATAATCTAAAGCTTTTCAACGTCAGAGTGAATAGGTATCTTCTAGGTCTGCGTGCTTCATCTTCGAACACAACGTCGCTTACCATCAGGGGAGTTGATGGTCAAGCGCGGACTTATTAGCGATAAAAAAAATGTCCCTCAGACTCCAGGGTCTGTGCATCCACTTGTTTCAAACAAACCTGTTCTAAATAGGTGAGGTTGGCGGCCTGTCGCTTCATGATGGTGGCCATACGACCGAGAGCAGCTTTTTTGAGCTGCTTACAGCGATACAGCGAGTCTCCGTACTTGAGCAGGCGGACATAGTCTTTTGCTACACTGAAAATAACAAGTGTCAAATTAAGTACATAACATTAATAATATCCCGTCCAAGCCGCTGATGGATGTAATAAGAAGTCTTTAAAACCGCGGTTTTAAAATCGATGACCTTTTGACGTTTCATTTGACGCTTTCCTCTTTTGTACACTTTCTTTTTGACGGAGGAGGTACTCAATTCGACGCGTATATTTTATTTATTTTATGTGTAACCACGCATAACTTTTTACATAGTAGTCAGATTTCAATAATTCTTTTTTTATTGGAAAGAGTATATTTCGAAATTGGTCCCATTTAAATTTTATCGAAATCGGCCGAGCCATTTTTGATAAATCAACAATAATGTGAAAAATACTGCATCCTGCATTGCATCCTGCATTTTTTGCGAAAAATAATTATATAATCACTGATAAGATCACTTAAAACTAGTAGCCAAACATTAGAGCTCGCAACATATATCTTTAACTAAATCTTCGGAACCCTATTTCTCGATTCGCTCTTGGCTGATTTAGTTCATCCTCGCAAATCTTGTTATGATTTAGATACTAAACAATCTCGCCAAATATTATCGAAACCGGCTGATTCGGACTGCCTCGGTGGCTAAGTGGTTAGTGACCCTGACTTCTGAGTCAAAGAGGCGTGGGTTCGATTCCCACCCAGGGCAAACATTTGTGTGATGAACATAGGTGTTTGCTCTGTGTCTGGGTGTTATTTAGGTACTATCTATATAAGTATGTTTTTAAAATATGTAAATGTAGTATATCAGTCTCTGGCAGCCATATGACAAGCTTTGCTTAGTTTGGGGTCAGAGACCGTGTGTAAGATGTCCCCTAATATTTATTATTTATTAAATAGTGCGACAGCAAATATCCCCCTTTTTGAACGAAATACCCTCCCTAGCAAAAACGCCGCGTCTAAAACGAAGATCCTTGCTGACGCTCGATCAATAATTTAAATCAAATACATCATCATTATGTACTTCGGAATCAATAGATCATTATGTACTACGATACTTTTCGTGCATAAAAATAATGCGTTCAAATCGCGAAAGTTAAAAAAAAGAACCGTAAGATCATAAAGGCCAGATAGCTAGGCCCTGGTGTTAATTAAGAACCTAAAATAATCAGCTGAGTGCGAACAGGACTCACGCACGAAGGGTTCCATATCATATGGAAGCCCTTTTAATTTTAACTAGTAGTCCGGGGCGGACTTGGACCTCGCGCTATTCTTATTTTATATCATAAAAACTGTGATTTCAAAAAAAATATAATAATATTCGTATGAAAGTTTTGCAATGATGAGCGAAGTAAATGTATATATCATTCGGTAAAATATTTCAAATATATGAGTTTCTGCCGAAAATTGCTATTGTTAAGCTACAATGTTTGAAGAATGCTTAATCTGTTCATACTGAATGGAATCTAACACTAGCAGAAGGCGCATAGCTTATAGGGCTTCAAAGAACAAAGAGAGCGGTTATTCATATAACATATAGAATATATAAAAAACATTTTAAATTAAACGGTTTTATTGAGAAGTTACTGTTAGAATGTACTAAAAGATAAAAAATAATTTTGGTAGTCCTAGGCACGGTATTAGATATCATTATCGTGTCCTAGGTAAGTACTGCATTCATACATTAATTTTCTTATCACTCGAGCATTGATCAAACTCAAAAATAAAATCGTGGGGCGTTCAGCGTGAACGTTACTATGTTAGTATACACTGTTAGAAAGTCTATTAAGAAAAAATGTTAGAAACCTACTTTGGGATTCTTTACTTAGTTCGAGCGAAAATTATTTAAACAAGATTTAACCAACAAAATTAAGCATCATTTTTTTTAAAAGCAATTTTATTAAATAATTTGCAATTTTATTTAAAAGATAAATGAACGTTACATACAGTCCTCTAGCTATCATCAAACCTAAAAGTACACACTCTGCGAGCTACTCTAAGAAGAAAGTCCACGACGTTTTTGCAAAGGCCATTGAAATAGACCCTGCAGCAGGTGCCATGGGGAGCTGGCCAGTCAACCACAGGAGAGCCTCTGGAATACATCCCGTAGTAGTAGATACCACAGAAAGTTGGAAAGGCCGTTGCAAAGTCCCAGTAGTCGTAGGTGTCACGGATAGCTAGGTTTCGATCACAAGACTGCCGTAGGAAAACACCCCATGGCAGAAGATACGACAGAGACCGGAAAAAGTCGTTACAGACGGCCCCGCAGTAGTAGATGTCACGGAGAGCTGGCCAATCGTTCACGGGAGAGCCTCTGGAGAACGCTCCATAGCAGTAGATACCACAGTAAGTTGGAAAATCCGTTGCAGGCAGCTCTGCAGTAGTAGGCGTTGCGAAGAGTTATCCCGTTGATAACAAGAGAGCCGCCGGAGAATGCCCTGTAGCAGTCGATACCACAGGGAGCTGGAAAGGCCATCGCAGACGGCTCTAGTGGTAGTAAGTGTCACGGAGAGCTGACAAAAGGAGACCCGTCACGTCGGTGCAGGCAGTAGGGGGCTTATTGAACGCTATGTTCAGATTAAGTAGCCACAGCCTAAAGTAGTGCCAATATTCAACAGTTTACTCATATGACGCCAATGAGTATGTAATTAATTGAATTGTTAAGTATTCATAATTTGGTTAATATGTAAATTTGCACCTATTATAATTATATTAATGTTTGTAAAAAGAAGATTCTAAGCGCATTTCTAATTAATGTCTAAAGAATAAAGCATATTTTGATTTTGATTTTGATTTTGAGGCAAAGATTCTCGTCAAGTCGCCATCACTTTTTTAATGTCCTGTTTTATTTTAAACATAATATTCAAAAACTTTCACAAGAAACTGACACCGACCATAAATTTTTGACATAGGTACTGTCAGAATTTAAATTAGGATTTTAAATAAATGTTCGTTAAGAATGAGTACTTTGTTGAGCGCGACGAGCGTCCTCCAAAGCAGAGAGCACAGAAAACTTCCCTCGAATAAATCTCTTAAACTCCGAGACCGATGGTTTATTTTACCGTACCGAAAACGCAAAGATAACAAAACACATCAAATAGCTCACTAAATTCATTACAAAAGTCATTTGCGGGATTCAGGATTTTGTCGCTCGATGAACGAAGCCATCTATGATTTTTAAGATTGAACTAAATGTGCTTAGTAACTAAGTATGTGAATGGTTCAAAAGGTAACTTTGCGTAAAGCGCTCCAACACATTTAATCTTGAAAAATATATAAAATTGTTTATTTGAATAAAGCTTTACAAAATTATAAAATAATTAATAATATTGTATTGTCATTGGAACTAAAGGTGTGTACCATATATCAGATCAACCAGTCAACGGGACGAGGGTCGAATTTCTATTACTAGATTTGACCCAAGCAACTCCTGCAGAAAGTGGCGCCGTTTTGCCTCATTTTACCACCAGTCCTGGTATCTTCGACACCACTGAACAGAAGATGCTCATATTCGAACTTAAAAATTCTATATATATGTATAAACTACGTGCATGCTAAATTTCATGGAGATCAGCTGAGCGGTACTTGAGTTATCGTCGAACAAAGAAACATACAAACATCTGACAGCTCAAGTGCCGGCTCGTCCCATAGTAGACTCAGAGACCTCGCTAAAGCTCAATCAATTATTTTTTTTGAAGTGAATAATTAAGTAAATATTCTGTGAATTTTTCAAGCATCTTCCTGTTGCCGTTATTAATATCGAGCTAAAAACGGTACAAAATTCAGGTTTGTTGTATGGGAGCCCCCTTTAAATATTTATTTTTCTGTTTTTATTTGTTGTTAAAACGGCAACGTAAATACGTCATCTGTGAAAATTTCAAAGTTCTAGCAATCCCTGTTCATGAGATACAACCTAGTGACAGACAGACAGACGGACAGCGGAGCCTTAGTAATAGGGTCCCGTTTTTACCCTTTGGGTACGGAACCCTAAAAAGCAGGACATAGTGAAAAAACCATATATTTATATTAGGTATACATATATATTTAAATATGTTCCGCTTTTGACGAAAGAATCCAGCTTTTTTCACTCTAAAAAGTTCAAAGTCCCGCGACTTGCCAAAAAAAATCTGGCAACGCTGACTACGGCTCTAATTTCCATAATGAAACTCAACTTACTTGTCTATAAGATGTCGGGCTGTGTTCAGCTGGCCCAGACCTAGTTTGTAGTGGTCCTTGTCATACAGGACGTTCATCAAGTCAGCGTAGAATGGATGGACATCGTCTAACTTGGGGAATTCCTGCAAAATACATGTTCCAATGTAAGTTACAGGTATTTATTGGTCTAATGCTCAAAAGTAAGTTCATATAATATATATCCTTACTGAAAATAAATGAATCTATCTAGCTATCTATAAGCCAGGTGGCTAGACTATGAGTTTTAAAGTCACTCAAAGGCCTCTGAAATGGCTCAACGGTTAAAACAACGGGGTTCTACAATTTACCATGTCATTTGAGCCAAGATAGTGCTCAGTTATAAATGTCACCTACAGTCATCTATCCTATGACTAACAGTGCTGAATGTTGCTTAACTTTGATGATCACTAACAAACACCTATTGAAACTACACTGTAAGGGCTACAAAACTATGATACTTATTTACATACTCTAAAAGTAAACTATAGTGTAAACTCTGTAATAATGAAACTTAATATAACTAATCACAATGCCAGCAGCCCAGAGTCACACTCAGTTATGTCTTTAAGGAGCTGGGCTGGCTCGAGTAGACGCTGGAGAGAGAAATGTACAAAACACCCGATGCGAGAAGTCAGTGCATGACTTATCGCCCCTACTTCAATTTAGAATTAGAACTAATCACAACTTTAAGGTAACATTGCTCAACCTAACCCAACCACCTGTGTGTGGTGAAGACAAAATACATAACTAATTTTTCTTTCATAAAAATCAGAGATATAGCTATATAACTATGTTGAGAGAACAGAGGAGCAACTAAAACTGTGGTGATGCGCACGCTTGATCAGCTGGTGCCCTATCTAGACTATAAAATGAAAGTTTAGTTGTTTAACATTGTGTAATAATCCTAAATCTGTATGTATTGTTAAGTTCAAGTATTACTACACTATTGTGAAGCATTGGACATTAATATTAAGTATATAATTGGCTTAATTGTAACGCAAAAACGTAAAATACCTGTATAATCCTGGATAATCTGTCGTGGAAGTTCTGCTGCGTATATTTTACTTTTCTGATGTAAAACGCACGAATCCTAGAGATTTTATAGTGTTTGTGTACCACTGTGGGGGTCTTGCGTTGTGTTTTGGACAGTATAATATCGATAAAGTCCTGGAAATAGAGTAAAATAACATTTTTAAAGGTTAAGTTACGAGGTAAGATGTAAACATTGGAGTTATGGAGAATAGGTGTGGATATAAATATTTACCTTTGCCGTGGGCACGACGGCGATCTTTTTAAAGTTGTAAAGACTCATTTTGCACTATTTATTTATTATTTTCTTCTGAAAAAGAGCTCGCGACGAGCTCATCACGTAAACACGTGTTTAAAAAGAAATGTAATTTCAAATTTCGTACGTTCGAAAACCTTTTATTTTCAACTTTTGTTTTGCACTTGTGAATTGAAATTGTACTTCAAAGTTGTACTTAGATCATCTATTTTTACAATGTAATCCTACACTTTCAATATTGGTTTATTGCAGATGTATTTGCAGTAAGAGAAATAAGGAAAGAGGAATCATTTTGCATTGAGCTCAGAGAAAGAAAAACTAGATTTTTGAAAGTTTTTAAACGTACTTTATTTTGGACACTATATTACAAGGTGATATTTAAAAATAAATCTATAAAATTGATACAAAAGATAATTTCTGAAAACCTAACGTTAAACTTTATGATCTTTTATCTGCAAAAAATACAGCTTTTTATTAACATATTCAAATATTTTTTTCTACATTTAAGATAGTATTTTTGATTTATTTAAAATATTATAAATTCTACTACTGCGACTTTATTTCATATCTACTGGTAACTATAATTAGAAACGTCAAATAAACCAATGGCCGGCTGTGTTGCTGTGAAGGTTATAAAAACAATTTCCTTTAAAATATGAACAATAATTCACAGAATATTCTACATTCAGTATAGAAAAGACCTTTTCCAACATTGGTTGTAAAAATAATAATAGGAAGCATCAGAATCTTTGTGTAAGTAGGTACTCAGCGTATTGCACAATACTTACGTGCGATTTTCATTTGTTTTAATACACAATTCATGTTTTCGTCCCGCGATTTTCACTTTATTACGCCCCATTCTACTGGAGGATTTCACCTATATCGTGTAAAACTAGTGAAGTGGTGTTTTTTTGCAGGACTAAAAGTGGTAACCAAGTTTTGGAGAAATGTATTCGAGATTACACAATTCCCTCTGGAGAGGGCTCAACTACCGGCTCGAACAGAAAAACTACAGCACTGGCATATTGAAAAAGAAAGAAAACCATTCCAAAAACATCCTGCCTGGTAAAACTGTACATGGATTCATGTGCACAGATGTTGAATACATCCAGGAGTACAATATGACTGCATATTTTCTTACACACGAGAAGACAAAAACACAGTATTTGCATTTAGATAGAGATGACTCTAATAATGTCTTCTCTGTTGGATTTCGAACAACACCACTAGATTCCACTGGTGTTCCTCATATTTTAGAACATACAGTACTATGTGGATCTGAAAAGTATCCAGTCCGAGATCCATTCTTCAAAATGTTAAACAGATCGCTGGCGACCTTCATGAATGCCCTGACGGGACCTGATTATACATTCTACCCGTTTTCGTCACAAAATGAAATAGATTATAGAAACCTTCAAAAAGTATACTTAGATGCTGTATTTAAGCCAAACCTGTCGAGGTTAGACTTTCTTCAAGAAGGTTGGAGATTGGAACATTCAAAATTGGATGATAAAAACTCAGAATTGGTCTTTAAAGGAGTAGTTTACAATGAGATGAAGGGCGCCTTCTCAGAAACGAGCTCACTGTTTGGTCAGAAATTTATTAATACAATTCTACCTGGAGGTACTTACGGCTGCGTTTCAGGCGGTGACCCTTTACGTATCCCAGAGCTAACCCATGACAACTTAAAGAAGTTTCACTCTTCATACTACCATCCAAGCAATTCTAGGATATACTCTTATGGAAACTTTCCTCTTGAGACAAACTTGAAGTTTGTCAATGAAGCATACTTGAGTCAGTACCAGTTTTTGGACCCGCAAAACACCATTGTAGCTCCACAGAAGCGGTGGTCAGCTCCAAAACGAGCCAATATCACATGCCGAGTTGATCAATTTGGCGGGAAAGTTGAGAAACAAAACCAAATTGCGATTGGCTATGTAATGTCGGACATCACTGAAGTTTATGAAACATTCATGATGATGGCATTAGCAGAACTGATGATAATTGGACCGAATTCCGCATTCTACAAGAGCCTGATTGAAAAGAATATATCTGGAGGCTACAACTCCTTAACTGGTTACGATAATCAAATCAGAGATACACTCTTTGTTGTTGGTCTGAGAGATATTGAAGAGTCGAAGTTTGAGATGGTTGAAAAGATCGCCAATCAAACTATTGAGGAGATATTTGCTAAAGGATTTGAGAAGGATCATATTGAAAGTGTCTTGCATGGATTTGAGTTGTCCATCAAACACCAATCGCCAAAATTTGGATTGAACTTGCTCTTTAATCTGATGCCTCTGTGGAATCATAATGGACCTGTATTATCAGCATTAAAAGTAAACAATCTGCTAGCTAAATTGAAGGAGAACCTTATGCAGCCAAGCTACATTAAGGAAGTCATAGAAAAATACTTCCTGGTTAACAATCACAAGCTTATTATGACCATGAAACCAGATCCCAAATTCGAAGAAGTGTTCACAGAGCTAGAATCAAAGGTGCTGAAATCGAAGGTAGATGCATTGACTCCTAAACTGAAAGAGGATATTTACAAAGATGGCCTTGAGCTATCCAAAGCTCAGAAACAAGTGGAAAACCTAGAGGCACTGCCATGCTTGAAATTAGAAGAAATCACAGTCAACAAGACAGCCCCAGCATTGAAACATACAGTTTCAGAAACAATACCTTTGCAACTATGTGAAGCCAATACCAATGGAGTAACATATTTCAAAGGAGTACTAGGCAGCGAAAGCTTGAATAATAAACAGCGAAATTTATTGCCATTCTTCAATTATGTTCTCGACAAATTCGACACAAAGACTTTTAACTACAGAGACTTTGACAAACATGTGAGCAAATCCACATCAGGCCTGAGTTTCATAACTCATGTGACAGAGCATATTGATCAGCACGGACAATATGAACAAGGTGTTTTGATAAGCAGTCATTGCCTAGACGAAAATTTACCAAAAATGTTAGATATTTGGTCAGAGATATTCCATATACCAAATTTTGAAAACAGTGAAAGAATGACCATGCTTTTGAACAATTATTGCTCATCTTTGACAAGTGGAGTCATAGATAGCGGGCATAGTTACGCGATGCAGGCAGCGAGGTCTCTAGTGTCATCTGTAGACGAATGCAAAGAGAATCTCAGCGGCCTACACCACGTCATGAACATGCAAAATACGCAAAAGAACCTGAAAATCGACGATGTTCAAAATATTGTCGATAGCATCGCGAAAAGGATCCTAAATGGCCACAACTTACGAGCTACAGTCCATTACTCATCAACCAACGAAAATGTACTACAAGAAGTTAACAAATTCTGCACGGCTTTGTGCAAAGGACAAGACAATAAGGAAGTGAATCGCATAAATTGGACTGATAGCAAAAATTTGTCGAAAGAAAGTCGTGGATTGCAAATCGCAATGAACATTCCAGTGAACTTCTGCGCCAGGGTGGTGCCCACGATTCCCTACACAGATCCTGATTATGCTAAGCTCAGAGTCCTATCCAGATTTATAACGTCAAAATATCTGCACCCAGTGGTCAGGGAGCAAAACGGGGCTTACGGTGGCGGAGCGATGCTAACATTAGACGGCATTTTTAACTTTTATTCCTACCGCGATCCTAATTCCACCGTCACTTTAGACGTTTTCGACGAAACCGCTGAATGGCTGTCCAAAAACGCAAACCTTATCGACGATCAGAATCTTTTCGAGGCCAAATTGTCGATCCTTCAACAGATGGATCAACCCATTGCCGAATATTTGAAAGGAGTCGATCTATTCCTATACGGACTATCGTACGACATTTGGAAGACTCAAAGGGAACGAGTACTGGCTGTGAAGAAAGAGGACTTATTGGAGGTGTGTCAGAAATATTTGACGGAAGACAAATGGGCGGGAAGATGTATCATTGGCGAAGGAGCATCTCAGGAACTGAAGAGAGAGGGCGAAGTTTGGGAAAAAATAAGTGGACCTCAACAATAAATAGACCGTCGATTTCGACTTGATGCAACTTGATTGTTTGAAGATCTCGCGCGAAGTTGCGTGATTCTTTAATCCATTTACGCTAGGAGTTATTTTTATATCATGTTGTCAATGATGTGTTACGTTTGTGTACTATGTACACAACTTATGTACAATTTTATTGCGAGCATTATTCTATTATTCTAAAGTTACTGGCTTGAAATGGTTTCGAGCTTTGCCGAATTAATTGTAGTATGCGTGCGGAATCGTAACAAACATGTTAAAGTAATATATTTATCATTATTTGGACTTCAGGCAGACCAGATACCTTAAGATTTATCGATCGACTTTTTTCGATGAAATCAATGCTGTAACCTCAGACCAAATATAAAAATAAAGACAGAATGTTGCGAAGAAACAAGTGAGGACGGCATAAACTATGCCTAGCCGTGTACAGACACAACACACACATGCCTCGGCTCGTCAGTCGAACTGTGGCGGCGCAACACCGACGAACTCATACATGTATAAAAAACCGGCCCCACTTGTCTGTTCACGACGTTCCGTCTTGATTTTTTTATTTGGTCTGAAGCTGTAACTAAAGAATTTGCTGCTGCTGTACTTTGATCATAATATCAATGTTACATATTCAGTGAGTGTTAAAGCCAGTCATGATGTTGCATAGTGTTTTGATGCTTTCCATCGCAATATTCGCAATGTAATCTTGCGATCTTGATAGATTTTCAGAAATATCAGTTGAAAGCTGCTTGTATCCAGTGTGTACAGTTTTAGTGGTTGTCTGTCTACTTTTTGGTGGACGTCCTATACTTCGTTTGTCAGTACGTGGTCTCAATTCGAAAACCTGGTGACGAATTAAAGGTTTTTGTGCGATGATTGACTTCAAAGAGCAATATGATGACAAATCGCATATTATGTTTAAAGTTGCTAGTCTGCTTTAACAGTCACAAAAACAAATTGCTGCTCCAAAAAACTTTTTAAAATTTAGTGTACTTTTTGTACTTATGCTTTGTATTGTAGAAATTTTCTCTATTAGATATTTGATAAGTAGGATTCATATTATTACAAAATTATTGTGCTTTATTTCTGTAAACATAGACACTATTTAAGACAAACATATAAGACATTATCGTTATTTCTTCTAAAATAATATAAAATGATGTTAGATATGTACTGTATGACTAAGAAAGATGTGTCGATTGTATTTATTTGTTTGTTTACACGATAGGTTGTTGAGACTGTTAGTCAATAAACGGAATTATTTTAAATTTATACTATTTTGTTTCATTTTATATTTTACTACCTGTGTAGGAAAAACTTTGATTAGATTTTTTTAATAACGACAGGTAATATAAATAGTGAACACTGAGGGTGCTAGAATTGTACCTTGTAGAACACCTTTGTTATAGTTATAGAACACTATCTAACCCGTCGAACTTCGTTTCACGGAATATCTTTATAAATTATAGCCTAGGTATGTGTTATTCTGATGTATAAACATTACTATTGCAAAATTTCATCTCAATTTGTTCAGTAGTTTTTGCGTGAAAGCGGAACATACATCCATACAGTGTCGCAAGCTTCTGTAAAATCTGCTTAAAACAAATACATATATTTTTCTTCCACAGAAAATGGCTTTGCCTGAGCACTTTGCTACTCCTGATGAATATTTCGAAGAATCTCATACATTTTTTCAGGAATACCAACACCTTTACAATTTCCCGAATACTGAAATTATAGTCCAAAATGTTTTAGAGCACATCAATATAGAAGGTCTAGAAAATGTTGATCTTTACGAGGAATACTTTGATCTAGAAACTGTGAATAACGAATATCTGAAGAGACTTTTTCGCAAATTGAAACGCCTTAAAGCTTTTCACGGAAATTTTTTAGAAGACAAAGATTTGGAAGATATTTTCGATGTACCTTTAAGCCCTAAGAAGAAACATGAGATAGTTTACTTGGCAAAGGAACTCAAGAAAACGTGCGAATATACTGAATGTGATACTATTGTAGACTTTGGTTCAGGCTTGGTAAGTACATGAGAACTTATAAAATCTAGCTAACATGTACCAAACTTTTGTGAAAATATACCCATTCGTACCTACATTACCCTTTTCCATATTTATTACACGGCAACTAAAGCACAGTTATGATTTTAAGTTACTGAAAATTCTGAATAGGTCCTTATCCAAATTACTGTGACCGTCGAACTTGTAATTCTATTTTCAGGGATATTTAGACCAGCAGATCTTCAAAACGACACATTTCAAAGTTCTAGGATTAGAATGCAATGAAAGCCACTACGTAGGCGCCAAGAAAAGACAGAGGAAATACCATGAAAATTCTTTAGACAAAGTTAAATACATCAAGCATACTATAAGCGAAGATTCCGATACGAAAATCGAAGCCTTTTTGAAAGACAAATTCGACTATAATAACTTTTGTATAACGGGGCTCCATGCTTGCGCCGATTTGACAGTTGATGCTATAAATATATTTTTAAAAATGAATGCCGCGAAATCTCTGATTCTAATGCCGTGTTGCTACCATAAAATGACTTCGAAGGGCGACAGATTTAATAACTTTCCACTAAGTATAAGCATGATGAAGTGCTTCGAGAAATATGACGGATTTCAGTTTATGAAAGTTCCCTTTTTGCGATTGGGAGCCCAACCACTTAATGTATCAGATAAATTAGAAGATTCTATATTTAATTTGCTGGCTAGAGCGGTTTTGGAACAATATGCAAGACAAAGTGAGTTTTATACTTTAAACAACATCAAATAAAACATGATTAAAACGAGACCTTGTAACATTTTCAAAAAATGTTTTTTTTTTTAATAGATCGAAGGACCAAATGAAGTGTAACTTTTTAAAAGTTGCCATTTTTGTTTTCAGATAATTGCAAAATAAAAAGAAATAAAAGAAAAGCTGTGAGGACTAAAATAATGGACAACAATTTCGAAAACTACATTACAGATGCGTGTAGTCATGGATTTACATTGATTAAAAATGATTCTTGTAACAAATATGATAAAGTTGAATTTGATTTGGAAGAATTAAGATTACTTTGGCGCCAAATCGATGAAATGACAATGAAAAAGGCGGGAATTTTTATTCTTTTACAAACTCATTTGCAACCAGTTATAGAAAATTTAATTTTGTTCGATAGATTGATTTATCTAAAAGAAAATGGTATTTCTTGTAAATATAAGAAAATATTTAATGAATTTTTGTCACCAAGGTGCTTAGCATTAACAGCAAGTAAATAATCATAAATAAAAGTTGAGATAATCTTTATAATTCTATTTTAATATAGGGTAACATACTAGTGGTTGGACATAACTAGTGATTGGACACTCAGGCTTTCAACAAAGTTTATAAGGCTTGTGTGTTTTATTCTGCATTAATGAACGACCCCAATTATTTCTGCGTGCATTGGGATGTCATAAAAGTGCTCAATTTACTCAACAGATGGCAGTGTTTGCACAAAATAAATAAATTTGATGAGTTCAGTCAATGTTTGCATTTTGTGCTCGAAAATAATTATTTGGTTAAGGACAGAATTGAAGAAAATCAAAATAAAAAGTGTTTTATGCTGTTTTAGAGACGTGTCATCGGATTAATGGTTCGTTCTATAAAGTAACTCTTTATTTAAGTAAACGATTGCTACTTTACTCATTTATAGGTTATGTTATCAGTTGTCCAACGATTGTGATGGTTTTTGTTCCGAGACTAGTGACTGGACAGCTGTCCAATAACTAATAATATTGAAAATACAAATAATCGTTCATTTTACACCTTAACTCTATATTTTTTCGGTTCAATAACACTTAGTTTTCACAGAATTCAATTTAACGTTTATTTTACAGTCATTGGACACTGTCCAACGACTGGTATTTTCTTTGAAAACTAGTCTTTGGACGCTTATTACAATATAATTTGTTACACAAATTTGTTTGTTTGTTTGCTGTATATTTTATTGTGTTTGTCCACAGTGGTAATCAAGATGCCTAAAACGGTAGCTCCGTATAGTACTGAAAATCTAGATAAAGCTCTAAATGAAGCAAAAAATGGTGGAACATTAAGAGAAATTGCAAGAAAATACGGAATACCCAAGTCAACATTACATTTCAAATTGAAAAATCCAGAACATAAGACTTCTTGCGGGCCTTCACCATATCTTACTCAAGCAGAAGAAAAATGCCTGGAAAAATGGATTTTAGAGTTAGCGAGAAAAGGGTTTCCTCTAAAGAAAGAAGATCTCCAGTTTAGTGTACAAAAGTTTTTGACTGATAACCCAAGACCAAACCCATTCAAAGATAATTATCCTGGAGAGGGATGGGTAAGAGGATTTTTGAAACGAAATCCTGCTATTACCAAGAGAACGAGCGAAGGTGTCACATTTTCAAGTGCTTGTGTTTCTGAAACAGACATTCGAAAATGGTTCCTGGAAATATTCCAATACTTTCAAGAAAAGGACCTGTTGGCCGTTTTGAACGATCCAAGACGCATTTTTAATGGAGACGAAAGTGGTTTTCAACTTTGTCCCAAAACAGGTACAGTTCTGGCGTTAAAGGGAGTCAAAAACGTATATAATGTCGAAACAAGCTCATCCAAAGAAAATATGACGGTAATGTTTTCATTTTCTGCTGCGGGTCAAAGTTGTCCTCCGATGGTTATTTATAACTATCAAAGAATACCTCAGAAAGTTATTGAGAGTGTGCCATCAGATTGGGGCGTTGGTAGAAGCGAAAATGGCTGGATGACATCGGAGATATTCTTTGAATATATAGCTAACGTTTTTTACCCTTACCTTGTAAGGGAAGAAATAACTCTTCCTGTAATATATTTCTTGGATGGCCACAAAACACATTTGACGTATGAAGTCAGCAAATTATGCACGGAATTGAAAATAGAACTAGTAGCATTGTACCCTAATGCTACTCGTATTCTACAGCCGGCAGACGTAGCAGTATTTCGACCCGTAAAAGCAGCTTGGAAGGCTTCAACTAGAGAATGGCTGACTCAGAATCCAGGACAAGTAATTACCAAAGCAAATTTTGCTGAAGTTCTAAATTTGGCTTTGCAAACATCTATCAAAGCAGAAACCCTTATGAATGGCTTCAAAGCATGTGGGCTGTTTCCTTTCGATCCTAACGCCGTTGATTACACAAAATGTATACCAGATATCAACGAATCTAACGACATTCAAACTACAAATATTGAGGACAAAAGTATGACATTATCCCAATTCTTACACTTGATCGGTCCAAGCAAAGCAGATGAACTGAAAAAAATTGAACCAACTGATGTAATTATCGACAAAAATTTACGGATCCTGCATAATGTTTACAAAGGATTTGCCACCACATCACGTCCATCAAACTTTCCTTCAACAGCAACACACTTGTTTCCCTCAGAACAATCACAGGACTTCAATGAGACTGTCAATTCCACATCAAACTTAATAGATTTCCAAAGCATTGGTGCTAAATCGCCTCCACCAATGCAGCCTCAGGATTTCCAGAGAGAGAAGCCAGAATCATCCGTCAAAATTCTGCAGAATATTCTTATCCCAGATTCAAATTCATCTGGGCTATGCCCTGTGACAGGAATGTTGAATGATACCAAGAACATGACAAGTTTAGAAGGATCATCAATAATACCGGAGTGTGAAAACGATTATATACTTTGCTCTATTACTGGAGTAATGATAAGACCACCTGCAAGCGCTATTGTTTCAGAAATTCATAACACCCCAACAAAAGCAGAGAGTACACCACATCCACATCTTCCACAAGCAAGTCCAGCTTTTAAAGTTAGGCATTCAGATTTGGGTTCGTATCTCACATTACCAAAAACACCAGAAAGAAAAGGCAAACGAAATATTAAGAGAATGCCTTTTGCTATAACATCAGAAAAATACAAAGCCATGTATAAAGAGAAAACTGAGAAAAGAGAAACCGATCTACGTGAAAAAGAGCAGAGAAAGAAAGCAAGGGAAGAAACTAAACTTAACAAAAAAAAAGAGAAAGAGTCTTGTAAAAGACAAAAAAAAGAAGAAACTCAAGTGTGCAAACATTGCTCAAAACAGACGAAATCGTCAAATCGTGTGGTGTGCGACATGTGTTCTTCGTATTACCACATCAAATGCGTACCTCAAAAACACCAAGTGCATGTACCCCAAGATGTATCTATAGATTTATTTGTGTGTCATATTTGCTACGTAGAAGACAATGATGAAAATTTTTGTGAAAATTTATTTTCACAATCACCATTGCCCTCTACCTCTTATGAAAGGAAAAGTGATGATTCAAACACATCTTGCGAGGAGCTGTTTGCGGAATATTTGCGCAATAAGAATAATTAATAAAAGTACCTACCTAACCCACTGACAAGAAATTGTGTTTGTTTATTTCAAATTACTCATTCTTTTACTCATAACTGTAACTTTATCCATCAGAATATGTTGTTTCTTCCCTGTCACGCTCAAACAATAAACGATTGTGATGAAATTTGGTATAAAGGTACCTAAGACACTGTCAATCACACATATGCTATTTATAAACGCGAGTAACATCGTGGAGCACTGCTAGTAATGCAATAACTCGTATCAGGAGAGTGTCCAATAACTATCTGGTAGCTGTCCCATAACTAACATTTCTGTCCAATGACTATAATTTTACGAGTGTCTTCAAAAATGGCTTTTTTTAATAGGATTTTTTTAAAATATTATGTTAAAATGTTGAAAACCCGGTAGACCTACGATTAAAGTAACATAAAATACATTCCGATAGTCATAAAAATGTATGTATAGTAGGAAGAAAAAATAATATTTAAAAAAAAATGCTTAACTGTCCAATGACTAGTCATTTACCCTACTCTTTCATTAATAAATTAATATTTTCATACATAAATTATTATTACAACATAAGGTACATAAAGCACATAATTTTTTTGAGACAACTAAAAGTAATACAAAACTAAATGGGATTGGTTTCATGCTATATGTATTTGACAACTCTGTATACCTTAAACAGCCTTTCAGTATATAATTATACTAATAACCGTTTCAAATGTAGGAGTCCAGGAAATACTCTGTTAAAGCTGTAACAAAGTTGCATCCAACTCCATATTTTTTGTACTCGGTCTTCCCATTCGTTTCAACAACATCATTTTTTTCCACTCCATCATTTTATTAGTCTCTGGTTCTTTTATAACCTCACCAGTATTCGGATCTCTTGGGAATACTCCATCTGGCGTATGTTTCTTTTTAGATAAATCCATGTTGTGTTTCCGTTTCATGTGTTTGTTATAATTCGGCCAGTTAGAGAAGTCTCGATGGCACTGTTCACAAGAATAAGGCTTAACACCAGTGTGTAAGCGTATGTGACAGTTTAGTAATGGTTTAAATCGGAACCGTTTGTCACAATGAGGACAGGCGTAAGGATGTATATCTGTATGTATTATACTGTGAGCTTTTAGATGCCGTTGCAAGCGGAAACTACGTCCACATTCACTACATGTAAATGGCTTATCATTTGTATGTATGCCGACATGATTTTTTAATAATCTCGGAGTTTTAAAAGTGGCGTTGCATAGCTGACATTTGTACGGTCTTCCATCGTTGTGGGATAGCATATGAGCTGATAGGTTGTGTTTTAAAAAGAATCCTTTCCCACAGACTTCACATGTATGATCTTTCTTTCTGTCCATGTGGATTAACACGTGAGCATTGAGTCCACCTTTATTTTTAAACGTCTTTTGGCATACTGTGCATGTCAGTCCTTCAGTTTGGAACACCTCTGGAAGACGTCTCACTCTTTTCAACTGGCAAAACTGCTCCATATGTTGATTTAGCTCATCGTTACTTGGAAACGAAGTATTGCATCCAGGACATATAAATTTTGTTGTAATATGAGATTTTTTATGTTTACAAGCTGCCAATACAGTTTTAAACTCTTTGAAGCATATGTGACATGAAAATTTTAATTGCTTATGATGTCTTTGGACATGAATTAAGAATTTGTTTAGCCTATATTTTCTTATTTTACAATCTGTGCAGCGGTATGGGTTACACATTTTATGGACTTCTATTGAGTGCTTTTTTAATTCATCAATTGATGAAAATAGTGTTTCGCAGAAAGTGCAGTACCAGGTGTAGTTTTTCCAGGAAAGTTTTAACTGTGAAAGCTGGGCTAAGGGGATGGAATCAACATCTAGATTATTTTTTGCTCTTGATATTTTTCTTGGACATATTTCATGATCACTGTCTGCTTCATCATAGTTTTCATATAATTCTTCACCGTTAGCTTCGTCACAAGATTCCGTTTTCAAATCGTATTTCATATCATTGATTTTTGTATCACATTCTGTTGAATCATGATGGCTTAAGTCATGATCAGTCATGAATGTGATCGTTTCGACCTCTTCTTTTTTCACTATCGAGGCATCAAATAAGTGACTAAGGGTATATTGGGCATATTCTATTGCTACAACGAAGTCGAAAGCTTTATTTAATGCATGCATACATTCCAAACAAACAGTTTTGGGCAGATTTTCATCATCAAAATCCGTGGCAGCGTTAACGCGAGCCAACTTCTCGATAATTTCGATTTTTTTCACATTATCCAGGTCCAAGTTTAAATGTTTGTTCGCTGGTTTGGATTCGGCGCACAATCGGCAGTAAAAATCTTCTAATTCCATCGCAAAACGCCAAAAATTTGGAAATGTTATAATTTCTTGTTGTTATTTGCTGAATTGATGATGATGATTGGCAGTGAAATGTGGTGTGACCAGATTTTAAAATATTTCCTAGCTATGATTGACTTTCAGTGGCCCGGGCACGCCTGCGCCGATATCTGCCATAAGCCGTGCGCGCCGCGATTTTTTTTATTTTTTGCGCATCTGCGCCGCGACCTACTAGAATAGAGATTTCTCGTAACTTTTTTATGGACGATCTAATAAATGTAGTAACGTTAGAATCGTATTGAATCAGCCAATATTTGAGTCTATAAATAGAATGTGCAATATTTATTCAGTGTACAGTGCGACATAAAAGACTTGAAAATAAATGAGGTCACCACTATCGCTCTGTTAGCATATTTTGCATTATTTTTTGCATAATCTTACTGTTTCCCTGTTCACAATCCACAAAATAGCACAAAACGAGAAAAATGCTATGATGTTAACTATGATTGACAGCTCAAGTTGTGGTTCCAGCAAAAGTGATAATTTAGTTCCCGAATAATTAATTTCATCTCTTTTGTGTCGCACTGTATCTTTAAACTTAGGTTAAAAAAAAAAAAAAAAAAAAAATTAAATTAAAGGCGAAAAATTACTAAAATATTTGTATTATTAATGAAAAGCGATTTTAAGAACTCATGTTTGTTTTCTTTACATTAGTAATAACTATTACACATTATTTACATAAAAACGTAACACATCTCAATACATTTTGTTTACACAATGGGCCTTTGTTAGTCTCGGAGTTCTCGAAATTTTCAAGTGGGTTGCGATCGTACAAATTTGAGTCCAATTTCCGAAGACATAAAGTATGAAACGAATGTAGACGAGACCCACTATATCTCGCTTTGTTTCACTGGCAATCTATCCACATAAGTTAAAACAGGATAGCACGATTCCTCACGATTCCTTCGACTTCGATTAAATTAGACAAAAAAAAAAGCGAGCGACCGAAATGAGGTCACTGGGCGCATGCGTTATATATGCGAGCGACCGAAATGAGGTCACTGGGCGATTGAAGGGTTACAAAACATACACCATCTACAATCAAATTCACAATATATGAAAAACATTTTTTCTTAAATTCAGTCGTTGTGATCGTGCAGTAGGTAGGTGAGTCAATTTAAGAATAAAAATTTAAATCTTGGTTGAGTGTCTTAGAAAGATATGAATCTTAACTATTTTTAGTTTTGATGTAATATTATTTGTATGATTTCCAATTAATTTTAATTTAATGACTGACGCCAACTTTATTTGGAATACGTTTAAAGGATTTTTGTTGTCGTTTCTGTCTTTGAATTTTCTCAATAAGTATTTGAATTTTAACTGCAATTTATTTTCTCGGTGCTATTTAATTTATACAATGTTTTGCTCGATATTAATGCATGCTGTCTTCACCTTTAATTATTGTGACATTTAGCTCCTGTTTTTATGTATAATCTTTTGACAATTAATATCGTTTGAATTCAATAATATGCTATCAACGTGTTTTTTTTTGGTTCTGACCACACTAAAACATACTGACATTGATTGTTGTTAACACGATGTCACGACTTTTTTCCTTCGTCCTTTGGTATTACACGATTTGAGCTTTTGCCAATATAAAGTTTTTATTTTCCTACAATCCAGGGAGATTCAACAACAGTCGTAGTCGCACCCGAGGTTGCAAATAAATAAGTCATGTTGACACTTAGAGAAGGCGTTAGGCATAATCGAATCTCCCTAGGCCCTAAATCATTATAATTATAATAGGTATATCACATAGTAAAATTTTTTGATTATGGAAACTAGCGTGTTTTTTGCGCATTTTTAAAGTAAAGTCAAAGAATATATAATATGGATTAACACAGGTGTTACTCACGCTTTATTTCAGTAGTTTATTTCAATAATTTGATCTGTGAGCATTGTGTGTTTGTGTGATAGGTATTCCTGTAATATTTACAGACTAAATTATTTTACCTTTTCAGGAATGTAAAGCTCAAAAAAAGTTTCGTATTATTAGAGATAATTTTACTGCTACTATAGTTTCGATCGCATTTGGCGATCTTTTTCAAGATTGGAGTACTAGCACGCGGGCTCGTCTCGCATAGCACTGCGTCATGCGTGCTAGTACCTACTCCAATCTTGAAAACGATCGCAAAATGCGATCGAAACTATAGTAGCAGTAAAATTATCTCTAAATACGAAACTTTTTTTGAGCTTTGCATTCCTGAAAAGGTAAAATAATTTAGTCTGTAAATATTACAGGAATACCTAGCACACAATCACACAATGCTCACAGATCAAATTATTGTAGGTATGATTATTTTAACATATTTAAAAAATCTAAATAAAACAATCAATATTTCATATTCGTGTATTAATATAGTAAAATAGATGATTATACAACTCAATTTTACTCAATAAACTAAAATCTCAATTACATTAAAAATAATACATGTACTCGTAGGTACTATGCAGTACCAGTATGTTCAATTAATTTCATTGCCAAAAAAAACTAATGTCAATGTATCTAATTATTTCTAATAATACTTTACAACTTAAAAAACATTAGTATTAATAAATTCATTAAATAGGGTTACAAACAATGGCAGTAGTACGCCAAAAAAGTAATTTTATGAACCACTTGTGCTTTGTGACCACCATGGGCATAGTTATTATGCTGCTTCACTAGATTTTTATTTAAATGATACTTAAAATATTTAATGCATTAAATGCCTGAGTCTGTCTTCCCGCTAAAGTACAATGTAGGTGTCTTCAAATCCCGAGTAAATAGGTATCTTCTAGGTAAGCGTGTTACATCCTAGACCGCATATGTGCTTAACATCAGGCAGTGTGTGTGTGCATCAAAAGCAAACCTATACGATATAAAAAAAAATGAATTTGTCAAGGTTTTCCTGTTATGTTATAGTGCTAAAGATTTATTATTATTAATATTTATTTCAATTGGAATTAATATTCTTTCTGCAGCGCCCTCTGGCGGCCAAAGCAAAGTAAGTAAGCTGAAAGTCAACACATTCTATTTTTCGGAGTGGGCAAAACTAGGCAGTTGCTTTCTTTGTAAGTTGGTCATGATGATGGCCTTAATCGCCCTCTCTTGATTTAGACACGAACCGTCTTACCACGAAAGTTATACGCACGCTTTAGACAATGTTTAACAGTACGAATTGCATGGTTAAACAGTGTTTAAAAAGTGTGAAAAATCTTTTGTGGTAAGGCGGATTATTTCTCGTATTGAATTTTAAAACATAGGAGCTTTAAATAATAATTAAATAAAAAAAAATGCTATTGTTAGTACATGCATAGTTTTCGCACTTTGTGATAACACTTAAAATAAATAGAAAACTACTTTGTGATACAACTAATTGCACTATAAATAATATTATGCCATATTAATGCAAATTACAACATTTGCAGCATTTGTGCCATTTTTAAGAACACTATTAAGAATACTTACAACAGAAATTGTTTTTGAGGTTTTCAGTATTTGAAAAAGTTTTTGTACCACCTTTTCCAAACATATTTTACAAGAATATTCCATAATATGAGTCAAGAATATTTACAGTAAATTCTCTTTTAAAAACACAGAATGTTTGAACATAGACAAGGATATTGTAAAACATCACCAATAAGAGTCAGGAAACTTCGTATTTTACAATTACTATCTCATTTTGATTGTAATTGATCATTCACAATTTTACAATATATTTAAATGTCATGCTTTTTTTTTGAGAAAATAAATGAATATTTTTGTACCAAGATTTTACATTTTTTTTTAGCAAGAATAAAAAGTTATTTGACAAGAATATTCACAATTTTTTTAGGATAATTATTTTTTTGCAAAAGATAGCATGACCATCTTCAACCGTGTACAAAATTCGCAATATTTCGCACGGATCGATGTAACATTTTTCACATTATTGTTGATTTATCGATAATGGCTCAGCCGATTTCGATAAAATTTAAATGGGACCAATTTCGAAGTATACACTTTCCAATAAAAAAAATCGGACCACTACGTAAAAAGTTATGCGTATGGTTAAACATAAAAAAAATAATTACGCGTCGAATTGAGTACCTCCTCCATTTCGTCGGTCAAAAATTCTGTACTATTTGTAAATTTTATCTACCAATGTACCAGACATAGAAATTATACTATTAATCTAAATAATACTATACTACATGTTCTTGTTTTATGACCTTCTTTTTGCCCCTTTTTCCCGGGATCATAATTTTACTCTTCCATTCCTGTGTACCAACCGGATCAATGTCTTGTACAATTTGTCCTGTTTCCGGATTGATAGGAAACACCCCCTCAGGGGTAATTTTCTTTTTCGACGTATCAGTGTTGTGACGTCTTTTCATATGCTTATTATAATTAGACCAGTTTGTAAACTCCAGGACACAGTTTTGGCAAGAATAGGGCTTAGCCCCTGTGTGTTGCCGTTCATGATTTTTCAATATCTGTTTAAAACGGAATGCCTTGTTGCAATACGTGCAAACATATGGCATTGAGTCTGTGTGAACAATTTTATGTGCGTTTAGTTGGTATTGCAATCTAAAGCATCGTCCACATTGCTCACATGAGAAAGGCTTGACACCAGAATGCATTTCGACATGCCGTCTCAGCATATTCGGGAAAAGGAAAGACCTATTACAGATTCTACATACATGTGGACGGATCTTGTCATGTGACATTATGTGGGATGTCAACGTCCCTTTATTGTAGAACATTTTACCACACCGGTCACACGTGTAGTCCCGTTTTCTGTTGTTCATATGCAGTTTACGATGATCTCGTAAGCTGTTAGGGTTCTTGTAAACTTTTTTACACAGATCACAGGTTAGTTCTTCTACAGTGATTGGGGTGCCGGGTTTTCGTCTCGGTCTTCTTTTGGGTTTGTCAGAACCGTACTGGTGTAGGTGTAGAGTCAATGATTCCTCGTTTTTGAGGATTTCGCCACAGAGAGGACACATGACTTGGGGCTTTTGGTAGTGTTGCTTAATGTGTAGTTTTAAGTCCGCAAGAGAGTCAACTTGGGTATGACAGTAGTAGCAGAAGTTTCTGAAATGTAAAACAGATTAATTTAACACACAAACTGAGAGTACTCTTTTAAAACAACTGTTATTTGAGTCGCTTATAATAAAAACAAATAAATAAAAATAGCCTTTATTCACTAATATATGACCTTATAATAGTAGTTTATGCAACTGTCATATAATGAAGGGTATTAAAACACGAGTGTGGTTTATGAAACGAGCGCAGCGAGTTTCATAATAGTAACTCATGTTTTAATACCCGGGTTATATGCAGTTGCATACACTACTTTATCTTCACTAATATAAACTTGGCGCCGCTGCGCGCGCAGGGCGACCAATCAGGAGCGAGCGCGCGATGTTATAATAAGATTTTACGATATCGATGTGGATATTATAACATCATGTGAAATTGCTTAAATTGAGTGTTTTGTTGTCTGCACTATAACAGTAGTCATTATAAGTCAAATATTGGAAACATAAGTAGAATGTTACAACATTAGTGTAGATAAAACATAAAACATTACTCTTATTTCTATTATCTTAAATACTAGGTTGCCCACCCTGGAAATATGCCTCCTCTAGAATTTGCCAGCTTCCTATCTCTTGCCTTCCTTCACCGCTAGACATTATAATTCCAATAATTTAAAATCTAGCACGGAAAGGCATTCATTAATTTGAGTACATGTCAGTCTTTTTATTTTTTGTATTTGAGTTTCCTAGATTTGGTGCTGTTGCGAAAAGATGTTATTTAAAGCACTGTCTCAGCTATTTTACCAGAAACGTGACTTTTAATTTGGTATGGTTACAGTAGTGTTAAATGTTAAAACATGGAACACAGGAGCAGATCCAATTCTATAGTGGAGCGAGTCCAAGTTGATTGAACTCAATGTTCCCATACTACAAAGGCACTAACAGCAAACTATAATTTTCCCAATTTTTAGTATTTGTGAATACTTACCTCAAATATTTCCGATGTTTCCTCACATGCTTGACAAACAAACTGAAGTCATCCTTCTTTGCAGAGTCACAATCAATGCAGAAATGGGCAGAACATCTCCCGTGCACAATTTTGACATGCGACCTCAATGTATCCATACTAGTAAACTCTATGCTGCAGAAACTACATATCCACGGGTACTCCGACCAGTTCGTAACTTGATTCTTCGTATCTTCATCCTTCGCAATATCTTTATCGTAAATTGGAATTGTAGCATACAGAAAATCATGAACATTTACTGAAGGTGGATCGACTAAGTCTTTGTCATCTTTAGGCTCATATTTGACTTCGAGATCACTTAATTTTGTATCTAAAGAGGCCGTAGGTTCTGTTTTGATGTCTGGTGAGTGATCTATAGGTTCTGGGGACAAAATGTTATCGAAAATCTCGAGGTCAGAGTCCTCATTTTTCGGTGTCTCGTTTGACGTAAATAAACATGATAGGATGTCCTGGGCACGTTTCACACCTTCTAGGAAATCATAGGCCTTGTTGAGAGATTCGTAGCAGATGAAACATATAGTTTTTGGCAGAGAATCTTGATTGGAAACATTTACATACATTGCGTTGAGAAAGGTCAGCTTGGCCATCACTTCGCCTTGTATTTTGGAGTCTTTAAGAAGGTCCAGGAGTTTTTCTGAGCATCTAGGCTCTGCGCAGAAACGGCAGTAACTATTATCAGCCGTTTCCATCATGATTAAATCATTTTTTACAGAAAATAAACAGAAAAATGAAATCCAAACCAAACTTTGTATTTGTCTTGTCAAAATTTATAGGGTTGCCAGAATAAATTTGCAATTCCCCGATTTACGTTCACTGCCACTCGAAATAAACCTTCCCTTGTACCGTAACTTTTTGCGGCCGCGGCTATTATTACGGGAGACAACGTATTCAATCTAAACGAAAACAGTTAGTCGTCTTCGTGTAGTTTTATCAAGGTTTCATAAAATTATCTATTTTTGTAAGTACTTCCTCATTTTCGCAAGGGGCGCTTTACTTTATGTTTTGAGAAGGTTTGTAGGTTTGGAGCCACAGGGAAATTTAATTTTTTATGTTAATGTTTTATTAACCCCTAATAAAAATGGCAAATATAGGTAATACTACAGAACAAAAAATAACAGAAATATAAAATAACTTGGGTTATTTTTGGAGGCTCTATAAGCTGAGGTGGTACAAGATAGGAGATCCGTAGCACAACCAAAGTTACCTACAATAGGTATTATACACAACCAGCAGCCTATAGGCAGAATGGCAAACCTAAGCCACCTACGCTTGGAAGCCTCTGATATCGCCAAACGGCTAAAACACCGGGATCCACAATTTAACTTGTCATCCCAGCCACGGCAGCGCTCTGTTGTTAATGCCACCCGTGATCATCCATCCAAATACTGACTGTGCCAAACGTTGCTTAACTTTGGTGATCGCTAAGTAACACCAAGTCAACTACGTTATGAGCGCTACATAAGCAACGTTCCGCACGGTCAGTATTTGGATGGGTGACTGCGGGTGGCATTTTCCAACTGAGCGCTACCGTGGCTCGGATGACACGTTAAATTGTAGGTCCCGGTTGTTTTAGCCGTTTCGCCAAGGCCTCCTTCAGGCGGCCTAAAATCTCTGACACCAGGGCTAGCCACCCGGCCTATACGAACTAACTAGCGCTACATATCGGTAGTGAAACCAAATATTTATGCCTTTCATATATTTTTAGGGATCCGTACCCAAAGGGAAAAACGGGACCCTATTACTAAAACTTCGATGTCCGTCTGTCCGTCTGTCTGTCTGTCACTGGGCTGTATCTCTTAAACCATGATAGCTAGGCAGCTGAAATTTTTACAGATGATGTATTTCTGTTGCCGCTATACCTACTAACAAATACTAAAAAGAGAATAAAATAAATATTCAAGGGGGGCTCCAATACAACAAACCTGATTTTTAGACGTTTTTCGCTCTACATAAATAATGGTAACAGGTAGATGCTTGAAATTTTCATAGAATATTAAGTTTTATATACACTTCAATAATAAATAAAAAAATTAAAATAAAATCAACATTTAAGGGGGGCTCCCATACAGTACGGAACCCTCCGTGCGCGAGTCCTACTCGTTCTTGGCCGATTTTTTTGTACTTATTTCAGTTGGTAAACTTACTTATTTTTGAAGTGAAACTTCTAATCCAACTTCCTACAAGAATGCGTTAAACGTTTAACGCTACCATGGAGGGGGTATGAAAGCACTGTTGCGTCGAAGTTTCACTTCTTCCGCGCGGCGGACTCCACTTGCACTTTTTTATCTATTTGCCTATCCTGTACTGGAAAATAGAGAATTAGCGCCCAGCCGAAAAGGGGTGATTCAGACCACCATTATGAATAACTTTTACTAAGGGGCCAACCTGGGACTCGAGAAAAAAATCAGCTGTTCCACACAAAATTGCAACTCGGAATCGACTAAATGTACGAAACATCCATCATCCATCCATCCATCAGCCATAAGAAGTCCACTGCTGGACATAGGCCTCCCCTATGGATCTCCAATAAGACCGGTTGGAAGCGGCTTGCATCCAGCGCGATCCTGCGGTCTTAATGAGGTCATCCGTCCACCTTGTGGGTGGACGTCCTACGCTGCGCTTGCCGGTACGTGGTCTCCACTCGAGAACTTTCCGACCCCATCGGTAGGACGGAGGACTGATCTCCGCGCTATGTGCCCTGCCCATTGCCATTTCAACTTGCCAATCCGTTGGGCTATGTCGGTAACTTTGGTTCTTCTACGGATCTCCTCATTTCTGATTCGATCTCGCAGAGAGACTCCGAGCATAGCCCTCTCCATAGCTCGTTGGGCTACTTGGAGCTTACTAATAAGGCCCATAGTGAGAGACCACGTTTCTGTGCCATAAGTCATCACTGGCAACACACACTGGTCGAAAACTTTCGACTTGAGGCACTGAGGTATGTCGGACGAGAAGACGCTACGCAATTTTCCGAACGCTGCCCAGCCGAGTTGGATTCGGCGATTGGCCTCTTTCTTGAAATCGGACCTACCTAACTGGACTACGAAACAGCTGATTCTATTTTTCTCGAATTCCGGGTTGCCCCATAGTAAAAGTTGTTCAGAACGATGGTCTGAATCACCTCATTTCGGCTTTTTACACCAGTTCTGGATAACCCTGTCGTTATGTAAAGAGGGATAGAAGATAAATAGGTAGAGGATAGGTCGCGACGTAAAAAAATATAGACTTTAGACCTGAAAGTAGGCAGAAGAAATGAAAGAATAGAACAACTGAAACATGTTTATTGACTGTCAGTGTACACACTCGAATGAATATTAACATAATGAGTACAATACAATGATATACAAGGTTATTGGTAATCAATTAGCATCCTTTTAGGGGATTATTCTGTACATCAAAACTAACAACTTTTGTTCAGCAACTTCAACAAATCTCAAAAACATAATTGCTGTTCCATAGAAAAATGACGTTCACCCGCGACAAAACGTATGGAACAGCTGTTTTTTTTTGTTTTGACAAAAGTCCCAGAACGAAATTGTTAGTTTTGATGTACAGAATAAGCCCCTAAAAGGATGCTAATTGATTACCAATAACCCTGTATATCCTAGAACATGTCTGTTGTATAAAATAAAATAAACACCTGTTATCCCAACTATTAGTTGGGAGAGCGTCGGGCTAGTGATCCGAAGGGGCAGGTTCAAATCCTGCGTTCGCTTCAGATTTTTGAAATGCTTATCACAAAGATAACTCTTTAAAATAATACCTGATTGAAACAGCTGGACAACTAATTTTTCTTCGTGATTTCGGAATTGGTGCCATAGTTAATTTGGCCATTATAACGAGTACAACAGACTACATCCTAGAGTAATGATAAAATTATTCCGCGGTCACTCCTAACGTACACACTATAATTATAACATAACATGGAAAACATTTATATGTACAGAGCTACTGGTAATTAATTAGCATCATTTTAGGGGCTTATTCTGTACCTCAAAACTAACAACTTATGTTCTGCGACTTTTGTCAAAACTAAAAATAAAAAACAGCTGTTCCATACATTTTGTCGAGGGTGATCGATATTTTCCATGGAAAAACATTTTTTTGAGATATGATAAAAGTCGTTGAACAAAGTTGTTGGTTTTGATGTACATAATAAGCCCCTAAAAGGATGCTAATTGATTACCAGGAACCCTGTATACATGTTAAAAAACAAAGTTATACAACATGTATCTTAATCTATACGCACCCGTATATATATAAATATATCATTATACAATCATTGTATATATTCTAATAATTAGGGGATATTTATGAATTTAAAAAAATATCGTTAACGAATATTGTGAAAACATTTTTTTTTTCACTTATATCACCTTATAAATGTAAACCATTTATCCATAGATATATGAAATTAATAATTTTGGAGCAATAAATTTAAATAAATATCTAGAACATTAAAAATTGGGAAAAATTGTGCGTTACATTTCTTTGATGTACGAAAAGCGCGCATATAGAGTACATAATTTACTACTTTTTATTTAGAATTTAAATATTGGTTAAAATATTTTTTTTTTGTGGTGATATTAATATTAATGTTTTTTTTGTGTAAAATATATTGAAAAATCACTAAGTCCGATTGTATTATAATTAGGTAATTAATAACACGGGACTAAATATAACACTACGATCACCTAAACAATCTAAGTACCTATACAGAGTGCTTTTTAATCGGTTACATAGTTAATATAAATAAACTCCCGTGGATAGAGACGCATTGACTCCAGTTATTTTGTTTCCTTTATTTCGTAAATATTATAAATATAATATACATTTTATACAGGTAAATTATTTTATCCACATTGTCACAAAACTCTAAAACTTTACCTACATAGGGTTTAAAACAATAGATTAGGAGATTTTGTAATAAATACCTAGGTAGGTAAATTTATAAAAAAACACGAGAACGTCAAATGTAAAAAAATAAAAAACATAACATTTTTTTAACTTTTTTAGACATATTTTACAAAAAAATATTTTTATCTCTTAGTATAGAAAATTTAACAGATTATTATTTATTGGTACTTAGGTACTAGTTCTTAATTTAACTTACCTATTGGAAGACTTTTGTGATATTTTGTTGTTGTCGATATTTCTTGGTTGTATTAAATCTAAATATATCCTAAACCTTACATTTAACAAACTAAAGTAGGGACAAGATAATAGGTCACTTTTGACAGTTCATGTATGCAAAGAAAAATATACCTTACACTAAAGGAATAAAACTCATGAAAACAATATTGACGACGACCGATAATTGTTCTCGAAGACGGCTTGGAGTTTTATTCCTTTAGTGTAAGGTATATTTTTCTTTGCATACATGAACTGTCAAAAGTGGCCTATTAAAATGACTCCACTGTAGTTTTATTTGGCACGCACACATACAATATTTTATTAGTAATTCTATAATTATATATACACTTATTTAAAAATCATTTCTTACAAACATTATTAACTTCTAAGTTCTATCAATATCTCTCTAACAAAATAATAAATTATGATTTCCAATTTTATAATATGTAGTAGGAAAAACTCTAATAAGTTAAATTTAACAATTTTGTAAGAGCAGTTCAAAACAAAACAATGATTCATTAACAAAATAGGCCTAGATTGGTTCGCAGTGTTCCAATTAAATAATTAACATTGTATAGAGTCAAGAAGACATGGAATAGATAAGGCGCTAAAATACAGTGCCACTTTGCAAAGCACAAATAGTTTCTGAGCTTTATATTTATAAATATAGGTATACTCATCAAAGTAAACTACTTCTACTACAGGACCAACCAGGAAATGAAAAAAAAACACTGTTTCATAAAAAAGTTCGTCGACTTTTGACAAAAGTACAAGGCAAGATTTAAAAAAATAATAAATAAATAATAGTATAAAAGGCCTCTTGGTGTTGGCTTCGGCCCCACCAAAGACTTTCAAAGATCCGGGGCAACCCGTGCGTTGTGACACGATTAAATGATACATAGATATTAATAATAATAAATATATAACAAGTTATTTTGAGCCAATAATTATATGCTTAACATCGTATTTTAGTAACAAAATTGAGATAAAATAACAATTTTAATGTTCTATTGAATATTATTGAACTTGATTGATGAATGGCAGATCATGATGATAAAGCAGGGTATAGAGTCACCGTACTACTGGTTTATACATATGTAATATAAAACATATTTCGTAGCTAACGACGCGCACTCTGCTCCAGCGCATTTTTACGTGTCGCCCGATGACACTATAATCTGCTGCTGATGCGAAAAGTTGGCTATGGAATATAACCGTAACATGCCTTGGTAGGTACGAGTATGTATGTCATTTCAATAAAAGAAATTTCGCATAGGCCAGGTGGCTATACGAAATTACTGGCAAGCTTTGGTGTTAAAGTTATTTATGCCGCTTGAAGGCTCCTGTCATGACCTCATGACTAAACGGTTAAAAAACAACGGCTTGCACTCCAGGAGTGCCGGTAGAAGTGAAAACTTGTGCATTACATCATCCGTCTTACCAATTTTCGATCAGACTACGATCTGACGCGAGTTTAACATTTTTTACCCGTCTCGCTTTTTTACACGAAGCTGCTAAAGAAATTCTTACTTCAAAAACAGATTTTCAGTTTAGTTTAAAGTGTCATCCTATATACTCGTAGCTACTGTAGCGCTCAGTTGGAAATACCAACCGCGGTAACCCATCCAAAGACTGACCGTACCGAACGCTGCTTAACTTTGGTGATCGTTGACTAACACCAGATCAAACTACACTATTAGCGCTACAATTATTATTTTATTAAGATGCCGTGTCTATCGGTTATCTAATACCTTCACACGATAAGCGGGGCAATTCTGTTAGTCGATCTCTTTACTGAAATGATACATTCGTGAACCTCTCTCGCTTTTCTGACAGTTCCGACAGCTCAAAATTGTCAGAAAACCGAGACAGGCTCAAGAACGTGTCACCTTATTAACGAGATCGGTTGACAGAATTGCCCCCCAGTTCCCGTCCACTTCTCGAAGTGGACACGCGGTTTGTCTATGATATTTTTATGTTATTTTTTTTAGTGTGAGTGATTTTTATGAGTGAGAAGTGAGTGTTATTATAAATCTATCTTTGCATTTTTGAGATATTGCTGTTCGTGGAATGTGATCAACGTATTTAAAGCTAAAGGATAGTTCGAAAATTGTAAGTGCAGTCAACTATAATTTTAGGTACAGAAGCTTACTTTGGGCTGTACAGGGTGACAAAAATCACGTGGTTAATGCTCAACGTTACTGGCAACTTTCAGTATGGTGCGAACTCAGAAATCGCAATTCGATAGCACTTCAATACTCCCTGGCAAATTGTTAAATTCTCAACGACGTAAATTGAGCTTGAAGAAAATATTAGAATACACACTCACATACATAAACGCAGTACAAATCAGACTCATCATTCTAATTGTAAACCTTTGATCAATCATTCATTCACTCACTCAATCTCACATAGATTATAAAATATTAATCTTATACATTATTCTAATTTTACACATATCTACGCTACACTGTACCTTAAAACTAAAATTAGTTATTCCATTTTCTTTATATTTTTTTAATGCATTTGTCTATGACATAACTTTGAACTAACGTACAGTGTCTAGAAAATCAGATGTTGCTTGAAATGCTTTATAAAAAATGTTTTACAAGTAAATGTCCAACCTGTATCACATGATCAAATGTTATAATATTATCGCGTTATAATTATTATATCATATAACCATAATATGTAAAATACCTAAATCGTGTGAAAGTACCACTACATATTTCTTACAAAACAATTACAACAAAGTTACGTCATAGTTTAAAAAAAAACGATAAAGAAAATAGAAAAACTGTACATTTTTAATAATACGAATTTTTCACTAAAATTGAAAAATTTAGGGAGTCGAAACGAATTCATAATTGACTGGTAGGACTCAAACGGAAAGGAAATAAAACAAAATAAAAATTGATTAAATAAAATTTAATAAAAATAAACCACATCCATACTAACCATAAAATATAAATGTAACCCCCTTAATTTGATTAAATATGTTACTTATTACTTTACCCAACAGCACAAAATTAAATATTGTATTGAAAGAAAGAAAGAACGTTTATTTCGTGACATACAACAATTACATTATTGTTGTGTTAAGATGCTGTTGCTTTTATAGTGAAACCGCTAAACTCAGACTTCGCCTGCGCGGGTACGGGGGCGCGGGGGTAGACGACAAAGAGGACTGAGACAGGTGCGGGCGCCGGGGACCCGCTGCCCGCGCCTGTCTCAGTCCCCTGTGTCGTCTCCCCCGGCGCCCCTGTACCGCGCAGGCGAAGTCTGAGTTTAGCGGTTTCACTATAGTACATATGTAAAGATGATGATTTGGCAAGATAACTTTCATAAGGAAGAAATACTTATACATATAGATACGTAAAATTCAAGGTAAAAAACGTAATTCAAATAACTTCCAAAAATGATTGAAAATGCAGTATACTTTTTTGGCTGTGGAAAAAACGAAAACAAATCTGTTGAGTTTTACATTTTCTGATCTGAATGAATTATCATAAGAACTGAAACATAATCATGTACAGAAGGCGCGCGAGTTGAATGCAGAGCTTAGGAATGCGAATGTCTCCCCCCGCTATCCGCACGCCCAACCCGCCCAGGCGCGCGAGGTGGGGCGTGCGGATAGCGGGGGCAGATGCTCCCGCTCCTTTACCTCAGACCCCGACTGCATTCAACTCGCGCGCTATCTGTACCTACATAGTATATTACCCACACAATAGAGTTGATATTACATGCACATTGTGTTTTCATGACAATATTTTAACTGATTGAAAAGTTACCTTGTATAATTTATGCGATTATATTTTATTTCATAAATGTACTCGTATTTATCAAGCTGATAAATAAATTATTTAAATAGAAATAATGATTATAAATTACGAACGCGGATTTAATTATTTCATTCTCGCTTTTCAAAGTATTGGAATAATTCTCAACAATGTACGTTCGATTTATTTTCAAATAATCAACCTTTATTTAAATAATAAAACATGACTACAATTATATGTACGTTTTTAAATACCTAATATTTTAATATTAAATTTATAAGCTAGGTTATATTGTCTTGCACGCAGTATTTTCCTTATAAATATCTTTTTATTACTAAATTGATTAAATAACCCTTACTTCTAAATAATATATTTATATGTATGATTAAATATATTTTAAACTCCAATTTTTAAATGATAAAGAGCCATGTACCTACTTGTACCTATTCCTAATTTTAATGAAAATACTTTAAAAAAATATTAATTTTTTAAAAGTACTCAAATAACAATTACAAGTTTATACCTAAAATAAACAACTATTACCTATTTAAAATAAACAATAAACATTTACTATTATACTTACCACTAAAATACTGGTCTTATATTTAACAGACAAATACTTAACATGAAAAAACATATTAATATTATTTTTAATAAAACGCAATTTTTTTCAATTTTAAAATAAAATTGGTCCGCACTTACTGGGGCCAATCAATGTAGGTATAGGTATATTTTTGTTGTGCACATAAGTTTTTATAAATTACTTGAAGAATGCCTTGAATTTTTTACGATCTTTTGAAATATTCAGCAAAAAACTACCAGCCGCTGCTTTATTTGTATTGAGTAGACTGTTCAACTGAAAGGGTTTAAAGTTGCAGTTGCAAGTTAAGCCTGTTATTATTTTAAATTCGTCGAGTTTCTCTGAGTGGCTCTTTTTGAGAATCTTACTGCTTCTTCTTTGCTGTTGGATGTTATCAGAAAGGATTTTGATCGTAGCTACAAGCAAGGCCGCCATTGCCTCGAGTGCATTGAACATTGCACCTCGTTTGCCAGCTAGTTGCAGTTTCGAGCACGTGAGTTAAGTTAGGATATTGATTAATAATCGGCCAAGTACGAGTAGGACTCGTGCACGCAGGGTTCCATTATGTATGGGAGCCCCCCTTAAATTTTTACTTTACTTTAATTTAATTATTTATTATTGAATTGTACTGATTGTACATCCAATTAAACATTATGTGAATATTTCAAGCATCTACCTGTTACCATTGTTAATATCGAGCGAAAAACGGTTAAAAATTCAGATTTGTTGTATGGGAGCCCCCTTTAAATATTAATGTTGTTCTGTGTTTAGTATTTGTTGATATAGCGGCAACCTAAATAGATCATCTATGAAAATTTCAGCTTTCTAGCTATAACGGTTCATGAGATACAGCCTGGTGACAAACAGACAGACGGACAGACGGACAGCGGAGTCTTAGTAATAGGGTCCCGTCTTTACCCTTTGGGTACGGAACCCTAAAAATGGCGCCGTACACAATGCAATGTAGCTAGAATGTTTGCGTAATGACTTGCGTCTCATGGTATGGTAAATACAATAGGTACAGAGATTGTTTATCGAAAACTGTACCTACTACATTTTGATATGGCTACTTATTGTGTTGTTGCTGTAGTGTAGACTGTAGAGTTTTTATCGGAAGGGGCTTCGGTCGCAGTTACAAGCCAGGCCGCCGTTGCCCTGAGGGCACTGCACGTTGCACCACGCCTGCCAGCCGGCTGTGGTGTCCAGGGAGCGGCCCGAGGTCAGCGCGCTGGAGGATGCTGGTGTTGCCGCACAGCCGGGGCATCCTGGTGGAGAATAAGCCGTTGTTAACTTGTGTAAAATCTACTTAAATAGTAGATAAAAGGTTTCATTGTCACCGCAGGATCGCGTAAGATGTATGCCACCTAAACAGGTTTTGTTAGAAATCTGTAATGGAGGCCTGCTTGCTACTAATATACAGGGTTATTTTTAATCAAATATTATCATATCATCATTATGATCTCAGTCACTGGACGTGGCATTAGATATACAGGGTTATTCCTAATCTATTAGCATCCTTTTAGGAGCTTATATTCTGTACATAAAAACTAACAACTTTTGTTCTGCGACTTTTGTCAAAACCCAAAAAAAAAAACAGCTGTTTCAGCTGTCGCAGGTGAACAAAATGTTCTATGAAACAACAATTTCTTTTTGAGTTTTGACAAAAGTAGCAGAACAAAAGTTGTTAGTTTTGATGTACAAAATAAGCCCCTAAAAGGATGCTAATAGATTAGGAATAACCCTGTATATCTAATGCCACGTCCTGTGACTGAGATCGTAATGATGACGTAACTGTCGGGAAATGCGAAAACAACTGAAACGGGAAAAGCGAAACCAGGAATGTCCTTTAACACATTTCTTAACAATTTGTTAAATTTCTTAACGCTTAACGAATTCTACTTAATTGATTGTTTTCCAGAATGATTACAAGATTTTTAAAAATATTGGCATAACCGGCAGTCGTGACCTAGTTTTATTAGTGACTAGCGACCCGCCCCGGCTTCGCAAAGGTGTATTGTATACATGTAAACCTTCATCTTGAATCACTCTATCTATAAAAAATCCGCATCAAAATCCGTTGCGAAGTTTTAAAGATATAAGCATACATGTGAACAGACAGCGGGAAGCGACTTTGTTTGATACTATGTAGTGATATGTAATGGAGGCCTGAAATGAATATTTACCTAGTGCCACGTATTGTGACTGAAATCATGATAATGACGTATCTACTCGTACCTATCTGCTTAGGTATCTGTCGGGTTATGCGAAAACAACTGAAACGGGAAAAGCGAAACTAAGATTTCTTAAATTTCTTAACGCAAATGAAAAGAAACCAATTCTACCTAATTGATTGATATCAAGAGATTTTGTGATTACTACATTTTTTTAAATATTGGCATAATATTGGCAGGTATGATCTAGTTTTATTAGTGAAGCGGAAAAACGGAAAATTGTGATGAACTGCTTTTTGAGATGTGAAAAAAAAACGTTATTCAGGTGATTGAAATATCGAAATGCTCACCGGTCAAGAGGTACCCATCCAGGCAGAAAGCTTCACACACCTCCATCCAGTTGACAGCCTTGGTGTCCTCGTCTTCCTTCACTGGACACCCACACAGAGGTTCCCCTGAGAAATAATATAACATAACAATTTTTCAAGTTCAAGTTGGATCGGCAATAAGCACCTACCAGCTGCTTTGCATTTCAGTAGCATTCCATGGCGGGACCACCTAGTTATATCCATGTAATGTAGTAAAAAATGTACATCTAAATAACACTTATATAGCTTTGTTCTATGTTAGGTAAATAAATATTTTAATCACGTTTCATTAAATCGTAGGAAAGAGCGCCTTTTATAAATTACTAGACGACCCGCCCCGGCTTCGCACAGGTGTAATATACATATAAACCTTCCTCTTGAATCACTCTATCCATTAAAAAAAAACCGCATCAAAATCCGTTGCGTAGTTTTAAAGATTTAAGCATACAGACAAACAAACAAACAAACAAACAAACGAAAATAGCGACTTTATTTTATACTAGCAGCACCCCGCGGTTTTACCCGCGTTGTGCCCGTTTCCGTGGGAATTTCGGGAATTTTTATACATATAAACCTTCCTCTTGAATCATTCTATCCATTAAAAAAAACCGCATCAAAATCCGTTGCGTAGTTTTAAAGATTTAAGCATACAGACAAACAAATAAACAAACAAACGAAAATAGCGACTTTATTTTATACTATGTAAGGACTATGTAAGGATTAGCAATGAACTCATTTTCCTAAATCAGTTATCTCACGCAGATAATGCATATAAATAAATGTACAAAAATTGTGCTCACATTAAAATAACACTTTTCATAGTTTTGGTCTACATTTGGTTAATATCGTTTATGCTTATGTCGATTACATACATACTTAACCATTTAGGTACTTACCTAGTTCTTTCAGAGAGCGGGACAGACAGCAACTCTGGGTTATCGGTAGAAGAGCTCCGTTTCACCTTCAATTTAGTCAGTTTTCAAGACTTCAGGCAGCAGCTAGCATAATATGGGTAGCTTTTGTCGATTTTTTTAGTCTATACATACCCATATAGTTCTTGCAGAGAGCGGGGCAGATAACAACTCTGGGCTATCCGTAGAAGGATTCTGTGTCGTTGCCTTCAATCAGAGCAGTCTTTACGCCTACAGACAGCAGCTAGCATAATGTGGGTAGCTTTTGTCGATTTGGTTTATACATACCCATATACATAGTTCTTACAGAGCGCGGGGCAGACAGCAACACTGTGTTATCCGTAGAAGAGTTCCGTCTCGTTGCCTTCAATTTGAGCGGTTTCCAGGCTTACAGGCCGGAGCTAGCTTAATACGGGTAGATTTTGTCGATTCGGTACACATAGTTCAGTTTATAGTGCATACCCATATAGTTCTTGCAGAGAGCGGGGCAGACAGCACCCCCGAACTGTCTGTATAAGAGCTCCGTTTCGCCTTCAATTTTATCAGTTTTGGTGTCTACAGGCAACAGCTGGCGGGTAACTTTTATCGATTTGTTTCATACATACCCATATAGTTCTTGCAGAGAGCGGGGCAGACAGCAACCCTGGGTTGCCCATAGAAGGGCTCCGTCTCGTTGCCTTCAATCAGAGCTGTCTTCAGGCCTACAGGCAGCAGCTGGCTGCACGTGGGGCCGCAGACGTTGCCTCCCAGACCTGACGAGAAGATGGTTTAGAGTTTAGACCTTCAAATAAACTAAGTACACTTCTAAGCACAATCTGGTCCCACCAGCCTCTTTCTTCTATCGTACGGCTAGACAGACGCGACCAAAGCGCCACCCTTTTATGGTGGACATTCCGCGCGTTAGAACCAAGCGTTTCGAATCCTCATTCCTCATACGAACATCCAGAATGTGGAACGCTTTGCCTGGGTCTGCCTTCCCGCTTAAGTACAACGTGGGTGTCTTCAAATCCCGAGTAAATAGGTATCTTCTAGGTAAGCGTGCTACAACCTAAACCGCTTATCTGCTCAACATCAGGCAGTATGTGGTCAAACACAAACCTATTTAGAATTAAAAAAAAAGCAGTGGTTCAGGCTCAATTAAATTATTAAGAAGTATCGTTAAGTACGAAATTCAAATTTGCGTAGGTTTTTTGGAATTTACAGATCAACCACTCATGGTAAGTGTACGAAAAACTCATTTGGCGACCCTGAACAGGCTGTGTCAATGAAATGTCACCAAAAACCCAAAATAGTAGTTGTCTTTGTACAAAAGTGCATTAACTGATTTTCACCTTAGTTTTTATTTTAAGCCCTTTTGTGCATAGACTGTTTACTATTTTGGATTTTTGGTTTAAGTAAGTTTTTTCTCTTTGACACTACACTACCTATTGTAACAACTGATTGCAATATAACATAGTTAGTCCTATGATAAAAGTAGTTTTCAATGTTGAGTACATATTTAACTACCTACTATTTCAGAAAGCATCAACATCTTCTCTAAAAATTGCGAAAATAAATTGCTATCTGGTAGTAAAAACCCGTTTTGCGTAGTTCAGGAGAACTAACAGACATGCCAATAACACAATTTTACATTATTTAAAGATAAAACATGTATACGTAGTTAGAGATAGAAACATGCCTTAGCTGTAACCTTCAATATACTTAATATATGATCCTGAATTAAAAATATACAGGGCTGATTTAAATAAGGTAAGTGTACCGTATGAAGTCGTATACCTACCGTCGAAAGTTTTCGACCAGTGTGTGTTGCCAGTGATGACCAGCAACGTGGTCTCTCTTATTAGTAAGCTCCCAGTAGCCCAACGAGCTATGGAGAGGGCTATGCTCGGAGTCTCTCTGCGAGATCGAATCAATGAGGAGATCCGTAGAAGAACCAAAGTTACCGACATAGCCCAACGGATTGGCAAGTTGAAATGGCATTGGGCAGGGCACATAGCGCGGAGGACTGATGATAGATGGGGTCAAAAAGTTTTAGAGTGGAGACCACGTACCGGCAAGCGTAGCATAAGACGTCCAGCCACAAGGTGGACGGATGACCTCAGGATCGCGCTGGATGCAAGCGGCTACGAACCGATCTTATTGGAGATCTTTAGGGGAGGCCTATGTCCAGCAGAGGACGTCCTATGGCTGAAACGAAGTATACTCGTACCTACAAAGCCGAAAGGGAGTGATTCAGACCATTATTATACAACTTTTACAATGGGGCCAACTTAAAGTTCCAAGAAAAATAATCAGCTGCCTATTAAAGAATCTCAACTCCGAATCGACAAAATGTATGAAACAGCTGAATTTTTTTTTCGAATTCCACTTATTCGAATTCGAATTAATTCGAATTCCACGCTGGCCCCATCTCAGAGGCAGACTAAAGGCCAACCAGACAATAAGCCCGATTACAGAGGCGCCAGCGTAAATTTAATAGCAACGTAAAAAGCGTTCTATCTATCGAATGCCTAAAGTGAAAAAGAAACAGAACTATGCTATTTAGCTAATATAATTACGATGGCGCCTCTGTAATCGGGCTTATTATAGGCAGACTTAAACCCTTATTCTAAGGGTACCATAATAAAAGTTGTTCGTAATGAACGTCTAAATTACTTCCTTTCAGCTTACAGCACCCTATGTAAATACTCCTGTATAGTATAAAACTAAATTAAAATATGTATGTAGGTAACTAGTTCATCGTACCTACAAGGTTAGATAGATATGTGTATACCTACACATGGCTTTTACAAAAATTGCAGAATAGATTCTTTAGTCATTTGAAGACAATGAAGAGTTAGTGAATTCCTTCTCTAATTTAATTATTTCTGCTTTAGTTATTTGGAACCTTAGTTATTTTTCAATTTGTTAATTTGTGAAAAATCGGAGTAAGTTTTTCGACGTTGTTTTTTGGTATGTTCGTATATTACTACCTACTAAATAATATAATTAAAAACATGAATATCTAAATACTAAGTTCGACCACTTTTTTCGGAGGTTTTTACAAGATAATCAATTATAGATAAAGGTATATTTTTAAACACGAATTACTTAAATAGATATTCATGTTTTCGAACACCATTTGAAAGATACTTAAGTAGGTAGGTACATTATACATAATCACTACATTATTATAAACAAAAGTACCAGTTTTTGTGTATGTCATGAATTTGCTTAAATAGATCTAAATTTCACAACAGAATGCAATGCTGTTTTAATTGAGCTCTTTTTAACCGACTTCCAAAAAAGAGGAGGTTATATGTTCGTCTTTATGTATATTTTTTTGTTTTTTCATTTTTTTTTGTATGTTCATCGATATTTTCGCCTAATGCGACCCGAATGAAAAAATCATTTTTAGTTCGAAAAGGTCCACCGTTACCTTGTCGAACTAAAAAAGATTTTTTATTTTATCCTATTTTAATTTTATCGAAATTGGCTGAGCTGTATTCGAAAAATAAACTATAATGTAAAAATTATTTACATCAATTCAAGCGAATACGTAATTAATTAATAACTATTCGAATTTAGTACACGATGGAAGTCGGTTTTGCCATTTTTTGCGAAAAATAATTATTGGGATAAACAATTCAAAAACCTAGCGAAACACGTCTCTATTTATATATGTACAAATGAATCGTGGTTGTTAGTTTCGCTAAAACTCGAGTACAGCTGAATCGATTTGGCTAATTATGGTCTTGAAATATCTGTGGAAGCTAAGGGAAGGTTTAAACTGTGTAAAAATGTAGGTAGCAAAATAATAAAAACGTGAATTTAATTTTCCCATACAAAATGTTCCTGTATGTAAAAGTTGTCATTGACAATTGACAGATGGTGAGATGACGTTCACCGGGTCAGCTAGATGTAAATAAAAATTGTTTCAGCGGTTTACATTGTCTTTTAAATTACATTAGATATTTTTTCCACTAGATTTATTGGTAGGTACCTACTTAATACGAATAGTCGGGCTTAAGCGGGACAGCTAGGCCATTTTAAATTGTCATTAGCATTATTTTGAATACGAATTAATATTATTTTATTGTGTAAAAATACCAAGCGCTTGTACAAATCGATTAAAAAAAAAGATTTAATTAATGTATTTTAAATATTATTATTTAGAGATGTGCAGTTTACTATGGAGTTTTTTTTGTAATTTGTAAAAATATAATAGGTACCTACGTACTAAATACTCGGAAATATGGGGAACAAACGCGCTTGCTACCTAATTCACCAAAGAAATTTTAATTTTAATTAGATGTTAAAATCACAATTCAATGTTGAATTTAATTTGAAAAAATGCATCTCTATTCATGCTGTAAATATTATTTTACTAAGCCGAAGTATGTGAAAGCAAGGCCAAAACCAAAAGATTAAAATAAAATCGGCCAAGTACGAGTCGAACTCGCGCACGCAGGGTTCCGTATTATATGGGAGCCCCCCTTAAACATTTATTTTATTTTAATTTTATTATTTATTATTGAAGTAAATATAAAACTAAATATTCTGTGAACATTTCAAGCATCTACCTGTTACCATTATTATTATAGAGTGAAAAACGTCTAAAAATTCAGGTTTGTTGTTTGGGAGCCCCCCTTAAATATTTATTTTATTTTCTTATTAGTTGTTGTTATAGCGGCAACAGAAATACATCATCTGTGAAAATTTCAGCTTTCTAGCTATAGCGGTTCATGAGATACAGCTTGGAGACAGACAGACGGACAGCGGAGTCTTAGTAATAGGGTCCTGTTTTTACCCTTTGGGTACGGAACCCTAAAAAGTAATTATTAGGTAATTTTTATTTGGGTTTGTCACTGTTTCGGACACTTGGTCCGAGTTGAATTCTTTAATTTTTAACTGATCTTTTTCTGACGTTTTGGACTTTATTGGAATATTGTAAATATGTACAATCGATATTAAAAATAAGAACATTAGGTACTTACTACTATTTACTAATACTAATAAAAATAGAAACTCACGTGAAAAACTTGTAAACAAGTGTTTGGACATTTTCTGCCATCCAGTCAAATAAAACAAAACCGAACGGTCAATCACGAAAATAACAAATAACCACAATCACAGAGGCTAAAAAAACACATACACAAGAACACAAACTTTCCAATTTCAACCAAAACAAAAATAAACGGAAAAATAAAAAACCTGCGTGACAGAGGTCCTCGCAAAGGCTTGTTTGGACTGTAACTGATGGGTTCCAAGCTCTTTTTGGTTTTCGAAACTGCGTCAAATATATCCTATTCAGTTCCCCTCCGTCATATTTCAGCTGCAAAACCACCTCAGGGTTGCTCCGTCTCTTTCCATCGGTTGTCTGGTCGCTGATTGGCTGCTCGTCGGCCATCGCAGCCTCTGATTGGTCGATATCGCACGACGCAACCCCTAACATAGCTACGCCTATAATAAGGGTAGCCAGAATTTTCATTTTCTGAAACAAAGAAGTTTTCTTTAGTTTTCATTTGTGATCTGGTTACAAGAAAAATTGAAGGTTTTTTTTACGATGTAAGAAAGATTTGAAAGACTTTTAGATAAAGTAGGAAAATGTTTATCAATATTAAAAATAAAAACGGTAAAAGTCTGTACCTTTTTTCATATAAATGTAAAAGTTTCATTTAAAAGTAAGCCTAAAGAAACGTTTTTAATGATTTTTAAACTGATGAAACTGTAGCTGTACTGTAACTGTATTTATTAATGGAAACGAGAAGTAGTGTACATGGGAAAATATTATGTAATACCTACACCTACACTGTGAAAAACTGTATGGGTGTTTGTATGTTGTTTGCACTACCATTTTTCTTACATATAAATAAACTTGAATGTTTATAAGGTAAAAATCTAGGTAGACGTCAGAGGTTTTCAAGAACACTTATTTTCAATCATTTTAGATACACGACCCCTTTAAGTATTCGACTGTTTTAGCAACCCCCTAAGGGTTAAAATCAAACAAAATTTTAGTGTCTTGATAAACTATTTTTGAGCCACGAAACGGAGGATTGTTATTATTTATTATTATTATAATAAAGTGAAAAATACTACATCGATCCGTGCGAAACATTCGCGAATTCTGTACAGTGTACACGGTTGAAGTCGGTCATGCCATTTTTTACAAAAAATAATAATTATGGCTGTTTTCATCTCAAACCAAGATTTTATAAATTGCTGTACTACCTGGACAAAGTTGTCTTCTTTAGGGACCCCATTGGTTGTCACTATCCTCAATTTGAAAAACACTGTTCTAGAATACATACATTACATACCTACCTATTTAATTAAATACTTTTAATACATAAACGAACTCAAAGCAAGCTGCTAGTGTCATAATAAACATGTAAATAAAAATCTTCGTGTTGACAAAAGGAAAAATGTTCAACTAAATAAATAAGGTTCATATACTAAACTTCAAATAAGTATATTATAATGCCTTGCCAAAGGGGTGGGCCTTGGAAGGCTGTGTTTCGAGGGAGAAGGGAGATGTGCGAGCGAGACGGCGATACAGTATTGATCCAGTGCTTTTATGTGAAAGTTATGTAATTTATAGTGCAGGAGGCGAACTGTGCCATTTGTGACGTCTATTAAATATTGTTTGCATCTTTTCGACTTTAGAACTAACAAAAAGTTATGTGAAAAGTATATTAAGACTACGGGAGGGAGTCTTATTTAGACCATCATTTTGAAAAATTTTTACTATGGGCTAACCTAGGCTAGAAATTATTTTAAATAAGATATTTCACGGTCAAAATGTATTAAATATTGATGCAATGGTCATGGCAAACAATTGTCAATATTTAATAAAGTTTATGTACTTCTTCTTGTTCAGATGCCAGCTCCTACCGGAGGTCGGCTATTATTAGTTATAATTTAAATAGTCATTATTTATAATTTTATATATTATTGTTACTTTTTTGTTTTTTGCTGTTGTGCATTTTCTGTGAATGTTTTTTGATATCTAAGCGCTTTGTCACGGTTTCGTTGTTTTTTGTCTATTTAATATATTAATATGATCTATAGTTACGCCTATCCTTGAATAAAGGGGCTCACCAGAATACCAGCGTTGAGTGTTGGGTCCTCCCAGCACTCAGCATTTTATAGCTGAGGTGAGTCCCTTTCGACACTTTTGTTTTTTCACTATTTTATAAGTTTTTTATTTATGTGTACTTTGTCGAATAAAGATATTTCATTTCATTTAATTTCATTAGGACTATGCGGACTTTGGAAGTTTATATTATGTAGGTATAATGAACGTGAATATTTCACGAACCCTACTAAAATATTAGCAAATGATATCACTTATCAACACAGTTTTATAAAAAAGCATTAGCTTTGCCCGCACGATATTTCAATTTTTGTGTTATCCATCAATATGGAATTAAAGAAAAAATGCCATTTCGATGGTGTTATCCGATAGAAATCTTTTATTTTTCGAGATAAAAAGTAATCTTCGAGCAACATTTATGCCAAAAACCAAGTCAATCCGTCGCTTCGATGCTGCGCGCATGAGTGACAAACCAACAAACACACTTTTTAAATTTCTACTATTATAAGGTTCAGATTCAGATTCAGATAAACTTTATTGTTAACTGTGTTACATAAAAGATCTTAATAAGAAGAATATAAAAACGTCTCAACAGCTAAGTCCTTGATGAACATACAATAATGGGTACAATGTCAAAGAATTATAAAAATCAATTTAAAAATAATACCTAATTACATAAAATGTCAAATAAAATTGGAATTAATTAAGTACAAATCATATTCTTTATAACATTTTGTCGTCCAAAAACTCCCGTATACTATAATAAGCTTTTGTAATTACAAATCGAATAGCTTGCTCTTAAATACAGCCACACTGACTGACTCCAGTATTTCTGTTGGTAAATGATTGTAAATTTCCGGGCCCATGCCACAAATGCTCTTACCGAAACATGCAGTTGTATGCATCTGTCTACGTATTTTATTTTTGTGTCTTGTACTTTTCAAGCACTCATACATTTGAATATTAGTCCTAACAAATACAGCAACCTCATAAATATATAGACATGGATATGTCAATATCTTCAACTTCAAGAAGTGTGGCTTACAGGAATCTGTCGATTTCAGATGACAAACTGACCTTAAACACTTTTTTGGGCTTTAAATATTATGCTCTCTCTTTCTGTACAATTTCCCCAGAATACTACACCATATCGTAAAGCAGATGTAAGGTTGAATAGTTATTCTGATTTTGAGAAATTAAAAGCGACCGACAGCTCTCCACAATCACTTAATAGGTATATTTGGTAGACAATGTATTGGCGGAATGCCATCCTCAACCCAAAATGTCGAGCATCTGGTGGCATTCAGGCCAGGGTCCTGCTAAAAGGTACTCCAGCCGTGCTAGTATGCGCGCCACGAATTATTTCGTTCGTAGTGTCAGAACGAGACAGCGTTATGGCAAAGTATATATCTGTCACTTTTTCACACGTCGAAATGAGTTCTTCTCGTCGCTTTTCGTGGTCGCATGCTTTAAAGCCTGGCCTGATTTTAATTATTTATCGATGCTAATGACATTCTTGGCTCATTTCGTTCAAATCATTTTAGATCGTAATTTTGGTTTGGAAATAATTTAATGATTTATCTACGTGGAAATGTCTTTGTTCTTTTATAGCTATCACTTGCGGCTTTGCCTGGCCCGCGTAGTATTAGCCTGTGATACACTCCAACAAGCCTATATTCATAATAAAAAGTAAGTTCGTATAGGCCGGGTGGCTAGCCCTGGTGTTAGAGTTTTTAGGCCGCCTGAAGGCCTCATAATATATTGTAGTGTATATTCATAATATACACTAGGTATATAATATACTAGCCGACTCGGAGAACTTCGTTTCACGCAATAACTTTAAAAAAATATTAATTAATTATAGCCTGTTTGTCATTCTGATGTATAAGCATTACTATTACAAAGTTTTATCTCAATCCGTTCAGTAGTTTTCGCGTGAAAGAGGAACAAACATCCATACATATAAACTTTCGCGTTTACAATATAAAGTAGGATAATGGGTTGCCTGGAAGAGATTGCTTCCAGCTAGTGTTACACTAGCGTCACTTTTTAACCGACTACCAAAAGGAGGAGGTTCTATGTTCGTTTGTATATATTTTTTTGTATATATTCATGGATAATGCCGCCAATTGTGAACCGGATCGAAAATATATTTTTTAATTCAAAAGGGTATACTCCCGAAATATGCTTTCATTAAATTTTTACAGAAATCGGCTAAGCCGTTTTTGAAAAATCAACAATAATGTAAACGATCGAGTAAATTATTCGATTATCTAATACAATATGGAAGGCGGTTTTGCCATTTTTTGCGAAAAATAAATATGTTACTTTTCTTTTTATGTGTGTGTGCACAATATAATGTTAAATTATTATTATTTCACTGTAAGAATTTCTGAAATAGCCTGGTAGATTATTTTTTGAATCCTTGTTGGCTCCATAGCAAAAGCCTTAATGATGGTCTGAATCACCCTTGTTGGCTTAGTACACTCGTTTTGAGTAACCCTGTAGTTCACGCGTTCGTCCGTAGTAGAACAAACACTTCATCTAGCCAAGTCCAACTTTCACAAAGAAGTTAACCATCAATAAGGAAAGTAAGAAAAAAACAACGGAAAATTGCACTCCGAGAGTGCCGGTAGAAGTGAAAACTTGAACATGAACTTGAAAACAGAACGTTGAGCATTTTCGAATATTTTGGAATAGTTAGGGAATAATTTTGCACGAACTGCTTTATGTAGAAGTATAAATCTACTATCATTTATATCGTAAAATAGAGGGGGATATCGGCGGTCTACTTCTTTCTTTCTTCTGAAATTTTGATCATGTCACGTGTCCTGACTTCAGTTTAACATTTTTAACCCATCCCAAAAAGTGCACAAAGCAGCTAAAGAAGTTTTTTCTTCAAAAAAACTTCAAGTCGATGAGGTCTACCAAATTAACTTTGTTGAACTCCGTAGCATAATGCTACGCGTCGTAGGCGCCTACGTACTTGCTACGAGAGTAGCTATTTGAAAAAATTGTAACATGTAAATACCTATATTTTCTACGAAAAAATGAAGAAAAAGAAAGAAGAACAACAAGAATTGTTATGAAATAATTAATATCAGATTGGGTTGAATGAGGAATTTAAGTTAAACACAAAATACAATACAAAAACTAAAAATAAACTGAACCAAAGTTGATATTATTTGGAAAAATTTTATTGCCTTAATTAACTGTAATAAAATAGAGTATTAATTAAATACGTAAGTTAAAACTACACATCGAAACTACAACTACATAAAAAGCTATTGAACCACAAAAGTCTAAAGTAAATATTTTTTTATGGAACCTTCTTGAGATATTCCGACAAATTATATTAAAACTATTATAAAAACACGCGAATCGACAAAAACAAAGAAAAATTGTTTTTGTACCTTAAAAAATAACTGAATACTGAATATTCGGAAATCAGTCAAAATCTTAATTACCATCACTCCTTAGTATAAATCAAAGTCGCTTCCGCTGTCCCCATGTATGCTTATATCTTTAAAACTACAAAACGGATTTTGATGCGGTTTTTTTAATACATAGAGTGATTCAAGAGGAAGGTTTATATGTATAATAAACCTGTGCAAAGCCGGGGCGGGTCGCTAGTTTGTATGTATGGATGTTTGTTACTCTTTCACGCAATAACTACTGAACCGATTGAGATGAAACTTTGCAGTAGCAATTCTTATATTAAAATAATACATAAGCCAAAATTTACAAATATATTGCGTGCAACGAAGTTTGCCGGGTCAGCTAGTTATTTATAAACTAGATACTCATTTTGCAATACATAATTATTTTTCGCAAAAAAATAGCATGACTGAATTCACCCGTGTACAGAATTCGCGATTATTTCGCACGGATCGATGTAACATTTTTCACATTATTGTTGATTTATCGAAAATAACTCAGCCGATTTCAATAAAAATTTAATGGGACCAATCTCAACGTATACTCTTTCCAATAAAAAATTAGATATAGAATTATTGAAATCGGACCCACTACGAAAAACGTTATGCGTGGTTATACATAAAAAAAAAATTTACGCTTCGAATTGAGTACCTCCTCCGGTTTGGTTTGTCGGTCAAAAATTAAAATAAACACTCACAATGACATCGGAGTCCGCTGCCGACGACATCTCGACGAGGAATGACCACAGACTATAAGTCAAAAACATTTCAAAACATTACTAAACGCTCGCAATCACACGTTATCATGTTTTCCGAAATAATCTACCGCTCTATTACTACCGTTGGCATTGATGAGATTCATTTAAACACTAGAAGATATTGAAATACAGAGCCTAGGTTTTGACTTTTTTGGTCTTTTAAAGGTTTTATTGAATAGGTATAATTTAAGTCTGCTTGTTTCATCTTTGACCACATCAACGCTTGCCATTTAACACGAATTTAATCGTAATAAAAAAATTACTCCGTCCACCTTGTGGGTGGACGTCCTACGCTGCGCTTGCCGGTACGTGGTTTCCACTCGAGAACTTTTCGACTCCACCGGTCATCAGTCCTCCGCGCTATGTGCCCTACCCATTGCCATTTCAACTTGCTAATCCGTTGGGCTATGTCGGTAACTTTGGTTCTTCTACGGATCTCCTCATTTCTGATTCGATCCCGTAAAGAAACTCCGAGCATAACCCTCTCCATAGCTCGTTGGGCTACTTGGAGTTTACTAATAAGGCCCATGGCACAGCCCGGACACTCCGCGATTTTTCATACAAAATCTGCTGTCTTACGCACACTTACACAGTACTTACTCACAGACAACACACATACGCACGGTCGCTACACGCGCATTTGTGTGCGGAACGTCTATGGCTGTCAGCGATCACCACATCGTGACGTCATGCCGCGTGAGTGAGACAGTTGCGTACATAATTTGCAAAAATGAATATTAATCTAGTGCTTAAAATAGTATAACAATTACTTAATTTGGAAGCATATTAACAAAAAGTAACCGATCTACTTCTTTTGTAAGATAATATCAAGAGGAAGTTACCAAATAATGTAAAATAAGTTCCTATTATTTATCCTTAGGGAAACATTAAAATTTCTTGTTTTGTTACGTATCATTGATATTCAACCATACACAGTACAAGTCTTCCCTATTGTCACAGTCTATGTAGTTTTTATTAGAAAATCCACCGACCAGTGCAGCCCGCGCGCAGAGTGCACGATGCGGTACGTAGACGCGGGGTGGAAGTGAGGAAGACTCAAACGGGTGGGGGGTCACGAGTGGCCGTTCTATACGTAGTATTATTATATATTCTTTGCCCATGGTAAGAGATGACCTCATTAAGACCGCAGGATCGCGCTGGATGCAAGCCGCTTTCAACCGGTCTTATTGGAGTTCCATAGGGGAGGCCTATGTCCAGCAGTGGACGTCCTTTGGCTGATGGATGGATGGATGGATGATGGAAAAAAATTACTAAGTCCGAGTCTCTTGCACGAAGATTTTCTGATTCTTATTCTGATTCTGAAGGATTCCGTACCATATGGGTGCCCCATCATTTCATTTTAATTTAATCATTTCTGTTTTTAAAAAAAATTACTATAAACTATAATATTAGGCCCAATTATGAAGGTGCCATCGTAATTAAAATAGCTAATTACAATATTTCTGTTTCTTTTTCACTTTAGGCATTCGATAGAGAGAACACTTTTTTACGTTGCTATTAAATTTACGATGGTGCCTTCATTATTAGGCCTTTATTATGTCAATATATCATTCGTCTATCTGTTGTCGTTATTAATATCGAGCAAAAAACGGAAAAAAATCACGTTTGTTCTAAGGGAGGCCTCAAATATTTATGTTATTTTAAGTTTATTTGTGGTAGCAGTGTCAACAGAAACAGATCACATCTGTGAATGTTTCAACTGTCTATCACGGTGACACATGAAGTCAGATACAGCCTGGTGAAGGTGATAGACAGACGGACAGTAGTCTTAGTAATAGGATCCCGTTTTTACCCTTTGGTTACGGAACCCTAAAAACGACCAAGTGAATTAAAATAAGTTAAGTGCTACATTTTTTTTGTGCTAAGTTAAGTTTATTTTTTGTAATTCTCATTGTTTTTTTTCCTTTATTAACTTCAACAAAATACAATACTACATTATATGCTAAAACTACCTACACTACTACTACATAAAAAAACATTGCATCATCCATAGACCCTTGAAGGTCTAAAGATAATTGATTGTGTTTCTTTATAACAATAAACACATCTTAAAACAGTGGAATATTTGCATTTGTAAACCATTTTCTTTGGAAATTTCTTACAAATTTTCAATTAATTCTCTGAAAATTCCTACTCTACCTCACTCAGTAAACTGCCTACTATCAGATTTATTTTTATCAGTTTGCTTCATAAAAGCTTTTCGGAAAATGGTTTAGCTGATAACTGCTATCAGGAATACCTATCACAATGTCATAGATAAGAATAAAAGCTTTTTGCGCCTTGAAATGTTTTTATATTGAATAACTAGACGATTGAACATATAATAGCTACTATGGTCAATCTATACATGGTGTGTTTCTAGTCAATGGACATATTTTAAGATATCAGTGTTACGAATGATTTATATTAGAACGGGACGTGCACGAGACCGAACGGGCCCGGACCGGGCGCGAATAGACAAAGGCTATACTATTATAGTCACGAGTCAGACTGTAATAGATGAACTTTTGTTTATGCATATTACTCGACAATACCTAATCTATCTCAGTAAAAAAGTGACTTAAATGGATAAGCTTTTTGCCTGAATATTAAAAAATAAAAACTGGCCAAGTGCGAGTCGGACTCGCGCACCGAGGGTTCCGTACAAACCTGCAAGGTTTACAAAGTTCGTTCATTACGACAAAAAAAGTAATAAGTTTATATTTATTAAAAAATATATATTTTGTAATGTAACTAAAAATTTAAGGTTTTCGGAATTTTTCCTTTATGTGTGCTATAAAACGTTGCTTCATGCCAAATTTCAAGATTCTAGGTCGACTGGAAGTACCCTTTAGGTTTTGATTCCCTTGCGAGTACTTGCAAGTGTCGAAAATTTGCGGCATAAACGGCTGTATCTTTTGATTGCGTTGGCTTAGAAGTTTGATTTTTTCACAGCTTCAAGGGACAGTAGACCTGAGTAATTGATATAAATTTCAGCTTCATACCTCCACGCGTTCTTGAGAAAAAGGGTCTTGACAGACGGACAGACGGACAACAAAGTGATCCTATAAGGATTCCGTTTTTTCCTTTTGAGGTACGGAACCCTAAAAATGGCTTGGCCAGAACCTAGTACTGCATATTTAATAGATTAGCTATAATATTGTAGAGATATTTTCAAATCAATTCATTTATTATCAAATATAGGTACAGCAGTGTACGCTTATGAATGTCAACATTTACAAACATGAAGTACGAACAAAACCTAGTCGCGTAGAGACTTCACCGCCATATTTGTTTATCGCGGACGTAATTGGTCAGCGCCCGCTTGTTTGTTTGCTCACTTCTGGTATGATCATTAAACATAAATTTGATAGAAATAATTATCTGCGTTTTGTATTTTACATTAGAGGTACGCAAGAATATTTTAGTTTTTATTATTATTTGAACTCACAACAAGTTTACAGTGCTCGTAGGTACCTGTTTCTTACCGAATTAAAGTTCCTTTGTTAATTCGTTTTTTTATTTTTGTCTATCAAATACAGAATATAAACGTGTATTTTAATAATTTAATATTAAAATATTGACAATGGCTATCCACCTATTAATTATTGAAACGAACGATCGTAAATATCGGTAGCAAATTGAATAGCATTTGTTGCTGCATTGTTAGAATAAATTTATCAAACAAAGTCGACGCGATTCCGGTCATTTTCTGTACTAGAATACATTAGGGTTTCGTTAAGTTTTTGTCAAACAAAAGCTAAGCCAGTTCAGTTTGCATTTTCACTCTAATGGTTATAGCCTTTGTAAATTCGTGGACCGGGCCCGAATGACGCACGTTCCATACATACTTAAACGCGAACCATTTGGAGTTCATAGCATAGCGCTCGGCACGGATCTTCGGATCGGATGGGAAACTGCGTTTGGACCTCAAAGTCGTAAAACATAGATAGCACATTTATTGCACACCAAGAAATAAACAAAAAGAAGAAACAAACAATGTGCGGCCTTATCGCTGATAGCGATCTCTGCCAGGCAACCTTAGGATGGAGAGGACAGAAAGCGTATAAATAATGGATATATTTGGTCCTATAGTAAAAGTTGATCACAATGAAGAATTAAGGATGATTTATATTAGAACGGGACGGGCCCGGACGGTGCCCGTATGAGATCCTTAAGGTTTTTATTGTCTTTATCTTTAGGTATAGGTTGCTTTAATACCAAAAGATGAAGTCAATAAACGCTCCAATAATTATATCGTAATCAAGCATTTCAGCCATTAAGTACAGAGCTCATTTAACGCCTCCCCCCTCCCTTCCCTCCCGACTGGGAGGGCGCAGGGCGTGCCCGGCTCTGACGTCATCCGCCCTCGGGGTGAACCTCCCTCTGACTGGGGGGTGGGGTGGGGGTGTTGGCATCTGGCAGCTATGGCCAGGGTGGATTAATGATGCTTAGATTAGAAAGGTAGAGATGGGAAACCTAACTAAAATTATAAAGTAAGTTCGTATAGGCCGAGCGGCTGGCCCTGGTGTCAGAGTTTTTAGGCTGCCTGAAGGCCACCGACAGGGCTAAACGGCTAAATCAATCGGGACCTACAATTTAACGTGTTATCCGAGCCACGGTAGTGCTGAGTTGGAAAATGCCACCCGCGGTCACCCATCCAAAGGCTGACCGTGCGGAACGTTGCCTTATTTTGGTGATCGCTGACAAACCCCTAGTCAAACTACGCCATACAAGCGCTACTTCAGTTATTACAATTGGGTACGCCATATGAAACTTGGGGCGAAACGCCCCAGGGCTCTTTTCTCTTATCCCGGATCCGGATCCTCTTAGGCTCTTATCCCGGAAAAATATAAGGTTTCTATGGCATAGCGCAAAAACAAAAATATCATGGGGATGTAGCCCCTCGCAAAAGGTAGTGCTTAATAAGTAACAGAGCTTACATTGAAAACTAGCACTATAATAGTATCTGTGGCATTAATATTGTTCGCTACTAAACTAGCACTAAAATAGCATCTTTTGTTAGCTACAAGCTGTGTATATCCCCTCTCTTGCGCCGCTAACATATTGCTACTGTATAACAACTCGCCTCATGTTCACAGACGCCAAGAACTTTGATTCGGCGTATAATTTTTTTTTTTTATTTCGTATAGGTTTGCGTTTGACTACATACTGCCTGATGTTAAGCAGATATGCGATCTAGGGTGTAGCACGCTTACCTAGAAGATACCAATTTACTCGGGATTTGAAGACGCCCACGTTGTAATTTAGCGGGAAGACAGAGGGTCGTTCCTGTGAGTTCTACTATTAGTTCTACTAGTAGAACTACCTAGACAAACATAGGCAGAGTGTTCCACATTCTGGCGGTTCGTGTGGTCTCTAACTATGGGCCTTATTAATAAACTCTAAGTAGCACAACAATCTATGAAGAGGGCTATGCTCGGAGTCTCACTGCGAGATCGAATCAGGAATGAGGAGATACGTAGAAGAACATAAGTTACCGACATAGCCTAGCGGATTGGCAAGTTGAAGTGGCAATGAGCAGGGCACATAGCGCGGAAGACTGATAACCGATGGGGTCGATAAGTTCTCGAGTGGAGACCACGTACCGGCAAGCACAGCGTAGGACCCACAAGGTGGACGGATGACCTCATTAAGACCGCAGGATCACGCTGGATGCAAGCTGCTACCAACCGGTCTTATTAAAAAATATTAAGGGAGGCCTATGTCTAGCAGTGGACGTCCTATGGCTAATGGATGGATGGATGAATGTTACGAGGAATGTGGATTCGAAACGCTTGGATTTAACGCGCGAAATGTTCTCCATAAAAGGGCAATCTATAGGACATAGTAGAATAAAAAGGATCTACATAACAAAATCATGTTATCAGAATCACCTGCGTCTACTTAGACGGTAAGTACTGACGTTTTTATTTACAACCACAATTAAAGATAAACACAAAAATAAAAACTTAAATAACCTATCTAAACTAAAATAACTAATCCAAACCTAAATAAAACTATCTAAACTAAAATATCCTATCTAAACTAAATTATCCTATCTAAACTAAAATATCTTATATCTAAAGTATACTAATTAAAAAGAATTAGATACTGTTTAAACCTATAAAATGTTTAAACAGTCTCTAATCTCAGGCAACGTGCCTAAAATGCTGGCCGCATTGCCTCGCTGAATTGCGAGGCTGACTTTCTGACCAAAATACAGGCCAGCATTCTGGTCACGTGTGCTTTCTTTTAATCTCCCCGACAAATCTTTGAAAATCTCTAGAGCACCCGGCCCCCACGGTCCAAGTGTCTCTACCCCAAATGGCACAAATGAATATCCTCTGTCGAGAGATGAATATTTGCGCCGTTTGAGGGATTCTGCCGCAATAGCCGCACCGCTAGGCTGCCTTGATGTCTCTAGAAGATGTGACGGTGCCAGTGTATCGACGCACGTAGCATCCCACACCAGGGGCCGTCCCATCTTCCAGGGAATCAAGGTCATTCCATCGGGCCTTTTTCCATCGTCTCGTAGCAGACCTGTTGGTTCCAGCGTGGCTGCCACGTTTACGCTACCAAAGACCCGACGGATGATATCGTTTAAAGTGCTATGGCGAGCAATACGGCCGGCACTCCTGCTGCAAGACAAACCGTGGTGACCGAGGCTGTCCACATTTTCTCCACAGACGCACCTGTGTGGGAAAACACAAGGAGCGCCGAGGCGTAGCGAAATGGCTATCCGGAATGTATTGTTGTCCAGTAAATTTCCCAAATGAAACGAAGGTAGTGCCTGCAGCCAAAGACCTGATTCCCAGCGAGAAACAGCTAGAAGACGCGCCCGATCTGTAGGAATGTTTGTGGATAGTAATTTGTTCCATTCCAAATCACAGATCGGCGTGTCCCATTGTCTCTGTGACGTTAGGGTCTTAGGCAGGGTAGTATTTGGGCAGGCTATTTTCCAAGCATTTATGGCTTCAGTCAAAAATGAAATTTGCACAATTCCTAAACTTGGCGACAAAATTTGATTTACTAAACTTTCAGTGCTTTTTACTGAAGATAAAAATGCGGGCAGTGATACGCTGGAAATTTTTCTAATACCTAATCCTCCATAGCGAACCGGTAGTGACGCCTGGCACCATATGGAATTTTCAAAAGACACATTGAAGCTAGATGTGAGCGTATCCTTAACAATGTTGTCCAGTTTTTGTAAAATTTCAGGGTGATTCCAAAGCTGGCAACATCGCAAAGAATATGTAAATTTTGGAAGAAAAAGACAATACTTAATTATAGTATAAGCCATATGCATATTAATTTTGGAAAGTCTATCCGAAACTGCGTTAAAATTTTGAATCTTTTCTTCAATAAAATCAGGTACAGACTCATCAAGGACCGGTGATCCTAGTAAACGTAGTGAAGTGCTATCAATGATTTTGATGTCAGGAGCTAATGAATTAAAGTGTTGTATGATGTTAGTTTTTGACGTACAGCGATCTGAAATGTACAATTCACACTTTGAAAAATTTAGCTCCAGGCCAATAGCTTGAAAGTCAGAAATTAGATTTTCCAAATCCTTGAGTATAGTTTCAGGATCACCACCAAGAGTTCCATCATCTAAATACCACACATTAAATTCAGACTCAAGACGTTTGATGATGGGGTGGATCGCGAGACTGAAAATAGCCGGCCCAAGAGGATCACCCTGCTGACATCCTACTTCTGATGATAAAAGGTCTTTTTGATAAACTAATTTAGATGGTTTACCATAGCATTGCCAAAGAAATGGGTATAAATCGGGGATGTTATTTTTAACTTCTGCCAGCAGAGCACCTCTATGAACTGAATTGAAAGCGTTCTTTACGTCCACTTTTAGCACGACAATATCGTCTCTACTATTCATTAAAAAAGTTCTCAGCGCGTGCACTGCCGCCTCGCACCCTCCGCGTGAACCGAAGCCTAACTGGGTCGGTTGGAAATGTTGCGTCAGATGATTGCTTTTAAATTTACAGCAGATTTTAGCAGTAAGGCGGCGATAGGTAGTGCCAACAGCAATAGGCCTGATTCCTCCGTCTTTTTTCTTGAGAGCACAAAGGTTGGCTCCATATAAAATATCAATGATATTGTTATTGACTTTACCTGTCAGCATAAAATTAACCAAGTGGGTTAAGCTGACAGCCAAGTTCTCACCTGCACTACCACTGACAGCGCCGATGAGATCCTTAAGATGCTGGGGTGTTAGGGCATCCAATCCACCAGCAGATCCACTTTGAAATGATGCTATGGCCTTAACAACGCCCTCCGTGATTACTGATGGGCAATGTTCATCATCGTCGGCATCAGGGGGTAGTACAGGGATCGTACACGACGTAGCTGGTGGATGTTTAGAACGTAGTGCATCAATGGTATCCGAATTGTTTGGTGCTACTGTATCATTAGAGAAGAGAAGTCGGGCCGCACCTCGGATGTCACCATCACTCATTTTATTTTCTATGATTTGATATTGAATGGAACTTTTTGAAGAAGCAGGTGGATTGGAAAATTTACAAATGAGAGAGTCGTTACTGGTATTTGAAAGCGCTATCTGGTCATTAGGATTAGCGCAGTTGCGTTTTATTCGAGCGGTAAGTGATGAATGATCCGAAGAAACACGACTAACATGTAGAATCCTGTAAGGAAATGTTAATAAGTGTTCCCAATCTCGCTCTGTATTATGTGAAAGGGCATTATTAATATCTGTCACTAGGCATTGTGCTACTGAAATTCGAGCGCCTCTGGGAATGCGCTTAATGACAGGCAGTTCTCTTTTGCACCGCGTCAAAAACCTCCAAAAAGGCTATGTTATCAGAAACTATAAGGATGGTACTAGTGTTAAAAATCATTACCATTGTTCCATCATGCAACTGTGAATGGTACTATAGTTCGGCCGTTCAGAGAATGCGTTCCTGACACGTCATCTTGAAAAAATGTTTTAAGGTCCATTTAATGAAATTTCATCAAGATATCGGCCAAAAACATTTTTTCAATATGACGTGTCAGGAACGCATTCTATGAACGGCCGAACTATAGTGTAAACTCAAAATTAACACTAGTTCCATTATTTCAAGTTCCATTCTGAATGGAACTAGTGTTGAAAATTATCAACAGTGGTTCCATCATGGAACTGTTAATGGTACTAGTGGCGACGAACGGAAATCTGTGCCTCTCTAATCTGCGAAATCTCAACACCCAGCGAAGCAAGCTCTGAGATTGAGTGTGCGATGACCAGAATGTTTTTTGATGAGCTCTCGCAAGTTTTCGAAAGTTTTGCTTTTTGCCTTCTAATGGGAAATATCCTAATGTCGAGAGTTTATGTGTGTGACAGATTGAAAAATAATAAGAGTGCGGGTGGTAATGTAATTCTGTGTGCAAAAAGAGAACCGTCGCGGCGTTACGGTGAACTAACAATAAGATTTAAATCAGCAGCCAAGGTACCGACTATACTTGGTAGACGCGAGTACTGATAAAAACCGAATTGGTGTCTACCAAGTATCAAAGACTTTAGTTGTACTAGCAATGACAGATAAGTTTTGTCAACGTAACAAAATTAGTAAAAAAGGCATACGGGCGACCTTGCCTACGCCACTTCTCTTTTTGCACAAACTATTAACTTTTCTACTGGCAACAGCGGCCTTTTTTATCGCGAATAAGTCTGCTCGTGACCACCAACTCGCCTGATGGCAAGCGTTGCAGTCGGATGAACCACTGACTGTCTTTTAAAAAGCTGTGTCACTTATACATTTTCAAGTTTGAGTACATAATCTGAAAACCCTATTAAACATTTATAAATCATAATATATATCCTACTATACTTACTAATATTAATTAAGTAATATTATAAATCCGAATGTGTGTTTGTTGGTTTGTTCCTCTTTCACGAACATAGTTCGAAAGACGGAAAGTGGCCAAGGCTACTTTTTGTCCCAGAATAATAAAATCTTCCCATGGGATAGCACAAAAATTAAAATACCACGCGAGCGAAGCCGCGGGCAAAAGCTAGTAATGTATAAATCCGGGAATGCACAATGCCAGTAGCTTGCACGTCTGTTCATACTTGCCGATTCAACAGTCCCCTCGTACGCTTACATGACAGTAGCTGGCACATGCAAGGAGCTGGCATGTTTATTCCCAGCTTTAAAGAAGAGATGGTTTTGAAATCTTTGTATACAAAAGAAGAGATAGACGAATTCTTTTATATTGGTTTAATTTTTTTACATAGGTTAAAACTACATAAACTGCTACTACATACAAAGCAATTGGATCATCCACAGACCCTTGAAGGTCTAAAGATAATCCAAATGCTCGCGCCCACTGCCAGTTGGCAGCGTGCCCAGCATGCTGGCAGCATTGTGGCAATGATTATACGTCGAGCCAAATAAATACAAGCGTTTTTTGAAAAATACTTATTTGGTACTCTGTCAAAGTAAGAGAAAATACGAATTAAAACGAATACTACATAACATTTTATGTAATTTTAAGATACTTAAACAAATAGTATTTAGAAATTCACGTGTTATATATTTTATATCTTTATTAATCTAGCCAGAAAAGAACTCTTTTTGATGTGTGAAAAAGTGACAAATATATACTTTGACATAACGCTTTCTCGTTCTGACACGTCAAAAGAAATATTACTTCGTGCGCATCCTAGCCCAGCAATGCTAGTCACTCCTTCCTTTCAGCCATAGGACGTCCACTGCTGAACATAGGCATCCCCTAAAGATCTCCAATAGTCACTCGGTCTATACAAACTTACTTACTTTATCTTTGTAAATAAGGAATTGAGCGTGTGACATGAAAAAATTGGGCTCCTTAAAATAGTTTTGCATAACCAGAAAGGTAAACACACGTCACACGCTGCGTAGGCCTCCAGGTCACATTCCTAAACAAGCTTTGGACAGGAACCCGCAAGGCAAGAGAAGACCGGGCCGACCAAAGCACACCTGGCGGCGTTCTATCATGGCGGACATCAGGAAAATTGCCAAAACATGGTCGGAGGTGAAGCGTGAAGCCCAAGACAGGCTGTGATGGAGAGTCTCTGTGGACGCCCTCTGCCCCACCCTGGGAACCTAGGAACTTAAGTCAAGTCAAGAAAGGTAAAGGTCTGACTGTTTTCATTCAAAAACTTCAAAATACCAAAGGTCAACTTCCGTCGTGGGCGTCAAAGTAAAAGCGTGGGAGGAAGCCAGATGACCTTTGCTAACAGAAATGTCAAACAAAGGGACTTAGGTGCTGATTGTGAAAGTTTTTGTGTTTCACTAGTCTCTGCTTTCGGCTTTACTAGTTTATTACGGGAAATGTTTTTAGCGCTCTAATATCCAGTTTCCATCAGCCATAGGACGTCCACTGCTGGACATAAGCCACCTCTAAAGATCTCCAATAAGACCGGTTGGTAGCGGCTTGCATCCAGCGCGATCACGCGATCTTAATTAGGTCATCCGTCCACCTTGTGGGCGGAAGTCCTACGCTGCACTTGCTGGTACGTGGTCTCCACTCGACAACTTGTCGATCAGTTCTCCATGATAAGTGCCCTGCCTACTGCCACTTCAACTTGCCAATCAGTTGGGCTATATTTAGCTTAGTGTTTAATAAATTGCCAGCCAAATAACCTACAAAAATATTTAGAAAAAAAAACAAAAAACCATAACACTACGAGTATCTTGATGTCCAAATGTTATAAAACGCTAAACATGATTTTATAAAGCGACGTTTAATACGATTTTGAATGATCCGTCAAGGCCTTCGTCTTGCTTTTACATTAAAAGTAAGTAAGTTCGTATAGGCCGGGTGGCTAGCCCTGGTGTCAAAGTTTTTAGGCCACCTGAAGGCCTCTGACTTACATATTTTACATTAAAATCGTAATTGATATCGTCACAGATTTTTTTATTCGCATTTTGTAAATATTCTAGTTACGTAATATATGAATAAAGCTACTTAGTCCCATTTAAAAATATTTATTTATTCATAAAAAAGTAGCTATTGTACAAAGTGGTAGACTCAAGGCTACCAAGGCTGCGAACCACATAAATCTAAAAAATAATTTAGCTGGTAAATTTTAGATATTGATGTAGAGCTTTAATTTGTCCATTATTAGAGATTTTCTATAGAATTCATTTCGAATGAATTCTATGCGAACTTATCTTGCCATTAACTTTTTACAGCATAACAAGTAGAAAAACGCCTCAGTACCTTGCTTCATATTCGACCACAACGTCGCTTACCATCACGCGAGTGGTAGCCAAGTGTGGACTTATTGGCAATAAAAAATATTTTACTTTGTGATTTATAAAGTGAGAAACAAAGTTGAAAAACATAATGTAAAAATTGATCCAAACACAAGCAGAGAACAATCTGTAAGCCTGTGTATGAGAAATTTAGGTTTACTTAGCTAAGTCATAACGCCCCTATAATCTTTATGCCCGTAGTAAAGTTAATTATAATATCTGCTAGGGTTTGAGAGTGGGGATTACGAGCTACGCCCGTCTACGCCGCGCTACGAGAGCGCTACGAGAGTGCTACGAAACTCTGTTTGCGTAGGTGTACCGCGGCAATATATAGATATTGCAGATTTTTTATTAGGGTTCCGTACCCGAAGGGAAAAACGGGACCCTATTACTAAGACTTCGATGTCCGTCTGTCTGTCTGTCTGTCACGGGGCTGTATCTCATGAACCATGATAGCTAGGCAGCTGAAATTTTCACAGATGATTTATTTCTGTTGCCGCTATAACAACAAATACTAAAAAGAGTATAAAATAAATATTTAAGGGGGGCTCCCATACAACAAACCTGATTTTTCAGACGTGTTTCGCTCTATATTAATAATGGTAACAGGTAGATGCTTGAAATTTTCACAGAGTATTTAATTTTATATTCACTTCAATAATAAATAATCAAATTAAAATAAAATAAATATTTAAGGGGGGCTCCCATACAGCACGAACCCTCCGTGCGCGAGTCCGACTCGTACTTGGCCGATTATTATCTTTAATGTAAAGACGGCCTTTTCATAGTCCATTGTAGAACATAAACCTACCTATGCAGGAGGGTTTTTACTATCGCTTTGGTGTGATAAGGTAAGAAGAAGAAATGCAAAATAAAGTGTTTAAGGAATTCCGAATCATGGATTTTACTGAAATATCTGGATAAAATCAGCATTCAAACAAAATAAAACTCGCCAGAGTCGGTCCATTTGTTTAAGTACTATAGGCGTTTAGTATACAGACCATTTTTATATAGAGATAATAAAACAATACCCCAACAGTCAGGCTCTATAATTTTCTATCACTACAATTACACAGAAACATCTAAGTACCTATCTATATTATAGTAAATGATATTAATTTCCCAATCCTCTTGTCCCTAAGCCAGTTGCCAGCCAAAATTATACCAAAACTCGATCAATAAATTTAACCCTACAACTCTAACCTACCACAAAATGCACACGCAAACAAAATCGATGTCTGAACGTACTCGTAAGGAGGGAGTGGTAGGGGGTGACCTGATTCCATCCTATTGACCATCCCCCCTTTACCTACGACCTTTGTAATACGCCTGCGCTAAACCTACCCCTGAATACAACCCCTGAAATTTTCAGTCTACCTCGAGCCAGGCTGGGCGACAGAACCCAGCGTTTCTACCCTTAAAAATTAAAAATCCCTATCATATATGAAAAACATATATAGAACCTCAAAATTACGCAGTCACACCTTATTCATATATAATTATATTTCTGACCCCCTTAGACATATCTTAATCTGTTTTTCAACAAAAAATATATCGTACAAGTAGTGTTTAATATATATTTTAGTCCTATTAAATTTAGTCTCTTGTTCTACATATCACCGAATTTATAAGGTCAGTATATATATTATGTATTTTATTTATGTGTTAGATTGTAGTATGTATTCTGTATTCATATATTTTAAGTTTATTTCACTATTCACGTAACTAGTATGGAAACTCTATCTACCTAGATAAATCTTTTAAAATTACAATTTATTTATCGACTCTAATGCATAAATCACATTGTTCTAGTCAAAGGTTAATTTCTTTTTCTCTAAAGTATAGAAATTAACAAAGAAACAGCCGTTCTTAATTCAAATTGCACTCTTTGTTCTAATTTTAATTCGTTCATTTTAAAATCGTAACTGTCAAAATTTCTTGTCCTACTTCTTTTATCTGACAAAAATGTTGTCAGTTAAATTAATACATTTCTTTTTCTGTTCACAGAATTTTAAATAGTTAGCTTAATGTCTAAGCTAACTCTGGACGGCTTTTTTTCCTACTGCAAGCACATAGCTGAACATATCCAGTTGGTTCGTTCATTTTCAAATTCATTAGCCGCCATCTTGTGACGCGATCTTGTCGGCCATATTGATTTTCCGCTTGATGCTTTTTTATCGTAGCGATCATTGTGTGCTTCTTTGTCGTACTTTACTAGTTTTCTTGTGTATTTTGAATCACACTTTTAGATAGTTATATTAAATCTAGTCATCTTTCAATACTACAATGCTTATAAAATTAAATTATCTGTCGAATCGACTCTGGCATGATGACTGCCATAGCGCATTTTGTGGTTCTTGCCTTTTCATATATGCTCAATATTGCATGGTTCCTTTTTACTTTTTTGTAGCATAAGTACAAAAAATGTATTGCTTACAATTTTTGTCATGAGCTTATGTCTATGAAGCCGTGTTCTTTAATTAAACTTTGAAAAAGGGTAAAGCTCAGTTTTGTTATAAAAGAAGTATCTGTCATCGCAGATATCTATATTTAACAGATTGATAACACTCACTTGAGACAATTCTCAACCGCGAAAATCTATGAAAATTCTCTCCCAGAGGTTGTCACTGTCAAATACATGTATTAGAATTTGACGTTCCGTACCGAAAAATCTGACATAAGCCACCGAATCGAGATATTTTTCATGTCTCTTTCTAACTCGTGCCACATTCAATAAATGCATCTCTTTCAAATTTTTTCGGTCGACCACATCTCTGTGGTATTTCTATGTTTGTCATATAGTGACCGTATAGAATATATAGGTGAATGACGTCACTAGAACGTTGTCTATGCAAGCAAAATGGCGCGTTTTTCTAGAGAGCTGTAATTGACACTGTTAAGTGAGAGATAACCATAGGGGCGGTGTTTGAAATGACATGGCATTATTGATATGACGATAAAGTTCAAAATAAAAGCCCTGTCTAGGAGACGTTTGAAGTTTGACCACCATCTTAGTGAAATCAAATTTGACATTTGATCAGCAGTTCAAGTGTCATTTGTGTCTAGATTACATAGCAGTTTCTATAGATTTTTGACGCCATGTTTGTGGAATCATGCATCACAACTTTTTTACTTTATGTCACTTCTATTCTTTATTGTTATTCTGAGGAAATAACTAATATCAGTACATAATAATAATATTATGGCCCTTATATGACGGCACCGCTTTCCCAAGAAAACAGAGCTTAAGAAAATATAAACTTGTGAAGTAATATGTGTTAGTAATTTATTTAATTAGATAGATAAATACTCTTTATTGCACACCAAGAAATAAAAAAAGAAACAAACAAAGATACATAAACAGTGTAACGGCGGCCTTATCGCTGATAGCGATCTCTGCCAGGCAATTAAACGTAGGACATCCTCCAGAGTGTCCATTAATATGCACATACGATGTTTGCACTGGATACAGTTGTATTCAGTGAAAGTCTTAATGGTCCACCTATATCCAGCAGTGAACGTCCTATGGCTATTATATGCATGATGACTAAAAAATATAATTAGTCCGTCAGATAGACTATCAAAAAATATTAAACACGTAGTTTTTTGGTCAATTAAACAAACATTGATGAAAATATAGCCCGTCAAAGTTCCGCGTGACGTCACAAGTCCCATACAAATGTATAGACTTCTGTAAGAGAGGTGACGTCACGGCCCCCACTCCCAAACTTTGACAAGGTTTATCTTTGTCATTTGTTGTTTGATTAACATAAGAAAAAATACGTGTCCAATATTTTTTGACAATCTAACTTACGAACTACTACTCGTATATATTTTATTGTTTTTTTTTTACCCAGTCATTATGCCTATTGTGATGAAAAAAGTAAACATTTTAAAGGGTCTTCAGTTTTTTTGAAGGTGGGCCTTTTAAACAGACACTACTGCACTGACCTATTTCCGTTACAGACAATTGATTTAAGTTTTGCGCATGCGCGCTGCACTTTTTGAGGTGTCCTCTGTCTAACCTTTCTTTAACACCAAACCAATTTAGGATTAAGTCAAGTCATCGCTATAAGAGCATTTTATGCATCTACAGAGTGTTGGAGATTAGAAAATTGATAAATTGTGTAAAGATAATCTAAAAACTACACGTAGAAGAAACTATACTAAACCAGATAAGGTTTAGTATTGAACGCTTTGGTGCTTAGATGTAAAACATCCGAATTTCCACATTATGTTTGTCGATAAAAATCTAAAGTAAATTGTTTTCTTGTGCATGTTGGTTGCAGGACTATATTCGGACCTAGAGCTTTCTTTAATTTGACTACAAATTTCTTTGTGTTATTTGACCCCCGCCCCAAATGGAGGGGTGATAAGTATGAGGTTAATGTGTATTTCTGCCTGAGAGGAAGGACTGATTTTGATGTCGTATTTTTTGATAGCTAATTTATTCGGAATGGTTTTAAGTTTTTTGTTTTGTAAAATTCAAGGCTACTCAGAGCTATATAAACCTAATAGCCACTCGCCCCGGCTTCGCACAGGTGTATTCTACATATAAATCTACCTCTTGAATTACTTTATCTATTAAAAAACGTTTTTTTTTTTTTCAAAAAAACATCAAAATTCGTTGCGTAGTTTTAAAGCTAATAAGCATACATAGGGACAGACAGACAGCGAGAAGCGACTTTGTTTTCTACTATGTAGTGATTTAACCCATATAATTATATTTGCATACCTTGTACTAGGTTGTTATTGGCGGAGAATATAATTTTTATGACTTTGTTATTCAATAACATGGAAATAAAGAATTGAGTTGAATGATTTATCACATGAACAACTTTTACTGTCGAATTAACCCTAAACTCACTGCTAAACCTCCCTGCGTACTTTTCTGCCCTATTTATAATAATCAAATGCTCTACTTTAAACTCAACTTTAGCCACTTTTTCTATATTTATGCATCATCCATCAGTCGTAGGACCTCCACTGCTGGAAATAGATCTTCCCTGTGGATATCCAATAAGCTCGGTTGAAAGCGGCCTGCAACCAGTGCGTTCCTGCGGTCATAATTATACCGCTGCTCCATCTAGTCGTGGATGTCCTACGCTATGCTTGCTGGTACGTGGTCTTTATTCGACAACTTTGTTCTTATGTTTATATGTGACATAAGCGATTGCACCCAAAGAGATCTTAACTTGGCTACCGAGGACGCGGTAGAGGTTGCTAGATTTTGGTCCTAAAACATTTGATAACATATCATATGCAAGTATTGTACATATCTAAACATCAGCAAAAAAAAAAAAAACAAAAACAAACATAAAAACAATAATTATTTTTCGCAAAAAATAGCACGACCGACTTCACCCGTGTACAGAATTCGCGAATATTTCGCACGGATTGATGTAGCATTTTCCACATTATTGATGATTTATCAAAAACGGCTCAGCCGATTTTGATAAAATTTAAATGGGACCAATTCCAAAGTATATTCTATCTAATAAAAAAAGAATTATTGAAATCGGACTACTATTAAAAAAGTTATGCGTGGTTACACATAAAAAAACAAAAAAAATATACGCGTCGAATTGAGAATTCCGGTGGTTCGTCGGTCAAAAAATAACTTTTATGAGCCATTGCCACGAAACGATGATGATGTTTAAATGTGATGGCAGAATGGTAGTTAAGTGTAGTTTGTGTGCGCAGGGCGAGAGGATGGCGTCGCTGTCGGGAACAGGCACTCCCAAACTGACCTCCGCTGTCGGGAACCTCTACTATGACTGTGAGTATTGTAACATTAGTATACACTATGACACAACAAAAAATTAAATAAAAAAAAAACTGGTTGCTAGGAATGCCGACAGAAGCGAAAAAGCAGGCATACATTAAAGTTCTGTATTTTTGAATATTTTGGAACGGTTAGGGAATAATTTAGCACGAATTGCTTTATCAGTATAAATTACTATCATTTATGTATGTGGTAAAATACAATATCACACACGCACACTCGCGCAAGCACCCTGCGCCGCTTAAACGATACAGTAGGAGCAGGCATTAATTCAAAGGTGGTAAGGGCTATTTTTGAAACTACCAATTCACAAATAAACATTTTAAAAGTTCTAAGGCATACATTTATTTCCACCACGCGGTAGAAAGAGAGGGAGATATTACTTTCTCTCGTCTTACGAATTTTTGATCAGGTCACGTATCCTGAGTATCCAAATTTTTTTACCCATTCCAAAAAGTGCACAACACGGCTAAAGACGTTTTCACTTCAAAAAAAAAAAACAAAAAAATATTAGGGGACATCTTAGACAAGGTTTCTGACGCCAAACTAAGCAAAGCTGATATGGCTGCCAGAGACTGATCTTCTAGATATTTTTAAATGCATACTTATATGGATAGTAACATTCAGATACATAGCATACGAGTACATCTGTGTTCATCACAAAATTCAAATGTTTATTTATTGCATCAAAAACAGGTGACAAAACTTATTTGAATCCACTGGCTTCGAACTAGTCTTGCAACTGTATTTCTAAAGCCAGTGGCTTCTCCCAATTTTTAACAGATTACCAAGAGAAAAATTATAACAAAGTAAAAAAAAAAAATAACATAATAAATTTTGAATTTACCACTATTAGCTAATGATATAAAAATAATAGTATTAAACTTATATTTAGAATTCATAATTACAATGGGAATCGAATCCACGCCTCCTTGGCGCAATACAATACAACGTCGTGAGGCAACCGGCATACGTCTGTACAAGATATTCAATGGCGTATCTAAATTCACCAACCCGCACTGGGTGGCCTACGTCCAACAGTGAACCATTTAAAAAGGCCGGTACAGTACACTCGTAGTACTGGCCACTGAAACGGGAACGAAACACATTTTAAACGCGGGCTCGTCTCGCATAGCACTGTGCCCCGCGTGCTAGTACTCCAACCTTGAGAAAGATCGCCAAATACGATCGAAACTATAGTAGTATCCTACTAAAATCAAACGTGAGTAACACCTGTGTTTTACTTCATTAAAATGTATGAAAACCACGTTGGTTTCCATAGTGGAACGAAACACCTAAGTCTTAGTCAAGGTGCAGCGCTCATTAGGTAGTTTGACAAGGTTGACCGCGGGTGGCATAAAAACTCTGACACCAGGGATAGCTAGAGTTATACGAACTTAGTGAATTACTATGTTTGCGGTTCGCCAGTTCGCGGTTGAAATGACTTCACTCTGTCCATAATTAATCAGAGTCAGTGCGGTTTAAAATGTCATTTGACAAGATTAATTACTTATTTCACTCGAACTTAATGGCTGCAACCCAATTTGAAGTCAAGGAAATTGATTGTTTTGGCAAAGCGTGAATAAAAATGGAATGGGGTCGTAAAGTTCTTGAGTGGAGACTAGAGACCAGCAAGCATAGCGTTGGACTTCGCAGTTTGCAGGTCTTTATGTATGCTAGCTGTATTTGAATAGGCCTATATGGGCTTTTCCTAGTTAATCGATAAAGTCGGACTTAATGTAGGATATCATTCTACTTTTTTAACAGGCAAAAGTGCCTTTATTAATTACAACAAAACACAATACTACTTTATAAGCTAAAACTACACTACTAATACCACATAAAAAGACACAGACCCTTGAAGATTTAAAGATAATCCAAGCCCACTGCCAGTTGGCAGCGTGCCCAGCATGATGGCTGCGTTGCCACGCTGAATGACAATGCTTATACGTTGAAATTTGTTATACTTATTACCATTATTTGAACTAAGATATCATCATTAGGGATAAGTTTCACTATATACAATATAGGCACTTAGGGACATAGGAATCTATTTCTACACAACCAAAATGTTCAAAAACTATATAAACGGGCAAATGACTTTATTTACTGTAACACACAGCAAAATATTCTCCATACAATATTTAAGTTAAAATTTCATACTTCAAGTTACGTACAAATTCTGTGATTTAACAAGAATTATACTAAAAAAACATTTTTTTTTTATAAAGAAGCTTTCACTTAACTAGTACTCGCCAAGACGAATCAAATGAGCCGAAACTCGATGGGGTTGCGTCGTGTCACTACAGAGTTCCTATGACCACCTTCCAGCTCCATCATCAGACCCTGGTTACCATAAAGACAAACTAATCGCCAAATGAACCGAACCTCGATGAGGTTGTGTCGTTTCATTGCGAAGTTCCTTTAGCAACCTTTCAGCTCTATCATCAGATCAGCACCATGTCTTTTGAATTTTAACTTGTTACGTATTTACTATTTTATTTAAATGTTTTTTTTTGTTCCTTTCTCCTTTACTACTCACCCCGTTTTTTTTCTATCTTTATTATTTCCTCTCTAGATGTAAGGGTTGCCTGGAAGAGATTGCTGTAAGCAATAAGGTCGCCCTTTGTTGCACTAGTTTTAAGTTGCTTTATTTTTCCTTTCTGTGTATTTTTCTGTATTTTGTGTTAACAATAAAGTGTTCATTCATTCATTCATTCATGTCATCATAATATTGCATTGTCATTTGCAAGATTTGATTACAGACCGACATACAACGAGACAGGTGAAACTAAATAAAAGCTTGTAAAAAAACCAGCAGCTTTACCACGCTGAATAGCAATGCTTAAAATACGTTGAGCCAAAACTATTTTTAATGTTCTGGCTTCTAACTTACATGCATGTAATCTACCCCATTTTCCGGGCGTTACGCGCGTCATTTCCGGTAGTGTAGCCCTCTACCGGAAGTGGTAGATAAGAGGCGCGTGCGCGAAATTTGACACCAAATAGTAGGTATTATTCAATTGACGAAGCTTTAGATCAGCGTTTCCTAACCTGTGGTCCGCGAAATATAGTTTAGAATTATGAAGATTCAGTTAAACAGATGCGAGATCTACTGTTCGGATAACTACTAGTATTAAGGGGGTCCTTGAAACTGTACTTAATTTTCTAGGGGTCCGCGAACTGAAAAAGGTTCAAAACGCTGCTTTAGATAGCTAATACAAAATTTGTATAGACTAGACTACGATAGATGTGTGGCCAGCCCTGGTGTCTGAGTTTTATATTCGGCTGAAATTCAATGGCATGTTTAAACGGTTATCATTAAGGGGATAGGTATAACCCCTCCCATTGCCTATAGGAAGGCCTAATTAGGACCACAGGATAGCGCTGGATGCAAGCCGCTTTTAACCGGTCTTTTTGGAGATCTGTAGGGGATGGCTGTATCCAGCAGAGCTGTATCCATGTCCTATGGCTAATTAACTTCAACTACATTGATATTTTGCAAAAAGTGAAATGTAATCTCTTTACCACACAAAAAATTAATAACTAAAAAATATTGGGTACCTCTTAATAATTTAAAAAATATCAGATCAATCCATCTACAGGGAGGGGTGAAATTTAAATTAATGAATTCATCATCATCATAATCAGCCTTTAATAAACCACTGCTGGGCATAGGCCTACTTTTGATTATGCCATTCACCTCTATCCCTTGCCAATTACAAAATAAGTCCCAAAAAATGCAGACCAAGCTTTGTAAATAAAACTGTTTAAAAAGCACGTCTCTTTTGTGCAGTCGCGTAAAACACGAACACACACCCTCCTCCCCTCGACCCCATAATCCGCGGCAGTAAACGTTACCCATACATCTAAAATCAATCAAACTGAATCATTAAGGGGATAATCCCTCCCATTGACTATAGGAAGTGGCATCCCGTGTTCTCGCTAATTGATAGGTTGGGACCATGACTAGGGGATAATTATAACCACCTATGTGTTTTAGGGACAAATTAATAAATAAAAAAATAATATCAAAGCAAAATTATACACACGGCCTCTGACCACTAAGAAAAGCTTGTGATATGGCTGCCAGAGACTGATATACTAAACACACATATTTTTAATTACATACATAGCCATGTCAGAGGCCTTCAGGCGGCTTAGTAACAACCTACAAACACACTTCTACATTTATAATAATTTTGTTATACATTTCTTTGATTAATGATTGACCAATCACTTAAGTATTATTTATTATTAGTAAGGATAAAGAAGGAAAGATTTACGATCTGTGATATATTCTACTATCACTCCAAAAGTTTATGTTGTTTTAAAAATCAATTTAAAATAATGTCTGTAAAAGTAACCCTCGAAAGACTGCTACGGGTCATAAATACCCATAGTCGGGACAAGTTGAGCCCAGCGGTGGGCGAGCTAAGCCCACGTCTAATGGCTTGCGGCTTAAAAATCTATCTCGTTTAGCCGACAGATTTATTTTGTTTAAATTAAAATAAATGTCCATTGATATAAGAAATTTAAGAATTATTATGTCTGGTCTATAATATTTAAACTGAAAAAAGATTACACCGGGTTCCTAAATATTGTAAATCTAGAAAAAAAAAGTTTTTATTACAAAAATTTACTTGTAATCAAACATATTCGTAATGATATTTTACTGTCCAAAATTGGTTTAAAAATCATAATATTTTGTAATATAGAGAATGCTGTTTTAGTTATCATCATCATTATGTCAGCCGTAGAACATACTCAACTGCATAATCTGATACTGATTTCCAATTAGACCGGTGGGAAGCGGCTTGCATCCAGCATCAAAAAACAACAAACAGCAACACAAAACTCATACCCCATAAATAGGTATAATATACCCTATGAGATGATAATGAAAAGAAAAACGTACACAAAATGCCCTCAGCATTGTACTTTTACGTCAAAATTAAAAACATGTAGAATTCCATGGGAGCATTAATAACCCTCCGCTAGTCGCGGGATCTGCGAGACCCTCTGGAATTTCACTTACAGACGGCCTCTCTGGCCGATTTGTTACACATCGCCGCGCGTGAGCTTAATGCAGGGTTGACACGAACGCAACTGAGATATTTTTCATTTATTTTTTTCCAATGATTTGATTTCTTAAATACCTGATTGTCTGTTTTAATCTATTAATTTTATCGTTGTGTTATAAGAAATAAAATTGAGAATTCAATTAGATTTGGCAATAATTGACACTAACTAACTTATTTTAACAAATATTTTAAGAATGTCTATGTCTAGATATCATTCTGTAGCTTGTATAATATTCTCATTACTATCAACGAATTTCACTTTTGGGACCATCACGGAAGAAGAAAAAAAAAAACAGCGTTTCCGTAGATTTTGTGAAAGTTCAATGAATGTTTTATATAGAAAACTTGAATTTGTTACGTGTTAAGTACATATTAAGTATTTTTAAAAGATTAAAACATTTATTTAGGAATAAAGTCTTTCTATTTTCTCTGAGATATTTAGGCATCCATACTTGCAAATAGTGCTATTTAACTACATCTCAGAGAAGTGGAGGGAGCCTATTTTTTTTTTAAAATTATTATTTTTTTTGCAAAAAATGACAAAGCCGCCTTCCATCGTGTACAAAATTCGAATATTTAATTTAATTAAATTATTGTACATTTTTCAAAAACGGCTCAGCAGATTTCTGTAAAATTTAAATGGGATCATCTCGTGAGTAGAGCCTTACCAACTAAAAAAGAATTTTTAGATTCGGTTGACAAATGGCGAAATTATCGATGAACATACATAAATAAAACCATATAGACGAACATAGGACCTCCTTCTTTTTGGAAGTTGGTTGATGAAAACAATACTAGCCACATAGACTAAATTGTATTCCATAATTTACTATTTAGCAGAAAATTTGGATACATACATTTATTGTAGTAAATAATATCTTAGTTTCAAAGAGCCACCCCTAAAGCCAGCTTCCGCGGGACAACAAACAAACAAATAACGCAGCTGCAGTTAAGGGTTAGCGCGTGTCGGGATTTTAATTAAAAATTCTTCTCGTGGTGCACAACTGCAGATAATGCCCGGTTGTGATAGTGGGTTTCCCAGACCCCTGCGATAGTGGGTCTCTGAGACCCCTGCGTTACTGGCCGCGCGGACCCCGGTCGGCCCCTTAACAGATGAAGTATTGTGCACAGTTGACGTGCTGTTGTTATAAAAATTATTGCTTAGAGGAAGTATTGTTATTGGAATTGTGATCATTCTTTACATTTGTGTATAGATTTTAGCCGAAAATCTGAATCTACGCACTTGGCATTTTTCTTACAAATAATTTTAATGTTTTTTTAGTTTTATTACTGTAGCGGCATAGGTATCCCACAAGATAAATTGATGACAGCAGGATCGTGCTGGTTGCATCTAGCTTCAGATCGTGCTGCTTCCAATCGGTCTTAATAACGATTAATTATAGGGGAATATATGACTCTTATGATGATGGTAACTCTTATAGTACAGAGATTTACCCGATTACAGAGGCGCCAGCGTAAATTTAATAGTAACGTAAAAAGCGTTCTCTCTATCGAATGCCAAAAGTGAAAAAGAAACAAAATACTAAACTATGCTATTTAGCTAATATAATTACGATGGCGCCTCTGTAATCGGGCTTATTGGCTGCTTATAAGATAAAAAGTATGTAATAAGATCCATAGCATTCAGAGAAATCACTACCTACATATATATTACAAAAAATAATCGGCCAAGTACGAGTAGGACTCGCGCACACAGGGTTCCGTATACTACTGTATGGGAACTGTACTGTATGGTAATACTGTATGGGAGCTATACGTATACTACTACCGTATACTACTACCGTATACTACTGTATGGGTACTGTACTGTATGGTAATACTGTATGGGAGCCCCCCCTTAAATATTTATTTTATTTTAATTATTTATTATTAAATTGTGTATACAAACAACTAAACATTCTGTGAATATTTCAAGCATCTACCTGATACCATTATTAATATCAAGGGAAAAACTTTTAAAAATTCAGGTTTGTTGTTTGGGAACCTTAATTTTTTTTTCTGTTTTTAGTATTTGTTGTTATAGCGGCAACAGAAATACATCATCTGTGAATTTACACGTTCTAGCTATCACCGTTCTTGAGATATAGCCTGGTGACAGACAGATGGACAGATGGAAGACGGACAGACGAACAGACGGACAGGCGGACAGCGGCGTCTAAGTAATAGGGTCCCGTTATTAGCCTTTGGGTATGGAACCCTTAAAAGTAGCAATTTAGTGTAGGTATCTGGATATGTATCCGCCCAGATCTTCTAAGCCACACATTTTTTTTTCCTACGGAATCCTAAAAACTATCTTCTGGACTGCTCGGTGCATATACGCAACGTAGATTAAAAATAAAAAATAAATTTTTTTTTTTTTTTTTTTTTTTTTATTATTGTATTATCTTCCTATAGAAAAAAAGTCGAAACATTGTTAACAAAAGGTTAACAGACCCCGGAGTCCGTAGAGTGTAATAAAAACAATAAAATAATTATTTTTCACAAAAAATGGCAAAACCGCCTTCCATCGTGTACAAAATTCGAATATTTCGCTCGAATTGTTTACATTACTCTTGATTTATCAAAAACGGCTCAGCCGATTTCTGCAAAATTTACATGGAACTATCTTGAAAGTATACCCTTTCGAACTAAAAAAGAATTATTCGATTCGGTTCACAATTGGCGAAATTATCGATGTTCATCGTGTACAAAATTCGGATATTTCGCTCGAATTGCTTACTACATTATTGTTGGTTTTTTCAAAAACGGCTCAGCTGATTTCTGTAAAATTTAAATTAGATAATTTCGAGAGTACACCCTTTAGAACTAAAAAAGATTTTTTCGATTCGGTTCACAATTGTCGAAATTATCGATGAACGTACACAAAAAAAATACATACACACGAACATAGAACCTACTCCTTTTTGGAAGTCGGTTAAAAACCTATTGCTGTGTAGTTTTAAAGTATTGAATTAATTTCAGGTACCTAGAAATATTTTAAGCGAAAAAAATCTGAAAGGTTTACAGTTCCTTCGAAAAGGAGACGGGCAGCTAGTTAAAATAGAAATCAGCATTTTGTAGGTACATGGTATAAAATAATCCATCTACAGCATACTTTTTTACAGTGTTCTTCAATTCACAAAAAAAAAGAATTATTAACTCATCCCTCCACATCCAGACAGATAAAAACCATTCAATTTCCCTTCTCAAATCCTATAATCCCGCCACTCTATCAATCCTGCCGCCGGTCTCCCAGGCCCCATGCTTAATGCTTGGAAAAATGGAGCGCCACTGGAGGGTTAGCGCAATGTATGGGGTGGATGGATAAACGAAAGATTGTCTTGTCTTTATAAATAAAAAAAATTGACAGCTGTAGATGACACTTATCAATGGCCAGTACCGGTGACATACCGGTGGTGACACATTTCCCTTAGTTTTTTTTTTTCAAATTAACAAATTCAGAGACAGGTTAGCAAAAACTGACAAACATAAAAATAATCGGCCAAGTACGAGTCGCACTCGCGCACGGAGGGTTCCGTACTGTTTGGGAGCCCCCCTTAAATATTTATTTTATATTAATTTTATTATTTATTATTGAAGTGAATATAAGTCGAAACATTCTGTGAAAATTTCAAGCAACTACCTGTTACCATTATTAATATAGAGCGAAAAACGTCAAAAAAATCAGGTTTGTTGTATGGGAAATAAATTAAATATTTGTTTAATACTTTTTTTAGTATTTGTTGTTATAGCGGCAACAGAAATACATCATCTGTTGCCTAGCTATCATGGTTCATGAGATACAGCCCGGTGACAGACAGACGGACAGACGGACATCGAAGTCTTAGTAAAAGGGTCCCGTTGTTTTGTTCCCCTTTGGGTACGGAACCCTAACAATTTAAAGCTGTATGGATATGTCCTGTTAGTCTATTTACGAAAGAGGCTTCTATGTGCTACGTGATCTTCATACACCACTGTACGAATATAGCACTGTGTTGGCGGGACAAGTTATTTCGAATATTTCACAGCTGGTACACTCCGAATTTCTCAATGAACCAAATTATGTTATTTAGGTACTATTAATAGTAAATGAACCAAGGTTACCGACATAGCCTAGCGGATTGGCAGGTTGAAGTGGCAATGGGCAGGGCACATAGCGCGGAGGACTGATGACCGATGGGGTCGAAAAGTCCTCGAGTGGAGACCACGTACCGGCAAGCGCAGCGTAGGACGTCCACCCACAAGGTGGACGGACGACCTCATTAAGACCGCAGGATCGCGCTGGATGCAAGCCGCTACCAACCGGTCTTATTGGAGATCTTTAGGGGAGGCCTATGTTCAGCAGTGGACGTCCTATGGCTGAAAGGAAGGAAGGAAGGAATAGTAAATGACGTAATGCAGCTTATTGCCAAATAACTATCAAAATTCGCACATGCCCTACCTTGTCTTTTACCATGATGTCCTGTGTAAAACCACAAATAAAAAATAACAAAGACATGCTATCACGAATGTTGTTTAACAGATTTAGCGTTTAAATATAGTAATAATCTATGTGAGCTACTTTTATTTCTGAAATGATAATTATAAATAATTATATCTATAAGCAAGAAAATCTCACTACAAAGATAATAACTCGACTCGAATAACTCGACGTATAAATGCAACAAGCCATCTAGTTCTTTTAACACTAAAAATCCATCTTATAAGACTGTGATGATGATAATATACCAAAACCGTTGAAATTGCCGAAAAAGTTCACTACTGAAGAATAAAACCCAATAATCATTAAATTGATTGCTTCAACCTATAAAAAACAAATAATTGGCCCAAACAATTAGTAATTTATCACTCGAATCTTCTGCCATGCAACAAGGAGGTCCTCACAAATAAGGGATTCAGAGAAACCCTCAGTCATTACTGTTGGATCAACTTGTCCAGAATATGGGTATTTACGGCCCGCGCGGCTATCCGGGGGTTGAGTGCACAAGCTTTTGTAATAGATTTTTTAATGCGCTACTAATTTATCTATAGAATATAATGACTTTTTGCATTGTTTTTACACTCCTAAAGATATATTTTTTATGTTTTAGGATATCTTTGAAGTGTCCGTAGAGGAACCAAAGTGAATAATAATATTGCACCTACCGAAACAAATTATTAAACTACAAAAAATTGTCGATACGGCCGTAATGTTATCGAAAGGAGACCAAATATCAGTATGCGTAGCGTAAGACACCTATATAAGCAATATGTACAAGAACGCGCTGCAAATCGATTTCATCTGATCGTGATATTTACCCGACTGCAGGAAGATATATAATCTAACTAATCTATCTAGTCATAATGAAGTATAGTAATATGTAAAGCCTAGAGTCTAGTAGACAAAGAGGATGCTATAAATCTAGGGTATAATTATTGTACTTATCATTATGACCAACTATGAGAACTACCTCAAAATTGTAAAAAAAAATGCCAAAATGATGAGTAGTTTTTATCGTCGCGATTGCAATGATGAAGATTACAATGGTATCCTAGAATATATCCGTTTTATAGAGAAACTGCAACAAATCAGCAGAATACATCACACGGCTGATAAAAAATAGAAGTAAATACTCTCAGTCAACATTAAGTAATCTCCAACTAACACCAAAATCCTTTCCAAAAGGGCAGCACCCCAAATGTACAATTCATTGACAATCGGCTTAGGACATCAAAAACATAAGTTCGCACCATATTTTACTATCCCACTGAGCATTATGAAACAAACCTCAATTTTTAACCTTAAAACATTGCCATATAAGGTACAAAATTGATTAAATGACGTAGCCAAGTCTGTGGGACTCATAAGATTCTTTCATCTTAAATTAGAACCTTACGACATTTCTATCTAAAGATCAAAATTGCCTAAATTAAGTGGCCAGGTCCACTAGACCCCTAAGTTTGATTATGCTCTAGGGTTGTTGAGATCAAGATGTTCTGGTTTAGAAATAAGAAAGTGTGATGTAATGCTTGGCAAATACGTTGAGAGTTCTTGTGCTGTTTGCTCAGGGTAACTTTTTCTAATGGGTTTGGCACTTTGCAATCTTGTCAATTTTACATAATACAGATTTTTTAGTTTAACAATAAAAGAAATAAAATTATAGTTAAGAATTACCATATCATAAAAGTTTCCGAACAAAAAACAATCAAAATCAATCCTTTCTTTTGGTAGCTAATTAAAAAAACATTAAAATGGCTTTATTGCAATACTCATACATATATAACAATACCCATAATTCATTTAGTATTTTAACAATGGTTGTGCAACAAAAAGTCAAAAATAAAATTATAATTAAGTAGGTATCTAGATAGACCCACAGACGAATTTACTATGACTTTACTTCAAAGTTAAATATTTTTTAGTCGCTATATTTGATTGTTTGATGTTTTATCAGAGTTAGGAAAATAATCTAGTTTAAGTGAAACTTCTAATGAGACTTCCAACAAGGTTGCGTTAAACGTTTAACGCTACTATGGAGGGCGTATGAAAGCGAAAAGCAACAGCGTCAAAGTTTTACTTCTTCCGCGCGGAGGGACTCCACTTGCATTTTTCTTTTGTTCTTTTCATTTTATTTCAACCGATTTTGAAAATGGAAGAATTCTAGATTCAGATAAAATTAATTGTTGTCTAAAATGTTAATGTCAAACTGCGTGTGACAGCTGACAGATGGATCCGCATTCAAATTGCGCGCAAGATAACTCTGCCCGCGAGTGGTGGCGCCACGTACGTTATGTTGCTAGCATTTTGAATTCCCCGGCAGCATTGAATTAGTTCCCGATTCTGATCGTGTGCAGAGTTACCTTGCGAGTACTCTACAGATGACGTCACAGCGAACGTCCGCGTCGGTAGTAGGTGGGGTCTGCGGGACACTTGCGACAGTAGAGGGTTATAAATTCTGTTGAGTCAGGGAGATAGTTCTCACGGTTTTTGGGATTACCGAGAGCAACCCAAATTAATAATATTGTTATAAATTGTTTTAAATGGTTGATCCCAAGCACATGACAATTGTAAATACATCTAAAGAAACGAATTTTTTCATGTAAATAGATATAATTATTGTTAAATGTAAGTAATGCTCTTCATCTATGGTAATGCTTATGGTACCCATCTAAGTCTTAGGATGGCTACCATATTGCATAATATTGCATGTCTAGGACAAACTTTTGATACCAATAATCTACTTGTAACATCTTTGTACTGACACAGTTTTAAGCCTTTTTTTTTAATGTACTATTAAATAAAATATAACTTATAACTTTTAAATGAAAAATTAGTTTTAGTTTTAACTTTTCAATAAAATACGCGGTTTTGCGCACTAAATAGTTACAACCGCAGGATACAAATATATTAGGTACCTTACAAATATGATACCTTATTTTAACCGAATTTAATTTTGTAATACTAAATTACTTCCTTGTTTTTACGCAGAATAGGCTGGTTGACAATATTTTTTGATATCCTCTTGTAACAGCTAACCACAAACAGAGCCGATTAACGAAAACAAAATTAAAAACAACTTAGAAATAAAGAAGTCACAAGCATATTTATTTTCTTGCTAGACAAAGAGCGCACTATGGCAGGCTATGACATAACGCCATACTATGTTATGCTTTGCGGGAAAAGGACAAGGCATTCCCTTCTTTATCCCTACCAAAATCTTTACAAGCTTATATCTCTGAAATTGATATGCCGATTCCAATTAATTTTTCATTTTTTGACTTTTGACTGCCTCGATGGCTCAGTGGTTAGTGACCCTAACTTCTGGGTCAAAGAGGCGTGGGTTCGATCCCCACCCAGGGCAAGTATTTATGTGATGAACATATTTATATAAGTATGTATTTAAAAATATGTATATGTAGTATATCAGTCTCTGGCAGCCATATCACAAGCTTTGCTTAGTTTGGGGTCAGAGACCGTGTGTAAGATGTCCCCAAATATTTATTTATTTATTTTATAAATCATAATTAATTGCTGAATTCACGAATCCTTTACTATATACTTTTAATTAATTCAATACCAGTCAACTACCTTATTGTTGGCACGATTTTTTTAGACTAATGCATTAATATATAGCCTCTGGAAAAACCCCCAATAATTTTTTATACTCGTTTAAAATGTTTAAAAATTATCGCATCTCTCATAAACAAAAATAGACAAAGCAAACATACACTATTAAACTCCTAAGTCAAACTCTTACATATAAAATCCCTCTCACCCCCTATTTTTTCGTCGAAAATTAAAAACAACACCAGGTTTCCATCCCGCCTAAAACCAACAAAAACTCATCTACATTTTTCTGAATTCTCCATTGTAGTGCATTGAACTGTGGACTCATTCATCGTGTCAAAAGGAGAGCAATCCTTCAGACTGATCAACAAAGCAGGAACAAAGCTATGTTCATAACAATGGAAAACACATGGTGCCTGCAAAGCCCCGTTTTGATTTTGTTGAGCATTTTCTTTTCGGCTATTTAATGAGATAAGAGATAAGAATCGAGAAAGATAAATGGGCAGCGTAGATTAAATAAATCGAATCGATTTTAATATATACGAGTAATATTACATGCGTAGTGGTCTAGTGGTAATCACATCCGCCTTACAATCGTTCGTGGATTCAAATCTCGGTCCCGTACCAATGAATTCCTTGGAATTTATGTACGGAATCTAACACCACTGGCTTTTTGGTGAAGGAAAACATCGTGAGGCAACCTGCACACCTACGTCCTTACAAGGAATTCGATGGCGTATGTGAATCCACCAACCCACACTGGGCCAGCGTGGTGGATATGGCCCAATCATTCTTCGTGGGTAGGCCTACGTCCTGCAGTGGACTATTAAAAAGGCTGTCACAGTACAGTACAGTACAATATTACACGAATAACTATACTGGAAAGTTAGTCAGAAAATGTCTCCCAAAAATATATTTTAGTCTACAATTATGTTGATAAGTGAGCAGACCTCATAGTTCGTAACATGAATGGCTGATGGAGCCGTAAAGTTCTCGAATAGAGACCAAACACCAGCTAGCAGAGAGACACCGACAAACCTCAATTTTGAACTTTATACAATACTCTCTAAGGAACAAAATTGGTTAAATTACGTAGCTAGGTCTGTGAGACTCATCGTCTTGGCAAGTAGTTTGTCTTTCAATGGTAAGCAGGGTCTGATGATGGAGCTGGAAGGTGGTCATAGGTCGTTTGATTCGTCTTGGCGAGTACGGATTCAGTAAAAACTTGTTTAAAAATATAATTAAAGTTTCTAAGTAGGTATTTTAAATCAGAAAAAAATCTCCATGTTACTGTTTTCCGCGAAAAATAATTCAATCATAGTAATGTATTTTCTTGTGTAGAAGTTTTGTATATTTTCCCGTGTTTTACACGAGTTTGTCTCATTGTTACAGCGATCCTGCCGTACCGCGAGGATTCACAAGCCCAGACGCGCGAGTTCCTGGCGCGCGTCGTCGACGTGCTCCTCGACTATGTGCACCAAGTCAACGACCGCAACGAAAAGGTACCACCCATTGATTTTATTAACAGACTCTTTTTATTGCTTTGTTACACTCGACAGACACCGAGGCCTATGCTCTTTAAGACATGCATTACTTTTTTAATTGTAGGCCCCGGTTGTTTTAACCGTTTAGCCATGTCAGAGGCCTTCAGGCGGCCTAAAAACTCTGACACTAGGGCTGGCCACCCGGCCTATACGAACTTACTTTTTTTTTAATATGATTTGAACAATATTTCTTAAAACTAAGGCTTTACTAGAGGACTAAACGCTAAAATAAATCTAAACCGAATTAATTTTTTAAAATTACAATTTTTAAACTACGATAAGATGCGTATATTTGCCGGAATGCGTATATAACCGAATTTTAAAAGGAGGTTCTATGTTCGTCTGTATGTATATTTTTGTGTATGTTCACACATATTTTCGCCAATTACGAACCGATTATAAAAAAATTTTTAGTTCGAACCAAAGTGACCGGCTTAGCTCAGTCGATTGGCAAGTTAAAATGGCAGTGGGCAGGGCACATAGCATGTAGGACTTATGACCGATGGGGACGAAAAATTGTCGAGTGGACACCATGAGGGGGACACACTGCCTCATCAGGGCTACAAAATTACTCTAGATGCGTATTATTGGAGATTCATAGAGGAGGTCTAGACGTGGTGTAGAATCAGCCACTCGGCTTTGTAGAGAAACTAACCTTTTTGTTAGCTTCTCTACATTCAGACTCTTTCAACGTTAACACTGCCAACTTACAATTCTAGTTATGAAATTATTCAAATTTTTGAAATGTTTATCTTTGACAGGATCAGCGATCCTTGTTTGGTAAAATTGGGCAGTCTTGAGTTGGAACTGATCTGGAAGACACCTTTTTTTCCTAAATATGTGACGGTGTGAATTTGAGGGTTGCGTGGACGAGTCCTGTAAACGGCATGAGCGTCGCGTGAACAGTCAGGGTGAGAGGCTCCGGTCCCTTTGACTTTGATTACAGGTGGATCTCTTGTTTTGGGGCCACTGACCCCTTACCCCTGGAGCACTGGGCTGGCGCTGACTTAGAACCCTGTCGGCCAGTTTGGGCCGGCGCCTGTCGGCCGGTTTGGGCCGGCGCCTCCACCTCAGTCGACAGATGGCTTCACGCTAGCGCTCACCTAGCGCTACCTGGCTGGCGCCACACTATCGGCGGGTCCAGCTCAGGCTATAGAAAATCCTCGGCCAGCCTCCAGCGTGGTTCTACGAGTGCTACCCTCTCCCTTTTTGGCTAACTTTCCAAGGACTTCTACAAAATTCTCTCTCCTCTCTCTCTCCGTCTCTTGAAGATTTAATTGACTCTAAGTGCAGTGCGTGTTAGTGTAAATAAATGTGTAAATACTAAGGTTAGTTTTTCTGTTTTAATCTCCGAACCGTTAGGAATCCTATCCACTAGGTAGGACTCTTAGGTTGGTTAGGTTTCTCCTGAGGTCTCTTAACCTGTGGTGCTGCAACCGGCTCCCCCGCTTGCAACATTACGGGTTCCTCTCAAATTCTCTTTTAACTTGTGGTGCTGCAAACGGCTTCCCCGTTTGCAACATTACAGTTTGGCGCCCGACCTTTTTACTAATCCACCCCTGACTACTTATATTTTCTTATTTTACTGTTACTTGTTTTCTTTCTTTTCCTAAATTCTAAACCGATACTTCCACAAGTATCCATCCATCGCTTACACTTTAGGTATTTTGGTTATCTTTTGGTTATCATACTCCGATTCTCCATACATTACTCTATACTTGACTTTACAGTACACAGGCTACATAAATACCGCACCCCTACATACAGTCACTTACTACCTGGTTACCTCTGTAACCTACACCCATTCTTCGCTTGGCGGTGTTAAAACCTAACGGTCACCTTCAAGTTGGGGTTTGGGAGACTATACGGCGAGCTGGAGGAGAGTATCCTCTCAGTGTACGTCACATACAGTTTGTAAGTTACCTAACTTACAGCTGAACACTCTTCGTAGTACATATTAGTACATATCAACACTTGGCCTCATATATAAATTATATTCTAGTACTACCTGGTATTACGTGTATATTATTCCGCGAGTCTCTCTCTGCTCTCATACGTCTTCAGTCATTTCTTTGGTCTTTGTCTTGGAGGACCCTAACGGTTCGAGAGGTAGATGGCATGTTAAGATATTATATGCTAACTTGTATTATATTATTGTATTATATATATTATAATGATTTTTCTTTTTTAAACTAGTTTTAATCCATGTTTTTGTTTTCTTAAGAAGGTTGTAAATAGTTTTCGTTTTGTTTGGTGTATAATGAGTACTAATAATGTTATGATTTTGTATTCATGTAATTCTTTTTTACGTATAAAAGTACTACCTGTTAATGCTTCACAAAGAATCTAAACCCTTTGGCTTATTTTTTGTAATACCCTTGATTTTTTTTTTTTTTAATAATAAAAGGCTTGCACAATGGTTAAGATACCAATAAAGCCTATATTGTGCTTTTATCTTTTGATATTTCAAATTGCACACGTTGCAATTTAAATATTAACTTCATTTGAATAGAAAATTACTTTTTCTCTTCATATCTCTGAAGAGTTTTAAGGCTTACTTAGGCCATATGTGTAAATATTAACTTGTAAATATTATTATCTTAACTTTTATCGGGTTTTCGAAAAGGTGCGGGTTACGACACCTAACTCTAAAAAAATAAGCCTTCGTAATAATTGAATGATAATTCCTTGTGGAGTATGGTCATCATGGATTGTGAACCATAACCCCAACTTATGATTGAGTGTGCGTGCGAGGGAGTATGGAAGATGTGTGCGAATCTGTCTGGATGGTCAAGGTCTTATTCTCAACCTGCAAAATTTTCAATGAGTGAAAATTTTTCTGGGGTTTTGGGGGAAATGTAGAGAAACTAACCTTTTTGTTAGCTTCTCTACATTCAGACTCTTTCAACGTTAACACTGCCAACTTACAATTCTAGTTATGAAATTATTCAAATTTTTGAAATGTTTATCTTTGACAGGATCAGCGATCCTTGTTTGGTAAAATTGGGCAGTCTTGAGTTGGAACTGATCTGGAAGACACCTTTTTTTCCTAAATATGTGACGGTGTGAATTTGAGGGTTGCGTGGACGAGTCCTGTAAACGGCATGAGCGTCGCGTGAACAGTCAGGGTGAGAGGCTCCGGTCCCTTTGACTTTGATTACAGGTGGATCTCTTGTTTTGGGGCCACTGACCCCTTACCCCTGGAGCACTGGGCTGGCGCTGACTTAGAACCCTGTCGGCCAGTTTGGGCCGGCGCCTGTCGGCCGGTTTGGGCCGGCGCCTCCACCTCAGTCGACAGATGGCTTCACGCTAGCGCTCACCTAGCGCTACCTGGCTGGCGCCACACTATCGGCGGGTCCAGCTCAGGCTATAGAAAATCCTCGGCCAGCCTCCAGCGTGGTTCTACGAGTGCTACCCTCTCCCTTTTTGGCTAACTTTCCAAGGACTTCTACAAAATTCTCTCTCCTCTCTCTCTCCGTCTCTTGAAGATTTAATTGACTCTAAGTGCAGTGCGTGTTAGTGTAAATAAATGTGTAAATACTAAGGTTAGTTTTTCTGTTTTAATCTCCGAACCGTTAGGAATCCTATCCACTAGGTAGGACTCTTAGGTTGGTTAGGTTTCTCCTGAGGTCTCTTAACCTGTGGTGCTGCAACCGGCTCCCCCGCTTGCAACATTACGGGTTCCTCTCAAATTCTCTTTTAACTTGTGGTGCTGCAAACGGCTTCCCCGTTTGCAACATTACAGCTTGAGGCTCCTCGTGCTGAGGTAGCTGTTCCTGGTTCTCGGGTCTGTGTGGTGGTTTATTGTCGCTCGCCTCGAAGATTCCATAGGTCGTGGGTGGTTGCCTTTTCTCCAGCAACCAAATCAACTCCTCAAATACACTAAACCAGCGCGTGCGCGGCATCCGCTTTCGTAGATAGATACTCAGCTCACACCAGGGACGCGTCTGTCCTTCGTGGTGTCGGGCGTTGAAGTGTTGCCAACACAACACAACGAACTCCTCTAGGTTTGTGGCCATAATACCAACACCATACTCAGAAAATATGTAAGTTTGTCTATGTGTGGTCGCATGACATTACAAAACGCATAAGGCACGAATTTAAACTCGGGAAAAAATACATGGAGCTCTACGCACGAGACGAATAAGCTTTTTTTATTAATTCCACTACACTCCTACATAATCACGAGCTAACAACGATGTATTACATCTCACGTCATTAATATACAAGACATAGAGAGTAAAGTTTGCTAAATATAAATAAAATATTAGAAACTTAATCGCATAACCCGCTCTCATCGTTCCTGGTGCACATAACGCTTGCCGCATTGCCGCGTTGGATGGCGATGGACATTCTTTGCACCAGAAACCAAGTAAAACAGGAGTCACCCCCTCTTTCCCGAACCCTGCACCGGCACCAAATACTGTACCGTATACTAAATTCTCTTTGATCCATTGTACTCGTCCGTCTCTGTCGTACACATTACACGCTGCCTAATAAATGAGCGGGAGGAAAACTGCCGCCCGAGATACAGTTTAAACTAGTTCGGGCGGTAGGGCTAATCTTGATTTTTTAGCAGAAATTAAAACGAATACCTACCTGCTTATGTTTCAAGTAATGGTAGTATTACGACTAATTAAGTTTCAATGTTAATGTATCTAACAAATCAATGTACCTACTTGTTCGTTTTATGTAAATAAATAAATTGAATATTTCAGAAGTTAAGATAATAAATATTTGTCCCAGATCCTGGAGTTCAAGATGCCGGAAGAGATGCAGAAGATCCTGGACCTGGAACTCCATGACGAGCCCCTGCCGCTGAAGCAGCTGCTCGAAGACTGCAAGACCACGCTCAAATACCAGGTCAAGACTGGTAAGTACCTACCATTAAGTACCAAGTCAAGATCATTGTTCGTACCAGGTTGAAACTTTTTTTTTAATAGGTCAAGTGCCTTTATTAACTACCACTAAATACAAGATACAGTAGAACTCCAATTATCCGAACTCCGACTATCCGAATCGCCGATTATCCGAATCACTTTCAGAAAAAAAAATGTCCAAAAAAAGTCTAAGTGCGCTATTATTCTTCCCCCCGCGAAGCCAGTGTTTGCGCGTTCGCTCACTATTGTCCTTCCTTCCGCGAAGTCAGTGTAGGCACAACACGTGGTATGAGTCCCCACTCCAGTTCCGGCGCATTGCAGTCACGGCGCACCTGTCATTGTAAAAAAACTCCGATTATCCGAATATTTGATTATCCGAATCCCCCGGTCCCCATTAATTCGGATAATTGGAGTTCTACTGTATAGAAAATCTAAAACTACATAAACTACTACTGCATAACAAGCAATTGGATCATCCACAGACCCTTGAAGGTCTAAAGATAATCCAAATGCTCGCACCCACTGCCAGTTGGCAGCGTGCCCAGCATGCTGGCAGCATTGCCACGCTGAATGGCAATGCTTATACGTTGAGCCAAATAAACACCAGATTTTTTTTTTTGGTTGAATCCAGTGAGTGCCACCTCTAATACCAGGAAAGCTATAACTGTACCATTCGAACGACTGAACGCATACGTAAATGGTGACGTGGAGAAGTGGGAGCGGAAATGATCATTGAAAATCTATGGTTGTGCAATCGGAAGGATTAATAGTAGTTCGATTGCTTTTTAGGGTTCCGTACCCAAAGGGAAAAACGGGACCCTATTACTAAGACTTCGATGTCCGTCTGTCCGTCTGTCACCGGGCTGTATCTCATGAACCATGATAGCTAGGCAGCTGAAATTTTCACAGATGATGTATTTCTGTTGCCGCTATAACAACAAATACTAAAAATAAAATAAAATAAATATTTAAGGGGGCTCCCATACAACAAACCTGATTTATCTGACGTTTTTCGCTCTATATTAATAATGGTAACAGGTAGAAGATTTCACAGAATATTTAGTTTTATAATCACTTCAATAATAAATAATAAAACTAAAATAAATAATAAAGGGGGGCCCATACAGTACGGAACCCTCCGTGCGCGAGTCCGACTCGAACTTGGCCGATTTTATTTTGTATGAATCAGTTATTATAGCGACCCAGGTCAAGAACGGTTAGTACACCGTTTACATTTTATTTCGGAATATTTGATTCGGTAAATCGATGAATGTTAAGCTTCGAGCAAATATCTATAGAGTCAGAATCGTGCAAAAAAAGTGTCCGAGGCAAAACTCTGCCCAAGCTATGTAGTGCTTTTTAGTTAGGCTTAAGGCAATTGCAAGCGGACTACCTAAAACGCCAAAGTGCTCGGTTACAAACACTAATTAAGTGACACAACACCGTGATTCGAAAAAACGGGTCATTGTGAATTATTTAATGTAAATATCTATGTCGGTATGTATGACGGCGCTCGGACATTTTTTTACTACTTTGACTTAGAGACTGTGGCTCTGTAGATATTTACTCGAAGATGATAAGCTAAAAATATTCACTCTCCAAAGTATCGAAATCCTGCCTAAGCCGGGGCCGCTGCAATCGTGACCAGCTATTCTCAAATAGGGGCCGCGGTATCTTGCAGTAATGGAGGTGCCTTCCGCTCGGCGGGCCGCAATGCGGGCCATCATTCCGCGCCATTGCCGCATGTAATTGAATTGTTTGATGCGGCCCCGATCAAACTTGAAGGGTGTTTTGAGGGAAATTTTATACTGAGTAGGTTTTGAACTGTCTGTAATTTTTTGTACGTATAATAAAGTGTTAAACAGAAGGTGCTTTATGATAAAAAGATGTATTTTTCTTTTATGTTTTACTAGCTTTAACAGCAAGTAAAAAAGCAATCAATCCCAACTAATTTGTTATTTCACAATATTTCAAAATGAACACAACTACGACAAAAGCCCTGAAAACAATGACACTAGTGTTAACAGATCGGCCATGCGATTGTGGCGACGCGTTTGTTTTCCTTTTTATTTGAGTAAGGATGTCTTTAGCTTTACATGTAAAGACCGTTCTGAATTACTCCTACATAATTATTAAAAAAAAATAACAGTCATAATTATGTCAACTCACCGTTACCTATATCCTTACATAGTCAATACATAGTATAAAATAAAGTCGCTATTTTGTCTGTTTGTTTGTCTGTATGCTTAAATCTTTAAAACTACGCAACGGATTTTGATGCGGTTTTTTTTAATGGATAGAGTGATTCAAGAGGGAGGTTTATATGTATAATACACCTGTGCGAAGCCGGGGCGGGTCGCTAGTATAAAATAAAGTCGCTATTTTTGTCTGTTTGTTTGTCTGTATGCTTAAATCTTTAAAACTACGCAACGGATTTTGATGCGGTTTTTTTTAATGGATAGAGTGATTCAAGAGGAAGGTTTATATGTATAATATACCTGTGCGAAACCGGGGCGGGTCGTCTAGTATTTTCTAAAGAGTTTTTTAGTTTACCACGTGTACTTTTTGGGTCAAATTCCTCCTTTCCGTAAATAGATTAATTAATTTTATCCATTCAATTTTTAAAAGATATCTATGGTTCTTGCTTATTTAAAAAATAACAAAAATATCGCATAGCATAAAACGTACAATTTACTTTATTTACAACTAGCAGCCTCCCTATTTTTTTTTAAACATAATATAGCCTAAGACACCCGGGGATTGTGTAGCTTCCCAACAGTGAAAGAATTTTTCAAATCGGTTCAGTAGTTTCGGAGTCTATTCAATGCAAACAAATAATCAAATCTTTCCTCTTTATAATATTGGTATACATAAAACTTTAATAACCTAAAACTTAAAAAAATATAACGTAAGGAATTCAAAACCTCTTTTTTAAGTCAGTTAGAAACACGATCGTGGCTCCCCCAGCTCTCTCCCTACATAAGATCGTAGTGTAATCGTAGTGCTCCAATTTTCCGTGACATTTGTCGCTAATCTCTTGTTCGCGTCCGGCGTGCGTCAGACGGCTTGACGGACGGCTTGACGGTTGGCTTGACGGAATGATTCCCGCCCTCCGTCCGCTTGACTGACGCGGGGAGAGTATTTACTGTTTTTTAATCAAAAGCACGCGTTTTATGCCTTTGTTATCTTGGAGTAAGTTTAAGTACTGTACCATCCCACTGCAGGACGTAGGCCTACCCACGAAGGGTGATTGGGCCATATCCACCACGCTGGTCCAGTGGTAAATATCACTACATAGTATAAAACAAAGTCGCTTCCCACTGTCTGTCCCCATGTATGCTTATATCTTTAAAACTACGCAACGGATTTTGATGCGGTTTTTTTAAAAATAGATAGTGATTCAAGAGGAAGGTTTATATGTATAATACACCTGTGCGAAGCCGGGGCGGGTCGCTAGTAGGTAATAAAGTAAAAAAACTTCATTTAAAGTTATTTGTACTTAAAGCCGTGGTGGTATAGTGGTAATGACCTCCTTACAATCGTGGGGTCATGGGTTCGAGTCCCGGTCCCGCACCTTGGATTCCTTGGAATTTATGTACGGAATTTCACACCACTGGCTTTTCGGTGAAGGAAAACATCGTGAGGCGACCTGCATACGTCCGTAGAAGAAATTCGATGGCCCATGTGAATCCACTAACCCGCACTGGGCCAGCGTGGTAGATATGGCCCAATCATTCTTCGTGGCTAGGCGGACATCCTGCAGTGGACTGTGACAAAAAAGCAGTACAGTACAGATTACTTACTATTTACACATTCACACCCTAAAAACTATAAAAATCCAAGTGCGCTTTTATTTAAAATACAATCCGCGTTGGAATAACACGCAAATCATGGGATTACCACACAAATGCTAGGGTGACCAGAAGACGGGCTAACTTTGGGACTTTTTGTGAAGTTTTCAACTTAAAATTTGCTAACCGAGAATTCTCTCTACTTAAATTATGTTAAGCCAATTTAAAATCTGTTTTTGTTGCTATCATAGAATAATTATAAATTCTAATCAATTAAATTTTCCAAATAGAAATAATTAATTTTATTTTCTATGATAAGTTTAGAAAATCGTATTTTTATAAGCTGTGTAATAATTTGTGTTAATTGTACCCATAATTAATTATTAACATATTCCAGTCTTCTTAAATGAATTTAAGAAGACCCCGTTGAATTCTTTTGTATGGAAATTATTATATTTAAATCAGTGCCGACAACCGAGATTTAGCCCGAGAATTTACTCGTATTATTAATTTCAATTCAAATTTTAGTTTCAATCGCTTATAGGTACACATTTTGACTAATGAATGTTGAACAAATTATGTTATTCTTAAGGTTAATTGTTATATGGGAAGCCTAATATTAAAATAAATGGGTACGTTTGACGGGTTTAGAGCAGCAATTGTTCAAAATTATTTAAATGAAATAAATTATACAGGGTTATTTCTAATCAATTAGCATCCTTTTAGGGGCTCATTCTGTGCATCAAAACTAACAACTTTCGTTCTGCCACATTTGCCAAAACTCAAAACAATAATTTGTTATTCCACAGAAAAATATCGTTCAACCGCGGAAATATGTATGGAACAGCTGATTTTTTTTGAGTTCTGACAAAAGTCGCAGAACAAAGTTGTTAGTTTTGATGTTCAGAATAAGCCCCTAAAAGGATGCTAATTGATTAGAAATAACCATGTATATACACTTGTAGTTAATCTTGTTTTAATACTACATAATAAGGGTACGCACTTAGACACGACTGTTGTTTTGACCGCATTCTTCTTTTTTTTATTAAAAAAAAATGCTAAAGTATGTATAGATGGTCACCCTACCGCTCCCCATATCAGCTCAGCTGATCCGCAGACCCCTGTCTGTCTGTCCGTCGATCCGCGCTGATCCGTTATGGATTGATTTTATAGATATTTTAGAGAAGAGCAAGATTAAATGAAAACAGAAAAAACATACGAGTACCTACATTAATGGAAGAATGTGTATCTACTAAATGGGTGAATCAAGTTGTTTTTTCTTTAAAAACGATAATTTTACGGTATTTCACTTTGAGCTCATGGGTATTTATTTTTAGTACATGGTGACTTTATGTCCAACAGTGGGCGTCCTAGTGACACAAAAATAATTAATAACGTTGAGTGAAGCCACAACACTATCAATATACGAAACAAGCATACCCCAAAGTGGCACGTGTCTCTGACGAAGCTATTCTGTGCCAGTTTGATTGTGCGATTCAACCACCTAACTCAGTTTGTGGTATACAAACATGTTTGGGGCACAAATTGAGTTTATTACAACGTGACACCGGGTTCATCTCAGAATGAGTGGATGGATAATCCTACTAATCCTCCTAATATTATAAACGCGAAAATTTGTAAGGATGGATGGATGTTTGTTACTCTTTCACGCAAAAACTTCTGAATGGATTTAGATGCAACTTTTCAATAGTAATGTTTATACATCAGAATAACACATACATACATAGTATCAAGGAAAATCGCTGTTTTTGTGTCTGTATGTCTATCTGTTTAATATCTGCCAAACTAGACAACTGATTGCAATACATCTTTTAGAATATTTATTCTGGAAGGTTTATAGCTATAACTCATCCGTAACCAGGCCAAGCCAGGTGGGGCAGCTAGTAAATATATATTACTAGACGACCCGCCCCGGCTTCGCACAGGTGTATCATACATATAAACCTTCCTCTTGAATCACTCTATCCATTAAAAAAAACCGCATCAAAATCCGTTGCGTAGTTTTAAAGATTTAAGCATACAGACAAACAGACAAAAATAGCGACTTTATTTTATACTATGTAAGGATGTAGGTATTTATTTTACGACTGGTCTACGCGACGCGTGACTAAAACGTGCTGGCATCTAGTAGGTTCTTTGCACAGATACTCGCCATTACCATTACTAATATTATATAGATTTTAGAATTAAATATATTTCAGTTAGTTAACCATTTTAACACTTGATGTGTGAATATCCTTGTTTATTACGCGATAAGTCTTAATTACTATCAGATTGTCACACCACCGGCTTTTCCGTAAAAGAAAACGTTGTAAAAACCTCATAGAGTTATTTTTTGTGATAAACATTTCAAAAAGATAAACTTAGTGTGAGATGCACTATAAAATTAAAATCATTTCATTGTAAAAACCTGTTTTTTAGTACGTCTTAAAAAATCTTAGAACGACCCGCGTGCTAGTACTCCGACCTTGAGAAAGATCGCCAAATGCGATCGAAACTTTAGTAGTATCCTACAAAAACCAAACGTGAGTAACACCTGTGTTTTACTTAATTAAATGTACGAAAACCACGTTAGTTTCCATAGTGAAATTTGTTCTAAGGTAAGTAGGATTTGTGGACTAGGCTGTATTTTTTAACGATTATCTATTTATGTTTTGTCACTGGCGAAAAAAGCGAGTGCCCTTTTTTCGTAAGTGGCTAAAAATAAATGGATAATCTCCAAAAAGCCATCCAACAAGTGTACCCACGTCCGTTATCTCGTGTCGATACTCCATCAAACCTTGGTTATGACACCCATTGTCCGCCCAAGAGCTGGGGCGGGCGGCAGATAACACTGCAAACGTACTTTAGGGGTTCTGTAGCATATTTTTATACGTTGTGTGCGAATGCGAATAACGATTCGTCGTCGTTGGTCATTTAACCCATAAAGATTTCACTCCTGGGCATAGGCCTTTCCATTAAATCACTACATAGTATAAAACAAAGTCGCTTCCCGCTGTATGTCCCCATGTATGCTTATATCTTTAAAACTACGCCACGGATTTTGATCCGGTTTTTTTAATAGATAGAGTCGGCTAATGTGAAGTTAGCTAGAAGCTGCGTAATATCCATTCCTAACTGACACTCACATAAAGCTGCGTCGATTGGGATTCACGCAGCTTCTAGCTAACTTCACATTCGACAACTTGTACGATTCAGCTTATACTTTCCTAGCTCTGAAGAAACTCTATTAGCTATTTATTGTCAAATTAAATCATTTATTGCAACATAATATGCAATTTACATGCGGTTCCTAATTAACATGTTTTGTATAGTTATAAGTATGACCCTGATATGGGTATGGCAATTTTATTATTTGCATTTAATCTAATCTTTATTATGTTATCTAGATAATCGTTAAAAAAGCCGTCTAATGTAAAATAGCGTAAATGGATAATGGAATAATTTTTAGTTGTTTCATAAAACAGTTTTCCTTTTCGATATCTTTTATGTGTTGTTTTATCGCTTTTAATCTCAGAGTAGGTAAGTCTTTCAAGATTCCAATATCCTGTCGATACTCTATCAAACCTTGGTTATGACACCCATTGTCCGCCCGAGGGCCAGGGCGGGCGGCAGATAACGCTGTTTATGACGTTAAAAGCGCTTTAGTGGTTTTGCACATTTTTTTCATCTTGTTGCGAGTGTGTGCTACGATTTTCTATACTTGTAAAAGAGATTTTTTTTTCTTTTATTTCGTATAGGTTTTCGTTTGACTATATATGCGGTCTAGGGTCTAACAAGCTTACCTAGAAGATTCCTATTTACACGGGATTTTAAGACGCCCACGAAATTTTAATATTTTTGTTGTATTTTTTTTACTACTTACCTTTTAAAAATTGCTATTTTATAATTTTGATTTGATATCACTTAAGGTATATCTATGCGTCATTTGTAACCAATTCATCATCATTATCATCATGCAAATTATCATATTCACTTACCTACCTCAATAAATTGAGTAGATTTGAAATCGAGGATCTGTCTCAAGAAAATCGATTAAAGAAATTGAGTAGGAATCGATCAGTCAACAAACCGTTTCTAACAGGAATTAGAAATGGTTTGTTGAAAGTCTAGAGGAGAGGCGTATGTCCAAAAGTGAACGTTCTAAGATTGAGATGGTGTTGATGATTTTGACATTCCCAGATATGCATTCTAATGGCCCAGATTTTTTTATAGAACTCATTGTTACGGAACCGTGTTTGAATCTGCGCCTCACATTTGTACGAAGAAGTTAACCAACTACGCCACTATGGCTCGATATTTTACATATTTATCTACCCTCTAAAAGTGAGAAACAGGAAATAAGCCCACGTTATCAGAAAATAATGTTCTGTCAACAGACTGGTCGGGCAGATAAAACGATACACGACCATAAATAAAAAACAGAATAGAATACCCTCAATGTGAGCCTCAGGGGGATATTTACATTTTAGAGGGGTGGGGGTGAGAAATAATAAAAAAAGTAGATGGAATTTGATCGTGAGGAGATCTGTATTAACCAAAGTTACCGAAATATACGGCGACAAGAAATGGCAGTGCGCAGGGAAAATTGTATTTTTTTGACCAATGGCAACGAAATGCTGCGGAATATTAACTGAATTCACAAAAACATAAAACTATGTTCGTCTGTATGTATTTTTTTTGTGTATGTTTATCAATAATTTCACCAATTATTATTAATTAATGTTATAATTTGTTTAATGCATGTTAAACAAACTTTTTAAAAAAACTTCGCACTCGAGCTCCAAAATACAAGCATTCAGCTTAGTTTGGGGCTCACTGCAATATCCTTATCATCTAGAACACAAAATCTAGGTAACTTAGGTATATAATATATTGTTAGATGTAATTTATGTATTCTAGAGTTGTAACGTATTTAAGTATTGTTATGAAATAAATCTTTGAAATCTTAAATTGTGAACTGAATAAAAAAATATTTTTCGTTCGAAAGGTTATACTCCCGAGGTAGTGCCATATAAATTTTACAGAAATCTGTTCAGAAATCGTTTCTGAAAAATTAACAACTAATTAAAAGTTAACGATTCGAGTGAAATATCCGAATTTTGTACACGATGGAAGGTGGTTTTGCCATTTTTTGCGAAAAATAATTATATTTTATTAAATTATTTATCTACCCGTACACCAAATCTTTTCTTTTAGAAGTAATTACATGATACTCATTTATATTTTTAAAAATTCAAACGGGTATCCCCACCAAACGCTAAGCATCCCAGCTGAATGACTCCGGAGTATTGTTGTACACCACATGCATCTTTTAGAAAGTATGTAGTTGCATTTTTTGCTCTTACCTCCTGGGCTATTACGCTGCGCTTGGCGGTACGTGATCGTCAGTCCTCTTATGTGCCTTACCCACTGTCATTTCAACTTGTCAATCTAACACAATTCTATTTCTAATTTCTATTTGGGTAACTTCAATCTGCAGTGTCCAGTAACCACAAAACTAAAGTTCTAACAGACAAAAAGTGTCAATTGATACACCCCGCGGTGTGGGCACTCCAGTCTGTAAGCTCTATACTCGTGGGACACTTTAGCGGGTAGCGATGAGGTAATTGCCGGATAAAAATGGCCGGACATACCAAAGTGCCGATAAAAAAAAATTACCTAACAAGTGACGGATAAGTGTAAGGATAAAGTATACAATAGTAAGTAGTAATGAATCAAATCAAATCAAATCAAAATATTGTGAATATGAAGACATATTATACATACTTATCTAGCGCTCCATTTGGTTAAAATACAACCAATGAGAGCGCAGCTGCGCGCGCAGGGCCAATCAGGAGCGAGCGCGCGATTTTATAATGAGATTTTACGATATCGATGTGGATATTATAACATCATGTGAAATTGCTTAAATTGAGTGTTTTGTTGTCTGCGCTATAACAGTAGTCATTATAAGTCAAGTATTGGAAACATAAGTAGAATGTTACAACATTAGTGTAGATAAAACTTTTTAAATCTGCGCTATAACAGTAGTCATTATAAGTCAAGTATTGGAAACATAAGTAGAATGTTACAACATTAGTGTAGATAAAACTTTTTAAAACACACTTCAAATGCTTAAATAATTGCGTCTTAATGCATTTATATATCCGAATTGTTGTTTGTTTAAGTATCCATCGAATAATTTAACTTAATTCATTATTCATACATTTTTTCAAGTTCATGGCAAATGCGAGTGTATGTGAGGCCAAAACTCAAGCAGGAAAAAAATGATACTTTGTTATTGTTTTTAACATAATAGTGTATTTATGTTGTCTATGCTATTAATTACACAGAAATTCATTTTTCTTGTATTTCTAAATTCTAATTTATAATAAAAGTGCCGAGTGAAATAATTCAAATCAAACTCTAAGCTAAAATTAGTACCTTATTTAGTCCGTGGTTTAGTGATAAACTTCGTTTTATAATAACGTTTTTATTAGTTCATGGTTTAAGTTCGGTATTAAGTTCAGTGCTAAAGTTAAAACGTGTTTTGGAATAAGACTGAATAAGTCTTACGAGTACAAATATATGTAGATACAAATGAATACTATTTTGTGTATTGGTTATACTTACTCGATGTTTGGAATCAAATTTGATGTCAATTTGTTGATTTAAAGAAAATTTATTTTGCTGTACTAATTACACGACATTACATTTTTTTTACTATTAAATCCGGACATAATAATAAGATCGATGTTATTTTTTCGGCCAAATCATTTCATCTTTCCCAACCCTGAGCATAGAGTCATCCCCTAGAGACAGTTTATCTCACTCCACAGATGCTAGGGCGGGCGGGGGTGCAAACAAAATTAAATCAAAACCGCCCGGGATGTAAATTAGCACGTTTTGTCATTCTAATGCGGCTGGAGTTTATTTTTTAAGTGAATTGAATGTGGGATCTTTGTGGCTTAGTTTTATTGACTGGAGGGACATATTTTCCCGTTTTTTTGGACTGTCTCGCAAATAGTCTTGATTTTGATTTGATTGTGCGTATACAACTCAAACCTAAAAATAGTGATGAAAAGAGAAGAAAAGGCTATTTAAGATCCAAAAATTTTAAATTTTACGCTTTCCAGATTACCTATATAATTAAAAAACACAGTTTTTTAAGGTAATTTTAATACGAGTAGATATAAAACTTTAAACATTAAACTTAAAATTTCAACATAGACATTAAAGTTTAGATATTTTTATATTAGATATAGATATTCTAGATTATATTAGATATTAGGTTACATAACATAGGTGTCTTTAAGTCCTGAGTAAATACAAAATAGGTGCATTGCTCCTAAGTATGCGTGTTACATCTTAGACCGAATATCTGCTTAACATCATCAACATCAGGTTAAATGTAGTCAAACGTATGCCTATACCTACTAAATATAAAAAAAAAATATATTGAATCAAAACCCTGGAACAACCCTGGCGTGACACCATCTGTTTCAAATTATTGATTGTAAAAAGATTTGAAAATGAGCATCCATAATTTAATGTCTGATTCAATAAACTACGATAATAAGGTTTCATCATATAAAATAAATAATTTTCTTTTCAAATACCTTAAGAATTATTCTAGCTATATATTCCTTCGTAATTTCTCAACAACTCAATATTTCTTTCAATAAAAGCCAGTGAATACATGTTATTAAGGATACAGCCCCCGTCCGAGTGTTGCCACTAATATCAATACGTCAAAAGGAGTTTAATATAATCCGGCCACAGATGGGGCCGGGAGTGAAAAAGCAGCTGTCCCACTGTCGACGATAAAACGCTTTGCTATACAACGCTTTCTCGCTCAATAATTAATACTTAATCTGTTTATTTATAAGTAAATCAATTTTATAAGCTTTTCAATTGGAAAATAGCTATCTTGCTAGTTACCGAAAATTAAGTAATTAAGTTACAGAACGTGTTATTTAAGAACATTACATGTAAATACTACATTTTTATGCACTAAATAATTGAGTATTGAAGTGATATTTGGAACCTTGCTCACTCTCAATGCTCAATTTATTACTGATCTTTGGTCAGCAAAATTATGCATAGGTACTATTCACTTTTTACTCATCATGTAAGCCGTAAGATGCCTTCTATCGAAAATAGGTTTCCCCCTTTAGATTTTCAGTAAGATTGGTATCAATATGAGCAGTATAAATGTTCAGGGATGCTCGAATCAGAGATTGTCCTTTTAGGCATATAAATAAGCGTACAAGTGGCGTGGCGTATCAGGCGTGGACTACATTTGTCGATTTTACGGCTCCATCGGTCACTAGTTCTGCGATGTGCCCTGCTCACTGCTATTTCAACTTGCTAAACTTTAAGCTAAGCTTTTTTTCTTATGAAATTTTTTCTTTATTTTTAGGTACTTTAAGTATTTATATCAATTTTATTAGTATGTATGTTTATGATGTATAATCAATTTTTTATTTTCAATTAATGCGCATCCCGTCCATTATTTAGACGCTTTCTGTCCTCTCCATCCTTAGGTTGCCTGGCAGAGATCGCTATCAGCGATAAGGCCGCCTATTGTTACACTGTTTATGTATCTTTGTTTCTTCTTTTTGTTTATTTCTTGGTGTGCAAGAAAGAGTTTATCTATCTATCTAAACCATTAAGATAGATATTTTGAAAGCTTTGGTTTTACTTCTCCGTCGTTCACCCACACGTTTCTAGTTACAGCTCTGCCAGCTATTCACTAGCCGTCTTTAGACTTGATAGTGGGACATTGGATTATTATTTCAATAGGGGAGACGCGGGCGAAGCAGGTGCGTTGTAATGCAGGATTAAACAGTTTGCTGGGTCAGGGGATGCAGGGGAGAAGCTGGAGGAATTTGGGAGAAACGTGCAGTTTTAATTTAAGAAAAAATGGGTAGGTTTATGATTCCTATTTGTTTTTTCCCACATTTTAAAGATATTGCCTTGGTACTAGTGGAATAAAAATAATTTTGCGAATTTATTCAATTTCTTTCATCAATTTATTTTTCTCTGAAGAAATGGCACTCGATTATTCTGCACTAACATTTTTGCGTATACACCAAAGAATTTTTTTACTTCTACCTGAGTGCGGAGGTATACAGATACACACTATTACAATTATATACCTACTAACTTCCAAAAATTAGAAGTATCGAAGTATCCAAAAATGTAAATAAAAGTCCAACTACTACAGACTTCAATAGAAATCGACAAAAATACGATGAAATTGATATCAATTTTAATCGGGAACAGTGAAAAGAGCCAATGATCTGAGAAATAAGATGAAACCAAAATCGCGTGTTTATTTCTATCAGTAAAGATAGCCGTATTTCCGGCACGTGCCAGATCCGGAAACAATAGCCGGTTGCGGCGACGCGTGCTATTGTTCCGGCGTAATATCCGGCATAATCATCGTGCGGCCAACCTGAAAATTCGGGTCATTTCTATTGAGCTTTGTGTAAACTGAAAAGTTTCTTTTAGAATACGAAATTCGTTTGGAATAAGATCAGGTATCAGAGACCGGTCAACTGAAAGATTAAAGTTGTATCTATTGAGATTTATAAAAATATCAATACAAATCAAAAATTTATAAATTTCAATTTTTTTAACATAAAAGGTATATGAGAAAGAAGCTTTGTTATTAAATTTTCAAATTATTTCTCAGCTGTCTCGTTAAATTATAATAACGTGACGTGATAGATTCTCACTGTAGGGCTGTTGATCTTTATTTGATATTAGGCTGGATGTACTCTACAGTACCAGCCTTTTTTAATAGTCCATTGCAGGACGTAGACCTACCCATGAAGGGTGATTGGGCCATACCCACCACGCTGGCCCAGTGCGGGTTGGTGGATTCACATACGCCATCGAATTTATTCTACGGACGTATGCAGTTTGCCTCACGATGTTTTCCTTCACCGAAAACCCAGTGGTATGAAATTCCGTACATAAATTCCAAAGAAACTCATTAGTACGGGACCGGGATTGAACCCACAACCTCAAGAATGACAGGCGAGCGTTACAACCACTAGACCACCATGGCTGGATGTAGCAAAAGAAGCATCTGAATTTTAATAAAATATAACTCGGAAAACGAATGGCAAACTGACTATCAACATGTACCTACATGTATTAATATCTACTCGTAACAGGATGAAGACCGAGAAAATACACTAAAAACGCTTCCAACCGCTTCCAATAGGTCAGCCCATTGAAAAATATATAAATTAGATGATGATGATAAAAAAAATAGCGACAGAAATAGCACGAAATAGTACAACATAAAGCCCTTAATAAAATTAGTAGGACATTAACTGCAAAGATAAAGTACAAAGGAAAATGCCTCAAACTTTACGAGCAAAATGAAGATGAATATCATCATAACGACTTTTCCAATATGGCGGCCACGGTTCCCGCCAAAATGGGCAAGATGGCGGCTTACAGTGTAATGACGTCATAAATAGGGATCTTAGGATCGGGAGGGCATGGGCTATCAATTTGAAGTAGATAGTGATTTGGGTATAAGCTTTTGAAACTTGAATTTCAATTACATTGTGATGGGTTTTGTATAAACCTAGTGGATACAATCTGATGCTGTACTCTAGTTTCGCCTGATGTTTAGATGCTCTGTATACTATGCAAGTAAATAAATTCAATTCAATTCGACTCACAAATTACGTGCGTAATGCGTCCAGCGTCATACAGTTGTGTATTTTATTCAGAAGACACAATTACCGGTACATTTTTTGATAACTTCAAGAATGTCTATCATTTATTTTGCTTGTTGTCAGAGTGGTTAGTTTATATTATGTAAAATATACATAGCAACTAGGATCGTTTTCGTGTGGCGGAAATGAATAAGAACTATAAGGAGAAATACGAAAATGAGAATATTTTTCGTTTACAGCACCTACTGTACTAGCCTGTGGTTCATTTGTTCGGTATTATGGAAATGATCTTTGGTAAACGATCTTCCTCTACACTTTGCAAAGCTACACCTTTTATTATAAATCTCTAAAAAAGGCTTGCGTCTAAAAATGAAGTACTAACCATCATCCTTCTTTTCAGGTCACCCCCACTTCTTCAACCAGCTGTCAACTGGCTTGGACATCATCTCCCTGGCAGGAGAATGGCTGACGGCCGCAGCCAATACCAACATGTTCACCTACGAGATCGCGCCTGTATTCATTTTGATGGAGAATGTGGTCCTGCATAAGATGCGTGACATGATCGGGTGGAACACTGGTGACTCTATCCTTGCTCCTGGTAAGTGCTTCCGCCATTATTTCCGGTCGAAAAAGGCAAATCTGTAAAAATTGATACAGGGTTATCTAAACTGGTGTACTAAGCCGGAAGGAGTTGATTCAGACCATGTACACAGGGTTATTCCTAATCAATTATCATCCTTTTAGGGGCTTATCCTGTACATCAAAACTAACAACTTTTTCTCTGAGTCAATTGTCAAAATTAAAAAAAAACTGTTCCACACATTTTGTCACGGATGAACGATCCTTTTCGATGGAACGACCTTCTTTTTTTTTAGTTTTCGACAAAATTCGCAGAACAAAAGTTGTTAGTTTTGATGTACAGAATAAGCCCTTAAAAGAATGCAAATTTATTTATTTATTTATTTATGACCAGTACCCCTGTATAAAACCTGTGTACCAAGTTTCGTCGAGATTCGTCAATAAATACGACCTGTAGACGAAAACCAGCATCGGGACAGACGAGAGCAAAATCGCTGTGTTAAAACGGAGATCTTCGCTTTTACTCTATCAAAAAGTTCACTGCTGAATATAGGCCTGCCCATGATTCCCACGCCTCTGTGCAAATTCCAATGGTGACAAATAGTATTTTCAATTATTTTCTAATTTCCTCCACCAGGCGGATCTGTGTCTAATCTGTACGCGTTCCTGGCTGCTCGTCACCACAAGTTCCCTCAGTACAAGGAGAAGGGCCTTTCCAGCATCAACGGACATCTCGTCATGTACACCTCCGATCAGGTAACTTATAGCTTCCACTACATTACACTACTCGCGAAGCTGCCCGAAGTTAATCGAATATTCAAGCGGTTTATGTAGGCCACGTTTTCATACCATCCAGACTTTGGAGTTCCTGAGGGTGGCCAGCGTAGGCACTTCCCAGGAAGAAGAAATAACAAAATCCAACAAAACTATCCATTATGGACTAAAGATGGCTCTAGACTGACCGTGTCAGTAAGAAAAATTAGAATTACAAACTGAAAGATTTTAGATTTGTAATACGAACGTTGTATCAATGATGAAAAGTTAAACGAGGTTTTTATTGAAAACGTAGGAAAAGGTAAGTTTTAATAAACTGGTAATTGCTAAATCTGTATAGGCCAGTTGACAATACTTTTTTGATGTCCTCTTGTAACAGCCAACCATAAACAGAGCCTATTATCGAAAACAAAAATGAAAGTTACAAACATGTTTATTTTCCTTCTAAACAGAGAGCGATATAGCAGGCTATGACGTCACTGCCTGCAAGATCATACATTCGCCATACAATGTTATACCAACAACAATTTTATATATCTGTCTATCCAACATTAATCCATTTTGGTAAGTTCGCACTCGAACCTCGCCTCGCCTTGAGCTTAGTTTGGGGTTCATCGTCTAAGTTTATCTTGTTTAGTACATTAGTTCTTGTGAGGTTAATAATTTTAAGGATCTCAATATTGTTTTTGAAGTCGAAGTCGATGGTTACTCACTATCAAGTAATTTCATTTAGCGTATATATTCTGACTTCCAACTATGTACACTTCTAGTAAATAAAAATATTTGTACTTGTATACTTTGCGGGAAAGGGACAAGACATCCCTTCTATCCCTACCAAAATCTTTACAGGCTTGTATCTCTGAACTTGATAAGCCAATTTCAATATTATTTTCAGTTTACTAACACCATTCAACTATCCTATTGTACTGTATGTATCAGTTTTTTCTTAATAGTCTACTACAGGACATAGGCCTACCAACGGGGATTGCTAAATCACTTGTATTTAATTGGTGGGTCATGAGCTGCCTTGGCGTGGGAAATGCTTTACTGTTTTCTTGCAATAATTTCCTTCGAAATTTCAGAGCTACAAGAATATATGAAAAGTACCTACTTTAATTTTACACTTTTTAGAGAATAGATGTAGCTCATGGTTTTGTTTTTCTCCTCCAGTGTCACTATTCAGTGAAGTCCTGCGCGAGCGTCTGCGGCCTGGGCACTGACTACTGCATAGCTGTTCCATCTGATGAGAATGGAAAGATGATACCCTCGGAGCTGGAGCGGCTCGTACGCTACCATAAGGACCGGGGCAACGTGAGTACTGACATTATTAAATACTGGGTTCAAACGGGTATCTTTAGTTGAATCTGGCATATTTGGTGGTACTTGATCTAAAAATACGACTTCGGTATCCTCTTTCAACGGTACTGAACAGATGCACCGTCTGTGGTATCTATACTATCACTATCACTACATAGTATAAAACAAAGTCGCTTTCTCTGTCCCTATATCCCTATGTCCCTATGTATGTATCGGCGCGTCCGCCAGACTGGCCCGATAATCTTCTTCATCCATTGAGGGATCGTTATAAATAAATAGGCAGCGAGTTATCAGAATTAATTGTATTCTCCTTGGATAATTTAAGTAATTACAGTCACACGTTTTATATCTCAATTATTTCAACCTCAAATCTATTCCCGCCGTTTTCTACATTTTTTCTCCAATATTAAACAAATGACAATCATATTCCATGTCAACTGTCAACCGACCATGAATATTGCTATGGCGCCTTTTTACAGCGACGTGCGGTACGCGAGCAAAGAGTTCCGTCGGCCGCCGAGAGCAACCTCTTTATGATCAATATTTGCAAGGAGTTCCGCTCGCCCATTGCACGTGCTGTTTACAATGCTCCGGCGCCATCATATGCTTAAATCTTTAAAACTAGAACTAAAACGACGAAGTTTGATGCGGTTTTTTTTAAATAGATAGAGTGATTCAAGAGAAAGGTTTATATGTATAATACACCTGCCTGTGCGAAGCCGGGGCGGGTCGCTAGTAAAATAATAAGGAGGAAAAGTTTGTGAGTTTGTTAAACTCTGGATCTACTAAACCGATTTTGAAAATTCTTTTACCTATAGCAAGCCACATTATTTGCGAGTGTCATAGGCTATGAAGTAAGCGCAGGCGAAGCAGTGGGTAAAGGCTAGTATAAAATATAGACCTTAGTGCCTGGAGTAACAAAATAATTTTGCTTGTATTGTCCAGGTGCCGTTCTTCGTGAACGCAACGTCGGGCACGACGGTGCTGGGCGCGTTCGACCCGCTCAACGACATCGCCGACATCTGCCAGAAATACGACATGTGGATGCACGTCGACGTACGTACATTTCTTCATGTTTTTGTTGTACACGTATATCATAAGCGGGTTATTACATAATTATTTTTCGCAAAAAATAGCATGACCGACTTCACCCGTGTACAGAATTCGCGAATATTTCGCACGGATCGATGTAGCATTTTCGACATTATTGTTGATTTATCAAAAACGGCTCAGCTGATTTCGATAAAATTTAAATGGGACCAATTTCGAAGTATACTCTATCTAATGAAAAAAAGAATTATTGAAATCGGACCACTATGAAAAAAGTTATGCGTGGTTATACATAAAAAAATATATATACGCGTCGAATTGAGTACCTCCTCCGGTGGTTCGTCGGTCAAAAAAGTCTAGCGACGCGATTCACCCTGCGCTAATTTTTAAGGCTCATTTTCAATGGTCGTTAGAGCTCACATTTGGGGTACTGGAGATTTCTATTCACGCATGCCATATTCATTTTTCCTTCGTCATATTCATAACTTCAAAAGAATAAAATTGTTGCAGGCGGCGTGGGGCGGAGGCTTGCTCTTCTCTAAGAAGTACCGCCATCCTCGTCTCACCGGCATTGAGAGGTACGTCGTAATGTTCTGGCCTTACCATAGTCCACTGCTGAACACAGGCCTACCTAGCTACCTACTAAGATCGAACGGGCCAGTAAGTAGTGTGGGTTTACGGATATGTCAACTTTTTCACATCACACACCAGGGAGAGTTTTTTAGATCTAATTACAGAGAAGGTAGATATCATGTCGTACAGGAAGGTGGAATCACTCACACAATGGCCGAGGACCGCGAGACGTGGAAATTACTCAATCAACGAGAGCCGCGCTCTTAAATTTTGAATAAATGAATATACCGGTGCATATTTTCACTTCAAAAACCTTATAAAACGAAACACAAATTACCACAATTATCTGGAATTTCCCGAATAGAACATTTTACTGCAGTAATCGCGGGTAATCCCCAGTTTCCCGTTCGCTCGACGTTTTAGATTGACATGTGAACTCTCGTCTGGTACGGCGTAGCGCGTAGCAAAGTGCTACGCGTAATCCGTAGCTTCTACCATCCACGATTACGTAGGGTTGGAACGTTAAGTGTAAATGTAAAAGTAACTGAATAAATCATGTAACAGCCTTTTTAATAGTCCACCGCAGGACATAGGCTTATCCCTGAAATGGTTTATTGGGTTGGCAATTATAGGCCAGCCATTTTCGTCCCAGCTAACAGATTTCTCTACTTACTAACAATTTTGATGATGTATATTATGTTATTTTTACCAGAATGTCCAAAAATAAAAGTGTAATATTAATGAAAATACAGTTTTATGACATATTTTACTTGTGAAGAAATCACAAACAATTCTACGATAGCAACTAAACTCAAAATTGAACAGCAAATTGTGTTATATTTTTCAATAGGATTCGATGTTTCCAAAAAAGTTACATCAGATTATTCAATCATATTAAATGATTCACTTAAAAAAAGCTAGATATGAGCTGTATCTTGAGCAGTGGGAGCTATACCAGCAGTGGGTCGACATAGGATGATAATGCTACTGCCACTGCTGGGTATAGGCCTCCTCTCTCTTGAGCCGTTCTTCAATAGAAGTACTAAAGATATTAGAATAAATAAACCTAAAGAACCTAGAGAAGAATTACACTAAAAGAATTTGTATTTATGGTGCAATAAAAACAATTGAATTGAATTGAAGTAGCAAAAGAATAAAATAATTAAAAAATGTGGGTTTATTATTTACTGTACTGTACCAGCCTTTTTAATAGCCCACTACAGCAACAGCAGGACGAAACTCTTACCACGAAGGTTGATTGGACCATATCCACCACGCTGGCCCAGTGAGGGTTGGTGGATTGGGATTATTATTTAATAATTAAGTATTATAAGCCGAATCATATAAGTCGGCGGATGTGAAGTTAGCTACAAATTGCGCGAAACCCAATCAACGCGCAGCTTTATGTGAGCTTTAGTCAGGATTGGATATTGTGCAGCTTGTAGCTAACTTCACATCCGCCGACTTGTGTGATTCGGCGTATACCACACTTATTCTACATGAACTGTGAGAAAATACTTATAAATATTTGTGATTGGCAACCCTACGGCACTTGTCATACGGTTCACAGCGCACGGATTTCTCCCCTCCCTTCACCCCTCCCCCTACCGCCAGTATTTAGGTAATGATTGATAGACGCTAATGGCTGCAGGATTAATTCCATCACAGTTAGAATATGCTCGAAAAAATAGCTAAAATAAAAGACTAAGGAAGTAAGCTCGTATAGACCGGGTGGCTAGCCCTGGTGTCAGAGTTTTTAGGCCGCCTAAAAGGCCTCTGATTTAGCTAAACGGTTAAAACAACAGGGACCTACAATTTAACGTGTCATAGGCAGCGCTCAGTTGGAAAACGCCACCCTCGGTCACCCATCCAAATACTGACCGTGCGGAACGTTGCTTAATTTCGGTGATCGCTGACAAACCCTACGCTACGAGCGCTACATAAAAGACAAGACACACTCAAAGTTTTACGTGAAAATTGCCAAAACGATAAATCCTTATCCCTGTTTCCTTACTAATATTACAAATCCAAAAGTGTGTTTGTTGGTTTATTGGTTTGTTCCTCTTTAACGCAGCAACAGAGCTACGGATTGATGGCTTGATTTTTAACATGGACAGGACATAGTTTAAAAGACGGAAAACGACATAGGATACTTTTATCCCGGAAAAATAAAAGGTTCCCATGCGATACAAAAAATCAAAGTATTACGCAGGTGGGAACCGCGAACAAAAGCTAGTAAATCATATGTTAAAAATACATTGAATGCTTTACTAGCTATATCTTACTGATCATTGGAGTGGAACAACGTTCAATTTGACCAGTTATTGGATAGGTGACCCTTGGTAGGATTAATACACTTGAGTGGTACCGTGGCTCGGATGACCCAATTAGTTGAAAGGATCGGATTTATATATTTCGTTGTTAAATATATAGGAGAAGACGCTGATTAAATCTAATCAATCAAAAGTTTTTGTTTACATAAAACTGGTTCCCGAACTAGCCCCAGTTTGGGAACCAGAGGCTTCATTATTGATTGATTGGATTTCACACCCGAACATAACTTATAGAACACCCTATAGAACAAAACTTATATAACACCCTATAGAACATAACTTATAGAACACCCTATAGAACATAACTTATAGAACACCCTATAGAACATAACTTGTTTCTCATGGTGTTTTCTTTCTCCAAAAAGCCAAATATAAATCCTTACGCAAATCCCATGGAACTCGTTGGTATGTATGGGATTGGGATTTGAACCAACGACTTCACAATTTTAAGGCAAACATGCATCCACTAATCTGCCGATCATCATCATTATCAGCCAAAGGACGGACTGCTGGACATAAGCTGGACATATGGATTTCCAATAATCCCGGTTGGAAGCGGCCTGCATCCAGCGCGTTCCTGCTGTCTTAATTATATCGTCGGTCCACATTGTCGGTCGTCCTACGCTGCGCTTGCCGGTGCGCGTAGTCTCCATTCGAGAACTTTACTGCCCTATCGGCCGAGCTATGCGCCCTGTCCATTGCCATTTCAACTTACTAATCTGTTTGGCTATGTCGGTAACTTTGGTTCGTCTGCGAATCTTCTCATTCCTGATTCAATCTCGCAGCGAGACTCCGAGCATAGCCCTCTCCATACCTTAAGCTTATTCATAAGGCCCACATCTGTCAATGCTTATTTATAGTATTATCTCAGACACAGAAGAGTAGTTCTGCTGTTCTGTGATCTCAGACTACACTACAGACACAGCGCGCCGAACAACCGAGTGACTGCGGTTGGTTATATATGTGTGCGTGACACACGCAGCCACTCGCTACTTACACCGTAGCAATACGTTTGTTTGTAGGCGTGTAATGTTACTAGTATCAGATAATGAAATACCAACAAAAAAATCTATTAATTTTTCTATGGTAGGATTTTATTTATAACTAAGGCCCCTTATCAATATTGCAATATATTATAAAATAGTTTTGCATGTTATGCACTAATGCAAAAAAAAAAAAACCTTTTACCTTCATGGTGATTCTTGAAGAAAATTCTTATCGGACCTCTTTGCAAAACTACCTACTGAAAAGATTTCGATGAAATTAGGTATGCTTGACCCCGAGACTTAGGTAATAATTTTTGACTATCAATAAATTTTTCGTATTAATAACCCGAGTTCAACCATATAATAACTAATCATAATATTTTAAACGCCTTTATTTTGTACCAATTTTTTATAATACTGTCTTTTGGCGTCTACACTTACACTTCTAACGTTAGTTTCTAATTTTGAAATATGATGAAATCTTATACTCAAAAATTTTTCCATTATCACTCTAATAATGTTGACCTTGTGATCCGCTCCATGCGCATTCTCTAAATATTTAAAAGTTTTATCGTTTCCGATAAAACTCTTCATAATGCGTGTTGTCACATAAATGTAATCTTTTTTCGATTTCATGATCACATTTTCTTTTAAAATTTTGCGAACTACCGTCTGTGCAGCCGCACAGACGTCATAAGAATCTACAGAAGGAAACAGTAGACCTCCATTATCCCGCAATCCAATAAGCTTATGAAAATCTTGCTTTTCTGCAGTGACCAAATGTGACAGACATATTTCACATTTGATAACTCTTTTTATGTAATGCACTACGCTTCCTGCTATGTACCCGATTATCATTTTTCTCATATCATTAAAAATTGGCACATCTAGTTTTTGAGGCAAATCGTCAAGATCTGTGTCTGCAGATAATTCATTTAAGAATCCCAGTTCGGAGTCATCAAGTTCTTCATGTCTGAAAACGCAAATCTACAATATTCTTATTTCATTTTTTGCATAAAAAAAAATAATCTTGTAATATTTGCATGTAGGTATTGTAATGTGCCAGTAATCTAGTACATTTAAAAATGTCGAAAAAAAATAATATAAATTACCCCAAAATTGGCGCAAAATAAATAAGACGCATACTAGTAACACTGGTTGACATGACCGAATATGTTGAGGTTTTGCGTTCCAAGTCGTGATTACACGATATTTTCGACGAACATTTTGCAAAATAACAAAATTTTCCTGTGAAAAGATATTCCATCATGACTTTTTTGTTTTTGGGAATTGTTTTTGCAGTCCTTGAAGACACAATACGGCATGATGAGTACAAAATCCACACAGCGAAGTACTATGACAGAGACGTATGACGCGACTGATACCTGGTAGCGGACTGAGCTCGGAAACGTATTAACTCATGCATTTAGTAGCACTGAACTTGGATTCACTCGGTTGTTCGGCGCGCTGTGTCTGGCGTATTTTACAACGTCTGTCTTCCCGCTAAAGTACAACGTGGGTGTCTTCAAATCCCGAGTAAATAGGTATCTTGTAGGTAAGCGTGTTACACCCTAGACCGCACATCTGCTTAACGCCAGGCAGTATGTAGTCAAACGCAAACCTATACGAAATAAAAAAAACGCGATTAACACTATATGGTTAGTTAAAGTTGTAAATTGTTTAATATATGTTTTTATCAATTACACCATTTTAAACTAAATATTTTTCCCTGCGTTTCTCAAACCTTTAAATGAAGCTCCCTAAGCGAGGGGCTCGAATTAAAGCCGGATTACGTCGCCCTCAAACAAAAAGGGTAAAATGTTACATTCCTTTGCACTTAGGGAGCAGAAAATATTGAACAGAAGGAAACGTTGCAATTTTAGTTATTTTAATACAATAAAATTCTTAGGAGAAAGAAAACAATTTTGGTTGAAAATTTAAAACAATATACAGCACTATTAGTCTTCGGATGGGTGACCACCAGTGGCATTTACAACTGAGCGCTGCCGTGGCTCAGATGTCACTTTTAAGTATGGATTCAATCGATTAGCCTGGTCAGAGACCTTCCTAAAAACTCTGACACCAGGGCTAGCCATCCTGCCTATCGGAACTTATTCTTTAAAAAACTTACGTTCGTAAAAGTAAAGTATACCTACTAAGCGCCACACAAATCGGCGGATGGGAAGTTAAGCGCAGAACGCTGCGCAAAAGCCGAAATATAGACATGCGCGGGAACCAGAGAGACTCGCGCCGGGGCACACCCGCCCCCCAACCTCATGCCTCCCGCGCGCTCCCTATACATTGTGCACACATGTGCAATAATCACGGCGAAGTGTCATCTGCGGCTAACTTCTCATCCGCCGATTTATGTGGTGCTTAGTATGCCAATCTTTTTGTAGATCGGTTATAAAATTACGTAGCATCTTTATCAGAAATCAATAAGTATAGGTATAGGCCGAATCATACAAGGTGTGCAGATGTGAAGTAAGCTGCAAGCTGTGCAATATCCAATCCTGACTGAAGTTCACATAAAGCTGCACGTTGATTGGATATTGCGCACCTTGTAGCTAACTTCACATCCGCCGAGTATATCTATCTACATATTTGAATGGTATGATTCGGTCGATAACCACAATCAAAGTATTCTATAAACACTGTAGCAACCTTTTTAATAGTCCACTGCAGGACGTAGGCCTACCCACGAAGGGTGATTGGACCATATCCACCACGCTGGCGCAGTGCGGGTTGGTGGATTCACACACGCCATCGAATTTCTTCTACGGACGTATGCAGGTTGCCTCACGATGTTTTCCTTCACCGAAAAGCCAGTGGTGTGAAATTCCGCACATAGTTCCAAAGAACTCATTGGTACAAGATTAGGATTTGAACCCACGACCTCACGATTGTAAGGCGGATGTTACCACCTCTAGGCCACCACGGCTTATAAACACAATCCCCCGAAATCAACCACTTCCCTTCCGCATAATCGCATTAAAAAGTGTTAAGCCGCCATCAATCACCGCCCGCAAACAGAGGGTCGATTATTGACGTTATGCTAATTTTTTTATCCTACCATTGTTGAAAATATCCCATCCTCGTCGCAACTATTTTTATTTTGGGCATTGACTGTCCCGTAGAATTAATTGAATTTTTTTTTCGTGACTATGTCGCGCTTGACCACCTACTCGCCTGATGGTAAGCGACGTTGTGGTCGAAGATGAAGCACGCATACCTAGAAGATACCTATTCACTCTGATCTTGAAAAGCTTTAGATTATATCTCTTAGGAAACAGGGAAGCAGGAAGACTGTTCCATTCCCGTGCGGTACGAACCAGAAATGATGAGTCGAACCGCTTCGTTCGTATCGAAGAAAAATCGACAGTGTAGGGGTGGTAATGTGGCGTCTTCCTACTTGTCCTGTAGTAAAAAAGGGGAAACTTCATGTACAATTAAGTCAAAAGGAGTTTTTTTTAATTATTACCTTCTTTATAGAATTCCAGTAAGATTGGTTGAACCAGAAAACCACTTTCTTTTTTAGTATTCCAGTTGTTTTTATCTCATTAGGTACATTCCTACGTAGATGCAGCGAAATATTTTTTGAAAAATTTAAAATAATTGTACAATTTTATTTCGTTCTCATCATTTTATTTTGAATGTTGTGTTACATATTGACTACCATTGTTGAAATACTAGCGAATTATTGTTTCATAAATTTATGGATTCACATATATAATTTCTTCTACGGACATTATACAGGATGCCGCACGATGTTTTCCTTCACCGAAAAGCCAGTGTGAAATTCTGTACTTAAATTCCGAAGAAATTGGTACGGGACCGGAATTTGAACCCACGACCTTACGATTATCAGGCGGGTGTCACTACCACTAGACCACCACGGCTTCCACGCTCTCGATTTATTCAGTTGCCTGCTACGTCAATGTTAAGCCGTGTACGCACGTACGAACAAATTTGTTGCGTTGCATGATACGCAACATTTTGGTTCGCACGTGTGTACCACTAACGAACATCGAACACTGTTCGTCAAACACGTTTTCTTTTTTATTCCATATAGGGATGCGTTTGACTACATACTGCCTGATGTTGAGCAGATATGCGGTCTAGGATGTAGCACGCTCACCTAGAAGATACTTATGTACTCGGGATTTTAAGACACCCACGTCGTACTTTAGCGGGGAGACATACCCAGGCAAAGCGTTCCACATTCTGGCTGTTCGTATGAGGAATGTGCATGGACTCGAAACGCTTGGTTCTAACGCGCGGGATGTCCCGCGCGTAAAAGGGTGGCGCTTTGGTCGCGTCTGTCTAGCCGTACGATAGAATGTTTACAGCAATCCTAATTGTATGTTACGTATGGACGGAGCTTTAATAAACTAAATGTTGTGGCTCCGCCATGGCTACTCAGATAGAGTTCGCAACTGTTGTTCGCGAACTCGATTCGAACTACGTTCGTGTTCGAATATGGCGTCCATGCGTACAAATCAAATGACCTTGTTTGATGTTTGTGTTCCCTATGTTCTTGTTCGCACGTGCGTACACGGCTTTATGTTAACTTTCACTGTTGTTTGCTTGCAGGGCTGACAGCGTGACGTGGAACCCGCACAAGCTGATGGGCACGCTGCTGCAGTGCTCTACCGTGCACTTCAAGTACGAGGTCAGTACCACACTACTAAGTAAGTTAAGTAGCGCTCGTAGCGTAGTTCGACTAGGTTAATCAACGTTCCGCTCGGTCAGTGTTTGAACTAACTTTAAGGTTGCCTGGAAGAAATTACTGTCAGTGATAAGGCCGCCGGTTGCTTCACATGTTGTAGCATCAATTTTTCTGTTTTATGTGTGTGTGAATGTGAATAAATAAAGAGTATATCTATCTAGATATTTGAATGGGTGTCCCCGGGTAGCCTTTTCAAAGTGAGCGCTACCGTAGCTCAGATGACACGGTAAATTGATGGTCCTTGTTTTTATAGCCGTTAAGCCGAGTCAGAAGCCTTCAAGCGGCTTAAGAAATCTGACACCAGGGTCAAAACCCTAATGCTAACTACTCAACCTAAGTTTTAACGCATAAATTAGCACGCTGCCAGTGCTAGATTTTAACGCGTTAAAACGTTGGCTGCATTTACATAAAACGAGAAGTTGACGAGAAGACGCAGGTGGAGTAGCATCACAGATACGAGTAAGACCTTATAGATAGAGTATGTGCAAAAAAAGAGCCGTCGTGGCGTTACGGTGAACTAACAATTAGATTTTAATCAGCAGCCAAGGTACCGACTATACTTGGTAGACGCGAGTACTGATGAAAACCGAATTAGTGTCTACCAAGTATCAAACACTTTTAGTTGTACTAGCAATGACAGAGCAGTGTTGTCAACGTAACAAAATTAGTAAAATGGCACACGGACGACCTCACCTTTTTTAATTCAATTCAATTCAAAGTTCATTTTTCAATTCAATGATTTATTTGCAACATACTTATGTAGATATTACATGCAGTTCACAAGTGACATGTTTTAGTCAGTTATATACATATGACCCTATAAGGGTGTTTATTCTATTGACATATCACATATGCTTAGAAACGTCATTACAAAATAAATATAATTGCAAAATTACAAAATAATTGAACACATAGTTATTCAATAAAACAAAATATTAGGTATGGAATAAAAAAAATATCAGCAATAGCATCGTCAAGAACAATATCACCAATTAAAATTACAAATAAACAAATTAACAATAAATTATATGCTCAAAAACAAGGTTTTGTCAGAAATTGCTTCAGCTAAAGTATACCTAATAGCTTTTTTCTAAAAGATGTGTTTTTACGTAACTTAAAATGTCATTTTTTGGGCTAACCTTAATACATTCCGGCAGTTTATTATAAAATTCGATCCCCAAACAATAGAAACTATTTGTTGTCTTACGACGCTTCTCTTTTTTTACAAACTCTAAACTCAAACTCTATGTAAGTAATTTTGTATCACTTTGGAGTTCAAATACAATACGGTTTTGAAGATAACTGTGACGCATTAACGAACCTGAAATAGCGAAAACAAATTCCTTCCAACACCATTTACAACCACAAGAAAAGTCAATACTCTCTCACAATAAATAAAATAACAAATCAGCAGCCCTTCAGAACGCTCCAAATAAAATTAGCTCCCTAATCCACCGTAGAAATGCCATCAAGTGCACACCACTACTGCAAATAACTACTTCTAACTACATTCAAAAATCTACCTTAATCACTGTAGATAAGGCATGAATTTACTCTTACAAAGTCGAACACAATTTTGGTACTTGATAAATATTGTAAATTTTTTGACGGGTAGAAATGAAACGTGATTAATTAGTCGTAATTATTTTATTTTTCACCACTAATGGCATAACCGACTTCAAACAATTCGAATAGTTCGCACAGATCGATGTGTCATTTGACGTAGTAATTTTCACATTATTGTTGATTTTCCAATAATTATTTTTTGCAAAAAATAGCATGACCAACTTCACCCGTGTACAGAATTCGAGAATATTTCGCACGGATCGACGTAGCATTTTTCACATTATTGTTGATTTATCACAAATGGCTCAACCAATTTCAATAAAATTTTAATGGGACCAATTTTGAAGTATACTCTCTTTCCAATAAAAAAAAAGAATTATTGAAATCGGACCACTATGAAAAAAGTTATGCGTGGTTATACATAAAAAAAATATACGCGTCGAATTGAGTACCTCTTCCGGTTCGGTTCGTCGGTCAAAAACGGCTCAATTGATTTTAATAAAATTTCTCTAAAGTATGATTTACCAAACACACAAAAACCATCAGAATTGGTTCATAATTAGTGGAGTAATCGCGTAACACACATACAAAAAAATCTACATAAGTACAAATAATTAAGAATCTCATTTTTTGAAGTCGATTAAAAGTAAGGCTCATTTTTCTTTGACGATTTTTCGTTAATGTCACCAAAAACTGTGTCAAATGATTTTGTATTTTATCCCCGAAAACTATAAGGGTGGTTTTTGGTTGCATTAGTTTTGTATAGGGGTAAATTGGCAACATATGTTTCGAAGTGTCAGTGAGAGGAATTTAATTAAAAGTGACACGTGCCGACGTCTGGCGTTAAGGATGGGGTATGAATTATCGATTCGGAGTAATTTGTCGATGTGGTAATTTGTTTTGATTTTTAGTCTTTGTGTTTTAAAACTAGCTTATATCAGGTATAGTTATTGGGAGAAATTCGGGTATAAAAATCCGTTCATACTTAAATTCGAGTTCTAACTGCTTTATCATTTTTATTTTATTTTATTGATATATGTTTACAAAAAAAAATTTTAACAACAAATAACATTTTTAAACCAAGATAAGGTTTGCCATAGTGCCAGCATGATTGTCTGGTAACTAGCTTCTTAGAAAACATATATGTATATAATTGATTTAATAAAATCTATACCTCGAAATAGCGGGATTTGGCTACAGAACGCGATAAATGGAAGAAAGTGGGGGAGACCTTTGCCCAGAAGTGGGACAGCATAGGTTGAGAAAAAAAAAAAAATGCCTCGAAAAAAAAATCGTTGATTTACTTTTTTACCAGGGCTAGCCAACCGGCCTATACGAACTTACTTACTTTACCTGCCTAAATTATAAACTATTATTTTTATAAAATCTCGACATCTACTTGGTCCCATAATCATTCCCATCACTAGCCGAAACTTTACGAAGAGGGCGGAGTTGGCTTGAATTTATTACGAACCATATTGTAGTGACGTTTATAACAGATAATCTAATTCTACCTCATTCACTATTCCTTTGACATAAGGACCAAAACCGTTTGACCAATTTTTTCTTAACCACAAAGGAATTTTTGCTTTGAGGCTTGGAGCAAAAGGTTAACTTTTGTGTAATGCTTAGTATTGAAAAATTTACGGTTATTTAAAACATGCGAATTTAAACTTTGTGAACGGGGGTGATAAAGAACATTTTTGCGTGTTTTTGCGAATATGAGGGTACTATGTGAAGGAATGCGGGTAGTCGAATAATATTTGCGTTGTGGAATTTCAATTAGTTGTTCGTATTTTGAATTTGGGGGATATTTTACTCGACTGCAGAAGAAATGAGGGTGAAGACTGAAGAGGTTCTTCATTTTGTTATACAAACGGAAACACACAATTTTTGTACAATACTGATTGTATTGTACAAAAACAAAGAAAACCGCAAGTAAAATTGTGTAAGTATCGGTGTCGGATAATTATGTTGAAGGTCTCTGACATTGTTAAAAAGGTTAAACAACCGAGACCCACAACCCACAATATAACGTGTCTACGGAGCACGGTAACGCTTAGTTTAGCGAATACTAACCGTCGCTCAACTTCGGTGATCGTAGACATGGTAGAGAGCTGACGCCGACATTAAATCAAAACATATATTTGGCATTCGGTTCTAAAGCTGCCTGCATATTTTGAATTTAATAAATAAAATTATTTACTTAGTTATGTATAATTTTCTAAAACATCATTTTAGATCAACATGCGTATGTGTACCTATCTAAACCGCGATTCAAGCTACTTTGACATTAGTCAAAGCATCTCGAATACATAGAGCTAATACAACCAGAGAGATAGCGATGTTGTTGCTTGAGTCAATTCTCAACCACAAATAATCGGCCAAGTACGAGTCGGACTCGCGCACGGAGGGTTCCGTACTGTATAGCCCCCCTTAGATATTAATTTTATTTTATTATTTATTATCGAAGTGAATATAAAACTAAATATTCTGTGAAAATTTCAAGCATCTACCTGTTACCATTTTCAATATAGAGCGAAAAAAAGTCTAAAAAATCAGGTTTGTTGTATGGGAGCCCCCCTTAAATATTTATTTTATTTTCTTTTTAGTATTTTTTGTTATAGCGGCAACAGAAATACATCATCTGTGAAAATTTCAGCTGCCTAGCTATCATGGTTCATGAGATACAGCCCGGTGACAGACGGACAGACAGACAGACGGACAGACGGACAGACGGACAGACGGACAAACGGACAGACGGACATCGAAGTCTTAGTAATAGGGTCCCGTTTTTCCCTTTGGGTACGGAACCCTAAAAAGTAAGGAAAATCTTGCCCAGAACTGTCAAAACTGTCAAATATTAATTGTAGTTTGACACTACTGAGAGAAAAACACGGCAACTAGCCACTGAATCGTTTCGATTATGTTTAATGTTATTATTTCGAGATATTTTTTATGTTTCTTTTTAACTCGTGCCATATTAAATCATTGCATCTCTTTCTTTCTTTTCTCGAGCGACCACATTAACCCTATGTTATATCTGTGGCTATTTTGCATGGATGTATAATACTACCTAAACATACGTTACGGTCACAGGTTTCGGCGTATTTTGATTAGTCAACTGTCAAAATAGGAAAATAGCATGAATGAGTTCCATACTCAGAATAATAAAAAACAGGTTCCATAGAAAGTTTGACAAAACACTTCCTCTAACGTAGTGATTAATTCCACACTTCCTTTACTTATCCTTTACTTACAGATCGATTGACATTGTAAAGATTCATGATGATTATTGAAGTTTGACATTTTATGATTTTATATACTTACCATATCATATATGTTGACATTTTATAATTTTATCTGGTACTAGCTGCCCCGGTGAACTTCACCTCACCATCTATCAACTGTCAGTGACAACTTTTACATGCAGGAACATTTTGTATGGGAAAATTCAATGAATGTCTTTATTATTTTACTCACTATATTTTTATATTTTCTCACCGTCTAAACCTTCCCTTAGCTTCCACGGATATTTCAAGACCAAAATCAGCCCAATCGGTCCAGCCGTTTTTGAGTTTTAGCGAGACTATATAACAACCACTATTCATTTTTATAAATAAGAAGATGTATTTGATTATTTTTAATTTTAGATTCCATTGACTTCTTAATTAATTTAATGACTTGTAATTGTTTTTGTTTTTTAAATCTGGTCTAATTAATGTGAGATGAATGTAAATGTTTTTGAAGGCGTTTTTATCTCAATAAAATAATTTAATTTATAACTTAGTTTGAAAATTTTGGTTTTTCATTTTCTGGAAACAGTTTTTTATTCCTTATTATTACTGGTTACTAGTAGGTACTACTTGTGGATCGTTAAATTAATGTCAGCGTCAGCTCTCCACCTTGTATACGTATCCATAAAGATGAGTAGATCCCCTTGGTATATTTTCCTACATTTCATGAATTTTAAACTAGTTTACCAAGCAAACATGAAGTGTTGAAGCGTTATTTCCATATTAAAGCCTCGTCGTAAACACTGCAGCCACTGATAAGACACCCCTTTCTCTACAGCAAACTGTTTATCATAATACTTTGTGTACTCTACAGCTCTATGTCGTAATATGTACCTAGAGTGTTTATTTGTAGGTAGAGACACTTTAATGTAGTGAAGTATGACTAGGTGTTATTAAGCAACGTTCGGCAAGGTTAGCTTTCAGATGAGTGACCGCGGGTGGCATTTACAACAGTGCGCTACCGTGGCTCGGATAACACGTTAAATTGTAGGTAACCGCTTATCCAAGTCTAAAAACTTTGACACCAGGGCTAGCCACCCGGCCTATACGAACAATATATCAAAAGTGGATTAATAATTGGCTTAATGTTGGTGTACTCCACAGCTACTATGTAGAGATGCAACGCTTTATTTTAATAAAGTTTATTTTATTATCAATGATAATAAAGTATTATTATAAGTGTAAATTGTATTATTAAAATATTATGTTAATATTAAAAGTAGTATTAAAGTAATATCATTTTCGATATCGAGCCGTGGTGGTCCAGTGGTAATGACACCCACCTTACAATCGTAAGGTCGTGAGTTTAAATCCCGGTCCCGTACCATTGAATTCCTTGGTATTTATGTACGGAATTTCACACCACTGGCTTTTCGGTGAAGGAAAACATCGTGATGCAACCTGCATACAAATGTTCGTAGAAGAAATTCGATGGCGTATGTGAATCCACCAACCCGCACTGAGCTAGCGTGGTGGACATAGCCCAATTACCCTTCGTGGGTAGGCCTACGTCCTGCAATAGATTATTAATATTTATATATAACACAAACTCTTGCAGAAAAAACCAAATCATAGCCCCGGAGCCAAAATTAGAAATAGTTAGACGAGGACCGGAGTATTTGATGATAAGAATATACAACCACCTACCTAAAGACCTACAAGAAGAAACTAATCACAAAATATTCCAAAATAAACTCAAACGATTTTTAACAAACAAATGCTACTACACTATTGACGACTACTTAAACGAAAAAGTTTCAAGCTCACAAATTACCATAAAATAACGCTGTAAATAAGATACGTACGTTATACTTTGTGTTATACTTTTTATACTATTTGCGACACCCTAACGACAGGGTGTGCACTGTGCACTGTGTTACTATTATATAAGTGTAATTGTAACTAGACATGTTATAAGGCAATTGTATACCCAAATAAATAAATAAGAAGACTAGCTCTGAACTAGTCTTTTTTACTTACAGTACTATAATATCAAATCACAAAACAATAAGTAAAGCTATTTAGATGTATGGATTATATTTCAAAACTATGCATTTAAAGGGTAGCTCCCATACATGTAAAGTGGTGATGAAAAATTTTGTTTAACCTCACCCCGCATGAGGGGTGTCGTTGAATAGGGTTTTTGAAATGAATGTAATGTTTTGTAAAACTTTTTTATCTACACTAATGTTGTAACATTCTACTTATTTTTCCAATACTTGACTTATAATGACTACTGTTGCGCAGACAACAAAACACTCAATTTAAGCAATTTCACATGATGTTATAATATCCACATCGATATCGTAAAATCTCATAATAACATCGCGCGCTGGCTCCTGATTGGCCCTGCGCGCGCAGCTGCGCTCTCATTGGTTAGATTTTAATGGCGCCAAGTTCACTGTGACAATACACGTACGCGTGAATTTAATGTTTCGCAATATGTTTTTTATTTATTTTTATTAGTGAAGATAAAGTAGTGTATGCAACTGCATATAACACGGGTATTAAAACACTCGTTACTATTATGAAACTCGCTGAGCTCGTTTCATAAACTCACACTCGTGTTTTAATACCCTTCAATATATGACAGTTGCATAAACTACTATTTTGTTACTTGTACCATTTGCGAGATATAAGTCACCAAAGATTAAAAATTTGTACCCTCATCCCTCCTCCGCTCCTTAATTTCTAAAGTATACAAGATAGAATCACCAAACTTTCTGAATTTATAGACCATATTAAAAACTTTCTCTTAAAATTATTTGGAACTTTGGGATTTGGAAAATTGAAAATTTTAATCTTGCACAGAGTTCAGAGGTCATTGACAAACATATTTCTTAGCCAATTTTGTTTTTCAAGTAAACCATCTAATAACATCATAAAAATAAAATTGGTTATCATCATCATCATAATCATCGTCACCATTTTCGACACACTTGACAATTTATTGTGATGAACATAGATATTTGCTGTGTATCTGAATGTTTATCATCTCTGGCAGCCATATCACAAATTTTGCTAAGCTTGATGTCATCCATGCTGTGTAAGATGTCCCGAATATTTATTTATTTCTGTAAGTTATATTAGAATAATGACCCGCACTGGCTTTGCACAAATGTATTATACATATAAACCTTCCTCTTGAATCACTCGTATCTATTAAAAAAACCGCATCAAAATCCGTTGCGTAGTTTTAAAGATATAAGCATACATAGGGATAGAAGTCTGCTAGTAAATTTTGGAACTAAGTATGTATGGAAAGTAGTACAAATTCCAGTAGGTATCATTATTTCGACAGTATATATTAATTTCATCTGCCAGTATAAGTTGCACGTCATGAAGAAGTTTGTATTGAGCCTTTCATCAATGTAGGTACGAAAACATAATTAGTTATGATTTTGATTTATTACAGGGAATCCTGCTGAGCTGCAACGAAATGGCTGCCGAGTACCTGTTCATGACTGACAAGATCTACGACCCGCGGTACGACACCGGCGACAAAGTCATCCAGTGCGGACGGCATAATGACATCTTCAAGCTGTGGCTCCAATGGCGCGGGAAGGTAAGATACATTCTTTATCTCACTCAATCAGTGTTGTTCCAGTTGTCCATAGAGAACGGTGAGATCTTCCATCAAAGGTATCTGTTTGCTACTCTGTTAGATGAACAATCAAACAGTAGTATGTACGCCTGATGCAGGCTTGAAGAAATTCACGTAAAACTTGATTCGATTTTGGCTGGTCAATTTTACGCTCTCTTATTTCAGGTTTTTAGCTGGATTATAGCTGCAGTGTCATGATGGGTATAAAATCATCATATTATATACCCATCACCCTTCGTGGGTAGGCCTACGTCCTGCAGTGGACTACTAAAAAGGCTGATACAGTACAGTATATACCCATCATGGTTTGGCCTCGATGACACTTATGGTATCCTGCTTTGATTATAAGATACATAACCAAAGGTATCCTGTCTTTCTTTTTTGTCCTGATCATGATCAAGCCTCATTTTTTGTCCTCCGAGACATCTGAGGGGTTAGCTGTTTCCCTATGGCTTTATACATTTTTGTACAGCTCTCCTGGCTGAAACGAGGAAGAACTAACCAAAATGTATGGAGTCACACGCGAACGCGAAAGTTTAAGTAAACTACACAAAACCTGGACTAAGTGCTGTCTTGTTATAATTTAACCATCGGATTGAAGATATGTGTCCTCCCCTCTTGTACTGCTGTCCAAATAATAAACTGCTGCTAGTGGCCAGGTTGTCCAAAATACTAGCCTCATTGCCACATTCTACAACAATTTCTTTGAGCTAAGTAGATGCCAGAATTTAGTTAAGAGTTGCAACAATCAGACATTAAATAACTGTGTCATATCTTTGTCTTCTTTCCCAGGGCACATCCGGCTTTGAGCGTCTGATGGACCGGCTGATGGAGCTGTCAGAGTACATGGTGCGGCGCATCAAGGAGCAGCCCGACAAGTTCCGGCTCGTCCTGCAGCCGGAGATGGTCAACGTTTCCTTCTGGTACCTGCCTCGTCAACTGCGTGACCGTCCCCATGATGCTAGCAAGGAAATCTTGCTCGGAAAGGTGAGGTTACGAGGTTATGTACAGTTTAAAGGCTGTGCAACCGTTCTCATTATCCTAGCAAGGAGATCTATCTTACTGGGGAAATTAAGTGAAAAGATTCCGACTCAAGCTCCCGAAAGGTTCTTAGAGTAGTAAATTCTGCGCAAGCTCTGCGACCGCCCGTGAGGATACCTTACTGCGGAAATGTAAGTACAGATCCTAAATCAGCCGGACAAATTCTGGCCCGTGCTACAGCCGAAGATGGTTGTCCTCATAATGCTAGCAAGTAAATCCTGTGAATGGTAAATGGTGTTAGTTTCGACCCAGGCAAAACGTTGTCAGTTGCGTTCTGGTATCTGCTGGTAGTTATACCTTTTCAGGTAAAGTAAATGTAGGTACAGTACCTACAGTTGCTTACAGCACTATCTATAGTGACTATAGTGCTGCCAGCAAATCACGTGCTGATGCTTCTACACCCCCTTCATCTTCATTCGGTCTTTAATTTGACTGTACCAAAAAATGTTTCGTTCCAGGTGTGCGCCAAGCTGAAGGGACGCATGATGCAGTCCGGCACACTGATGGTAGGATACCAGCCGGATGATCGCCGCCCCAACTTCTTCCGGTGAGTTCAACAACCGCCGTCAACATAGGCGTAGAGAGGGACACGGGTAGCCTAGAAACTTCTTTGCCCATCCAAAAAAAAACTAAATATCCATATATCCAATAATCCATATAGGTACTCCCGAAAATTTGCCCCAAGAGAAAGCTTCTAGCTACTCCAATGGCTTTTTCTATCTGGGGTATTTACTTAACGTTATTTAATTATCTAGCAGAGTATCTTTACACGACCAACTGCCCAAAACACGAGTGTTTCTTCCAAAAAATATTTTTCGCAAAAAATGGCACGACCGTTTTTAACCGTGTACAGAATTCGCGAATAGTTCGCACGGATCGATGTAGCATTTTTCACATTATTATTGATTTATTAAAAAACGGCTTAGCCGATTTCGATAAAATTTTAATGGGACCAATTTCGAAGTATACTCTACCTATATATATATTACTCGCCGAATTGAGTCGTTCTTCCTCCTTCGTTTTGTCGGTCAAAAATTGTTAAACTATTATTGAGAATATTTGTTTTTTATGAAGCCACCTTAAGCATAAACCTTTGATGTGATGATTAAAACAACTGGAGACAGCCAAAACTTAATATGACTTTAAAATTTTAGCAGATACGAGTAGGTACCTAATACCTACCTAATTTCTTCTCTTAAATGTGTGCGATTTTAACTAAAAATATTAAAAAGGCAAAATGGTGGTGATAATGATGTTTTCAAGAGATAACGTCGTCGAACAGTAAAATTTAATGAGGCCGGTTTTTTATACATGTGGTGAGTGCGTCGGTGTTGCGCCGCCATAGTTCGATTGACAAGCCAAGGCGTAACTAGTTTCGTCGTACGTGTTTGTGTGTGCAATTGTGTCTCTACACAGCGAGGCGTAGTTTTGCAGGCTTCACTTGTTTTTTTCACATTCTGTCTTGATTTTTTAATTGGTCTGAGGTTTTTAGGCTAAAAAATTCGTCAAATTTTTAGGGTTCCGTACCCAAAGGGTAAAAACGGGACTCTATTACTAAGACTCCGCTGTCCGTCTGTCCATCCGTCTGTCTCCAGGCTGTATCTCATGAACCGCTATAGCTAGAGAGCTGAAATTTTCACAGATTATGTATTTCTGTTGCCGCTATAAAAACAAATATCAAAAACAGAAAAAAATTAATCATTCAGGGTTCCCTTACAACAAACCTGATTTTTTTGCCGTTTTTCGCTGTATATTAATGATGGTAACAGGTAGATGGCTTAAAATTTTCTCAGAATATTTACTTGTATATTCACTTTAATAATAAATAATAAAATTAAAATAAAATAAGTATTTAAGGGGGGCTCCCATACAGTACGGAACCCTCCGTGCGCGAGTCCGACCCGCACTTGGCCGATTTTATTTATCAATGTTATTTTTGTTTTGCAGGAACATAATTTCATCAGCGGCGGTGACCGAGAAAGACGTAGACTTCCTCCTGGCCGAGATGGACCGCCTGGGACACGACATCGTTGTAGAATAAACACAATACACAGTCACAAACATCGTACATCAGTTACATAATACACACTGATATCAGATACACAGTTTATCAATAAAATAATATATCGGCATAGAGAGATTTTAGGGCTCGTACACAACACGATACGACGTCGCATCGTCGGAACCACATCTTTATATCTCTTCATAAAATGACTCTCGTTATTCATAATTGATAGATAATGGATGTATCCAGTATCTTCTGTATATCTTTTTTTTTCTTCTATAATGGTCGTTTCTTCTTTATTGTTGCGATTTATGGTGCTTGCTCGATGTCGACGATGTCGCATCGTGAGACGATGTCGCGTCGTAGCACGATGCGACGTCGTATCGTGTTGTGTACGAGCCCCAAGGGCTCGCACGATACGACGTCGTATCGTGGAAACAACATATTTCTTCATAAAATGACTCTCGTTATTCATAATTAAAAGAAATGGATATATTCGGTATCTTCTGGGTATCTGTTTCTTATTTATTGTTACAATGTGGTGTTGCTTGTTCGAAGAAGTCGCATCGTGAAACGATGTCGCGTCGTAACACGATGCGACGTCATGTCGTGTTTGTGTACGAGCCATTAGAATATTTACACTGGTCGCAAACGGACGTATCATCACAGCCAGAATCGCAAACGCCAGAAAAAGCCGTACCCAATGGTACAACAAACAAAAACAGAATTGCTTCGATATAAAATAGAAAACACAACTGATTGATTAAATACACAGGTCACTTATCACAAATACACGAATGGGTTATAGTGGTAGATTTTATCAGTGATTGTAACTAACTTAAACTGAAATATATCGTGTAACTGGTTGTAATCTTTTACATTACATAGATACTTACATAAATAAGTGGCTGTAACTTCGCTGTTTCAATAATAATAATAATCTTGTTTCAAGTAGGTGTTAGAAATTAGAAAGATTTTCGTTGAAAACTAGGTTTTTATGAAAATTTAAAATTAAATTTTTATAAGCGCTTCACTGAGGCCATCTATTGATGAAGTAGCAGAACTAGTTTTGTAAAAATCTTTTTAGCAAATTTTATTTTTGGTTTCGAGTCAATTTTGAAACTTACAATAGGTAACATGAAATTTACACAGTATTTTTTGAAATTTTAATTTTTAAAGCGTAAGTGTATTGTTTTTTTGTACTGTTTTATTATTTCAGTACCTAACTTTTAAATTATTATAACTTTGGAGCAACGACTTATTTTTTTGTAGATAAATTAAAATTATATTAGTATGCTTTTAAAAATAATATAATTGTTATTGGTCCACTATACGCATTCCCATAATCAGTTTTCCTAATAAATTAAAAAATATTGAGCCGTCTATATTTACTATTATAAATATAAAATATATATCCATCGTTATGTATTTATAATTATTATTTATTATCTATTAATGAAATAATAAATTGATATAAATGTAGCTATATTTGACAGTGAAGATATATTTTTACGTGTTTGTGTGTGTGAAAGGTGTGTAGGTGTAGGTACGTATGTGTATGTATATGCATAAAAGTTGATTGTCTTGCGTATGTTTTTTGCTATTGCTTCATGTGATTGTGCTTAATTTAAAAGTAAGCTTCAATGTAATATAAAAAAATCTTGTGTTTTATTTTTTGTGAATTTGTGTGATTGATGTTTTTTGTCTGAGTCTATAGATATAATATTCCTTTAGAAATATAGATATCAGTGTTTCATGTGATAAGTGAACTCAATAAAATAGTAAACAATATTAGATAATTACTCTACATTCATAAGTGTTTTCATTTTATTATTTAATAAATATATAATTGTACTTACTATTGTTATAATATTATTAATATTAGTGAATTGATATTTATTTAGTTAAGTACATAATTTAGTTCAAGTTGGAATTGATTAGATACTAGATATGGTCAAATTATAATATTTGGTGAATGAGTTGTAATTTAAAATATTTTTTTAATTATCGATTCTAATTAATTGTATTAGTTAAATAAAACTAGACGTATTTAAAAAATATAGTTAGTGAATAAGTATTCTCATTATATTAAACATATCTCCCGTGTTGCCAATTAAAAAAGTATAAATTGTTATATGTTGTGGAATGCAGTAGTTACGGTGCTTGTTAGAACAATACCCTGTTTTGGCTTGTAGTCGGGTAAAAAAAGCTTAGCCAAACTAAATGCGTCTTTGAGACCAGATTTTTTTTGTAACAGCGAAGCTCTGAAATAGAAAGTATATTCAAAATTTGAAGGTTATGTCTTTGTTTATGTATACATAATATTAAAACATTTATTTATAAAGACCTACATAGATTTATAAAATATTTAGAACGAAGATAGTTTCAATCAATGTCAGATCATTTTTTTCAGAATATTAGTATCATCTTATAACGGTTAGGTATTGTGTAAAAAACGCCATCTACAATTTAGAGGTAAAAGTTCACTTTCCTTTTTTCATGAATGAATACTATAAAACTATTAAAGGGTCTATACAAAGTACATGGTATTTCAAAGCAAAGTACTTATTAAACGAGTAATTTATATTTTTGGACAACAGGTGGCGTTGTACTTAAGGAGACGAAAGTTTTGTGTATTATTGCAATAATTACGACAAGCTCTTCACTCGCCTATAGGAATAGTATTGTAGTGTAAAATAAATGAATTTAATTATAATATAAATTTACAACGATTATTTGTTTTATACTTAATTTCACATTTAGAATAGTTTTAAAATATAAACTATCATAGGTTTATTTCGCTATTTAAATATTATGTATACGTATTCTTACGTATTTTCAGTACGTATTCTTATTGATATTTTTAATATATTATTTGATTCTTCCAATTTTAATAAGTACATTTACCTATCGTTAGGTCTGTAGGTATTGTAAAATAAGATATTCTTGTAAATATAAGAAAACTACGTGACAATGACAATAGAAAATTCTAGAATAAATAAGTAAATCGAAAATGTCTTCCAAGATGTGTATGTGTGTGATGTAACTTTAATGTTGTTTTGCGGAGAGTTGAAACCAGCGCCATCTAGGGGGCTAAATTCGCTATTTTAGTGCCAAAAACGTGGTTAATATTTTACAGTTTTAAAAAATACTATTGTCTTTATACTAATTATGTGCTCTCATATTTTTTGGGTAATTATAAAAAAAAATAAGATAATAAAAAAAACACTAAGATTTCTTTAACTAAAAAACTTGTTATGAAGAAAAAAAAGGAAATGCTTGTAGCAACCAACCTTGTTTTCAAAATGACATATAAAAACGCAAACAAATGTCATAGAGTTTAGAAATAGCTGAAATGTTACATTTTTGCTAAAAAAACAAAATTAAATAATCTTTCTAAGCTTATTTGATACTTTTCTCGGTTTATTAGAATTTGGTGCTTATAGGTTTTTGTGAAACTAGAAAAGAAATAATAAGAAATAATTGTCATGCTTAAGTTCATAAAAATATTGACGATTTACTTTATGAATTTGACAATTAATTGTAATTTATCTGACAATGAAATCTCAAAACTCAAAAAATCGTCATCAAAATAGCGAAAGAGTTATATTTTTTGCAAAGAAAAAAAAATTGTATACTAAAAAATATATTTGATTGTGCTTGTGGGACAGGCTTGAAAATACGTATAAACAAAGCGTGTGATTTGAAAAAGGCAATGCTTAGTGGAATTAAACTTTAGTTCTAAATATCGGATAATAGATGGCAGTGTAATCAATTTAGGCAAAGCCTTAAGAATATGTGTGCTTCCTTAAAATAACTATTATATTAAAAATATATTTTCATTGTCAAATAAAGAATGCTCAGAAAAATGTCTTCCGAAAAAGTCTTCCTTTAAAATTTTTGTGTTCATGAGTAAAAAATGTATTAGTAAATTATAGTGTTTTGAAAAGTTAAGTATAAATTATACAAGATGTTGATTTGCTAAGTACATGGACTTTCCGAGGTATACTCATCACTTTCACTATGGGGCCAACCCTAAAAACAACAAAAAAGCTGTTCCATACGTTTTGTAGAGTCAACGAACATTTTGTATGAAACCGAACAACTGAATTTTTTTCGCGATTTCAGGTTTGGCCGCATAGTAAAATTTGTTCATAATGCTGAATATACTAACTGAGTTACTGGTAACATACGCACAACCTCTTAAGGGTGACCTCTGTACATCTATATGAACAACTTTTACATGATAGATAGATAGATATATAAATGAATCTTGGTTATTAGTCTCGCTAAAACTCACAGATTTGGATAATTTTGGTCTTGAAATATCTAAGAAGTTAAAGGAAGGTTTAAACGGTGAGAAAATATTAAAATGTCGGGAGTAAAATAGTAAAAACGTCAATTTCAAAATATTCCTGCGTGTAAAAGTTGACATTGACAGATGGTGAAATGAAGTTCACCGGGTCGGCTAGTCAATGAAATTTTTCTATGGAACAGCTATTTCTTATTTCGCTATTTTCGAGTTGGTCCCATTCTAAAAGTTGTTCTTATTGATGTAAGATGAGACAAAAAATCACCTGCTACATAGATTAGAAGCCAACGAACTGTGTGGCCCATAGTAAAAGTTCTACATAATGATTAATATTCACATTGTTTAATTTTTTTATTCTTTTTTTATTGTGTAAAGTCCCTGTTCTTTGTAAAGCAACAGCTTATATATATTTAGAAGCAATATTGTACTTATATCTCCCGTTCGTACACAGTTTAATGTGAAGTAGTTAATCCCTATAATTGTTGCTATATGTAAAAACCTGTATAACCAAATAAATGGTATTGTTGTTAGTTTGTCCTTGTTTTATTGGTCAATAGCAACTAGTTTTTTCCGCAGCATTGCCCGTGTGATAATAGTAGATTATGTACCAAGAGAACCAAGTGGTGTCTTATGTCACGGGCGACACATATGGACCCTGAGCGTAGCGCAGCGAGGGTGTTTTAGGTTAATTCGCGAGCAAAGCGAGGGAATCATTTAGAGTCCTGAGTGAAGCGAGGGGTTCAAGTCGCCCAAGACGAAGACAAACTTGGTTCTAGAGGTCCATACTCTACTTTTCATACATCCGGCTAAAAAAAAATTATAAGCCCGAGAATATGAGTAATACTTACGTAATATATTCACTAAAAGTACTCATTAGGCAACTCGGTATTTTTCACAATAAATTAAAACAAATAAGAATGTACCTACGAATTTTCATAGAATCGCACACAATTAACAATAAAAAAGAGAACGGAAATACTAATAATTAGGAAATTTGGATATTTTTTTCGGGATAATATTTCCTGCATAGTATACTTCATCCATACATAAAAAATATCCAAACGTCCTTTTGCTGACATAAAATAACCAGGCGCTTCTACGTTTGAGTGAAGTATTACTAAATGAAATCACTGTCATTGTAGTAATGTTTTACACGTACGCACAGTACAGCACGTACAACAGTTTTCATCATCAAATAGTCGCATTTGTCTTTCCAGAGTACGTGATCGGAGTGATCACAATTGATTTCTATTTTGTCAGTACCTAATGGACGTACAGCAATCTAGACACGCGGCAGCGTGTCCAGCCAAAGTGTTCTACAGAAACCTGGCGACGCAGCGGCCGTGTGTAATATTACACGAACCATTTGGTATCTAGACACGCCGCAGCGTGTCCAGCCAAAGTGTTCTACAGAAAACTGGCGACGCAGCGGCCGTGTGTAATATTACACGAACCATTTGGTATCTAGACACGCCGCAGCGTGTCCAGCCAAAGTGTTCTACAGAAAACTGGCGACGCAGCGGCCGTGTGTAATATTACACGAACCATTTGGTATCTAGACACGCGGCAGCGTGTCCAGCCAAAGTGTTCTACAGAAAACTGGCGACGCAGCGGCCGTGTGTAATATTACACGAACCATTTGGTATCTAGACACGCCGCAGCGTGTCCAGCCAAAGTGTTCTACAGAAAACTGGCGACGCAGCGGCCGTGTGTAATATTACACGAACCATTTGGTATCTAGACACGCGGCAGCGTGTCCAGCCAAAGTGTTCTACAGAAAACTGGCGACGCAGCGGCCGTGTGTAATATTACACGAACCATTTGGTATCTAGACACGCCGCAGCGTGTCCAGCCAAAGTGTTCTACAGAAAACTGGCGACGCAGCGGCCGTGTGTAATATTACACGAACCATTTGGTATCTAGACACGCCGCAGCGTGTCCAGCCAAAGTGTTCTACAGAAAACTGGCGACGCAGCGGCCGTGTGTAATATTACACGAACCATTTGGTATCTAGACACGCCGCAGCGTGTCCAGCCAAAGTGTTCTACAGAAAACTGGCGACGCAGCGGCCGTGTGTAATATTACACGAACCATTTGGTATCTAGACACGCGGCAGCGTGTCCAGCCAAAGTGTTCTACAGAAAACTGGCGACGCAGCGGCCGTGTGTAATATTACACGAACCATTTGGTATCTAGACACGCCGCAGCGTGTCCAGCCAAAGTGTTCTACAGAAAACTGGCGACGCAGCGGCCGTGTGTAATATTACACGAACCATTTGGTATCTAGACACGCCGCAGCGTGTCCAGCCAAAGTGTTCTACAGAAAACTGGCGACGCAGCGGCCGTGTGTAATATTACACGAACCATTTGGAGCTACTTTTGACCCCCTCACAACTCAAAAACTATTTAGCCTACATACATGAAATTTGGCACATTTACTAAAGTCTTTTAGCTTATCAAGAATCCAAAATTTCATAAATTTTGCTCAGTCAGTTATTGATATATTAACGTTTATATATACTCGTGTTTCATTGACTGATTCACTCACTGACTCACTCACTAACATAGATCAAAAACCTAACCCACTTCCAGATAATATTGTTTTTTTTCTAGCTGGTGGCTCTGCCGCAAAGGATGACATCATTTTTAAGCCGCCTGAAGGCCTCTAACATGGCTAAATGGTCAAAACCGGGGCTTTCAATTATGCCATCTGAGCCACGGCAGCGCTTAGTTGCAAATGCCACCCGCGGTCACCCATCCGAAGACTGACCGTGCTGAACGTTGCTTAACTTCGATGATCGCTAACGATCACTACGCTATACTATGTTTATTATACTAGGCCCAATTATGAAGGCACCATCGTAATTAAAATAGCGAATTAGACTATTTCTGTATCTTTTTCACTTTTGGCATTCGATAGAGAGAACAAACACTTTCTCCGTTGCTATTTTTACGATGGTGCCTTCATAATTGGGCATATCATTGGGTTAAATACAAAGTCAAAAAATCGATTTTAATAATTTTATTGGAAACAAAATAATAATTATGCTACATATTGCACGTGACCAAGTTGCATTCACACTTTTGAGCAAAACGCACTTTACACTTACAATATAAACTGAATTACTGTATTCTTCCATTCAAATACTTTCAATTACTTTCAACTTTATCGGAAGATTCTTAAGACGGACATATTATTATATTAGAATATCATTGTACTGATTATAATGACCAACTTTTACTACGGGAACAACCCCAAATATAGCAAAAAATTGCTGTTTTATAGACTAAGATCACAACTATGTGGTATATTTATGGAATAGCCGATTTTTTTTTAACGCTAATGAGAAATTTACAAAAAAACAACGGGTTGCACTCCGGGAGTGCCGGCAGAAGTGTAAACTTGAACATATAAGTAATAATAATGAAGTACTATCATTTATGTGGTAAAATACTCACACACACGGACATTCGCGCAAGCGTCTTACGAATTTTCGATTAGGTAACGTGTCCTGACGCGAGTTTCGACATTTTTTACCCATCCCAAAAAAGTGCACAACGCCGCTAGAGAAGAGTTCATTTCAATAAACAGTTGGTATATCATACCTCCTACTGTTATAACATACTTTTTTTTTTAAAAGTTAATGCATTTATTGCATGGTAGAACCCCCAAATAGCGGAAATAAACAGCTATTAAGCCCGATTACAGAGGCGCCAGCGTAATTATATTAGCTAAATAGCATAGTTCTGTTTCTTTTTCACTTTTGGCATTCGAAAGAGAGAACGCTTTTTACGTTGCTATTTAATTTACGCTGGCGCCTCTGTAATCGGGCTTAGTGTATACAGAAATAGTCCAACCTCGTCCTAAATGTATGTTATAGGCCGAATCATACAAGTCGGCGGATGTGAAGTTAGCTACAAGCTGCGCAATATCCAATCAACACTCAGCTCTATGTGAGCTTCAGTCAGGATTGGATACAGCGCAGCTTGTAGCTAACTTCACATCCGCCGACTAGGGCTAGATTTTGGAGTTGGTTTCATAGTAAAAGTTGATCATAACGATGAGTACAATGCTATCCTAGAATATGGCCTTTGTCTATAGAAACATTTTTCACACAAAATGCTTTGTTGAGATTCTTGGTATATTGAGATTTTTATATAAATGCTTTGTTTGACAATTGAGTTATAGTTATAATTTAAAACCACATTTTTGAGTATACAATATACAAGGTTATTTATGTGCTTACCTGTTCTAAACCAAAAGAGGGTGAAATAAGACCATCACAACACAATAAACAAGTTGTTGTAGGACCAACCAAAATTCCGAAAAAAAAAACAGCTGTTCCATACAAATCGAAACTAGGAATTGACAAAGTGTATGAAACAGCAGATTTTTTTCTAGAATTCCGGGCTGGCCCCATAGTAAGTTCTGTATTACCTCCTTTCGGCTTAGTACACCAGTTCTGGATAACCTTGTTCAAGTTTTTATTTTACAAAGTGTAGGATTTTCAGCGATGCCTCATATGAGCTATTTTCACTAGGGGACAGTTGCCGAAACAGCTGCTCAATACATTTTGTCGATGTACAACGATTTTTTTGTATGGAACAGCTGTTTTTTTTTTTGGTTGATCCCATACTAAAAGTTGTTTATAATGTTGAGTAATATACACTCATTTAAATCCCTTCACTTTACAAAACTACACCTTCTTTCTCTATTTATACTTGAATAATAATAATAACTTTCGTTTTTGCATACAAATATTAATATCCAGAGTATTAAAGAAAACATGAAAATAATTCTTTAGTATTTTAACCATTTCCAAAGCTTTAAGAATTATTTAATAGATGCCAAGAGAATACTTTAAAACTTTCCTCCTTTAATAAACAGACTACGGAGTGACTGCAAATTCATAGACAAAATACGCTAGGATGTAGTCATGCTCGTTATTATAAACAACTTTTACTATGGAGCCAACTCCATCACAAAGGAAAAATCAACTGTTCAATACACAACTACATTTTAGTATTGGTAATGAATTAGCAATCATCCCGTACATCCTTAAAATATTTAAGAAATATTTTCATTGTTCTAATAACAACACATTGAAAAGGGGCTATTTTTAATATTGAAGTTTTATAGGTAAATAGATTAATTTGAAGAAAATGAACTCTGTCAAGCGATACTCTATGGTCCCGCTGCCATACGGCGAAATTAAGGATTCAATGTGGAAAAAGTAAATTATTTTGAAGTTTCTTTTGTAATATTTCTAGACGAGTGCATATTCCATTTTTTGTATTCATGCAGAATGTCCCTAGATTTGGCAGTCAGTGGTCTCCATTCGAGAACCTATTTAACTGACTAATGACTCAGTTTTTCTGGACACATTACGTTTTGAACTATAACTAATCTATAAAAAATGTGTGCTAAAGTTTGAAGAATTTAACTTAATAAAACTAGTTTTGTAACCAACTTTTAACAAAGAAACAACCGCGAATTAAAAAAAACAGTTGTTCCGTAAATTTAGTCAAGACTGAAAAAAAACATATTATCTAGCAAATCAACTTTAAAATTGACCCTACTGCACTTAAAATCGCTAAAAAGACAACATTGGCACTTGGCACTTTTGGCGTTTAATTTCGTTTTTCCACATTGAAACCGGCCAGATAGTTTAAAAACATGAAAAAAGTTATTATTCCATTTCCAAAATTCAACAACATGATCTCATTCAACAAAAAAATGCATTAAATCAAAAACCTAATATAAACTAGTAGAAAACCTACGTATATTGAGAAAGACACATCGACTAATTTTTACAAAACCTTACTTTAAACTTGAGATAATTTCTAAATAAACAATGCAAAAAAATTCGGTGTCCACTGGATTTGAACCGGCATGATTGCATTCGCGACTATAGAGATTACGTAGCGCTGTTTTACAAATTAACAATTTGTCAAATTGTTAGAGCTGTTTATGATTATCCAACAAAGATATTTTTACCCGATTACACATCACAAAGGAGGGTAATGTGTTTATTTTACCAAACTGTTAACTACATTTACTAAGCAGCATGCCGATTTTAATAATTTTACGATTTTTACTTTGATTTTATTGATAATGACTAAGTGAAACCAGTAAAATACATATAATGAAAACATACAATACTATTCAAACATTCGTAATCAATTTTATTTCAGACCAATTTCTTACAGATTTTATGTATTTTTACGAAATGACTAAAGTTTAATTTCCGCTTTATGAAGAAAAAGAAAAGTTTTGTAAAAATTTGTTTTCGTTTGTCTCTCAAGTAGTACTCAAAATAGGAGTACTATTCCTCCAATTCACAAAATATACCAAGTAATTTCTTATGCAAAACATTTATTTTCAATTTTTAACATAAATCAATAAACATGGTATATTCGCAAATGGATATTATAAATTTACTAAGCGAAATGGGACCTTTTCATTACAGAAAAGCTGGAAACTTACGAAGGAAGTATATTTATTTTCAGTTTTTAGTACTTAAGTTCGTATAGGCCGGGTGGCTAGCCCTGGTGTCAGAGTTACTTAATTTTTTTTTTGGTAAAACTATAAGATTTTCTAATTTGTTTTGTAAAAAATATAAACTGAGATTCTGTCTGCGAAGACTCTTAACATTTTTGCGAAAAGAAAATTAGGATATTGATATTTAATCAATTAACAATTTCAATATTATTTTTGTTGCAGTGGCAACACTGGCATAGTAACTTTGCCAACAAAAAATGCCGGTCGATATTTTAAAATCGAAACCAAAATTAACATTTTGGCTATGACTGTTTTATTTCCGCATTTAATTTTAAAAAGTGGCAACACTAAAAACGCTGTCAATTTGCTGATTTTTAAAATAAAATATATTTAGTCTGCACTTTTTGGCATATTACAGTGTTGCCAAAATTTAAAAAGATACAGCTTCATAGCATATTATATATCTAATTCATATAGGATATACATTTCATGCATTTTGTTCTTAGTTTTAAAAAAGTACACGAAAAACCTTTAAATTTTTAACTGAATATTACATTTTTATTTATTAGAAAATAAATGTTGAGGTACGTACAAAAACATACGTTTTTTCCATACTAACATGTTATTTAATAAAAAAATATGGAACTATAGAGTAGTTGAAACCATCTATAGTTAGCAAAAAAAATCAATATTTTTTTTGTTTTTTTTTTTTATCGCAGAAATCCATTTTTAAATAGTTTCATACATTTCATACAAAATCAACAAACATTCAAGTTGTAAAGCTGTCCTCAATATCGTAACACCACTTGTATAACAAAACGAAACAAACATTCTCTCTCTCACTCACACACTCCAATGTCACGCACAAAACTCATCCATAATATATATTTTTTTATTTTATTAATTTTTATAACTAACTGCGAATTGATGCGCTTTTTCACCTTGAGATAGAAAAAAAAAAATGTGGACAAACGCTCTGACAATACATTTATTACTCAGTGCAACAAAAAGACGTCACATTTCAAATTTTCTTGGTTTTTGTTTTATTAAAGTTTTTTTTTTTAAATGGTATTTTTTTTACAAAACTGACAATTAAACACTACGCTTTTCATTAATGTGTATATTACCGTTTTAATAATACCTCCTATACTCTGAACGACTAGATCGATGTTAATAAGATTTTTATCCATTAATACGTTTTTTTTAATTCTCTGAAGCGACAATGGCAATATCTTGCCAATTTTTTTATTAGGTACTCAGCCGGAAAAATATACGGCAAAAGCGCACCCCTTCGCCAAAACTAGTCTTACACCGCCCGACTATAATACTATGCGTTGAGAGTAACCGCGCACTGCGCGATTGCTGGTTTAGTGTTAACCACTCTATAGAGATCCCTAACGTTTTTATAGTCATCCATTTTTTATAAACCTACATCTTAAACTCTATTAGTGTCTACTATTTCGAGATTTTTAAAATCAGGTTATTTTTAAGTTTTAACCACTCTGTAAACTTAAACCACATTTTATTTGTTTAGAGGTAAACCTAGGTGTTTAAACTACTCTGTACTATACAGAACTATAGTTAGATCAGAGTTTACACTAGTTTTGAAAGTGTTTGAAAAAATTCGTATAGATCTAAACCAGGAGTTAAAACTACTCTATACATTTGAAAATATTTGGTTTTAACCGCTCTGTACAGATCTAGATGTGATCAGGGATAGGAAAAGTTATAGGACTATGGTTTAAACATGAGTATTGAATGTGTTTTTTTTTGACAAATTTTTAATGAAAATGTAATAAAAAAAAATATTTAACAAATACATAGGAACTTCAAGTTATCAACTGAGAATCAACTTAAAACATATATAGAGAGCTGTATGTACATTTTTCTAAAAAAAACGTATCCATCAGACAAAATGAAATTTCACAGTAGACCCTTTTAGTATTTTTTAGATTTTTTCTTCAATTTTTATTATGGCAAGACTAAATTGACAACATCATTAATTTTGCCAATAATGTAGAAAGTAATATACAGTATTATTAGTAATGGCAACTGTATAAAATGACAGTATGACAATATTGACAAATGTTGCTAATTTTGTCAAAATTCACCAATATTGTCATGACAAAATCAACAATATTAACTGTAAAATGACAAAATTGTCAAATGGCATACTAATTTCAATTTTAGCGTACAAATGACAATATTGTCAATTATAACAGTGCCTATAAACTTATTGACACCACAAAGTTGCTACTGCCAAAAATAGATAATATTGACAATATTGTCAACTTTGTCAATAGTCAAAACTTGACAATATTGTAAACTTTGACAATTGTTTAAAATTTATAATATTATCAATTGTCAAAAATTGATAATATTGTAAACTTTGACAATTGCCAAAAATGTCATTATACTGTCATTTTGACCTAAGTCAACGCTATTTAAAAGTTGCCAGTGTTTAAAATAAGTGGTACAACACTAAACCAGCTTGTAAGAATAAGACATCACAGTCAAATATACCGGCTAAGGTGATATACGCACCGACACGACGACTTTGTTACAGATATGTATACAATTTCATGTATACCTTTTTTTATTTTGATTCAGCATTTATATGAAAAATACAAATTTTTAACGCTTTCCAAAAAAAACTATTTACCAGTTGTACTTAATTATTACCTTATTTTGGTGTTCCTTTCATTTAGTTCTGAATAGATATTTATCTAATAGATAGTAATTATCTACACACAGTGAATGTTTGGAGATTCATGCATTTTTTTAACGTCGAGTTTTTATATTGCTTAAGTATACATTTTTGCAATCAAAATAAGATCTCAATTTCATTTTTCTTATTAAATATATTACTCATCAATTTAAAAAAAAAACGAAAATACTCTTTCTTAGTACAGTTTTTGACTAAAATTGTATTTATTTTCAATATATCTCGAATGCTGAATCAAAATAGATAGAAAAATCGCGGCAAATGGAAATGAATTGTAAAAATAAACTAGTATTGCGTCGCGACTTTTCTTGGGAAAGTTAAGGCGTAGTTATTAATATTTTTTAAGCTTACTTTCAAATGATTTCGAGGACTGACAGACTAACTGAGTTTCTTTCACCCCGAGATTGTTTACTTTAATATAAATAAATATTTACAACATTTTATAGCCTTTACAATATTATGCGTCAAATGTTTTCGTAACTATTATTGCAGAAAATATTTTCTGTTGAGATTTTTTTCCATACAATTGAGTGACGCGGTAAAATGAAAACTTTTTTTTTTCAGCTACACATTTTGAGATTTAAAACCAAGTATTTATAGTAAAAAGACTTACCCATGGAAAACAACGTAATTTTGACACATTTTATTTCGAATATGACCCGTCTTACCACAAAACTTTTAAGCACGCTTTAGACAATGCTTAACAGTACAAATTACACGGTTAAACAGTGTTTAAAGCATGTTTAAATCTTTTATGGTAAGTAATGGTTTGATAAGTTTAATTTGAAGTCGCAATCTACTATAGCTTAGTTTTAACCACATCTGGCGACCTTTTTCAAGGACGAGCACTAGAGCGCACGCTCATCTCGCTTAAGTTAACTATGTCATATTCAAAACAAAATGTAGTTTACTTACGTTTCTACAAATCATTGTGTAAACTAAATGATCTGAAAACTACATGTTATACCACGTAAAACTCTGGTTTCGTGGGATAGCGGTGCCGTCACATAACGTCCGTTATATTACGAAGTTGTCAGATCAGATCAGTCAATGATACCGTAAAGTAAAATTGATACCGTAAAGTAAAATACTTTACGGTATCATTGACTGATCTTTAGGAAACTGCGATATTGTTTGCATAGACAACGTTCTATTGACGTCATTCACCGCTTTAATACGGCCGTCATATTACGGTAACCGCCGTCCTAGGAAAACAGATCTTGACAGTAAGGAAACGTTTTACCGCGTAAGAATAAGAAAACAACGTTCTACCCCATAACAGTAAGAACACGACGTTCTATTACGTAAGAGCAAGAAAACAAGTATTGCGTATAAGTAAGGAGTAAGAAACGTTTTACCGCATAACAGCAATAAAACAACGTTCTATTTCGTAAGAATAAGTAAACAACGTTTAACCTCGTAAGAGTTAGTACACAACGTTATATTACGAAGAATAAGAAAACAAAATTTTTACCCCGTAAGAGTAAGAACACTTCGTTCTATTTCGTAAGAGTAATGCAAACGTTCTACCGCGTAAGAGTAGGTAAACAACGCTTTACCGCGCACGAGTAAGTAAACTTACTGCAATAGAGTAAGAAACGTTGTGTTCTTTTGCGTAAGAAAAAGGAGTAAGAAATGTTCTACCGCGTAAGTGTAAGAACCTCATCCCGGAGAAAGTGTAAGACTCAGTGTCGACGCCAGCGCCCTCTGTGGGAGATTAAAGCGCAACGCGTCGGTGCCCGCCCGAAATACACGTACGGTTAACGCCACCTGTAAAGTAAAAAAAATAATAATTAATACGTATACAGGGTCATCCAGAACTTTGTTTTCTTCTGTCCAGACGTTAATTTTCGTCTACAGGTTGTATTTTTCAACGAGTCTCGACGTAACTACAGGTTTCATTGTCGCTATAAAATCAAGCTACAAAACAAGCGGGGGTATATAACGTTTGTTTGACTACTTTTTTGACATGGCAATGTGTAACAGCTAGTTTCTCTACAGAAAAATAAATGCTGAAACCGGAGAACCTAGCAAAAGTCTGAATTCGACAGACTTCAAACTTATTTTAGCTGAAACTTTATGCTAATATAAAACTGCAAACCAAATGAAGAGTACCTCTGACCTAGAAAGTGCTATTCAGCTGAAAAAGACAAAAGGTCCAGCTTGAACCTTCCAATCAAGGATGTCAAACTAGACCAGACTGGCACTAGCCTATCTAGCTCGGCAAACAAGCCAGAATAAAATTTCCTAGCTGCAAGAGCTACACGCAAACGATCTGTGAAATCTAAAATAAGCATATGATACATTTTGAAATAGTTCAAAATGTTACATTTCTCATAACTATAAAGCTTTTTAAAAAATGATGTATCTACATCAAAAAAAAAAGGTTTTTTTTTTAATCAGTTTTGTCACTCCATCATAGACCCCCGTCGAGGCTCTCATGGACCCTTGGGGGTCCACCTGGACCACTTTGGGAATCAGTGTTGTACCTATTGTTAGAGGCAAGCCCGAAGGCTGCCTCCACGTCAGGATGATCGTACGGCTAGGAAGAATACTATTAGCACAATAATTAGAACTGTATTCACAACGTTATCAAGATTATTAGAATAGTAAATAAATACACGGGCGCGACGTTGCGCGGCACTCAAGCGTCTCTTGTTGTCTCGTTCTCGCGGCGTGTAGGGTTGCTTGTGTAAACTCCTAAAAATCATGTTTGTTGTATGGGGCCCCCCCTTAAATATAATATATTTTATTCTGTTTTTAGTATTTGTTGTTATAGGGGCAGAAAAACAACATCTGTGAAAATTTCAGCTGCCTAGCTATCATGGTTCATGAGATACAGCCCGGTAAGTAAGTTCGTATAGGCCGGGTGGCTAGCCCTGGTGTCAGAGTTTTTAGGCCGCCTAAAGGCCTCTGACATGGCTAAACGGTTGAAACAACCGGGGCCTACAATTTTACAGCCCGGTGACAGACAGACAGACGGACATCGAAGTCTTAGTAATAGGGTCCCGTTTTTACCCTTTGGGTACGGAACCCTAATAAATGAATGTGTATGACTGTATGTATGTGACTTACAACACTTGATGCGGCTGTAGGGCGGCTAAGTGTGCGGGGGAGGGCGGCACGCCGGGCGGCGCGGGCGGCAGAAGCGTCTGTGCCAAGCCTTCGAACCTGCCGCCGGCCTCGAAACCATTCTGCTGGGGGCGGCAAAAAATTCAAATCAATTTCAAAAGGTCCTTATTTCCACATGACTAATTCCTAAGAAGGCGTAGTCGTCTAGTCGTAGTAACACTTCAAAAACAATTAACTTGAGCTAAAACAGATTAATAGATTAATTATGGTTCGGCCGTTCAGAGATTGCGTTCCTGACACGTCATCTTGAAAAAATGTTTTTGGCCGATATCTCGGAAACTATGTACTTAAGGGCAAAAAACATTAAGATCATTATTGTAGAAAATAAAATTTGTATTTATTTTGATTTCTAATGAAATTTCATTGAATGGACCTTAAAACATTAAATGTTTCATAATAAATGTTTTATAATAAAACATTAAATGTTTCGAATCTAGGAAGCGGCAAGCCTGTACAGAGCGAAGAAAAACTTCTCCCAAGAATATCTCCCACCAGATGTGGAGCTCGAACGAAATGTCAGCTACCTGGACCAGCCACACCCGTCCACCCAGACATCTGTGGAGTTCGAGCTTCTAGAAAACACCTCAAATCTGCCCGATGGACCCCAAATCTATACAGATGGTAGCAAGATCAAGGGTCAAGTTGGTGCAGCCTTAACCTGGTGGGAAAATGGCAGGGAAGTCAAGTATTCAAAATTCAAGCTACACCCCGAATGCACAGCTTTCCAATCGGAACTTTATGCTCTTGACCGAGCGACTCAAATGGCGGCTGCAAGCGGGATCTCTGAGGTCAACATATTGAGTGACTCACGATCTTCACTCGAACTGCTTCGGAACCCCAAAACGAGTCATCCTTTGGCAAAGAAAATAAAGGAAAACATTGGAATGATAACTGCAGATGGGAGATCTCTTCGTCTTTTTTGGCTGAAAGCACACGTGGGCACCGCTGGTAATGAGAGAGCTGATGAGCTCGCAAAGTCAGCGGCACTCACCGAAACGCCAAGAGACTACGAGGGGATCCCCTTGTCCTACGTCAAAAGCAAAATTCGTGAAGAATCAGTCCGAAAGTGGCAGGACCGATATGAAACCTCGGATAAAGGAAAAGTCACTCAGACGTTCTTTCCAGATATCGCAAATGCATATCGGGTAACGCGCGTCACAAAATTGACTCCTTTTCAGGTTCAAGCTTTGACGGGACATGGAGGAATAGCTGAATATCTGCACAGATTCAAGATCAAGAACAGCCCTGGATGCGAGTGCGACCCCGATGTCTCCGAGACGGTCTGGCACGTGCTCGTTGATTGCCCCAGATTCTCGGCCGCACGACACGACCTCGAAATAATGATAGACAGAAATCTAGTGGTCTCGGATCTCCATAAAATCATAGCAGATTCAAAAAGCAGACAATTACTTCTGTCTTTCATGGAGAGGTCGTTCAGAATTGCGGCCAAAAGAAATTCTACTCTCCACTCCAACCAACAAAACATTCCCGCAGCAACATTCCCCACCGTAACACTACCCACTACCTTACCATCCTGCACTACCTTAACACCTCAACCGACTATACCTAACATCACCATATTACCCTCCACTATAACACTTGATCCCATTCCAACACACTTAACACACACACAGTCCATAGAAGCGACACAGAGCGCAATCCCCGTCAGAGAATTACTACCCACAAAAAGCGTAGCCATCGAAAAAATTCTGGAAAACGCGGAAAAGGGGGCTCCGGGGATTCGTATCCGTGGTGTGGCTCTCTTCATGGACAGCAACAGAGAAAGATTCGGAATAGGCTTTTGCAAAGTCAGGAGTCAGAAACGCGTCCGCTTGTCGCCTGGACTGGCATGTCTAATTAACGGAAGCACCGCCAAAGTTACAATGAAGCGGAAATCCTACGACGCTATGCCAGTGTGTGAGGCAGGCGGCCACCAATTCCGACTGGTGAGATCGAGAAACAAAACGATTGCACTAGTGGAGTGGGCCGCCCAGTCACCTTTCACGCAGGCTAGTTCATTGCTTGAACATCTCAGCATGAAGGTGGACAGCACTCCCCGGGTGATAAGCGTGGACGCGATGGTGGTTGAACGGTTGAAGGCGGAAGCCGCAGACCGGCTGGGTTGCATTAAAGCCTCAGAACACCATGAGGTTATCGTGTATGAGGACAGAGGAGAAAATTTGAGTTTTCTAAAGTCTCCAAGTAACGATCTTGATAATGCAACAGATAGCTGGGGCCACCCCATTCCAAATTCAGCCATCCAATCTGGTTCTGAAAGAGCAGAGCTCATAGCAGCTTCTGAGAGACCCGTTTTCCGCCCAAGCGGTAACGATGGTGCTATATCGGGTCTCCTCAGTGCAGCAATGCAGAGCTAGTTCCGTTTCATGCCTAAAACACCACCTTCACAGACGACAGCGACCTCGAGAATAGCTTCACCACCTCAGGCAACCCGTACGAGAGCCGACATGGGACAGGTCGATTCGCCCTCTTATATCTCGGCCGCGGCGCCACGAGACCACGCGAGAAATGCCTTTATCGAATACCTAGCCTTATTGAGAGCGACAAAAAATGTCAATCTTAAGAACTGCGATAACATCCTGGAGTTCTTTAGGCTGGGTGGTCCGGTAAGTGAGAGTCTACTAAAATCAAGACTCGAAGAGGCAGAAGCAGCCATTTACAATAACGTCACTTCCCAAGTCATCAGAGGGACCATGAAAGGACAACATATGGCAGCTTACAGCGCAGAAAGTGGTTTTGTGGAGTTGGATGAGGAGGAGACGGAGCGAATAGGAAGACCAAAATACGCGATACCATCGAACGACTCGATTGTAGTCACCGCCAAGTGCACAAAAATAATGCTAGACGATAGAATCCTCGAGATGGCTAAAACCATCGAACGGAGCTCGGACGTCGAGGCAGGCTGGCAATGCTGGGCGTTACCAAAGATACAATGGGTCAACGGGGTACCAGGATGTGGCAAGACCACATGGGTGATCAGACACTTTGATGTGGACGGGGACGCTATCATCACAACAACAACAGAGGCAGCAAAACATCTGAGAGAGAAGCTATCGCACCGAATAGGAGATCTGGTAAAATCCAGAGTGCGAACCATGGCTTCATCCCTCGTAAATGGTTTTGGAAAAGAGAGCTTTAGGCGCCTTTTGGTGGACGAAGCTCTAATGAACCATTTCGGAGCCATAATAATGGCTGCACGGCTGTCTGATGCTAGCGAACTTGTCCTCATTGGGGACGTCAATCAGCTGCCTTATATCGACAGAGAAAATCTCTTCGAGATGAGGTACCATCGTCCAACGCTGGTTGCAAATATCACCCAGGAGTTGCTCTGCACACATAGGAACCCAATGGATGTCGCGTATGCGTTGAGGGAAATATACTCAGGTATATATTCCTCAGTTCCCCGTATTAGGTCTCTTGAGCAGAAAAGGTTCAAGGGGGCTCAAATATCCAAAACCCTCTCCAAGACCCTTTTCTTAGTGCATACGCAGGAAGAAAAGGAGACCCTCATAAGCCAGGGTTATGGAGAAGGTCCAGGATCACGCACCCTTACCATCCACGAAGCTCAAGACGTACGAGTCGGTAATCGCCATCAAAACTAAGCCAAGAATGAAGCTACACGAGAGCGTCTCACACGCTGTCGTTGCATTATCGCGGCACACTGGAACTTTCACCTACTACGCCGACGACATCGAAAATGATGCCATCAGTCGATTCGTGCGGCGTGCGTCGTCTGCGTCATTGAGGGCTATCAATGAGTATAACCTGCAGATGGCCATCAGAGATCGGAACGCGGCGGTGATGGAGGCTCTGGGCCGGGAGGAGGCAATAGAGTTGTAATAGGTAGGACATGGGAGCGATCACAAGTAGAGTAGATAACACCGAGTAACACACGGAAACGTAGCCTCGGACTCCGCCGGTGATCGCTTTCACAAAATAAATCAAAATAAGTGTGTAATATTAAGAAACTATGTGAATTATTTAGAAATTAGCATTGCGTGCATGCCCTGAGCATTCATTCTCGCCATCGAAGGCTCCTTCTTGCGGCGGCGTCGTGTGTCGGGTCGTTCTCCTCCCTCAAATATGGTCGAGGAGAGCGATGGCTGGCACATGAGTCACACTCGTGATCGGGTGCTGCTTGCGGGTCGCCGGTTTGCTCGCGGCATTTACGCAATGCACTGAAACTACTAACTTAGACTAAGATTTAAACTAACCCATCTCTATTGTACAGTCGTATTCTTTCAATTGTAACTTGTTAACAAAGGGCACAGACCCTGGAGTCTGTGGTTCATTAATTTAAATTAAAAAAAAAAAAAAAAAAAAATATTGGTTGCCTGTAAAGTCGGTATACGGGCGAAAGTTTTACGTGACAACGACTTTGAGACGAATGAGAGCGCATAACGTGAGCGGAGCGTAACGCAGTTTCTTGAAGTGTCACCCGGCAAACCAATTTATAAGACGTTGTCACGTCAAAAAATGTTTTATAAATCGTAAACGGTAAGTTTTACAAAAAAGTTTACTGGAAATAAAAGTTGCGAAATTTTATTTTCAACAATAATGATCTTAAGGCGGGGTATTTCCAGAACTATAGGCAAATAAACGGTCGAACGTAAGTGTATAGCTATACATGTACGTATCTGACGCGCGGGGACGAGTCCCGCTTGCTCCGCGTCGTGGTCATTGACCTCGACGGCGACGACAGTGTCACAGTGCAGAAAAATACAATGGAATAAGTTATATAGTTTTATAAATACTTATTACTAATACTAATAAAAAAATCTAAAAAGTTTTCACGAAAAAACCTTTATTATAGTTATGTACATATTTCAATTAGGTAGATTTTGAATCGACTACTTTTTAGGGTTCCGTACCTAAAAGGTAAAATGGGACCCTATTACTAAGACTCCGATGTCTGTCTGTCTGTCTGTCACCAGACTGTATCTCATAAACCGTGATATCTAAAAAGCTGAAATTTTCACAAATTATGTATTTCCGTTGCCGCTATAACAACAAATACTAAAAATTCTTCATTTCATTCGTACAGCGCAGGAGTGGAACTCTTTGCACGCGTCTTTGCTCCCTAAACGGTACAATTTAGGGAGTCTTCAAGTCGAGAGTGAAAAGGTATATTCTAGGCAAGCGTGCTTCATCTTCGACCGCATCTTCGCTTTTTATCAGGTGAGATAGCGGTCAAATGCTTGCCTATCATGCATAAAAAAAACTAAGCTAAATGATAGTCAGTTATTTTCTTTATTGTCTTTATGTTTTTTTTATTTTTCTTATTTCCATTCCTCTTGATTTTCGAGGGTCTACTATTTCAGGGAGTAGAGCGTTCATGTAAAAATTAATCAAGTGACGTCTCATTTTTTGTTCCCAAAATGAATGATCATATGTGATTTTGATGACATACACAGGTTTGGTTTCGCCTGACCATATGCCAAATAAACAGTTTTTCCGCCCAGTTACATGGAGTTGGCCCTGGAAAGAAATAAGTTAATTTGCAATGTAAATAAAATATTTTCTATTATTTTATTCAAACAACATTTCAACCACATGAACGTAAACTAACACACTAACCTGTACTTGGTAATACCAATTGCATGTTTTTTTTTATATTGTGAGTGTTGGTTTTCTTATCGTAATGTAAAATCTGTATTTTGTTATTTTTTATCGCGTTTTCCAGACCATTTTTGAACGCCGTAATGGGACATTTTATTTCTACAAGCGTATCCTCACCAACGATTCCGTCTGGTGTAGCGCCGATAAAAGGATATTCCTTGTCAATAAAAAGGCCACAAGGCTCAATAACGATTGATTCTTGTTCCTGCATTTGTTGTAATGCTTGTTTTTCTTTCTCGATTCCGTGAGCAACAGCCGTAATATATGATATGTTTTTTCTGTACAAAACATTTTTAACCAACGAAGAAGTATCTGTCGATGCTCTTCTTTTACAGATCGGACCAAAGTTTGATGCAGTAATAATTTTTTTTCTTATATCTATCCATTCACTTGAGTCTCTTTGCAATCTCGTTGATCTTTCAATCAGGTCTCTATCTTCTACCAGTGCTGTTAGGTTGTCAACGAATTGTTCTTTTGCTTTTTCCATTTGCTCTGATGTCATATCTGGGGCTGCACTATTTGGTCCATAATCATGTTGTATGTTACCTTTGTCTTGAAATTTTCGTATTTTTTTTATAGGGTGATCTTTATTTAACTTCCTTTTTAGTGATCTTCTTTGTTCCATTTCTTTCAGCTTCCCTTTTGGCGAAACACCAGTGAATGCTTTTTGGACACGGGATATAGTGGATCCTTTATTAAAAGAAACGACTGCAGCAGAACATCTAGCTTGAAATCCTCTTTTCTGAGAAAAGTTGATTCGCTTTCCTCCAACAAATTTTGCGACAACGCTATTGAAGCGCTCGACAGTGTTTGTATCAACATTTTCAATAAGACTGCGCGACTTTGCTGCAACAGTGGCAATTATTGCTTTTAATCTAAATAAGAACGTAGAATTCTGTATAGTGCTCATCTCAGTTTTTTCATTTTCGCTTAGAGAACAATTGTAGTCATTGCAAAATCTATGATCTCCATAAGCATGATTTAATGAATTGTTTATGTCGTCATGTAAAAGAGAAATTGGTGTGTTTTTAGGTTTATCTTCGACTTTATTGTGATGTTCAATAGATTTGACAATACATTTTCTCATAACCATGATTTTTGAGTTTGTTAGAGTTTTCCTGCATGCAAGGGCATATTTAGTCTCTTTAGTCATATTTCGGAGTTTTTTGCATAGGTTACGTAGAATATGGTTCCTACATTCAATTTTTTCAACGGTGACCTGATGGTTTTCGTAGGGGTTTGCGTTTAGAATTTTGGAATACGTTGATGAATCTCCATCCGCAATAAGGCGTGAATAAATCAAACCATACATCGATAAAGAGGATTGGAACCCTTCTAAGATAATATCAGATTCCAATGCACTTGAAGCACCGGTATAGTTTTTGAAGCAACTATGTATCTTTGGAGCAGTGTTTTGTTTTTCTGCGCGTGCGCAAAGAAGACAATATTTGTTTTTTACTCCAATATAAAGCACTTGTCCAAATTTTTTGCCAATTATAGCGGCAGCGCCAGACAATGCCTTAAAATTGGTACCATATGATCTTGCAGACCAACACCCGTCGACAAAAACGTCAATTAAAGGTATGCCGTTTTTGGTTCTACCCTCAGATATCGCTGCTTCTTTTTCACGTAATGCCGCAGCTTCCATCGATTCAACTGCTACGTCTTCCCATTTTTCATATACCTGGTTTTGAAGTTTGTCGTAATACTTTGTCGAAAAAACTGGTATGTCTAACGCAGAGAAAACTTCCTGAAACTGAGAATAGCCAATTCCCGAAGCTATGATTCCGGTAGTAGCAGCTATATTCGCGTTTACGCATTTTTCATCATCGCTATCTTCAGATTTGATGATCACTAATTCGTGGCATACATTGCATTCGAATTTAAATTTCGACGTCAAACCTAATCTTTTCTCGCCCACCAATCTAAAATGTTCAGCCTTACAATCAAACAAACCATTATGATGAGCTTTATCTTGTAGTTGTGTAAGGAAATAATTTAAATCAATAACTCTTCTTCCATTGAATGGATGGAAGTCATCTGATTCATTGACTAATTCAATGGTCAATTCTGGCAGTTGTTCTTCATCACTGTAACACACAATTAAATTATTTTATGTTGGTAATCTAAATAATAAATCATTTTCAAGTTTTATGGTACTTCAATATTGTATTTCTACTTACAGCTCTTTTTCTGCATGGGTAGTTGAATCATCGGCAAATGGCAAGTTTTCTGAATCAATGTCAGAATTCCGAATCAATCTATCTTGCAATTGACCTTCTGCGAACCTAAAAACAAAAATAACGAGCTAAGCATAATAATCATATGTTTGATAAAATACATCAAATGAAAACATGTTTACTAGCACTCACGCAATGTCCGAAGCCAAGTTCATCTCGACCTTGGATAATGTGGCAAAAGTCTTGTCAAAATTCGCTTCTTGGCTGCCACCGGCTGTATGTTGCATCAGTTCTAGTTCCCTGAAAACGAATGTTATTCCAATGAGGCACTAGTACATTATTTCAATAAAGTGTTAAAGGTAACAAAAAATATATCACCCAAAATAAGACGAATGATTACTATACAAAACATTTGTAGAGATTTAACAATGAAAAACATTTAAAAAACATTTTAGATGGTCAAGCCGTTTGAGTGTGAAGAAGTAACAATCATATAAACACACACATTCACAAACTTTTACCTTTATAATATTAGTAGTAGTTATTAGGAAATATATTTCCGGTACCCACGATACAAGTCTTCGAACTTAGTGTGGGGCTGTCAGTGTGAATGCGTTTGTTTGTTTAAAAAATGTTGACAATGATGATGATGACTTGTAGCCTATTTTTATTATAATGTTAATTTTGAAAACGTTTGAGCGTGAAGAAGTAACAAACATATCCCAAACTATCGCCTTTATAATATTAGTAGGAAGTACGGTAGGATAAGCACATCATAAAAAAGTGAGTCAATAAGTCTACAAAACTACTTGTACCCACATATCCAGCTGTGTTTTTGTACTGTGACATTGTATATAAAACATAAAACAGAAAGTGGCGTTAGTGCCAATCTAGGTAGACTTATAATCTCAAATCAACTTGTCTACCTGCTGGCTTAGTTGGTTGTACATCGGATTTGTAAGCTAAGGGTACCGGGTTCGACTCCCGGTGGAAACACAAAGTTTCTCCCCAAGGAAAATTTGTGTTTCTAGTTCTAGGTGAATTGTGTGTGTGAAATGTTTCCGGCAACCGCGATATTAGTCTTCGAATTTAGTTTGGAGCTGTGAGTGCGAATGTGTTTGTTCCTCTGTAACTTGTACCGATCAGACCGTAAAGATCAATATTGTATAAGCTGTGACTCAGTATTTAGATATATCTAAAATTTTCTATGGAAATTTCTACTTACATATCATAATTTGGTATTGAGATGCCTCCTGTACATGTCGAGGTACTCTGTGAGTGGGTCGCAGGAGGAGTTTCCTGTTCATAATCCTGCCGAATTCTAAAATTCGAAACAAAAAATTTTTGAAATGTAACTTTTTAATTATAATAATAGTGTGGAGTAAACATATTATTATTCTATTCTGTGATATAAGGTAATATCGCTTAGTTTGGGGTCAGAGATCGTGTGTAAGATGTCCCAAATATATTATTATTATTACCGTGATGAAATCCACGGTGGAAGGAGATTTTCTCGAGTCCGCCTGGATAGCTATTATGGATTGTTGGTAATCTTACCACGCTCAAGTAGAAAAAACTATCGCTAAGCACTAAAAAGTGTTTTGGCAGCTATCCTTGACAGCCAGTCACATTCAAGAACTAGCGTGTTACCATCCTCACTACCATCACTTACCACCAGGTGAGATGGTGGCGAAACTCTAGCCTTTCAGAAATTTAAAAAACAAAATAAGATTTATTTTCAAAATTACTTATGGTTCAGTACTTACCGATTATGCCTTATCATTTTCATGTGTTCTCTAAGCTGACGTAAGCGTTCCTTTGTTTTACCCTTTACTTTCCTGCGATTGCCCATTCTTGCTGTGATTTGCGTAAAACCGCTGTTGCGTGTCCACGTGCGCGAGCGTAGAACAAACTAGCACAGTACCGACGTTGACAGTGGTCGCGGGCGTACTGGCGAGGTAGGCGCCTAAGCAATCTCAGCATAGAGATCGCGCGTGAGTGGGGTTTTAACGATATAAATTCATATAAAAATATAGATAAATCATATCGAAAAAATGGCAAGTACTACCTCAGATTTGTTCAAACACTATCGAACCAAACAAATTTCGCGTTGATATTCGTATTGGTTTTTTAGATATCGATATTTTAAAATTTGAGAAAGCATATTTTAGAAAAATAAATCTATCGAGATTTTTTTTAGTTATTGTGTTTCGGTCGAAATACAACCTTTACCAAAGAACCAAAGATATTAATTATAATAAAATTTCAGTTAATTTGTAAGTAGAACAATTTTTTGCAGATTTTCAAAAATGCTGCTTTTTAGGAATATAGCGTCTTAATGTTTTTTGCCCTAAATGGTATAAATAGTTTTAAGTACATAGTTTCCGAGATATCGGCCAAAAACATTTTTTTCAAGATGACGTGTCAGGAACGCATTCTCTGAACGGCCGAACTATAGATTAATTATTCCAAGTCAGAAATAAACCATCAAGACAAGGGAAGCCAAACAGGAAGACAATACATAGTACTGTAGTAGTAATAATTTAATTCTTAGTAGTATTCTAATAGTAAAAAAAGCCGTGGTGGTCTAGAGGTAGTGACGCCCGCCTTACAATCGTGAGGTCGTAGGTTCAATCCCAGTCCCGTACCAATGAGTTCTTTGGAATTTATGTACGGAATTTCACACCACTGGCTTTTCGGTGAAGGAAAACATCGTGAGGCAACCTGCATATGTCCGTAGAAGAAATTCGATGGCGTATGTGAATCCACCAACCCGCACTGGGCCAGCGTGGTGGATATGGCCCAATCACCCTTCGTGGGTAGGCCTACGTCCTGCAGTGGACTATTAAAAAGGCTGATACAGTACAGTACAGTACAGTATTCTAATAGCCGTGATGATAGCCTAGATAGCCGTGATGGTCTAGAGGCCGTGGGTTCAAATCCCAGTCCCGTACCAATGACTTCTTTGGAATTTATGTACGGAATTTCAAACCACTGGCTATTCGGTGAAGGAAAACATCGTGAGGCAATCTGCATACGTTCATAGAAAAAATCGATGGCGTATATAAATCCGTGTGTGAGCGTGGAAGGCCCAATCACCCTTCATGGGTAGGCCTACGTCCTGTAGTGGACTATTAAAAAGGCTGGTACAGTACATCATCTAACTGATGTATGTGATTCGTTTGCAAAGGAGCCGTATTAGTACTAAACACTCACCGGTATCATAATAGTGGGCCGCAGAGGCTGTATAGAGGGTTGTACAGCCGTCGGGTAGTAGGGGTAATACTGGACCGGGTAGCCGATATACCCGGGGTAGCCGGCCGCAGCAGCCGCGTACATCGCCGCGGCTGGCGAATACATCTGTACCGGGGGATAATAATGTTAGATGCTATATAGAGGGTTGTACGCCCGTCGGGTAGTAAGGGTAGTACTGGACCGGGTAGCCGATATACCCGGGGTAGCCGGCCGCAGCAGCCGCGTACATCGCCGCGGCTGGCGAATACATCTGTACCGGGGGATAATAATGTTAGATGCTATATAGGGGGTTGTACGCCCGTCGGGTAGTAAGGGTAGTACTGGACCGGGTAGCCGATATACCCGGGGTAGCCGGCCGCAGCAGCCGCGTACATCGCCGCGGCTGGCGAATACATCTGTACCGGGGGATAATAATGTTAGATGCTATATAGGGGGTTGTACGCCCGTCGGGTAGTAAGGGTAGTACTGGACCGGGTAGCCGATATACCCGGGGTAGCCGGCCGCAGCAGCCGCGTACATCGCCGCGGCTGGCGAATACATCTGTACCGGGGGATAATAATGTTAGATGCTATATAGAGGGTTGTACGCCCGTCGGGTAGTAAGGGTAGTACTGGACCGGGTAGCCGATATACCCGGGGTAGCCGGCCGCAGCAGCCGCGTACATCGCCGCGGCTGGCGAATACATCTGTACCGGGGGATAATAATGTTAGATGCTATATAGGGGGTTGTACGCCCGTCGGGTAGTAAGGGTAGTACTGGACCGGGTAGCCGATATACCCGGGGTAGCCGGCCGCAGCAGCCGCGTACATCGCCGCGGCTGGCGAATACATCTGTACCGGGGGATAATAATGTTAGATGCTATATAGGGGGTTGTACGCCCGTCGGGTAGTAAGGGTAGTACTGGACCGGGTAGCCGATATACCCGGGGTAGCCGGCCGCAGCAGCCGCGTACATCGCCGCGGCTGGCGAATACATCTGTACCGGGGGATAATAATGTTAGATGCTATATAGAGGGATGTACGCCCGTCGGGTAGTAGGGGTAGTACTGGACCGGGTAGCCGATATACCCGGGGTAGCCGGCCGCAGCAGCCGCGTACATCGCCGCGGCTGGCGAATACATCTGTACCGGGGGATAATAATGTTAGATGTTGTATAGAGGGTTGTAAGGCCGTCGAGTAGAAGGGGTAGTACTGGACCGGGTACCCGGGTAGCCGATATACCCGACCGCCGTCGCCGCGTACATCGCCGCGGCTGGCGATTACATCTATATCTGAACACAGATAGGTCGTGTAATGCTACGCTGTGGTAGCCTACAAAACTCGTTGCAAGAAAAACAGTCGTGGGAATCGGGTTTGCCAAAACGAAAGTAGAAAGAAAGATGTAAACTCACCGGCAGCTGCTGGCTCAGCGCTGGAATAGCCTGGTGGTGCTGGAGCTGCTCGTAGGGTGGTGGAGCGTACATGCCGCCCGCGCCCGCGCCTGCGCCTCCGAATGTCATGCCGTACGGAGATCCGCCTGCCACTGGAAATTAAAATATTTTTGCTACTAGTTCTCCGTAGGTATTCTTTTTTGACGTGAATATTTCTTCAAAATTGTTTCCATAGTCTTCTTCTTCGTCGTGTCGATGGTTCTAATAAAGTAAGCGAGTTCTAACAACAGGAGTTTCCGACTACCGTGTTAGCGCCTGCCACCCCAGAGAGGAAGGCTTCCATAAGATCGTTCAGTGTGCAAATGGTTGGACACTGGGGACAGGACAAAAGGTGGTTCATTGTCTGAACTGGCTCCACAGTCACACTTCACAGAGTCAGCGTCTGTGAAACCCCATTTGGCCGTGTTAACCTTGCAGCGGCGAACTTGGGTCCGGAGTCCATTAAGCGACTTCCACTTTGGCCACGCTAAGTCCCTACCTTTTGGGGTTGTTCCTCCGTTTCCATAGTGAGAGGTAGGTCAAAAAGACTGATAACAACATATATACAGTTGGGTGTTACAGCTTCAGATCTATCATCTCCATCATACTCGTAAAATCAGTTGCATCATTGGATAGCTAAAGGATCAAAGAATTCATTACGCCAAGTGTGGACTGTGACGAATCGCGCGGGCGGAGAGAAAAGCGCTGCCATTTTGCGGTAATTTTACTTCCGTAAACGTATTCACGTACAACCACACCGCATTTTTTTATTTCAAATAGGTTTGCGTTTGACTACATACTGCCTGATGTTAAGCAGATATGCGGTCTAGAGTGTAGCACACTTACCTAGAAGATACCTATTTATTTGAGATTTGAAGACACCTATGTAGTACTTAAGCGGAAAGACAGACTCAGCCAAGACGTTCTACATTCTGGCTGTGCATATGAGGAATGAATATTCGAAACGCATGGTTCTAACGCGCGGAACGCTCATAAAAGGGTGGCGCTTTGGTCGCGTCTGTCTAGCCGTACGATAGACGAAAGGGGCGGGTGGGACTAGAACTCCTGCAAGGGCGCACCTCCGAAGTATATCCGATAGAAGGCTGATAGACGCCACGCCACCATGCGTCGATGATTAATTGCAGTAGTCGTAAGGTTCGAATACGCGGCACATCTCAAACTGAATCTTCACAAGCCTATATTTCGACTCGCTCTTGACTGATTTGGTTCTATCTCAAATCTACTTAGTGTTTAGATACTCCAGAACGTTGTTTTGTAATCGATGTGCAAGGAAATTTTCAACCAACCTCCATATTGCGGTGCAGGGGGGTGCGGTGGGGCGGGGAGGAAAGGCCCTTGCGGCGGCTGCGGCTGCGGGTACGCACCCAGCGGCGGCGTAACTGTAACAACTGTCTCGTACAGCGGCCGGCGAGCGACTGAGGCGCTCGCGCCGCGGCCATGTGCGGCGGTGGGGGCTGACGACTCATTGGTCAAAAAAGCTTGCGGCTTATTGGTTGATTTATTTGCTTACGTCCTATTGGAGGATTACATTATTGGATTATGTGATAATACTTTTTTTGTTTTTCTTATCATCTTGTAAGACTGTTAGAAAATTTATAAGCTCAAATTCCATTCTTAGTTTCTGGCATTTGTGACACAATTTCTTTCATGATACATAGTAAAATAAAGCTATACAATTTTAAATGTTTCTACGATTGATATGAACAAATTGAATTTGGCAATTTACATCAATAATTAAAAATGGTTTTTCTCTTCAAAATAAGATATCAAATGAGGCAAATTTAAGATGTTTTTTTTTTTTCTAATAATCATCGAACAAACACTAGAAAAGTTAAGCCTAACAACTTCCTAAGTATAGCAATGAGTTTTTATGTTTTTGTGAAATTTTCTAAAGGATCATCGTCAGCCCGCCAATCTATCAACACGCATCACGTAGCCGCGGCGAGCGAGCGAGTCCGCCAACCCAAGCCCGAGCATTCACGCTTGACGCCGTGTTGCCAGACTAACTAGCGAGTGTTGCTAGAGCCAAGAATTTTTAAAAATAGTAAATTTTATTTCAATATTTTCGCTAATATTTTGAAAACTGAGAAAGGCTTGAGAAAAATCGGCTTTGTTGTTTTTTTGTCACAATATTGCGTAACTTGCATTTAATCATCATCATTTCGTGTCAATGGTTAATTCGTTTGTTTATGCTTTTTTTAATACATAATTCTACTAATGTCTACGTTCCATGGATGTGCTGTGGATCAGCTATAAAATCAATTGTCTTCGAAAAATCTTGGGCGCCTTTCAAGCTGCCTGCCATTAAGGCATACTTTGATATTTGAAATGTAGTTCAAACGTCACTTTTGTTTTCTATTGTGGGTGGATTTCACGCCATTTTAGGGCTACACCTGACGTCAGGTCACGTGTCATTATTAACCATCTTTTCTAAATTATACATCCATGCCACGTTTTGATACGACGCATCAACGTCACAAGATATTAATAATAATCGGCCAAGTACGAGTCGGACTCGCGCACGTAGGGTTCCGTACGGTATGGGAACCCCCCTTAAATATTTATTTTATTTGTGTCTATGAAAATTTCAGCTGCCTAGCTATCATGGTTCATGAGATACAGCCCTGTGACAGACAGACATCGAAGTCTTAGTAATAGGGTCCCGTTTTTCCCTTTGGGTACGGAACCCTAAAATGACGATGATTACTAATGTCTTCTTTAATTTATACAGCGCGTATTGCCATTAAGCCTTCCTGAAACCTTTCCACCTCTATTAAAAAGTATGGTACGAGTATAAAATACTGTGTCAGTTCTATTTTATGCCACTCAAAAGGTGTAAGAACTGAAACGGTTTAACTCTAGCAACTTTACTCAGTTAGTCTATGGTGTGAATAAAAGATACTTTTCTTTAAAAAAAAATTGGTACTAATATAAGCAAAATTTTTAGATTTTTTTTTAATTACAGGTCTTTTATTCACATCGCACAGCATAATGTTAACGACAAGCGAGGTCCATACAATGCGGCTCCGACAGCGTTATCCAAAACTGGTTTGAACAACCCTAAGTGCGGTGACCATACTTCCGACATTGAAATAGGACATTTCGGAAAAAAAATGTTTTTAAAAAATAAGACATGTTTTTGATACTCGATAAAATGTCCTTTTACAAGCCCGAAGACAAAAAACGTCAATTGGTAGGTAGTTAAAAATTCAACACATTATAGTGGGTGCTGAAAACCTACCAAGATTATTTACAAGGCATTCAATTTAATGGTCACACTAACTTTGGCTGATTTCACAAAAAATGAATACTTATATTTTTTTTGTAAAATCAGCCTGAGTTTTAGTAAAAGCTTTGTGCAGTGTAAAAGTTAGCATGACCATTTATTTTCGTAAAAAATCTTAAGTAACATAACATCACACGATTATAACCTCCTGAAAAAACATTAATATATTAATTATATTTATATTCCGGCTTTGAACTTCGGATAATAAACAATAGCAAATCAAAAAATCGATTGCCATATAATTTGTACGTAAGTATCTATCACAGAAAATGATAGTTTTGGCCAAAATAATAACTTACGTAAAGAGAGAAAATTGAACGATTTTTACCTCTACATTAACTCATTCAACAATTACGACGACTTAAGTTTTGATTTGGCATTGAAAGGACGAAAATTGTATTTGGCTTAAATTAGCTGGGTGATAAATATAATAATTATGTGCTTGAAAAATACTGAGGTCCCAAGTTCAAAGCCTGGGAGCGCGGCCACCGAGAGGCAGCCTCATCAACGTGTATACATGTGAACATTCCTTTAAAATGATAAAAATTCGTAATCTATGTCCAAATGACAACTAACAACTCGTGTACCAAGATTTTCAGCACGAAATCTTTATCAATCGTTTAATTACATTTTGCTGTTCAAAAACTATAAAGCGTTCGACGAGTATGCATTGGAAGCGAAAAAAGAAGAAAAACTATGATATGAGTGCACTTTGAAGGACACAGAAACATACCAGTGCGACAAACAAAACATCAAATAAACAGCGCATGCGTACCTTACACTAAACTAAAACATTCTAACAAAACTTGCTACATTGATAAAGCGAGTCCGAGCTAGCAAATCAACTCCAACACTGATCTAACATGCGAGTTAATCAACAAGAAAACAATATTAAAATAGCTGTTTTAAACAGCAAAATTTATACCGAGGTTAAGCCACAAAAATCCTGGTAGCAACCTTATAACACATCTAAAGTATTATATAACTACTAAAAACAGCCATTTTTAAATGACCGTCTTTGTTTCCATCACAAAAATTATATTATCAGAGTTAAAGCATTTTCATATTTGTTCAAAATGAAGCAACAGTTTATTGCTATACTAAAAACAGTTTTAATACAACAATAAACTTAAATAGAGATATCAAAATATGGATACGAAAATGTCAGTGGTACAAAATCCTGGATCCCTGAAAAAGATCGGAGCGTGACGAAAAATACGAAAATAAATATGTATAATAAAATACATAAATATCGGATAATAAAAACGTGGGCCTAGAGAAACTGTGTAAAAGTGATTCGAATAGCCTGAAACCCAACAACCGCACAACTAGCATACTTCCCTGTCCTTCAGTTAAGCTTATATTTGCATGCAACATTTTCTATGGCTTAAAATAAGGCATAGACAATGCACAACGAATACAGATTGTTTTCGTTTTTTAAAATGATTTCACTAATTCGAGTTTTTTTTTTATAGTGCGGTATTATGTTGTCTTTTTTAGTATTTAATTTAGGATTTCGTCTGCATTCGTTTATCTTAAATATATCACACACTCACTAACAGTGTCATTCCTGTTATTTTCATCTCTCAAACACTCCATAATAGCCCCTTTATTTTGTGACTTTATTAAGTAAAATTAATCTACAGTATCATGAATTTCCAACTTATTTTCAGGTAACAATAGTAAAAGAGCTACTACGTTTTTTTATGAAACTGGTATAAAAATACAAGTATCATAAAATCGCACTTGTTAAACTTATGTATTAAAATTTAACATACAATTCGAAAACTAGCATTAATAAACTCCTAAAAATATGAAATTAATGCTAATTTTTCCTTCACCTTAGATAATATCCACTAAAAATTAATTGTGAAAGATATAAAAACAAAACAGCATTTCAATGATTTTACACAGTTATAGGTAGTTAGAAATTTCTAGAGATGATGAATTTTTTTATTCTGTTTTGTCTCCATTGTTAGTATTTGGACACACAATATTAAAAACTATGAGCGACTTTTCAAAGTTAAATATAAAATCATTTTGAACAGTCGCGTTATATAATTGGACACAAAATGTTTAAAAAAGTTATTATTTTGTGCCTAGAAACAGTAAATGACACCATTGATTGTTAATGTTAAAAAAGTTTTACAGAGTTTATGAATAATTTTCATGAATTCATTTTAGAATTCATGACGGAGAAAAATTATTATATGTAAAATAGTTGAATTATGTGTTAGAAATGTCATTTACTCTTAAATTTATTAATATAAATATTTATCTATATATTTAGCTTAATGTTATGTAATAAAAAATCAAAACAAAGTAATCCCTATTACAAAATGTATAATAGAGACACTTGGTATTCAAGGAGATAAGTGTTTTTTTTTTGTCTTTATCTCGTTGAATAAATGTGCAATAAAACTAGCAACCTGAAAATAACCACTGACCAGATAAATTTGAGGAAAAAAAATACCGCCACAATGATCAGTACTTATTTTTCTAAATAAATAAATGTGTTAAAAAGTAAAACGTATAATATAACGTACGAAAAATAAGCTGTGAACTAAATATTAAAGAAAGAAATTAAGAAAAAAAATGTAGCACAATGAAACACTGATAGTTATTAAAAAAGTTATGTATCTTTGGTCAGGCCAATAAATTAAAATAATTTTGCTAAAGATACAGAACTTTAATACTTAGAACAACTTATTTTTATGTGATTAACTAATCATTCTGCCAAGGGTTTATGTTAATTAATTTATTTAAAAAAATCTTATTATTTGTATGCAAGAATAATGTTTTATACACTATACACTTGTGGTAAGCCAAATACATCTACTGTACAGCCAACATTATAGCTTTGCAAAACTTCTTGCACACAAAAAATATAGTAAAAACAGAGAAAAAAGATAAAAACCTTAAATATTATCTTAGTAACACACACCCTCACCAGAATTGCATAAAACTTATGTGATGATTCGATTGCTATATTTTTCTTGTCCTACTCCCAATGAATGTCATAGTCACCCTACTTCATGAACTTTTTCTAAGAAAACATTGTGAGCATATTTTATAGAACTGTATCATCCAATGCTTACTTACGTGTTGAAATAAAGATAGTGTCATTAAAATGTAAGGATGAGAAGAACTCACTTCAATCAAACAAATATATTTCTAGAGATATAAGAGATATACATCTCTTTAAAATATTAGTAGTACAGGCAAGACCAAGTTAAGCAACATTTGGCACGGCGAGTCTTCGGATGGGTGACCCCTGGTGCATTACAAGTACTACTGTGGCTCTTATGACAAATCATACATAGTATAAAACAAAGTCGCTCCCCGCTTCTTTCTGTCCCCACATATGCTTATATCTTTAAAACTAAGCAACGGATTTTGATGCGGTTTTTTTAAATATATAGAGTGATTCAAGAGGAAGGTTTATATGTATAACACACCTGTGCGAAACCCGAATGGGTCGCTAGTAATTAATATATCTTGGTTGTTTTAGCCATGTCAGAGGCCTTCAGCAAATGGCGTATACGAGTTTACTTTAAGACATGTCTAAAAATGAAATATAGCTATAAACCTTCCAAAAAAATATTTTGATAAATATTAAAACCTGCATTGCAATCTGTTGCATAGTTTAGGAGATCTTAGGGGATTCACAGACAAACGCGCAAAAAAAGCGAATATTGCTTTATAATATTACTAGCTGACCTGCCAAACATTGTTTTGGCATAATAATAAGATATAAACTATCCCATCCTTTAAGTTGGATCAAATTGCACAGAGTGTGCAAATTTTATTAAAATCAGTTAAGTCGTTTAGGAGTCCATCGCGGACAAACAACGTGAACCATAATTTATGTATATTAAGATTATGTAGTGATGGTGAAAAATAAGAATTTCTGCATTAGCCCTTGCTACTTTGCTAACTTAGGTGAATTTTCGAAATTATTTAGGATTTTTTTTATAAAATGATTGTCCTAATAATTCCATGCCAAGCTAAAGTAAGTCATTAAAATTTGAATGTTTTAAAATTTAAATTGTCAGCACGGGGATCCATGATTGGATCAAATCACTCTTACCAGTTGCAAACAAATCAAAACATTTAATTGGTAAATATTTGATTTGCTATGATAATTTTGATCTTAAAATTTAAATGTTTGACTCGAGACTAGATAAGGTTATTGCATGCCCAAAGATAGAATATGGCGATTTATTTTTGTTATTCAATACCATAAATATGACTATGACCATTTTTATAGCAATCAAACCATCAGCGGTTACAATCTGCATTAAACACTTCCACACGTTCATTACGCACATATCATATATCTGTCTTCTATTAAAGTAAGGGAAATAAACGGTATCTAGTGATGCATTACATGAACATCCGGAGCTGCGCGGCACGACGGCTCCTGGCTCAGATCTGGAGTGTGGGCGGTTAGATTATCATCAGGTCGGACAGTGGCTACAATGGGTACCTCCTTATTTAATGTGGGTGGATAGAGTTAAATGGTTACCATTCTAGCTATACCTGTTTTTTTTTTTTTTTGTGGAGGCGATATGATATCTACACAATAGGCACCATTCTGGCTGTATTATTTTCATTTCACAGACAAATTTTCTGAACTTTTCTTTTAGTAACATTTATATTTTGATTACTAGAGTATGATCGCTGACAGAATTCGATCCCGAACAGACGACATAACTTTGAAGTGGCGTAAATTGAATATTTAAAAATAAATTATAATTAAAATAAATGAGGTAACATCATTTTTTTTTAAATATATGCTGTCATAATGTTACGTCAATGTTTATATTTTTGTAGTGAAGTGTCTTGATAGAAGATACTAATTCCACTTAATCATACAACACTACATAATATTGCCACATCAGTTTGCTTTCACCCATAAATAAATAATATAAAACCTACACAGGCCCAGTATGCATTGTATTACTTTTGAAGTACATCACAAGTCATACTTCATTGAGCAAGTAGAAATTAGTATTGTAGCATCAATTTTGTTTATCTGATTATGTGACTTGGCAAATATTTGGAACGGTAAAGTTTTCATGGACACATCAAATTGTCAAGAAAACACAAGTAAACAATCGGTAAAATTGGTAACTTCTTTAGATTTTAACCATACAGGAAACTATATTACCAAATTTTGTAATAAAATATGCAGAGCAACTGGATTTATTAGGCTATTAATAAGCCAATAACAGTTACCTACTTAAAATTGAGATTTTAAACTTATCTACAGTCAAAAGGTCACACCATTGTAGCCGACATGTTCTCATTTTAAAACAGCAGATAATTTTGTTATTTCTGTATACAATCTGGCCACATTTTACGGCCCAACTGATGTTGAGCCATTTTACTACGTAACCAGCCAGCATCTATGTAAGTTGGAAGTAAACAATGTTTGACAAGTGTAACGTAGTCGAGGCAGAATATTAATAAGTGAATACAATAACTCTACGTTGAATACTAATTAGGTTTTGTCTGAATTGATATTGTTGTCATTTCTCAGGTTTTGAGATTTTAAGATTTTGGGAATAAAGTTATGGTTATGACATTGAATGGGAGGTTATCTGTGATTTATAGCCGTAAAAAGCGTTGGGAACATTTTATTCTTGAGAACTGTTGAATGATTGTAGTTAAAGCATGTAAATTATGTAAAGAAATATGTTAATCAATATCGTCTGATATTTTTTTTTCACAAAAATAGGCAAACTACCTTCCATCGTGTACAAAATTCGAATATTTCGCTAGTATTGTTTACATTATTGTTGATTTTTCAAAAATGGCTCAGCCGATTTCTGTAAAATTTAAATGAGACAATCTCGGGAGTACACCCTTTCGAACAAAAAAAATATTTTTTCAATTCAGTTCACGATTGGCGAATTACATAGAAAAAATACATACAGACGAACATAGAACCTCCTCCTTTTTGGAAGTCGGTTAAAAAGACAAAAAATCTTAATTAGAATTGTTACACAAATAATCATAATAAGAATCAATAATAGCAAACATGTATTATAGATTTTATGATAATGGAGAATTTATAATAAAAAATTCACTATTACTTGAGGAAGAAATTTCAGTTTGCTTAGTTCTACTGTTTGACTATGTATTGTTACTAATTAATAGTAGATACCTACTATGGTAAAATAACCAAATGGAAGTTATTTTCGTTGTGTGGTCTTAAAAGGATCAAACTATCAATTCAATGTTATTTGCACTTGAGAAAGAATAAGGGCAAAAGGAAGCCAGAAATGGCTTAAAATTACTTGATAAGTGAGACAAAGTGCTACTTCAGAGTGACCTCATTCTAAAAGATTATCTCATTGCAATCTGTACTGGGAGGTATTATGAATACCTAGTAGTTTTTGTAGTGAAGAAATCGGACTGCCTCCATAAGAATTTCGCAAAAAAACTTGCGAAAATACAACGCATTTGCAATAATATGGTCAGGGAAGAGATATTTCCGGACCAAATCAGGCCAAGGGTTCAAAAACCGGGTTGTGAATCAGTTCTATCGATGAATGGGGCTAAAATTAGAAACTGCAGGCTTCGGTCCCGCCTTCCTACCAGAGGAGCAAAGCAACCATCTTGGAAATCAAATGGATATCGATCTTCAACGACGGACATACTCAGGATGCACAAAATCGAGTAATCGTGTATTTGTTACTCTATACGGCTATAAAACACAGTTTTAATGCAAATTATCAATAATTAAAACGTAAACTACCCATTTCAAGGCCCCGAAATGACGTTACACATGTCAATTTATTATTTGAGAAGGAACAAAGAAAATAGCGAATGAAATGCATAAATACCTTTTTTGTCTGCCATTTAGATAATTAATATACTTTTTAGAATTAAAACGTAAGAAATTATCCTATCGTTGGTAACGAATTAGTGATTTTACTAAGAATTGAACAACGCAGTCGCAGCAAAAGCGCTTCACAAACGATTCTCCGCGGACTAGTGATGTGACACATCTGGTAATTTTTTGACAACTAATCTATTTGACTTTACCGGTTTTTGCCAATTAACATCGATGAATTTTTCAAAAAGAAGGTGTTTTTAATATGACTGTAACTGTAACACGTAGCTCATTACTGCTCTCCCGTCTACCTCATCCACTCCACCAGATTTCTAAATTACGAATATACTCTGTCCCATTCGATGCATTAACTTTCCAACCAAATATTATTTTAGATTTCGGTATTCCCAAAAACTCCACAGAAGCCAAAAAAAATTTCGTACAAAAATTAGAGCCATACAGGTTGCAGTGCGGTATGAGGCAGGGAGGGCGGACCTCGCCAAGGCTCTTTAACCTTTATGTTAACGCATTGATAGAGGAGCTCAGCAGCACACGTGTCGTCTGCATATGCTGCATATTGACGGAGTCAGTGTCAATAATATTAATTATGCAGATGACATGGTGCTGCTGAGTGCCTCTGTCTGTGGAATATCGAAGCTTCTGGCCATTTGTGAAGCATATGCACGGAGTCATGGCTTGCTCTATAGTACGAAAAAGAGTGAATATATGGTCTTTCGGGCCAGAGGTAAGCATCTGGATACCATCCCTAGCATTAAACTGAATGGAAGCGAGCTGAGACGGGTAGATCAGTTTAAGTATCTAGGACATATGTTGACCTCTCACCTGAAAGACGATGCAGACTTAGAGAGGGAGCGGAGGGCGTTGTCTGTGACAGCTAATATGATAGCCCGCAGGTTCGTGCGTTGTTCGAAGACGTCAAAATTACTCTGTTCAGAGCGCTTTGTACGTCCTTTTACGCGAGCAGCCTGTGGGTGGCGTATACGCGGAAGCAGTACAGCGCCCTTCGTGTTCAATATAATAATGAGTTCAGGATGCTGATGGGGCTGCCCCGGCACTGCAGCGCGTCGGGGATGTTCGCCGAGGCGCGCGTTGATTGTTTCTATACAACGATGCGGAAGCGGTGCACATCCCTGGTGCGCAGGGTCCGGGCCAGCGACCGGACAACACCATCCTGAGCGTATTCGCAAACCGCTTTGACTGTCGGTACATGAATCATTGTTCAATGATTCATGCACTGACTTATAACCAAAATGCAAAACTAGTGTAATTTAATTTATTCAAGACAAGGGCATGAAGATTAGTCCCATTTTGGACTTTATTTGCCTAAGTCAAAAAAATCTAGAAAGGGAACTAACATTTTTCTCTCATTACAATTCTTACAAAATCCATAGAAAAATATCATGGGGCAGCAGGGTAATTAGATCCGTTCACTTAGTGGCGCTTACTAATACTTCTTTTATCAAGCTTTAGAGGACATTATCAAATATAAAAATAAAACAATTATTGGTTTTCATCAATTCACTATTACTTAGGACAAATTTAATTTTCATATTAATTTTATAAAAAACCTTATCTATTAGAATAACTTCAATACATTCAAATAAAATCACAATTTCACGGACACATCGTGATTATGTCAAAAAAAGGTTACTATAACGAGATTATTTCTTCAAGTATTCTTGCAGAGCGACCATTTTCCACCACATCTGAAAAAAAAGAAATGAACAGATAATTGCAATGAAAATCATTTAGTCCAGTTTGTATCACGTATGAGCTAAGCATTTTCTTGTAGAAATAAAACGTTATGGCATTCAGGGTCAGTTTTGTTATATCAACTGAAGTGCGCTTTCATATTAGGCGTCTTAATACAATTATATTGATGAAGAAACATAATGATTGCTATTTGATTTGTCTACTTTGACCTGTAAATCTTAGAATATTGTACGTAAGTTGCCTAAAGAAACATCTGATACAGGTTGAATCAAACTTGATGGCATCTGTGAAGTTAGCTACTAGCTGCGCCGATGCCCACCTTGCTACCCTTCTCCTAACACAGCTGACAAAACGAATTCGCTACTGTGTAATGATTCGTGTTCACAAACGCCATAAAGTTTGATTCTGCCTATGTTAAAATATATTATCGATCATTATTATAATAATCTATATATTGAGGATTGTAAGTCCAAAGGGTTAAGCTATTAGCGCTTAGATCTTTTAGTTTTATAAATTTTATCGATAATAAATAATCGATAAACCTTACCTTACCCTTCTTTAAATTAAGAGTTAAGAAACTTTGAAGGACCTAAGCATCAATAGGCATTTAGAACAAATGGTCTTAGTGCCATTGGCAAAAAAGGGCAAACAACAACAAATTTAATAACATAAGGCAAGGGTTGTAAGTCTAAGGAGGCTTACATATAAATTAAATTTACTGTATACCTGCAAGCGGGTAGAAACCTCGCGTCGTGCGCGCGTTGTAGCGGGTGACGCTGCGTGTGAGCGTTGGGTAAGGCGCGAGTCCCACAGCGGCCGCACGCGCGCCATCTCGCGGCTGCCGGCCCGCCGCCCAGATACATGTACCTATCACACACACACACATACATTAAAATAGGTCCAAAGAACTTCAAACAAAAATATATACCATTTTTTAGCCATTGTCACGATGATGATGGGAACTTTAAAAAAATAATGGAACATGAACCATAAAAACAGGATAAGTAAACCTGTTTGTTATTCCCCAAGGTAATATTTCTATAGTATGTCTTAAAATACGTTTTGAGGCTATTGTGTAGAAATATGGTGTAAATAATGGTAATTAAAATATAGATAAATAACTTCAAAACCCTGTTCTTCATATTTTCCCCATTAATTCAAATAATGCTAATAAAATTACGATAACACAACTATTGCCTTTTTTTCATTTATTACATTTTTATTCCTCATACCGTATTGAATCCATAGCTTGTGGCGGCATGTTGTCACACTGCGCGTATGCAGGCGCCTCCGGTGTGTAACGAAGAGATTCCGGTTCCACGTCGTATTCCAGCTGTAAAATAAATTATCGATTTTACCGGTTTTCTAAATCCCACTACTCCATCCCTATTACTGTCAAGTTGACTTTCTGTCCCGAAAATTTTTAAAAGCATTAGAGTGAGACACACAGAGGTAATCCGCGTATGCGTAAAAGAGAAATAAAATACGTCTGTCACTATTGATTAATGTTTCATGCAGACATGCAAATTGAGCGGGGACGCTTCGAATCTGAAAATGAAAATATTTTCAGATATGCCCGCTCAATTTGCATGACAGGGATGAGTGATACAAATCGTATATTCAATGCGGCATTGCATTGATTTGATACGAATTGGGTTAGGAGTTTTGGCGGGAACGCGGAACAAATCAAATTCTTTATATTCATCAAAACAACATTTTAACAGTGAATAACATATCTATCAATTAATGAGCTAGAAAAAGTTGCACTATTTATGTATCTGTTGCCGAACTAGGCTAGTGGCCTGTGTTTCGGCTTACAGCGCCCTCCCTTATTGCATTTGTTTCTAGCATACAAAAGAATTTTGAAATTAAATTACAAATACAATACAAATCGTGCTATTATAACAATACAAATCGTGCTATTATAAATTAATTCAAATGTAAATAAATATAGAAATTTGCATCATTAATAAAATTCTTATATACGAGTAGGCATGCAAAATCCTACACTAAATAACATTAATTACCAATATTGTATATAAACAACATAACACACATTTTATATCATTAAATACAAATGCATGGATTAGGCATAACATATTTTTATAGACAAGTACAATACCTACAGTGTTGTATGTACACATGACAACTGTTAGGTAGATACAATAATTTATTCAAGTAGCAGGTAGGTTGCGCGCAGGAATACTCGGCTATATGTACTACGATCACACATTTGCATTCACTTAGACACCTACGAGTACATTTCCATACAAAAAGTAGGGTTTATAAAAATACTAGCGACCCGCCCCGGATTCGCACAGGTTTATTATACACATAAACCTTCCTCTTGAATCACTCTATCTATTAAAAAAAAACGCATCAAAATTCGTTGCGTAGTTTTAAAGATATAAGCATACATGGGGACATGAGGACATGGGGACAGCGGAAGCGACTTTGTTTTATACTATGTAGTGATTAGTGAATACTATTTGACTTGAATAACAACCACTAATTCCAAATCAAATCAATTTTCATTTTTTGACAAATCATGTTGTCGCATTGTATTATTTTGTAAAACTTGTGTTTTTATCAGTGATATTATAATTAGCCATAAAATTGTGGTATTTCATTGATTATGAGCTAAATTACATGCATGAGTGTAAGCAAGTAATATAATGTGTTGTTCCGTGTTGTTACCAAAACTACATAGACGCCTCTAGTAAAGTCTCCACTGCTTCACTGAGGTATTTATACCCTAAGTTATTTGTACCTTGGGTATAACTTATACTTGACCGCGACTTGACTTTTTTAGGGTTCCATACCCAAAGGGTAAAAACGGGACCGTATTACTAAGACTCCGCTGTCCGTCTGTCTGTCACCAGGCTGTATCTCATGAACCGTAATAGCTAGAGAGTTGAAATGTTCACAGATGATGTATTTCGATTGCCGCTATAACAACAAATAAAAAACAGAATAATATAAATATTTAAGGGGGGCTCCCATACGGTACGGAACCCTTCATGCGAGAGTCCAACTCGTACTTGGCTGATTTTTATTGGACTATGACGTGACTGTGACTATTTTGATAAAATATTTTAACCTTACACTTGACACTGGCAAATGCATAAACCATGCGACGCCAAAATAAAGAATACATTGGACTATGACATGACTGTGATTATTTTGATAAAATATTTTAACCTTACACTTGACACTGGCAAATGCATAAACCATGCGACGCCAAAATAAAGAGTACATGAGAACTGGCAAATGCATAAACCATGCGACGCCAAAATAAAGAATACATGAGTAAGAATGAGAGTGAGTGTAAAACATAGGCATAGGTGTCAAGTGTTTACTAAGTTTGTTAACTTATCGTGTTTGTAACTTACATAAAACGGCGGAGGTTTTCCATGAGGCGCCGAGATGGTGCACCTCGGCAGAGACTCCCACACACGCGCCGCGCTCGACTGCAGCCCGAGCGCGCTGCATTCCTCTAAAATAAAATTAAAATAGCTATTTTGTTCTACTACTTATAAATAAATTAAATAAATATTAAGGGACATCTTACACACGGTCTCTGACCCCAAACTAAGCAAAGCTTGTGATATGGCTGACAGAAACTGATATCCTACACATACATATTTTAAATACATACTTATATAAATAGTACCTAAATAACACCCAGACACAGAGCAAACACCTATGTACATCACATAAATGCTTGCCCTGGGTGGGGATCGAACCCACGTCTCTTTGATCCAGAAGTCAGGGTCACTAACCACTGAGCCAACGAGGCAGTCAAATTTATTAATTCAAAAGCCTATATTTACCTAGTAAGTCGTGCCTGGGTGGGTGTTGGTTTAATCTTGCCAACAGTCTCGAGAGTGCGTCTCCGCCGCGGCCGCACGCGCGCCACACTACTATCAGTTTTCGGAGCACTGCCAGCGCAGTGGGGTCTGACCATAACTCGTACCTGAATAAATAACATAATATCATTCAAAAGAGCAAAATCTTAACCAAATTACAATTTACTGAGCCTTGTAGTCCAGGGGATCGTTTTTAGGGTTCCGTACCCAAAGGGTAAAAACGGCACCCTATTAATAAGACTCCGCTACCCGTCTGTCTGTCTCCAGGCTGTATCTCACGAACCGCTATAGCTAGAAAGCTGAAATTATCACAGATGATGTATTTCTGTTGCCGCTATAACAACTAATACTAAAAATTAAAGGGGGCTCCCATACAATAAACCTGATTTTTTGCCGTTTTTCGCTCTGTATTAATAATCTAACAGGTAGATGCTTAAAATTTTCACAGAATATTTAGTATTAAATTCACTTTTATAATAAATAATAATAAAAAAAATATTTAAGGGGGGTCTCCCATACAATACGAAACCCTCCGTGCGCGAGTCCGACTCGTACTTGACCGATTATTTGAACTAGCTAGGAACGTATTGCCTAATTTTAAAATAATGATTTATATTTTAAATTGTAAGCCTCTTTACAGCCTGTGATTTGTACTTAGTAATTATTCGGGTTAAAGAACTTTATTTCTCAAAAGAAATTACAATTTCACTTACATGAGAAATTAATCTAGACTTATACAATATACATGTATGCTTCAACAATTAGTACTTATAATGTAAAAGGTATGTTCTATTATGTACATTTAATATAAACATGATTACTTATCTAAAAATAACTAAGTTGGTAGGTAGGTACCTACTAAATTTCAATCGTTCAAAGAAATCGTACATTTTTAACAAACAAAGCAGAGTAGGTCAAAAATGATATTATTATTTGGTCTACCCTATAGCGTAGTATTATTATATATTCTTTGCCTATAGTAAGATATAACCTTATTTACCTACATATTAATAATACAAATACGCCGCTGTCGGTCCTCGCATGCCGGCCGCCGGCCGCGGCTCCGAGCCGCGAGATAATACGAACCGAAGCCGAACTTACCCGAGCGCCGAGCGGTGGCGGCGGCGAGAATGCCACAGTGCGAAGCCTAAACAGTACAAACTTTTTGATTTTTATTTACCACTTAGAAGTTTTATGTCAGACAATGTATGGTTTTTTAATTTATTTTTAAAAACATTAAAAGAGCTTGCGTTCTTTATTTCCTTTGGTAGCTTGTTGTAAATTTGGACTCCTGCGTAAGTTATGCTTCGTTCACCATGAACCGTACGGACTCGTGGAAGTATGATGTGATCTTTTTTCCGACAATTTCTGGTGTGCGTTTGATGTTTTTTCGTAAACGTAATATTTTTTATGTGTACTTTTTTATCCAGAATTTTTCTAATAAATATGCATGTGCAATATTGATGTAATTGTTTTATATTCATAAATTTAGTTTCTTTGTATAGTTTTTCTGTTGGCGTTAGGTAGTCATAGTCGAATAATATTTTGATTAATTTGTTTTGGACAACTTGTAAGTCTTTAAGATTAGTTTTTGGAGCGTTGCCCCAAATTTCTATGAGATATAGAAGGTGTGGTTTCACTAACGAGTTATAGACCGTATGTCGAATTTGTCGGGGAAGACATCGCACCACTCCACGTAATGAGCCTACTAGTGACGATAATTTTGTGTGTATGTGGTCAATGTGTATGTTCCAGTTTAGGTGGCTGTCTAATCTCAAACCAAGATACTTTTCGCATTCTTTACGCTTAATTATTTCCTGCCCAACTGTAAGAGGCGAATGAGGAGGTATATTTTTGTTTTTTGATTTAAAGATGACATAACAAGTTTTTGCAGCATTTATAGTAAGCAAATTGCTATGAAACCATTGTTCCAATTTCGTTAGATCTTCTTGGGCTTTATTGATAATTTCATGTATGGACTTATCGAAATAAAAAAGGCAGGTATCATCTGCATATAGTGAGACGTTTCCGTGAAGCGGTATTTCGTGTATAGAGTTGATATAGATTAAAAATAATAACGGACCTAATATGGATCCCTGTGGAATTCCAAAAGATATATGGTGTGGACTACTCTTATAATCACCTATCTTGACTACCTGAAATCTATTTTCTAAATACGATTTTAGCATTTTAAAAGCAGTTCCCGTTACACCAATGCTTTTTAGTTTTTTTAAGAGGATGGTGTGACTAACCGTATCAAACGCCTTTTTCAAATCAATAAAGATGCCCATAGCTATTTTTTTTTCATCAATGTTGGTTTTCAATTTAGTTATTAAGTCTGCTGTTGCTGACAGTGTATTAGATTTTGATCTGAATCCGTATTGTTGTTCGAAAAGAAAGTTAATAGACGTTAAATATTTATCTAGCCGAGAATGAATGACTTTTTCAAAAATTTTGGATATAACTGGCAATACTGAAATTGGGCGATAGTTACTTGGATCAGTTTTGGCACCGGATTTATAGATGGGACTAACTTTAGCTATTTTCAATGTATCGGGAAATAGCCCTTCTGCAAGGCATGCGTTAATACAGTCAGTCAATTCATCTATCATTAACTCACTTATGCATTTTATGGCTTTCGTTGAAATCCCATCTACGCCTACACTGCAGTTGGAGTCCAACTCTTGGATTATTTTAATAATTTCTTCTTTTTGGCAGGGAATAAAAGTGTCTAGCTGGTGTGACTGTTGTATCGTAATACTCGGTGATGATGTTTGTTGGGGTATTTTAGGAATGGACTTAGCTAAAGATGCACCAATATTGGAGAAAAAGTGGTTAAAGGTTTCGCATATTTCATTGCCGTCAGTTATTGAACCTGAATCAGTTTCTAGCTTTGGAGGAGCGGCCTGAGATTTGGTATTATTATTAGAGAGAGTGTTTATTAACTTCCACATCTTCTTGGGATCTTTATTGCACTTTGAGAACTCGTTATGGTAGTATTTTTTCTTCGCTTTCTTAATTTTGCTGGTCGTTTCGTTTCTTTGTTTGTTAAATTGCTTTTTTAGTTCTTCGTTTTCCGGGTTTTGTTTCAGTTTGTGCCATAATTTATTCCTATTTCTGATTTGAGAAGTGACTTCTTTGCAAATCCAGTCTTGTTGGGGTAAATTTTGAATTTTAGTTTTGATAATTTTGCAGTCATTGATCTTGAGTTTAATATATTGTTACGAGATGGGTTCTTGGATAATCAGTTAAAACGCCGATTGTTCACTTTGCACTTTATTGCACAAAATCACAGTACACACGACACAATTGTTTCGCACAAACACGTCACACTGGCACTGAAATTCACACAACTAGTCACTTCACAATCACTGGTACCGCACTTGAACACGAGATGTTTTCACTCCGGTATAAAACGCGATAACTGCCTCGAACGAAAACCATCGCCCTATTTATATCGGAATAAGGGTTCTCTAGAAATCTGTAGAATATTCGGTGCCATTGTGACTGACAAAGTAAACAAGTGTAAAGTTCGAGAAACCCTATTGTTCTTAATTATTACGAAAACCACACAAAAAATCTAACAAACAACAAACAATAGACGCGACACAAAGGCCGGTGCCGCCTGAGTCATAAAACCATAAATCTTTAGATGTAAACAACTCGCCGCCCGTAATTTACCGCGCGCGGCGCGGTTTACTGCATAACACTACCTCCTCCCAAGACATGCTCGTCCCGAGCATCGTTGCTCCCGTGATATCGCGCCAATCGATCCACGTGAACTATCTTGGGGGCACCTCGATGTCCTTTCTGTATGCGGAACGTCACGTCGTTGATCTTGGTCACCACTCGGTACGGTCCATCCCATTTGGCTTGTAGCTTTGGAGACTTTCCTTTGCTGCGTATGGGATTGTGCAGCCATACCATCGAGCCTTCCTCGAACCCAGGATTGTTAGCCCTTCTGTCGTATCGAGTCTTCATTCTTTCAGATGCTTGCTGGCCATGCTCTCTAATGTGCTCATAGATGTCGTTCATCTTGTTCCGGAGGTCACTGGCGTACTCAGTTATGGGTTGTGGAGAATCCGGTGGAATGCCAGTTATTAAGTCGGCTGGTAGCCGTAATTCACGTCCAAAATTGGCAAAAGCGGGAGTGACATTTGTGCTCTCATGAACAGCACTTCGGTATGACAACAAAAATGGCTGGATATGCTTGTCCCAATCCCGTTGTTTGCTTCCGACTACTTTTGCCAGGTACCTCTCCAGAGTTTGGTTGAATCGCTCCACCATTCCATCTGATTGCGGGTGGTAAGACGTTGTCCTTGTTTTGTGTGCACCCATTAACCGGCACGTCTCTTGAAACAGCTGCGATTCAAAATTTCTTCCTTGGTCACTGTGGATTTCCAATGGTACTCCAAATCGACAGAATACTTCATGCACCAATTTGTCTGCTATCGTCGATGCCTCTTGGTTCGGAATTGCGAAGACTTCCGGCCACTTGGTGAAGTAATCCATGACGACAAGGAAGTACTTGTTGCCACTTTCACTCACAGGAAATGGTCCGGCCACATCCAGTGCGATTCGCTCCCATGGTGCTCCAACATTATACAGCTTTAATGCTCCTCTGCTGCGGGTATGCGGACCTTTCACTGATGCACAGCTCGTACATTTCCGTACCCAGTCTTCTACGTCATCTCTGCAGTTGATCCAGTAAAACCTTTCTCGAATTTTCAAGAGTGTCCGTTTCACACCCAGATGTCCTCCCGAAAACCCTTCGTGGTACAGCTTCAAAATTTCAGGTATCTTTGCTCTGGGTACAACCATTTGGAGATGGCATTGGTTGCCACGAGCATTTTCCCATTTTCGGCAAAGTACTCCCTCCTGAAGCACCAGACTATCCCATTGCGCCCAATAGCTCTTTGTCGTAACACTCATTGAAGCAATAGCACTCCAGTCTGGCTTAGGGGCATCTGATTCCATCCATTCAAGAATCGGCTTGATGTCGGCGTCTTCTTCTTGTGCAACCTGAAGGGTTTCTTTCCATTCGTCACCGATGTCAGCTTTGAGCATTCTGACGGGCACTGAATATTTCGACTCATGTCTTGAGCAATGCTTGCAGTCCTCTGAGCATGGCCTTCTTGACAGTGCGTCCGCGTTGCCATGAGATTTTCCACTGCGATGCTCCGTGGTGAAGTCAAACTCTTGTAGTTGCTCAATCCATCTTGCCACTTGGCCTTCGGGATCCTTAAACTGTAGTAGCCACTTAAGAGCAGCGTGGTCGGTCCTCAGATGGAATTTTCGCCCGAGCAGGTACTTGCTAAAATGTCGCAATGTCTTCACCACTGCAAGTAGCTCTTTTCTGGTCACACAGTAGTTCCTTTCCGGCTTGGACAGGGATTTGCTGAAATACGCAATCACCACTTCTTGGTCTCCTTTCCTTTGTGACAGTACTCCTCCAATGCCGGTGTTGCTGGCGTCAGTGTCCACGATGAACTCGTTCTCTGTGTCCGGGAAGCCAAGAATAGGCGTATTACAAAGTCGCTTCTTTAGCTCTTGAAAAGCTGCGTCGCAATTTTCATCCCAGAGGAAGGGTCGTTTTTCTTCAGTCAGTCTATGCAACGGCTTGGCTATGTCAGCAAAGTTCTTCACGAATCGCCTGTAGTAGGAGCATAAACCCAAAAATGCTCTAACTTCCGTCTTGTCTTTTGGCACAGGCCAATCCTTGACAGCACTCACTTTCCCTGGATCCGTCTGTACGCCAGCTTCGGAAATCACATGTCCCAGGAAATTCACTTGCCTTTTGAAGAAGGAACATTTCTTCGGACTCAGCTTGAGATTGGCTGCGCGAATCTTAGTCAATACTCGTTCCAGGTTTTGCAGATGGTCTTCGAAGGTTTTTCCCACAATTATGATGTCGTCCAAATAGACTAGGCATGCATCTCCAATCAGTCCCGCGAGCACTAACTCCATTAGTCTTTCGAACGTAGCGGGCGCGTTGCACAATCCAAACGGCATCACGTTGAATTGCCACAGGCCTTTTCCCGTCGAAAATGCGGTCTTCTCTTTATCTTTAGGATCTATTTCCACTTGCCAGTATCCGCTCTTTAAGTCCAGCGTAGTGAACCACTTCATACCTGTCAGTGTATCTAACGTGTCATCAATCCTCGGCAAAGGATAGCTGTCTTTCTTCGTTACGTCGTTGAGTCGTCGATAATCAACGCAGAACCGCATACTGCCATCCTTCTTTTTCACTAGAACCACTGGCGAACACCACGGACTGGATGAAGGTTCTATCACACCATTGCGTGCCATGTCTTCGATCATTGACTCAACTTCTTTTTCTCGAGCCACTGGTATCCTTCTTGGCCGCTGTCGAATCGGTGACACGCTTCCTGTATTTATTGTGTGCTTCACTAACCCAGTCTTCCCGTTGACAGCATCATCGAGAGCAAATATGTCGGAGTAGCGCTGCAGCATCTTCTTTGCCATCAGAAGTTCTTTTTCGGACAGGTCTTCACGGGAATCTTCCAATAGCGTTGACACGTTGAAACTCCCAGCGCAATTGTATTTCTCCTTTGGTTGTTCATGGCATCTTCGCATCCAGTCTACTTCTTCACAAGTACCAATTGGGGTTCCTCCTTTGATGAGTTGTTCCTCGTTACTTGTGTTGAGCACACGCACTACAGCAGTATTAGTAGTCCTCACCAGAGTTCGGGCCAATAACCATGGTTGATCACCTTCCAATGGTTCTATTAACACACATCGTCGTTGATGTTCCAACTTCGGCGGTAATCTAATTGCCACAATTGTTTCCGATCTAGGTGGAAGGACTGTTCTCTGCAGACAATTAACCTTTCCTGATATGGCGCCTTCCATGAAGATTTCTTCTCTTCCACACTTCAAGATTCCTTGGTTAACGTCAATCTCACAATGATGCTCTCGCATGAAGTCAAGACCCAGAATGCAATCGTCAACTATATCAGCCACGATGACCTTGTGTCGAAAAGTTTTCTCACCCAGCTTTAACTCCACCAGCTTCTCTCCTCGGACGGATACGTGCTGACCGGTCGCTGTCAGAAGTCGAACTGTTTTGCAGCTTTCGAAGTTCGGAAGAAAGCGCTTAGCCAATCGGGAACTGATGACAGTACGAGAGGCTCCAGTATCCAATGTCAGCTTGCAAGAAGTTCCATTGATGGCACCATTGATGATCAAGCTGTTCCCATCGTGAGCTTGTGAGACCAAAATCTTTGGGGCCTTTTCTAGACCGGCCAGCACCCGCCCCTTGGTCCTGGCGCTTACTCGTTTCCCTGCTGCTGTGTGGTTTCATGGTTTGTCTGTTCCAGTAGTGGTCGATCGTCCCTTGTTCGGCGTGGCTTCGGGCAACTTCGCCATAAATGGCCTCTCTCTTCACAGTTGTAGCATCTTGGGCCAAACCTCGTACGATGTGACGCTTCTTTAACTTCCCTTAAGTGTTGAACATCTCTCGCTGAATTTCGTACAGCTTCCACTTCCAAGGCTTGGGCCAAAGCTTCCTTTAGGGTTTTATGATGCCCGAGTTTCACTGCAGTTCTAACTTCGAAGTCTGCTATGCCGTTAGAAAATGCTTCCACCAAATGTTCGTCGTTGGGTAATGGTGCTGACTGATAGGCCTTCCGGAACAGTTTCTCCACTTCGACAGCCCACTGCTGAAGACTTTCGTTGCGACGTTGCACCCTGTTCTTTAACTGCGCTCTGTACACACGCTCTAGGTGTTCATCGCCGTAGCGACTCTCCAACATTTCCATTAATTTATCGTAGGTCACTTCCTTGCCCACAGCATCAAGAATACTCAGAGCTTCATCGCGAAGGCTCATGATGAGGGCGTTCTTGGCTTGGTCCTTGTTCCATCCATTGGTTTGAACGGCAGCGTCAAATTGAATTTTGTAGGCTGACCATGATGATGTCCCGTCGAAAGGCGTCACTTTAATCTTCTGTGAGGCTGGCGAGAAGGTTGTAGATGCAGTGGTTCCGCCTCCAGACTTGAAAACGTTGAGGGCTTTCCTCACATCGGCGATTTGTGCTTCCGCTTCAACAATACGGGATTCGTGCTCCTTTACGCTGGTATCAAGCTGCTTGACTGTGTCCTTGACCTCTTTTATTTCTTTGCCCAAAGTCGTCTGCAAGCTTGAAATCAGATCTTCTTTTTGGCGGTCCAATTTTTCTTCCAGCTGGCGAGTCTGCCTTTCATTGTTGCGGGCCTGTTCTTCCAGTAGACGAGCCTGTTCTTCCAGTAGGCGAGCCTGTTCTTCTTTGTTGCGATCAAACATCGACTGCATCATCGACATCATTGCAGCCATGTCAAATGCCGCAGGGGTAGCTGGTGCAGCAGCAGGTGCCACAGCAGGTGCTCCCGGGATCCTGGAGTCGTCATTGGTTGCCTCGGACTCGCTGCCTTCCATTAACAGCGAATTATTTCCGAAGCGTCGCTGGTCAACCTCCTCCTGGCGGCGCTCTTGCTCCTCTAGTCGGCGCGCTTCCTCCTGACGGCGCTGACTCCGTGTACGGGGCGTCTCGTCGTCGTACGGAGTAACCGGCATTTTCAATTATCCACCCTTCTGACACCAAATGTTACGAGATGGGTTCTTGGATAATCAGTTAAAACGCCGATTGTTCACTTTGCACTTTATTGCACAAAATCACAGTACACACGACACAATTGTTTCGCACAAACACGTCACACTGGCACTGAAATTCACACAACTAGTCACTTCACAATCACTGGTACCGCACTTGAACACGAGATGTTTTCACTCCGGTATAAAACGCGATAACTGCCTCGAACGAAAACCATCGCCCTATTTATATCGGAATAAGGGTTCTCTAGAAATCTGTAGAATATTCGGTGCCATTGTGACTGACAAAGTAAACAAGTGTAAAGTTCGAGAAACCCTATTGTTCTTAATTATTACGAAAACCACACAAAAAATCTAACAAACAACAAACAATAGACGCGACACAAAGGCCGGTGCCGCCTGAGTCATAAAACCATAAATCTTTAGATGTAAACAACTCGCCGCCCGTAATTTACCGCGCGCGGCGCGGTTTACTGCATAACAATATTTTTCCAAATTTTCGTAGCTGTTGTCGATTTTATCATAAGGTGCGTCTTTGGTAGTTCTGTACAGTTTATTGTAATCAACAGCTTCGTATTTTGTAGTTTTCTTTGGAGGAGGTTTATATCTCTTCATAGTTAATATTATTTGCCTATGGTCGGACATGGAAGAGTCTACCAAGGCCATATGTATACTCTTGTCTGTTAAGTTTGAAGACACATGGTCAAGGAGTGTTTTAGTTTTAATAGTTTTACGTGTACAATAGTTTTCGTCAATCTTGTTTATTACTTTATATCCGCATTCATTAAGCATTTCCTTGTATAGTTTGCTATTTCTGCCTTTTGTTAATAAATCAATGTTCATGTCACCAAAAACAATTGCTCGTTTTCTTCCAAATATTTGCTTGGAGTACAATTCTAAAAAATCTTTCAAGTTAGTTTTTCCTGGATAGTATATTGCACCAATATCTAATGAGTATTTTTCTAGGTGAATCCATAGAAAATGATTACCTGTTACGTAGATCTCTTCTTTCATTCCGTGGTTGAGATCATTGTGGACATAAATAGACACTCCACCTCCAATTTGGTCATTTCTTATATTATAATAGTGGGTATAGTTCGGGAGCTGATATCGAACAGCTTCTTCATTAGACTTTAACCATGTTTCGGTTAACACGATGACATGTACAGTATTTTTAAAAGTTTTTAGTATACACTTTAGCTCGTCAAACTTCCCTGGTGTGCGAATGCTTCTAACGTTAGCGTAGAAAAAATTTAAACCTGCTTGTGTTGTACAAAGATCTTCGTATGATGAGCTTAGTTCATAAGTAATTCTATCTTCAGCTTTTTGTACATTTAAATGGTTTTCTTGGTTGGATAGTTTTTTGGGCTTTCTTTTACAATTTTAGGTGTGCCTTTAATATATTTTATGGTGATATCTGCTTCGCCGTTTTGTTTACGTCTGGTTAGTTCTTGGCTCAATTCTTTCAGTAGCTTTTTTTCAGTAGGTGTTTGATCATGGTATATTTTAATATCGCCTTTGAGTTTATTTTTACTTCTCAGTATGTTTTTGGCATCCTCAGGACTTTCAAAGATTATCTTTAACGGACGAGCTTTTCCCTGTACATACATACCTAGTCGCTGGACTTTGATTATTTTCGTATTATCAGTCATCAACTCTTGTAGGATCTTTGAAGCTGAGTTTGTGTCCTGAGAATGACGCATAGATTCTTCGGCGTCACATGTCTCTGTTAATCCGACCATAATTATATTTTTGCTTCTTAGCATTCGCTCTTGAACCTCACTTATGATTTTTTCACCTTCAATTAGATGTGATTGTGTCGATGTGCCAGGTGCGGATTTTAGCGTTTCTATTTCAGCTTGAAGCATTTGAATTTTCGACTCACTAGCAGAGGTAGTATTTTTCAGCTGTGATATTTCTGCTTTCATAATTTTATGTTCAGCTAGTATTTTGTTAGTTGAGTTTTTGATTTCGTTAGTTTGTTCTTTTACGGCTGATATGTCATCTCGCATCGGCTTCAGATTATTATCTAAGGCAGATATCATTTCTAAGCGGAAAGAATTTAAGGTACGTATCAACATTTCATTACAGTTGCAATCATATTCTCTCTCTTTTCTCTTTCTCGGTTTCAGTTGAGTGTTCCGAATATCGGACTCTTCCTCCGAATTATCCGCTATTGAGAGGTCCGGTTGCGATTGCGAGTAAACTGGCCCGGCTGCAATGTTTTTGCGCTGTGGCTTATTTTGGTCGCTCATTTTTACGTGAAAGTGCAACACACAGCGAAGTTACGGCACAGGTGCGAAGAGTGTAGAAATATAGGTCGATTATTACCCGTTCCGTGGTGGGGTGTGCTGTCGCTGGCGCAGTGAAGAATCGGCGCGGGAGCTTCTTGAGCAGCCACAGAGGGTAAAATGTCACTCGCTAGGGTTACGCGATTTACTACAGTAAAATGTGTACTTTAGAACTCAATATCGACTGGTACTATTTATAGTTATTTTAGAAAAATGTATCGACACGTCTACTCCGTACGACTGTTGAAGCACATTGTGATTCTAGATTATTTGATTTTAGATATTAACATTATGTATACTTTTTAATGAATTTAATAATATTTTGTGATGATTTTTTTTTAAATGATACGGCATTTGTGTATCTTGTAAAAATAATAATATTAGTAAAATGTGAAAAAAAAATGTTAAACCGGACGAGTATATTATGGATCAATATTATGCAATATTTTTTGTAATAGTATTAGGTTCCATTAATAACAATAAAGTTATCTTATCTTATCTTATACGTAACTTTGACAGATTATATGGAAAATCTCTATGTTGTCTTTGGAAGTTGCGAATACAATTATCGTATACGACTAAACCACGCAGTTCAAATAACGATCAAAATTATCATTTGTCAACACATTGACCCAAAAAAGTCGAGCAAAGAGCACATCCGTAAGCATACTTTTCCCCAAGCTATTCAGGCCATCTTCAACCCCCTGTATCTTAGTTCTGGATTAAGCTAGACGTCTGAATATTTCATCAATTTCAAGTTCAAGTTTTCAGATTGTCAATGACTTTTTTGTATGGAACGCTGATATTTTTAGAGTTCTGTACCACAAGAGGCAAAAATGGAACCCTTTTAGGAGCAGTTTTTTGTCCGTCTGTGTGTCAAGATCTATTTCCAGAACGTGTGGAGGTATTGAGGTGAAATTAAAACTCCTTGATCAACTGGCTTGCGCAAGTACCCTCACCGTAGAAGACCCAAGGTTACCGACATAGCCCAGCGGATTGGCAGGCTGAAGTGGCAATGGGCAGGGTACATAGCGCGGAGGACTGATGACCGATGGGGTCGAAAAGTCCTCGAGTGGAGACCACGTACCGGCAAGCGCAGCGTAGGACGTCCACCTACAAGGTGGAAGGACGACCTCATTAAGACCGCAGGATCGCGCTGGATGCAAGCCGCTACCAACCGGTCTTGTTGGAGATCTTTAGGGGAGGCCTATGTCCAGCAGTGGACGTCATATGGCTGAAAGGAAGGAAGGAAGATATCCCTGACGTAATGGTCAAGTTTTTCTGTAGTGTTTTTCTATTGAAGAACAATAGATAGATTGATAAACTCTTTATTGCACACCAAGAAATAAACAAAAAGAAGAAACAAAGATACATAAACAGTGTAACAATAGGTTTCGAGAACCTTCATGTTGTTTACTTTGTCGACACAATGACGTCTATTAATTTGGGTAATGTCGAGATTATTCAAGAGAATTCGAGGTGACTTTAATTCTGTTATAAATAGACCGGCCGGCTCTGCACACACAGTATTGTGTTCACCTTCGGAGCGAATGCATCTCGTGTTCAGTGAATAGTGTGTGTAAATATCAGTGCCAGTGTGAAGTGTTTTGTGCGAACCAACTGCGTCGTGTTTTTGTGATTTTGTGAAGTGATGGTGTGCAATAAAATGCAGAGTGATTAATCGGCGTTTTAACTGATTATCCAAAAGCCCATCTCGTAACAATATTTACCCGTGTGAGTGGTGGGGAGGTTGCGCCAGTTGCGCGGCGCAGGTGAGCGCTATATCCCGCGCGCGCTGCAAGCCGAGACGTAGCGGCGCGAGGGGCAGGGCTTCCGTTATCAGCTCCGGTTTCGCTTCTAATGCCACGAGGTTCTGGAATGAGAAATATGACTTACATAATCATCATCATTTCTAGCAATCAGTGCAAAAAAATACTTAAGCAGTATAGTATTACGCGGCGGAAGTCAATACGGTTCAGAAATGACCGACGCCGCAGCCAATAGCATGCCAGCCAGCCGCCAGCCGACACGCCCCCCCTCGCGCGATGCCTCGCGTAGCCCTGCCCTGCCGCCTGCCTGAGAGGGGACGTGTATAAATGCCAGCCAGCCAGCCAGCAGACCTCATTATTGCTTGAAAAATAAAAGGATAAACTACCACTCTGAGTGTTTCGTCTTTTATCTCGTTATAATAGTTAAAAAAACAAACAAACAATAACACTTTATTAGACAACCACATTACATAAAGAATAAATTACAGGGACAAAGCAATGTAGGTTCCTAACTGGCGGCCTTATCGCTTTAAGCGATTTCTTCCAGGCAACCAAGTGCGGATAGAAAATAGAAGTTGACAAAAAACCTGGCCTTACAGAAAGAAGAAATTAACTCATAAACAAACACTTAACAAAAATAATACCTATATCTACCTAACACACATACCAATCAAGCCCCCCTTAAATACAAATTTTTAGATTTCTAGCTATAACGGTTCATGAGATACAGCCTGGTGACAGACGGACAGCGGAGTCTTAGTAATAGCACAGCCCGGACACTCCGCGATTTTTCATACAAAATCTGCTGTCTTACGCACACTAACACAGTACTTACTCACAGACAACACACATACGCACGGTCGCTACACGCGCATTTGTGTGCGGAACGTCTATGGCTGTCAGCGATCACCACAACGTGACGACATGCCGCGTGAGTGAGACAGTTGCGTACATAATTTGCAAAAATGAATATTAATCTAGTGCTTAAAATAGTATAACAATTACTTAATTTGGAAGCATATTAACAAAAAGTAACCGATCTACTTCTTTTGTAAGATAATAACAAGAGGAAGTTACCAAATAATGTAAAATAAGTTCCTATTATTTATCCTTAGGGAAACATTAAAATTTCTTGTTTTGTTACGTATCATTGATATTCAACCATACACAGTACAAGTGTTCCCTATTGTCACAGTCTAGGTAGTTTTTATTAGAAAATCCACCGGCCAGTGCAGCCCGCGCGCAGAGTGCACGATGCGGTACGTAGACGCGGGGTGGAAGTGAGGAAGACTCAAACGGGTGGGGGGTAACGAGTGGCCGTTCTATACGTAGTATTATTATATATTCTTTGGTAATAGGGTCCCGTTTTTTCCCTTTGGGTACGGAACCCTAAAAAGAAGTCGCCTAACTTTCATACCAATATTATTATTTTTTGAAATCACAGTATTTATGATATAAAATAGGAATAGGTCGAGGTCCAAGTAGTCCGGGGCGGACTACTAGTATAGCCATGTTAGTGGAATCTTGTCACAACAAATCGCTGCTAATTATAGAAATCGAATTTTCGATACAGAATGGTACTTCTGGTTTTTGAAGTGAAAAGGTAGCAGCGTTGTGAACTTTTTGTGATGGGTAAAAAATGTTAAACTCGCGTCAGGACACGTGACCTGATTGATCGAACATTCGTAAGACAGCGCAGGGCGCTTGCGCGAGTGTGCATGTGTGATATTGTAGTTCACCACATTAATGATACTACTTTATATTGTTACGCAGTAGGCCGCCGCGCCGCGCGCATTACGACGGCGAGTTGTTTACACCTAATCGCGAGATTTATGGTTTTATGACTCAGGCGGCACCGGTCTTTGTGTCGCGTCTATTGTGAGATTTTTTTGGTGTTTTCGTAATAATTGAAAACAATAGGGATTCTCGAACTTTACACTTGTTTACTTTGTCAATCACAATGGCACCGAATATTCTACAGATTTCTAGAGAACCCTTATTCCGATATAAATAGGGCGATGGTTTTCGTTCGTGGCTGTTATCGCGTTTTATACCGGAGCGAAAACATCTCGTGTTCAAGTGCGGTACCAGTGATTGTGAAGTGACTAGTTGTGTGAATATCAGTGCCAGTGTGAAGTGTTTGTGCGAACCAGTTGTGTCGTGTGTACTGTGATTTTGTGGAATAAAGTGCAAAGTGAACAATCGGCGTTTTAACTAATTATCCAAGAACCCATCTCGTAACAATATGTTTAATTTTTCACTTCTGCCGGCACTCACGGAGTGCAACCCGTTGTTTTTTTTTCAATTGTCTAGCTTATTACAGACCTTATCATCATCGTCTTCGATGGGCGGTGCGTCGGTCCTCTCGTCCCGTAATGCCGCGCTACACGCAGCCAACGTTGCGAATAACATCTGCACGCACGTCAGTGACGACGCATTCGCTTGTAGCGACGGAGATAGTCTGGAAACGTAGAGATTATAAATATAAAAGGTCAATTTCCTTATTACTAACTAGCGACCCGTCCCGGCTTTGCACAGGTGTATTATACATATAAACCTACCTATTTTTTTTTATTGATTTAATACACTCCACAGACTCCGGGGCCTGTGCTTTTTATGACATAATTTTTTTTTTCTGAGTTTAAACAATATTTCTTAAAACTAAAGGCTTCACAAGTGGATAAATTTAAACCTACCTCTTGAATCACTCTATCTATTAAAAAAAGCATGAAGTTTTCAAGATATGAGCATACATGGGGACAGACAGCGGGAAACGACCTTGTTTTATACTATGTAGTGATAGAGTCTGGCTAGTAAAAGTTGATACCGAAAAAGCGCGGCAAATTTAAAAAAATATCAGCATGTCAACCCTAAACTGAGATGGGACTACGTTTTCTCACTCGTACGACGTAGTATTGTTACCATTACCGCGATTCGGATTCTTCCAAATATTTGGGGATTCGCCAAAATTATTTTTTACATTTCAAGCTTTTATTTGCCGAGTAGGTTTTAATCACGTTAAATAATTTCTGTATTTTGATTACGTGATTATTTTAACTGAGGCTTTTGTGCATTGCCCTCTAAATGATTATCAACACTTACCTACTTATCAGCTACTTCAATACTATGAAGATTATTGAAGAGCATTCTAGGATATACTATGAATCATTTTGTAGACTTTAGTACATGACGTATATTGATAAAAAATGTTTTTAATACAATGTCGCTTAGGTACTTTCCGCTATAAATACACAAATTTAAGGGTAAATCCGCGGTAGTGGTATCACCGAGTGTTGTCATATAAAACGTTTGCGAAAAGTTCTAGTATCAACTTTCGCTAGCCAGACTCTAGTGATAGGTATGATGACTGGGTAAATAAATCATTATTATAAAAGACTACTTTGTTGGACTACTTTTTGGAAATCGTTTTAAATTATTCTTTAGTACATAATAAGCACACCACATTGACATTTCCGAGAGATCTACTGTATTAACAACGAAAATCAGTGTTAAAGAATAGATTTCCAAGATCCCGCCAAAAACGACATACTGTAATGGCGCTGGTCACACGGGTCACACGGCAGTAAATTAAGTCAATAGTTTATTTTCAATGTTGTTAAATAGCCTATTAGTCCGATTATTAAAGAATACTGGACACGTATTTTTAGGGTTCCGTACCTCAAAAGGAAAAAAAGGAACCCTTATAGGATCACTTTGTTGTCCGTCTGTCCGTCCGTCCGTCTGTCAAGACCCTTTTTCTCAGGAACGCGTGGAGGTATGAAGCTGAAATTTATATCAATTACTCAGGTCTACTGTCCCTTGAAGCTGTGAAAAAATCAAACTTCTAAGCCAACGCAATCAAAAGATACAGCCGTTTATGCCGCAAATTTTGAAACTCGCAAGTACTCGCAAGGGAATCAAAACCTAAAGGGTACTTCCAGTCGACCTAGAATCTTGAAATTTGGCATGAAGCAACGTTTTATAGCACACATAAAGGAAAAATTCCGAAAACCTTAAATTTTTAGTTACATTACAAAATATATATTTTTTAATAAATATAAACTTATTACTTTTTTTGTCGTAATGAACGAACTTTGTAAACCTTGCAGGTTTGTACGGAACCCTCGGTGCGCGAGTCCGACTCGCACTTGGCCGGTTTTTTCTTTTGTCGATCAAACAATAAATGACGGATATAAACCTTTTCAAAGTTTGTGAGTGGGGGCTCGTGACGTCACTAGTGCGACGTAGTCTGTACATTTGTATAGCACTAGTGACGTCACGCGGAACTTTAACGGGCTATATCTTCGTCAATCTTTGTTTCATTGACAAAATAAAAAATACGTGTTTAATTCTTTTTAAATCTATACTGTACTGTACCAGCCTTTTTAATAGTCCACTGCAGGACGTAGGCCTACCCACGAAGAGTGATTGGGCCATATCCACCACGCTGACCCAGTGCGGGTTGGTGGATTCACACACGCTATCGAATTTCTTCGACGGACGTATGCAGGTTGCCTCACGATGTTTTCCTTCACCGAAAAGCCAGTGGTGTAAAATTCCGTACATAAATTCCGAAGAACTCAATGGTACGGGACCGGGATTTGAACCCACGACCTCACGATTGTAAGGCCGGTGTTATTACCACTAGACCACCACGGCTTTTTAAATCTGTATGACGGACTAATTATATTTTTTAGTCGTCATGCTTATTAGTCCACATTACGAAAACCCCGGACAAGTGCGAGTCAGGCTCGCCCAGTGCCCATCGAGGGTTCCGAACAAAGCCATAAAATGGCACGAAAACCGAGAACTAAGTTGTTAAAACCTTAGGGCCTTATGGCAAAGCCAGTAATCGATAAACGGCTTTAACTTTTTTAGGGTTCCGTACCCAAAGGGTAAAATTTAAAATAATAATATTTAATTTCGTTCCTATTAATAACCAGTGTAAGGAAGATGTTTGAAATATTCACAGAATATTTAGTTAAATATTTACTTCAAAAATAAATATTTAACTAAAAATAAATTAATATTTAAGGGGGGCTCCCATACAAGTAACGTGATTTCTTGCTCGATATTAATAACGGCAAGAGGAAGATGCTCAAATATTTACAGAATATTAAGTTGTACATATATTCCTTTCAAAAGTAAATAATTAAATTAAAATGAAATCCATTAAGGGGTCTTCCATACGGTACAGAACCCTTCGTGCGCGAATCCGACTCGCACTTGGCCGATTATTTCCTTTCGAGGTCCTTTTCCTTTGACTGAGTCGAAGCTGCAGAGTCTCGAGCATCGACGTTGCGTAGCGTGTTTATCGGCCTTCTATCGGATACACTTCGGAGAGTGCGCCCAGGAGTTGCACAATCTGGTCCCACCTGCCCCTTTCTTCTATCGTACGGCTAGACAGACGCGACCAAAGCGCCACCCTTTTATGGTGGACATTCCGCGCGTTAGAACCAAGCGCTTCGAATCCTCATTCCTCATACGAACAGCCAGAATGTGGAACGCTTTGCCTGAGTCTGTCTTCCCGCTAGAGTACAATGTAGGTGTCTTCAAATCCCGAGTAAATAGGTATCTTCTAGGTAAGCGTGTTACATCCTAGACCGCATATCTGCTTAACATCAGGTAGTGTGTAGTCAAACGCAAACCTATTCGAAATAAAAAAAAAAAAAAAAAAGGTACAACATACACCAAAAAAAGCAAATTACAAAAGAAAAAAAATGACAAAACTTTACACATTGGTTAAATTAAACAGCGATTTTATCGCCCTTCATGGATAGACCTATGTTCCATCCAACCATCAGCCATGAGACGTCCACTGCTGGACATAGGCCTCCCCTATGAATTTCCAATAAGGCCGATTGGAAGCGGCCTGCATCCAGCGCATTCCTGCGATCTTTATTATATCATCATTCCACCTAGTCGGTGGACGTCCTACGCTGCGCTCGCTGGTTCGTGGTATCCATTCAAGAACTATACTGCCCCATCGGATATCCATTCTCCGACTGCCCATTGCCACTTTAAATTGCTGATCCGCTGGACTGTGTCGGTAACTTTGGTTCGTCTGCGGCTTTTCTCATTTCTGATTCGATCTCGCAGAGAGACTCCGAGCATAGCCCTCTCCAATCCTATGTTTTTTTTAATAGGCCAGTACAGTAGTAGTAGGAGTAGACTACTGACCTGCAGAGCGCAATTTTCAATTTGAGGCAGCTGTGATAGTAGTACTGTTGGAACGCTGGCGGTTGTCGCTGGAACGTCTCCGTTAACCTGGAAATATGTGTATTTAAGTCTTCGAGGAAATATCTACAGAGCCACAGTCCATAAGTGAAAGTAGTAAAAAAATGTCCGAGCACTGTCATACATAGCGACTTAGATATTTCCATTAAATAATTCACAATGACTCGTTTTCTCTAATCTCGACGTTATGTCATCTAATCAGTGCTTGTAACCGAGCACTTTGGCATCGCGCGGCGTTGTAGTCGGCTTGCAATTGCCTTACGACTAATTAAACAACCTACTACATAGCTTGGGCAGAGTTTTGCCTCGGACACTTTTTTTGCACGATTGTAACTATAGATATTTGCTAGATGATTTTAGTCTGTGAAAATATTTATGACTAGCTGATCCGGTGAACTTCATCTCGCCATCTGTCAACTGCCAATATAAATAAATAAATATTAGGGGACACCATACACACGGTCTCTGACCCCAAACTAAGCAAAGCTTGTGATATGGCTGCCAGAGATTGATATATTACATATATACATATTTTAAATTCATACTTAAATAACACCCAGACACAGAGCAAATACCTATGTTCATCACACAAATGCTTGCCCTGGGTGGGGATCGAACCCACGCCTCCTTGACCCAGAATTCAGGGTCACTAACCACTGAGCCACCGAGGCAGTCGATAATTTTGTGTTTGCATGCTCGATCAGAGTTGGATGTAGTGATACTAGATATAAGCGTTTTAAGACCAGTACCATGTACCTACCCTACATTCTTGCAATAAAAAATTTTTGGTTGCCTGTAAAGTCGGTATACGGGCGAAAGTTTTACGTGACAACGACTTTGAGACGAATGAGACGAATGAGAGCGAGTGAGAGGCACTTACGTGTCTCTCACTCGCTCTCATTGTGAGCGCATGAAGTGTGAGCGGAGCGTAACGCAGTTTCTTGAAGTGTCGCCCGGCAAACCAATTTATAAGACGTTGTCACGTCAAAATATGAAAATGAAAAATACATCTCTAATTATTTTTTGATAATCTATCTGACTAATTATAAGTATTTATCTTTATCTTACCTTTCATAAAGCGGTTCGATGATGTTGGGTTTGAGCGTCATTAAGATATCGAGGCAGTCGTATCCTGATACCATGGAATATTCCAGTAGAGTCGTCGCGTGTTGTATCGACAATGGCGTAGCTGAAAATTTAAAAATATTCTTCGAGCAAATATCTACAGAGCCACAGTCCCTGAGTGAATATAGTAAAAAACTGTCCGAGCGCCGTCATACATACCGACTTAGATATTTACATTAAACAATTCACAATGACCCGTTTTCTCGAATCTCTACGTTATGTCACCTAATTAGTGTTTGTACTCGTAACCAAACACTTTGGCATCGCGCGGCTTTGTAGTCGGCTTGGAATCGGTTTACGACTAACTAAAAAGCCTACCCACTACGTAGCTTGGGCAGGGTTTTAGCTCGGACCCTTTTTTTGCACGTTTGTGACTCTGTAGATATTTGCTCGAGGTTTTTATTAAAAACTATTTATTGACCAAGCGAAAGCGAAGATCTCCGTTTCAACACAGCGATTTTGCTTCTTTGGATTGGACTGGACAGACAGATTTGGAACTTGATACACAGGTTCTGTATATTAATAGTCTTTCTTTTTCGTCGGCAATAGGCCTGACCGGGTAAAGAACACATTATTATAATTATAGCCTAACCGCTAAACTCAGACTTCGCCTGCGCGGCTACGGGGGCGCGGGGGTAGACGACAAAGAGGACTGAGACAGGTGCGGGCGCCGGGGACCCTCTGCCCGCGCCTGTCTCAGTCCCCTGTGTCGTCTCCCCCGGCGCCCCTGTACCGCGCAGGCGAAGTCTGAGTTTAGCGGTTAGGCTATAGTCCGTGAGTTAGATTATCCAAAAATATTGGACAAATATTTCTTCTTTTGTTAATCAAACAACAAATGATGAAGATAAACCTTGTAAAAGTTTGGGAGTGGAGGTCGTGACGTCACCTCTCTTACAGAAGTCTATTACATTTGTATGGCACTTGTGACGTCACACGGAACTTTAACGGGCTATATCTTCATCAATTTTTGTTTAATTGACAAAAGAAAAAATACGTGCCTAATATTTCTTGTCTCATGTACGGCTGTGAAACCTGGACATTAATTCAAAAGGAGGAAAATAAGCTGTTAGTGGCGGAACGCAAGGTACTTAGGAAAATACTGGGACCTACTCGGCGCGAAGATGGCAGTCTGAGGATTCGCAAAAACCAAGAAGTAGAAGAGCTGGTGGCGGAGCCCAATATTATTGGTGAGATAAAATCCCATAGGCTCCGCTGGCTCGACCACTTGGAAAGAATGGGAGAGGATCGCGCCGTAAAAAGGGCTTACTTGGGACTGCCGAAGGGCCGAAGGCCCGTTGGCCGTTCAAAGTCCAGGTGGAAAGATGAAGTGGAAAAAGATCTTCGCAAGCTCGGGATGTCTGGCAAGAACTTGTCCAAGACAGAGTAGAGTGGCGACACGTAGTATCGGAGGCCAAGACACAATTTGGGTCGCTGCGCCAACATAGTAAGTAAGTAAGTAATATTTCTTGATAATCTATCTGGAGGACTAGTTATATTTTTTTAGTCATCATGCTTATTTTTGATAAGGAGAAATTTCCCTCAAAAAGGGTAATGTCGCTGTCGCGCTATTTTATCAGCCGACTTCTATAGATTTTGCAAGATTGTTTATCATCTAAATTTTAACGAGATTTGCATGTATGAACCAAATCGCTCAATTTGAATAAATATTTAGTGTATTTCCGCTCTGTCGTAGGCATGTAAGTTATGGGTACCTTTCAACAAACCAAATTAAATCACAAACAAAATTAGTAATTAATCATCTAACTGTATCATGGTTCGGCTATGGTTAGGTTAGGGAAAAAAATGCTAGGTTAGGGAAAAAAATGCTAGGTTAGGGAAAAAAATGCTAGGTTAGGAAAAAAAAAGCTAGGTTAGGGAAAAAATGCTAGGTTAGGGAAAAAAATGCTAGGTTAGGGAAAAAAATGCTAGGTTAGGAAAAAAAATGCTAGGTTAGGGAAAAAATGCTAGGTTAGGGAAAAAAATGCTAGGTTAGGGAAAAAAATGCTAGGTTAGGAAAAAAAGCTAGGTTAGGGAAAAAAATGCTAGGTTAGGAAAAAAAATGCTAGGTTAGGGAAAAAAATGCTAGGTTAGGGAAAAAAATGCTAGGTTAGGAAAAAAATGCTAGGTTAGGGAAAAAAATGCTAGGTTAGGAAAAAAAAGCTAGGTTAGGGAAAAAAATGCTAGGTTAGGGAAAAAAATGCTAGGTTAGGGAAAAAATGCTAGGTTAGGGAAAAAAATGCTAGGTTAGGGAAAAAAATGCTAGGTTAGGCTTAGGCATGTTTTAAAAAATTAATGAACCTGAACTAAAATTAGAATTAGAGATATAGCTTTATGAAGATTCAATAAACAGACGTGTCGCGAGGTCTACTATCTGGGGAACTACTAGTAAAACACTAAAATACTTACGTATATCCCCCCAAGGTTGCGGAAGCCTGTACACGTGTAGTTGCGCGTGTGTGTCCACGCACACTACTACACCTCCTAATGTTGATATTTCTACGTACGACACTGTAGCACATGGGGCCCCGGTCTAAAAATAAAATAAGATAATAGTAAAATTAAAAGTTTTAAAAATTCCCCGACACAAAATAAACTCTATATCACTTCAATAAGCCCGATTACAGAGGCACCATCGTAATTATATTAGCTAAATAGCATAGTTCTGTGTCTTTTTACCTTTAGGCATTCGATAGAGAGAACGCTTTTTACGTTGCTATTAAATTTACGCTGGCGCCTCTGTAATCGGGCTTAATATCATTGAAGTAACACGGTACCAAATTTTGAATCGATAGGACATATTGAAGGTATTCAGATCCCCTCATCAACTAGAAAAGAGCTGATGATCTTCAAACGGCTAAACAGATTTTCATGAAACATGGCTAAGAACACTCGGGATAAAATTATCCATGATACAGCTACAAAAAAAAAAAACTTGGTTGCCTGTAAAGTCGGTATACGGGCGAAAGTTTTACGTGACAACGACTTTGAGACGAATGAGACGAATGAGAGCTCAATGAGAGCGCTCTCATTGTGAGCGCATAACGTGAGCGGAGCGTAACGCAGTTTCTTGAAGTGTCACCCGGCAAACCAATATATAAGACGTTGTCACGTCAAAAATGCAAGCATTTTCTAAACCTGACATTTTGATATTACGTTACCATGGTGGTGTACAACAATACCCCAAGAGTCAGTGAGCTGGGTTCCGTAGCGTTTGGCGCGGGGATTTGTTTGAATTTGTTTTTATTATGTTAAAATGAATTATAAAGCGAGTTTAAGTTATGCTATTTGAAAAATGAATACTTTTCACACGTATTTCATAAAAACAAAGAGCAAGTTATAGTACATTATGATATAAGTGCGGTAAGTTGAAAATTACAGCCGAGGCGATATTGCTCTCCTCTGCTTCCTTATAGCAGAGGCTATAATCAGACTTCATACGACGTTTTATAACATATTTGCGAAGAAATTAATAAAACTCATACTTTGAGTGAAAGTCGTGCATCAGTCGAAGAAGCATTGTGCGTTTTACATTACATTACCGCACAAGTGCCGTAATGTCTCTCACTCTCTTAAGTGAAAGTAGGAGAAACGAGATCACAGAATTCAGCAGTCGGTAGCGGCGTGCTTTTACATTACAATAAAGCACAAGTGCGTAATGAAATACATTGCGATATTGAAATTGGTGTAATTACAGCCACTTTACGAGCAAATAATATGTTATAAAAGTGCTTTACGCGCTTGTTTTCATACCCTCCTGAAATGAATACGTGTTAATGTTACTTTGCTAAGTGTAAAATCAAAATATCAGGTTTTAGAAAACGCTTGCATTTCTTACGCTTACGCATTTTTTACGCTTACCGGTGGGCTATGTAATCAAGCCTTTTAAATTTTCAGGGCATTTCTACTCTCGTTAATTTCTACGGTTTCCTCTTCAATGGGTAGACAAAGGGGGAATGTCGGTTTGTCTTTTTGCTATGATAGGGTTGAGAACTGAAAATCTCCACCTTATCTCCACCTTTGTAGACAGCTCGTTAATTTCTACGGTTTCCTCTTCAATGGGTAGACAAAGGGGGAATGTCGGTTTGTCTTTTTGCTATGACAGGGTTGAGAACTGAAAATCTCCACCTTATCTCCACCTTTGTAGACAGCTCGTTAATTTCTACGGTTTCCTCTACAATGGGTAGACAAAGGGGGAATGTCGGTTTGTCTTTTTGCTATGACAGGGTTGAGAACTGAAAATCTCCACCTTATCTCCACCTTTGTAGACAGCTCGTTAATTTCTACGGTTTCCTCTTCAATGGGTAGACAAAGGGGGAATGACGGTTTGTCTTTTTGCTATGATAGGGTTGAGAACTGAAAATCTCCACCTTATCTCCACCTTTGTAGACAGCTCGTTAATTTCTACGGTTTCTCTTCAATGGGTAGACAAAGGGGGAATGTCGGTTTGTCTTTTTGCTATGACAGGGTTGAGAACTGAAAATCTCCACCTTATCTCCACCTTTGTAGACAGCTCGTTAATTTCTACGGTTTCCTCTTCAATGGGTAGACAAAGGGGGAATGTCGGTTTGTCTTTTTGCTATGACAGGGTTGAGAACTGAAAATCTCCACCTTATCTCCACCTTTGTAGACAGCTCGTTAATTTCTACGGTTTCCTCTTCAATGGGTAGACAAAGGGGGAATGACGGTTTGTCTTTTTGCTATGATAGGGTTGAGAACTGAAAATCTCCACCTTATCTCCACCTTTGTAGACAGCTCGTTAATTTCTACGATTTCCTCTTCAATGGGCAGACAAAGGGGGAATGACGGTTTGTCTTTTTGCTATGACAGGGTTGAGAACTGATAATCTCCACCTTTATAGAGAGTCGAATAAACTTACTGGTAGAGCTCCAGGGCCGTATTTAGGCTTCTTGGGGGGCGAAGACGCCGCTGCGGGGGCTTCGGTCGCCTGCCCCGGGGCGCCGCTCGTCACCACTTGACGACTGCACAACTGAAACGATTTTTTTAAATGGAATTTATATGTTGTACAGTTTCTTGAAAAAGCCGTGGTGGTCTAGTGGTAGTATCACCAGCCTTACAATCGTGAGGCCGTGGGTTCAAATCCCGGTCCCGTACCAATGAGTTCTCTGGAATTTATGTACGGGTTTTCACACCACTGGCTTTTCGGTGAAGGAAGACATCGTGAGGAAACCTGCACTGGGCCAAAGTGGTGAATTTGGCCCAATCACCCTTCGTGGGTAGGCCTACGTCCTGCAGTGGACTATTAAAAAGGCTGATACAGTACAGTTTCTTACCATGAGCTTTATTATGCTCAGAGGCTATGCTCGGAGTCTCTCTGCGAGATGAAAGCAGAAATGAGAAGATTCAAAAAGGAATCAAAATGATCGACCCAGCTCAGCCGATTGGTAAGTTAAAAGGGCAGTGGGCAGAGCACAGCAGAGAGAACTGACAAATATATCCATCTAGCCAACAAATATATCGCTCTAGGAGTGGCCAAAACCGCGTGTCCCGCGCCCAGCGGTAGCCTGCTCCCTGCCACGCACACTCCTGTTTATTTCACCGTTTAGAAGCTACACATACTATCCAACTTTCCCCTACAAAAAAAACACACTCTTTCCACCTATAAAAGCCACACAGTAAGGTTCACCCCTATAGAAGCCACTCGCACCTGTTTTTAGGGTTCCGTACCCAATGTCCGTCTGCCAGTCTGTCACCGGGCTGTATCTCATGAACCATGATAGCTAGGCAGCTGAAATTTTCACAGATGATGTATTTCTGTTGCCGCTATAACAACAAATACTAGAAACAGAATAAAATAAATGTTTAAGGGGGGCTCCCATACAACAAATCTGATTTTAGGAGTTTATTGCTCGCTATTAATAACGGCAAGAGGAATGGGGCTTCCATACGGTACGGAACCCTTCGTGCGCGAGTCCGACTCGCACTTGGCCGATTTTTTTCCCTTATAATAGCCACACACTCAGGTTTCCACTTATAAAAGCCATGCACTCAAGATTTTCCTCTAACGGACACACTCAGTTTTATCATTCATAATTATTTTTCGCAAAAAACAGCAACACCGACTTCACCCGTGTACAGAATTCGCGAATATTTCGCACGGATCGATGTTACATTTGTGACATTATTGTTGATTTATCAAAAATGGCTCAGCCGATTTTAATAAAATTTTAATGGGACCAATTTCGAAGTATACTCGTTCCAATAAAAAAAGAATTATTGAAATCGGACTACTACGAAAAAAGTTATACATAAAAATATATATATGTTACAGTCATAGTGATTAAATAGTTATTATACATAATGACTGGTCATTATGTATAATATCTACTCAATTTAGATAAAGTGATAATTGACACAAAATTAATCACATTAACTAGCTATTTTATATAATATCTTCGAAGACTTGGATAATGTAATAAAACAAACTCGTAATAAGGACAGATTGTCTCTGGCGCTTCGCCGGCCGCTGCCGCGGCACGCTCGCTTCGCTCGCTCGGCTCGCGCGTTGTTGTCACTGTTCAAACCTAACCTAACCTAGTAGGCAGATCAAGAGTCCAAGGAAAACTATTACTAGGTTAGGTTAGGTTTGAACAGTGACAACAACGCGCGAGCCGAGCGAGCGAAGCGAGCGTGCCGCGGCAGCGGCCGGCGAAGCGCCAGAGTCAATCTGTCCTTATTACGAGTTTGTTTTATTACATTATCCAAGTCTTCGAAGATATTATATAAAATAGCAGCGTTTTACCTGAAATAAAACGCATATTAAAATACTTACCTTACTGGAAGCTTTTATAATGAGAGAGCGTATCCCTTTCCGTCGAACAGCTAACGTTTTCAGTCCCTTTAAGCGTTGTAACCGGAAGCCTCCAGGTGGCGCCTCTGTAGCGATGCGCGCCATTTTATTTTCTAGGAAAAATGGCGTGCCTTTTGGCCTCATTGCGTTAATTTTTGTAATTTCCACCAGGCAGAAATTAAAAGTAAAGCTTCCAGTAAGGTAAGTATTTTAATATGCGTTTTATTTCAGGTAAAACGCTGCTATTAAATAACTTGACCGTTACTGGAAGCTTTTATAATGAGATTCTGTTTGTTATCGCCTGGTGGCGTCACCTGGAGTGGGGCTTTAAATTATAACTTATGATTATGTATTAGGTACGCCAATGTGATTACGCCAATGTGAGATCTATAGCTCGGGTGACAATTTAATTACTAATGATTTCAAATACATTAAGTTACTTTATAGTGAATAATGTCCAGAAAATATAAAATATAACTTAAATCCCATAAGAAAATGGACATCAAGAATCTTCCGGTCACTTAGGCCATTATCTTCAATAAACATGACCTATTTAGCAAGAGTACTTTTAATTTGCAAAATTAAATAAAAACAATAAACAACAACAAAGTGTTAACTTATAAATAATTTACAACATACGTAAAGCTTTAATATGTACATAAACCCATGAGGATTTTATAACAACGCGTTTTCGTTGTATTCATCGCATATCTACATGCATACTTGTACTTACGGTTAGGCTGGGTGGCTAACCCAATTGTCCGAGTTTCAAAGCCACCTGAAAGAATCTGACCTCGTAAACAGGTCCTATTGAGAAGGATTTGTTCGGTAATGATATTTACATTACATTATTGCAGTAATGCGATATGCATTCGTATTTTGCGTCATTACTAAGCAGAGAGTCCCACGCAATAGAATTGTTACTTTTAGAGTACCTCTCCATCGTGAGGAGCAGTGGATGGCTAGCTTAGACTGTGCCATTATTGCAAGAATGCGTTATGCATTCATATTTTGCATCATTGCTAAAGCAGGGAGTCCCACTCGATGGAACTGTTACTTTTCAAGTACCTCTCCCTCGTGATGGGGGTGGATGGCTTACTTAGCCTGTGCCATTCTTGCAAGGATGCGTTATGCATTCATATTTTGCATCATTGCTAAAGCAGGGAGTCCCACTGGATGGAACTGTTACTTTTCAAGTACCTCTCCCTCGTAATGGGCGGTGGATGGCTTACTTAGCCTGTGCCATTATTGCAAGGATGCGTTATGCATTCATATTTTGCGACATTACTAAAGCAGGGAGTTCCACGCGATGGAACTGTTGCATTTAGTGTACCTCTCCCCCGCGAGGGGCGGTAGGTGGCTTGCTTAGCCTGTGCCGTTCGACACGAGTCGATAATTTGGCAATAAATCTCGAAAGTTGATTTACTTCAGATTTTGACTTCATAGTAGTTATGTAGAAGCCAATTCAGTCAATATATAATTGAAAGAATATATATAAAAAATATAATATAAAAATGTCACTGACCCACTAAAAACAATGGTCAAACAATGGCAGCTAAAATAAAATCAAAGTAATTATGCAATTAAATGTCACGGTACAGTTATTGGTCTCGTACTTATACGTACAGGATACATGTGTACCTGTTAGTAAATCTCTATATATTTAATGGTCTTTAGCTTAAAGCTATCAGTTGGAGTTGCGCCTGAAGATTTCCAATTGTCATGCGAAGCAATAACGCGACTTTTAATAAAAGTTGTTTTAGCTGCGACTAACAATGTGTGAGAAATAGGTAGCTAAGTTCGTTCTAATACTAGTTTTGACAAACTCACTTGATTAATGACTCGCAAAAGAAAACAAAAACTAAGAAAGAACTCACAAAAAACACCACTGGCAAAAATAGCCCCTTGAATTTTTAATAACTCCCGGCTCGATCATCAAGTTGCGAATGTAGGATTGATCTGTACTTAACGATTAGTTTTATGTAAAGCAAATTAGTTAGGCTGCTTTTTACAATGATATTATTATGTTGGATTACAACATTCTCAAAAATTAAGTAATCTCATTAATTTTATACATTGCGTAGGCGCCGCCGCCGTAAAGTGCACCGTAACCTATGTACTTGCCAGAAATATTTATAATATTTTATAAATACTTAGCTAAACAAGATACATTAACTTTTGTGTTGACTACTATTCTCTTTTAGCTAATATTTGAGTTGATCTATCCAACACTGTGCTGTATTGTGGAAAAAAGAAGGTAGTAAGACCTGAGCTACCCTCCACACCATAAAAAGCTAGGGCTATCAGACGCGCATTTTTGTTTCAATCTATTTTTACTAACACTACATTCTTATTTTGTTTGTATTTAAGTAAATTAAAAAGTTTCAAAATAAAGTATAATTATGATAAATGGTCATTAATACAAAATAAAACATTAAAAGGGGTATTAGCCTGAGCCAAGATGGTAAACAAACTCGTCTTCACGTTTTCTTCCGTCCGACGGAAGATCACACAATCTAGCAGCAGTAGTATCTGGCCACTAATGCAACATACATTACTGCATGTATTAACACAAAGACATCAACATTCTTTATAATCACTTCATTGAAACTAGCGTGAGGATTAATTATTAAATTTTATATGAAAACTGGATACAACTCACGACTATATTTAATATTCTTCATAATTTCACTGTTTTCTCCTTAATTACAACTAAGTACGCCATTTCATGAAATATAAAAATCCTGCGGTTATAAACTAAACCTGACAGATTAGTCATGCGATTATGGTATCGCATCTGTTTGTCATTTTATTTCACTATACGAACTTTACAACACGTTTGTAGTCGCAGACACCATTGTTAGGTAGGCACTGCGTTTGTTAAGTGGTTCTGTTAAGTAATGTCAAAATAATGCAACCAGAAAGGATGCACCTTATTCTCTATTTTCTTAAAATAGAAAGACATTATATTACACAATATAAAGTAGGTAGGTAGATATGTTGTTGGGCCTTTAGTAGCTTTGCATTCTGGTATGCCGATATGTAATGTACTCAAATAATATCTACATTATATAAAATGACATTCATTTTAAAATAGTGAACTTAAACACTGCTAACATAGTAGAAATAGGGGGTATGGATTAAGTAAAAAATAAATATCGCATTGACAGTTTAAATATCTATTAGTCTTACACGGTTTTTGTTATATGCGAAAAACAAAGAGTATGTGGGTAACTAACTTTCCTAGTGACGTTTATCTATTAATTTATGTTTTTCCTATATCGGTATGAGCAAACATGTTCACGATTGCTATCCTTGCGGATAAGACATGCTAATTTTCTCCAAATAGTTTCGATTTTAGTAGATACACAACATAGTACTGCTCAAGCAAGTCTTGCTATCTCCTTAACAGGGTACTTGCATAATTGCACCTTGAATGGTTTTCTTTCCCGAAAATGTGAAGAGATTCAATAGAATTTAAATAGATGCGAGCTGTGTACATGTTTCTTTAATATTATTATGTTGTTACCATTTACAGACTTCCTACAAAGAACAGTCTGATTTTTCTTATGGTATATTTAATTAATGTATTTTAATGATAGTGCCCCATTTTACGCAAACCCTTACATATTTTATTATTTTTGGGTATGCTACAAATTACTTACTGCTTTGGTTTGAGAATACTCTCGGAATACTCGGTAGAAAATCACTACGTTTTTCAGTGATTTATTACAAGCTTGCGAATGCTTGATAGTGATATAATTCATTATTAGGATTGCAATTATTGGAGTTGGAATCGCATGAATTATGTTTATTCAATTTTTCCCAACGAAGCTAACAGAATAGAAGCCACTGGTATTGTAGCTACTAGTATGGAAAACCGGCGAGGGTTTTAGTAAAAATCATACTCTTAGCTTATTAAGTTGAACATCGTGAATATCTTAAAAATGTACAAAAAGGGTATCTACATCGTAATGGCATATACATCGTAATTTTACATAGGGAGGAGGCGAGGGTAGCACATTATGATTATGTTCTGCGATGATAGCATATTATAATTATGTGAAAAACACATTCCTGCGACGATAGTATGCAAAGACCCGACTATGTACAGTAGCTCAAATCATCCATTAAAATAAGGTCAACCGCATTGAATGCTTAATTTGAATAGAATTTCATATTTTCTATGAAAGAAAATTAGGAATTTCATTTTCCAATACTAATAACGCAAATAATTGAATACTGTACAAGGTAGTGGCCGAAACTAGACAAATGTTTGTTACGATTTGTGGAAGTACATTTACACTCTACTTACAGTTTTTAAATTCTTTGCATAAATGATGTAAAATTCACCCCGCGAGAGTGGCATGTACTCGTATCACAATAAGCACTGACCCCATGAGGATAGTTAATTAATATGATGTAAAAGTGCATTGTACACTTTCCAAGTAGTGAATTTCACAAAAAGCACTGACTCCATGAGGGTAGTTAATTGATGATGTGCATAAATCCGGTAGGTGCGCTAACCTGTTCGTTTATAATTTTATCGATTTTATCATTATATGATCGGTAACAACATGTTCATATCAAGCACACGCCACTGATATCAGGTAGCTTGATCCGTTCATAAGAAGGTATTAGAAATACCGACCCCACGAGGGTGGTTCACGTGCATTGAAGCATGGTAACGTTGCTTCTTCCATACTGTTATACATGGTTTTGTCAAACAATTTGCTAAAAATAATCAGAAGGTAGTTTCTGAAAAATACATTTACCCTAAAACGGCGGTATTTGTAATATCACGTATATTTCGAGTCGAAAGAACAAATAAGTTGCTCGCAAATAGGCGCTTAGGTACTCAGTAAGCTCTATTTTCTTAAAATTAAGATGATAGTCAGCATGCAGCGGCAGATTCCCAGTGGAACCATTTTAAAGACCTTGTTAATGACACCTTGACGGAGCTGCGTAGAGCACAAAGGCCAGATCCGAAGAAATCGACTTGGATTTCAGACCGTACGTGGGAGCTCACGCAGCGTAGGAAAGACCTAAAAATCAAGGGATTGCAGAATCCTGAGGTGAGGAGAGAATACGATCGTCTCTGTAAAACCATTGATGCATGTTGCAAAGAAGACAAAAACAGTTACATCAATGATATATGCCAAGACATTGAAAACCACTCCCTCAAATATCAAACTGCTGACCTCTTTAAGAAAGTTCGGCTGCTTACCAAGAAGTTCAAACCTAAATCATGGGTGATCGAAGATGCCGATGGTCGACTCTTGCACCAGCTCGACGAAATCGCAGAAAGATGGCGAACATACTGCGGAGAATTGTATGTGGACCCCACACAGAGTGCACGTAGCGGCTTCGCATTCAACAGTGACCTGGACAGGGAACCTGACATTCTTCGTTCCGAGATCGTCGCGGCACTTGGCGCCCTCAAGACTAAAAAAGCACCGGGTTCTGATGCGATATCAGCTGAGGTTCTAAAGGCCTTAGGTGATAGAGGTGTCGATGTGTTACATACCATCTGCAATAAGGTTTGGGCTAGTGGTGAGTGGCCGAAAGACTGGACGAAGTCGATTATTCTACCGCTCCACAAGAAGGGCTCGACTAAACAATGCGACAACTATCGCACCTTAGCCATCATATCCCATGCAAGCAAAGTCCTGCTCCATATCCTTAACAACCGTATCCGCCACTATCTGGATCAGCAAATTCCTCAGGAGCAGGCCGGTTTTGTTAAGGGTAAGGGCACACGTGAACAAATACTCAATGTAAGACAGCTAATTGAGAAAGCTTACGAGTATAATGTGCCGGTTATCTTGTGTTTTGTGGACTACAGCAAAGCGTTTGACTGCGTTAGCTGGGACTGCTTGTGGGAGGTTCTCACTGCATTAGGCGTACCGAGGCATCTGACAGCGATACTTCAAGCTCTTTGCCATAGTAGTGAGGGTGTGGTCAGGGTTGATGAAGTGGAGTCACAGCCTTTCTGTTTTGGCAAAGGTGTTCGTCAGGGCTGCATTGCGTCTCCCATCTTATTCAATGCATATGGAGAGGTTATAATGCGTCATACGTGTGACAACTGGGATGGAGGCGTGAGCATAGGCGGTGTCAAAATTACAAACCTCCGCTACGCTGATGACACGACACTTCTAGCTGCAGACGAATCTGAAATGGTTAATCTACTTAATAGAATGGAGCAGATCAGTAACAACCTAGGGCTCTCTATTAACCGGTCTAAGACAAAAGTCATGGTAGTAGATCGAGCGAAGGTACTGAACTTCAGTGGAATACCCAATTTAGAAACTGTCGACGATTTCCTCTATCTTGGCTCCAACATCAGTAGCAATGGCTCCTGCGAGCGTGATGTCCGAAGACGTATCGGGATGGCGAAGAATGCTATGTCTCAGCTCGATAAGATCTGGAAGAATAGAGGGATAAGTCTGAAAACGAAGATGAGACTAGTCCAGACTCTGGTCTTCTCTATTTTTCTTTATGGCGCGGAGACCTGGACCCTAAAAGCAGCGGACCGTAGAAGAATTGATGCTTTTGAGATGTGGTGCTGGAGGAAGATGCTTAGAATACCATGGACAGCTCATCGGACCAACGTATCAATTCTTAAACAGCTCAGGGTCACGGATAGACTCTCGACCATCTGCCTTAGACGTGTTCTTGAGTATTTTGGCCATATAGCTAGGAAGGACGGAGACAACTTAGAAAAGCTAATGGTTACGGGGAAAGTCGACGGCAGGCGGTCACGAGGTCGGAGCCCGATGCGTTGGTCCGATCAGATCCGCACCACGCTGGACACGTCAGTTTACGAGGCGCTCCACGCCGCCGAGGATAGAGGTCGATGGCGCAGGATTGTTAAAGAGAAGCTTTTGGGAGGTGGTGGTCACGACCCTCAGACATGAGGAATTCGACTCAAGGAGGAGGACTCAGTAAGCTCAATAGAAAACAGCGAGACAACCATTCATTAACTCGTTATTTTCCAACACGTGTTGAAAGTATTTGCTCATTTTCTAACGAATAAAATGAAATCTAAACGCATCAAATATAACTTTGCACAAAATTTTATCAACTGAGATAAAGTTCTGATCACTTTAGAAACTCTTAGGTAAAATAAGATTAAAAATCGTAAGGTGGGTGCTATTTATCGGCTATCGTTGCCGTATATTTTTCCCAGGTTGCTTGATACTAGGTTAAGGAAACCTAGGTATATCTTACGGTGCCGAATATATGAACACTGCAGTGTTAAACTGCCGTATAAATAAAATTCTGCTGCAATATAAGCTTAAAGAAGTTCTACTAAGAATCCAAATTTCGCTCACCCATTTTCATCGATAGATTTGTCCATCTGGTTGGAAACGTTCAGCACGCTTACCCGCTGCCGAAGCTCTGCTTAGCTGACATCACACGTCTTTGACCGCTTGAAGCAGTCGCGTTCATCTATTTTTTAAAGGAAATTTATTAAACAGGGATGAAAACAATTGTATAGGGCGACCGATTGCCCTATTTGAAGCACTTTTGGTTAAAACCCATTAGGCTTTGCTGAAAATTTTGTAAACGAACGGTAAAAACCGTTAAAAAATTATTTATTGAGAAAATGCTATGCCACACTGGTTTTCAAACCTTGGGCACAGTAAATTTCTTTAAAAAATCCATTTTTAGAGAAATAGATATAATAATATGTGGGAACTTACTGCGCAGGTACTTATACTTAGCTCCGTTATTTCTTGGAAACAACGTGTTCATTTCGATGATGAGCACCACCACATATTCACTGAGTTTAATCGGTATATTAGTTATAGATCCTAATTTCATAAAAAATAAACTGTGCAACAGGCCGGGAGCTAGCTAGAGCTGCCCGGAGCTGTTGCTTCGACGAAAAATTCAACGCCAATGAGGCCAAAAGGCACGCCATTTTTCCTAGAAAATAAAATGGCGCGCATCGCTACAGAGGCGCCACCTGGAGGCTTCCGGTTACAACGCTTAAAGGGACTGAAAACGTTAGCTGTTCGACGGAAAGGGATACGCTCTCTCATTATAAAAGCTTCCAGTAACGGTCAAGTTATTTAATAGCTAGTTAATGTCATTAATTTTGTGTCAATTATCACTTTATCTAAATTGAGTAGATATTAGATATAACGGCTAGACAGTATATATAATATCCAGATTTATTACTTTGGCTGTAACATATATATAAATACGCGTCGAATTGAGTACCTCCTCCGGTTGGTTCGTCGGTCAAAAAGCCACATTACTAAATTCTGAAAATAAAATTCGTAAATCCTTTCGATTAGATAAGATATAAATAACTCACCAGATGATGTGTATCTCTAGCCAACAGATGTATACCTCTAGGAGTGGCCATCACCGCGTGTCCGGCGCCCAGCGGTAGCCTGCTCCCTGCCACGCACACTCCCGTTTCCCCCTCCAAAGGCCACATGCCTGTCTTTTGCCACACCTCATATGGAAAAGAAAACATTTAAATAAATGCAAGTGGAATCCCTCCGCGCGGAAGAAGTAAAACTTCGACCCAACAGTGCTTTTCCCCTCCATGGAAACGTTAAACGTTTAACGCAATCTTGTTGGAAGTCGCATTAGAAGTTTCACTTCAATAACTAGCTGACCCGGCGAACTTTGTTTCACGCAATATCTTTATAAATAATAATCTATGTGTTATTCTGATGTATAAGCGTTACTATTGCAAAGTTACATCTCAATCTGGGTCCTTACTGTGTAAGCGCTCTGACGTTCGGCTTCGCTTTCCCTCCCGCTCGCTCTCGTGGCGTGAGTAACTGGCGCGAGCAGGAGAAAAGGTGAAGCCGAACAGAGCGCTTACGCAGTAAGGACCCTGTTCAGTAGTTTTTGCGTGAAAGAGGAACAAACATCCATAAACATAATACAAACTTTCGCGTTTATTAAAGGAGGAGGTTCTATGTTCGTCTGTATGTTCCTTACCCTCTACTTCCTACTATAGTCAAACCGCTAAACTCAGACATCGCCTGCGCGGTACAGGGGCGCCGGGGGAGACGACACAGGGGACTGAGACAGGCGCGGGCAGCGGGTCCCCGGCGCCCGCACCTGTCTCAGTCCCCTGTGTCGTCTCCCCCGGCGCACCTGTACCGCGCAGGCGATGTCTGAGTTTAGCGGTTTGACTATAATGTTATATTATTTAGTGTAAAAGTTACAAGAAAATGTAATTGAAAGAAAAAATTCGCACGGGCAGCTAGTCATAGATAAAATCTAATTAGTATGATCATGTTTGAACGGGTTACGGAAATATAAATAAAAGAGAAACATACAACGGTGTTGAAGGTCTCAGATGGTGGTTTCGGCCCGCCGCCCGGCGTCGTGCTGCCTTGGAGCGGCCCTGTAATACATATAAAACGTTATACATGGTTATAGGTATTAAACGCAAAACCTTTTACGCACTCACACACCATCACACGCGCACATGCACTCACACACACACTATGTGCGCGTGCGCGCGCACACACACACACACACACACACACTAACGCAAATGTTTTTTTTGTATTGTAAAGCGACGTTTTGGTTTGTTTGTACTTGCACTTGACCCATCTGGAAGACACTGCCTTTTGCAACACAGTTTTAAACTAACGCAAAAGGCAGAGCTACGTACTTAAAATTGTGTACCTAGTGTAAGTTTTTGCAATAAAAATTTATCTTTATCTTATCTTATCTTTCTACGAGGGTCAAACTGAAAGTTCTTAGAACTGGCCACTTATAAACAATATAATAAAAAAATAATTCTATAATTTGAAAATAGAACTCTTTGCCAATATTACTGAGTATATACTTCATTCATTTGTCATTTGTTTTACGATTTGGCGGCAAATTGAAAATTGTCTGTGTCACGTCAACATGAATTTAACACGAGAAAATTTTCGTGCAATGATTTTTTATGACTTTCGATGTCATTTAAGTCAACAAGAAAGTTATGATAGACTACGATTGGCCTTTCACGATGAAGCCCCATCTCGTGCGACTGTTTACAACTGGTTTAATGAGTTTAAACGTGGTCGCACTAATCTCACTGATGATTTACGTGAGGGACGGCCTTCTACGGCGACGACTGAAGATAACATCTGTGTTGTGCGGCGTATGATAGAGACTGACAAAAGAGTGACCTATCAGCAGATTCGGACAAGCTTAGGCATCGGTATGAGTCAAGTGCACAAAATCCTACACGAACATTTAGCGGTCAGGAAGCTTTGCGCCCGGTGGATACCTCATAATTTGACTGAGGCTCAAAAACTCCATCGTGTGGATTGGTGCCGTAAAATGATTGAAAGATTTAACGGAGGTGACTCAAATGCTGTGTTCGACATACTAACAGGTGACGAAAGCTGGATTTACTGTTATGATCCTGAAACCAAAAGACAATCTGCTCAGTGGGTGTTTCCTTTCGAGGAGTTGCCAACTAAAGTGAAGAGAGATCGAAGTGCGGGGAAAAAAATGGTGGCCTCGTTCTTTGGAAGGATAGGTCATTTCGCGACAATTGTGTTAGAGGATCAAAAAACAGTTTCTGCAGAATGGTACACTACCAATTGTTTGCCACTTGTCTTGGAAAAAGTTCGAGAGAAACGACCTCGCAGTAGGATCCTCCTTCACCACGACAACGCCTCATCGCACACCGCCAAGCGAACGATCGACTATTTGGCGACATCAAACGTTGAATTACTGGGTCACCCGCCGTATAGCCCCGACCTCGCGCCTTGTGATTTTTATTTATTTTCAAAAATTAAAGAAAAACTTAAAGGAAAGCGGTTTATGAATGCTGAAGAAGCGGTGGCTGCGTATCGCGATGCCATTGAAGAGACCCCTAAGGACGAGTGGGCAAAGTGCTTTTCCCAGTGGTTCCATCGCATGCAGCGGTGTATTGACGTGAATGGACAATATTTTGAAAAGATATAATAAAACTAATAACTGGCTAATGTAATCAGTTTTTGATTTTCTAAGAACTTTCAGTTTGACCCTCGTAGTACGACTTTTGAAAATTCGTAAAAATAAAATTCGCTTCTCCATATTCATTTTTATATACAGAGTCATATAGATATTAAACGCAAAACCTTTTAAGGGCGAGTCTAGTTCAATAAAATTTCAAACTTTATGAGTTTATAGACCACGTCAAAAACTTTTCCTGAAAATTATTTTGAGCACTGTGGGATCAGAAATTTTAGAGTTATAAAGGAAAATTGAAATTTTTAAACATGCACATAGCTCAGAGGTCATTGACCTCACAAACATATTACATACTCGATTACGTTTTTATAATAGTCAACCATCTCATGACATCGTAAAAATTGTTTTTTTTATCATCATCATAATCATCGTCATCTACGGAAGCTTATCATACGCGTGTCTCGACACGCACTTGACAACTTATTTGATTTCGATTATGGAAACCAACGTGATTTTAGCACATTATTATTGTTATGCAGTAGGCCGCGCGCGGTAATTACGGGCGGCGAGTTGTTTACCTAATCGCGAGATTTATGGTTTTATGACTCAGGCGGCACCGGCCTTTGTGTCCGCCCTTTTGTGTGATTTTTTTGTCTTTGTTTTGATAACTTTGTAACAATAGGGATTCTCGAACTTTACACTTGTTTACTTTGTCAGTCACAATGACACCGAATATTCTAGAGATTTCTAGAGAACCCTTATTCCGATATAAATAGGGCGATGGTTTTCGTTCGGGGCAGTTATCGCGTTTAATACCGGAGCGAAAACATCTCGTGTTCAAGTGCGGTACCAGTGATTGTGAAGTGACTAGTTGTGTGAATATCAGTGCCAGTGTGAAGTGTTGTGCGAACCAGTTGTGTCGTGTGTACTGTGATTTTGTGCAATAAAGTGCAAAGTGAACAATTGGCGTTTTAACTAATTATCCAAGAACCCATCTTGTAACATTTATTAAAGAAAGTCCAGCCTTAAAAAAGATAGACAAAATGAGGTCAAAACTTGAGTAAATACCTTCTACTCAGTAATACGTGATAAAAACCTGTGCTTTATTTTGGTGACATTTTTTTGTTAAGTTTATTATATAATAAACTCCTTAAAATATAATACATACCTTTACACAGCAGTTTGTGCACGGGATGCGCCCTTTCCGTACATTTCCACATAGTGAGGGTAGTTCCCGCGATCAGGAGAGAATCGGTGTCTTCGCGCAACGCCCACGATATCGATACTGCAATTATAAATATATCTATATCTATTTCGTTAGAAAATTAATTATTATGAAAAACTTTTTAATAATATAATAATTTTTCGCAACAAATGGCTAAACCGCCTTCCATCGTGTACAAAATTCGAACATTTCGCTCAAATTGTTTCCATTATTGTTGGTTTATCAAAAACGGCTCAGCCGATTTCTATAAAATTTAAATGGGACTACCTCGGAAGTATACCCTTTTGAACTAAAAAAAAAATTTCGATTCGGTTCACAATCGGCAGAATTATCGATGTAAATACACAAAAAAAAAAAAAACATACAAACGAACATAGAACCTCCTCCTTTTTGCAAGTCGGTTAAAAATACAAGCTTTTGAGATCCTGGATATCATGTAGCAGCAATGCCAGCCAAGACAGGTAAAACGAGTCCAAACACGACGGGTCTATCTTGTTTAGTACAGGAGTTCCTATGGCCACCTTCCGATTCCATCATCAGATCAGCTCCATGGCACCATATTATTGCATTGTCACGCGATATACATATGCGTACCAAATTCCAGCTCAATCGGAAACCGGGAAGTTGGTCAAATTTAACTTGCAAGATTCCACCCGAACTTACATACATACATAGGTACATCCATTGCAAGTTAAATAAAAGCTTGTAAAAAATATTAGACAGGTATCATTTCTTTTATCAATTAAACAAAAATTGATGAAGATATAGCCCGTAAAAGTTCCGCGTAACTTCCTCGTTCTAAGGCATGATGACTGGATAAAAAAACATTGTTATAATTAAACAGTGTCTCCAATTAAATAGGGCATAACTCGAGTTATGCCCTTTTGTTTTTATTACACCATTGTAATCTACGTGTCGTGTTACATAACTTATCAAAAAGACATAACTGTAAGTGAACCCTAACCTAGGTTTTAGGGTTGCGTACTCAAAGGGTAAAAACGGGACCCTATTACTAAGACTCCTATATCCGTCTGTCCATCTGTCTGTCTGTCACCAGGCTGTATCTCATAAACCGTTATAGCTAGAAAGCTGAAATTTTTACAGTTGATGCATTTCTGTTGCCGCTATAACAACAAATACTGAAAACAGAACAAAATAATTCTTTAAGGGGGGCTCCCGTACAACAAACGTGTTTTTTTTAGGAGATTTTTGCTCGTTATTAATAACGGCAAGAGAAATGGGGCTAAGGAGGCACCAACACGGTACGGAACCCTTCGTGCGCGAGACCGGCAGATTAGCAGATTATTTCAATTATTTCAAAGGCTTAAACTCGTCGTTCGAAAGGGCACATCGACAGTTGTCAAGTCAATTTTACAACTTAATCGGCACAACTACAATAAATCCCCAAAAATACTATCAGACAAAATGGCACAACTCATGTTAGCTGACAGCGTTCTGAAGGAAAATGGGAATAAATGCAATTAATCCATTTTGTAATAATGTCTAAAGGGCACAACTTAAGGGTTTGCTTATCATATTCATCGGAGAAAAATGTCTCAAGAAAAAGTTTGTAAAAATGACTTCAAGACAAATTTTGATGAAAGTCACGTTGTTTCTTTACAATTTAAATGGAAAATATTTAAATGAAATATATTCCGTAGCTAAAGTTACCCCTAACAAGCTTTGTTAACAAGGGCACAACTCGAGAAAATCTAAAAAATATCGTTAGAGTATACATACAGACTGTAACAAACCTCAGATGGTTTGATCGTCCACATCTGAGTAATTAGGCATAGGAGGAAGGCATTCTTGTAGATCAGAAGTCTCTTACATGAAGTTATAATTCTTTCTTATATTATCTAAAGAAACTTTCCATTCAAATGATTTACAAACAAGCAGGAAAATAAATACATTTTAGAAAAGCAACAGAACTTCAATCTAGGTATGAAAACTCTTTGCAGAACTTGAGAATTTAAAATAAGAGAAAAAAAAAGAACAGAGAATTTGACGGGACTGACAACAGGGACTTCACTTGGAAAAGTTGTAGAAATATGTTGTAATTTTCTAGATTTTAGGTAATATTTAACTTGGTGCCGCAAATTCTTGAAGGGAAAAGCAGAGAAGAGTTTACTAACTAGGAGAATTTTGTTCCTGGTCTAAAAAGTGGAAGTTGGAAGAAAGTTGTTTTCGATCAAAGGACGGATGTTCCTAGAGGATTTGGTTTCGTATAAACGTATCTATTTAATAGATAAGTCTCACTGTAGATATAGAATATGTTCTGCGGTTAATATTCGTCCTAATCAGCACTGCATTAGACTTCTGGATGATTTACTGTTGAATTAATGTACAAATGGACATCAGAGGAAAAGAGGAGGTCTATCATAGGAAGATAGGCCTATGTCCGCCACACTGGTTCGATGTGGTTTGGTGAATTCTTATACGTGTCTATTTTCATACGAGGTTGAACGAGAATCTTACAGAGCTACGCTACACTTTAGAGGCTGAAAAATATTACCTATGCAGATCAGTTGCGGGTTGATAAATACGCATACATCTTCAGGTTCCTATGGCGGTCTTGCATGAATTGACTTACGATGTTTCCTACTCTATAGAAGTATGTTACTGACGAAACTATCCTTCATTGAGCATTTACTCACGAGTAGAAGATAGAAGCTTCTAACTCTCGCCCTTTATTATTTCTATGTATGAATTACAAATGTTTTAATTATTTGTCTTTTTCAGCTTCGACTATATGTGAACATGAAATCTTATAAAGATATATAATCCAAGCGGATTGAGAATACAATTTCCTGACATAACGACATGACTACCTACAACTTGCGAAGGACAGGGTGTTCATAGATAAATTGTAATTTATTTATGTTATGAGGGTCGCAGAGTCGGCTGTTGCTATTCCACATTATTGCTACATCAGATTATTTAAATACTAGCCGTAAGTGCTACTCGATCAATGCTGTATTTTCATCAGTGTGCAGAACTCTTGAAGCCAGATAGAGCTTGGGCCAGTGTTTCTCATTTCCGAAATGGAGGGATAACCCGTGTCCGTATTAAGAGTGTAAATTCTGATCACTTTGAAATAAAGCTATTGATAGCTTATTGATTTATTTAATACATTCTTAACGTCTTAGGATATTTCTTTAATGAGGTTCAATTTATAATTTGTTCACAATCAAGTGGAATCAGGACGCATAGCTAGTTTGACATAAAGCTAGGATACATTGAAAGCAAATGAAGTTTCTTCAATCATTTTATCTGACATTTTAATTTAGACAGGTTTTTTAAAATAGTTTCTTCTTTTCTTAGGTTTATAAATGAGGTTAATTAGGCAGTCTAGACCAGGTTAGGCTAGGATTGTTACATGATATACAATAAATAGATTGCCTACAAATTTAAGAGATAACTTTTGAGGTATGCCCTTTTTAATTGGAGACACTGAATTAGTCCGTTAATTAGATTATCAAAAAATATATTGGACAAGTATTTTTTTGGCATGACCCAGCGTCACGGCGCCGGGTTAAAGAAATTGAAAATAAAATCATTTTCCAGAACAAATAAAGCAAATAATTACATGGGCAGTTTCAAGGTTACGGCCTAAGCTCGGCATATTTTTGCATTATCTCTTTTCCAAGCATGTTTGAGAAAATATTCTTACTGGGTACATCTCCAGCGGGAAGATAAGTGGCGGATAAAGGTTGTAGCACGAGCGGCGCGGGGGGCGGCGCGCGGGCGCGGGGCGTCGAACATATGAACACCCGCGCGCACGCAGAACGACCCGCCGAGCATATACACGCTATAAGCATGTTGCCATCTGAAAAAAAAAAAAAGATATTCGTGAATCTATTTGAATACTGAAGTTCTTTGGGCATATCTCCAGGAATGAGAACTCGATGGAGAGACTTGTGGTGCAGGGCCAAGTGGAAGGCAAGCGAAGTCCAGGTCGGTCACCAACTCGCTGGACCGATCTAATTAAAAAAGCCACACAGTCTATAGTGGTGCAGTGTGCTCGTGATGCGACTGATCGGCACAGATGGAGGAACATCGCGAGACGTGCAGCAGCCCTGGGAAGAGATGACAATGGCGAGGAGCCTCCGTGAGCCATCCATGCAACCACGACCACTCTGACAAGAGTGTACGATTAAGAAGAAGAAGAATCTATTTGAAATTCGGTTAAAAAGCGGGCAATTTTTTAGCGATCTCAACAATCGGTGACTCATTAGAATTAGAATCGTTTATTGATGTATTGAGCTTATTACTAAAATTACATATACAACAGTTTGTACAATAATATAAAGTACCGCAAAATATATCTCGTCATTTCACAATACATAATCGCATTGAAGTTAAACAATGATTTAAATAAATAACTATCTACTTTACAATTGAATACAAAATTAAAAAATGTCAGAAAGCATAAATGAAAATGTCATGGTTTTTTTTTGTTTAATACATAATTACAAAATTAAATTTAAAAAAATGATTACGAGTAAGTACAATAAATATTAAAATATAAATAACTACCTACTTCAATAATAGGAATTATTCCGATAAGACAAGCGTCAAATCAGTAGAAACACCGAAAAATCGGTAGATTTAAGACCACTGAGATAACATTACGTTACCGATTTTAGCAACTGACACGTACGCAATAACTTAACAAACAGGTAGCGGCACGTACAGGTAGGGACAAGATAATAGCTATTAGGTCACTTTTGACAGATGTCAGTTTTATATTCATAGTGAGGTGACCTGCTTAAAAACATCGATTAAATGAATGAATCGAATGAATCGATACAGACTTGAAACATATGTGAATTTTAAAAATGATCATGCGAATCCCTGTCCCATAATTAAAGGAGCAAAATAAGACAAGTACCTACGTAATTTAACAAAAAAAATGCTTTTATTCACTTGAACTATCGGAACTGCTATATTCATCACTGCTGTCAGCACTCAGAGATATTATTAATTCATTTTCAATAATATTGTCTATTCTCACATCTCGTTCAAAATCTTGTAAAATTATTTTCTTTGTCTTCTCCACGACTTTTCGCCAGTCTTCTGTAGTGACTTCTGCACATGCAGTTTGCAGCAGAGTCATCATTTTAGCAGTACTGAAGGGTGGTTCAGTATTGTTCCGCGCTGCATGACCCTTTATTTGTGCCCAAATAAGCTCGATGGCGTTATACTGGCAATGGTAGGGAGGCAATCGAATAACTTCGTGTCCATGCTCTAGTTCATCGATTACATAGCGGAGCTTGGACGGCTTAGTTGCTTTTACCAGATTTAACAACTCAACTTTTAATAAAGTTGGACTTGCCTCCACACCATTTCTTACCAGCCACGAGACAATTTCTTGCTTTTTATTTGCTTGAGTTGGTGGTTTATCAACTTGTACAGAATGATACGGAGCATTGTCCATTATAATTTTCGATGGGTTTTCTAAGCTGACTAGCAGCTTCTCAAACCACTCTTTAAAAACATCAAAGTTCATTTCCTCATGGTAATCTGTTGTAGTTTTAGAGGCGAATGCGAGGAGGCAGTCTGGAATAAAACCTTGAGAAGCTGATCCCGCGTGACATATAATAAGTCGGGCTCCTTTTCCCGATGGAACTTTTGAGGTGGAGGCCGCTGTATCATCGGTCCATGTCCGCGCAACCGTATGGTTCGCATTCAACCATGTTTCGTCAATAAACACGACATTGTCCCAATCCGTAATTTTATTTACCTCACGTAAGAATGTTATTCTCTTCAAAATAATATCGTAGCGTTCTAGCAGGATTTTCCGCTTGTCGGATTTTTTAAATCTAAAGCCAATCGATTTCAAAACCTTTGATAGAGACGATTTGCCTCCAAAAAATAAACCTGCGCCTTTTAACGAACTCAATAGCTTTTCCCGTGTAGGATATTCTTTTCTCGAGTAATATCCATAAATGTGGTTGCGAATTGCAGTAGCATCAAAATTATCAACGTCAAGAACAAGAACGAGGGACAAGAAAATTTTCTTGTCCCTCTTTCGTTTTTTCGGTGTACGTAAAGTATTATCTTCTGAGCCTGATGGTCCGTATTTCTCTTTCAGAATTTGAGTTACTGTCTTCTTCCCTATTCCCAATGCTTCGGCAACGCGTTCTCTCGGTGGTTTCAATGGTAAAAGAGGCCCATCGTTAACTGATTCACGTCCAAAATAATTGTACAATTTCAGCACTAGTTCGCGAGATTGACTGTTTAGAGTTTTCCCCCGTTTCGACATACTAAGACTGTAATGATTTTCTTGTTTAATAATCGTTAAGCAATCGGAGTCCAATTTATAGCCAGGTAAACGTAGTCAGTAAGATCAGTTCAATGAAAAAGCCGGATCAGAAGAAAATAACAGAGAGCACACCAAAAACGCACAGTCACTTCGCACAACAACAAAAGACTGCGTCATCATCATGTTATGGCGACATGACATGCGTCATCGACAGGCACTGGTGTTGCCAGCAACATCCACCTAAATTGCACCCAACATCAATGACCTTTCTATTTAGTTATTTTTTTGTATTTTTATAGTTAGTTAAAAGAATAATAAATATGTATAATTAGGTTTCACTATAATCACAACGTGGTTATAAATTTATGGTGATTTTTCTTCACAAGTAATCATTGCATTCGATTCAACTTACAATCCTATCAGCTTTCGATTTTTAGAGTAACATCCCTAGTGTTTAAAAAGAAAAAGGGTTGACTGACGCAACATTGCAACGACGTTCAGTTCTTTAGATCAGAAATTGTTTATTATGTTTAGAATGGTTTATTAGTGAAAGCAAATCGTAAAATTACTCGTATCGGTCATTATTGCAATAAATATGAAAACGTAATTGAAAAAAGTTAAGCAATTGTGCAGTTCTTATTTTATGCCCGCCGTTACAAGGTCACGTTGTTGAATTTTGATGAAATGTCAAAAGTGACCTATTATCTTGTCCCTACTTTAAGTCTAGCGCTTAGGGTACTGTGGAGGGGATGGCTGAGCATGGTGCCCGCCATAATAAACTCATGCCTACACACTTCGCTCAGCGATAGACTGAAATGAAATGAAATGAAATGAAATAATGAAATGAAATGAAATGAAATGAAATGAAATGAAATATCTTTATTCGACACAAGTACAAATAAATAAATAAACTTATAAAATAGTGAAAAAACAAAAGTGCCGAAAGTAGACTCATATGCCGCGACCTGTATAACGGGCTGTATTAGAGTAAAGTCAAAGAATATATAATAATACTACGTATAGAACGGCCACTCGTTACCCCCCACCCGTTTGAGTCTTCCTCACTTCCACCCCGCGCTACGTACCGCATCGTGTACTCTGCGCGCGGGCTGCACTGGCCGGTGGATTTTCTAATAAAAACTACCTAGACTGTGACAATAGGGAACACTTGTACTGTGTATGGTTGAATATCAATGATACGTAACAAAACAAGAAATTTTAATGTTTCCCTAAGGATAAATAATAGGAACTTATTTTACATTATTTGGTAACTTCCTCTTGATATTATCTTACAAAAGAAGTAGATCGGTTACTTTTTGTTAAAATGCTTCCAAATTAAGTAATTGTTATACTTTTTAAGCACTAGATTAATATTCATTTTTGCAAATTAAGTACGCAACTGTCTCACTCACGCGGCATGTCGTCACGTTGTGGTGATCGCTGACAGCCATAGACGTTCCGCACACAAATGCGCGTGTAGCGACCGTGCGTAAGTGTGTTGTCTGTGAGTAAGTACTGTGTAGGTGTGCGTAAGACAGCAGATTTTGTATGAAAAATCGCGGAGTGTCCGGGCTGTGGTAAAGTACAGAGATTAAAGACAGTGACTCAAAGGTGGAGTTTTCATTTTTTATTTTATTTCGTATAGGTTTGCGTTTGACTGCACACTGTCTGATGTTAAGCAGATATTCGGTCTAGGATGTAACACGCTTACCTAGAAGATACCTATTTACTCGGGATTTGAAGACACCTACATTGTACTTTAGCGGGAAGACAGACTCAGGCAAAGCGTTCCACATTCTGGCTGTTCGTATGAGGAATGTGGACTCGAAACGCTTGGTTCTAATGCGCGGGATGTCCACCATAACAGGGTGGCGCTTTGGTCGCGTCTGTCTAGCCGTACGATAGAAGAAGAAAAAGAAAGAATCTTAACCACGGGATCGTTTAACGAACCATTTGTGCTTGCTAATGTTTTTACTAACGCCATCTACATTTTCAAGCTACAATTAAGAGGATCGTGAGTTTTTCGCGTTTTCTGTGAAACATCAAGAAAATTCGCAGTACACTTTTGATAAAATTTACGTCCCGAGAGAAAACTCTTTGCTTTAAATTGAAACAAAATGTTATGTTTTTGATGTAAATCGCTTGAGTAAGATATATTGCAAGTTTTACTAATCCTAGCGATTGAAGTGCTGATTACATGAATGTGTAATCAGCACTTCAATCGCATTATAATTATAATCGCATTATATTTCATCGCGAATGCACAAGTATATGTGCAATCGCATCTCAACTGACCGGAATCCTAAAGGGAGTGTTTATAATGCAGTCACTAGGCTTGTTTCGCTAACTACGCCGACTCTGACGCAACTCCTAGCTATTTCAAGACACTAGCTCGAAGGACCAATACCAAAAGATACACTAGCTCGAAGAACCAATACCAAAAAAGACACTAGCTTTACAGACCAATTCCAAAAAGACACTAGCCTCGAAGAACCAATACCGAAAAAGACACTAGCTTTACAGACCAATTCCAAAAAGACACTAGCTTTATAGACTAATTCCAAAGAGATACTAGCTGGAAGAACCAATACCAAAAAAGACACTAGCTTTACAGACCAATTCCAAAAAGATACTAGCTGGAAGAACCAATACCAAAAAAGACACTAGCTTTACAGACCAATTCCAAAAAGACACTAGCTTTATAGACTAATTCCAAAAAGATACTAGCTGGAAGAACCAATACCAAAAAAGACACTAGCTTTAAGGCCGATTCCAAAAAGACACTAGCTCGAAGAACCAATACCAAAAAAGACACTAGCTTTACAGACTAATTCCAAAAAGATACTAGCTGGAAGAACCAAAACCAAAAAAGACACTAGCTTTAAGGCCAATTCCAAAAAGACACTAGCTCGAAGAACCAATACCAAAAAAGACACTAGCTTTACAGACTAATTCCAAAAAGATACTAGCTGGAAGAACCAAAACCAAAAAAGACACTAGCTTTAAGGCCAATTCCAAAAAGACACTAGCTCGAAGAACCAATACCAAAAAAGACACTAGCTTTACAGACCAATTCCAAAAAGACACTAGCTTTATAGACTAATTCCAAAAAGATACTAGCTGGAAGAACCAATTCCAAAAAGACACTAGCTTTATAGACTAATTCCAAAAAGACACTAGCTCGAAGAACCAATACCAAAAAAGACACTAGCTTTAAGGCCAATTCCAAAAAGACACTAGCTCGAAGAACCAATACCAAAAAAAACACTAGCTTTAAGGCCAATTCCAAAAAGACACTAGCTCGAAGCGAACTAGCTTAATTGGGAAAGCATCGGGACAGTGATCCGAAGATGCAGGTTCAAGACCTGCGTACGCGACAAATTTGGATTTTTTTATCACAAAAATCGTTATGTTTAAATATTTTTAGTTTTATTTAATGGTTTCCTTTTTTCAATTAGTATACTCACTTTTATAAGCGATGCTAGCGGCGGTGACGTGCTCCCTGTTCGGTCGGAGCGGCTCGGTGTGGGTGGCGGGAGGGGCGGAGTCCCGAGCGATCACTGCCCCCACCAAGCCCGTGGCGCTCACTACGCAAACTCCACTGGAGGCTACGCCCCTGTAAATAATCATGGAGAAAATATTATAGGCTGACCGCTTAGCGGGGAGCGGGGGGATATGTTACCGGGTGGGTGAGAGGGGTGAGACGTGAGGTCTCGGCTCCGCGTAGTTCTTAGAACTTTTAATTTGTTTACTTTGTTAACACAATAGCGTTTATTAGATCAAGTAATGTGGCGAATTATCTAGTAAATTCCAGACTGTAATATCGTATATAAATAGGCCGGCCGACCCTTGGTGACTTAGTTACCGTTTCATTTTTTTTTCCATATAGGTTTGCGTTTGACTACATACTGCCTGATGTTGAGCAGATATGCGGTCTAGGATGTAGCACACTTACCTAGAAGATACCTATTTACTCGGGATTTGAAGACACCCACGTCGTACTTTAGCGGGAAGACAGACCCAGGCAAAGCGTTCCACATTCTGGCTGTTCGTATGAGGAATGATGATTCGAAACGCTTGGATCTAACGCGCGGAATGTCCACCATAAAAGGGTGTCGCTTTGGTCGCGTCTGTCTAGCCGTACGATAGAAGAAAGGGGCAGGTGGGACCAGATTGTGCAACTCCTGAGCGCACTCTCCGAAGTGTATCCGATAAAAGGCCGACAAACACGCCACCTTACGTCGATGCTCTAGACTTTGCAGCTGCGACTTAGTCAAGGTGTCGTTGTCAATCAGCCTCCTGGCTCGCCTCTCAATCGACTCCAGAGCCTCCAGTTGATATTTGGCAGAGCCATCCCAAAGGTGAGAGCAGTATTCCATACAAGACCTGACTTGTGCTTTATAAAGACTAAGCAGTTGCTCAGGTGTGAAATACCGTCTCACCTTAGCGATTTAATATATCCAATTTATTTAATATAGCGTTTCAATTGTTGTTGCGAAAACATCTCGTGTTCAAGTGCGGTACCAGTGATTGTGAAGTGACTAGTTGTGTGAATATCAGTGCCAGTGTGAAGTGTTTATGCGAACCAGTGCTGTCGTGTGTACTATGATTTTGTGCAATAAAGTGCAAAGTGAATAATCGACGTTTTAAATGATTATCCAAGAACCATCTCGTAACAATATTAAAGTCTGCCTTACCCGAATCCTTTCAAAGTGGGCGCGGGGCGGAGCACCTGCATGCGCTCGGCGATGGGTGCTTCGGGCTTCTTGTCTAGGACTATCACACGACGACCGTTGTGGAAGAACGCCGCTTTTAATATATGCTCACCTGAAAAAGGCATAATATTGTACATTATGAGCGTATCGAGCATATACTAAGCCACACAAATTGACGGATGGGAAGTTATGCGCAGAACGCTGCGCAAAAGCCGAAATATAGGTATGCGCGGGAGCCAGAGAGACGAGACGCCAAGGCACACCCGCCCGCTAACCTCATGCCTCCCGCGCGCATTTCTACGCCCGTGCTCACCACTACGACACGCGGTGTCGGCATTGTGCACACATGCGCAATAATTAGAGAATCACGGCGAAGTGACATCTGCGGCTAACTTCTCATCCGCCGATTTGTGTGGCGCTTAGTTTACACGCGCTCCACGAACAAAGTAAGACGGCGAGGGGACGAGGGGAGCGCGTCTTCGTATGGTCAAATTAACAATAAAAAATCATATAAAATCATCAAGTTTCATGTGATTTGCCAATACATTAGCTACTACTCGTACTTAATACATTTAATATCATTTTAAAAAAAAATACTACTTATAAAAACTCGTCAAGAAACAAGATCTTCGTTCGTTCGTACAACAGAGGCGACTTTGGCTTTTTTTTCGATCGCGCGAAGTTATTCCTAGTTAGCTCCAAGTAGCCCAACAACGAGCTATGGAGAGGGCTATGCTCGGAGTCTCTCCGCGAGATCGAATCAGGAATGAGGAGATTCGCAGAAGAACCAAAGTTACCGACATAGCCCAGCGGATTGGCAAGTTGAAATGGCAGTGGGCAGGGCACATAGCGCGAAGGACTGATGACCGATGGGGTCGAAAAGTTCTCGAGTGGAGACCACGTACCGGCAAGCGCAGCGTAGGACGTCCACCCACAAGGTGGACGGGTGACCTCATTAAGACCGCAGGATCACGCTGGATGTAAGCCGCTACCAACCGGTCTTATTGGAGATTCATAGGGGAGGCCTATGTCCAGCAGTGGACGTCCTATGGCTGATGGATGGATGGATGAAGTTATTCCTTGTTCATATCAGATTATCATACCTTTACCAATTGAAGATATGATCGAGAATAACTCACATTTTTTTGAGTCCACAATGACAAGTTTTTCTTACAAAAATCTTGATTCTCTTCAGACGTTTTAGGGTAGGCGCCCTAAGGCAATCCTAAAGCGCCAACTTGACTGCTGGATGCGGTTGATACTATAGTCATTCATTATGACTAAAATACGAAGGTCATTTCCCGTCGGTCTTATTGGAGATCTATAGAGGAGGCCTATGTCCAGCAATGGACGTCCAATGGCTGATGGATGGATGTAATCCTACTAATATTATAAACGTGAAATTTTGTAAGGATGGATGGATAGATGTTTGTTACTCTTTCACGCAAAAACTACTGAACGGATTGAAATGAAACTTTGCAATTATATAGCTTATATATCAGAATAACACATAGGCTATAAAGCCTATAAATTATAATGATATTGCGTAAATTTTCCATATTATAACAATAAGTGCTAAGTAAGTAGGAAACATTCTGCCATCTGCGAGCTATTCTAGCGTGTGCTTCAAGAATGTCAAAAAAGAACTGTCGAATCGAACAATTGTCAAATTGAAATTTTTGTGTTTTTATTTTCCACCTCCTTTATTAAGGGTGGTAAGGTAGGGCCTCTAAATATCATGCGGGCAAAGCCGCGGGCTAAAGCTAGATACATATAGTTACCAGGGAAAGAAGCATTGTACAAGCACTGCCAGTCATTGAGCAGATAGTCTCTCTGAGTCCAGACCGACACCTCGCCCACTGATGTTGCTATCAACAGCTGCTTGCCTTCTATATCCCACTCCAGCGCCGACACCTGGAAGATGCAACAGTTATACCGGGTTATTCCGAATCAATTAGCATCCTTCCAATGGAACAGTCTTCCTGCTTTCCTGTTTCCTAAGAGATATAATCTAAAGCTTTTCAAGATCAGAGTGAATAGGTATCTTCTAGGTCTGGGTGCTTCATCTTCGACCACAACGTCGCTTACCGTCAGGCGAGTTGGTGGTCAAGCGCGAAGTTATTTGCGTTAAAAAAAAGCCTTTTAGGGGCTTATTCTGTGCATCAAAACCAACAACTTTTTCCCCCAAAACAGGCTGTATTCAATTTGACCTGACCACAGACTGCATGCAGTGTGGCAAATCCTTTAAGATACTGATCATTGTAATGAATTACCGGAACTGGAGCTAGTAACAATTTCAATATCAATACCAACAAATGTAAGATTAATCATCAAAAATGTAAGATTGTGTTTGTTATATTTGTATTCATTACATAAAAAGACAACGATAAATTTGACTGCCTCGATGGCTCAGTGGTTAGTGACCCTGACTTCCGGATCAAAGAGACGTGGGTTCGATCCCCACCCAGGGCAAACATGTATGTGATGAACATAAGTGTTTGCTCTTTGTCTGGGTGTTATTTAGGTACTACATACATAAGTATGTATTTAAAATATGTATAAGTAGTTTATCAGTATCTGGCAGCCATATCACAAGCTTTGCTTAGTTTGGGGTCACGACCGTGTGTAAGATGTCCCCTAATATTTTTATTTGTAAATGCGCTTCATTTTACCAGTTGATTTTGGAATCTAACTAGCTCACATGTAAAACTTACAGGATATGCGGTGCTGGTGACTTTAAAGCTGTTCCATGGAGTGTCCAGATCACACACATACACGTGACCACCCCACGTGTCCCCGTCCACATCGGACAGCTCCGTTGGGGAAGAAAACGCTATGATGTTCGCTGTTGATATTGTACAAATGGGCCGAACGGTTTCCGGGTCTGTTGCACTGAAACAAACATACAAGTACATTGTAAAGTCCGAATCAAACATAACCAAGATCTTTGATTCGGACTACGATGTTAGGACTTCAATATATTTGAACGTGCATTTTTAAATGATATACCTATAACCCGGTCAGAATATCTGTGCACCTCGCTGGAATGCGGCGCCTCTCCCGCTTCCCCTGTCACCTCTCCGCGCACTCCCCGGTGCGACAGTACGGTTAGCATCTTCGTTGCCGATACACGTCCTGATAATAATTTACGTCCGGACGGTATACTAGACGTCCGGTAATGTATATACGTTCCGATAATTCGATATGACGTCACGAAGTCAGGTGCACAGATATTGTGACCGGGTTTTAGTTATGCTTGAATACTATTGCCAAGCTCAGTGGTAAAGAGATGAGGTAGTTATTTTACTTCACTTATTTCAGGCAAATTCTTGAAAACAGTCCTACGCTTATGTTTCAGGAAGTAATTAGCTAAGTTTATAAAATATTTCTGACTAAAGTTGTGTTAGTTATTAGAGAATTTGGTCTATTTACCTGTCGAAATGCGGTGGTTCACATTTTAGAGGCTTACGCCTCATTGAGTATATTAATTCCATTATAGCGGTGACACCGATCCAGGATAATATTATCAACGATTTTCCACTAACGAAAAGCACTAAAATAGTTAATAATGGATATAAAATTGAAAAAACGTGAAATGAACCACAACGATAACAAAACAGAAACAGTGTTGCCATCACAGACTACAGACTACTGTAGATAAGATAAGAAACACGAAGCTATACCTATACTTATCGTGATAAGATACTACGTATGTTACCATCGGGATAAGGCAATTTTAGTACAATATTGTATTGTATTGTCGTAAAAAAAGTCCATTTGAATTCAGTATTTTATGAACGTTGGCATAAATAAGTAAATGGACAAGAAGTACCTACAAATCAGGACATACACGCTGAGGAACGCAATGTCGCTGTTGTTAAGTAACGGCACTAGGATACATTATACTACATTTTATTATTATATGATACCAGAGAGATAAACTGGCCGACAGAGAAAATCTGAATAGGATGCATTGATTTGATATGTGCCCCTAGTTAGAAAAAGATATGAAAGATAATACCTAACATCCACTGAAATCAGTGATTCAATTCAATTCAATTCTTGTTTATGGCTTCTGTGAAGGTGTTTCACAATTTTGCCAATGTCTTGTATTTCACTGCCACCAAACGTAGAGAATTTGAACGGTTTCAATATGTTGTACTGTATTCATTAAGTACTCTAGTTTTTGGATTTTATACCTTTCACCTCTGAAACAAACACAGTATAATCTATAAACACATAAGACGAACACACACACAACATTTACTTAATTATAATATAATTATTAGTGGTTAATACTATTTACAACTTAATATTATTAATTTTAATATATTTACATAGTATATTTACAAATGGGGTATATACAAGGGGGAGGAGGGATTTGAAAGAGATGGGACGAGGGATTTCTGGGGGGATGGCATCGTATAGGGAGTACTGCATCAAAGGGCAACTAAAAAATATGTGGTCCACGTTCTGAAATCAGTGTAGATATTCTAAGCTAACATCTCTGTTGTTGATTTTTTTCCACGTAACGTCAAATTCATGTCAAAAACCAATACTTACATTTAATTTCGACAGTTTTGTAGATAGATTTTCCATACATTTTTATGGTGTGTATTTGCCTCAATAAACAACCGCGAGGGAGATCTTTGCAACAGTGTTACATTTTATTTGAATTTTTAAATTGAATATGTACAACTAAATATTCTGTGAATGTTCCAAGCATCTACCTGTTACCATGATTAATATTGAGCGAAAAACGCTTAAAAAATCGGGTTTGTTGTATGGAAGCCTCCTTTAAATATTAATTTTATTTTTGTTATAGCGGCAACAGAATGAAGAATGTTCACTAATTTTGATTATTAGCACTCCATATTCTCTGTCAAAAATAAAAAATACTAGTGAAAAAATTACTTCGATACGTCAATTGGTTTCCGATTTAGAAGTAAAACAAGTTGTAAACGCCCAGTGACGGTGTGACGTCACACCACGACACGCGCAAGCTATCACACCTACTACAGCGCTACCGACTTGATACTAAGCGCGGGAGCGCAGCCGCGCGGCCTGCGCGGCGCGTTGTGACGTGACGTCACAAGCGGTCACGTTACTATAGCGGGACTCGAGACTCGATATTTTTCAAAACTTTGAATGCGTATAAAATCAAAACTGCTTGGTATTTTTGACTACGACAAAAACTAGTGTATTTGTATACATACAGGCTTTACTGAGACACAATTTCAAGGGATTTGGCATACCTAGTAACATTCTTCATTGTACATCATTTGTGAACATTTTAGCTTTCAGCTATAACGGTTTATGAGAGACTGCCTGGAGATAGACAGACGGACAGTGGAGTCTTAGTAATTGGGTCCCGTTTTTACCCTTTTGGTACGGAACCCTAAAAAGATTCGAGAAAAGAGAAAAATATACAAAATCAGAAACTGTTGTTTTTGTTCAAGAACAAAACGGTGATGGAACAAATTAGGAAGAAGATGTGTATGACATATCATAAAATTGCATCTAAAGATACAAAAGCTCGTAGGCGTCTCTTTGTATCTCCAATCTCTGTTTTTTCAACGTAATCATATTGGCATTGTTTTACCAAAGTACTTGGAAGAGCTAGCATGCCAGAATAGCATCTACGTCGCTTGAAGCGTCCATCAGACAACTGCGGGTAAAGAGCTACCGCGGCTGCGATCTAGTTACTTTAGTCATTCGATAGAGAGAACGCTTTTTACGTTGCTATTAAATTGACGCTGGCGCCTCTGTAATCGGGCTTACTGTCATTATACATCATCTAGAAGTTAAATAGTGTGAATTGCCTATTTGCCTAATATTACAAGTCAAAATCTGTCAGAACCTTGCCCGCCATCGCATCCTGCATTTGTATGTGGAATACTTGTTAGTCGTCAGTTTTCGTGAAATCGATCGATTTGTTTTGTCATGGATCGCGTCTCAAGTTTTGCAGCTGTATTCATAGTATACTTTAATGCGATTTGTCTTGCAGCAACTTCATACTAAACGGGCGGGCATTGCCCTTTCATTATTGAGTTGTTTCTGATCTGAACGCGCCGCCGGTTCTCGCCTTTGAAATGGCGGTTCGTCTAACATCAGTATCGTCTACTGTGTAAAAATATTGCGTAAAATTGTGAATTTTAAGTGAAAATGTGATTACGATGAATTAAAAAACCCCGTACAGTGTCCATATAGTGCTTTGCAACCATGTGGCGGACAGGGATGTGCCGTTTCGGGATCAAAAACTGGATTTTCTTGTTCGTGTCGCTACATTTGTTTACATACGCTCAAGGTAAGCTCGTTTCTTGTAAATATCGCTAAGTTATCGATCGGGGAGTCGAATCCAATCGCTTTTGAAATTGGAACATTATAATGCAAATTATGGGCATTTTGTGCATTTCAAATTCAGAATGCAGCGTTATAAAGATCGAATTGGATTGGATCGTTTGGTGTTAGATTTATTGTTGTAGCGACGAATTTAGAAGTTTATTTACAGTTGATGGTAGGGATGCAAGTTATATGCAGGGAAAGCGGTGCGGTTGTAGATTTACTGCGCTTCTCTGGTCGCTAAACAACTGTATTTTATGTGGGTTGTAAACCGACGGGCTGGTTTAGTTTACCATTTTACGCCTGTACTCGAAATCTAGGTGGTTTTGTTTCCTACTTCGGTGGAAAGTTTATGACCCTTGCACCAGGTGTTGGAAATAAAACTCTACCTATTGGAAATTCCAATTTTAAATAGGGTATATGATAAAAGTTTAGCAATAAATAATAATACACAACTTTCTATAGGTTTATAATGTTGAAAATAATAAATGGTAATAGGCAACTTTGTAGGTACAGCTTTCTTCATATTTATTTTATTAATTTCATTAATTCTTCTATATTAGGATATAAGTGAAAATAGAAAATCAAAAGGTACCAATGTAGGTACCTAATAAGTACATAGGTACCCATAACAATATTATTCTTTTCAAATATTTTATACACATCAGAATAAATAATAAATTTAATGTATATTAATAAATAGAGTTAGATATATATAGATAACACTTTATTGTACACTAAAAAAAAATTCAAGAATTACTTAGTAATTCAAGAAATACTTATGCTATATAGTGTAACTCAAGGCGGCCTTATCACTGGAAGCGATCTCTTCCAGGCAACCCATACATGGAATGGAATGATCTTAAAATATTTCAGAGTTTTAAGCTAAGTGGTATTATCTGCTCTACCCCACTAAGTCATTACTTTAAAGTTAACTTGGCTTAGGTACTAAGTTACCTACATTCTTACAAACTACCGATACTGCTTTGATGGGGTACAATACAAGAACACTTTTTTGACACCACAAGAATTAAAACATAACAGAAGAAGAAAAGACGACAGAAGAAAGGTACAGAGGGGGTTTGTTTATTTAGAAAAAAATAATCATAAAATTATTATATATTGAATATCAAACCTGCTTCGAGTTACTAAACTCAACTGTATGGTTTTCATTTCACCAAATATTCTCAGTTAGTTATAGGTAATGCATATTTCAAAAGTTTTGTTGTAAAAAGATTCCAGTCTACTTACTATCACTTCATTGAAACTAGCGTGAGGATTCATTATTAATTTTTTTTTTTTTTTTTTTATATGAAAAACCGGATAATATTATCGTGAGTGTATCCGGTTTTTCGTATAAAAAAAAAAAAATTTAATTACTTACTATCAAATTAAGAAATTGATAGTAAACTAGTAATTGTTTTTTAAGTTTTGTTTTATCAGAATTTGTCCATAATTATGTAACACATATTCGAATACTTTAATACTACACATGTGAACTTACTATAAAACAAAACTTTATAGGTATAATGGTTCACTTTCTATAAAGCTCCTAGTTCAATTATTTTTTCTTATTATCATGGAAATTCTGTGTAACAACCCAAACTGCTGCTTTTCTCACTGCTTATAAATTTATTTATCATTGTCTCACTAAATAAGAAGCTTACACATTTTATTAAAATTGTATTTAATCATGCCCTTTAATACAAGTTTTTTTTTTTCTCAACCTATGCTGTCCCACTTCTGGGCAAAGGTCTCCCCCACTTTCTTCCATTTATCGCGTTCTGTAGCCAAATCCCGCCAACCTTCCCGGAAAGTGTCAAGATCGTCACGCCAGCGTCTTTTAGGCCTTCCTTGCTTTCGTCTGCCCTCCGGTACCCACTGTGTGACGATCCTGGCCCATCTCTCGGGGTGCATACGAACCACATGACCCGCCCAATCCCATTTTAGTTTAGCAGCTTTTTGGCCTACCTCAACTACACCTGTTAATACAAGATACAACTTTGAAATTTTCATCAACAATATTAGTCAGACATAGTCCTCCCTGGCCTATGTCCAGCAGTGGATGTCCTTAGTATAATAATTTGAAAAATTTTGTATTTCCCCAAGGTTTTTCTTTTTAACTTTGTTTTTAAAAAGATCTTTCTTTAATTCTAATTAAGATGGTTAAAAAAACTGTTGAATTGGAATTCATTTGTACTTAATTGGTTTAATATTTAACAAAGTTTAAAATTATACAAATAACTATTCAAAATAATTAATCTTTATGTTCCAGAGGTTAAAAAGTTACTTAAACTGAGATTATTCATTATCATTGTATGTTGTATAGGTACCTAATGTGAAACATTTTAGTAAAAATACCCAAATGGATAGATGTTATTCTTATTAACAATTTTTTATAGGTAGGAATAATTTTATGATATTATTCTGATCAACTAAAACATTTGTGGAGTTATTATAACTAAAATAATTTGATTTGTTTAAATTAGTAGCCATAGTAATTTCCTTCCATTTCCCTTACTTGTATAGCTTCAGTGTATCCATTACCTAATGAAGGATTGACATTCAGCATCGAATTTATTTTACATTCGTATTCAGGTGTGATGTTTCCTTCATGGAACAGCCTGTGGTCTGTAAGTAAATTCGTATTGAATTCCAAAAAAATCTCATTGGTGCGGGAATCATGTTTGAACCAACGCCCCATCTAGTATCAACCTCTCATACACGTTACGATTCGGTTGGAGTGGAGCTTACCGCCAAATCGGATCGTGTGACTTGGTCGGTTCAACATTATTATTGGTATTTGATTAACTTGTTGGAAGCGGCTTGTCCAACTAGCCAATTATTCATCTAGGTCCTAGACATTATCGGGATGTTCAATGTCAACCCTGATTTGGTTGGCTTCAACTAAATCAGGCTTTTAAGGCGCCATAGTATCAGCGTATTTTTTCACGTGAGGTGATGAAAACGAATACGCCGCCGGATTCGCCGAATTTTTGCATTAAAAAATCAGTATAAAATTGGTATCACCTCAAATCAAATCTTATACTCATACTCATTTATTGGTAACAAATAGTTACAGGTCAAACACTCTTAATCAATATAAATAAATAGTCAATCAATAGATTTAAAGGTAATTAAGCTTAAAAAACACTATTACATTTCAATAAAAAGAATCTCTACATTTCAAAATTACGAGTAGAAAATTAAAAAAATAATTATAGAAGAGAGCTATGGTTCAATTCATGTGCATACATACATAAGAAATTTAAAAAAAAATTGTAAACGCGTAGATAAGTGCCCAAAAATACAATATTGTTTTTTAGAAAACATGAATTTGTTTTTTAAAAGCGGTATTTTTGCATTTATTTTCAATCGAGCGACGTTTTTTGAAAATTAATTGTGTTTCGAATTTAATCCTCTTCCGTATAGTTTTGAGAATATTGTGTACTCGTACTTTTTTCTAATCGTAGAAAAGTCAATTTAACAAGGGCTCTAAACAGGTATTTTGAGATTGAATGCATCGTCAGTGGCATCCTTACGTCGTTGTTAGGCGGCATTTTTCACGGAGCACAAGCACAGCGGACTCGTATACGCTATGCTTACGTTGCTATAACCACAGCGCGGCTTATTAATCACTAATTCCCATAAAATTAAGCCCAATCAGTGCTTAAAGCTACATTGTGACCATTCCCCTACCTTGGAATGCTGCCAACTTCGTGGTAAGGCTTGCACTCCACCAATGCGGAGCGATACGGAGCTGAAGAGAGCGTTGTAGACCGCATACCGTAAGCTCGTTGCTACGAGTATACCTATTTGTTGAACGAGAAACAAAACCGTAAAATAGTACCTATATGCTGCGCGAAAGTGCATCAACTCCTTTTTAGGGTTCCGTACCCAAAGGGAAAAACGGGACCCTATTACTAAGACTTCGATGTCCGTCTGTCCGTCTGTCTGTCTGTCACCGGGCTGTATCTCATGAACCATGATTGCTAGGCAGCTGAAATTTTCACAGATGATGTATTTATGTTGCCTCTATAACAACAAATACTAAAAAGAGAATAAAATAAATATTTAAGGGGGGCTCCCATACAACAAACCTGATTTTTTAGACGTTTTTCGCTCTATATTAATAATGGTAACAGGTAGATGCTTGAAATTTTCACAGAATATATAGTTTTATATTCACTTCAACAATAAATAATAAAATTAAAATAAAACAAATATTTAAACGGGGCTCCCATACAGTACGGAACCCTCCGTGCGCGAGTCCGACTCGTACTTGGCCGATTATTATCTTAGTTTTTAGTTGATGGACTTATAACCTTCTTGTAATGAACCATACTGTATACATATATATTTAAAACAAAAGAATTTCGCGCGTTAATATTAAAACCACAGCCCAAATGTATTATTTTTATCTGTTCTTTTCACATGTACTGAATGAATGACTGAATGGTGGCCCCGTGACGGGAAGCGCAGTCCCGGTAGACCGATACAACGGTGGCGTGATGACATCCATGGATGAGAATGGCACAGGACAGGGATAGTTGGCGTAAGGGGGAGGAGGCTTATGTCCTGCAGTGGGCCAAAATAAGCTGATGACGATGATGATGATTCACATTTAGGTACAGAGTTTTTATCGCCTTAACTGTTACGAGTACTTAGTAGATACTGACGCTAAATATTAATGCAATCTCAAAAACGCTATATTGAGTAAAGCTTTACGGATTTAAAAATGTTGATGCTCATTATCTGTCTTTTTTGGAATTAAAATGTATTGTCATAACAGGGCCGAGGTAAAGTCAGAATCATACAACTTGTCGGCTGTGATATTAGCTATACACATACCGGCATCCGCCAACTTATGTGCACGGCCATGTGAAGTTAACTACAAGCTGCGCAATATCCAATCCTGACTGAAGCTCACATAAAGCTGCGCGTTGATTGGCTATTGCGCGGCTCGTAGCCAACTTCACATCCGCCAACTTGTGTGGCGCGGCCTATACAAGGTGGCGATAACCCTATCCTCGCGTAACTGTTAAGCGACCTTCACTCAGAATTACGGGCTATCCGCAGCTTGTAGCTAACATCACACCTCCAAGTTATATGATTGCCCCTTTACAACGCAACACACGCAACGCCTTTACGGCAACGCACATCACCGCTCCCCTTCGCTTCAGTGGAATCCCGGCCTAATTGCTCTACAATGTCTAGTACATAATTAATAAGCTCCTGCGTTAATTAAAATAACTCTGTTTATATTTTCCGTTGGCTTAAAAAGTTGTTACACCGATATGGGCATAGGGAAGCTAGACAGGACCCTATTCTTAGTTCAGAGTACTTCAGAGGCAAAGGATTCGATACTTTTCCTCATGGGCTAAGGCTGATAGATATCATATCATTAATTTCATGATCTACCATCTACCTAAGCAATTTCAAGAAATATGTGCAATCTTCACTGATCAAAAACTATATATGTAATAATCGGCCAAGTACGTGTCGGACTCTGGCACGGAGGGTTCCGTACTGTATGGGAGCCCCCCTTAAATATTTATTTTATTTTAAGTAATTTTATAATTCATTAGTGAATTGTAGTAAATATACAACTAAATATTCAGTGACAATTGTTACCATTATTAATATAGAGCGAAAAACGTCATCTGTAAAAATGTCTGCTGCCTAGCTATCACGGTTTATGAGATACAGCCTGGAGACAGACAGACGGTAGGACAGCGGAGTCTTAGTAATAGGGTCCCGATTTTACCCTTTGGATACGGAACCCTAAAAATGAATTTCGCGCACTGACTTTGTGAAAAAACGTTTAGCACCAAGGATCGCTCTCTTCGACTATATCGACTATAGTCCGTCCCATAACCGCTGAGAACTAGGGTCGCGACGACATTTGACGAATATAAACCTAATAGGTTTGTTTTAAACATATCTCTATATTCTAGTAGTTTTTATAAGATAACTAGCTGCGCCCCGCGGTGTTACCCGCGTTAGTCCGAGATAAAAAGATGTTTTCTAAAATTAACGTAGCCTTAGTTACTCCTTATTACATCAGCTACCGGCCAATAAAAGTCCCGTCAAAATCGGTCCAGCCATTTCAGAGATTAGCCGGAACAAACAGACAGACAGACAAAAATTGTAAAAAAAATATTTTGGTGTATGTACCGTATATATATTCATATACATGTAATAAAAAACGGTTATTCCAATATTACAAACAGACACTCCAATTTTATTTATACTTATGTATAGGTATAGAGTATAGATAAATGCGCGGTGAAAATAGGTAGTAGGTAATTATGTATTATTCCTACGACTTGTGCCAAATTTTTAGGGTTCCGTACCCAAAGGGTAAAAACGGGACCCTATCACTAAGACTCCGATGTCCGTCTGTCTGTCTGTCCGAAATTTTCACAGATGATGTATTTCTGTTGCCGCTATAACAACAAATACTAAAAACAGAATGAAATTAGTAATGAGCTCCCATACAACAAACCTGATTTTTTTAGCCGTTTTTCGCTCTATATTAATAACGGTAACAGGTAGATGCTTAAAATTTTCACAGAATATTTAGTTACATGTTCACTTCAATGATAAATAATAAAATAAAAATAAAATAAATATTTAAGTTGGGCTCCCATTCAGAACGGAACCCTCCGTGCGCGAGTCCGACTCGTACTTGGCCGATTATTATAAGATAATAAATGCGTACTGAAAATAGGTAGGTAGAGTTCGGCCGTTCAGAGAATGCGTTCCTGACACGTCATGTTGAAAATGTTTTTGGCCGATATCTCGGAAACTATGTACTTAAGGGCAAAAAACATTAAGATCATTATTGTAGAAAATAAAATTTCGCATCTTTTGTTGCCAGTAAACTTTTTTGTAAAACTTACCGTTTACGATTTAATCATAATCATTTATTTCATAATTGTTCATTACATGTCATAATTGTTATAATAATTCATTCATTCAATAATTCAAAGTAACAAATACATTATTAAATAATTTCAAGTTGTAACATGTCAATGTTACTAAAAATAAACTAAATTCTTAATTAAAAAATGTCAATAAAATTAGATTAATTTAATAAAAATAACAAATACATTATGTACAAACTGTGTACTGATTGTCAACTTTACAGTCAAGAAATTCTTTATGGCTGTAAAACGTCTGCTCGACAAGCCATCTTTTGAGACGATGCTTAAAGCATACGAGACTTGTCGCAGTGGTGACACTGTCCGGCAACTTAATGTATACAGCCAGCCCCATGACGTGAGTGAGTTTGTCTGATTTCGCCAGCTGCCTAGGTATCTGTTTTAGCTTTATGACCCATTAAGTAAATGACGTGTCAGGAACGCATTCTCTGAACGGCCGAACTATAGTAATTACGAGTATGTAGGTATTATGTCTACGACTTGTACCATATTCAATAGATTTTCAACTGGTCCAATCTCAGCGGTTATAGAACGGACTTTATAGCAGCTAACGACTTATCCCTCTCGTCTAGTATTACGGGTCCAGTTTATTTTCGTATAAAAAGACCTGTTTAGTCCATACGTCTGGTACGGGTAATTATCGGAGCACTCGCTGTGCATTTCTTGTCCACATAGTAACGAGGTGGCTCAGATGAGTTTCTTGCTAAGATATCCACCGAACGCCGGAAACTAAAAGATCTTATATACAGGGTTATTTCTAATCAATTAGCATCCTTTCAGGGGCTTATTCTGTACATCAAAACTGACAACTTTTGTTCTATAAGCCATATATAGAGTTATTTCTAATCAATTATGATTAGAAATAACTCTACATAAGACAATATCTTATATTCAGGGTCATAGGTATTAAACGCAAAACCTTTTAAGGGCGGGTCTAGTACATCTAGACAAACGTTACCGACATAGCTCAGCGGAATGGCAAGTTGAAATGGCGGTGGGCAGGGCACATAGCGCGGACGACTGATGACCGGGTCAAAAAGTTCTCGAGTGGAGACCACGTACTGACAAGCGCAGCGTAGGACGTCCACCTACGAGGTGGACAGATGATCTCATTAAGGCCGCAGGATCGCGCTGGATGCAAGCCGCTTCCAATCGGTCTTATTTGAGATCCATAGGTGAGGCCTATGTCCAGCAGTGGCTGTCATATGGCTGGTAAATGGATGGAGATTTGTCTGGGAACTTATTTTGTAAGCTGTAGAGCTTATGGGAACAACTCCTATTCACCTAGCGATTATAATAATATGTATCTAATCATTCAGTATCAAGTCAAATATGGTTCTCCCCAACTAAATAAGTTTTCTATCTTCTGTTACGGAAATCTGTCTGTTACCCTTTTATGGTGGACATCCCGCGCGTTAGAACCAAGCGTTTCGAGTCCACATTCCTCATACGAACAGCCAGAATGTGGAACGCTTTGCATGAGTTTGTCTTCCCGCTAAAGTACAATTAGGTCTTCAAATCCCGAGTAAATAGGTATCGTATCTTATAGGTAAGCACGTTACACCCTACACCGCATATCTGCTTAACATCAGGCAGTATGTAGTAAAACGCAAACCTATGTAAAAAAAACAAGGCTTCAGGCGGCTTAGAAACTGACACCAGGGCTAGCCACCCGGCCTACCCGAAGTTACTTGCCAAGTTAAAGTTGACGCGCGATCTTACGTGTCTCCAGGACGTCCTTTCCCTACCCCTCTCATGAATTATAAATGAAGCCACGAACTTTGGCCCAATTTGAGCGCACGTTAAAGCTCGGGGCTTTTAGGAGCCCTAGAAGTCTGTTGCTAGGTACCTAAGTACTAAAACTTTTTGAGAACTTAAAAGACTCTGTACGAAATTAGCCAGAATGTAGAGCTGTATACCTAGTTTTTACAAGCTTTTATTTAACTTGCAATTTATGTAACTTTGTTGTACATACATGTACCTTCGGGTTTTTTAAACAAAATACAATACTATATGCTAAAACTACCTACACTACTACTACATAAAAAACATTGGATCATCCACAGACCCTTGAAGATCTAAAGATAATCTAAATGCTCAGTTGGTGGCCAAAAGTACTCTACGTAAAAAAATAAATATTTTTCGTAAAAAAAATGGCAAAACTGTCCTCCACTACAAAATTCGAATATTTTGCTCGAATTGTTTACATTATTGTTGATGTATGAAAAACGGCTCAGCCGATTTCTGTAAAATTTAAATGGGACCACCTCGGGAATATACCCTTTCGAACTAAAAAAGAATTTTTGGATTCGGTTCACAATTGGCGAAATTATCGATGAACATACACAAAATAATCGGCCAAGTACGAGTCGGACTCGCGCACGGAGGGTTCCGTACTGTATGGGAGATACCCTTTAAATATTTATTTTATTTTAATTTTATTATTGAAGGTAATATAAAACTAAATATTCTGTGAAAATTTCAAGCATCTACACGGTACCATTATTAATATAGAGCGAAACACGTCTAAAAATTCAGGTTTGTTGTATGGGAGCCCCCCTTAAGTATTTATTTTATTTTGTTTTTAGTATTTGTTGTTATAGCGGCAACCGAAATACATCATCTGTGAAAATTTCAGCTGCCTAGCTATCATGGTTCATGAGATACAGCCCGGTGACAGACGGACATCGAAGTCTTAGTAATAGGGTTCCGTTTTTCCCTTTGGGTACGGAACCGTAAAAAATACATACACACGAACATAGAACCTCCTCTTGTTTGGAAGTCGGTTAAAAATATATAGAATTAATTCTTAAAAGCGGAGCTTTCCACCTCGCTAATAACAGCTTGTCTTGTATAAAATCTCAATAATTAACCAGCGTATCTCGTTGGTATGTACTCAGTCCTTCATTACCAAGTCTAGAACATGTAAATACTTAACATGGCGTGAACACATACTTTCCAAGATTAACTGAGGGAAAATATATGTGAAGTGCGTGTTGGGTTCTCGCTAGGAGGGTTCCGCCGGGTGCACATGGCTCGTAGAATCGATGACCGTTCTAGAATAGAGATCAAACACGTTTGTACTTGCATGAGTAGTGTCATTTATCTTATGCCACTGCTCTACTTGAATATTAGCGCGCTAATTAATCCGTTACAAAGATCTGGCCAACGTTTAAAAGATTTAACTAAAAGGGCAGGTAGAGCAGTAGCGTTAAACGAATTGACCGACTTTGATGCGTTTATTTTTGTCATTTTTGAATAGAGATGATTATTCTTACCTAATCTATACATATAAATAAAATTGGAGTGTCTGTTTGTAATATTGAAATAACCGTTTTTTACTACATGTATACAAATATTTATACGGTACATAACATACACCCAAAATAACATTTTTTTACAATTTTTGTGTCTGTTTGTTCCGGCTAATGTCTGAAATGGCTGGACCGATTTTGACGGGACTTTTATTGGCAGGTAGCTGATGTAATAAGGAGTAACTTGGCTACGTTTATTAAAAAAAATATATTGTTATCTCGGGTTAACGCGGGTAGCATTGCGGGGCGCAGCTAGTTATTAGTAAAATCTGTAACCCTATCAGAGTTTTCTTTGTGAAGAGAACCCTAAATAGCTTCTATTCATTCCTTACATGCTTACACCGTGTTTAGATAAAACATGAATACGTTAAGGCAATACCACATTACAATTAACTTAGACGATGATGGAATGAAGTCGGAGCTACGTACTCTGTATCCAGTCTAATATATTCTACTTACTATAACAGTGGTTCCCAAAGTTGTCTGTGCTACGACCCACTGGCAAGCTTACAAACACGAAAACCACTTCTAGAAAATGTAACCTTTACCAATATGAAATAATAAAAGTGCACGAAGGGTTCCGTACCGTATGGAAGCCCCCCTTAATATATTTTATTTCAAATTAACTATTATGTTTTAAGGTTTTTTTTGTTTTTAAAGTTAACATTTTATTTTATTCTGTGAATATTTCAAGCACCGTTATTAATATCGAGCAAAAACGGCTAAAATTCGGTTTTTTCGTATGGGAGCCCCCCTTAAATATGTTTTTTTTCTTATTTTAGTATTTGTCCGCTATAACGCCTGGTGACAGACAGACAGACGGACAGCGGACTCTTAGTAATATGGTTCCGTTTTTACCCTTTGGGTACGGAACCCTAAAAGAGATTATACAACAAATTGCTTCAGAAAACTTTTTGATAGGAAGGATGAAATGTTTTCTTATGCCTTGCCATTATTAGTTTTGGCATCTTTTAATCGCAGTAAGTCTAAGTCTAAATTATTTCGGTATTTAGGTAGTTGTGGTGTCCCACTCAATATTCGCTCGCGACCCACCAATGGGTCTACCACACTATGGAACGAACCACCAGACCCATTGGTGGGTCGCGGCCCAAAGTTTGGGAAACCCTGACTTAGACGATGATAGAATGAAGTAGGAGCCATGTTCTCTCAATCCAGTCTACAATCTACTAGATTCTACTAACTATAACATAGATCTCAACCACATATTCCAAGATTCCAACCAAGATAGTAGCGCTCTTTGCGTAATTTTTCTAGTTAAGAAGTAAGTTCGTATGCATTCTCATACTCACTTATGACAACAATAGAGTTACGTGTCAAAAAAAATTGCAAAAAAGTAAAATTACATCATTTAAAAAATGTAATAGTTTAAATTACCAATTACTTAAATGAAATAGCAGTCATATAAAACAATAATTGAGTCATAAGAGCAATAAATATAAATAATAATTATTCAAAATATTAAAATTAACAAAAATAGAATACTATAGTATATTATATTCTACCTTAGGTAGAAAGTCTTGCACTTTGTAGAATGCTTGCTCGACAAACCAATTCTTTGCTGAGCTTATGAGCCGGGTGGCAAGACTAGCACCGCTAGCATGGCAAATAGACAAAATGTCTTTCCACCAATTCATGCCCTCGAAGAAGTCCATTCCGCAAGTATTTTCAATAGCTTTTTCACCATAGTTAAAACTTACTTGACGTGCTTTAGCGCATATTTGATATAGCCAAAATGTTGAAAGAGCATCAAATACAATTTATACAACACGTAATATTTAGTATACTTAAAAAATCCTAGTCAAATCGAGAACTTTGTCACAGTAATGATAAACTTTGTCCTCTTTGGAAGTCGGTTATACAGGGTTATTTCTAATAAATAAGCATCCTTTTAGGGGCTTATTCTGTACATCAAAAATAACTAAACTGTTGTTCTGCGACTTTAGTCAAAACTCAAAAAAATTTTTTGTTGTTCCATAGAAAAATATCGTTCACCCGCGACAAAATGTATGGAACAGCAGATTTTTTTTTGAGGTCTGACAAAAGTCGCAGAACAAAAATTGTTAGTTTTGATGTACAGAATAAGTCCCTAAAAGAATGCTGAAATAACCCTTTAGAGTACCTCTCCACCACTCCCGGCTCACTCGCCTATAAAAAAAACTCGCCGTAAGGCGAACTGTAACGACTAGAATTTCCTTCAGAATGAATGAACAATAAGTATGATATTCCAAGATTCATTCGTCAAAGCTGTGACGTCATAGGCATGAAGTTTTAGGTAAAGGTGGAGAGTGCACTCCTAATACCTATTTGATGCAAATACCCACATATTGCTATCTCACTCTTCTGTGGTCAGAACTATCTTTCTAATAGGGTAACCCTACATTTTTGTCTAAATTTAGGACGTACAGATATTAATCACAATGTTGAGTAAACCATTATATGAAAATACACAATTGGTAAATGAACAATACAAAGTAAACTTAAGGATCTTGTTCTATAGGGCATCGCAGATATACAAAAACTAATTCTTCAATAAATGTGTAAGAATGCAATCTTACAAGTCAATTAATGTGTACAACTAGCTACGCTCTGGATTTATATGCTTTATGATGAAATACTGCGCCTGTTATTGATGGCATATGTAATTCAACAGCGCGCGGCAGAGCCTTAGTAATAGGGTACCGTTTTTACCCTTTGGGTACGGAACCCTAAAAAGGTAATCAAAAACAATTTAATTCAAATTATAATAGTTTATTAACAAACACATATAATTTACAATTATTTACAAAAAAAAACAAATCATTCGTTTAAATCATAGTTCATATAAATCATAAATTCATATAAATCATAGTTAGGGGTTGGATGAAATTGATAAACTCAAAACTTTGAAATTAAATTTACCCATTTTCGGGAAAGGAATGCACTCTCCACCTTTACCTTAAACTTCGTGGTCATAGGTCACCCGCCGTGCATCACGAATTGTGAGACAGTGACGGATGGACGTAATGACATGTAAGAATGAAAGAGAGAAATAGTGTGATGCGTGAATGAGATAGTAATAGTAAGTAATATGCGCAAAAGAAAAAAATCTCCCTCGTCATCCGCCATTTTTTCTCTTGTTGTTTTACGGAAAATATTAATAAACAATAGTTTTACGCCATGAAAATTTCGAAAAGCCATGTATATCGCCATCCTAGATTAATCTTCTTCCTGTGTGTGTATGTCTAGTGTCTTCAGTCACTTACTTCAAGATAATTCAACGTGTTTCGAGATGACCGGCTCATCTACATAAATTGGATGAAAAATCATCAATGCAGTGTGTATTTCTTTTTACATCTAGGAAATAATAAAGTGCAGTGCAAAATAGTGGTGAATTTCGTTTCATTTACGCCTGTAGTCTTTTCAGTTTCTCAAAATATTAAGTAGAAATACAAATATATAGAAACCTATACTTATAGATAGATTTAAAACTATAAGTACCTATACATAGCTATACCTTTTGATATCACAGAATAAGTAATAGTATGTATGGCATTGTTGGCCGAGGGGTGAAGTATGCGGCGGGCGAGGTTCTATTGTCGCACCACAGATAACGTTACGACCTAAAAAAATCTTCGGCAGTCGGTCGTCTGATACGTAGTATCCTCTAGAGGAAAAGGCCCTTATATGCATAGGATCACTTTGTTGTCTGTATGTTTGTCAGTCCGTACGTGTGTCAACAAAACATCGTGAAACTCGTTTCGTTAGGAAAACATCGTGAGGCAACCGGCATACGTCCGTAGAAGAAATTCGATGGCGTCTGTGAATCCACCAACACGCACTGGGCCAGCGTGGTGGATATGGCCCGATCACCCTTCGTGGGTAGGCCTACGTCCTGCAGTGGACTAGTACAGTACGTGTGTCAAGACCTTTCATCCCGGGAACGCGTAAAGATATCGAATTGAAATTTAAACCGTATATCTCTTCTCAATCTTATCGTGGTCTCTTGCTATTGTGAAAAATTCAAACTTCTCAGTTATCGTAAAAAATAGTTCGAGCCGTTTATGTCGAAACTGCATATTTCGACACTCACAAGGGAATCAAAACCTACAGGGTACTTTCCGTTGACCTAGAACTATGAAATTTGACAAAAGGCATTGTCTTAGAGTACGCATATAGGAATAAATCTGAAAACTACATTTTTAACTAAATCACAAGAAAATAGGGCCTAAATGCAATAAATATGGGTCCAAATTTCAAAGTGTGTAAATCGTATCACGTGGGGTATCATATAAAAGAGCTTCATTAGTATTAGTACATGCTAAAAAAGGTAATTAATTATTTTTAGAATGTGTGATTTTCTATGTATGACAGGAAAGGGTAAAAAAGATGATTATAGTACCTGTAGAAATTTTGACAACATACTTCAGCATTTATACGGAACCCTCGGTGAGCGAGTCTGACTCACATTTGTCCGGTTTTTTGACTAAGATATCATTATGATCTACGTTTATGTCATAAAGAGGGCTTGAGCATTTGGATTATCTTTAGACCTTCAAGGGTCTGTGGATGATCCGATTGCTTATTATGTAGTAGTAGTGTATGTAGTTTAAGCATATAAAGTAGTATTGTATTTTGTTGTAGTCATAAAGATATTTTAGAGAAACAAAAAAATTAATCTGAAAAATGTCCGTCTATTAAAAACATGCTTTTTTTTTACCCGATTGCCCATTATAAATCTACTAGCTGCGCCCTGCGGTGTCACCCGCGTTAGCCCGAGATAAAAAGTAGCCTATATGTTAATCCAATGTCTAAGCTACCTTCATACCGAATTTCATCTAAATCGCTTCAGCCGTTTGTGCGTGAAAGAGTAACAAACATCCATTCATCCATACTTACAACCCGGTCAGCATATCTGTGCACCTCGCTGGAATGCGGCGCCTCTCCCGCTTCCCCTGTCACCTCTCCGCGCACTCCCCGGTGCGACAGTACGGTTAGCAGTTTCGTTGCCGATACACGTCCCGATAATAATTTACGTCCGGTCCGGACGGTATACTAGACGTCCGGTAATGTATATACGTCCCGATAATTCGATATGACGTCACGAAGTCAGGTGCACAGATATTGTGACCGGGTTGTACAAACTTTCGCGTTTATAATATTAAGTAGGATTTTTGTTGACTGCAAGGGTATTGTTGATTTACTTGACTTGGAAATTCCCATTGGTGCTGAATTGTTACGAGAAAATATGACGCATGATGCATTAAAATCAGCTCTTTCTGGAACAAAGAAACAATAAGTTATTCGGTGTTTCTTGTTTCGTTTCCAAATTATACAGAAAAATGGTCGGGAGCGGCTGGCGCGACATAACGCGCGAGCCACCGACTCCTTATCTAATAGACATCCTAAAATAGCGCTTTTATATTCGACATCAATTTGTCCAAGTTTGTGTATTTGAAGAACCAAAGTTAACGACATAGCCCAGCGGATTATTGGCTAGTTGAAATGGCAGTGAGCATGGCATAGCACGGAAGATTGATGACTGATGGGGTTGAAAAGTTCTCGAGTGGAGACCACGTACCGGCATGCGCAGCATAGGACGTTTAAGCCAAAAGGAGGTGTTTCAGACCATTGTTTTGAATAACTTGTACTGTGTGGCCTATAAAAATCAGCTGTTTCATACAATTTGTCGATTCCGAGTTGCAATTTTGTGTGGAACAGCAGATTTTTTTCTCGAATTCCGGGTTGGTCCCATAGTAAAAGTTGTTCATAATGATGGTCTTAATCACCCCTTTTTGGTTAAGTACAGGGCAAGCAAATTACCCTGTATAGCATATTCTTATGACATATGTTCTGAAAATGCTTTGTACTTGTCTTGTGATCTAATGAGTTACCCCAAAAGTGTGTGACTTAGGAAGTGTATCACTTCACTCCTCCTTGGCAGTATAATAAAGCGTTTGAACAACAGCTGCAGTTAAATCTGAAATTCAATCAAACGATCGCACTCAAATCCAACTTAAACGCGTCGACTGACGGCGCCACTGCTGCATTTCCCAAATAAAATTGAGCATTCTAAGTAATGGTATTTTTAGTACTTTTATTTGACCACCGGGTTTTGAAAAGTTGGTAGAACAGTACCAGCAGAAACGATGTGAATAAAAATGGCGCATTTTCACGCTGATGTTGGTATTATGTTCCCGCCAATTTTCAGGGCGGCCATTACGTTAGCGAGAAAGTAATTTAATCAGCTTTGAAAATATTCAGCGAGAAATGAATTTTTAAACCACTTTTTTCATTCGTCTCATTAGTAGCGCTCGTAGCGTAATTTGACTAGGTGTTTGTCAGCGCAACGTTCCGAACGATCAGTATTTGGATGGGTGACCGCGGGTGGCATTTTCCAACTGAGCGCTACCGTGGCTCGGATGACACGTTAAATTGTAGGTCCCTGTTGTTTTAACCGTTTAGCCAAGTCAGAGGCCTTCAGGCGGCCTAAAAACTACGACGAACCTACTTATTAGTTGCTTATTAGTATGATGCCTCGTATGTGCTTGGTTATGTTTTTTTATCCAACCTATCGTACGACGTCCACTTCTGGACATAGGCCGTCCCTAATGAACTCCAATAAGACCAGTTGGAAGCAGCTTGCATCCAGCGATGATTTTGCCGACTTCAAAAAAGGAGGAGGTACTATTTTCGTCTGTATTTTTTTTTTTGTATATGTTCATGGATATTTTCGCCAGTTTATAAGGACCGAGGTTATAAGGTTTTTTTTTTAGTTCTAAAGAGTGGTATACTACCGAGGTGGTCCCATTTAAATTTTAGCGAAATTGACTGAGCCGTTTTTGAAAAATCAACAAATTACTAAATGGATGACACATTGATCCGTGCGAACTGTTCGAATTCTTTACACGGTTGAAAACGCTTATGACATTTTTGGCGAAAAAAATATTGGTAAAGTAGAATCTCCCGTAGAACTGGGTACTATGAGTCTACTATTGAACACAGACCTACCCTCCAAGAGTTATTTGGACAGCCTGTGATCGCTCACTGCTGAGAATAAGCTTGTCTTTTATTTAGTACGACGTTCTTGAACGTTGAATTTCGGTATAATCTCACTCTTTCAGTCTAAAGGCTAGAGTATGTGCAAAAAGAGAACCGTCGCGGCGTTAAGGTGAACCAACAATAAGATTTTAATCAGCAGCCAAGCTACCGACTACTTGGTAGACGCGAGTACTGATGAAAACCGAATTGAAAATGAAATGAATGAATGAAAAATGAAAATGAAAAATGAAAATGAAAAAAGTTTATTCGACATTACAGATGAAATATGACTAAGAATAGTAAACAGAAATGTCGAAAAGGGCTCACCTCAGCATTAATGCTGACTGCTGGTTGACTCCGAGCACTCAGCGCTGGTTTTCAGGTGAACCAAATTGGTGTCTACTAAGTATCAAACACGTTTAGTAGTACTAGCAATGACAGAGCATTGTTGTCAACGTAACAAAGTTAGTAAAATGGCACACGGGCGACCTCACCTACGACGCTTCTCTTATTGCACGAACTCCATCAGAATGTTAATGTTACTTTGTAGGGTTCCGTACCCAAAGGGTAAAAACGGGACCCTATTACTAAGACTTCGATGTCCGTCTGTCTGTCTGTCTGTCACCGGGCTGTATCTCATGAACCATGATAGCTAGGCAGCTGAAATTTTCACAGATGATGTATTTCTGTTGCCGCTATAACAACAAATACTAAAAACAGAATAAAATAAATATTTAATCCCATACAACAAACGTGATTTTTAGGAGTTTTTTTGGTCGCTATTAATAACGGCAAGAGGGGCTCCCATACGGTACGGAACCCTTCGTGCGCGAGTCCGACTCGCACTTGGCCGACTTGATTTTATTTTCAGAACATTAGCAGCCCCCATATTTTAACGAAAACCGCCCCTTTAGGGTGCACTCGGGTACTTTACAACCGATTATAACATAAAAGTTCCGAAACGCGTTAGCGCTGCGAGTCGGGCTACAATGTATTTTTAACTGCAATATTACACGATGTAGGTATTCCTAGACGATGGTCATAATCTTAGATATGAGTGTAAATGTACCATGTGTACATATAAAGCCCGATTACAGAGGCGCCATCGTAATTATATTAGCTAAATAGTTTCTTTTTCACTTAGGCATTAGATAGAGAGAACGCTTTTTACGTTGCTATTAAATTTACGCTGGCGCCTCTGTAATCGGGCTTATAGTATACCTGTCATTATAGTCAATTTCACTATGAGACCAACTCTGAAAACGAAATTGACTCGACTGAAATCTGTAGGGCCAGAGGGCTAAGTTGGAGTACTAATCGAATTACTTTTACGTCGCGTTGACCGAGCGCGCCGAGCACACACGCGAGCACATTGACACACACGCTCAAGTCAGCCAATCACTAACGTTGCCGCGCTTGTGTTGTTTCGGCTTGGCGCTCGTTACAGTACCGTAAAAACATAGTCAAGTATTAACTAGACAGGGCGTTCAATAATAATAATTACAAAAGTAAGAGAGGGCGAGATGTGCAAGTATTAAAGTGTGAACAGGACGAAACTGATATCTTTTGTCTCTATCTGCGTATACGTTTTTTTGCCTGATTACTACGCACGGCCTAGGGCGTAATAATCAGACATTTCGCGCCAAAAACTACTGTTGAATTTTTGATGAGATGCTTAAGTAAATCAACACATTTATGACCTATTATCTATTTTCTATCACATCTATTAGTGTTTTGCAGGTTTTTACTATTATCTAGAGTCTAAATATGATAAAATCATAATAACGTATATATAGCTATCTAAGTATGTATAGCACATCTTTTTTCTTACACCCTATACGCAATCGACGATTCTAGACGTAGGTACTTATCTATGCGTAAAAAATACTCACACTTAGCTAGTCAGTTTTCTGTACGTGACACAAGATGGCGCTGTGCCATTTCCATAAAAATCACATCAAACGTTAACGCGATCGAGATCGAGCAAGAAACTCCAACTTAGCCCTCAGAATGAAGAGACATAATGGTGACTCATTATTCTGTTAGTATTTCGTTGTTTTAACAGATTGCTATAGGACCATCCATCCAGCCATCAGTCGTCCAATTCTGATTGCTAATAAATTCTGTTAAACGCGGGCTTTATCCAGCGCGTTCCTGCAGCCTTAATAATATCGTGGGTGGACGTCCTACGCTATTCTTTATTATTGGACTAATACAGGGTTATCTGCTCACCCCGTGCTAAGCGGAAAGGGGGTGGTTGAGACCATAATTATAAACAACTTTTACTATGGCGCCAATCCAAAAACGAAAAAAAATATTTGCTTTAAAAAAAACTTCAACTCGAAATCGACAAAATGTATGAAACAACTGTTTTTTTTTCTCGAATTCCAGGTTGACCCCATAGTTAGAGTTGTTCATAATAATGATCACAACCACCCCCCTTTTGGTTTCGTACATCACTTCTGATAACCCTGTACAATACAGCTGCACTCAAGTAGTAAATAATAAATAATCGGCCAAGTACGAGTCGGACTCGCGCACGGAGGGTTCCGTACTGTATGGGCCCCCCTTAAATAATTATTTTATTTAATTTTATTATTTATTATTGAAGTGAATATAAAATTAAATATTCTGTGAAAATTTGAAGCATCTACCTGTTACTATTATTAATATAGAGCGAAAAACGTCTAAAAATCAGGTATGTTGAATGGGAGAGCCCCCTTAAATATTTATCTATTTTTATTTTAGTATTTGTTGTTATAGCGGCAACAGAAATACATCATCTGTGAAAATTTCAGCTGCCTAGCTATCATGGTTCATGAGATACAGCCCGGTGACAGACAGACAGACAGACAGACGGACATCGAAGTCTTAGTAATAGGGTCCCGTTTTTCCCTTTGGGTACGGAACCCTAAAAAGTATTTGAACATGGCTGACGAGTTGTAAAGCTAGCCGTAATCAGGCAAATGTTTTTAATAGCTGCATAACATTGCAGTTAAAATACATTGTAGACGATGTCGCCCCCTAACGGGCTTTGGAAGCTTTATAAATATAAAGTAAGTTTGTATAGACCTAGTCTTGGTGTCAGATATTTTTTAAAGCCTCCTGAAGGCCTCTGACATGGCTTTTTTAATTTCGAATAGGTTTGCGTTTGACTACATACTGCCTGATGATGAGCAGATATGCGGTCTAGGTTGTAGCACGCTTACCTAGAAGATACCTATTTAATCGGGATTTGAAGACACTCACGTTGTACTTTAACGGGAAGACAGACCCAGGCAAAGCGTTCCACATTCTGGCTGTTCGTATGAGGAATGAGGATTCAAAACGCTAACAATTAAAACAAACGGGATCTACAATTTAACGTGTCATCCATGCCACAGTAGCGCTCAGTTGTAACTGCCACCCGTGGTCACCCATCCGAAGACGACCCGTGCCGAACGTTTCTAAACTTCGGTAATCGCTAAGAAACACTTGTCGAACTACACTATGAGCGCTTTTTATTAAATGGTTTTATTTAACTTCAGTTGCCCGTTTTTTTGGGCCAAATTTGAAAATTGATATTTGACCCCCTTCCCGTGGACAGATTAATATGATATTTGACACACACCTTTAGTTTCGATGACAATACAATTTTTTGTATTCAGTATTGACGTAAATACAAGATGGCCACCGCCACAAAATGGCGGATTACATTTTTTGCGTAACGGGGGCTATGTAAACTAATATAAATTAAAAATTTAAAAAACCCCTGACACATTGACAACCATCCTTCCATCCCCACTTTAACCCACCATAACTGTTAAACGGCTCAATCGATTTTTATAAAACATAGCTAAGAACACTCTCGATTAAGTCTCCTTTCATCCAAAAAAACTAAACTGAAATCGGTTCAGTGGTTCGGGCGCTATGATGCCACAGACAGACAGACACGTCAAACTTATGACACCCCTCTTTTGCGTCGGGGGTTAAAAAATGATTCATATGAGTATCAATCATGAAAGGGTTTTTCATGTACAACATAGTTTGCAGTAACAAAATAAAACTAAAAACACAAAAATAAAATTGGTAAAAAACGTTTTAATGTACTAAAAGCTAAAAAAAAATCTCTAATTTAAAACAACTTTGATTGCGAATGATTAAGTAACTGAATGCCGTGGTGGTCTAGAGGTAGTGACGCCCGCCTTACAATCGTGTGGTCGTGGGTTCAATCCCGGTCCCGTACAAATGAGTTCTTTGGAATTTATGTACGGAATTTCACACCACTGGCTATTCAGTGAAGGAAAACATCGTGAGGCAACCTGCATACGTCCGTAGAAGAAATTCGATGGCGTATGTGAATCCACCAACCCGCACTGGGCCAGCGTGGTGGATACGGTCCAATCACCCTTCGTGGGTAGGCCTACGTCCTGCAGTGGACTATTAAAAAGGCTGATACAGTACAGTAAGTTACTGAATGAGCTCCCAGAGTTGGAGTGATGCGAAAAACTGAACAGTTCATCGCATCGTGTATGCCATAGTACAGGGGTGGAAAATAGTCAGTAAAGTCAGTAAAAGTCAGTTTTTAGGGTTCCGTACCTCAAAAGGAAAAAACGGAACCCTTATAGGATCACTTTGTTGTCCGTCTGTCCGTCCGTCCGTCTGTCAAGACCCTTTTTCTCAGGAACGCGTGGAGGTATGAAGCTGAAATTTATATCAATTACTCAGGTCTACTGTCCCTTGAAGCTGTGAAAAAATCAAACTTCTAAGCCAACGCAATCAAAAGATACAGCCGTTTATGCCGCAAATTTTGAAACTCGCAAGTACTCGCAAGGGAATCAAAACCTAAAGGGTACTTCCAGTCGACCTTTTTTTTTTTTTTACCAGGGGAAATCTTTTATAGGTACCACCGCACCTCGAGGGCAGGCGGGTGGTTATGTGGGAGTCCTGCCGACTGGACAGTATGCCCACCAAAACCCCTGGGTGTTCCACCACTGCGCTTGGTGTCGGGGCTACGGGCACGCTTGCGCACTCCTCCGCGGCACCCGACAGCGCTGGCCCAACTCGGGCCCCACCACGGAGCTTCAGCTCCCGCCAGAATGACGATGTGCCGAACACCAGACACATCGTCATCCACCACCTGGGACCAACCAGCACTGGGCGTCAGACAGCACCCGTGTCCGACAGCCCTGGTCCCGATGCAACGGGTCAATTAAAGTGGCCCCGCGCCTGCCACTACGGCTGCAGAGGATAGGGAGAACGGCCGTCGCGATACCGACACTCCTCTTCCCCTGCAGCCCCACCGCCTCCGCCAACACGTTGGCGGCACCCGTTAGGGCCGCTGGCAGGACGGATAGACAGCGGCACACTCGCCGCCCGTCCATCCCGTCGCCGCCCCCGCCTCGATGGGCTCGGTCGCGGTATCGCGACGAGCGCGACACCGCAGTCCACCTCAGTCGACTTGCGACCTACTGGCCAGCCTCCGCACGGGCTTGTCAAGGCCCAAGACCCGGAGAGGCCGGCCCCACCTCGGGTTCCTCTTCGTTCACCAGGCTGGCGAGACCTGGCTACTAAGCCCCCCCGCCACGACAAGGCGGGAACCCACTCGGGGGGGTACTTCCAGTCGACCTAGAATCTTGAAATTTGGCATGAAGCAACGTTTTATAGCACACATAAAGGAAAAATTCCGAAAACCTTAAATTTTTAGTTACATTACAAAATATATATTTTTTAATAAATATAAACTTATTACTTTTTTTTGTCGTAATGAACGAACTTTGTAAACCTTGCAGGTTTGTACGGAACCCTCGGTGCGCGAGTCCGACTCGCACTTGGCCGGTTTTTTTTGGCTAAAGTCAGTAAAAGTCAGTTTTTTTGGCTAAAGTCAGTAAAAGTCAGTTTTTTCGAAAAATGGTCAGTAAATTCAGTATTTTGAGGATCAGGGGCTAAGGTTAAGGTAAAAGTGGTGTAGTTTTTGTAGATTGAGGTGACAAAAATGCCGTTTTGGAGTGGGGAGTGTCTTAAAAATAACCAGCAACAGAATGTCTGAAAAAAGGTCTGAAGGACAACGACATGGTCGCCGTAAATATGGCCAACGTGATGCTTAGTACATTAGCGAACGAAAGAGAAGAGGAAGAAAAGATTCAAAAATATGTCGACCATAAGAAAAATAAATTAATAACTTCTTTCTTTATTAAAAAATAATTAGTTTGTGTTATATACAAAATGTTTTGTTCAAATTAATATGTATGTTGCAATATTAAGCTATTTTTTAAAAATAAAATGCGGTGCAGGTTGGCTATGGGGATGGTGGAGGCCAAACACAAAAAACACTTTTCTTAATTATTTACAATCATTCTCCATACACTATTAACAAATATACTTAACTAACAGCAACTAACATTCGTATGGTGTTATATTGACCGACCAAGGGTCAGTATTATACAAATTTGGTCAGTAAATGGTCAGTATTTTAGGGAGTTTTAGTCAGTGAAATCAGTATTTTTGGCCATGGACGCAGTTGCCACCCCTGCATAGTAGCTTTACCGTGGCTAAAGCTACTATGCCACAAGTGCCACTGAGTACCTATAATAAAATATCCTGCGCCCACAAACAAAACAAATGCTCGAGTACTCCGGTCACGTGCCTTCCCATGGGATGCCGACGCGCCTTCTAATAATAACACACCATGATACGAACGACAAATGGGGGGGATTTTTAACCACCGACGAAAAAGAGGGGCGTTATACCCATATACAGCAATGCTCCGGACTTACGCGATAGGTAGGGCCAAGTGGTATCTCAAGTGCGGACTATTTAAATACACTGGTTTAAAGCATATTGATGTCATAGGCATTAGGTCATATTGTGACCTCCTTTCGACCTAGGAGCTTGCGTCTAACCCACTATAGAGCAAGTCTCCAGTTTCCCTCGTCAAAGTTGGAGTACCAGCAAGATCACCAGATACCCGAGATAGTGCATGCAAACATCCGTCGCGCAACGAACGCCTGTACAGAATATTGCAGAGAAACAACTCCAGACAACAATATACCTTAACTCATAAACCGCTATAGCTAGAAAGCTGAAATTTTCACAGATGATGTATTTCTGTTGCCGCTGTAACAACAAATACTAGTAACAGAATAAAATTAATATTATGAATTTTTATTATGAATTAATATTATTAATATCTGAATTTTAAACCGTTTTTCGCTAGATATTAATAATAGTAACAGGTAGTAATATTTACAGAATGTTTAGTTGTATGTACAATTCAATAATAAATAATTAAACTAAAAAAATTAAAACGCAAAATAAACAACGTTTACCATAGTGCCAATAACTCAAAAACCAATCACTACGTAGTATAAAACAAAGTCGCTTCCCGCTGTCTAAACCTATCTTCTCTAAATCTGGGTGCACGCGTGCACCCAAACAAGTCGAGCACAGCCGTAAGCATACTTTTCCCGAAGCCATTCAGGCCATTTTCAACCCCCTGTAACTTTGGTCTGGATAAAGCTAGACGTCTGTTTTTTTTTACTATCAAGAGAACGTCATATAACAAAAAATATTTCTAAATTTCATCAAAATCGAACCAGTCATTTAAGAATTATTGCTAGTCAAAGTTCTTTGATTTTGTCACTGACATACTCATAATCTGGGTGCACGGCAGTACACCCAAACAAGTCGAGCACAGCCGTAAGCATACTTTTCCCGAAGCCATTCAGGCCATTTTCAACACCCTGTAACTTTGGTCTGGATAAAGCTAGACGTCTGATTTTTTTACTATTAAGAGAACGTCATATAACAAAAAATATGTCTAAATTTCATCAAACTCGAACCAGTCATTTAAGAATTATTGCTAGTCAAAGTTCTTTGATTTTGTCACTGATGAATAAACCGACTTGTGCGTACATTTGGATCTCACTACTTTTTACTGAAGAATTGTTGCTCGACTTGTTGTACTTTTTACATGCCATGTTTTTGTTGGGATCTCTATCTTTAAAATTACGCAACGGATTTTGATGCAGTTTTTTTAATAGATAGAGTGATTCAAGAGGAAGTTTTATATGTTCAATATACCTGTGCGAAGCCGGGGCGGGTCGCTAGTATAATATAAAAAATGAAGGGGCCATACATTTTGTCGAGTCAATTAACTTTTTATCTCTTAAACCCTATACTTTTCAAAGTAACAATATCTACATAGGCCTATCCAATTCCGATTGACCGACGATTTTTTGCTGTTTTAGGGTTCTGTACCCAAAGGGTAAAAACGGGACCTTATTACTAAGACTCCGATGTCCGTCTGTTTGTCTGTCACCAGGCTGTATATCATGAACCGTGACAGCTAGAAAGCTGAAATTTTCACAGATGATGCATTTCTATTGTCGCTAGAACAACAAATACTAAAAACAGAATAAAATAAATATTTAAGAGGTGCTGCCATACAACAAACGTGATATTTAGAAGATTTTTGCTCGCTATTAATTACGGCAAGAGGAATGGGGCTATGGGGGCTCCAACACTGTACGAAACCCTTCGTGCGTGAGTCCGACTCGCACTTGGCTGATTATTTTATATCGCAAGTCTAACTTCTGTCATGTTCCATATTCTTTGTGTTGTCAAGTTGTCACAGAAAGCAATTAAATTCCGTTACTTCACAGTTGTCTGTTTACTTGTACTTGGAACGAACAGCGGATTGATTAGAGCTAAATATAGACTAATCTACATTTACTCGTAAATGGTTCAATTGCTACTTAGAACTGTAATACAGATGATAGAATCTAAATGGAAACATTCCAGTAAAGAAATCGGCTAACAGAATTGCCCCGCTGCGGGGCAATTCTGTTAGCCGATTTCTTTACTGAAGTGATACGTTCTTGAACCTCTCTCGTTTTTCTGACAGTTCCGACAGCTCAAAACTGTCAGAAAAACGAGACAAGTTCAAGAACGTGTCACCTTAGTAACGAGATCGGTTGTCAGAATTGCCCCCCAGATGTTTAAAGGTGATGTTCTCAAACCTGGCCCATACCTGGCTCGCTTTTATCTTATAGACAAAAATATGACAAATCACGAAAAAATACTGAAAAAAATCCAAACGGTTTAGAAAAAAAGCAAAACATTTATCATTATCGCAGACCTAGCAACCCATGATTTGAATTTTCCGCCATCTAGTGTACCTAGAGAATGAAAAAGTTAATTTCAGCGTTGACGCTTTGTCGTAAATCACCCGAATCACGGGGAATTTTAACTCGATTGGTAATTGAATTTAAACGCAGGGATTTTTTATATTATTTTATCGAACATGAGGCAGTATTATTTTAAAATGATAAAGGATCTTCATGCTAAATATGAGTGTCGTAGTATGATTTAATAAACAGTTTTGTCGCGAATATCTAAGGAATTTCGCGAAAACACGCATAATTGTTTTGAGATGAGCTACGATATTTTTCAATCTTAGTGATTGCGAAAATACAATGTAGGTATCAAATCATCCTACTACATGCATTATATTTGTTATTGGAGAATTTCGCCTCATTTTTCTGGGAACTAAGAAAATAGAAACTGAATACTATTTACGGTTTGCTATTGTTTTATCTCATTCGGCTTTAAATGTACGAATGCATTGTGATATATTTGCCCTTGCGACAATTCAATTCTTATTATTTATGTACGACATAGGTACGATAATGGACTTCATTGTAATTACAAACCTGACAGATCTGGCGATGACTTTTTTGGACAACAGTGACATTTAAATCTGCAGATTTTGAATCTTGTTGCCGATTGACTCCTTTCTTACATCCATGATCCACAATATGGTGGATGACTTTTATAGCGGTTAATATGGCAATAACGCAAAGCAAAAAAAAATTGTTTGCTTTTTAAGTGACTGTTCGATTAAAAAACACTATGCCTCATCGAATTAAGTTGATTTTTCTTCCTATTATAGTTTAGAGCCCGTCATTGAGCCAAAGTCCCATACAAAAAAGAACATGTCCTTTAAGTTTAGGTTTAAGTACAGCCAGAACTAGAAAAAAATATAGGTCTTTTAAGACTTGGTACTTAATAGGTGTTATCTTTTAAGTTATTTAGCTAAAAAGCATAGTTAAATTAGCTAAAAAGCATAGTTCTGTTTCTTTATCACTTTAGGCATTCGATAGAGAGAACGCTTTTTACGTTGCTATTAAATTTACGCTGGCGCCTCTGTAATCGGGCTTATTATCTGTATAAGTATGTATTTAAAAATATGTATTCGTATTTTATCAGTCTCTGGCAGCCATATCACAAGCTTTGCTTAGTTTAGGGTCAGAGGCCGTGTGTAAGATGTCCACAAATAATTATTTATCAGTAAAATTGGCTAAAGGATATTTTACGCATTACTACAGTTGAATATTCATGCATTAGTTATAGGTAAATATTGCGAACAGAACTAGAATACAAACTGACTCTTAAAGTGGACGCTGTTGGGGCTGCCCCGCTTCTGCAGTGCTTCAGGCATGTTTGCGGACGCTCACACCGCATGTTTTCACGCGACTATGAGATCGCGGGCAACCTCCTTGGTGCGCAGAGTTCGGGCCAGCTCAAACAGCGTCCTGGAAATGATCGCGGAGAGACTAGACTGTCCTTACCTTCGGCACTGTAGCGCAAGGCATGTGCCAGTACCGATGCCGAAGAGAAGGTTCTAGAAATTGGCGCCTTTAAGAATTTTGGTTGTGTGATGTTTTTTTGTACCTACCTATAGATGACTTGTTTTGATTTTTGTGTTAATTGAATTATTTTATTACTCTGACTGACATTTTATGCTCAATTCTTATTATTTTAATTTGACTGTATGATAATTTAAATGTTCTTTTTATTTTTACAATTTTACTACTTTTTAATTTAATTTTTGACTGTACATATTATGTTATTTTTAATGACCATTATTGACATATTTTATTATTATTGTTGTTATATATGGGTAATAACCTGAAATAAAGTAATTTTGAATTTGAATTTTGAAAGTTGTTCAGCACTCTAGATTAGCAGAAATACCTAATTGTATTATTATTTTCGAGCAAAATATAATTGCTCAAAGATTAGTATTCGCCAAAAATGGCATAACCTACTTCAAACGTACGCTCGCTCGATCGATGTTTGCCAGTGTCAGATTATTATTTGTTTCCAAATATCAGTCATTCGATTTCGATGAAATTAAACGAGACCACCTTTGAAGTAAGATCTACCAAACAAAATTGAATCATCAAAATACCTTCATAATTGACGGCGTACATACAAATAATCGGCCAAGTACGAGTCGGACTCGCGCAAGGAGGGTTCCGTACTGTATGGGAGCCCCCCCTTAAATATTTATTTTATTTTAATTTTATTAGGTATTTATTATTGAAGTGAACATAAAACTAAATATTCTGTGAAAATTTCAAGCATCTACCTGATGCCATTATTAATATGGAGCGAAAAACGTCTAAAAAATCAGGTTTGTTGTATGGGAGCCCCCCTTAAATATTTTATTCTCTTTTTAGTATTTGTTATTATAGCGGCAACAGAAATACATCATCTGTGAAAATTTCAGCTGCCGAGCTATCATGGTTTATGAGATACAGCCCGGTGACAGACGGACAGACGGACATCGAAGTCTTAGTAATAGGGTCCCGTTTTTCCCTTTGGGTACGGAACCCTAAAAACATGCAGTCCAATTGAGAAACTCCTTATTTGAAGTCTGTTAAAAAACAACCTATCACTATACAATGATCCCTTCATAACCCCGTAGATGTAAATCAGATTTGGCAAAGAACCAGACCATAATCAGCATTCACAGGCTCGGTATAGAAAAAATATATACTCTAAGAGGGTGAGAGACCACGGCGCGCTGCCAAAGTGCCCATTCATCGAACCAAGCAAGTTTATTTTATTATTTCCTCTCCTTCCGCATTATCCATTGAAAAGTCCCGAAATGAGACTAATCTGTAATGTATCTCACGTACAGCACTGCCCTGAGACCGTAGCTGGGAGAAAAACGACTCGTAACGCTTAGGGTTTGGACGCAGAATGTCACGTTCTCAAAATATCCAACAAGACCCAGGGTGAAATTCAGTATGCTCATTCTCAAAATGTGAAATGAGACGTATAGCTTAAACGCATATTGTTGTATTGTAGATTGTCTTAAAACAAACGGCTGGTACACTTTACAGCATCCAATTTTATTGAGTTATTTTGTATTATTTTTTAATCAGTTGTTTTAAATATGTATACTCGTTTCAATTTTGTATTTTGTTAGTTGAATGACGAGACCTATTGTTGGCGGTACTATGTATTATTATACAGATTTTGTATTTTTAATTATAGTATTAAGCTCGATACGTCAATAAATGATTCTGATTCTGATTCTGATTCTGATTCACTTAACCCTACCAAGCTATCCCTCCTGGTAGGAATAAGTGCACTTTTTGTAGATTTAGTTCTAAGTACCAGTAGGGATAGGTGCATTGACCATTTGTGTAGTGCACTTATCCCTACCGAGCTATCTCTGGTAGGGATTTGTGCACTGCCCATTTCTACTAGCATAATGCTTGAGATATGTAAGTCAAGTGTATCTAGCTAGTTAAAAAGATAAGGCTAGTAATCTAATGAGCAAGCTAACGTAGAGCAGATTTACTAGCTTGCGCTATCTTACTCGTACTAACAATAATTGCTTGCTATAACTTATAACTTGTTATAGTAACCTTATGTATCTCGGATCGGCTCGGGCTTAAGTGCTAATTTTCAGAAATTCATTGAACCAAACGAGTGGATTTTTGACCGACGAACCGAACCGGAGGAGGTACTCAATTCGACTCGTATATTTTTTTTTTATGTGGTTATCCACGCATTACTTTATTCATAGTAGTCCGATTTGAGTAATCCTTTTTTTATTGGAAAGAGTATATTTCGAAATTGGTCCCATTAAAATTTTATTAAATTCGGCTGAGCCATTGTTGATAAATCAACAATAATGTGAAAAATGCTACATCGATCCGAGCGAAATATTCGCGAATTCTGTACACGTGTGAAGTCGGTCATGCCATTTTTTGCAATAAATAATTATAACCATGTAAATTGGCTATTTGAGATGGGAGTATTAGCAGAATTTCATATTTTGATAATCTCAGGACATTTTGCGAATCAGCCATTCTGCATATAAATCGCAAATACGAGTAGATTGTTGGTTATTTCGCGAGCCCCCGGTTCCTGAGGGAGTTTCTTTAAAATGTAGAATTATGTTGTTTGTGTCTTACTATACTATGATATACTAATGTGGCCCATTGGTTAGACACTTTCAGAATTTGCCATTTTAAGAATTTAGTGACGTTTTGCGAATCAGCCATTCTGCATATACTTAAATCGCAAATACGAGAAGATTGTTGGTTATTTCGCGAGCCCCCGGTTCCTGAGGGAGTTTCTTTATAATGTAGAATTATCCTCTTTCCTTGTGCTTCCTTCCGCATCCTTTGTGTTTTGTGTTGTGCCTCTTGTGTGCGATTCTAATGTGGTCCAATGGTTTCTTACAACTGAATAAATACTAAGTATATCTCTTTCGCTGTAAAATAAAACAATTTATTTCAATACTAGCGACCCGCCCCGGCTCCGCACAGGCAGGTGTATTATATATATAAATAAAGCTTCCCCAAATCCCGAGTAATTAGGTATCTTCTAGGTATGCGTGCTACACCCTAGACCGCACATTTGCTTAACATCAGGCAGTATGTAATAGTATGTATTCAAATGCAAACCTATACAAAATAAAAATAAAAAATATTTTTCGTAAATAATGGCAAAACCACCTTCCATCGTGTACAAAATTCGAATATTTCGCTCGAATTGCTTACATTATTGTTGATTTTTCAAAAACGGCTCAGCCTATTTCTGTAAAATTTAAATAGGACCACCTCGGGAATATACTCTTTCGAACTAATAAACAACTTTCCGATTCAGATCACATTTGACGGAATTATCGATGAACATACACAAAAAAACACAGACGAACATAGAACCTCCTCCTTTTTGGAAGTCGGTTAAAAAAGGTTACAATGATTGAAGGCGGTTGTGCCATTATTGTCGTAAAATAATTTTCTACAGCTAAGTATATTGATATAATATTCGAGTCCCACCGCTGGGAGTCCACCACCCAAGGTCCTGATTAGTAAACCAGTCCCAGCTTCCTGTGAGCTCTGGCGGCCCGTGCGTTCGTGCACACGGAATACATAGGGCTACACAGAACGCTGGTGCTTAGCCGAAAGGAGTGTAATAATTATATTTCACCGAAAATGGCACATCCAATTTCTATCATTGCAATCTACGTACTGTTAGACTGAGCTTTAGAGTTCTTTAAAAAAAACAACTCAGTTACTCGAAATGATGACTTTAATAGTCTAACTTTAAAACACATTAAAACTTTACACTTTCACTAGGCACCTTTCCTAGACCAATAGACTTGGTGGAGAATATTCCGCGCGCGAGATTCCTTTTGGGAGACTTCTTTCTCAGGACCGGCAGGCAGGAACCAGGTCCGTAGCCTGCCCGGGTAGCACGGCAAAGGGAGAAAACCATTTTATCCACTTTTAAATGTCAGTTGTCATTGTCAATCCATACTTTATTTCCTCTTCGAGGGGATAAAACAGTGGAGAGACTATTTGTCCATTTGCCATGCTTCCCGTGCTGAGAGGTAGAGTAACCTTCGGAGAACTAACTGGGAGATTTAGATTGAAAATGTGAGTTTATATACGCAAAATATTGCAGTCTCCAATATTGGTTGACGTAAATCGGTAGGCAAGTGGGGGCTGCATAGTCAGCAATGTGTTGGTTCTAACAGTACGAAATTCGAATGGTTCGCTCGAATTAACGTTATATGTTTAGATTAATATTGATTTTTCCAGAACCGCTCAACCGAATTATCGCGTAATATATATACACCCAAAAAAAATTACAATCTAATTGAAACTCTTATTTTTTGAAGCTGGTTGAACATTACCCCATTTTTCTTCCCAAAATTCACATTTTATCGATAAAATCACAAAATGACATCCGTCGCTATTTTAGGTGATATATTTTTCCATTCTGTGCCTTATTAAATATAATAAAAACTTAAATTAAAAATTTAAAAAACCCCCGACACAAATACCTACCTAAAAAAGTACGAAACAGGCTAGACAGAGTCCTACCACTGATAAAATATCTTATCTTTCACTTGACAACCATTTTGGGCACATTTGTAGAATTTTGGTTCTTCCATCCCCACTTTAACCCACCATAACTCTTAAACGGCTCAATCGATTGTTATAAAACATAGCTAAGAACACTCTCGATTAAGTCTCCTTTCATCCAAAAAAAAACTAAATTGAAATCGGTTCAGTGGTTCGGGCGCTATGATGCCACAGACAGACAGACACACAGACAAACAGACACGTCAAACTTATAACACCCCTCTTTTGCGTCGGGGGTTAAAAATGGCACATCCTGTTGGGTTACCTTACCCATTCTGTTGAACCCTGTCCTCCCGGCCATTGGAGGTCGGGGCACGTACGGAGTCTCTGGACGGAGGGCTGGCATCCCTCCTTTGATCGCACCAATCGCTAAAAAGAGGACAACTAATGATCTTTCACAGCTACAGAGTATTGCCTTTAACCGACTTCCAAAACAGGAGAAGGCACTATGTTCGTCTGTATGTATTTTTTTTTTGTCTGTTCATCGTTTTTTTTTTATTTCGAAAAGGGTATACTGCCGAGGTGGTCCCATTTAAAGTTTATCGAAATCGGCTGAGTCACTTTTCTTTCTTTCTTCTTTCTTTCTTCTTTCTTTGTTGGTCAGCGAACATCGAAGTAATGTTCGGCACGGTCAGTCTTCCGATGGGCGATAACGGATGGCATTTACAAATGAGCGCTACCGTGATTCGTATGACACGTTATAGTTTAGGTCCGGGTTGTTTTAACCGTAAGCCATGTCAGAAGCCTTGAGGTGGCTAAAAAACCGACCAGGGCTATACGAACCTACTTACTTTTTATTCATGAACGTTTTTCTATGGTAACAGGTGCGAAAAGCTAAAAAAAATCTGCTCTATTAATTTTTTCGATAAATTTTTTGTACCGAACAGCTGTTTTTAGGATTCCGTACCCAAAGGGTAAAAACGGGATCCTACGACTAAGACTCCGATGCCCGTCTCTCCGTCTGTCTGTCTGTAACCAGGCTTTATCTCATAATCCGTTATAGCTAGAAAGCTGACATTTTCACAGATGATGTATTTCTGTTGACGCTATAACAACAAATACTAAAAATGAAATAAAATAAATATTTAAGGGGGCTCTCCCATACAAAAACGTGATTTTTAGGTTGCTCACATTAATAACGGCAAGAGGAATGGGGCTAAGGAGGCACCAACACGGTACGGAACCCTTCGTGCGTGAGTGCAACTTGCACTTGGCTGATTTTTGTATGTATAGTAAGTACAGCGGATTTTTAATGCTAAATGATGATCGTCTCTTTTGGACGTCGCTTGAAAACGCTGTTGATTGATAATCCTCCTCTTTTTTTCTGAGTCGGTTAAGGAAAACCATTTGCAAAATAGAGAGTGGACCCTTAAATAGTCGGGATATCGTTAAATATTCCTTCAGATTACCTTACCGTGTACATAAATGTTTAATGCCACTTTTAAATATGGCCGCCGCCTCGTTAGAGGAAGTGCACTGAATAATTCACGAGCGCAGTGGGAGTTATGGCCCACGCGTGGGACAGCTGTAGGTCAGGGTGGCTTCAGCTGGATTCTATTAATATAGCCCGGAGCAAACTTCGTGGTGGCTGTGACGTGATGTGGAGCTGCTGGACCATCAGCAGGTCCATTACCAGGACAGGCTGCTCAAAATCCAATGTCTGTCTGTCTTCCCGCTAAAGTACAATGTAGGTGTCTTCAAATCCCGAGTAAATAGGTATCTTCTAGGTAAGCGTGTTACATCCTAGACCGCATATCTGATTAACATCAGGCAGTGTGTAGTCAAACACAAACCTATATGAAATAATAATAAAAATAATCGGCCAAGTACGAGTCGGACTCGCGCACGGAGGGTTCCATACTGTATGGGAGCCCCCCTTAAATATTTATTTTATTTTAATTTTATTATTTATTATCTAAGTAAGTATTCTGTGAAAATTTCAAGCATCTACCTGTTACCATTATTAATATAAAGCGAAAAACGTCTAAAAATTCAGGTTTGTTGTATGGGAGCCCCCCTTAAATATTTTTTTTATTTTGTTTTTAGTATTTGTTGTTATAGCGGCAACCCAAATACATCATCTGTGAAAATTTCAGTTGCCTAGCTATCAAGGTTCATGATATACAGCCCGGTGACAGACAGACAGATAGACAGACGGACATCGAAGTCTTAGTAATAGGGTCCCGTTTTTCCCTTTGGGTACGGAACCCTAAAAAAAGATCATCGATGATTTAGTTCGCTTAGTTTGTTAGCTAACTTCACATCCGCCAACAAGATTGATTCGGCCTATAATTTCCTATAGAAATTATTATGTCTGAAAGCCCCTCTAAAATTAAAACAAAATTTTATTTTTAACCAACTTCTAAAAAGGAGGAGGTTCTATGTTCGTGTGTGTGTATTTTTTTTGTGTATGTTCATCAATAATTTCGCCAATTGTGAACCGAATCGAAAAAATATTTTTTAGTTCGAAACGGTATACTCCCGAGGTGGTCCCATTTAAATGTTACAGAAATCAGCTGAGCCGTTTTTTGAAAAAACCAACAATAATGTAAGAAAATTCGAGCGAAATGTCCGAATTTTGTACACGATGAACATCGATAATTTCGCTAATTGTGAACCGAATCGAAAAATTCTTTTTTAGTTCAAAAGGGTATACTTCCAAGGTGGTCCCATTTAAATTGTACAAAAATCGGCTGAGCCGTTTTTGATAAATCAACAGTAATGTAAACAATGCGGGCGAAATATTCGAATTTTGTACACGGTGGAAGGCGGTTTTGGCATTTTTTGCGAAAAATAATTGTTGTGTTATCTGGGGACATATTCTTACACACTGTCTCTGACCCCAAACTAAGAAAGCTTGTACTATGGCTGCCAGAGACTAATTCATCAGCCATAGGACGTCCGCTGCTGGAAATTCTTTAATGCCAATTTGTTCGGGTGTGATTTCTTCGAAGACTTCGTTTCACGTCAAAAATCACAATTATATGAAAACCATACTTATTTCGCCTGCCTCGGTGGCTCAGTGGTTAGTGACCCTAACTGCTGGGTCAAAGAGGCGTGGGTTCGATCCCCACCCAGGGCCAGTATTTATGTAATGAACATAGGTGTTTGCTCTGTGTCTGGGTGTTATTTAGTTACTATCTATATAAGTATGGATTTAAAAATATGTTTGTGTAGTTTATCAGTCTCTGGCAGCCATATCACAAGCTTTGCTTAGTGTGGCGTCAGAAGCTGTGTGTAAATGTCCCCAAATATTTATTTATTTATTTTATTTAATCTCGATGAAGTTATAATTCCCATCCTCCATGTTACATGCCAATTTCTCAAAATTCAATTCCTACTCTCATCGCTCACATAAATATGCCAATACAGGGTGTTCCGACCAATTTGCACAGTTCTAAGCCCTTTGATTCCGCGTAATTAAAAACTTTGCAAATCTGCCCGCACGCACACAGGTATACGATAAAAAATCACATGCTTATATGAAGTGTGTTGTGTGTGTGGGCGTTTGGTTGTGTAGTTGTAGCGTGGGAGCGTGGTGGTCGGGAAAGGTAAGGTGTTTCATATTTTAGAAATGTTTTTACAGCGGGACCTTCTCTACCTGTAGTTTGCGCCTACATGGTTATTGGTAAATCAATCAGCATCCTTTTAAGGGCATATTCTGTACATCAAAACAAACAACTTTTATTTTACAACAATTCAAAAATATTTTTAAAAAATCCTTTTTTTTTAAAAGTGGTAGCATAATGTTCAAATAATTGTTTTTACATACCTAACTAATATTTACACTAGTTTGCATATTTGCACTGTATCTCCTCTGAGGTCCAGGTCTTTTTACATAGAGTTAATTATGTTTGTCAGATTATTTCTTTAAATTTTGTATGGGAGAAAATAAATAGAAGAATAATAGAAGTTGTCGAACAAAAGATGTTTTTTGATATACAGAATATGTCCTTAAAAGGATGCTAATTGATTAACAGTAACCCTGTTTATTGTACTTTACGTAAAACAGACTAATTAATGTAGTCTTCAAATAGCGAAGAAATAGCGAAGAAAAAAAAATATCATCCATCATTAGCATCAGATGGAAAGATAATAATGAGTTCTAAAGAAGGGGTAGGAGATATAATAACAAACTGTGTTGTGTATAAAGATATTAAATAAATGCGAACACTTGCATGAATGATTGAATTGAACTTTGAATTGGCTTGTATGTTAATAGAAATTATTGGCATGTACAGGCAATACTTCATGTATTTTACTATGGAAATTAACGTACACATTTTAAACTATATATAACGTATTCATGTATTCGTATTATGTATGTATGTTTATGTGCGTGTTACACATGCACAACCTTAGTGCATTGCTGATTCGGCATCGACCTCGATACACAATGCGCGCGGCCCAACTACACGTGTGCCACCGCAGCGGAATACCATTGCGCAAGCGCGGCAACCGAGGCTACGTGCGACGCCCGACATCGGACACCGACACACTTTGCTTCCATCATTCTTCGATGAAGTAAACCTTTTACTTTAAGTTTTAACTTGTAATAATTAGTTAATAAATTAATTTTTAAATTACATTTTGTATTTTTTTGGATCCTTCGGCTGTAGCCTTTGTAATTGGCGCAGTCGGTAGGATACCTGTAAAGTAGAGTCAGTGAATCGATCACCGGCGCGGGTATCCTGAACCTACAAGAGAGCTGCAGCAGGAGGAGTATCAAGACATAGATACGCCAGAGAGATACAAATGTGGTGAGTACCTAGATCTTACTAGAGTCGCTCTCCTTCCTTAACCTTAGTTATCCTTTTATTTTTTTTAGTCCTTGTTCCCTATTTTATATTTTGTGTGCGATTTCGCAGAGTGTTAATTTCCTCGAAACATTAAAAAGTTTACAAAATTTTCCACCCACGAAATTCGCTAGTTAGAGGTAGGAATAGTAGGGCAGTGCGAATCGACGCAAATAGGAATTTAGAGATTATTTTAGAGGATAGTATTATATTAAGAGATCCGTTAGATTTAGGCAGAACCTTAATTCAAAGCGAAATAACAATGAGCGCGGAACAGGTAGACCAAGTCTATAAGGCTCTCCGCCTATTGCCAGAGTTCGACGGCAATCCCAATGTATTGACTAGATTTATACATTTGTGCGACCAGTTAGTTGTACAATTTATTAGGCCAGAGCCCGGGTTTGAGCTAAGTAACTTAGCTCTATTGAACGGAATATTAAATAAAGTTACCGGGCATGCTGCCAGAACAATAAATTCCAATGGAATACCCGACAACTGGCAGGGTATTAGAAACGCATTAGTAAATAACTTCGCTGACCAGAGAGATGAGACCGCTCTCTACAATGACCTAGCCCTCCTGACACAGAGACATATGACCCCACAAGAATTTTATGAAAAGTGTCAAAGTCTCTTCAGCACTATTATGACCTATGTGACTTTGCATGAGACCTTAGCTACCACCATAGAGGCAAAGCGCACTCTCTATAGAAAATTAACTTTACAAGCTTTTGTTCGTGGCTTAAAAGAACCATTAGGCTCCAGGATTCGCTGCATGCGACCGGAAACACTAGAGAAAGCGTTAGAATATGTACAGGAAGAAATTAACACTCTCTATCTACAGCAACGTAACGACCACCTTACAGACAGAAGAACGCAGTCGACGTCTTCATTCGATTTTAGCACTAGTACAGGCAAACCGTTTAACTTTAACTCGCCACAAGCGAGACCAGCTTTTTCTAGTCCTTTTAACTCACAGCCAGGACCATCAAGGCCCCCGACTTTTGCCCAGCCACCAAGAATGCCAATTTGGAGGCCCCAAATGACTATGAACCGAGGCCCGTCAAGGACCCAACAAATGTTTTCTGCCCCTCCGCCTAATTATAGGCCGCAGAGCAATGTTTTTAGGTTGAATCAGAATAGGACCAACTATCAACCACCAGGCCCTCAGCCAATGAGCGGAGTTAGCCACTTCGTTTCAAGACCAGCACCCCCAGCTAGAATATTGCATGATTGGTCAAAACAAGGGAATCCGCCCCCAAGCAATTATTTTAAAACAAGGGAACTGAATTTTAATGACGGACAATACTATGACCAATTTGACAATTACTATGACTACGATAGTGCTGCTTATCCCGACTATGAGCCGACTTATTACGAGATGACTTATGACGTTGCACCCTACGAACAACCTTATGAATATATTCCCGCATATGTCGAGGAGACTTCAGACGAAGCCTCCCCAGAACAGCAGGATTTTCAGAAGAGCGCGAAATCAGACAAGCCAAAATAGAAATTAATTTGCAAACCCAAAGGCAACTTCCCTTCATACAGATAGGAAATCCACCTCTCAAATTGTTAATTGATACAGGTGCAAACCAGTCATTTATCAGCCCCGACGCAGTAGAAAAATACTATTCAAACATTCCGTGTAATTACGACCCGTTCGAAGTAACCAATATCCACGCGACCACCCGTAATAACTATTCGATAACCGTACCATGCTTTGACGAATTTAACGAAGATTGCGACATCACGCTCTTTGTATATAAATTTCATAACTACTTTGATGGGTTAATTGGCCTAGACTTATTAGAGAAGCTAGAGTCCAACATAGACTTAAAAGATAAAGTCTTAGTAACCCGGAAATCCACCAACCCTTTGCGAATGTATGATTCACGTAACTGTAACCTTTACGAGGATATAATACCCGCAAACACATCCAAAATGATTCGAGTCCCAATCAACTTTCACGACGGCGATGCGTTGGTTACAGAACAATTCATATCAAACTGTACCATACAGGATTGCATCACCACTGTTAGGAACAACCGTGGCATTATAGAGGTTACCAACCCGACAAAACACGACGTAGTATTTTCTATGGACCGACCCGTTAGTGCTGAGATTTTTAACGAACAATGTACGCGTACTCAGAAACTCAGTGATCGCGCTGCTGAAGTGCTTTCACGATTACGTACTAACCATCTGAATCCAGAAGAGCGAGCTAACTTAGAGTCCCTTTGTGCGCAATACGCTGACGTCTTTTATATTGAAGGCGAACCCCTTACCTTTACCGACAAGGTAAAGCATAGAATCAACACTACAGACGAATTACCTGTCTATACTAAGACCTATAGATATCCTTTCGTTCACAGACAGGAAGTTCAAGAACAAATCACAAAAATGCTTGAACAGGGTATAATTCGCCCCTCTCAATCAGCCTGGAGCTCCCCCATATGGGTAGTCCCAAAGAAATCAGATGCGTCTGGAAAAACCAAATGGCGAATTGTCGTTGACTTTCGCAAACTCAACGAAAAGACTATCGACGATAAATATCCTATTCCCAATATCAATGACGTATTAGATAAGCTTGGCAACCGTCATTACTTCACGACATTAGATCTTGCCAGTGGGTTCCACCAGGTTGAAATGGACCCGCGAGATATTCCCAAGACGGCTTTCAATGTAGAACATGGCCATTTCGAATTTTTGAGAATGCCCATGGGTCTAAAAAATTCTCCATCCACCTTCCAGCGAGTGATGGATAATGTCCTCAGAGACCTCCAAAACGTCATCTGTCTAGTCTATTTGGATGACATCATAGTGTTCAGCGTCTCCTTACAAGAACACATGGTGAACTTAGAAAAAGTTTTCAAAAGGCTTAGGGAATCGAACTTCAAGATTCAGATGGACAAGTCAGAGTTTCTTAAGCTAGAAACTGCGTACTTAGGTCATATCATAAGTAAGGATGGTATAAAACCGAACCCTGATAAAATATCAGCCATCCAGAGATTCCCGATCCCAAAGACAGCTACCGAGATTAAGCGATTCCTTGGCTTACTCGGATATTATAGGAAATTCATCCCGGACTTTGCGCGTATAACCAAACCTATGACTCACTGTCTAAAGAAAGGTTCCAAAGTGACTTATAACGACCCTAAGTACATTGACTGTTTCGAGAAATGTAAAGTGCTTTTGACAAATGACCCGATACTACAATACCCTGACTTCACAAAAGACTTTGTCCTGACAACCGATGCCTCGAATTTCGCAATCGGTGCTGTCCTGTCTCAGGGACCAATAGGCAATGACAAGCCAATAGCGTACGCATCCAGGACTTTGAACTCGAGTGAAACCAACTATAGTACAATCGAGAAGGAATTACTAGCCATAGTTTGGGCTACCAAGTACTTCCGACCATACTTATTCGGGAGGAAATTCAAAATAGTGACGGACCATAGACCTCTTCAATGGGTAATGAGCCTTAAAGAACCCGGCTCTAGACTTACGCGTTGGAGACTAAAATTGAGCGAGTATAACTTCACCACCATTTATAAGCAAGGCAAACAGAACACCAATGCAGACGCTTTGTCTCGCATTGAAATTCATAATGAAGACACTAACTCCATCGTAGTTAATGTATCAGAGAAACCTCCTTCAGAAGTAGGCTCTGAAACCTTAACAGCCCCTACGAATAACTACGAAACATCGCCCCAGCAAAGTAACTCAGAAACTGAAACCATTCATACCAGTAATGAAATGCCAATCCTAGAAGTCCCGATTACCGACGACCCTCTAAATAGATTCAATAGACAAATATGCTTTGTATTAGTAGGTGACATTAAGAAACGACCGACAGTGACGAAACCCTTTGAGACTCATACTCGAACGACTATACAACTTTCTGAATCCAACTTGGCTCATGACGTAGTTAACGCCATAAAGGAATTTGTCAACCCTAAAGTTAAAACAGGAATTATCATTCATCCCCCTCTCGCAATGTATAAGATTATCCCCATCATACAAGAAAATTTCAAGAGCTCTTCCATGAATCTCGTCCTCACCAAAATCGAAATAGAAAACGTTAAGGAATACTTACGTCAGCAAGAGATCATAAAAAAATATCACGAAGGCAAGACAAACCACCGAGGAATAACCGAGTGTTATTTAGCTTTGTCTTCCAAGTACTATTGGCCCAAGATGAAGGAATGCATAGCAAAATACATTAATGAATGTAGCATTTGCGGACAGGCTAAGTACGACCGAAATCCTATCAAACAACGATTCTCGATCGTTCCACCCCCTACGAAGCCATTTCAAACAGTCCACCTTGATCTTTTTACCGCCCAAAACGAGAAATATCTTACCATAGTGGATGCCTTCTCAAAGTACGCACAGGCGTACCACCTTAGAGATAGCACAGCTTTAAGTGTCGTACAGGCGCTCCTTGTATTCTGTACGCACCACGGCGTCCCGTTCACTATCGTCACGGACGGAGGCCCTGAGTTCACAAACCAATTGTTCTCCGAGTTTGCACGAATCCATAAGATTCAACACCATCAAATACTAGCACATTCCCCGAATGACAATGGCATAGTAGAAAGATTTCATTCTACTATACTTGAACATCTAAGGATATTGAAACTCGAGAAACGCAATGAACCCGCAGTAAACCTCATGCCTTATGCCATTTTAGCTTATAACAGCTCCATTCACAGTTTTACAAAATGTAGACCCCTTGACTTAATAACTGGACATTTTGATCCGCGTGACCCCATAGACATCGACTTAACCGAACATCTATACCAACAATATTCCCAAGACCATAGGACCCAAATGACTCAAGTGTACGACCTTATCAATCAGACTTCTTTACACGACAGGACTCAATTGACTGAGAATCGTAATAAGGATAGAGAACCTGAAAAGGATTACTCCCCTGACCAACAAGTGTTCATACGCAACCCTATAGCAGCCCGACAGAAATTAGCCCCACGCTATACTCAAGACACTGTTCTAGCAGATCTTCCCATCCATATTTATACCAAGAAGAAACGTGGTCCGGTAGCTAAATCACGCCTTAAGCGAAGCCCTAAAGTCCCCACACTGTTGCAGGATACTACTTTGGCTGACGTTGACGCACCAGACATTGGGACAAGAAATGACGCTTGACTTAAATATGCCCACCTGGCACAACACTTATTAATACTAGGAGATAATATAGAAGATTTATGCTAAGAGTTACAAAATTTAGAGAACGCGTTAGCTTTTATTCGTGCATCGAGCACTCCTTATTCTATAGCTAGTATAGGTAATGTTAGGGATATGTTAGACAAGCTAAGGATTTTATACTCAAGTAATGAGATCCTTGATATAGAAATTAGGAACTTTTATGAAATAATTAGACTAGGATATTTCTATTTAGATAAAGAAATAGTAGTAGTTATTAAGGTACCGATTGTCATTCCTTCAACCTTTGACTTTTATAAGTTATCCCTTGCTCCCAATAGAGACTATAAAATCCTTATACCACCCTCACCTTATGTAGCGCTCTCTAGCCAAGATACTAGGTACATAGAGACAGAATGTCCGAAGCTAAACTCTCTGTATCTATGTGAAGCGAAACCCAGACTCGTGGTCAAGAACGAGACAGACTGCGTGCAACACCTAATCAAGCACCAGGAACTCCAGCCAACCTGCAAGATGACATCCGTGACCCTGACACATGAAGCCCTAGAAACACTGGATGACAAACATTACACCATAAACTTCCCCACTCCGACCAAAGTCAAGATATCCTGTGGACAAGAACAATATAGGACTCTACAAGGAAGCTATTTGGTCGTCATTCCACTCAGCTGCAATTTGAAAACGCCATCATTCACCATCTCCAACACAAATGACCACATCAAAGGTCACGTTATAAGAATATTGGAAATACCAACGACTCCGGCCTTGAAGATTATCCAAAGCTCACCCTCAACTCACTGAGCTTAGAGAAACTCCACGCACTGAACAAAGACGTATTAGCCCAGTCTCCAACTCATCTGGACGACGTCACCGATCCTGCCATATATCACACCACAATACCGATATATCTATTAGCATCCTTGGCAGTAGGAGCATTCATCCTGTCAAAATTATATCGCCGGCTACTCAAAAGAAGTAAAGAAGCTACAGAGACCGACAACAGCATTCCAGCAGGAACATATGCAGTCCCAGAACTCCGCAATGTCAACCCAAGTCAGATAAGGGTTGACCCAGGATGCTTCCCAGCGACCATCTCGACCCGGCTCTGCGATAGTCGCCGTTCAACGGGGGGAGGTGTTACACATGCACAACCTTAGTGCATTGCTGATTCGGCATCGACCTCGATACACAATGCGCGCGGCCCAACTACACGTGTGCCACCGCAGCGGAATACCATTGCGCAAGCGCGGCAACCGAGGCTACGTGCGACGCCCGACATCGGACACCGACACACTTTGCTTCCATCATTCTTCGATGAAGTAAACCTTTTACTTTAAGTTTTAACTTGTAATAATTAGTTAATAAATTAATTTTTAAATTACATTTTGTATTTTTTTGGATCCTTCGGCTGTAGCCTTTGTAATTTGCGTACAGATTACAAATTATGCGTAGAGAACTACGCATTTTTTTGTCTCAAGTACTTTTGTATATTTTTGTATTTGTATCAAGTGGCAAGTACCAGAGTTGACCAGGATAAAGAAAATATATACCAAAATGATATAATGTTTAGTTTGATTCGCGCTACCTCCCCGCCTATAACGCAAACATGCAAAAGCGATAATATTAGGGGTCCCGATCGGATCGGAGAGACCCCGGGGGCGTCCGTTTGATGTTGCTAATTAGTCGGTAGCCCGTGGGCGCGCCTCTTTAGGGTTCCGTATGATTTACTGTAAGGGATATATCATATTTGTTTATCTGTGTGTTTACATTGGATGAGTAAGATATTTGCTTTGAGGGTGAATCGTTTTCAAATAACATTTACAGTTGTAAGACAAAAGTGAAGTTAAGTTTTTTATTTTAATTAAAAAACCGTCTGAAGATCTAGTAGCTAGTTTAATGGTTCCGTACCCAAAGGGTAAAAACGGGACCCTATTACTAAGACTCCGCTGTCCGTCTGTCTGTCTGTCCGTCTCCAGGCTGTATCTCATGAACCGTTATAGCTAGAAAGCTGAAACTTTCACAGATGATATAATTATTTCTGTTGCCGCTATACCAACAAATATTAAAAACAGAATAAAGTTAGTAATTAAGGGGGGCTCCCATACAACAAACCTGATTTTTAGCCGTTTTTCGCTCTATATTAATAATGGTAACAGGTAGATGCCTGAAATATTCACAGAATATTTAGTTGCATATTCACTTTAATAATAAATAATAAAACTAAAATAAAATAAATATTTAAGGGGTGCTCCTATACAGTACGGAACCCTCCGTGCGCGAGTCGGACTTGTACTGGGCCGATTATTTTCATAAATACGAGTATAATTATATCAAAGTTATCTTTATCCTTTGAGCAGAGTATAGATTACCTGCTCACTTGCTCACAGTGTCCGAACCCTTGTAGGCTTGTACTATAGAAGACCTATATCAGGCTGCACCCTGCGGGGTCGCAGTGGCCAAATAATGGGAGAAAATTATTTAGCTAGTTTGAACCATTTACACTACGAAGACACTAAGTAGCGCTCGTAGCGTAGTTTGACTAGGTGATTGTCAGCGATCACCGAAATTAAGCAACGTTCCGCACGGTCAGTACTTGGATGGGTGACCGCAGGTGGCATTTTCCAACTGAGCGCTACCGTGGCTCGGATGACACGTTAAATTGTAGGCCCCGGTTGTTTTAACCGTTTAGCCATGTCAGAGGCCTTCAGGCGGCCTAAAAACTCTGACACCAGGGCTAGCCACCCGGCCCATACGAACTTACTTACTTACTACGAAGAAGTTGATCAAACGCTACTAAGGAATTTTTTTTTGTGGGATCTTTACGAGAATTCGTGAGGTAGAAAAATAAAAGTACGGAAATTGTTTTATATAATCTATACCATCTATAATAATCTATATTCCAATATTACAAAGAGGAAAAATTTGATTGTTTGTTTGCATTGAATAGGCTCGGAAACTACTGAACCGATTTAAAAAAATATTTTACTGTTGGAAAGCTAGTCTATCTCCGGATGACATAGGCTATATTATATTTAAAAAAAAAAATAGGGTTCATCACTAAAACTGCAACCTACATCACGTGATAGGTATAAAGGCACAATACTTATAAAATCTGTCTTTAGCTAATCATACCCGGGCAGAGCCAGGGCGGGCAGCTAGTTATGTATATGACGAAGAAATCGCGCATATTATACTACAGCTGAATTGAAAACCTTCTCCATTTTAGAGGTCGGTAAAGAGCAAGGGAAATAAATTTTAACATCTCCTCCAAGCCCAACCGCCACATAAAACAGTACATAATGTATGTAAGTTTAATATAAGTTCCAAAGTTATACTTATAGACCTTGTAGTCTTATCACAAAGCACAATAAAGTACAATCTTTGTTACAACCCTTTAACATAAAGCGCTTATCTTTAAATTTGGTCCTTATTATTCTCGCGACATAAAACGAGTGCGATATAGCGGTACGGAACCCCCGCGTCGGCCCGACTCGCATCTTGTCGGGTTTACGACTGGTTCCTCGAACCCTCGTTAAAGACACAAAACCATGCACAAAACATTAAGCGTGCAGAAGGTAAGCTTACATCAGGCCGATCAAGTACTAAACCACATAATGACACAGAACACCGAGCGCAGCGCTGTGCCGCGTAGGATTTGTAAGTAAAACTAGCGACCCTCCCCGGCTTCGCACAGGTGTATTATACATATAAACCTTCCCCTTGAATCACTCTATTTATTTCAAAACCGCATCAAAATCCGTTGCGTAGTTTTAAAGATATAAGCATACATGGGGACAGACAGTGGGAAGCGAGTTTGTTTTATACTATGTAGTGATTGTAATATCTTTGAGAAATAAAGTTCTTTATCCCGAATTAGTCCAGTTCAAAATTTTGTATGATGCAAACCTGTAGCTCGACTCCGTCAATGAATTTAATAAAATTATTACTCTGTACAAAAAAACAGAAGAAACGTAAGGCATTTAACTGTGTGAGGATTCTTCTCACCACAAAAATGTGTAATATTTTTGGGTCACTCAATATCATCTCGGTAGAAGAAACAAAAATAATGTAATCTTGAAATCATATCTGAAAACAGCTTTTAATGGAACTTGTGCTGTATTCACGTATGTGCTTTTTTGTATAGACGTCAATTTGACGTATAACTTTTCATTTACTAACATTAATTTATATGCAATATCTATGTGTATATTTATGCTTACATTTACAGACATCCGTTGTGGAAATACTCGTATTTCAACCAAGCCAATAAGCCAACCAAGCGAATTTTCTGACATTCTATATCCGTGAGTAAATCTCTATGTTACTCTCGAGTGCATTGTATAAAGTTTGACTTCTGCACTACCAGTGTTTTGTGCTCTTTAAACTTTGCAGGGATTTAGCCTTTATGGTACATTAGGCTCGCGCACAAAAAATATGAAAATTATTGATTCAAACCTGTTATTTAGAGAAAGTCGTTGTAAAAAAAATCAATTTATTTAGAACTCAAAATTTTATTGCACTCGTAAAATAATCCTTATAACGACTAACTTGCATCAACGACGTGACTTTTTAGGGTTCCGTACCCAAAGGGTTTTAACAACATTGGCTTTTGGGTGAAGGAAAACATCGTGAGGCAACCTGCATACGTCCGTAGCAGAAATTCGATGGCGTATGTGAATCCACCAACCCGCACTGGGCCAGCGTGGTGGATATGGCCCGATCACCCTTCGTGGGTAGGTCTACGTACTGCTGTGGACTATTAAAAGGCTGATACAGTACAGAACAGTACCCAAAGGGTAAGAACGGGACCTGCTGTTTTTTGTCTCCAATGTTGAGTTGGCCCCATAGTAAAAGTTGTTCAAAATGATGATATTAATCACCCTCTTTCGGCTTAGTACAGGGTAAGCAAATAAGTGATAACCCTGTATAAACTTACTGAATCATTTGGAGTGATCTCCCCAACCAAGGGTTAAACAAGCTAAGTACCTCAAGCCCTAATAAGCTGAGTACGAGTACACAACAGTGAGTCTTGTATTTTGAAACAATATTTTTTTTTTCGAAACAATTCGGTTTTTTCTTTGTGCAAAGAAACCAACACTAATTGGACATCGGCCTTTCTGCGCGGAATTAATGTTGTACTGTCGCGGACAGAAGCTGTTGCGACTTTTTGACGTGAACAAAAAAAATTAAAATTGCTTCAATAGAGGAAGGCAAGTCAAAAAAACTAATGATAACAAAATCGTCGGAAACACGTTGGTGTTGCAGCTTCATATCTATTCTAAATTGAATTACACCAAATAGATAAATGATCAAAGGAATTAATTATGCCAAGGTCTGTGACGCATCGCGCTTAGAGGAGGGGTAAGCGCCGCCAATTTAAGGTCATTTTGCTATCGTTAACGTATTCACGTACAACACATGGTTGTATCCATAACACAATCATACTCCATTTATTTAATTAACCATTTTGATATTATCGGTATCATTATCCGCAGCCTTCTTTATCCCACTGTTGAGTATAGGCCTCTCGGTCCTTGGCCAATCGTGTCCAAGTTCGACCCGCGTAGTGACGATATCGTCGATCCACCTTGCTGCTGGATGACCCACGCTCCGTTCACCGTGTCTAGGCCCCCACTCTGTTATCACCTAGCTCCGCCTGTAGTCAGGGCTGGTGCATATAAACGCGATACGATGTCACAGCGTGCTACGACGCGACATCGTTTCACGATGCGACGTCGTCGACATCGAGCAATCAACACCACATTACAACAATAAAGAAGGAACAGATACACAGATAATATACTGGATACAGAAATTATTTTCAAACGTGAAGAATGAGAGTCATTTTATGAAGAAATATAACAATGTAGTTCCCACGATACAAAGTCGCTTCGTGAAACGATGTCGTGGTCTTACTCACTTCGTCTTGCGTTGCCGATCTTGTTGAGCGCCATCATTTACTGTCTATTGGAGACGAAATTAAATGAATAATATAATTATTGGCGATAATATCGATGAATATTGAATATTCACAAAAAAAAAACAAACAAAGGAACACAGAACCTCCCCCTATTTGGAAGTCGGTTAAAGAATAAAGGTTTCTCGCGCGCCAGTACAGTATCGGGCGGTGCGGCTAATGATGCTATTGTAAGATTTGTGGACGATGTTCGACGATCTCCGTTATTGGACGACATTTTATTCTGAACAATTTGTGAAGATATCGTCCCTTTTTTGTAAAAATGTACAAAATAAATTGTTTCGTTCTATTTTGCGCTGCGAACGTATAATTCGAACATTCAATATTGCTATTCACTATCAATACAAAATATAAAGCAAAGTCGCCTTATTATTATTTTTTATTATTATTTTAAAACATTCCACAGACTCCGGGGTCTGTGCTCTTTATGACATACATTATTTCTTTCTGAGATTTAATAATATTTCTTAAATCTAAAGGCTTGACAAGAGGGTTAATTTAAAATTTCAACTATAACTACGATTGTTGCGTGTATACCGGGAGCAGTCCGATAAAGTGTAAACCACGAGCAGCACCCGTTCACGAGTGATACTCGTGTGCCAGCCGTCATAGAATAAGAACAAATTACTAGAAGCAGTACCAAAATAGCAAGAGATATACATCACTTTGTCCCATTTTAAATTTGAAATTTAAAAGGTGTTAGATAAAGATGCACATACTCCCGAACCTACGTAATTTCGAAGGGTTTCAAACAAGCATTGAGCTATCTCGGGTGTCCAAATTCAAAAAGGTTGTAGGAAGGTAAAATGATCAGAGATTTGAACCTTCTTACTGGAACTAGAGGGTTCAAATTTTCGAAAGAGACAAATGACCTAATCTAACCAAATTTTAACCATTTTGACATTCCAACTGGTGATTTTGACGTATGCGACAGACATTGCGTTTTTTTTTGTTCCACTCACTCTCGCGTATGCTATATAACCAGATATGAATAAGACAACTGTAACGTAGTTTTTATTTGAGTAAAATTTAGCAATACTTGTATTACTTGTAATTTTTCTGAGCCAGCCATAGCCCTCCTCGACCATGTTTGAGGGAAGAGGGCAACCCGCCACACTACGCCGTCGCAGGCAAGAACCTTTTGGCGAGCATGAGTGTTCCAGGCATACACACATCTCAAATTATTTATTTATAAAAATATATTTTTAAAATCTACATTAACTACATAAACCGCTCAGGCTCTCCATCACCGCCGCGTTTCTGTCTTTAATGGTCATCAAAGTCGCGTTTGTTGTGGGTCTGTTTGTGTATCCGCTTAGAGTTATAAAGGTTTATCCAGAACTCATGTACCTATTAAGCCGAGAGCAGGTGATTCAGACCATCGTTATGAGTCACTTTGACTATAGGAATAACGCAGAATTCGAAAAAAAATACTGTTGTCGATTTTGAGTACCAATTTTGTATGGTACAGCAGATCATTAAGACCGCGGGATCGCGCTGGATGCAAGCCGCTTCCAACCGGTTCCATAGGGGAGGCATATGTCCAGCAGTGGACGTCATATGGCTGACGGATGGATGGATAATAATGATCTGAATCACTCCCCTTAGGCTTAATATAAGGTAAGCATATAAAATCCTGTATACCTTTATTTGTGCATATTTGAGTCGTTGAAGAGTTGAACACAAAACAATAAGCATGATGACTGGGTAAAAAAACATGATTATAATTAGTCCGTGAATTAGATTATCAAAAAATATTGGACACGTATTTTTTCTTTAAACAAATGACAAAGATAAACGTTGTCAAAGTTTGGAATAAGGGGTCGTGACGTCACCTCTCTTACAGAAGTCTATACATTTGTATGGCACTTGTGACGTCACGCGGAACTTTGACGCACTATATCTTCATCAATTTTTGTTTAATTGACAAAAGAAAAAATACGTGTCTAATATTTTTGAAAGTCTATCTGACGGACTAATTATATTTTTTAGTCATCATGCCTGTTTTACCAAGCGATATTGAAATAAGTAGTTGTAGTCCAGTAGTGGTGCACGTCTTACGGCAGATATAATGATAAATAGAAACTCTACTACACCATCAACAATATTATTATCCCCAACAATGAATAATATATGAAGTCTAAAGTCGAACAAATAAAACAGCGCAGGATAAAGACAATGGAAGCTCTATCAGACGATCTGATGCACAGAGGTAAGCTCTATGTGGCTCAGATAAACGCAATGGCGCATGCATCTGTCGCTAAACGTCAGCTAAGGGTGTGGTGCGACTGTCAGCAAGAAGCGTGGTAAAAAAAAAAATAATTTTAAGATAGATAAAAGCTTTACATAGGAGTAAGGTGCGGCCCGTACTTAATGTCGTTCAGATAAACTCAATGGCCCAAGCATCTGTCGCTAAACGTCAGCTAAGGGTACAGTGCGGTAGTCAGCGGTAAGCGTGAAACACATTTAGACTTATAAAACTTGAGAAAAAAGGTGCTATGAATGCATGATGCACAGATGTAGCTCTATTTGCCTCAAACAAAGTCAATGGAGCATGCATCAACCACCAAACGTCAGCTAAGGGTATGGTGCGACTGTAAGCGATAAGCGTGGTCGAAAATACTTTAAAAGACAGATGTTTGACATAGGAATAGGCTGAGGCCTCCAAAAAAAACATAGCAAGAGCAAACACCTCTATGTGGATCAGATAAGCTCAATGACACATGCATATGTCGCTAAAGTTCAGAATTAAGTGTGGTGCGATTTGGTCTATTGTGTGTCCTTTTTATCCTGATGAAACATAATTATCTAACAATACTTCAGACTCCTTTCTAACAAAGTTCTCTGTTCTCTGTTCGAGAGCTATGACGCCACAGACAGACACACAGACACGTCAAACTAAAAATCAAAATCGATTCATCCGTATGGGCAGTACGATGGCTAAGACACCCATAATAACACCATAGTAAGTTAAAAACAAAAGGCGTAATTATTTTTCGCAAAAAATGGCAAAACCGCCTTCTATCGTCTACAAAATTCGAATATTTCGCCCAAATTGTTTACATTATTGTTGATTTTTCAAAAGCGGCTCAGCCATTTTCTTTAAAACTTAATTGGGAGAATTTTTTGGTTCGGTTCAGAATTGGCAAATTATCGATGAACATATACAAAAAAAAAATACATACAGACGAACATAATATAACCTCCTCCTTTTTGGATGTCGATTAAAACAAAAGGCAAAATCAATAAACAAAAAAAACTCTTTAAGTTTATAACTTAGACCACACGCAGTCCATATAGCGCCCGATTTATTTTAAGCCTGACACGACGTAGCCATTGAGACTCGACCTTATAACTCACGAGTTAAGGTTCAAATCACATCTTACCTGTACGATGCTATCTTTGAAGATCAAAGCGTAGTGCTTAAGCAGTAAGACAAGTTCTGAGAAAATGTTTGTAAAATTTAAAATTTCCTTACTTTTATTGACAATTACATTTCCTCATTCCTGAGTCGATCTCGCAGAGGACACACGGTAATGGCACGGTAATGGTATCTAACGGTATGGTGACTCGGCCCTGTCCTTGTAATATATACCTACAGCGCCACGTGGCCACGCAGAATGTATCGCGCGCTAGGGCTGCCCGCCTTCAGTATTTTCATTTCATCTACTTACTCTTTACCTACTTGAGTTTCTTTCTAGTTTTTATCTATTATGGTGTAAAATTATCATATTAATTACAAAAAAGAAATTCGTTGTGAATGAGAAAGGAAACGTTCAATAAAATTACAAATTGTTTTTTTTAATGATTTTAAGGTTCACTAGTAAACGAGGATCCCTAAAAATATAACTCGAACGCTTACTAGTTACAAATTCACACGTTCATTCGGCACTACGGCGCGCCGCGACGTGACTGACTAGCATACCGCGAGCATACCAAACTCCGAGGCGCGTAGGTATGATCCTCGTTCCGACCGTTTGTATGAAGTCGGAATACTGTTAGATATAATTAATGGTAATGGTATCTAAAAGTATTCCGTCTTCATGCAAACAGTCGGAACGCGAATCATACCTACGCGCTTCGGAGTTCAGTATGCTAACAATCGCAGATGCGCCGTAGTGATGAAAGAACGTGTGGGTTTGTCAGGCGGGCAGCCCTAGTGCGTGTTACGTACTGCGTGGACACATGCTGTAGGTTCTACTACTGTTAGGTTCCATTACCGTGCCGAGAGACTTCGAGCAAAGTCCTATCCATTGCACGATGTGCTATAAGGCTCATCGTTAGAGACCATGTTTCTATTTTTAACAGACTTCCAAAAAGGAGGAGGTTCTATGTTCGTCTGTATGTTTTTTTTTTTTGTGTATTTTCATCCATAATTTCGTTAATTGTGAACCGTATCGATTTTTTTTAGTTAGAAAGGGTGTACTCCCGAGGTGGTCCCATTTAAATTTTACAGGTATCAGCTGAGCTGTTTTTGAAAAATCAACAATAATTCGAGCGAAATATTCGAATTTTGTACACTATGGAAGGCGGTTTTGCCATTTTTTGCGAAAAATAATTATTGATGGTCCACTGCAGGACGTTGGCCTATCTACGAAAGGTGATAGGGCCATATCCACCACGCTGGCCCAGTGCGTTTTGGTGGATTCACTACTACTAGACCACCACGGCTTTAATGTAAAGTGTAATCTTCTTCTTTTCAAGTCAGCGATTCGATCATAAAATTTATATTTGACTATATATTATGCTGTTCGACCAGTAGGAGCTGGCCACGTAGACTGCGGCGGTGTTGGCCTCGTAGAGATCTTGTGTGCAGGTGTAAGGGCACAGCGAGCAATGTAGTAGATGCTCCATGGTTTGTTGAGTGGCGCCACAGACGCATTCCTCCTTTGGTGGTTCGGCTGAGCCCCATGCACATGTTGTGTCTACAACGGCCCACTTGTGTTCGGAGTTCGGAGTCTGTTAATGGACTTCCAGATGGGCCATTGCTGGTCGTGGCCCGGTGGACGTTTTTCTGTTGAAGGAGGATAGCTGGGTGGGACGGGATGTTTTTCTGTCCGTAAAGTGTAATAAGCTGTCATCAACTTTTAGCTTAAGTTTGCCTACTGCATGGACGGCTTTACACTGTGGCTACTAAGATGCAATCATTAAGACTATAATATGACCGGAGTCATCCAAAGTCATGCATTGCTGCGTTTATGTTCTCTTTGATTTTAATATCTGCCCCGTGCGCCACAAATATACTTAGTTACTTAGGACTTGTGCTATTTATACCTGAAAGTCTAGAGAAGAAGATAAATAAACCAACGAACTTTTAATTTTTTTTCAGGGGTGGTCCCTTAGTAAAAGTTGGTTGTAATGATGGGTACAATGATATCTTATAAGATGGCAGTCGTATAAAGAAACACCTTCAGGTGTTTTTTTTTTCAATAATTATTTTTTGCAAAATATGGCATGACCGACTTCAACAGTGTACATAATTCGTGAATAGTTCGCACGGGTCGATGAAGCATTTTTCACAATGTTATTGATTTATCAAAAATGGCTCAGCTGATTTTGATAAAATTTAAATGTGACCAATTTTGAAGTACAGTCTTTCCAATAATAAAATAATTATAGAAATCGTAAAAAGTTATGCGTGGTTACACATAAAAAAATATATACGCGTCGAATTGAGTACCTCCTCCGTTTCGTCGATCAAAAACTACAAAATAAACTGTGATATTTTTGTGATAAACATTTCAAAAAAAAAATATTTCACATTACTACTATCTTTACATTGGATTATTCTAGTCTGTCCCCCGGATCTGTCCCCCGGGGGACAAAACGGAAGAAAAAATTCTTGTCTGTCCCCCGGTTGATCATCGGGGGACAGACCGGCATGATTTCACTCCTCAACAGTGCAGTCTGTCCCCCGACTAAATGAATTACAGGTTATAAGATGTTTCACCCATAGCAGGCTCACTGACCACATTACCATAAGCTTTCAAAATAAACGCAAAATTACGCCTAAATTGACTTTCGTTTGTACTCATATGGCTGCCATATTTCTCGAGCTATATCATAAATAGTCAGAATAATACGATCGAAATATATTGCCCTACTTAACTAGTAGGATGTTTTTAGAGAAAATAATAGCGAAGTGATTTTACAAAACAAATAAAGCTAGTATTCAGGTGCGGTATATTCCGCGCCACGCAAGTTTATGGATGTGAAGTTAGCCACTAGCTGCGCAACACCCAATCCTGACTGAAGCTTACTTAACAGCTGCGAGGTTTGGGTTTCGCGCACCTTGTAGCTAACTTCACGCCCGCTAAGGTGTTTGATTCATACATGATATACTCCGCGCCACACAAGTTGATGGATGTGAAGTTAGCCACTAGCTGCGCAATAGCCAATCAACGTGCGGCTTCCACGTCACGTGAAGTCAGGATTGGATATTGCGCAGCTAGTGGCTAACTTCACATCCATCAACTTGTGTGGCGCTGGCGCGGAGTATACAAGATCGTGGTCTGAACTCCATACATTTTGCAATATCGCCAAAGAATATATAATGATATCGCTTCTGTCGAAAATATTTTAGCGATATACATTTCAATTTGTCGTGTATTGTACATTATCTTTCTTGTATAACTCCTGACTCTTGGTTTAATTATAAGAAAATTATGAATTCAAACAACAAGTCCAATTTAAAAGAATATTACAGTGAGACGTTAATTAATTATGCGGCGCTGATCATATTTTATGCTGGACTTTAATTAATTCGTTTTTCACTTTAATTAATTTAATAATTCGAGCCTGTTTTATGGAAAAAATTAAGATGCGTTTATAAGTTGAGCGGTTTAATTATTTTTCACCAAAAATGGCCTAACCGACTTCAACCTTATACTGAATTCAAATAGTTCGCACGGATAAATGTCTCATCGAGTAATTTTCACATTCTTTTTTGATTTTTCAAAAACGGTTCAGCCGATTTTGCTAAAGGACATCTGACATATTAGACCAAAACTCAAAGTAGCCGGCCAAAGAAAAAAGTTGTATATTATGGTAGTAGGTACATGACCCTATGAACATTTATTATTTCTACATCAAACTTTTACGTCTGAAATTTGTTTACGAGTTTGAAAACACCATTTTATAAGAGTAAAATAGCATATTTTTGGAAAGTATATATACATATTAAGCCCGATTACAGAGGCGCCATTGTAATTATATTAGCTAAATAGCATAAGTAGTTCTGTTTCTTTTTTCACTTTAGGCGTTCGATAGAGAGAACGCTTTTTACGTTGCTATTAAATTTACGCTGGCGCCTCTGTAATCGGGCTTATACTAGTACATGATCAATTAAACATTTGATATTTCTACACCAAACTTCTATATCTGATATTTGAGTAACTATACGAGTTTGAAAATTCACACAAAGTGATGTAGAATCTTAGGCATCAGACCAAGAGGTTCGGTCGGTGTAAAAGTAAATAATCGGCCAAGTACGAGTCGGACTCGCGCACGGAGGGTTCCGTATTGTATGGGAGCCCCCCATAAATACTTATTTTATTTTATTTTTAATATTGAAGTGAATATACAAATAAATATTCTGTGAAAACTTCAAGCATGTTACCGTTATAATAAATATCGAGCGAAAAACGGCTAAAAAAATCAGGTTTGTTGTATGGGATATCTTAATAATTTATAAATAATATATTGAATATTAAATAAATATTAATAAAAAATATTAATTTAAAAATTAAATAAAAAAATAAAATCATTCAGTTTTTAGTATTTGTTGTTATAGCGGCAACGGAAACTTTCTAGCTATCAGGCTTCATGAGATATTCAGCTTGATGACAGACAGACACTCGGAAAGACGGACGGACAGCGGAGTCTTAGTAATAGGGTTCCGTTTTTACCCTTTGGGTACGGAACCCTAAAAATGCAATACATTTCAGTGATACATTAAATGAACAGACTCAGATACGCACGTTTTTAAACTTAATTTCAGCTTCCTAGCTATAACAGTTCACGAGAATACAGCCTGGTCACAGACAGACAGACGGACATCGAAGTCTTAGTAATAGGGTCCCGTTTTTCCCTTTGGGTATGGAATCCTAAAAATGTTCAGAAATACGTAGCACCTACCGCCCCTTAAGATTTGCGATCCTGACGAGCGTATACGGCGATTTCCCCCCAAATCGGCCCAAATACGGCAATTTGAAAGTGGAGATACGGCAGCTCAGAATTTTTCGATAATAACACTGTCGATCCCAGTGGCACCCCACCCTAACAAAAAAATCTTGAACATTTGTTTCGCGAAATGAAATTAGGTTGGCTTAAAAGATTAAGTAACGCATTTCTTTTAAATTCGTCGTTCTCCTGCTGCCGCGATTTATTTGATTTCTTGATTGAATTAACTTAAGTAGGTACTTATTTGTTCGGATATTTAATGAAATTGCGGCGGTGAATTCGCGACTTCAGTTTTTCTTTTTAATCGACTTTAAAAAGAGAGGTTCTCAATTCGTCTGTATGAAATTTTATTTATATTGTGTTTTTTGCGATACGGTACTGCGCCAACTGATCGAAGTGCGCCAAATATCAATATATTTTGACGATTTTTTTATTATGTCGACGTCTATGTAAATAACATGTAATGGAACTAATGGTAACTAATTTAACCATATTTCAAGGGTCGTAGCGTAATGAAAATTGGCAGCTGTATGTACAACCCGGTCAGAATATCTGTGCACCTCGCTGGAATGCGGCGCCTCTCCCGCTTCCCCTGTCACCTCTCCGCACACTCCCCGGTGCGACAGTACGGTTAGCATCTTCGTTGCCAATACACGTCCCGATAATAATTTACGTCCGGACGGTATACTAGACGTCCGGTAATGTATATACTTCCCGATAATTCGATATGACGTTACGAAGTCAGGTGCACAGATATTGTGACCGAATTGTAGTTCTGATGACAATACAATAATGTGGTACTGTCGAACTGATCTGATGATGGAGCCGGAAGATATGAACTGGAGCTTCGTGATGGAAAATCGTAACATAGCTATTTTGGATTTCTTAGAAAAGTCTTGTAATTAACTTTGACCACGATTAGGTTTCAAGGTCTGTTGAGCGTGGTTTTTTTTAAACTACTTTTATTGTTTTGTAGATCATACTTCATTAAGATTTCATCGAGATCGGCTGAGTCGTTTTCGGAAAATCAACAATAAGTAATGTAAGAATTACTACGTCTGTGAAACATTCAATCGTGCGAACTATTCGAATTCTGCGGTTATACCATTTTAGGCGAAAAACAATTATCCTCCATGTGAAGTGGTTCATCTCATTTTTAACCGACTTCCAAAAAGTAGGAGGTTCTATGTCCGATCGTCTGTATGTATTATTTCCTTTTTTTTTTTGGTGTATGTTCATCGATAATTGCGCCAATTGTGAACCGAATCGAAAAATTCTTTTTTAGTTCGAAAGGGTATACTCCCGAGATGGTTCCATTTAAATTTTACAGAAATCGGCTGAGCCGTTTTTGAAAAACCAACAATAATGTAAGCAATTCGAGCGAAATATTCGAATTTTGTGCACGATGGAAGGCGGTTTTGCCATTTTTTGCGAAAAATAATTATTTTTACAGTCAAAGTAGTTGAAAAAATCTGCGCTAAACCATCAACTCGTCTGATGGTAAGCGACGTTGTCGAAGAGGAAGCATGCAGATTTAGAAGTTACCTATTCATTCTGACTTTGAACGGTTTCTGACAGACGGACAGACGGACATCGAAATCTTAGTAATAGGGTCCCGTTTTCACCCTTTGGGTACGGAACCCTAAAAACGTTGAAATTGATTGGTAGATAGATGCATTCTTTATTGTTAACACAAATTATGAAATGTTCCATACATTTTGTCTAGAGACAATTAACTTTATGTACTTGAACTTGGAACATGACTTTACAAATTATATCCAGCGTGTTCCTGCAGACTTAATTAGGTCGCCTGTCCATTACCTATGTGGACCAGTGCTTCCCAAACTTTTCTGAGCTACGGTCCATCTTATACAAGTTTACTAACCTGGGACCCATTGTTAGGATATTGAACCGTTAGCAATATGAATAAAAGACTTTTCAACTAACTACATCAAAACAGTTATTTTAATGGGAAAGATGAAATGATTTCCTATGTTTTGCCATTATAGTTTTGACATCAAATTCAACTCGAGTTACTTTTAATCTCAGTGAGGTTTGACAAGTCTAATTTATTTATCTCAAAGAGTTATCTTTGTGATAAACATTTCAAAAATCTGAAGCGAACGCAGGATTTGAACCTGCCCCTTCGGATCACTAGCCCGATGCTCTACCAACTAAGACAGCCCGCCTCCTTAGCAAGCGCCAAACTTTTGAAGTGATTATCATTACAATCAACTTATAGCGTTTGCGGCAAAGATAACTTTGAGATAAAATCTAGTATGGAAAGCACTCTAAATAATTATTTTTCGCAAAAAATGGCAAAATCGCCTTCCATCTTGTACAAAATTCGAATGTTTCGCTCGAATAGTTTACGTTATTGTTGATTTATCAAAAACGGCTCATCCGATTTCTGTAAAATTTAAATGGGACCACCTTGGGACTATACCTACCCTTTCGAACTAAAAAATAATATTTCGATTCGGTTCACAATTGGCGGAATTATCGATGTTCATCGTGTACAAAATTCGGAAATTTCGCTCGAGTGGCTTACATTATTGTTGGTTTTTTTCAAAAACGGCTCAGCCGATTTCTGTAAAATTTAAATGGGACCACTTCGGGAGCGTACCATTTCGAACTAAAAAGAATTCGATTTCGATTCGAATATCGATGAACATAGACAAAAACATACACACGAACATAAAACCTCCTCATTTTGGAAGTCGGTTAATAAAAATCATATCTAATTCATTTAATTTTAATGTGGTGGTCCACTCAACCCACTCGCGACCCATAGCTTGGGAAACCCTGTAGAAGTGTAAACTGTAGAGGGACATATTAATAAGCAAACCCCACGTTACAATGCAAGGTACCGTTGGCTCGACACGTTTTGGCGTCCAATTAGCACGTCGCGGAACAATGCTCCCGCTAACTGTGAGAAATCCGACGGAATCACGTGCTTATTGTTTATTTTGGCAGATTAAATAACCTGCCAAGTACGAGTCGGACTCGCGCACGGAGGGTTCCGTACTGTATGGGAGCCCCCCTTAGTATTTATTTTATTTTAATTTCATTATTTATTATTAAAGTAAGCATACAGCTAAATATTCTGTGAATATTTTAAGCATCTATCGGTTACCATTATTAATATAGAGCGAAAAACGTCTAAAAATTCAGGTTTGTTGTATGGGAGGGCTACTATTGCTTTATCATCAGCATCGACATCATCATCCTCATCGCTATCTGGTACACCATCCAAGCCACTGGAGCAGTTATGCCAGCGGCCCAGAGCCACGCTCCGTTATTTTAAGGAGCTGGGCTGGCTCGGGTAGACGCTGGAGGGGGAAATGCACAAAACACCCCATGCGGGACGTCAGTGCAGGACTTATCGCCCCTACATCGAATAAGAATAAGAATAAGAATGGGAGGGCTCCCATACAACAAACCTGAATTTTTAGACGTTTTTCGCTCTATAGGGGGGCGGGCCCCTTAAATATTTATTTAATTCTCTATTTAGTGTTTGTTGTTATAGCGGCAACAGAAATACATCATCTGTGAATTCATCAATTTCAGCTGCCTAGCTATCATGGTTCATGAGATACAGCCCGGTGACAGACAGACAGACAGACGGACAGAGGAGTCTTAGTAATAGGGTTCCGTTTTTACCCTTTGGGTACGAACCCTAAAAAAGATGTTACCGAAATGAACGTCTCCGTAATTCCATACATACATAACCAAATATGTGCTTTCATATTAAAATCTCTTCCATTTCAACCATAGTACGTGTAACCATGTTACCATTATTGAAATCGAGCGAAAACCGGCAAAAAAATTTGATTTGTTGCATGGGAGCCCCCCTTAAATAGTATTTTTATTATATTTTTAGTATTTGTTGTGTTATAGCGGCACCAGAAATACATCATCTGTGAAAATTTCAGCTATCTAGCTGTAGTGGTTCATGAGATACAGCTTGGAGACAGACAGACAGACGGACAGCGGAGTCTTAGTAATAGGGTCCAGTTTTTGCCCTTTGGGTCCGGAACCCTGGAAAGTAGTAATATTCATCATCATTTTTTCAGCCATAGAACTTCTACTGGTTATAGGTATTCCCAATAGCTTTACAACGAGACCAGTTTTATCAACTCTAAAGCCGACCAACTTTATTGTAATTCTTTCCAAATAATGGGTGGTGTGCATTGGTTTCAGTGTCTTCACCACTGACAAGGCTCACCTGAACCTAATTTTAGGGGCGCCATCGTAATTATAATAGCAAATTAGAATAGCCCTATTTGTTTTTCACTATATGCATTTGATAGAGACTACACTATTTTACGTAACTATTAAATGTACGCCCTTAAAATTGGACTTATACATACCATAAAAGCTTTGTCGAATAAAATAAGTGCAAATGAATTAACGTAAGTTCGTGTAGAACGTAGGTTATTTTTTATTCCAATTTATTGTTCGGGACTTTTATATAGAATACATGGCAGTTAGTAAGCTAGAATAATTTAGAATATACAATGGATATCCTAACTTATTCTAGCTTACTAATTACGTAATACTACTACATATTTCGGATCACTTGAGGCTTCTAACCAAATCGAATAGCGCTCCGGCTGCGTCAGAGCTAATAGAACGTAGGTATAAATGTAGGTAAAACTTGAGTAATCGCTGGGAATGTCATCCATTTCCCACAAACGTCCATTACGTGGAAAGTTGACCATCGACTGCTAATCGACGCTAAGTCGATGTGCCGACACATTAATTGCGATAACATGTTGTAATGTCTCTCTCTGTGTTGCAGGTAAGCAATCAAGGAAGCTGCGCAGGCGCATATCCGTACTGCTTGCGTATGTACTCGTATGATTACTTAATTAACACTATAAGTACGGTAATGTTATCTAACCGTATTCCTTCTTCATAAAAACAGTCGGAACGTAAATTAAACCTTTTTTTTCACGAGGGGGAAATCTTCGAAAGATGCCCGACTGCTGTGGGTCGGGTTATGTGGGTCCTACTAAAACCCCCTAGCTGGCCAGCCTTTGTGCCTTCTTGGGAGCTCCGGGATCTCCAAAAAGAAAGCACCGGTGCTCCTAGCACATTGTGTGTCTACTCGCCTGGTAGTAGAACCAGTCTTGTGCGGTTCTCTACGACAGCGTTGCCACACACGCTGCCGTCCTCCTCGGGCCCGTTTGAGTGGATGGCCAGAGCCCGAACTCTGACCTTCCAAGAGCCCAAGTGTCCCCTTTTAGTAGGCTCTTATTACAGGCAGGGGATACCGATGCGCCGTATTCTAGTGCCCCGGCATCAGGACAAACGTGAATCATATCTACGTGCCTCGGAGTTAGGTACACAACAGTAGCAGGGGCGCGCCGTATTAACAAACGAACGTGTGGGTTTGTAATCATTAAGCGTACGATTTACCTACTGAGCGGGCAGCCCTAGCGCGTGTTACGTACTGCGTGGCCATGTGGGGCTGTAGATATTTATTTCAAGGACAGCGCCGAGGCACAATACTGTTACATATCATTAGGTACCGTACTTAGAAGATATCTATTCACTTTTACCTTAATAAACTTTCGATCATACTCCTAACTCTCTCAAGCCGGTAGACTGTTTCATTCCCTGGGGTTACGAATCAGAAATGTTGAGTCGCTTTCGGCTGCGTACGCAACCAACGTTCGTAACTGGTTGCGTACGAATTTTTCCTCTTCGTAGGCAACTAGTTGCCAAGGAAGAATATTTTTTCCGCATACTCAACCAACGACTTTAATACGAGTACAAGCTTTTATTTAGTTTCACCTGTCCCGTTGTCTGTCTGTCGGTCTGTGATCAAATCTTGCAAGTTAAATTTGATCCACTTCCCGGTTACCGATTGAGCTGAAATTTTGCATACATGTGTAAATCGCGTGACAATGCAATATTATGATGACATGGTGCTGATCTGATGATGGAGCTGGATTCTGGAAGGTGGTCAAAAGAACTTAGCAATGAAACGACACAACCTATCGAGTTTGGGTTCATTTGAATGGTCTTGGCGAGTAGTGTGCCTTTCAATGGTAACCAGGGTCTGTCTGATTATAGAGCTGGAAGGTGGACATAGGAACTCTGTAATGAAATAATGCAACCTTATCGAGTTTGACTGTTTAATTCCCTGGGGTTACGAATCAGAAATGTTGAGTCGCTTTCTGCTGCGTACGCAACCAACGTTCGTAACTGGTTGCGTACGAATTTTTCCTCTTCGTAGGCAACTAGTTGCCAAGGAAGAATATTTTTTCCGCATACTCAACCAACGACTTTAATACGAGTACAAGCTTTTATTTAGTTTCACCTGTCCCGTTGTCTGTCTGTCGGTCTGTGATCAAATCTTGCAAGTTAAATTTGATCCACTTCCCGGTTACCGATTGAGCTGAAATTTTGCATACATGTGTAAATCGCGTGACAATGCAATATTATGATGACATGGTGCTGATCTGATGATGGAGCTGGAAGGTGGCCAAAGGAACTTAGCCATGAAATGACACCACCTATCGAGTTTGGGTTCATTTGAATGGTCTTGGCGAGTAGTGTGTCTTTCAATGGTAACCAGGGTCTGTCTGATTATAGAGCTGGAAGGTGGTCATAGGAACTCTGTAATGAAACAATGCAACCTTATCGAGTTTCAGCTCGTTTGATTTGGCGAGTACTTGTTCAGTAAATGCTTGTTTTTTTTATAGGTTATTTTTAAATATAATACGTGTTACAGTACTGAACTACGTGAGATACAGCTAGATGATAGATAATATATTATACGCTCGTGCTCTACATTATAAAACTTTGTCATCTTTTTGTGGCGCATTCCGCTACAGACATGAATTCTCCATTGAGTTCCCCTAGCGATAATGTATTTTAGTTATCTTTCAACTTAATTTTTATGTCACTCATCCTTATAAGTTTTTTTACGAGCCCCGTCTAATTGCCCCCATACCTAATACATTCTGTACTTTGATGCGTCTCATTTGAGCTTTATAAATCAACCGAGACATATGGTTTGGTATAGGCCGAATCATACAAGTCGGCGGATGTGAAGTTAGCTACAAGTTGGGCGAAACCCAATCAACGCGCAGCTTTATGTGAACTTCACGTCCGCCGACTTGTAAAATTCGTCCTGTTCCAAACCATATGTCTCGGTTGAGTCACTACATAGTATAAAATAAAGTTGCTTCCCCTGTCTGTCTGTCCCTATGTATGCTTAAATATCTTTAAAACCACGCAACGGATTTTGATGCGGTTTTTTTTATAGATAAGAGTGAATCAAGAGGAAGGTTTATATGTGTAATGTGCGAAGCCGGGGCGGGTCGCTAATTAATAAAAAAAATATTATTTTCATCTTAAAAACAAAGAGCACGTTAGAGCGCGTTACGCGCTTGTTTTCAAACAGAATCACCCACGTTTGGTAAATGCGTTTATTCATCCCCTCCATCTTGACATCTGTAGGACTTACACTGCTAAACATAGGCGTACTCTATAGATTCTCAATAAGACCTGTGTTGTTTTTAAACTTTCGCGATTTGAACACATTATTATTATGTACTACGGGACTATAGTCTACCCGTGACCACGATCGATGCAACTCGGTCGAAACGTCGGGATGATGAGGTATTTATTTATCTTGTAATTTTAATGCGCAATTAGTTCCGTAGTACATATTAATAATGTCTCAATAAGACCTGTTGGAAGCGGCTTACGAGTACACCCTGTGTGTTCCTAAACTACCTAAACTACGTCCCCATAGACCATCAGTTCTGCATCTCAATGTTTTCTTTGATTTTACCTTTTATGTTTTTACGAGCCCCGTCTAATTGCCCCCATACCTAATACATCTGTACTTTGATGCGTCTCATTTGAGCTTTATAAATCAACCGAGACATCGCTTGGTTTGGTAAATGCGTTTCTAAATTCGGCTGACTGCGGCAGATGTATAGCTGGAGTATATTTAGACAGGGTGTGGCTGTACTCATAGCGAGAATGGAGTTGTAAATTATGTTTCACCAAAAATTATACAACCAACTTCAATTATTGCAAACTACTAGTTCAAACGTACACCATTTTTAGATCACTGTAGATTTTTCGAAAATCACTCAACCGATTTTGATAAAATTTAAATGGGACCACCCCTAAAGTATGATCTACCAAAATAAGGATCATCTTAACCAGTTCAATTTTCAAGAGCACTTAGCAGTTAGTTACCTGAAAATAATCGGCCAAGTACGAGTCTGACTCGCGCACGAAGGTTTTCGTACTTTATGGGAGCCCCCTTAAATATTTATTTTATTTTAATTGTTTATTATAGAAGTGAATATACAACTAAATATTCTGTGAATATTTCAAGCATCTGCCTGTTGCCATTATTGATAGCGAGCGAAAAACGTCTTAAAATTCAGGTTTGTTGTATGGAAGCCTCTCTTAAATATTAATTTATTTTGTTTTTATTTGTATTTGTTGTTATAGCGGCAACAGGAAATACATCATCTGTGAAAATTTCAGCTTTCTACCTATAACGTTTCATGAGATACAGACTGACAGCGGGGTCTTAGCAACAGGGTCCTGTTTTTACTCTTTTTGGGTACGGAACCCTAAAAAAAGGGGTCGTAAAATTACTAATGGGTAGTTGAATGAATGGTTGAATTAGTAAAATACATGAATCGGTAGGGCTTACCACGTAGTTCAAGTTCAAGTTCAAATATATTTATTTCAATTAAGTACCTAAGATACACTTTTGAAACGTCATGAATCTAAGCACATTTCAAATCATTAACAATAAAGTTAAAAACAATAAATAATAAATAACCTTAGATTAATGATTGGTCGCGCGACCATTCATCACAAACTAACCAATCATTAATCCAAGAATACCACGGAAAATAAATAAACAATAACAAAATAAGTAAAAATTAACCTCATCTAAAAATAACAACACAATGTTGCCATATGTGAGTTATGGAAACCCACCAGCTGGTTTGGTTGGTTGGTTTACACCACTTAAATAATAACGATGAACTAAAATGAGATTAAATTGAATTAGATTTGCTTATTTAAAAAAAAAAATAGAAAAATTAAATCAATCTAAAATTAGCAATTAAATTGAAAATGTCAGGAAAACGATAGTCATAAATAAGCAATTGTCAAATAATAAATAATATTAAGAATGTCAGTAATTATGAAATAACAATTCAATAACATACAATTAATACATTTAAAAAAAAAAAATGTCCAATAAAATGTTCATTGTATAAAATGTAACATTACCCACTCTTTGTAATACCACTCATTTCGTCACACAAACTTCTAATTAAAGCTAGTTTTCGCTGACACTATGACCAAGCCTTGAAAGCCGTCTATTCAACAAGTCTATGACGAACGAGGGTGATATCTCATGTCTGCCTTTCAATGCCTGTCTCACTAGCTGATTTGTCCTCTTTTCAAGTGACTTGAATACATCTTGAGCTTTGACGTTTTAAACGTCAACCTCAAAAAATGGCGTGAATTAATAATGATAGGCTTAGTGAAAAGTCTGCATGAATAAATATATTTTTCTTAGTAGTAAGATATCGCTGATTCTTTAAAGAATGGGATTTTTGAGAAATTATAATTTAATCCTTTTTTGGCAACTAAATTATTAAAAAAAAAAACACAATCTTTATATGCGTATTTTATATATGGCTGTTTACAGTGTATATGTTAACGGAAATGTATGTAATCCGTCATTGTATACAATTCCTAGGAAATGTATGTAATTCCTAAAATCGCACGGAAATGTGTGAAATAAATTGTATTAGACACATTTCCTAGGAATTCTATACATTTCCTAAATAGCAATCGGAAATGTAAAACATTTGAAATAGGGCCTGATCTACGTATAACAGACTTCGACGGTATAAAGGTCTTTACGTTTCATTTGACGCTTTTCTCTATTGCAGCTTACAGTTAGATTAGGTGTGATACAAAAAATAGGTTAGGTTATGTTAGAACATGACAAAACAACGCACGAGCTTAGCGAGCGAAGCGAGCGTGCCGCGGCAGCGGCCGGCGAAGTGCCAGAAGCGAATCGCCTTTAACAGGTATAATGTGCATTAAGATTATTAGCTGTGCATTGATGAAAAAGCTTTTGCTTTTTTATTCTCATTTTAACAATGTGTTTTATTACAGAAAGCATTATTTTTATACATTTCCTAATACGATATCGGAATTACATACAATTCCTAGGAAATGTACACATTTCCCAGGATATCTATGTATTAAATAGTTTTTGAAACAAAATTTTATACATTTCCTAAATAGCTTCGGAATTGTATACATTTCCTAGGATTTGTATACAATTCCTAGATTTCATACATTTCCGTTAACATATACACATGTTAAATACAATATTAATGAGCGCCATATTGCGCCTTTCGGCCTCAGACCGATTAAAAATATCTTACACCGGTTTTTTTATTTAGTCTGAGGTTTCCTCATGCTTCTACTCTAATATAATAAAGAGGTAAAGTTTGTGATTCGAGATGTTATAGGGGATAATCTCCGGACCTACTGAACTGATTTTAAAAATTGTTTTACCAATAGAAAGCTCCATAATTTGTGAGTGTCATAAGCTACAAAATAAACGCGGGCGAAGCCGCGGGTAAAGAGTACTTACTTTCCATATAAAAAGGGAGTTTGTATCTGACACCCAACCTATTCGTCAGATTTTTTAAGTCGCCTGATAGCTTCGGGCATGGCCACAAACTTCTCTTGAAAAACGGCTACTGAATTTTCAAAAGCAAGCTTAAATAAATTTCTATTACATTTTTAGTTTGTATTCTCTGGAAATGTTGTCCTATCACCACAATGGATATTATTTTAAATATAACTACGTCGCGAGCCATTATCATATGATAACATTTTTGAAAACAAGCCTAGAGTGCGGGCCTGAAAAATAAATAGCGCTATTATTCTTGCTGTGAAATATGTTGACACTTAAAACAACAAAGTGTACCTAAAAGCTTTCTCTTATCCTTTTTATAGGTATAGTTCACATATTTTATTTAATAACATTAAAAGTGATATAAACAAAAGCTGTGAAATAACATTGTTTGGATATAAATGAAAATTTGTATTTTGCAAATTCTAATTAAAAAATGGATTAGTTTAGACCAATTACTGCTCCTTGTGGCCCAGTGGATACAGTGGACTTATGGCCCAATGAGGTGTGGGTTCGATTCCCAATCCGGGCAAAGCATTAAGGTGATAAACATAGATGTTTAACTTGTCTTGTTTCTTGTTTGTTTATTTTCCAAACTTAAGGACTATCTACATATTTTTTCAGACACAGTATACAAAAAAAACAGCATTAGGTAGCTAAATTGTACAATATACAAATGTGCACTGCAACCCACACCTAGTCCACACCTGTGTCGTAGGCTGCAGGCTCTTCCACTTACGTAGGTATCTTATGGTAAGTTAGTTGTGAGTGTATGTGAGAGTGAGTGAGTGAATATGAGTGCGTAGTGCGTACCTGTGTGTAAATGAAATAGATAAATAGTAATAATATGTAGGTACTCTGTGTCTAGATGTCATTAATACATGGTTATCTGCTTGCCCTGTACTAATTAAAGCCGAAAGAGTGATTAATACCACAATTACAAACAATTTTTACTGTAGGGACAACCCGGAATTCGAGAAAAAAAATCATCTGTTCCATACAAAATTTTAACTGAAAATGGATAAAATGTATGAAATTGCTGTTTTTTTTTATCGAATTCCGGGTTGGACCCATAATAAAAGTGGTTCATAATAATGGTCTGATTCACCTCCTCTCGGCTTAGTACATTAGTTCTGGATAACCCTGTATATTTATGTTTAAAAATATGTATATATCAGTCCCTGGCAGACATATCACACACTGTGCTTAGTTTGGCTTCAGAGACCGTGTGTAAGATGTCCCCTAATGTTTATTTCATTGTCTATAATAAAACAGCTTAAAACCTAGTGTATATTGAAATACGATCCTATTATTTTTGTGAACACTAGAATTAAAAATCAGCTTCTAAATAGCAATGCTTCAAAAATTCAGGTTTGTTGTATGGGAGCCCCCCTAAAATATTTATTTTATTTTCTTTTTAGTATTTGTTGTTATAGCGGCAACAGAAATACATCATCTGTGAAAATATCAGCTGCCTAGCTATCATGGTTCATGAGATACAGCCCGGTGACAGACAGTCAGATAGACGGACATCGAAGTCTTAGTAATAGGGTCCCGTTTTTCCCTTTGGGTACGGAACCCTAAAAATGAGCTTCTAAATAGCAATGTTCACAGCTCCACTTAGCCTGGTTTCATCTTCTTTCAAATCGTAATGAGCTTCATGATGATTGCAATCTGCGATTTAGACATCTCGGAAAATTGGCGCCCAACGTGGAACCAAATCGTCGTTGCCACGTTGAGCGCCAAATTTCCAAGGTATTCGCTGAGCATATAATCCGATTCTCGAAATCAAATTAAAAATGAAGAGTAGAACCAAAGTGACCAATATAGCCCAGCGGATTGGCTAGTTGAAATGGCAGTGGGCAGGGCACATATCACAGAGAACTGATGACCAATGGGGTTGAAACACTCTCGAGTAGATATCATGTATCAGCAAGTGTAGCTTAGGTCCTCCTATAAGGTGTACTAAGGCCTCATTAAGACCGCAGGATCGCTTAACTGACTTAATAAATAAAATCGGCTAAGTACGAGTAGGTTTCGCGCATGAACGGTTCCATACCGTATGGGAAAAAAATCACGTTAGTTGTATGGGAGCCCCCCTTAAATATTAATTTTATTCAGTTTTAAGTATTTATTGTTATAGCGGCAATCGAAATACATTATCTGTGAAAATTTCAGCTGTCTGGCTATCACGGTTCATGATATACAGCCTGTGACAGACAGACGGACGGACAGCGGAGTCTTAGTACCCGATTTTACCTTTTGGGTACGGAACCCTAAAAAATTAGAGCGCGACTCTCTTACTAGTTAAATAGTTCAAAAGCTCGTAACTCGTTTATTCAATGGAATTTTCTTTCAAGTGAAACGTACGAAGTTACAATAGAAATACCTTCCTACCCTCAAAATGGAAAAATCTTGGTCAAACAAGCGGCGGAACTTTTCTTAATTCAAGCTAATGAAATGAGGTTTTGTCGACGTAACTGAACTCATTTCAGGCAGTGGTTTTTGGAAGCTTTGGCTTAATATTTGGCTTGTTTGGTTACAGATTTACTGTTGCAGATAACGTAACTGTTATTAGTATGTTATATAACGATAACATAACGTATTCTAAATGCTACTTGTTTCTTAGCGGTACCTGTTGACATTCAAATTGTCACTTCAAATGACACTGACATTTATTTTTTTCTTGTATAGTATTTATTTGGTATTTAATTTGTTCTATTTTTAATTTGTTGTATTCTGATAATTTTTAGGTGTGCTTTGAAATTTAATTAGATTTTTAAGAAATAATTTTATAATCATAATATAATTAAAAGCATTGTTATCGGACGTTTTCAAGAACATGTAATGTGTCTACGAAATAAAGAGAATTTGACTTTGACTTTTGAGATTTCGGAAATTATGTCGACTTGGCTTTATTACGATTTCGATTTGGACTTGATTATGACTGTTGAATGGACTTTGACCTTGACTATGAATTTGGTTGTGGAAACTAACGTTGTTTTCGCATATTCGTAAAATTAACGAATACGCGAGTAACTCCTGAGCTGTATTTAGTCACAATGTGGATTGACGATGAATTTCTGAAAATAATATATGCTTTTCACTACACTGAAAATGATAATTCGAAAAAGATAAATAATAATCGGCCCAGTACGAGTCGGACTCGCGCACGGAGGGTTCCGTACTGTATAGGAGCCCCCCTTAAGAATTTATTTTATTTTAATTTTATTATTTATTATTGAAGGGACTATAAAACTAAATATTCTGTAAAATTTCTAGCAACTACCTGGTATTATTATTAATAAAAGGGCGAAAAACGTCTAAAAATTCAGGTTTGTTGTATGTGAGCCCCCCTTATATATTTATTTTATTTTGTTTTTAGTATTTGTTGTTAAAGCGGCAACCGAAATACATCATCTGTGAAAATTTCAGCTGCCCAGCTATCATGGTTCATGAGATACAACCCGGTGACAGACAGACAGACGGACAGATGGACATCGAAGTCTTAGTAATAGGGTCCCGTTTTTCCGTTTGGGTACGGAACCCTGAAAAAGAAGGGTCGACTAAACTGATAAAGCTCATTTTATAATTTCGTGAAATATCATTGGGACATTTCCTTGGGTGGGTTTGATCCCCACCCAGGGCAAGCATTTATGTGATGAACACAGGTGTTTGCTGTGTCTGGGTGTTATTTAGGTATTATCTATATAAGTATGTATTTAAAAATATGTGTATGTAGTATATCAGTCTCTGCCAGCCATATCAAAAGCTTTGCTTAGTTAAGGCAAAGAATATATAATAATACTACGTAGTTTAGGGTCAGAGACAGTGTGTAAGATGTCCTCTAATATTTATTTATTTATTTATAAATATATAATCTAATACATAATTATAGTGAAACCGCTAAACTCAGACTTCGCCTGCGCGGGTACGGGGGCGCGGGGGTAGACGACAAAGAGGACTGAGACAGGTGCGGGCGCCGGGGACCCGCTGCCCGCGCCTGTCTCAGTCCCCTGTGTCGTCTCCCCCGGCGCCCCTGTACCGCGCAGGCGAAGTCTGAGTTTAGCGGTTTCACTATAGAAGGTTTTTTTACTTTCACAAACTAAGTAGTATTACTAGGACAGCACTAGTTAGGATAAAGGGCGCGGAAATATCAGTAGTGTGACAAACGAGAATAAAAAACCTGTTTGTCATACTGGTATCGAGTCGGTGCTGGAATTATTAAGCGAAGGCCAATGTCCAATAGACAAGGTTCCTTGAAGCGCTAAAAATTTTGGAGCAGTTTCATATCTTGGCTGTTCGTATTAAACTGTGACATGTGGCGTAGATATCGCAATTTGTCACGAAGGATGGGGCCAGGTGACGCGGAAGGAGGGACATCGAGGGCATCAGACGGAGCTGGGGGCGCCGGACCGCGACCGGACACGGGAGTGAATAGCTTTGAGAACCGATTGTGGGAATACAATGTCGTTTGGGTTATGATCGAATTTGCATTCTTAAAACTGTTAGTGATCAAGGAAGTACTCGTAAGTTCGTATAGGCAGGTATACGTTAAATTGTAGGCCCCGGTTGTTTTAGATAGATAGATAAATACTTTATTGACACACCAAAACTTAAATAAACTAGTAAAACTTATACTAGAAACTTCAAACAAGTGTTACAATCGGCGGCCTTATCGCTAAAAAGCAATTTCTTCCAGGCAACCGTTACATGTTAAGGATTAACGAAAAGGTATAGGCGACGGGGTGTGCTTGAAAGTGATAAATATACTTACTTAAACAACATACATTCTAATAAATTCTAATAATAACCTACACACAATATAAAATAAACTAATATATATATAATAAATCAACTATATCGGAAATTATAAATTACTACATTTTAACAGCTTATAATGATGACAGAAATAAGTGAAAATAAATAATTTTTGAGAATAATTAGAGAGACGGCAACTGCGACATATAATGATCATATACATTTTCTTTAAAAACCGCCAGAGATGGAGAGCGTCTAATAGACACAGGCAATGCATTCCAAAGCTGAACAGCCTGGAATGCAAACGATTTACCATAAAAATTTTCACAACGTGCTGAAGGAGTCATAAGAGAGAGGTTATATGTGGATCTAAGAGGGACAGAGTGGGATGTATACCAATAGGAGAAGAGTTCTTTTAGGTATCGCGGGGTGGAAGGGTTGAACAAAATATTATAAAGGAAAGAGAGGATGTGAGCATTCCGTCGAGAACGAATAGGTAACCACTTGAGCTTAGCGCGATATTGGGATATATGATCATACTTCCGTAGACCAAATATAAATCTGACACAGAAAGCCTTGTCCGAGGCCTTCAGGCGGCATTATGCCTAGCCACGCGGCCTATACAAACTTACTTAACTCAAATTATAATCATAATTATCGAGCAGAACAACTGAAAAATACAATACGAGTAATAAACTCCTAAAAATCAAAACAAATCCCAAAAAACGCATTTACGAATTCTCAAACGTCTGAAGTGTAACATTTTAACACATTTGCAACTCGAAAAGTACGCAAGTACTTATATTCCGGAGCATTATTAAATACCACCCTACGCAAACAAACCCCCCTCTCCCCCCTTTAACATGGGGTGTTAGCATAGATCTCACGAGATGAGACATGTCTATCTAAAAGAGATCTGATTATTCACGAAATTCTGCTTAAAATCACAACTATATATACTCGTACGTATATATAGGTCGAATCAAATGTCTGTGAATCAAATGCCTACAAGCTCCAAGCAGTGGCCTCGAACCTACCGATTTTTTGTTATTTCTACCGATTTGGCACATGTGAAGTTGTCTTATGGGACAAATTTTCCCAAATTTCTACTGAAATTTCTACTGAGTCGAGACGAAAAGGATATAACTATTGGATGTTTGTGTGGTGATCAGAGTCCGCTGATACGAGTACTCCACTGGGGATCACAGGATTTGATCATTTCAGGCTATATAAAGTAAGTACGATTATTTTCAATACAAATGGGTTTTATTCCAGTACACAGCTAAGCTCATCCCGCAGGGAGTGATCAGTGAGTACTTCATAATCATCATCTGCAGCCTTCTTAATCCCAGTGTTGAGTATAGGTCTCTCTCTTGCAATGTCATCTGGCTCGATCCTTTGCCAATCGTATCCTCGTATCATCGTATTGACGATATCGTAGACCGACCTTGCTCCTGCGACCCACGTTTCGCTTACCGTGTCAAAGAATATATAATAACTAGCAGCGCCCCGCGGTTTTACCCGCGTTGTGCCCGTTCCCGTGGGAATTTCGGGAATTTTTATACATATAAACCTTCCTCTTGAATCACTCTATCCATTAAAAAAAACCGCATCAAAATCCGTTGCGTAGTTTTAAAGATTTAAGCATACAGACAAACAAACAAACAAACCAAAATAGCGACTTTATTTTATACTATGTAAGGATACTACGACCGTGTCTAGGCCAGTATATATATTAGTGTATGAGTAATTGTTTCATATAAATGCCTCACGCGCCGGATATGGAGATGGCCACTCTCTAGAGATGTATGGATGTTAGACATCAAAGCAGCCTGAGTGGCGGGGTATTTTCCAATGTTGTGGTAACGATGTGCTGTCACTTAGCCTGTATTTACAATATTTATGGTTAATTACGAATCCGCCATTTTGAGTTCTTTTTTCGACTGAGGGGTCTCGGAGGTCTTGTGTATTTGCCGTTTTGATTTTTTTTCACGGAGGCTTATGTCGTCGGATGTATGAATTGTCACGATTTTTTTTTCTATTTTCTGAAACATCATTATGGAGCACCCTGTAACTAAAACTATGCAGCGATTGGAACTTTAAAGTCAAATTAGCTCGAAAAACTATTTCGATTAGTCTAATGTTTAAATAACATGAATGAGTGTAAAGTATGATGTCTAACAGGGGAAGTTATTATTATTTAAGTTTTATGTTTTATTATTATTATTTTATGTTTTTATTTTATTAAAGTTTTTATTATTATTCTATTATTTCTAACAGGGAGTCTTTATATAAATTTTTAGATTTATAGTATGAAAATTTGTGGAAGTCTCATACAAGCTTTCATCCCCTATTATATAGGGTTGAGGGGTAAAAGTTCAAAGTTTTAGATTTTTTCCTTAAGTATGATGTCTAATTACTACCCGGTGAACTTCGTTTCACGACCTATCTTTATAAATTATATCCTATGTGTTATTCTGATGTATAAGCATTACTATTGCTAAGTTTCATCTCAATCCGTTCAGGAGTTTTTGAGCGAAAGAGTAATAAACATACGCACACTGAAACTTTTGCGTTTATAATATTAGTAGGTGATGTCTAATTACTTCGTTTATTTATAATTTAGTTTGTTTGAAGAATTTGTTTATGTAATTCAAGGATTTTTTCTCTTATTGCTTTTATGATTACTGGTTTCTAGTACTACTTGTGTGTCAAATTAATGTCGGCGTCAACTCTCCATCCTGTATAATATCGTCTTTATCATCATCACAGCACCTTCTGCTGCTGAACATAGGTTTCACCTTTCGTATAGTAGAGCTACATTATAATAGACCTGATGACTGGTTAAAAAAATCATTATTATAATTAGTCCGTTAGTTAAATTATCAAAAAAATATTGGACACGTATTTTTTTTACAAATTACAAAGTTAAACCTTGTCTAAGTTTGGGAGTGGGGGTCGTGAGTCGTGACGTCACCTCTCTTACAGTAGTCTATATATTTGTTTGGCGCTTGTGACGTCACGCGTAACTTTGACGGACTATATCTTCATCAATTATTATTTACGTTTAATTCACAAAAGATACGTGTCTAATATTTTTAGGGTTCCGTACCTCAAAAGGAAAAAACGGAACCCTTATAGGATCACTTTGTTGTCCGTCTGTCCGTCCGTCCGTCTGTCAAGACCCTTTTTCTCAGGAACGCGTGGAGGTATGAAGCTGAAATTTATATCAATTACTCAGGTCTACTGTCCCTTGAAGCTGTGAAAAAATCAAACTTCTAAGCCAACGCAATCAAAAGATACAGCCGTTTATGCCGCAAATTTTCGACACTTGCAAGTACTCGCAAGGGAATCAAAACCTAAAGGGTACTTCCAGTCGACCTAGAATCTTGAAATTTGGCATGAAGCAACGTTTTATAGCACACATAAAGGAAAAATTCCGAAAACCTTAAATTTTTAGTTACATTACAAAATATATATTTTTTAATAAATATGTATAAACTTATTACTTTTTTTGAAGAACTTTGAACTTAGAACTTTGTAAACCTTGCAGGTTTGTACGGAACCCTCGGTGCGCGAGTCCGACTCGCACTTGGCCGGTTTTTTGATACTTAGTCTATCTAACGGACTAATTATATTTTTTTTTGTCAACATGCCTATTATATCATATTTAAATTGACATGGCTTTACACAAAAGGATTTTATTTCCTCTTCGAGAACTTAACCCTAAAAACGTGTAAATATCCCACTTTGCGAGCGAGGAACAAACAGAATCGAACTCTTTTATCGATCGATTATTTTCCGAATTTGGTATATTTTCGTAGTAGCTCCGATAAAACCATCAATTTTCCATTTCTTGTACACAAACCTATAAAATCGATTCCATTCCTCTAATGAAGTAAACAACGTTCCCTTCTTTCAACACTGTGTACATTTGTACACAAAAATTTAATTTCAACCTTAGCCATACGAAAATAAAAGCGAAAATTTCAACTCTGTCTACATTTATACACAATAGATTTCAACCTTAAGAGGAAAGCTGAGCGCCAAGGAATTTGAGAAGTAGGTATTTGGCTAAACTATTGCTGTCGCGATGCGCCCAAGCCAGGGAGCTTCTATGTGTGGTGTGATGCAATTGTATTTGTGTGTGTGCTGCGCAACAACTCCGCCCGCGCCCTTCCCGCGCCCTTCCCGCGCCCGCCCGCGCTCCTAGCTCAGGCGGACGGCTGGTGTATTCTTTTGAATTGTAGCAAAATATGGTAGGTACATAAGCTCCGGTTTTTTGGGATAGCGCATAGCAAACGAAAACCTTTATACTGAATATTTTTAATCGAATTAGAAAGCTACATTATCTTTTTTTACACATATAGGCGAAGTAGGTATATTGATTTTAATTTTCTTTCGAATAATATTTTTTGAAAAAACCTTATAAATAGCCAACTTTACACAATTAACCTCAATCCAAAAGCTGCGAACAAAAATAGCTATTTAACTAATCGATTTCTGTAGGCGCTGCATTATACATACTGAAAATTCTACCAAATACCTAACTTAAGATATACCAAATAACTTTTTTTAAGGAAAACACGCACATAACTCTTCAACAGACAATAAACAAAGTGTAAAATCTTATTAAAAACAAGCTTTTATTTAAATTAAATAGTCCAAAAAGAAGAATCTAAACTTTAAAATTAATTCAACCTATAAATTTTCGAATATTACACAATTTTAGGGGTATAAAATCTTTCAAGTGATTTAGGTACGTAATAAATAACAGATGGCTTCAATATCTGCTTCAAAATTGCGTTGCATGGTTTAACCCAAAAAAATTTATTATTTACATACATACATTGCAAGTTAAACATAAACTTGTAAAAATAAACTTGAGAATCGGCTCGGAAAAATCGAATATGTGAAGTAATTAGTACCTATTTTTAAGCCCTTGAATTACCTAACAGTTTTAAATTTTGCTAATTTTATAATAGTTGTTTCTACCTAATTGATATTGTATTACTTAAGTTTTGTTTTTATTATTATTTTTGAATTTTATGCATTGTGATTATTTGTGATACAATTGTAAATTTGACTTGCCTAGTGTAACGTTTGTAGTTATAAGGCCAATAAATATATCTTATCTTATCTTATCATACACGACTTGCAAATCCCCTTCTTTTTGTAGGTCAATCAAAATGAAAGGTTTCTCAATTCATCATCATCATTTCTGTCACGTGACGTCTACTGGTGGATACACGATACCTGTTTACAAGGTCGTGTTTTACAAAGTGAAGGAGGTTTCAGAGGTGTACCTACCTATGACCTACACGTTCGTTATTATGAACAAAGTTTACTATGTTTACTATATTTTGTTACAAATTCATATTTGTTAATTTATTAACTATGCAATTTTTGTCATTTTAAGTTTTGATATTGTAGCATTGTTCAGATTTATATTGAATGATTATCGTTTTGTTTTTACAATTTAATATGTAATCATTTATTTAAATATATAATTTAATTAATTTAACTACAGCTATTTTAAGTTATTGTAATTTTAAGATAATTATGCTTTGCTTTAGCTAAGCTGAAATTTTAAGGATATTATAATTATAACTACAATTGTAATTGATTTGGATTGACTTGTATCTTGTATTTTGATACCAATAAAATTATATGAATATATGAATATGGGTCCAGCTGCGGATTTCGTGAACTAAAAATCAGCTGTTCCATACAAAACTGCAACTTGGACTCGAAAAAATGTTTGACACGATTGGTTTTTTTCTCGAATTTCGGTTTGGCCACATATATTAAAAGTTGTTCATAATAATAGTCCGAATCACCTCCTTTCGGCTTAGTACACCAGTTCTGGATAACCCTGTATATCTGGACATATAAAACTTCTTGCCTTTTATATTGTAACTATTCCCGTATATTCATTGCGCGAGTAGTCCAGTAGTATAAAAAATAATTAAGAATTCAATTAAACAGATGCAATGCTTACTGTTTGGAGAACTGCTTGTCATACTTAGGTTCTACTTTGAATAAGTTTAAAAAAGTTGAAACTATTAGCAAATTAAAGCAGCAGTGGGTAGCACACACCATATAAATACAGGATAGAACATCCACAAATTACTACACACTTTTCAGCAAAACTCAGCGGATAGCCAAGTTAAAATGACAAAGGGCAAGGCACATAGTTCAATGAACGGATAGCCAATGGGGCTGTTTTCTCGAATGAATCTCACGTATAATTCGCGCCACACAAGTCAGCGGATGGAAAGTTAGGCGCAGAACGCTGCGCAATAGGCAAAATACTTATAGGTATGTGCACGAGCCAGAGAGACAAGACGCTGCACGGACACAACCGCCCGCCAACCTCATGTCTCCCGCGCGCACGCCCGTGCTTACCACTACGCCACGCGGCGTCGGCATTGTGCGCACATGCGCAATAATTAGCGAATTACGGCGAAGTGTCATCTGCGTCTGGGCATTCATATAATTATGCTTTCGTAGAATTGAGCATTCCCAGATTAGTTGGGCATTAAGAGAATTGGTTATTCTGCGCCTAACTCATTTAGATGTCTGCGGATACAGCACGATATTCTGTATAATCGCTGCAATATGTCGCAGCAACTAAACGCCTATATTCCATACATAAAATCTTTTCTTCAAAAGTAACAAACATACAACGGTCAAATCACAGGACTTGAAAAATAACTAATCTTTTTAATAAACATCGATATCGATGGACATCACTAGAGCATCGACAAAAATATCGACTATTACTACATCCCTAGTGCTTGTGTACGTATAGGTTTGAACCTCCCTCACCTCGACCCTACCCCCGCATCGTGCGATAGGGACAATTGCAGCTCAGAGCGATTTATACCTACAAAAAACATGGCGAGACAACGTTTCGTATTACGCTGTTTTCTTCTTCAAAAACAAGATCAATCAAGTGTTTTTTATGTCAAAATTTAAAAAAAATATGTGTTCATGATTCTGTCATTTTATATTTCGTTAGATATTATTTAGTCTCTTCTGGTAGGTCTCTAAAGAGGTCAGTAATAATGGTGATTTTTTTTGTGATTTTGAAGGGTCATATTTTGCCTGATAATTAATTTATCAAGAAAAAGAAAAGACAGAGTAGTCTAAACAGCTAAATTTAATTTTATGACAAAAAATTGAGGCTCTAAAAGTATTTTCCAGGAATAAAACAGCGTAATACGTTTGTATGGAAAATTACAGACCATCCTTCCTCTTAAATTCATAACGCTAAGACTCATAATTCATTATGTTTAAAATCGAAAATTCAGTTTAATTTTCAACTTAATCACTTCAGATATAAAGTTGATATTTCCTTGATATAAGTCCCCTTGTATTAAGCTGTGAAAAATGATTGCTTTGTAATTAATCGTCTTTATTTTAAGTCTTAAAGGAATGAAGTTACGGTGTATATTTCTTCGTATTAATTTGGGGGGTCTTAATGTTACACGGTATAGTAATGAACAGTATGCGAGCTTTTGGAAATTAGTCCGTTTTTGGCGGTTTTTATGTAAGTTGTTTGTATTTCAATTTAGTATGGAAGTTATGTATATCTTATTACTATCTAGTAGTTTTCCGAATCACCGGCCGGTTCTCACCGGCCTTACAATCGTGAGGTCGTGGGTTCAAATCTGGGCCTCGTACCAATGAGTTCTTTGGAACTTTTTTTTTATTAACGCGAATTATTCCTCGCTCGAACACCAACTAGCCTGATGCTAAGCGATGTTGTGGTCGAAGATGAAGCACGCAGACTTAGAAGATACCTATTCACTCTGATCTTGAAAAGCTTTAGATTATATCTCTAAGGAAACAGGAAAGCAGGAAGACTTTTCCATTCCCTGGTACTACATAATTTCCCACCATTTGCATTTCGGTGAAGAAAAAACATCGTGAGACAACCTGCGCATAGAATAAATTCGATGTTGTATACGAATCACGCTAACCCGCACTAGGTTAGCGTGGTGGGTAATCACCCTTCGTGGGTAGGCCTACGTCCAGCAGTGGACTGTTTAAAAGGCTGATACAATACAGTAAGTTGTGTCTCTGTGTAGTACTGTACAAACAGTTCCCTGAGAAAATGTACTAATTAAGTAGAAGAACAAAGTGCTGAAGTATCATAAAATAAGCAATAACGTAGTTTTATAGGGGCCAGTTATGTGGCCGTATGTCTGGTTCACATATTAACCTATTATAAACGGTCTGAAGGGGAATGGGTACTCGTATCATCATAATTATAACATCATATCAGTAGTGCTACCAGCGATGACATATGGGCACTGCAACGTGGTCTCTCACTATGGACCTTATTGACAAGCTACAAGAATAGAATAGAAAATACTTTATTGTTCACGGAAAATATAAGACGAACAGTAATACAAGAAATACTTATTGGTGTAACTGAAGGCGACCTTATCGCTGGAAGCGATCTCTTCCAGGCAACCCATGCACGGAACGGAATGATCTTAAAATATTTCACGGGAGTACAATAATGTTTCAAAAAGAAAAAAAACGATATTATAAACATAAATAACCACAAGTAGCCCAACGAACTATGGAGAGGGCTATGCTCGGAGTCTCTCTACGAGATCGAATCAGATATGAGAAGATCCGTAAAAGAGCCAAAGTTACCAACATAGCCCACTGGATTGGCAAGTTGAAATAGCAGTGAGCAAGGCACATGTCAAGGAAGACTGATGACCGATCGGGTCGGAAACTTCACGAGTGAAGACCACGTACCGACAAGCGCAGCGTAGGACCCACTCACTGGATGGACAGATGACCTCATTAAAACCCCAGGGACCTATGTGCTATATGCCCTGTCCAATGCTATTTCAACTTCAGCGTTTGTACACTCCCGCGAAGTTTAACATTGAAGAATAATAATTATTTTTCGCAAAACATGGCAAAACCGCCTTCGATCGTGTACAAAATTTGAATATTTCGCTCGAATTGTTTACATTATTGTTGATTTATCTAAAACGGCTCAGCCGATTTCTGTAAAATTTAAATGGGACTACCTTGGGAGTATACCCTTTCGAATTAAAAAAGAATTTTTCGATTCGGTTCACAATTGGCGAAATTATCGATGTTCATCGTGCACAAAATTCAGATATTTCACTTGAATTGCTTACATTATTGTTTTTTTTTTTTTCAAAATCGGCCATCCTATTTCTGTAAAATTTAAATGGGACCACCTCAGGAGTAAACCCTTTCGAACTAAAAAAGTTTTTTTTTGATTCGCGAATTTCACACGTTCACAATTGGCGAAATTATGTATCGATGAACATACACAAAAAAAAAACCAATACATACACACGAACATAGAACCTCCTCCTTTTTGGAAGTCGGTTCAAAATATTATCATAAGATACTTGTGAATTTCCTAGAAAAAATATGCCGTATTAGTTTATTTTTAATTTAGGTATGCAGTATGCACTTAATGGCAAATATACATATAATTTGATTTCATAACAGTACGCTTAATATGAAATGTTCGTTTAATGATAACTACACCCGTTTTTCGATTTCAATACATTAATTATTTATTTTAAACTAGCTGACCCGGCGAACTTCGTTTCACCAACTCAGAAACCTTATTTGGCTCATGCACAACAACTTTGCTACAGATCATCACATGATCAAATGCATTTTACGATACTATAAAAGACATACATACAAACATTTTTTTTTTTTTTTTTTAAATAATAGGGGGGACATCTGACACACGGCCTCTGACCCCAAACTAAGCAAAGCTTGTGATATGGCTGCCAGAGACTGATATACTACTTATATATATTTTTAAATACATACTTATATAGATAGTAACTAAATAACACCCAGACACAGAGCAAACGCCAATGTTCATCACATAAATACTTGCCCTGGTTGGGGATCGAACCCGCGCCTCTTTGACCCAGAAGTTAGGGTCACTAACCACTGAGCCACCGAGGCTGTCAAATATACATAGATATAGAAGATAGATATACACGCGCCTTGCAAGAAATCACATGAAACGATTATATAGTTTTTGTTTTAAGAATAATAATCTTATACCATGTCCTCTGATCGTCTAGACAGTTTAAGAAAACTTTTCTCCCTAATCTAACAAAGTCCCTAAGTACAAGCTTATAAATTAACTTAATCTCAACAATTTTAACTTATAATCTCGAGAAATACTCCCCGTTAAGAAATCTTAGAAGCCTATTGAATAACTTAACCCAACTTGGTCTTAACTTAGTACGGATTCAAATGAATAACTTGTAACTTAGTATGCTTAATGACTTTGTTGGAACAATGTAAAATGTGCTGTAGAACATGGGGGTTAAGGTTTGGAGTCTAACGACAAGTAACGATGAATTATGCTACAAAATAATTATTCCTATGCAATATGCGATAAAGAAAGCAATTGAAGAGGGCTCAAGTTACAATTAAGAGCGATTTAATTTTAAGTTTGTTAGGCATCATTTTTAACCCCCGACGCAAAAAAGGGGAGGAGTTTGACGTGTCTGTTTGTCTGTGTGTCTGTCTGTCTGTCTGTGGCATCATAGCGCCCGAACCACTGAACCGATTTCAGTTTAGTTTTTTTTGGATGAAAGGAGACTTAATCGAGAGTGTTCTTAGCTATGTTTTATAAAAATCGATTGAGCCGTTTAAGAGTTATGGGTTAAAGTGGGTTAAAGTGGGGATGGAAGAACCAAAATTCTATAAATGTGCCCAAAATGGTTGTCAAATGAAAGATAAGATTTCGTACTTTTTTTAGGTAGGTTTTTGTGTCGGGGGTTTTTTTAAATTTTAAATTTAAGTTTTTCAAGCCGTGGTGGTCTAGTGGTTGTAACGCTTGCCTGTCATTCTTGAGGTCGTGGGCTCAATCCCGGTCCCGTACCAATGTGTTTCTTTGGAACTTATATACGGAATTTCACACCACTGGCTCTTCGGTGAAGGAAAACATCGTGAGGCAACCTGCATACGTCCGTAGAAGAAATTCGAAGGCGTTTGTGAATCAACCAACCCGCACTGGGCCAGCGTGGTGGATATGGCCCAATCACCCTTCGTGGGTAGGCCTACGTCCTGCATTGGACTATATTAAAAAGGCTGGTACAGGTATCATTTTTGATACCTTTCAGAATTTTCAGGATATAAACGTCAAACCTAAACTAAAACCCCCTTCTTTTTTATAAGTGGTTAAAATAAGTAGCTAACTAGTTACGTCTTTTAAAAATAAAACATTAAGTAAGTGTTCTGTACTATATTTTACCAGCCTTTTTATTTGTCCACTGCAGGACGTAGGCCTACCCACGAAAGCTGATTGGGCCATATCGCTGGCCCAGTGCGTGTTGGTGGATTGACATACGCCATCGAATTTCTTCTACGGACGTATGCAGATTGCCTCACGATGTTTTCCTTCACCGAAAAGCCAGTGATGTGATATTCCGTACATAAATTCCAAAAATCTCATTGGTACAGGACCGTGATTCTAACCCACGACCTCACGATTGTAAGGCGGATAGCACTACCACTACAGGGTTATAGCGAGCGAAAAACGGCTTAAAATTCAGATATGTTGTATGGGAGCCCCCCTTAAATATTTCTTTTGTCTTTTTTTAGTATTTGTTGTTATAGCGGCAACAGAAATACATCATCTGTGAAAATTTCAAAGTTCTAGCTATCATGGTTCATGAGATACGGCCTGGTGGCAGACAGACAGACAGACGGACGGACAGTGGAGTCTTAGTAATAGGGTCACGTTTTTACCCTTTTTAGTTCCGTACCCAACCCTAATAAGGTAAAGACGGAAGAGATAACGAATTAAAATCAATCCCCGCTGTCGCCTGTGGCCTGCACCGCTACCTACATTACTAGCTGTCGTGCTACCGTCCATTACCGCCTTATCGACACTCTATAACGTTCCAATGCTCCCGTGAGCAATGTTTGCTCATTTCTGGTCGAGCACTCTCGCTGACCCATATTTTATTGAAGTGCTGTTTACTCGACTGATTATAGAGGGTGGTGTTTGTCATACATAAATGCCTATAATTATGTTTATCTTTTCAATACACACTTTTTTGTCATAAGTATATCTACAGAAGTGTGTATGTCTATTTTTTAGCATACAGTGTCTGAATAATCTGCATTATTTTGAAACGAAACAAGTTAGTTTTCAAAGGTGCTTTTGTGCACCCTGACTATTTTAACAAAGCGTCTGATAAATCCACAAAATTAGATCGCAATAAGCCCGATTACAGAGGCGCCAGCGTAAATTTAATAGCAACGTAAAAAGCGTTCTCTCTATCGAATGCCTAAAGTGAAAAAGAAACAGAACTATGCTATTTAGCTAATATAATTACGATGGCGCCTCTGTAATCGTCCTTAATATAGACATAAACTCGTGGAACCAAAGTCTAACTTAACAATGCACAGTTCTAGCCCAAATTCTATGGCTATAAAAATATTCATGATGTAGGAATAGTACCGCATGTAAATTTAATATGTTGCAAAATGATTTGACTTTGAGTTTTCACTTTTCACTAAGTAAAGCCGAAACGCGTTGATTCAGACCACCATTTAATTATGAACATTTGTTAACCGACTTCAAAAAAGGAAGTTCACAATTCGACTATGGTTTTTTTTGGGATGTATGAATCGATTTTAACGTTTTTTTTTTGTTTGGGAGATCATACTTCAGAGGTGGTCCCATTAAAATTTTATCGAAATCGCCTGAGTCATTACCAAAAAATCAACAATGATGTAGGAATAGTTATTACATCATAATAGATATTTACATGTAGCCGTGGTGATTTAGTGGTTGTAAAGCTGGCCTGTCATTCTAGAGGTCGAGGGTTCAATCCCGGTCCCGTACCAATGAGTTTCTTTGGAACGTGTGTACGGAATTTCACACCATTTGCTTTTCGGTGAAGGAAAACATCGTGAGGCAACCTGCATACGTCCGTAGATGAAATTCGATGCGAATGTGAATCCACCAACCCGCACTGGGCCAGCATGGTGGTTATGGCCCAAACACCTTTCGTGGGTAGGCCTTCGTCCTGCAGTGGACTATTAAAAACTGCTAGTACAGTATAGTACTGTTATTACATCAATGACATCGATTCGTGCGAACTATTCGAATTTTGCACACGGTTGAAATACATACTTTGTAAGGGTTGTGCCATTTTTAGCAAAAAATAATTGCAGTAAAAGCTTTTCCCTAAAAAGGTTTTATTTAATCAAAGTAATTATAAAATTACTTCAATAAAGTTTTTACAAAATGTAAGTAAAACCTGAGTGCCTAACCCTGAAAAACTGAGTTAACGTAAAGGCACAGATGTTGGAGAATTCATCAGATTTTTCTGAGAAATTCTCTCAAAGGTAGGGTCGCCATGTTTCAGGGATTCTCTGACAAAAAGTAAGTTCGCATAAGCCGGGTGGTTAGCCCTGGTGTCAGAGTTTTTAAGCCACCCAAAGGCCTGATATCGCTAAACGGTTAATACAACCGAAGCCTACAATTTAACGTGTCTTCCGAGCCAAGGTAGCACTCAGTCAGAAAATGCCACCCGCGCTCAGCTACGCAAACTGACCGCTGACTGACCGAAGTCCCGATTGTTTTAATCGTTTAGAAGTCTACATGAACTTACTTTTTAGGGTTCCGTACCCAAAGGGTAAAAACGGGACCCTATTACTAAGACTCGGCTGTCCGTCTGTCTGTCAGTCTGTCCGTCACCAGGTTGTATCTCATAAACCATTATAGCTAGAAAGCTGACATTTTCACAGATAATGTATTTCTATTGCCGCTACAACAAATACTAAAAACAGAATAAAATTAATATTTAAGGGGGGCTCCCATACAAAAACCTGATTTTTTTGCCATTTTTCGCTCGATTTTAATGATGGTATTAGGTACTCGTAGATGCTTGAAATATTCACAGAATATTAAATTTTATATTCACTTCAATAGCAAATAATTAAAATAAAATAAATATGGCCCCCCTTACAGTTCCCACACAGTACAGAACCCTTCGTGCACGAGTCCGAGTCGTACTTGGCCGATTATTTAATTATATCTAGACTTTAAATTCCGAATTTAAATTTTTCTGGCAACCCTACTCAAGACTGGCTGTTCATATATTCAAGGTATAGCTAAATTAAGACGTTTTCTGAGCTTTCATGAGATTTCATTTTACGTAGAGATTTCTCAAGAACCTTCTCGTAATTTATACACTTTTTATACGGACGAAGATGCCATTAAAAAGATTTTTGAGATTTATCTAAGGCGAAAGATTGAAGTAAGTTTGTACAGGTCGGGTGGCTAGCTGGCTGGTCCTGGGGTCAGAGTTTTTACGCGACCGAAGGCCTCTGTCATGGCTTAACGGTTAAGTAACCAGAACCTTGAACGGGTCCCAAAGGAGATATTGCAAATATGAATAGAAATTGGGCCAATAAATGGTACAGTTTTTCATAATTTGCTTTGTTTCTTTCGGAAAATGGTTTTCCCGTTATTTTTTACAATAACAGTGTCTATTAAAAGTAATTTCGTTTATTCGGGTTTTAAGGTTACATGTGACCAAAATGACAGTAATTCAATGACTGAACAAAAATCAAATTGGAAAATGTGAAATTAAGCATTGGACGCGGTTGTTTCACTCTGAGCATTTATTTATCATAGTTTAACGGATTTTTTGAGCTACTGTACCTAGTCTGAGCCCATTTTGCATTATCTTCTTTAAGGAAGAGGCTGGTGCCATGGAAGTGTGGGCGGCCCTTAGTATGGGACGCAACTTGCGTCGATACTTTGGCACCGTCACATCTTTCTGAGACTCAGAGTAGGGCTGGAGCTGCGGCCAATTCGGCGAAGCAGCACAAGCGGCGCAAATATGTGGTTACATATTTGAGCCATTTGGAGTTGAGATATTGGGTTCCGTGGGGGCCGGGAGCTTATCTTATTTTCAAAAGTCTTTCTGAGCGTCTGGTGGACTCGACGCGTGACCAAAATGCTGGTGTTTATTTGGCACGACGTATAAGCATTGCCATTCAGCGTGGCAATGCAGCCAGCATGCTGGGCACGCTGCCTACTGGCAGTGGGCTTGAGCATTTGGATTATCGTTAGACCTTCAAGAATCTGTGGATGTTCCAATGCTTTTTATGTAGTAGTAGTGTAAGTAGTTTTAGCATATAAGGTAGTACCTATTGTAGTTTGTTGTAGTGAATAAAGGCACTTTTGCCCGATAAAAAAAAATGGAAAAATTACAATTCAAGACAAGTTTATCGCTCGGTAGAGGCGAATAGAACCTAAATCAAAATCAAAATTTGCTTTATTCTTAGGATATTCCAATGCACTTTAGATCGTCGATTTACAAAGGAGAAAAGTTTTTAGGAAAACATAATAATTACTTATTATGGTGGTACAAATTAACATATTTACCAAATCACAAAACTTTATCATTCAAGATTCAAGATCATTCATAGGCGAAAACATGGTACATCATGAAACTTAAAATAACAAAAATAAAAAATTGCAACAGCATCGTCAAAAAAGGCATAATATGCGAGTGTAACTATTCTTTGTAATATACATAATTATAATACAGTAAAACCTATATTTATTCCACTATTGCTGTAAATGTAATGGTTTCGAAGTATATTAAATATCTCATAAATCCGTACGTAAAATGGTTGAAATGGAAGAGATTTTAATATGAAAGTAGTTGGTTATGAATGTATGGAATTACGAAGACGTTCAGGTGGGTGATTCTGTATGAAAACAAGCACGTAACGCGCTCTAACGTGCTCTTTGTATTTAAGAAATTCGTGTGATTTTATTTTTAAATAACATAACTAAAACTCGTATTACAATTTATTTTAACGTCATTTTATATCTATCAAACATTACTCCAAACGAAATTCACGGAAATAAATAAAATACTTACCGCGTTACGTTACGTTTTTTCGATAGAGAATCAGGCCCCAGTTCGGTAACATATTCCTTTTTAGGGTTCCGTACCCAAAGGGAAAAACGGGACCCTATTACTAAGACTTCGATGTCCGTCTGTCTGTCTGTCCGTCTGTCCGGGCTGTATCTCATGAACCATGATAGCTAGGCAGCTGAAATTTTTACAGATGATGTATTTCGGTTGCCGCTATAACAACAAATACTAAAAAACAAAAAAACAAAATTAAGGGGTCTCCCATACAACAAACCTGAATTTTTTGACGTTTTTCGCTCTATATTAATAATGGTACCAGGTAGATGCTTGAAACTTTCACAGAATATTTAGTTTTATATTCCCTTCAATAGTAATTTATAAAAATAAAATAAATATTTAAGGGGGGCTCTCATACAGTACGGAACCCTCCGTGCGCGAGTCCGACTCGTACTTGGCCGATTATTTATTCTGCTTCGTTTGGCGCTAAACAAAACAACATCACCAAAAAATCTTACGATAACTGATATAAATTAAAAATTTAAAAAACCCCCGACACATTGACAACCATTTTGGGGACATTTGTAGAATTTTGGTTCTTCCATATCCACTTTAACCCACCATAACTCTTAAACGGCTCAATCGATTTTCATAAAACATAGCTAAGAACACTCACGATTAAGTCTCCTTTCATCCAAAAAAAACTAAACTGAAATCGGTTCAGTGGTTCGGGCGCTATGATGCCACAGACAGACAAACAGACACGTCAAACTTATAACACCCCTCTTTTGCGTCGGGGGTTAAAAATGTAAACTGATTTTTTGAATCATTCGATATGTATATTTAAATTGTGTGAATTTGTGTGAAGCGAAGTGTGTAAATCTTGTGACGCCAAGATAGGAAAAAAAAACGTTTGTAAAACGTTTTCCATCATCATAAAATAGCGACAGCTACGAACCTACGCCGTAGGCACGTAGGCGTGCTACGGAGTGCTACGCGTACGTGCCACATCTAAGATAGTTACTGACTGGTATCTTGTGTGATGTTTGAGTATTTTTCTTACGCGAGTTTTAAAATAAGGCTCGTGACAGAGTGAGATTTTTGTTATCTGTACAGAAATATAAAATGTTTGTTTTCGTGGTGGCAATTCCAAACAACAATAAGTTAATTATATTTCGCAAAAATGGCAAAACCTCCTTCCATCTTGTACAAAATTCGAATATTTCGCTTGAATTGCTGAATTATTTTTGATTTTTCTAAAACGGCTCGTCTGATTTCTGTCAGGAACTACCTCGGGATATTACCCTTTCGAACTAAAAAGTAAAAGAATTTTTCGATTCGGTTCACCATTGGCGGAGCTATCGATGAATATACACAAAAAATACATACAGACATTTTTGGAAGTCAGTTATAAATTAACATTGTTGTCTAGCTGTCAAGTCGAATATCCATGTGTTTTGAAATAAATCGGTTAAAACGTTGTTAAATTTTTATGCAAGGTCACTACTCATTATTAAACCAGATAAATTAAAAATTATAATAAATTATAAGGTTTTTTTTCAGGCTAAAGCCAAAATCGTCACGCGAACGTGACAGTTGTTCAATGAATGACGCAGCTAATTATTCTATTATACACGATTACACGCTCTAACACGCCATGTCACGTCACGCTTCGTTTAACCTACTTAGTTCTGATTAACTAGTACTTACTCAGTTAATCTATTATATAAAAGGCTTCGCTGAGTGACTGACTGACAGACAGCCTACAGCCCAAACCGCTAAAGATACGAACATGAAATTTGGAACAAAGATACATTGGACCACGTAATGGAGCACTAAGAACGGAATTTTGAAAAATCGACCTCTAAAGGGGTAAAACGGGCCCTTTTCGTTTGTATGTAACTTTTTATTCCCTTTACCGATTGACTTGAAACTTTGTATACATGCTACCCAAACAAAATAAAAGTTACGTTTGTTCCTGTTTTTCCGAATATTCCTTATCTAAGGGGTCAAATTGGGTCCCAAAGTTGGTGAAAAAAGCGTCTATTACATCCAACGAGCTGAACGGTTATGGATGAAATCTGGTATGGAGGAAGCACACAACATGTTTCAACACATGAACTATTATTATCCCGGAAATTCTATGGGGATTCTTAGGGATAGCCAAAATTAATCAGTTTAGGCTACAACCCAATCCACTAAAGATAGAGACTTGAAATTTCGAACATAGGTACAATGTACAACGTAATGAAGCACAAAGGACGAAAATTTCGAAAAATCGACCTATAACGGGGTTAAACGGGCCCTTTTTGTTTGCATTTTTTTTTTTTTAACCTTTACCGATTGACTTAAAACTTTGTATATATGCTTTACAAATAAAATAAAAGTTACGTTTCTTCCTGTTTTTCCGAATTTTCCTTATCTAACGGGTCTGATAAGTTCCCAAAGTTGGTGAAAAAAGCATCAATAATTACATCAGACGAGCTGAACGGTTATAAATGAAATCTGGTAGGTATGTAGAAAGCACACAACATGTTTCAATACAGTAACTATTTTATCGCGGAAAATCTATTGGGTTTCTTAGCAATAGCCAAAATAATCAATTATAAAGGTAAGATAAAAGGGGTAAATGGATTCTAACGAAATTTGGTACGACGCTAGACAATAACACAAATTACCACTTGGGGTACTGCTATCCCGGAAAATTTCAGTGGGTCCTTCAGGATATCAATTTCCTAAAAAAGTACTAAATGACTGTTCGAAAACCGATGCAATATTGTTTGAAAATAGCTCACCCTTTTAACTAATACATGACTATTAACGTCCTGGGAAAAGTCCCGGATTCCTTGTCTAACGCTAGACCAAACATCCTATATAAGCGTGAAAAATAACTTGATCGCGTTTTTTTTTTAAACGTAGTGAAATATCTAGAATTAAATTGAGATAATTTAGATCCTTCAATGGGGGCAAAATGGGCCCCTAATAGTTTATGAACGATTTTATTTTGTGAGCCAATAGACTTGAACTTAGGGTACATACGGATCAATAACTACTTACTTTACTATGAGAACTACCCTGATAAAGCGAAAATTACCTATTATTTACATTTTGTCGCGGGTCGATGAATTTTTTGTGTTGAACAGCTAATTTTATTTACGTGAATTCTGGGTTGGTACCATAGTAAAAGTTAGTCAAATGATGAGTATAATGGAATCCTAGAACATGCCTGTCGTCTAGATGTAGGTGCGCTATGTATTTTTCAAATAAAATGTACCTTCTTGTGTGCTACTTTTTCGTCTGTACTTAGTCAGAGAATGTCTGAAAGTCCTACAAGTGTCTCGACCACTTTTGACCGCGTAAACGGTTATGGGCGAGATTGTCATTGGGTTCAGAATAATCGAAATTAAATTTCTAATGACTTAATGAAACATGATGAATACCTGTACTGGCCTTTTTTAGGGTTCCGTACCCAAAGGGTAAAAACGGGACCCTATTACTAAGACTTCGATGTCAGTCTGTCTGTCTGTCACCGTAGGTACCGTAATAGTTGGGCAGCTGAAATATTCACAAATGATGTATTTCTGTTGTTGCTATAACAAAAAATACTAAAAATAGAATAAAATAAATATATAAGGGACATACAACAAACGTGATTTTTAGGAGTTTTTTGCTCGCTATTAATAACGGCAAGAGGAATGGGCTCCCATACGGTACGGAACCCTGCGTGCGCGAGTCCGACTCGCACTTGGCCGACCATGACGTGCGAATGGAGTTGGATAAAATTTGGTATACGAGTGGGAAACTACATGGCTCAACTCATGATCGTCATATATCTCATCATAAATCGAAAAATATTCTTTTCTTAAAAAAAAATCAGTAGGTATACTAAAATTTAACTTTATTAAGTATTTATTTTATGACAAGTTATAAAATAACGCGGTCCAAACCGTGGGCTATTAAAGTCAAAGAACATTTATTGTTGAACTGTGTTACATTGAGATCTTACTACTAATCACAAAAATATTGAATTATCAGTTAAGTCTAATATGGCCATAAAATAATCATTAGAACGTGAAAAAATTATACAATCATTATTATTAAATTTAATTCGAATATTTTGCAATTTATCATCTAAAAATTGTCGTACTCCATAATAAGCTTTAGAAGCAAATACAAAGCAGGCCAATCCGTGGGCTAATTATTATCCTTGCAAGTAATACGACAACGTGGGTTAAACCAAGAGCTATTATTTTAAGCAAAAAATGTACTAAGACAACGCGGGCCAAACTGTGGGAAATTACCATTTAAAGTAAGTACTAAGAAAATGCGGACCAAACCGCGCGCCATTATCATTTTAAGCAAATACTATAACGACGCGGGCCAGACCATGGGCTATTATCATTGCAAGCAATACGACAACGCAAGCCATACGGCAGGCTATTGTAATTTTAAGCAAGTACTTAGACAACGCGAGCCAAGCTACGTACTATAAATTACCATATTAAGCAAGTACTAAGAATGCGCAGGCCAAACCGCGACCTGTTATCATTCTAGCTAAACACTGGGACAATTAAGGCCAAACCGTAGGCAATGCCTATTACTTGAAAAGATAATGCCTACTAAGCATTATCTTTTCAAGTAATACGTTATACAACAATGCAGGCGAAACCACGAAGTATTATTATTTTAAGCAAGTGCCAAGACAACGCGGGTCAAACTGTGGCTTATTTTCATTTTAAGCAGTTACTCGAACAAAGCGGCCAGACCGTGGGCTATTATCATTGCAAGTAATACGACAACGCGTGCCAAACGGTAGGCTATTACAATTTTGAGGAAGTATTAAGACAACGCAGGCTAAGCTGCGTGCTATAAATTACCATCTTAAGCGAGTACTAAGAATACGCAGGCCAAACCGCGACCTATTATCATTTTAGCCAAATACTAAGACAATTCAGGCTAAACCATAGGCATAACCATTATCCTTGCAAGTAATACGTTATACGATAATGCTTTGTTAAACCTCGACCTATTATTATTTTAAGGAAGTGCCAAGACAACGCAAGCCAACCGGCAGCCTTTTATAATTTTAAGCAAGTAATAAGACAAACGCGGGTCAAACCACGGGCTATTTTCATAAGCCAGTACCTGTCTACTAAGAAAACGCGGGCGAAGCCGCGGGTTTTAAGCTAGTACGATATAAATGTCTATTGCAGGGTTGAGTGAAATTCGTGATACATAATTGCAAAGTTGATCAGTGGAGACCACGTATCGGTGAGAGCTGTGAGACAGTGGATCGCGCCAGCAGAGTCTATCTGACTCGATTTATGGCATGGATACTTATAGCTCAATGGTCAGAGAGTGCCCTAGACTACTTGTTTCTTTTTGCCTTGATGCCGGGGCACTAGAATACGGCATCGGTATCTCCTGCCTGTAGTAAGAGCCTAATAAAAGGGGATGGGCCTGTAGGTTGTCAGAGTTGGGGCTCTGGCCATCCACTCAAACGGGCCCGAGGAGGTCGACAGCGTGTGTGGCAACGCTGTCGTAGAGGACCGCACAAGCCTGTTTCTCCTACCAGGCGAGTAGTCACACAAAGTGCTGAGAGCATCGGTGTGTTCCTTTTGGAGATCCCGGAGCTCCCAAGAGGGCACAAAGGCTGGCTGGCCACCGAGGGGGTTTAAGTCGGTACAATCCTTCATAACCCGACTGCACCACAAAGCAGTCGGTCATCTTTAAAAGATTTTCCCCTCGTAAAATAAAAGACTACTTGACTATGGCCCTAATGACGGGCACTAGCTTTAGATTTTAATTTAAGTTTTACTTTTGCAAGTACAGTCGAATTGAGAACCTCCCTCCTTCTTTTTGTCAATTAATGAACATTCCAAATGTTGTGCCAGTATTGTACTCCCCCCCACATTACCGAATAATTATATAACGATGCGTCACAAATGGCAGTGACGCGACACATCGTACGATAATTAACGTGCCGAGCTGTCACATCATCAAAATCTACTTAAATGGCGTGACTTTGACATAATATTCTATTATTGTTTACTGAAATAAAAAAGCTTTTTAACCGACTTCCATAAAGGAGGAGGTTCTATGTTCGTGTGTATGTATTTTTTTTGTGTATGTTCATCGATAATTTCGCCAATTGTGAACCGAATCGAAAAATTCTTTTTTACCTCGAAAGGGGATACTCCCGAGGTGGTTCCATTCAAATTTTACAGAAATCGGCTGAGCCGTTTTTCATAAATCAATAATAATGTAAACAATTCGAGCGAAGTGTTTAAATGTTTGTTAGCTGTGCTTGTTAAATAGGGTACCTACACATAGTCGCAACACACTTTGGTATTGCGACGGTGAGGAGTATATGGAATGAGGGTAGACAGAGAGATGGTTTGGGCGACAGGCTGGAGTGGCAGTCTGTGATAGTGATTAGTTGTGAATGGGTGATCTTTGATAAGCCAGTAGTTGGAGCAAGCCTTGTAAGTACCTACTTTGAGTTTTATAATGACTGCAGAGATATTGGAGGTTCGTATTATTGTCCAATGGTGTATCATGTGAGTGTCCTACTAGAATCTGAGTGATGCTGTTGAAGCACTATGCCCATCAGCTAACATGTTGTACACGATGGAAGGTGGTTTTGCCATTTTTTGCGAAAAATAATCATTTAATCACTTTTAATACTGTGTTTAAGTCGATGGAGGAACTCAGCACGATGCTCGAAGGCCTCAATCGAGTATCTCAAAAGGTGGGTCTTAAAATGAACATGGACAAGACAAAGGTCATGTGTAATTCCCATGTTGTACCCACCCCTATTTCAGTTGGGAACTCGGTTCTTGAAGTCGTTGACTCGTACGTCTACCTAGGACAAGTAGTCCAGTTAGGTAGGTCCGACTTCAAGAAAGAGGCCAATCGCCGAATCCAACTCGGCTGGGCAGCGTTCGGAAAATTGCTTAACGTCTTCTCGTCCGACATACCTCAGTGCCTCAAGTCGAAAGTTTTCGACCAGTGTGTGTTGCCAGTGATGACTTATGGCACAGAAACGTGGTCTCTCACTATGGGACTTATTAGTAAACTTCAAGTAGCCCAACGAGCCATGGAGAGGGCTATGCTCGGAGTTTCTCTGCGCGATCGAATCAGAAATGAGGAGATCCGTAGAAGAACCAAGGTTACCGACATAGCCCAGCGGATTGGCAGGTAGAAGTGGCAATGGGCAGGGCACATAGCGGAGGACTGATGACCGATGGGGTCGAAAAGTCCTCGAGTGGAGACCACGTACCGGCAAGCGCAGCGTAGGACGTCCACCTACAAGGTGGACGACGATCTCATTAAGACCGCAGGATCGCGCTGGATGCAATCCGCTACCAACCGGTCTTATTGAAGATCTTTAGGGGAGGCCTATGTTCAGCAGTGGACGTCCTATGGCTGAAAGGAAGGAAGGAGGAAGGAAGGAATACTGTGTTTTACGCGAATTTTATTATATTCGGCATTGAGTTTATCTTTCCATAGACAGCTGCAGCCTAGTCATCAACCTATCACAGACTTCATATAACTATTGCGGCCTCTGTGATTAAAATAAAATAAAAATCAGGGAACATCTTCCACAGTCTCTAACCCCGAACCAAGCATGCTTGTAATATGGCTGCCAGATATTATACTACTTGAATCACTATATCTATTTAAAAAAACCGCATCAAATCCGTTGCGTAGTTTTGAAGATATAAGCATACATAAGGACAGACAGACAGGAAAACGACTTTGTTTTATACTATGTATATAGTGATATACATATTTTTAAATTCATACTTAAATAGATACTAATATCTAAACACAGAGAAACACCTATGTTTATCACAAAAATGCTTGCCCTGGGTGGGAATCGAACCCGTACCTCCTTGGCACAGTAGTTAGGGTTGCTAACTACTGGCCCAACGAGGAAATCCATACTACTAGTCGCACACTATAGTCTGACCGTTTAACTGAGTCCTCGCCTGCGCGGTACAGAGGCAGGTGCGAGCGGTGGGGACCCGCCGCTCGCACCTGTCTCAGTCCCCTTTGTCGTCTACCCCCGCGCCTCTGTACCGCGCAGGCGAGGACTCAGTTAAACGGTCAGACTATAGGTAGGTATGCCGCAGCCTTATTTGCAAATGGCAAATGCCCAAAACGTGGGAAGACATGACGTCATCATCCGACCACAAGAAAAAAATTACCTGAACTATTCAAGAAATAATTATTTATCTTTACTAAATTCTTTAGTTAATTAACAAAATATAATTGCGATTTGTAAATGAATTGAAACGAAAAAATAAAACGCAAAATTTATTGTTTTTTATTCATTCAGAGTAAAGAATATTATTTAACTCTACAAAAATGAAAACAATTTTCTCGTTCAGTGACGCCAAATTTAATTTTGCCCGGTTCTTACAAAAAAGGCAACAAAAAGCTAACACGAAATGGCAACGAAATACTTTTACACATACTGGCTTTACCTTTTCCGTCGCAATAAAAATAAATACCTCTTTATACCTACGCAGCGTTCAAAATATAGATATTCACCAAAATACAGAGTTTTGAATTGTCCAAAATCAAATAAAACGCAATGCGAGCGCAAAATCCGTTTCCTGCATTCTAAAACCTCATAAAAGCGACGTTTTTGAGAAAATCACATAAATCCGAGTATTACGTGTGCTAATATAGTCCTTTTTTCTACCCACGCGTTGCTACAGAATTTCCAACTGTACAACCATAATTTTAAAGCTTATTTCCCAACTTGAATATCCTTAAAAATTCACTGTTAAAAAATCTTTAAAAGCATAACTTCGTAAACGATATTCAACTTTAACCAGTTTGAAATAAAACCTCGTTTAGTTGAAAATGAGATGGAACTTTCTACAATGGAAATTAGGCTTTGGCTTTTGAGTAATAAGGTTATTTATTGAACGAAGTTACTTGTATGTATCGCTTTGATGTATTTTTAAGTTGAAATTACGCATTTTTGCGTGAATTCGCGCCTTTTTGTTGATTTTTCAATGTCGCCCACGCGCGTTTTGTTAATTCTTTTTTATTTAACGGCTTTTCAACCGGATAAAGCTGTCTCATTCGCGTTGTTGCAACTTTGAGTTCGTAGGCATTGGGATTTCTTAAAACCGTATTAAGCATTTATCAATCACTAGCTGTGCCCCGAGGTGTTACCCGCCTTAGCTCGAGATAAAAAGTAGCCTGTGTTAATCCAAGGTCTAAGCTACCTTCATAACGAATTTTATCCAAATCGCTTCAGCCGTTTGTGCGTGAAAGTGTAACACACATCCATCCATCCATACAAACTTTCGCGTTTATAATATTAGTAGGATAATACGTATGACGTATTGTGGAGCGGTTATTTTACTTTTTTAATATCATTATTTTTATCTACTCCGTCAAATTAAAAACAAAATATACGTAAGTAGATTAAATTTATTTAATGTAGAACACAGTTTTTAGTACCTAACGTAAAAAAAATACTTAACATGAAGGTACGGTACTTAACCGTAAAAATCAAGGAGAGGCCTTTGTCCAGCAGGGTGCCGCCGGCAGCGGGGCAGGGCCCAAGCTACCGGTGGTTGGGGCTACAGCGAGAGGAACCTCCTGACGATGCGCGCCGTGTCCAGGATTACTGCCTTCAGTATCTGACCCTAGACTCAACCGTCTAGCGAGAGCCTCTTAAGGTGGTGGTCGAGACTCTTCGCTATTAAGCCGTTTACCGAAAGTTAACATCATTTATAAACAAAAATCGCGCGACTGAAATGGAATTTTACGTATAAAACCCCCTTAAACCTGTTTTGAACGTGTTTGTCCTCTTTCCGGTTTCGTGTAAGTGAATATGGCTTTATTAAATTTTTTCCTGTTGTAAGGACGCGTGTACAATGGACTAATCCTGTGAGGATTGTGCTTTTGTGCGCGGGTTTAGGAGAAACTTGTGTGGATAGTGCTTATTGTTGAGAATCCTTACAACCTTCGCTGTCACTATCACTACGTAGTATAAAACAAAGTCGCTGCCCGCTGTCTGTCCCCATGTATGTTTATATCTTTAAAACTACGCAACAGATTTTGATTCGGTTTTTTTTAAAATATTGAGTGATTCAAGAGGAAGGTTTGTATGTAAAATACACCTGTGCGAAGCCGGGGCGGGTCGCTGGTATACATTGCATCACGTAAAAGAACGCTGGAGTGTCAATCTGCGCACAAGTAAATTTAACTCCTGTTGCAAACGTAATAGGAGTTAAATCTCCTTGCTGCAATTAAAGCTGCGTACTAGTAAATTTAACTCTTATGACCCATGCAATAGGAGTGAAATTTTCTTGTGCGCAGTTTGAAGCTCCAGCGTTCTTTTTATATGACGCGACCTATATACTACATGATATTATAAATCCGAAAGTGTATTTGTTCGTTTACTGGTTTGTTGGATTGTTCCTCTTTCACGGAGCGACGGATTGACTTGATTTTTGGCATGTACAAAGTTTGAAAGACGGACAGTGACATAGGCTGCTTATTATCCCCAAAAAATAGAAAGTTTTTATGGGATATCATAATAATCAAAAAATCACGCGGGCGAAGTCGCGGACAAAAAGTAGTACTTAATATTGCAAATAGAAATATTCAGTATTCAAATACAATTATAAACATACACAATTGGTATATGAATAATACAAAGTACATTTGAGGTACCCTGTTCTATAGGGCGTCGCAAGTATCCAAAAGTTAATTCTTACAATCTACGTATAATATAAATCTCAATTAAAACTAGTTATGAGTACACATATTATCTAATATCTATTATTTGTTCTAATATTATTATAATATTTTTATAAAGTAAACTAAGCAGGTGGGTGATTCTGTATGGAAACAAGCGCGCAACGCGCTCTAACGTACGCTTTGTTTTTAAGAAATTCGTGTAAAAAGTATTTATTTTTCAAGGAACATAACTTAAGCTCGGTTTATAATTTATTTTAACGTAACTTTACATTAATCAAACATTCCTCCAAAAAAAAAATCACGGTAATAAGAAAAATACTTACCGCGTTACGTTACGTTTAGACGATAGAGAATCAGGCCCCGGTACGAGTACTGTACAGTACCAGCATTGTTAATTGTCCACTGCAGGACGTAGGCCTACCCACCAAGGTTGATTGGGTCAAATCTACCAAGCTGGCCTAGTGCGAAGTGCTGAATTTGAAGATGTGTCAACTGTTTTTGTGACAGCAGTTTTTTTAGCGATTTTGGGACTCAGACCAAATAAAAAAATCAAGACTGAACGTCGTGAACAGACAAGTGAGGCTGGTTTTTTATACATGTGGTGAGTGCGTCGGTGTTTCGCCGCCATAGTTCGACTGAAGAGCCATGGCTTAGTTTCCTTGTACAGGTAGCGGCACGTAACTCTAGCGCTGAGGGTATTGTGGAGGGGATGGCTGCGCATGTTGACCGCCATACTAAACCCATGCGCAATCATCCCCTCCTCAACACTTCCCTCAGCGCTAGACTTATCAAAAATCAAAATTACTTTATTTCAGGCTATTACTACTACTACACTACTTATATGCCGCGACCTGCTAGCTTAGCATACAAGACCACGACAAGAGTTTACCGACGTGTGCAAAGGTGACAGATACATACTTCATCATAACTCTGTCACACTCTGACACGTCGATAGAGTTATTTTATGGTCCTTATGCTAAGCCCGCTGTACTTGTATGTGTGTGTGTAATTGTGTCTGTACACGGCGAGGCTTAGTTTTGCAGGCCTCACTTGTGTTCACAACATTATGTCTTGATTTTTTTAGTTGGTCTGAGTTTCGGGGTTGATCCCATGGTAGAAGTTATGAAAAATATAAAACTTTTCATAGCATATCTGTATTATAAATAGCGATAGTTTCTCAGGTTATATCTACAGCTACGTAGACAGGCTGGAGGAATGTGTTGTTATGACAAAGACAATGGTCTCACGTGGTATTGCACTATTGTATAATTTTACTGACACCTGAGCATCCATCTTCCTAACTATGATGTAATTTAAAATAAACAGCTGTAAGCTTGTTTACCGACTTCCAAAAAGAAGAAGATACTCGCTCATATTCAACCAGATTTGCAATTCAGCCTCCTCAAATCAGGTCTTCACATGTTTTTTGTAGAAACAAGCACTTCAAGAATGATAAATTACTAAGTAATTAAGCAAATTCCATACATTTTAACTTGATATTTTGGAAGAGCATGGTGCTGTAATGAATTGTGTGAAAGATGACATGCGAGAGAAAGGAGTTGATGATGAGATGACGTATGATAGAGTGGAGTGGCGAAAGGAAACGTGCTGTGCCGACGCCAACTAGTGGGATAAGGGCAAGATGATGATAATGATTTTGGAAGAGCATGAGATGAGAAATATTTTCAATGATAATATTTAGGCATAGACCTTAAGATAATGTATGATTATTTTAACGCTCAAAATCTTACAACAACACATATACTCGTAATAACCTTCTTAAAACAACCGTGTCCTACAATTTAACGTGTCATCCGAACCACGATAGCGCTCGGTTGTAAACGCCACCCGCGGTCACCCATCAGAAGACTACCGAGCCGAACGATGCTTAACTTTGGTGATCGCGGTGATTGATGAGCACTACATTGCGTCGGTACCAAAACATCGCGCGGGCAAAAGCTAGAAAAGCTTCCCTCAGACAGGCGCGGCTGCGGACTAATATTGGAACAATTACCAAGTCCAATTTTTGAAGTGAAACCTCTAATGCGACTTCCAACAAGTTTGCGTTAACGTTTAACGCTACCATGGAGGGGGTATGAAAGCACTGTTGCGTCGAAGTTTCACTTCTTCCGTGCGGAGGGACTTTGTCTTTTTTTTATGTGATAACGTCTTATAAATCGATGAACGCCAAATGCACGCATGAATAGGTGTCACGTTCCGCCTGAGCCGAGCGAGAGCGCGGAACAAGCGATAGAGAGGCACGATTGGCTTAAACGTTCGGCTTGTTTCAGTTGTTGATTCAACAATGTTTTCTTATGACGTGACCGCGTAAAATTATTCATCATCCGTCAACCGACTTTTGTCGTGGTCGTTTCAGCCATAGGACGTCCACTGCTGGACATAGGCCTCTCCTAAAGATCTCCAATAAGACCTGTTGGTAGCGGCTTGCATCCAGCGTGAACCTGCGGTCTTAGTAAGGTAATCCGTACAACTTGTGGGTGGACATCCTACGCTGCGCTTGCCGGTACACCGTATGGAAATCGATTTTACAAACAACCAATTTTTTTTAAACCAAGCTCTGTTACAGGTAGCGGCACGTAAGTCTAGCGCTGAGGGTACTGTGGAGGGGAGCGCTGCGCATAGTGACCGCCATACTAAACTCATGCTCAGCCACCCCCTCCACACGCTCAGCGCTAGACTTATATGCCGCGACTTGTATTTGTTGTATGACTAGGTCCTGGAAAAACTTCACTATCACTATATAGTATAAAACAAAGTCGCTTCCCACTGTCTGTCCCCAAGTATGTTTATATCTTTAAAACCACGCAACGGATTTTGATACGGATTTTTTAAATAGAGTGATTCAAGAGGAAGGTTTATATGTATAATAAACCTGTGCGAAGCCGGGGCGGGTCGTCTAGTTACGAGTCTAGTCTAGTTACGCTCGTATTTATAAATTGCGTTGGTATCTGGGGATTATATCAACAGCGATGTAGACAGGGCGCAGGAATGTGTTATGATAATGACAATGGTCTAACGTAGGATTGCAGTGTTGTATAGAACGGACACCTGTGCGTTCGTTTCCGAAACTATGCTGTTATAATTTCAAAAAACACCAGTATTTTAGGACTAGCTATCTGTCCTGGCTTCGCCCGGCTATGAATAGATTAAAATTTTAAAGCCACCTTTCGTAAGAAACATATTCGAAAATTATTTTTCGCAAAAAATGACGTAACTGACTTCCGTCGTGTATAAAATTCGATTATTTCGCTGAAATTGATAAATATAATTTTTACATTATTGTTGATTTTTCAAAAACGGCTGTGCCGATTTCGATAAAATATAAATGGGACTAGGTACATCGGAAAAATACTCTTTCCAACTAAAAAAGATTTTTTGATTCTGTTCACCATTGGCGAATATGTCGTTGAAAAATCACAAAAAAAAACATACAGACGAGCATAGAATCTCGTCCTTTCTGGAAGTCTGTTAAAAATATACCGTGAAAACCGTGTTGTGATCTGTTGTGTAGTTTAGAAGTTAGATCTAAGGGGGTAATACAGACATACACACAAAAAGGCGACTTTGCTGTACAGTTCGTGATGATATAACACAGATACCTATTATTCACCCTCTGCTTGCTAGTAAGGATTACATCCCTCTTCTTCGTTGTGAGTGAAAATAAGCATACCGTAGACAGTGACTCATTTAAGATATTCTCCTCCATTTAGCAGTCGGTTAAAATCAATACGATACATCTCAACTTCAACTATTAATAGTGGGTGTAACTGTCACCTCAAATAAAATATGTTTGCCATATCCTATACAATCTCTACCGTATTCTGTGTAAACAGATCCATATCCCATACAATCTCTCGTGTATTCTGTGTAAACAGATCCATATCCCATACAATCTCTCGTGTATTCTGTGTAAACAGATCCATATCCCATACAATCTCTCGTGTATTCTGTGTAAACAGATCCATATCCCATACAATCTCTCGTGTATTCTGTGTGAACAGATGCAGCGCACACCTGGAGACCACGTGCGCCACTACACTATGGTGCAATCTGTGCGTCCTTTGTCTGCTCAGTAAAGTGATTGATGAACTGCCGAGTGTTGCTCTAGTTACTGCTGTGGGAACTGTGGCGTTGAGCTAAGCGTATAGCAATTATAATACATTTCAACTGACTTCAGGTTCTAAAGGCTGTATTTTTTAAGTATAATTATTTTGTGAAAACCACTGTACATTCAAAAAAAAGCAACCACTGGAACAAACCACAGCCGTACATCAAAAAGTCCTTTTTGAGATAAGCAATTCAAAAATTTCTCGTGAGCGCAGGATTTGAACCTGCATTATCTGATCCTCGGGTTTTAGTTCTAGTGCCTGCGATCAATAGTTTTTACAGTCCGTTTACAGTTATTATAACTAAAAAACTAATCTTTAAATCAGTTCACAATTAGCGAAAATATCGATGAACATAAGTATACAAAAAAAAAAAAAACATACAGACGAACATAGTACCTCCTCCTTTTTTGAAATAGTTAAAAATAATTGTGAACGGACTGTACCTTGTGGGAAGCAATAATAATAAAATAGTTTCATTAGCCGTATATATTTTAATAGTGTCTATAAAATACATTAAATATCATTTATGCAGTTTAGTTACTTACTTTATTTCAATGATATCTTTTGTGGTAAAATATCCAAAATAAATGAGTAATCCTAGTGCGTGATACCTATACTATACTCTATACAGAGATACCAGAGGGATAATGTGGTCGATCAAAAAATAAAGAAAGAGATGCAATGATTTAATATGACATGAGTTAGAAAGAGACATGAATTTTTTTCTCTCAGTATTGTCAAATTCCAATTCATAAACAGTTTTGACAGCTATGGGCAAGATTTTCCATTCATTTTAGTGGTTGAGAATTGCCTCATGCGACAACAGCGCTATCTCTCTTGTAATAGCTCTGTGATACTGTATGACACAATCGACGTCATTACCGCGGCGCAGGTGGAAATGTCAAAAGTCATGCGCGTGACGTTGATGGATGCAGCGCGGGCACGTGTCAAGCTTGACAGGTGACAGATGACAGGTGCTCTGATTGCGAGCGTGCGCCGGATCTTATTCTATGTTATCGATGTTATTACGTATTGATATTGTTATTGTAGTATTGATATTGACTTCCTATAAAAAGATAGTTGTAAGTTTATGAAGGTAGGCACTATTTGTCCTTAGTTGACTAAGATAAAATTAAGTTTCTTCTTCTATAGTCAGCTCAGAATTGTAAAATTAGATAAATTAAAGGACACGGACCTTGGAGTCTAGAGAGAAATAAATTAAGTAGGTATAAATAATCGGCCAATTGCGAGTTGGACTCGCTCACGAAGGGTTCCGTACCATATGGAAGCCCATTTTATGTATTTTATTTTAATTATTATATTTATTTATGATGGGTATTCCCAAGTTTACTTTCTGTGAATATTTCAAGCATCTTCATGTTGCCGTTATTAATATCGAGCAAAAAAGTCACGTTTCTTGTATGGGAGCCCCCCTTAATTATTATTTTTTCTGTTTATAGTATTTATTGTTATAGCGGCAACAGAAATAGATCGTCTGTGAAAATTTCAACCGTCTAGCTATCATGGTTCTTGAGATACAGCCTAGTGACAGACAGATGGACGGACAGCGGAGTCTTAGTAATAGAGTTTTTAGCCTTTGGGCCTTTGGGTACAGAACCCTAAAAAGGTTAAGTTTAAAAACGTGAGTATCTGAATATTTGTGCACTTGATGTAGGCACGGTAGCAACATCTACCGTTTTATTACTACCGTATCGACCGTATCACAGAAACGACTGTTTTGCATTTTTTAGGGTTCCGTACCCAAAGGGAAAAACGGGACCCTATTACTAAGACTTCGATGTCCGTCTGTCTGTCTGTCACCGGGCTGTATCTCATGAACCATGATAGCTAGGTAGCTGAAATTTTCACAGATGATGTATTTCGGTTGCCGCTATAACCACAAATACTAAAAACAAAACAAAATAAATATTTAAGGGGGGCTCCCATACAAAAAACCTGAATTTTTAGAAGTTTTTCGCTCTATATTAATAATGGTACCAGGAAGATATTTCAAATTTTCACAGAATATTTAGTTTTATATTCCCTTCAATAATAAATAATATTAAAGGGGGGCTCCCACACAGTACGGAACCCTCCGTGCGCGAGTCCGACTCGTACTTGGCCGATTATTTCATTTGAAACTTGGAGTTATTCTTAGCAGTAAGTATCACAATAGTACCTAAATTCAAATTGCCGGGTGGCTAGCCCTAGTGTCAGTTTAATCTTCTAACTCTAACAAATCTCACATGACTAAACGGTTTTAAAAACTTATAACGAGATAGAAGACGAAACACTCAGAGTGGTAGTTTATCCTTTTATTTTTCAAGCAATAATGAGGTCTGCTGGCTGGCTGGCTGGCATTTATACACGTCCCCTCTCAGGCAGGCGCCAGGGCAGAGCTACGCGAGGCATCGCGCGAGGGGGCGTGTCTGCTGGCGGCTGGCTGGCATGCTATTGGCTGCGGCGTCGGTCATTTCTGAACCGTATTGACTTCCGCCGCGTAATAAACTGGAACCTACAAATTCACGTAACATCTGAGCCACGGTAACGCTTAGTTACCACTTATCCGAAGAATGAGGGTATTATACTAATTGTTGCTCTTTAGTGATTTAGGGATATCTAGTCACGTTACGTTATACAATTTGTTTGTTACATTTTTGGTTTCTTCTTCGAGCAAATATCGATAGAGTCACAATCGTGCAAAAAAAGTGTCCGAGCCAAAACTCTGCCCAAGCTACGTAGTGGGCAGGCTTTTTAGTTAGTCGTAAGGAGATTCCAGCCGACTACAACTCCGCGCGATGCCAAAGTGCTCGGTTACACGCACAAATGAAGAATGTTACTAGGTATGCCAAATCCCTTGAAATTGTGTCTCAGCAAAGCCTGTATGTATACAAATACACTAGTTTTTGTCGTAGTCAAAAATACTAAGTAGTTTTGATTTTATACGCATTCAAAGTTTCGAAAAATATCGAGTCCCGCTATAGTCACGTGACCGCTTGTGACGTCACGTCACAACGCGCCGCGCGGCCGCGCCCCCTCGCTTAGTATCAAGTCGGCAGCGCTGCAGTAGGTGTAATAGCTTGCGCGTGTTGTGGTGTGACGTCACACCGTCACTGGGCGTTTACAACTGGTTTTACTTCTAAATCGGAAACTAATTGACGTATCGAAGTAATTTTTTCACTAGTATTTTTTATTTTTGACAGAGAATATGGAGTGCTAATAATCAAAATTAGTGAACATTCTTCATTAGGTTATATAACGTCGAGATTCGAGAAAACGGGTCATTGTGAATTATTTAATGTAAATATCTATGTTGGTATGAATGACGGCGCTCGGACATTTTTTTACTACTTTTACTTATGGACTGTGGCTCTGTAGATATTTGCTCGAAGGGTTTATTAAGCGGTAAGACGCGAGGGTAAGAGTGAGATAGCTAATATGGCGGGGGACTTGAGTGGCCATACTACACCATAATATTACTTATTAGTTTTCTGTTTATTATGTAGTATCAAGTATAATTAATATGGATGACGCTTCAGTAAAGTTTAATTTGGAACAGTAATTAATTCTCCACCACAGAATACACTAAAGTTATGACGTCACAACTATTAATCTGACGTCACGTTCATTTATCACAATATATGCAGTATCGGTATGGCAATGGCGGGCATATACTAGGATCGCAGTAAGGGAACAGAGTAGGTATATACCGATAAAAGTAAGTAAATTAGTATAGGCCGGGTGGCTAGCCCTGCGGGCTTAGCATAAGGACCATAAAATAACTCTATCGACGTGTCAGAGCGTGACAGAGTTATGATGAAGTATATATTTGTCACCTTTGCACACGTCGGTAAACTCTTGTCGTGGTCTTGTATGCTAAGCTAGCTGGTGTCAGAGTTTTTAGGCCGCCCGACATGACTAAACGGTTAAAACAAGCGGGACCTATAATTTCAATTTAACGTGTCATCCGAGCCAGGGTAGCGCTCAGTTGATAAATGCCACCCGCGGTTACCCATCCAAATACTGACCGTGCGGAACGTTGCTTAATTTCGGTGATCGCTGACAATCACCTACTCAAACTACGCTACGAACGCTACTAGGGTACCCTATAAGTACAGGGGAATATTCTAAAATGATGACCAACTATTCCTATGGGACTATTTTCATCATTAATCCATCAGCCATAGGACGTCCACTGTCGGGCATAGAACATCATACATAGGCATCCCCTATAGATCTCCAATAGAAAATTGTACCCTGCTATACAGGCTCCTATGAGACCTACTTAGTATAAGGTCCAAATATTGTAAAGGTACTTCTGCAACATTCTACCACATGTTATTTTTAAGACTATTGTTTGTAAGTACCTCCGCTTGTAGTCCAAAACATTTTATTTATCTTATTTATTTTAATTATACATAACAGGGTTATCGGTAATCAATTAGAATCCTTTTATTTGACCAACTTCTCGGTTTCCGAGCTGAAATTTTGCGCGCATAAGTATATCGCGTCATGATGCGATAATATGGTACAATGGAGCTGATCTGATGATGGAGTTGGAAGGTGGCCTTAGGAACTCCTGTACTAAACAAGATAGACCCGTCGTGTTTCGGCTCGTTTTACTTGTCTTGTCTAGCACTCTGCTGCTACATGATATCCAGGATCTCAAAAGCTTGTATTTAAAAAGTTTTACTTTTAAAATAATTTATTGATTCGATAGAAGGGTCCATACTGTCAAAGGCGTCGTTTGTGGCTAGCGCGCGCCCCCGGCTGCGGTCGGGCGTATATCGATTCTGGCACGCGAGCCGATCCCGCCAGACCAGGGATCACACAGATTAAAACGACACATTGTATATACCTACTTGAAACTAACCTTACTAGTTGTTTTCCGAACAGTAGACATCGCTTCACATCTCTTTAACCAGCTTCGTCAAGATTTGTTGAAAACGGCGAAAAATGTAGAGAAAAATTAACATTCAGACAGACAGCAATATTTAATGAACGTTTCTGAGTGCGGCTGTAAGCTTGTAAGGTGGACGTCATCTACCACACGAGGTGGACAGATAACTTCAGCAGGATTGCGCTCGATGCAAGCCGCTTCCAACCGGACCTATTGGAGATCCATAGGGAAGGCCTATGTTCAGCAGTGGATGTGAAGCATGAATGGATAAATAACTAAATAAATATTAGGGGTCATCTTACACACGGTCTCTGACCCCAAACTAAGCAAAGTTTGTGATATGGCTGCCAGAGACTCCTATATTCATCATAAAAATTCTTGCCCTGGGTGGGATTCAAACCCACGCCTCTTTGACCCACAAGTCAGGGTCTCTAACTACTGCGCCACTGAGGCAGTCCTAAGTATTTGTAGGATGGATAAAGGATGGAATAAGTATTTGTCTAATTCGTTACCTATAAAATATTGGATGTTAGTTGAGTAGTTCTAACATAATCGAATTAGATGGCGTGTGCGTCGAGTTAGCTCGCGGTGGCGTTTGGTTTGCGATGCACACGACAATGTTTTATAAGTTTTTAGGGTTCCGTACCCAAAGCGAAAAACGGGACCCTATAACTAAGACTTCGATGTCCGTCTGTCTGTCTGTTTGTCTGTCACCGGGCTGTATCTCATGAACCATGATAGCTAGGCAGCTGAAATTTTCACAGATGATGTATTTCTGTTGCCGCTATAACAACTTAATACTAAAAATAGACTAAAGTAAATATTTAAGGGGGGCTCCCATACAACAGCCCCGAATTTTTAGACGTTTTTCGCTCTATATTAATAATGGTAACAGGTAGATGCTTGAAATTTATACAGAATATTTAGTTTTATATTAACTTCAATAATAAATATTAAAATTAAAATAAAATAAGTATTTAAGGGGGGCTCCTATACAGTACGGAACCCTCCGTGCGCGAGTCCGACTCGTACTTGGCCGATTATTTTTTTAATAAACGATTTTTCTGAAAACACCGCAAGGTTGTTGCTATCCTCTCGCTTAAGGTACCTCCGTAGACAGTATTTGTAGAAGTTTCTGTATTTTCAACCGATTCCTTTATAGAAATCCGTTATCTCTAGAGGGGTAATCAAGTGAAACTTTGTCAAGATTTCGTCAAGCTTATCAGTCAAGTTCCTAAGCCTAGGGATCGTAGTCTACGGATTAGGGGAGACGCGGCCCGTTCCGGCGGTGACAAGTCGCACCTTGAGGGGACCTGATTTATTGGTTTACTATTCAAGAGTGATTTGACTAGAATTGTGCATTTACAATATATCTTTACTCGAAGATTAAAAAGCATAGGTACCTAGGTATATGAGTATAAATATTTAAAATTTACAGGGTTATTTTCTTACCCAGAACTAGGCCGAAAAGGAGTGAAAATACCATAGTTATGAACCACTTTTACTAAGAAGCCAACTCAGAGTCCGAGATAAAAATCTGTGGTATATAAATTTTGTTCATCAATATGGAATGTAAGAAAAAAAAAAACAGAAAAAATGCCATGCGATGATTTTGTTAATTTCTAATTTGGACTTTGTATGGCACAAGGGAATTTCGGGTTTTTACGCTCAGTTTGATGAAAATAGATTTTTATCATATTGCGGCCTATACATGATATCTTTGCACTTACAATCGCTACTTTCCTGAACTAAGGTAACCCAGCGCGGACATTCCATAGGAACCTTTCTCTCCGGTGTCCGGTCCGCCCACCGGACGGTCTCGATACCGACACCTACCGCTCGCTATTGTTTTATTTTACATAAACATCATCAGCAAAAAATATTCTTTACCAATAACTTTTGGACGTAGGCCTCTCTTAAGGAACGCTTATTCGAGCCACGGTAGCGCTCAGTTGGAAAATGACACCCGCGGTCACCCATCCAAACCGACCGTGCGGAACGTTGCTTGATTGTAGGCCCCGGTTGTTTTAACCGTTTAGCCAAGTCAGAGGCCATCAGGCGACCTAAAAACTGACACCAGGGCTAGCCACCCGGCCTATACGAACTTACTTAGGAACGCTTATGTCATAATCTGTCATTTGCACAGACTTCCCGTAAGACAAAACCCGCTCATCAGCCCTCCGTGCTATGTGTCCTGCCCACTGCCATTTCAACTTGCCATTCTGTTGGTCTACATAAATGTCGGTGACTTAAGTTCTACGGATTTCCTCATTTCTAAAATCGCGATCATCGCAATTCGCAATCTTCAAATCGATGTCGCTCAACACACAAAAAACCGGACAAGTGCGAATTAGGCTCGCACACCGAGAGTTCCGTAAAAATCCTGAACATTGTGAACCAAGTTGTTCAAATTTCAGGGCGTAACTAAAAATCATCGTAAAAAGTTTTTTTTTATACTTTTCTCGTGATGCATCGAACATCGTAAAAATAATTTAAAACCTGTGTTATTTTTAAACTTTCGCGATTTGAAGTTGGTATTATTATTATTTTAGGTACTGAATTAGCTCATATCTCAAGTTTTATTGCGCGATAAGCCCCGTGTAGTAGTATGATAATTTAAAACCTGTTTTAGCTGGTGCTAATAAAGCTCTTCGTATGATACCCGACATGATACGATAGCTCTTCGTATGATACCCGACATGATACGATAGCTCTTCGTATGATACCCGACATGATACGATAGCTCTTCGTATGATACCCGACATGATACGATAGCTCTTCGTATGATACCCGACATGATACGATAGCTCTTCGTATGATACCCGACATGATACGATTAACTCAGTTTGAAATTTGGGCACACATTTTTTGCATTTAAGGCCATTTTTTTTTAAACTACCAATGTATTGTTTTCAGATTAATTCTTATATACTCGTAAATGTACTACATAAGACAATGCTTCTTGTCAAATTTCATAGTTCTAAGTCAACGGGAAGTACCCTGTAGGTTTCTTTCTTTTGTGAGTGTCGAAATATGCGCTTTTTTTACTACATAAACGGCTCTAACTTTTTTTTGCGATTACTGAGAAGATTTATTTTTTCATAATTGCAAGACACAATAGATATACCTACCTACTACGTATTTGCAATTTACGCGTTCACGATATAAATGGTCTTGAGGCACTGTCAAACAGACGGACGACAAATTTATCCTATAGGGGTTTCGTTTTTTTTTCCTTTTGAGGTACGGAACCCTAAAAAGCAATCCAATAAAGAACCTGCTCTTTTTGTAATAGGTTTGAAATTCATAGAATCATTGAAACAGTAATTAGGCGTGTAATATAATACTATTGTGTCCGTTTGTACATTTCCTTTGAGAGATATTTTGGGACGTCCACACGTGAGGGAACATCAAATATATCGGCTTTTCAACATGTTTTGAATTGTATAAATAAATATCAATTATGGACTTTCATTGTGCTTGAACCTAGACATGTTTAATACATGATGTCTAAGAATAAGAGTTGCAAGACAAATAATTAAAAAGCGGCCAAAAGGACAAAAATCCAGGCCGGTATGGTAATACTTAAAAAAAATGTCATGCGGGAATTTCAAACCGAAAAACCCTTCTTTATCTGGTAAGTAATTCAGTCAGTTTCCGCATGCAGATTGGCTCTCCACTGTGCATACCATACAATACGTAAAAAATCTAGAAATATATAGAACCTGTGTACGAAGTTTCGTCAAGATTTGTTGAAAAATGTGGCCTGTTGAAGAGAATCAACATCTGGGCATAATGAAAGTAATATTGTCGAGTCAAAACTGACACGCTTCGCTCGCTTTGTTCGCTGGGTCAAAAAATGTCATGCGGGAATTCCATATAACATACTTCGCAAACCTGAAATCCAAAAACCTACTTTATCCTGTAAGTAATTCAGTCCCTCATGCAGATTGGCTCTCTACTATGCAAGCCATACTCGTACATACAGAGTGGTGACAACAGAATGGACAATGTGCCCCACTTCTGTAGTCCAACCTTATTGATGTTAATATTAAACCTGCTTCGCCAATAGTCAAGGGAACTTTTGAGGTGGATGCAAGCCGCTTTCGGTCTCATTGGAAGTACATAGGCAGGCCTATGTCTAGCAGTGGACGTCCTGTAACTGCAACGACGACGAAAGCATTTTTTTAAGATTGTTGAACAATATGTTATGAATGTTTCATATATAATTTAAAAAATAACACAATTTTCCATGTCTATAGTTTCAAAGTAATTCAAAAACTCTGTTTTCAGGGATATACGAAAAATGGAAGATAATAATTTATAAAGCCTGAAGCCAAGATTTTTCTCAAAATGGCCGTCCAATGAATAGATATAACAAAAGACAAGTGACATTAGAGCTACTTTGTAACCGATGGAACGGAGGTTTTCAAATCGACGTCTCTTTTTAGGGTTCCGTACCCAAAGGGTAAAAACGGGACCCTATTACTAAGACTCCGATGTTCGTCTGTCACCAGGCTGTATCTCATGAATCATGATAGCTAGACAGCTGAAATTTTCACAGGTGATTGATGTATTTCTGTTGCCGCTATAACAACACTAAAATGAAAAATATATTAAAGCTCCCATTCAACAAACCTGAATTTTTAGCCATTTTTACTCGATATTAATAATAGTAACAGGTAGATGCTTCAAATATTCATAGAATATTTAGTTGTATATTTACTTCAATAATAAATTACTAAATTAGAATACATTAAATATTTAAGGGGGCTCCTATACAGTACGGAACCCTTAGTGCATGAGTCCCGACTCGTACTTGGCCGATTATTAGCCGACGGAACGGAGGAGGTTTTCAAATCGACGCTTATTTTTTACGTATCACGATTTTAATAATTCTTTTTTTATTGGAAAGGGTTTTTTTTATTTGAATTCGGTGCTATATACATTTATCATTTTACCCTAAAATAACTTCCAGTTTGCATCAGTCCGATCCTCTTTCTTACATCATAAACAATTCATAAATGACTGCCTGGGTGGCTCAGTGGTTAGTGACCCTGACTTCTGGGTCAAAGAGACGTGGGTTCGATCCCCACCCGGGCAAACATTTGTGTGATGAACATAGGTGTTTGCTCTGTGTCTGGGTGTTATTTAGGTACTATCTATATAAGTATGTATTTAAAATATGTATATGTAGTATATCAGTCTCTGGCAGCCATATCACAAGCTTTGCTTAGTTTGGGGTCAGAGACCGTGTGTAAGATGTCCCCTAACATTTATTTATTTATTTATTTATTTATTTATTTATTTAATTGATTTCTTAAAACAATGTTACATTACACGTCCGTCCGGGGTCATTCATGTACGCACAATTTTGTACAGCCCCTCTCGAAACGAGGTAGAACTAACAAAAATATATGAATCTACACGAAAACGATAACTCAGTTCACTAGCCTAAAATGTAAGTGACCAAAGTTCCATAATTCCACCAGTTCTTCGCAGATTTTTTATCTTTTTTCGCACGAAACAATTCAATAAAGTTGGCAAAACAGTCAGCAAGAATTCGGGATGCGTTCCGCGGCGTAAACTTTATGTTGGCGTCGTAAATACGGCGCTGCCAACCGTACTATAAAAACAAGAAATCAGCCAAGTGCAAGTCGGACTCGCGCACGAAGGGTTCCTTACCTGGGAGCCCCATTCCTCTTGCGAGCAAACAAACTCCTAAAAATCAAGTTTGTTGTATGGAAGCATCCCTTAAATTAACCGGTTGTATTAACCGTTTAGCCACGTCAGAGGCCTTCAGGCGGCTTAAAAACTCTGACACCAGGGCTAACCACCCGGCCTATACGAACTTACTTATAATAATAATAATAATAATAAAAGCCTTTATTCGCTGACCAAACAAAGTATAGTTTTTAACTTAAATCTAATGGTATTAAATCGATTTACTCAGCAACCAGTTGGTCAGGTTGTCCTTCGACATAGGCCTCCCCTAGTTTCTTCCACTTTTCTCTGTCACGGGCTAGTCTTCTCCATCCTTTAGGTAGATCATCTTCCCATCTCTTAATCTGGCGTCCTTTTTGCCTTTTTCCACTTCTGGGATACCATTCCATTACATCTTTCGTCCATTTGTCTTTATTGGTTCTCATAATGTGACCAGTCCAATTCCATTTGAGCGATTTTATTTTTTGCAGAACATCACTAACTTTTGTTTTTTTCCTTATTCTTGCTATTTTCCATTTATCTTTTAACTTGATGTTTAACATGCTTCTTTCCATACTGTGTTGGCAAACTGTGAGCTTCTGATTGTTTTTAGAGGTAGAAGGCCAAGTTTGACATCCATAAGTCAGACACGGGAGAACGCAAGTGTTATACAATTTGCTTTTCACTGACATCGGTATAGTTTGATTTTTAACTATTTCTTTTAGCGACCAGTAGCGTTTCCATGTGTTGCTTATTCTTCTGTCTATTTCTTTAGTATTTTGGTCTTTTACAGATATTAGATGACCCAAGTAAATGTATTCATCAACATAGTCGATAACATTCTGTCCTATTTCTATTTTTTCTTGTGCTGCATTTGTCATTATTTTAGTTTTTGTCGGATTCATTGATAGGCCTGCTTTACGAACTTACTTACCCCTTAAATATTTATTTTATTCTGTTTTTAGTATATTTGTTGTTATAGCGGCAACAAAAATACATCATCTGTGAAAATGTTAGCTGCCTAGCTATCACGGTTCATGAGATACAGCCCGGTGACAGACAGACAGACGGACATTGAAGTCTTAGTAATAGGGTCTCGTTTTTACCCTCTGGGTGCGGAACCCTAAAATGTACCTACTTACATAAAGAAACCATGGTCTGGTGAAAAAAATGCTCGCCTTATATAGTGCAGTTATGGGCTTGGTATCTTACAAATGTGTACCTCTAGAATATCTATCAGCTATAGAACGTCAACTGCTGGACATAGGTCTCTTTTATCCTGTACCTGTACCAGCTTTTTCATATTCCACTGCGGGACGTAGGCCTACTCAAGAAAGGTTAATTGGGCCATATCCACCACGCTGGCCCAGTGCGGGTTGGTGGATTCACATACGCCATCGAATTTCTTTTACGGACGTATGTACGTTGCCTCACGATGTTTTCCTTCACCGAAAAGCCTGTGGTGTGAAATTCCGAGAGATTTTGAATACAATGAGAATTTGCGAGATTTGAACCCAAGACCGCGCGATTCTAAGGCGAGTGAGTGACCACTAGACCACTACGACTTTTATGGATCTGCAATAAAACCGTTTGGAAGCGGCTTGCATCAAGCACGATACGGTGATCGCAGCGTAGGACGTCCACCACAAGGTAGACGGATGACCTCATCAAGACCAACACGCTTCCAACAGGGCTTATCCTATTTTTATGACTTTCGTACTTACGTCTCGGACGTTCGAAAGTCAAAAATAGAGCCTAGGTCTTATTAGAGGAGGCCTATGTCAAACAGTGGGCGTCTTATGGCTGACACGACGACGACAAGACGAATGCGCTTAGCCGTATCAAGAATTTTACTTGTGTACCGTAAATATAAAAGCGTGGCAGTGTTGCCACTTGCCAGTAAAAGGTGAGGTTTATTGCTCTTTTATTCGATTGGGGGTTGCCGCGTTCGGTACGAGGTGAATTAGATTACTTACGTTATAGAGATATAGAGAGACACCTTCTTTTTAACCGACTTCAAAAAACGAGATTCTTAACATACAGGGTTATTTCTAATCAATTAGCATCCTCTTAGGAGCTTATTCTGTACATCAAAACTAACAACTTTTGTTCTGCGACTTTTGTCAAAACTCGAAAAAAAAATTGTTCAAAAAAAAATATCGTTCACCCGGTACAAAATGTATGGAACAGCTATTTTTTTTTTTGAGTTTTGGCAAAAGTTTTGAAGAACAAAAATTGTTAGTTTTTATGTACTCACAGAATAAGCCCCTAAAAGGATGCTAATTGATTAGAAATAACCATTAGTAAAAAAAATCTAATTCGATTGTGTTTATTTGTTTGTAAGTTGCGATTACTCTGTAAAAGAACCGATATTGATGATTCATCGATTTTTGCACACGATTGAAGTCGGCTGTGCCATTTTTGGTAAGTTCAAAGTTCAAATATATTTATTTCAATTAAGTACCAAAGATACACTTTTGAAACGTCATGAATCTAAGCACATTTCAAATTATTAACAATAAAGTTAAAAACAAAAAAAAAAAATAACCTTAGATTAATGATTGGTCGCGCGACCATTCATCACAAACTAACCAATCATTAATCCAAGAATACCACGGAAAATAAATAAACAATAACAAAATAAGTTAAAATTAACCTCATCTGAAAATAACAACACAATGTTGCCATATGTGAGTTATGGAAACCCACCAGCTGGTTTGGTTGGTTGGTTTACACCACTCAAATAATAACGATGAACTAAAATGAGAGGTAAAAAATAATAATTAAATACTTTACTATCTTTACTAATAATTAGTATCATAAGTCCAAAAGTTTTTTTATTTTTTTATTTCGTATAGGTTCGCGTTTGACTACACACTGCCTGATGTTAAGCAGATATGCGGTCTAGGATGTAATACGCTTACCTAGAATATACATATTTACTCAGGATTTGAAGACACCTACATTGTACTTTAGCGGGAAGACAGACCCAGGCAAAGCGTTCCACATTCTGGCTGTTCGTATGAGGAATGTGGACTCGAAACGCTTGGCAAAGTGTGTGTTATTTGTTTGTTACTCTTTCGCGCTGCAACAGAGAGAGAGATCGACTTCATTCTTCACATGGATTTACTGTAATGATCCGAAAATGTCATCATAATATGCTACTTTTTATCCCAAATGTAGCGCTCGTAGCGTAGTTTGACTAGATGTTTGTCAGCGATCACCGAAATCAAGCAACGTTCCGCACGGCCAGTATTTGGACGGTCATTCAGAGGCCTTCAGGCGGCCTAAAAACTCTGACACCAGGGCTAGCCACCCGGCCTATACGAACTTACTTTTACTTACTATCCCGAATAGTTTATTTAAAAGATCTTGTTTGAAACCGCTGGTACAACTAGGACACTTATATACGGTTTCTGACCCCAAAGTAAGTTTTTTTATAGTTGTGATATTGAGAAAAGAGTCTCGTGTGCAATTAGGTCCCTGCTATATTGAGGCATGTCGCATCTCGTGATATCTGTGGTTTACAGATGAATTAAATTAGATTTCTCTGTTCGAGGTTTAAACATTTTGTTTGTAATTGAGAGGTGATTTTTGGCGTTTTTATTGTACGAAAAGAAGAGTTTGTGCGATTACGAATTTCTAGTAACTTTTTTACGATAACCGATAGGTTTGATTTTTTCACAACTGTACAAGATATAAGGTCTTGACACACGGACTCACAGACGGACAGAAAGACAAGGCGGCTTTAGTTTTTTCTCTTTTGAGGTAACTACGGAAGCCAATAAAAATATGAAATTACACTTACTGGTAAAATATCACCTGCAAAATGCACATATTAAGTTTTACCATTTACAAATGAGAAGCGATAATCGGCCAAGTACGAGTCGGACTCGTGCACGGAGGGTTCCGTACTGTATGGGAGCCCCCCATAAATATTTATTTTAAATTAATTTTATTATTGAAGTGAATATACAACTAAATGTTCTGTGAAAATTTCAAGCATCTACCTGTTAACCTGTAACCATTATAAATATCTAACGAAAAACGGCAAAAAAATCAGGTTTGTTGTATGGGAGCCCCTTTAAATATTAATTTTATTCTGTTTTTAGTGTTTGTTGTTATAGCGGCAACAGAAATACATCATCTGTAATCAGCTTTCTAGCTATAACGGTTAATGAGAAACAGCCTGTTGACAGACAGACGGACAGCGGAGTCTTAGTAGTAGCAAATAATATATAATAATACTACAAATAGGTATAAAACGGCCACCCGTGAGTCTTCCTCAGTTCCACCCCGTGTCCACGGACAGAGCTTGCTTCTGCGCGCGGGCTGCACAGGCCGGTGGTTTTTCTAATAACAACTACCTAGACTGTGACAATTGGGAAGACTTGTACATTATTATATATTCTTTGCTTGTACTGTGTATGGGTGAATATAAATGATACGTAACCAAACAATAAATTTTAATGTTTCCCTATGGATAAATAATAAGAACTTATTTTACATTATTTGGTAACTTCCTCTTGATATTTTCTTTCAAATGAAGTAGATCGGTTACTTTTTGTTAAAATGCTTCCAAATTAAGTAATTGTTATACTTTTTAAGCACTAAATTTATATTCATTTTTGCAAATTGAGTATGCAACTGTCTCACTCACGCGGCATGTCGTCACGTCGTGGTGATCGCTGACAGCCATAGACGTTCCGCACACAAATGCACGTGTAGCGACCGTGCGTAATGCGTATGTGTGTTGTCTGCGAGTAAAGTACTGTGTAGTGTGCGTAAGACAGCAGATTTTGTATGAAAAATCGTGAAGTGTCCGGGCTGTGGTAATAGGGTCCCGTTTTTACCCTTTGGGTACGGAACCCTAAAAAGAACCAACCCACAACAACAATTAAAACCTCCTAAAATGGCATCCATTTAATTTCATAACAGTGCTTTCCAAAAGTTGTAAAGCGAAATTAAATTCTCCACACCTGAAATTTTCCCACCATTAAAGTCATTAAAACCGAATGTTAAATCGATTTTAGTTATGCAGCGTTCGCACTTTGGCAGTTGATGACGTCACCGAAATGAAACGTCACTGTACTGACGTGTGTGGAATGAGAAATGTAGAAATGCATGATGGAGTAGAAATATTAGAAAAAAATACTTATACCTATGGTATTCTTTTGATTGTCCGAACGTCAATATTTTTAACCGACTTCCAAAAAGGAGGAGGTTCTATGTTCGTCTGTATGTTTTTTTTTTGTGTATGTTCATCCCTACGTGGTCCCATTTATATTTTACAGAAATCGGCTGATCCCTTTTTGAAAAATCAACAATAATGTAATCAATTCGACCGAAATATTCCAATTTTGTACGCGATGGAAGGCGGTTTTGCCATTTTTTGCGAAAAATAATTATTTCAATGAATTCCAAAAAGGAGGTGGTTCTCAATTTGTCTCTATTATCCATCCATCAGCTATAAGACGTCCACTGCTGGACATAGGTCTCCCGTATAGATCTTCGGTAAGACCGGTTGGAAGCGGCTTCCATCTAGCGCGATCCTGCGGTTTTGATGAGGTCATCTGACCACATCGTAGGTGGACGTCCTACGCTGCACTTGCCGGTACATGGTCTCCATTCGAGAACTTTATGTGTCCGAGCATAGCCCACTCCATTGCACGTTGGGCTATCTTGAGCTTTATCATAAGGCACACTGTAAAGTCGTGGTGATGACACTGACTCACAATCGTTCGGAATTTACGTACGGAATTTTACACTACTCGAATCTCGGTGAAGGAAAATATCGTGAGGCAACCTGCATTATGTTCGTTGAAGAAATTCGATGGCGTATGTGAATCCACCGATCCGCACTGGGCAAGCGTGGTGGATATGGCCCAATCACCCTTGGTTGGTAGGCCTTCGTCCTGCAGTGGACTATTAAAAGGCTGATACAGTATAGTACAGTACAAAGATTGTGCCGTGTCTGTATGTGTGTGTGTGGCTGCCTGTGGCATTGATTTGTTTGTTTGTTTGTTTGTTTGTTTGTTTGTTGTAATCTTGTACAAGTTGTGGTAGTTTGTCGTTTGGTGAACGGTAGCCTCCCCTGTGCCATAGAATATCCATCCATCCATCAGCCATAAGAAGTTCACTGCTGGACATAGGCCTCCCCTATGGATCTCCAATAAGACCGGTTGGAAACGGCTTGTATCCAGCGCGATCCTGCGGTCTTAATGAGGTCATTCGTCTACCTTGTGGGTGGACGTCCTACACTGCGCTTGCCGGTACGTGGTCTCCACTCGAGAACTTTTCGACCCCACCGGTCACCAGTCCTCCGTGCTATGTGCCCTGCCCACTGCCATTTCAACTTGCCAATCCGTTATGTCGGTAACTTTGGTTCTTCTACATAGGATATAGTATAGGCTGAATCAAACTTAGCGTCTGTGAACACGAGACAAGTCGTTGCGCAGAAACAATTTATTCAGTGAGCGTTGGAAGGCGTGAGGATTTTTGTAGCTTGTAGCTAACTTCACAGACGCCTTTAACTTTGATTCGGCGTAAAGCGTTAGCACATTTTAAACAAATATTTACGTATATTTCTCCTAGATGTGAAGTTCTTTGAAGTTACCCAATGCATTTCAGAAAATATTTTTTCACAATAAATATTATATAATCTTCTTCTTTCTGTTACAGGTAAATATTTAACTACATTCAGCTGTGTACTTCGAAATAAGGTCAGACAAACTTACAAATAAATGTAGTTTTAAAAAAATAAGTAAGTAAATAAAAGTACTCCTTTGTACAGGGTTTTTAACCCCCGACGCAAAAGAGGGGTGTTATAAGTTTGACGTGTCTGTTTGTCTGTGTGTCTGTGTGTCTGTCTGTCTGTCTGTCTGTGGCATCATAGCGCCCGAACCACTGAACCGATTTCAGTTTAGTTTTTTTTTGGATGAAAGGAGACTTAATCGAGAGTGTTCTTAGCTACGTTTTATAAAAATCGATTGAGCCGTTTAAGAGTTATGGTGGGTTAATGTGGGGATGGAAGAACCAAAATTCTACAAATGTGCCCAAAATGGTTGTCAATGTGTCGGGGTTTTTTTAAATTTTTCATTTATATATATTATATGGCGACATACGAGTATTGTAGTTATTACAAACTTTAACCACGGAGCCCATCTTGAAATCGTGAAAAATTATCTGCTATTTAATACTATTTTTAACCGATTTCGAAAAGGTTCTGTTGTTATGTTGTGGAAATAAATGAAATAAAATGTTCCTCTGTATGTATTTTTTTGTGTATGTTCATCGATAAATTCGCCAATTGAAAAACGAACCGAAGAATTTTTTAGTTCGAAAGGATATAATCCCGAGGTGGTCCCATTTAATTTTTACAGAAATCGGCTGAGCCGTTTTTGATAAATCAACAATAATGTAAACAATTCGAGCGAAGTATTCGAATTTTGTACACGATGAAAGCCGGTTTTGCCATTTTTAGCGAAAAATAATTATCAAAAATTAAGTAAATAAAAGTACTATGTAAGTAACTACATAAGTAAGTAAATGTGACTGCCTCGGTGGCTCAGTGGTTAGTGACCCTGACTTCTGGGTCAAAGAGGCGTGGGTTCGATCCCCACCCAGGGCAAACATTTGTGTGTTGAACATAGGTGTTTGCTCTGTGTCTGGGTGTTATTTAGGTACTACTCGTATAAGTATGTGTTTAAAATATGTATGTGTAGTATATCAGTTATTCCTGGCCTCCGGCAGCGGCCATGGTAACGGCGGAGCACGGGGTGCTAAGAATCGCCGGAAGAGATCCGGCTGCCACCCCACCCGACAACTGGCCCTGGCAACATATAACGTGCGCACTATGAGGACTGACGAGAAGATTGCGGAACTGGAAGAAGAGTTGAGTAGGTTGCGATGGGATATTGTGGGGTTGTCTGAAGTCCGTAGAGAGGGCGAGGACACGATAACCCTGAAATCCGGCAACCTACTTTACTACCGGGAAGGTGACCAACGGTCCCAAGGTGGTGTCGGCTTTCTCGTTCACAAGTCTCTCGTTAACAACATCATCACCATTGAAAGTGTGTCGAGCAGGGTTGTATACCTAACACTCAGAATATCTAAACGATATTCGTTGAAGGTCATTCAGGTATACGCACCGACCTCGTCACACCCAGATGATGAAGTGGAGGCTATGTATGAGGACGTAAGTCGGGCCATACATACGTCTAAGACCCGCTTCACGGTTGTTATGGGAGATTTCAACGCAAAGTTGGGCAAAAAAAGCGATGATGAGTTGAGAGTGGGGCAATTTGGATATGGGCAACGGAACCCCAGGGGCCAGAGGCTGGCAGATTTTCTGGAGAAAGAGGGACTCTTCATGATGAACTCTTTCTTTCAGAAGCCACCACACAGGAAATGGACCTGGATGAGCCCCGATGGTTCTACGAGAAATGAGATAGACTTCATCATGACTAGCGAGAAACGGATATTCAACGATGTCTCCGTGATCCACAGGATAAAAACCGGTAGTGATCACAGAATTGTGCGAGGCAAACTGAATATTAACGTTAAACTCGAAAGGTCCCGCCTGATGAAGTCTACGCTCCGACCTACTCATGCTCATATACAAAACCCCGAGAACTTTCAGCTCGAGCTCTCAAATCGCTTTGCTTGCCTGGAGAACTTTGCGTCGGTGGACGAGATCAATAACGGGCTCGTAGAAACTGTCCAAACGGTGGGTTCTAAGTTCTTTAGACCCCGCCGTTCTGATAGACCTCAGAAATTTTCCGATCATACTCTAAATCTCATGGCCGAACGACGCTTGCTAAGACTGCAGTCTTCCGATGATGCAAAGTCATACAGGCGGCTCAATAGACAAATTTCAAAATCAGTGCGGTGCGACATTCGTCTCTTTAATACCAAACATATTAAGGAGACGATAGAGCGGAACAAAGGCTCCAAAGTGTTCGCAAGGCATTTGTCTATTGGGCAAAGCCAGCTGACAAAGCTGAAGAGAGAAGATGGCAGTACAGCGTCGACCAAGGCAGAGGTATTGGAGGAGATCGAAAAGTTCTACGGACAGCTATACGCCTCGGTAGCAAAGCCTGTAAACAGCGCGGCTAAAGACCCAAGAGCCAAGCTGACCCGACACTTCACCGAAGACATCCCGGACATCAGCCTGTACGAGATTAGAATGGCCCTGAACCAACTTAAGAACAACAAGGCGCCGGGTGACGACGGAATCACTTCAGAGCTTCTGAAAGCGCGTGGTAAACCGGTACTTAAAGTCCTTCAGAAGCTTTTCAACACCGTCGTCCTAGAGGGCATAACGCCAGAAGCATGGAACAGAAGCGTGGTGGTGCTATTCTTTAAAAAAGGTGACAACACCTTATTGAAGAATTACAGACCCATCTCGCTTCTGAGCCATGTTTATAAGTTGTTTTCAAGAGTCATTACGAATCGTCTCGAACGCAGGCTTGATGACTTCCAGCCTTCCGAACAAGCCGGATTCCGAAAAGGCTTTAGTACCATGGACCACATACATACGCTGCGGCAGGTTATACAGAAGACTGAGGAGTATAACCAGCCACTCTGCTTAGCGTTTGTGGACTATGAGAAAGCCTTTGATTCGGTCGAGACATGGGCTGTGCTTGAGTCTCTTCAACGATGCCGTATTGACTATCGGTATATCGAAGTGTTGAAGTGTTTGTATAATAACGCCACTATGTCGGTCCGAGTACAGGAAGAGAGCTCCAAGGCGATCCCTTTGAAGAGAGGCGTAAGACAGGGAGATGTTATATCTCCGAAACTGTTTACTGCTACTCTGGAGAACGCCTTTAAGCTCCTGGAATGGAAAGGATTCGGCATCAACATCAATGGCGAATACCTCACTCACCTTCGGTTTGCCAACGATATCGTAGTCATGGCAAAGTCGATGGAGGAACTCAGTACGATGCTCGAAGGCCTCAATCGAGTATCTCAACAGGTGGGTCTTAAAATGAACATGGACAAGACAAAGGTCATGTGTAATTCCCATGTTGTACCCACCCCTATTTCAGTTGGGAACTCGGTTCTTGAAGTCGTCGACTCGTACGTCTACCTAGGACAAGTAGTCCAGTTAGGTAGGTCCGACTTCAAGAAAGAGGCCAATCGCCGAATCCAACTCGGCTGGGCAGCGTTCGGAAAATTGCGTAACGTTTTCTCGTCCGACATACCTCAGTGCCTCAAGTCGAAAGTTTTCGACCAGTGTGTGTTGCCAGTGATGACTTACGGCACAGAAACGTGGTCTCTCACTATGGGCCTTATTAGTAAGCTTCAAGTAGCCCAACGAGCCATGGAGAGGGCTATGCTCGGAGTTTCTCTGCGCGATCGAATCAGAAATGAGGAGATCCGTAGAAGAACCAAGGTTACCGACATAGCCCAGCGGATTGGCAGGTTGAAGTGGCAATGGGCAGGGCACATAGCGTGGAGGACTGATGACCGATGGGGTCGAAAAGTCCTCGAGTGGAGACCACGTACCGGCAAGCGCAGCGTAGGACGTCCAGCCACAAGGTGGACGGACGACATCATTAAGACCGCAGGATCGCGCTGGATGCAAGCCGCTACCACCCGGTCTTATTGGAGATCTTTAGGGGAGGCCTATGTTCAGCAGTGGACGTCCTATGGCTGAAAGGAAGGAAGGAAGGAGGAAGTATATCAGTCTCTGGCAGCCATATAACAAACTTTGCTTAGTTTGGGGTCAGAGGCCGTGTGTAAGAATTTATTTATATGTAAGTGAGTAAGTACTCCTTTGTACAGGGTTTTTTGGCGACATAATATTGTGTCATTGTACTCATCATTATAACAAATTTTTACCATGGTGCCTACCTTGAAGTAGCAAAAAAATATCTGCTGTTCAATACTATTTTTGGCTAAATACTTTTCTGTCTAGAGGTCTAATGCTTTTAGCGTTTCAGTCAGCCAGTCATAAGTTAGCTTTATACCTTTCACAATACTCCATAGTCGTTATCATCATAATAATTCACATTTTCAAGCGCCAAATTCATGCCAAATTCTTCTCGACTTACGTAAATTCCTTGCGTAAGTTAAATTCATATTGCGTTATTACGCAAATATGATCTCCCTCTCCCGCCCCCCTTTTGAAGTCATAATCACGTTGGATTCATCATCTCCTAGTAATTATCCACCTGCGAGTACTAGGGCGGTAGTAAAACAAGGAGGTGGTTTAGTCATGAGCGGAGCGTAGGACAGAAAAAGTCAAAATAGAAAGTGGGAAATAGTCTCTCTTCTGCACGGGTAGCACAGCAAGGGGAGAAAACCATTTTATCCACTCTTAATGTCAGATGTCATTGTCAATCCATACTTTATTTCTTCTTCAAGGGGATATAATGGTGAAATGACAATTTGTCCCTTTGCCATGCTCCCGTGCACTTCTTCTGTGTGTAGAATATGACGGACTCTGTTATTTAAGGAGAACTGAGCTTTAGAAGAGAGGAAATAAATTCATCACTCATCATCATTGAAGTCATAATTAGGTTGGTTTCTCCTAGTAATTATCTACATGCGAGTACTAGGGCGGTAGTAAAACGAGGAGGTGGGCTGCTCATGAAAAACTCTGAAGAGACAAAAGAAACCTTCTCTCCTCTGTGCTTAGAATAACGAAGTATTATCTTATTTCTCATCTTCTCTCATCTTTGAGGCGCGTTAGACATGAGCGGTGGGGAAGACGGGAAAGCTTAGAAAAGAAAGAAGATTCGTCATTTAGTAATTAGCCATCTGCGAGTACTAGGGTGGTAGTAAAACGTGGAGGTGGGTTAGTCAGGAGCGAAGCGGAGTACGTGGCAGATTGAGGCTTTTTTCCACTGCATTGCACAAAGAGGCTACGCACGTGTGTCGAGCTTTACAAGAAAATGTGTGTAAATGTGTCCACATAGCAACCAACGGTCATGATAAGTGTGAATTGAGGTAGCAGTCAACACAATGCACGCTATACACGTGGTATACGAATGCTGCGCCACAGTTGTACATAGTCGTGGGTTAATAGTCGTGTATAGTGTGTGTGCAGTGGAAACGTAGATCCACGATGTCAAACACGGAAACCCAGCTAAAATGCTTCGCCGCGGTGAATAACGGAAGACGGAAAAATTAATGATAACAACAATAAAACTTGTCCTTTCTGTGTGTAAAATGACAATTGTTGCTGATCTCCTAGTAACTCGACCTTAAAGTACCAGGGTGGCAGGGGAACTAGGAGCTTGGTTATGAGTGGAGCGTGGGACGCGAAAGCTTAGAAGAGGGAAAAGAGTTCATCACTCAAAAAATTAAACGAATCCACTTTTTATTTTAGGGCATTCATAAAGAAAATGTGTCTCTACGTTCGCTTATCTTGTACTAAAGCATACAGCCTTACGCTCTTAAAATAATCGTGAAACAAAACATTATTGTTCTACGGAACCCTCTCTTTGCTCATAAAAGGTTTACATCGACGTGCGATATTGCGCCCTATTGCCAAGGCAAAAGCCTCATTAATTTTGACAACGTACCACTGTGCTAGAGTTTGTTTACTTCTCGTCTAAGTGCTGTTTGAATGCGTTTTATTTCGACCCCTAAAGCAGTCCCTCAAATTTTTAAAGGTTTTAAGTTTTATTTTTGCAATATTTTATGACGTGGTAAAAATAACAATATTATTAAATAAGTTTCGCTGCGTGTTAAAAACGTCGACAACTCGACAATTCGTATTTTTAGCTAATATAGAGTAAGAGCCCACGACGTCCAGACCTTCGTTATTTTACTAAAGATGAAAGTTTCTCTGTGTATGTCTCCAATACAGGTAAAGTAAGTAAGGTCGTATAGACCGGGTGGCTAGCCCTGGTGTCAGTTTTTAGGCCGTCTGAAAGCCTCAGACATGGCTAAACGGTTACAACAACCGGGATCTACAATTAACGTGTCAACCGAGCCACGGTAGCGCTCAGTTGGAAAATGCCACCCGCGCAGGTTCGGGTTTTGACACCATGGTAATTTATTTACTTACCAGCGAGTACTAGGGCGGCAGAGGAACGAGGATGTGGGCTATTTAGATAGCCATCACAAAGAAAAGTTAAGTAACAAGTTACTTTTTCAAAACGTTCGAAGGACCAATCAAAACTACCTTCATATAAAAGCTACTACATATTATGAGAAAAAAAAGCACGTTACCAACGATGTTTTAAAAGCTCAGTGCGCTAAGCCCTCGGGAATAGAGCGGTAATGGTCAGCACACATCTCCAATCCACGGGCTATTACGATATTGTTTGTGTGGCTTAGGGGGCTTTGCGAGGTTGTGTAAAGAACATTACACACAACTTGTTTTTATGTTTTTGTAGACTCTGGGAGTTGGTACTGACTAGCTGTGTGTAACTTTTTAGATGTTATAATTTTATTTTATTAGTGATCTACTATTATTTTAACGCCAAAAGCCATTATCGTTTTCTTTTTATTAACGCCTACTTATCGAATGAGACCACGTGAGACCAGGTGGACTGGCGACATAATGAAAACCGTAGAAACGCGATGGATGCAGGCCGCTTCCAACCGGCCTTATTGAAAATTCATAGGCGAGGCCTATGTCCAGTAGTGGTCGTTCTACGGCCGATGGATGGATGCGCTCCATCCGAGCACAAGCTGATTTAGGAAAACAATACATATATTCTAAATGATACCTCATTTTAGTTAACACCTATAATTAATTAAACATGAGTTATTCCTAAGCCAGTAACTTACTTTTAGGTGAGCGTCTACTAAATCTGTCAATATTTTACTTCAATAAACCTATACATATAGAGCCTGGATTTCGTTTAAAATTGGCATCAATTGAATTGAATCTAAATATGTGGCAGACTTGAAAGGTTGCAGCCAATGTCACCTCCGCGACGCGAGTTAAATCAATTTAAAACATACTTCAACGAGGAGGGTAGTTGAAACCTTTTGACTTATAGACAATGCTCTTAAACTCTCTCGTATATAAGGTTCAATTTCGTGCTTTTATTTTAATAAGCGTTGAAATTTGATGATTGTAATTAGGGTAATATTATTTGATACTTTACTGTTCTACCCTCTTTTAGGGAAAAAGTAATTTAAGAATTTTGTATAAATTGAGGTTGAACACTTTACTATGTCGAGATAATAAAAATTCAGCTCTTTTATACATTTATGGTTTTAATCAGTCCTTTCGGTGTTGTGTCGAAAATGTTGACATTTAGTTTTTGCTAGCAAGTTAACATGGCGGTGGACAGGGCACATATCACACGGAACTGATGGTTTATAAGGTCGTGAAGTTGTAAAATGTTACAATTAAGTTTTCGTGACATTGGCGACCAACGTGTGACTAAAATTTACTCGAAGTTCATTGCCATTTCATTATATTATAGCTTGTATTACCACGTCTGAAAGTTCAAAATTGTATCGGGATGAGGTCGCCTCGCTATTGAATAGATATGGGACCCCAGGGAATGCCGTACGTGCAGATATTTCGCTTTTCAATAACTGCTGAGTTAGTTGGAATGGGGGAGATGCTGCAGCAAAACGTTTGCTTTAATGGTTTTGGCGTGGAATTAAAACCGACATAGCTCAGTGGATTAGCAAGCTGTGGGCAGGGCACGTAGTAGTCAAGACTCATGTCGATTAGATCGTTTTTTTTTAATATTCTGAATAGGTTTGCGTTTGACTACATACTGCCTGATGTTGAGCAGATATGCGGTCTAGGTTGTAGTCACGCTTACCTAGAAGATACCTATTTACTCGGGATTTGAAGACGCCCACGTTGTACTTTAGCGGGAAGACAGACCCAGGCAAAGCGTTCCACATTCTGTTCTTGTTTCCGAATGGAGATCACGTCCGGGCATGAGCAGTGGCCAGCGTAGGACATTTAAAGATATGGACAGAAGACCTGATTAAGTCCTCAAGGTTGGATTAAGCCAGTTGGACATAGGCCTCTATAATAAGATCAATTGATAACGTGAATATAATTTAATTACTTTGAAACATTGACACGACAAAGGAGAAGAATTGATAACGTCTTGCATTCACCGCCTTCTGGTCCACTATTGGCTCTTGCCGGAGCCTTTTCAATATTTACGAAACCTCTTATAGGCCCAATTTTAGAGGCGCCATCTGTTTCTTTTTTACTATATATGCATTTCATAGAGAGATAACTATTTTACGTTGCTATTATTTTATAACTAAAAAATATAAAAGCGCGTTTATAAGTTAACTAAATACCCATAGTGAAGTACATATATAACTAGACAGGGCGATAAATAATATATTAACTACAAAAGTAAGAGGGCGAGATGTGCAATTATGAAAGTGTGAATAAGACGAAACTAATATATTTTGTCCCTATTTGCGTATACGTTTTTTTGCTTGACGCCGTAGTCAGACAAATTTTTCGCTCCAAAAACTACAGTTGAATTTTTGATGAGGTGCGTAAATCAACATATTTATGAACGATTATCTATTTTCTGTCACTTCTATTAGTATTATGCATGTTTTTACTGTTATCTAGAGTCTAAATATGATAAAATCATAACAACGTGTATATACATAGCTATCTAAGCACATCTTTTTTTCTCACATCCTATACGCAATATTGAGAACTGTACCTATTGAAACTGCGTAAAGCGAACGCCAGCGCGTAGACACATGACGTATAACTTTTGCATGGAAACGCGCAGTTTCAAATTTTATGAATAATTTCATACTAAGGCCACAGAATTTTCAAAAAACCTCGTTTATATTCGAGATGAGAGTCCTTCAACTAAAATATCAACATCGCAGCCGGTAATAACAGGCACTTTGGGGAAATCTCCCTGAGTGCTTTTGTCGCTATGAATAACCTAGGCTCACAGGTACCGTGTGTATTAACCAGTCTGCTAGGACGTGGTGTGAAATGGTGTGACGTGTGCTAGATTATATGATGTCTGGTAATTTAGTGCTTTTGACTGGCTTCCAAAAAGAAAGACGAATTCTCGTGCTACTTTCACCATCGTTGACGCCACAGTTATCTGTAAAGTTTTTAATACAAATTAAACATTATCCTGCGGGCGAAGACGCGGGCAAAAGCTAGTTCTTTATAAGCAACGAGACACAGAAATATGTACGGATCGTCACATTACCTGCCCCAAGAAAACCTAACACATGTTACTCCTGCTCTGTACAGCGCGTGCGAATTGCCTCTAAAAGCACATTGCAGGGGTCAGGGGTCCCCCGGGGGTCGTGCAGACCCCTCCGCTGTCCTCGTCCACAATGCTTGCATCGACCAGCAAACTGTCGGCGTAAATGGGGTCTTTGACTGCGTGTGAAGATGATACTCGGTCAGTTTGGCAGTGTAAGTCCTTACATAGTATAAAATAAAGTCGCTATTTTCGTTTGTTTGTTTGTTTGTTTGTCTGTATGCTTAAATCTTTAAAACTACGCAACGGATTTTGATGCGGTGTATGTAACAGGGCTGTCCAAACAACGGCCCGGCTTCTTTTCAACAACAAAAAACAAGGCTTCTTTTCATGCGGCCCGCGACGCATGTTTTAATCAGAAAATAGTTTCGGACATAAATTGCTTATATAATAGAACTAGCAGCGCCCCGCGGTTTTACCCGCGTTGTGCCCGTTCCCGTGGGAATTTCGGGAATTTTTATACATATAAACCTTCCTCTTGGATCACTCTATCCATTAAAAAAAACCGCATCAAAATCCGTTGCGTAGTTTTAAAGATTTAAGCATACAGACAAACAAATAAACAAACAAATAAACAAACGAAAATAGCGACTTTATTTTATACTATGTAAGGATTATTTGTCAAAACGTGTAATCAATATTTGGTACAATTTATTTATCTTTATTATTGCAATATTCTTTTTGCAGGGCATCATGTAAAAGTGACTCTATCATTTACTACAGAATTAAACCGGAAAGTATTTTGTTTTTGTAGAGACTTCATACCAGTTGGAATTATGTGACGTACATTTAGATCCCTTTTACAAGGGTGGAACAGAAACTGGAATGTTTTTTTTAAGATCCTTGGCGATCGTTTCCCCAAACTAATAAAAATAGGTTCGATGATGGGCACGCAGCACCTATTTATGTGAAAGTGCATAATTCAACAATGAACTTTATAAAATCGAAGTATAGATCTTCACTGTTTGAAAAGTCACTTCTTCATGCAATGCGTCTTACAATGACGAATGTTAATGTTGATAATTGATATCGATATGATTGTTTAACATATATTAACGAATAACCAGTAAACGTATAAATAAATGATTACCCTGTATTTTTATTTTACTTGAAAACCGAATATATTTTTGCAGTAGCTTCCAGCTTTTGTAGTAAATTTAATTAGCCCGCGAAGGTATGGACAGCCCTGGTATAAAACATATAAGTGGGAATTTGCGTTTTCTACATACAATTTCATTCCATTCAGTCATTAATTTTTTTTATACACTAGAGATACAGAACGGTTCCTCACATTACCTGCCCCAAGAAAACAACTCTACATATGTTACTCGTGCGAATTACCTCTAAAAGCACATTGCAGGGGTCAGGGGTCCCCTGGGGGTCGTGCAGACCCCTCGACTGTCCTCGCCAACTATGCTTGTGGTATCGACCAGTAATTGTCGGCGCAATGGGGTCTTTGACTGAAGGTGAAGACAATTATACCAGTCTGCCTGTGTAAGTTTGTGTTTATTGTACCTGTTTAACCGACTTTATAACGAAGGGGCGGTCCTTAATTCGGTTGTATGTTTTGTAATTTTGCTCTAATGTTACCAGACATCTTGCCTCTTTGTGGGCGATGCGAATGATTTTACTACTATTATATTACTACTAGATTAGACTACTACATAACAAGCAATTGGATCATCCACAGACCCTTCAAATTAGTTGTTCAGGAAATTAAGCCCATAGTTACAAATAAAACGAAATTTTCAGTCTTGTCTGAGAAGTCAAAACGTTAGAAGGCAATATGACTATTTTGCTCCCATATTACAAAAGGTGCAATTGTTTGAATTCGGTTTATTTTTGAGATCAACTCCGCCAAGTGATAGCGTAAGAACAGTAACGTATACAGGGTTATTCGTAATCAATTAGCATCCTTTTAGGGGCTTATTCAATACATCAAAACTAACAACTCTTGTTATGCGACTTTTGTTATAACTAAAAAATGGCTGTTCCATACATTTTGTCGCGGCTGAACGATATTTTTCTATGGAACAACAATTATTTTTGAATTTTGACAAAAGTCGCAGAAAAAAAGTTATTAGTTTATGTACAAAATAAGCCTTCAAAAGGATGCTAATTAATTAGGAATAACCCTGTATACCAACCCAAATAACATTCTTATTTGTTAAGTCAAAGTCAATATATTTATTTTGCGGAGTCATGGGTAAAATGTGGGTGGTAAATTAATTACATAATTATGTGCACCATGCTCTAGCATCATGATAGATAGATAAATTCTTTATTGCTACACCAAAACTTAAATAAACTAGGAAAACTTAAACTGAGTAGAAACTTCAAACAAGAGTTACAATCAGCGGCCTTATCGCTAAAAAGCAATTTCTTCCATGCAACCGTTACATGTGAAGGATTAACGAAAAGGTCATGACATGCAAAAACACCATTAGATAGATAGATAGATAGATAAACTCTTTATTGCACACCAAGAAATAAACAAAAAGAAGAAACAAAGATACATAAACAGTGTAACAATGGGCGGCCTTATCGCTGATAGCGATCTCTGCCAGGCAACCTTAGGATGGAGAGGACAGAAAGCGTATAAATAATGGACGGGGTGCGCATTAGTTAAAATATAAGTTTGATTATATCATAAACATACATACTAATAAAATTGATATAAATACTTAACATACCTAAAAATAAAGAAAACCATACATATAAAATTATAAAAGAAACCTATGACTAAATAATAAACTATTACATAATACATTACAATATACTACTTACATAAAACAACATAAATAACAACAACAACAACAGTTACATAGTTAAAGTATTGACAATTTCTGCAGGTAATGGTTTTTAACCTGATCTTTAAATACGTTCAGTGATTGAGCTTTTCTGACAGTAACGGGCAAGGCATTCCATAGCTGGACTGCCTGAAAGGCAAAAGACCGCCCGTAAAAAGTTTCACAACGTGCAGTAGGGGTCATAAGGGAAAGGTTTTCCTTGGATCGGAGGGGAAGGGAATGTGCATCTTGCCAGAAGGAAAAAGAGTCTTTAAGATAGCATGGAGTAGAAGGATTGAAGAGGATATTATAAAGGAGATTGAGGATATGAGCATTCCGACGAAGACGAATTGGAAGCCACTTGAGCTTAGTTCGAAAATGAGATACGTGGTCATATTTGCGTAGCCCAAATATAAACCTAATGCAATAATTTTGAAGACGCTCAAGCTTATCAAGTTGGACTTCAGTGAGATCTAAAAAGCTGGCGTCAGCGTAATCTAAAATAGGAAGAAGAAGGGACTGTGCGAGCGCAACTTTAGTAGCAGTAGGCAGGAAGTTTCGGAGCCGTCTAAGAGAGCTACCAGCAGCAAACAACTTGCAGCTGATCGTTTTAATATGAATATCCCAGCATAGCGTACGATCAAACATGACACCGAGGTTTTTTACGGATTCATTGTATGGCAAAGTGATTCCATCGAACTCTACGCAAGGAATTTCGGGCCAGTCGATTCTTGAAATGTTATAAGAGCTGCCAATTATAATGACTTGCGACTTTGTGGGGTTGATCTTTAAGCCAAAAGATCTGCTCCACTCTGTTACTTGGTAGAGATCAGAATTTATAGCAGCTATCGCTGAATCTAGATCATCTAGCCGAGCTTGCGAATAAATTTGGAGATCGTCTGCATAAAGGTGATAGGAAGAAGTGAGCCGTTGCGATATGGAATTAATGAAAAAGGCAAAAAGAAGGGGAGATAGCACGCCGCCTTGTGGCACACCAGCAGTAGTGTCACACCAGGAAGAAGAATCATCTCCAAGGCGAACCCGCTGCCGGCGTCCGTACAGATAACTGTGAAGCCAGTCGATCGCTGATGGAGATATGTTAGACGAGCGCAATAATGCTAATAAAATGTCGTAGTCAACGGTATTGAAGGCATTACTGAAGTCTAACAGGGTTAGAACAGTAAGCTTACCGTTATCCATACCCAAGCGTATGTCGTCGGTGATCTTAATAAGCGCGGACACAGTGCTATGCCCAGGACGGAAACCGGATTGGAAAGGATTGTGGAGATCATGTCTGTTAAGGTAATCGTTCAGCTGTCTGTGGACAAGACGCTCCAGAACTTTGGATAAGAACGGTAGGATAGAGATAGGACGGTATTCGGAAAAGGATTTGGGATTGGATTTTTTTGGTAGTGGTATTATCTGTGCATCTTTCCAGACTGTAGGAAATATTCCACATGAGATGGAATTATTTAAAATGGTACACAGAACGGGAAGGATGATGTCTAAAATAGGCAAAAGCATGTTCCGGCTCACATTGTCACCGCCAACCGCGTTGGAGGATATCGACATTAGGCTCTTCCTAACATCACATTCAGTGAAACGATTGAACTCAAAGGGAGGAAAGTCGAGAGGAGTAATGGCAGAAAGATAACGTAGAGTATGGCTTTTATCGGCATCCGAAATAATGGGAGCTGATGAGAAATGTAAATTTAAGGCATTAAGGTCAATATTGTTAGAAGAAGTGTCTTGACGAGATTTGCCAATTCCCACTGACTTAAGAAATTTCCAGACCTTAGCTGGATTCTCATCATCGACTGAAGCATGAACATAGCGACGCATTGCATCCCTACACACCTTATTGCAGCGATTTCGGGCCTGAACATATTTAGCATGGTTGATCTCAGTAGGGCGCGACTTGTACTTGGTTTTAGCAATTTCTTTTTTGTACATTAAGCATTTAATATCCTCAGTGAGCCATGGTGCAGGAAGTTGTTTGATTTTAATCTTACGTAAAGGTGCATGGGTATCATATAATTGCGTAACCAAAGTGTTAAAGATAGATACTTGATCTTCGATAGACTCAGCGTCAGTAACGGTACTCCAGTCAATGTTACCTGCATCTTGGAGAAGAGACTCTCGACCAATGCCACTAAAATTACGCTGCAGAATAATTTGAGGTTTAGGTTTAGGGGGACGAATTTTATATGAGAGAAAGATCAAATCATGATAGGAAAAGTTGTCAGCAGCATATTGACCATGTTTAGCAACGTTGTTAGGAGAAGACACTATCATTAGGTCAAGAAGAGAAGGGACACAATTTGGAAAGTGATGTGTAGCATTAAGAGGAAGAATATGCAGGTTACAAGATTTTGTTAAGGATTCAAGTGAAGATGCTCTATGATCTTTCTTATGGAGACAAGTGTTAAAATCACCCATAATGATGGAGTGATTGTAGGAAGGAATAAAATTGTGAAGAATAGTTTCAAAGGAAGAAAAGTAATCAATGTTCTTTGAAGGACAATAATAGACTCCGAGAAGAACTTTAGTGTGGGAAAGTAAAATTTCGATAAAGAGGTGTTCACCAGCATTTACCGGGGGTGGTTGGGGTGACTGGCCTAAGATCGTGAAAGGGATATTAGCTTTTAAGTATATAGCCACACCACCACCACCTCGGGAGACACGGTCATTCCTAATAAGAACAAAACCAGGAAGAGAAAAAGAAGTAGTGAGAAGAGAAGGACGGAGCCATGTTTCGGAGACTAATATTGCGTGGATATTGTGATGGTCAAGAGACGCCAGCATTTCGGGATAGCACGATGGAATGCTCTGGGCATTAATATGGACGACGTTGAAATTTTTAGATACGTCTGAAAAGGTCGAATCCAGGAAATCAGATAGTGGTAATATACTTGCGAAACTGTCGTCACTGCTAACCATCGTATCAGAGGAGGATGCAGAAAAATATTCATTATCACTGTTGTTGTCATTGTTGCTAAAAATATTTATCATACTTAAATAATATATATATATAAAAAAATATAACAAACGTACTTATAATACCTAACTATTTAACAAAAATAAATAAAAATTAATTAACAATTTAAATACCACTAAATTTTAATAACCACCTGCCGGTTGTGCCTGTCAGAGATGCTGGGAAAAATACAACAACAGAGAAAGTAAAATAAGCACACACTTACTCAAAAACTTATTATGGTACAAAAAACAATTTTTAGAGGGAAATAAAAAACATGTAACATAAAATCCAATCGATTATCACATAACACGTCTCGTAAAACCTGTGTGTTAAACCAATTATGAAAGTATTTTTAAACAGATACCTAATTTGAACAAGATACAAAAAGTAGAGTCCGCGCCAAGAAAAAAAAAAAAAAAAAAAAAAGAGAAATAAATAACCAGGAGTAATAAACTAAAATATACCGAGAAATTTGGGCGTATACAAATTGTTAAAAACAACGAACTTTTCCTAATAAATTATGAACAAAAACATAGAGGTATCAACAAAACTACAACAAAAGTACATAATGCAATAAGAAAAAGTCTTCTAATCCGATATAACTGTTACAAGCCACAAAAACTTAGAAACTTGCAAGAGTAGGTACATAAAAAATATGAAAGTGCAGCTAAATCATTCACATTATTTTAATGGCAAAAGGCCTTAGCTTTATTCATTCGAAAGAAGAGAAAAAAAAAAACAACATATATTTTGACACTTTGTGCGAATGACAGATGCGACATCAATAACAGTGACATTTAGGTGTCAAAATAAATAATTCTGAAAGTTAGAAAACTAACAAAGTGGGTGAAATTAAATAACAAAATACACACATAATTAGTAAAAGCGACAGAATGTAGATAAATCACGATACCTACCCTGTACAGCAGATTACGCATGACTATACCCACTTACTGCTCAAAAAACGCAACGGTTCAACTGAAAAGTGTTCACGAGAATGCTCACTGCTTCGACTGGACTTTACGAGCGGCTCTAGCTTGTTTCTTCTCCGCTGGTACTTCAAGCTTCTTAATCTTTGAGGGGGCGGCGGCCTCGATCTTGTTCAGCTCTTCGAGACTGCTGATGCGATGCTGTTTGCCGTCCGGTCCTAGCACAAAGATGAAGCCATCCCGCGTCCAGCTCTTCGTCACACCAAAGCGATCACGGGCTGCCATGAAGGTTTCGTGCCTCAGTTTTGTCAGGAATTCAGACATAGTGATCCCTGACCCCTTTAGTGCAGTTTTGGCAAACCAAAGCTTTTGACGCATAGACATGTCTTGCAGCTTAACCAAGATAGGCCTCGGTCTGCCGGTACCAGATGACCGACCTATGCGATGACAGCGTTTGATGTGAGAGGCAGCAAACTCGGTTATCCTCAGTTTTTGCAAAACAACATTCACCACAGTTGATGAAATGTTTTCATCTTTCACCTCGGGCACTCCATGCAGTAACAGTATCTTCCGTCGAGTCCTCATCTCCAGATTGTCAGTTCCTCGAGCCACAAGATTAATCTGATCTTGGAGAGATTTCATGGATACCAAGACAAAAGAACGGAAAGATGAAAAGTCGTCGGCCAATAAATCATTTTTGCTTGTGGCAGGTGATCTCTGCAATTCAGCTTGGAAGGCCTCCATCTTCTGCATAAATAGTGACTGAAGCTGCTCCTGGGTTTCCACAATAGCTTCCATTGTTGAACGGTGAAAAATAGTGCTATTTCACTGGTGTTAGATAACCGCAAAATAAATATGTGCTGTGTACTATATGATTCTGTGTATTATTAAAGGAAAACACTCCCGGACAGGTATTGTGCTCAACTAATTAGATTATACATGAGAATTTAGCTCTGACTTGCTTATTTATAATTTTTATGATAATTTAGATAGGAGCAAATTAAAAACCATGTGTTGTTGGCGACTACCCACGCTCGAAAAAAAAAAAAAAATTATTACATTTATTATTTATTTACATTATTGTATTTATAAGTACATTAAACATTACATTTGCACAATTTGTTCTCACGGTTGTTTCCAAAGATACATCATTCCAAGACAAGATAAAATTACATGACCTCGGATATAACACTACACACTAGTACGAGTACCCACCGTGTCCCATAAATTGTGTTCCGGAAACATAATAACTCTGTCAGTCTGTCACCGGCCGCCGCAGGAAGCAGTCGACCCTCGTACACTTCTCCGCGCGGAAATTGCATTTTTACGGTTTTCACCTACCCTCAATAATTGATTCACTGGTTTCGAAAATTAAATTGGATTCTTCGAATATGGAATGCAGCGACACATAGCGAATTGCAAAGCGAATTGTTTGCACATCATAAATATCGAGTGCAAGGTGTGATAATGAAATTGGATGCGAACGGACGTCCTCTTTTATTATCATCTACGTATACGTACGCTACGTATACTGAAAGCATACCGCACTCCGAGGCGCGTAGGTATGATTCGCGCTCCGACCGTTTGTATGAAGAAGGAATACTGTTAGATATCATTGCCGACACCATACGTGTTATGTTAAAATGTTGAAATATCCTGTCTGTCATCATCATCCACAGCCTTCTTTACCTATCCCACAGCTGTGTATAGGCCTCTCTTTCACAGTGCCATCTGCCGCGGTCCTTTGCCAATCATGTCCATGATATCTGTAAAAAAACTGGCACGATAATTTGACTGCCTCGGTGGTTTGTGTACCTGTCTTCTGGATCAAAGAGGCGTGGGTTCGATCCCCACCCAGGGCAAGCATTTATGTGATGAACATTGGTGGTGTTCTCTGTGTCTGGGTGTTATTTAGATACTATCTATATAAGTATGTATTTAAAAAAACATGTATATGTAGTGTATCAGTCACTGGCAGCCATAAAACAAGCTTTGCTTAGTTTGGGGTCAGAGGCCGTGTTTAAGATGTCCCCTAATATTTATTATTTTTTATGATGATGAGCCTGTCTGGGATAGCTGAATACTAAAATAGATGTACTAAAAATAGATTTAAGACGAGTCAAATCCTACGTAACCTGAGTCCCAATAACACAGGAGTAAAACAAAACGATCCAATCCACCCGACACCGATCTCGTCCAATATTTACAAACGCGCAGTAAAACTGGCGAATCAATTATTGACGCAGTTGCTTTACTGGGGAGTTTATTGTTTAAGCCTTCCATTTGAGAAGGAGCAGTTTTTTAGGGTTCCGTACCCAAAGGGTAAAAACGGGACCCTATTACTAAGACTTCGACTGTCTCTCACGAGGCTGCAGTATCTCATGAACCGTGGTAGTTAGGAATTTTCACAGATGACGTATTTCTGTTGCCGCTATAACAAAAAATACTAAAAATAAAAAATATTCAAGGGGACTCCCATAAAACAAACGTATTTTTTTTGCTGTTTTTTTTTGCTTAACAATGATTAATAATATGGCAAAACACGCTTGAAATGGGCTATGGAGGCTTCAATACGGTACGGAACCCTACGTCCGCGAGTCCGGCTTGTACTTAGCCGATTTTTTATCAACGTTTTCTCAATCGTAGGCCATACCGAAGTAAAAATCCCTATACTATGATTCAGTTAAACATATGCGAGGTCTACTGTTCGGAGAACCACTAGTATTTTCGCTACATTTCTACTCGACTGCCTCGGTGGCTCAGTGGTTAGTGACCCTGACTTCTGGGTCAAAGATGCGTGGGTTCGATTCCCACCTAGGGCAAATATTTATGTGATGAACATAGGTGTTTGCTCTGTGTCTGGGTGTTATTTAGGTATTATCTAATGAGTATGTATTTAAAAATATGTATAAGTACCTATGTAGTATATCAGTCTCTGGCAGCCATATTTTATTTTATTAATAAACCTCACCAACACTGTGCACACCAACACAACACACGAAAGACAAGAACAAACAACTGCCAAGTGGCACAGCAACTACAGGTGAAGACAGCTTGCCTTGAGTATATACATCAATACAATATAATAATACAATAGAATACATATCACCAGCCTTGCTTAGTTTGGGGTCAGAGACAGTGTGTAAGATCTCCCGTAATATTTATTATTTATTTATTATTTGCAAGCAGCCAGCGCAGAACGTAAATAATGTAAATATCCGAGCAGATGTTCGACCCCGCAGCTTGCACCACTCCTATGTTATTATCTCCAGGACCCGCCCCCCGCCGCCGGCAGCTAGTGCTTACTCAGAACAAACTGGTAAAGGAGATAATGCAAAAACATATAGAGCTTGGGCCATCACCTTGTACAGTATTTAATTATTTGCTTTGTTTGTTTTAGAAAATGATTTTCCTATTATTTTCTTTAATAGCAATCTCCATTTAAAGTAATTTCATGTTTTCGTGATATTTTTATTATGTAATAGCTTGTTAAATATTATGCTCACAACGTAGACTAGGTAGCGATAACATTTGATTTAAGTATAGAATTTTTCGTTTCAGTTTCACTTCAAAAGGTTTAGACATGGAATCTTTTATCAAACCCCTATAACTACTACTCGTTTAATATGATTACCCGCATGATAAGAAAGCCTCAGTTTCACTTCTGACTATTTAATGAATTACGCTTTTATGTAGAACCTTATCCTACTAATATTATAAACGTGAAAGTTTGTAAGGATGGATGGATGGATGTTTGTTACTCTTTCACGCAAAAACTACTAAACGGATTGAGATGAAACTTTGCAATAATATAGCTTACATATAAATAAAAGAAACAGGCTATAAATTATAATGATATTGCGTAAATTTTGCATATTATAACAATAAGTGTTAAGCAAGTAGGAAAAGTTCTGCCATCTGCAAGATATTATAGCGTGCGCTCCAAGAAATGTCAAAAAAGAACTGTCGAATCGAACAAATATCAAATCGAACTTTTTTGATTTTTTATATTCCACCTCCTTTATTAAGGGTGGTTAGGTATGGCCTCGAAATATCATGTGGGCGAAGCAGCGGGCAAAATCTAGTCATATATAAACCGAAAACGTAGTTTGTAAAAGCTAAGTACATTTAAACCCATATCAAATTCTGGTAGTATTACGGGCTGAATTCACAAAGGGGTTTAATTTAGCTGTCAGCTGCAACATTGGCGCCCAACGTGGTACTTATTGCGGCATAAATTTGTTAATGACGTCGTCAAGTGAATATTACGTTTATTTGAGAACGGGATTTAAATTAATGAGAACAATTTTATCGACTGAACGTCAAAACTGCTCAGACCAAATAAAAAATAAAGACTGAATGTTGTGAACAAACAAGTGAAGCCGCCAAAACTACGCCTCGCCGTGTACAGACAACAAATGAAATGAAAATGTTTATTGTCCAGACTTACGTCCATGAAAAAGAAATTACAACATATAATAATTGAAAATAAAAAATAATAATTGAAAATCAAAAAAATAATAATTGAAAATAAAATTAAACAAAGCTACGCCTTGGTTTGTCAGTCGAACTATGGCGGCACAACACACATGTATAAAAAACCGGCCTCACTTGTCTGTTCACGACGTTCTGTCTTGATTTTTTTTATTTGGTCTGAGCAAAACTGAAATAATGAAGAAACGTTGCCTCTTTTTGCGTTCAAAGAGCCTTAACTAGTAAGATACGCATAATCTCTTAAGAGTGACTTTAGTTTATAAAGATGAGAATCTTTTACTATTGGACCAATCTAGAAATCGCGAAGAAATTAGATGATTCTTATTTTTCCACGTTTAAAACTGCCTTTTAAATGTTTCTACGAAATATTTGGTAGAAGACAAAAAGTTTCACCTCGTTTTCATAAAATACGTCTATTTTTGCGCTCAACGGGGGTTAAAGAAGACACAAATTAGAATTATTTTTCGCTTAAAATGGCATAAGCGACTTCCACTGTGTACAAAATTCGAATAGTTGAATAATTATTTTTCGCAATAAATGGCATAAGCGACTTCCACTGTGTACAAAATTCGAACATTCCGCTCGAATTGTTGACATTATTGTTGATTTTTCAAAACGGGCTCAGCCGATTTCTGTAAAATTTGAATAACGTCGGGAGAATACCCTTTCAAACTAAAAAATAATTTTTCGATTCGGTTCACAATTGGCGGAATTATCGATAAATATACACAAAAAAAAACATACAGTAGGTACCTCCTCCTTTTTGGAAGTCGATTAAAAACGACTCGGCCGATTTTGACAAAATTGAAATGTGACCCTCTGAAGCATAATATAACCAAATAATCGGCCAAGCTTCGAGAGACCCGCTTAAATATTTATTTTATTTTAATTTGATTATTTATTATTGAAGTAAATATAAAACTAAATATTTTGTGAAAATTTCAAGCATCTACCTGTTACCATTATTAATATAGAGCGAAAAACGTCTAAAAAATCAGGTTTGTTGTATGGGAGCCCCCCTTAAATATTTATTTTATTCTCTTTTTAGTATTTGTTGTTATAGCGGCAACAGAAATACATCATCTGTGAAAATTTCAGCTGCCTAGCTATCATGGTTCATGACAGACAGACAGACGGATAGACGGACATCGAAGTCTTAGTAATAGGGTCCCGTTTTTCCCTTTGGGTACGGAACCCTAAAAAAAAAACAACGGGTTGCACTCCGGGAGTGCCGGCAAAAGTGAAAACTTGCCTCCGTCTTACGCGAGTTTAACATTTTTTACCTATCCCAAAAAGTACACAACGCCGCTAAAAATTTTCACTTCAAAAACATTCGAATCGAACCTCGTTTTTTGATTCGGTTGAAAATGATTGGCAAAGCCTTTAGCAATATCGTGATGTCTCGCAATATATCGCGCTTGAACGCACTTCACGCGACCGTCGCGTGGCTCCCGTCTATAACTCGCGCTCGCACGTGGAACCATCGATTTCGGGACGCATTCACTGTCTTCATAACTTCGTATTAACCAAGTGCGCAAAGAGGGGAGTGTTGTTCTGCGGGGCTTATGTATGTCTCTAATCAGGAATGGCGGGAACCGCAGACGAACTAAAGTAACCGACATAGCCGAGCGGATTACCAAGGGCATACTTAAATAGTTATTATTCCTTGAGCAAGGGTCGTTTACATTTTATCCTTATACTCATACTCATTCTTGAGGTCGTGGGTTCAATCCCGATCCCGTACCAATGAGTTTCTTTAGAACTTATGTACGGAATTTCATACCACTGGCTTTTCGGTGAAGGAAAACATCGTGAGGCAACCTGCATACGTCCGGAGAAGAAATTCGATGGCGTATGTGAATCTACCAACCCGCACTGGGCCAGCGTGGTGGTTATGGCCCAATCACCCTTCGTGGGTAGGCCTTCGTCCTGCAGTGGACTATTAAAAAGGCTGGTACAGTACAGTACTCATACTCATTTATTGGTAAATTACAATTTAGGTACACGTCATTTTACAAGAAAGTTCTTTTATGCAAGCATAAATGCTATAAATTACAATACATCCTCTTGCAGCAGGTTTCCTTTAGCCACTTGGCTCTGTCATACGTCATCTCATCATCAACTCCTTTCTCTCGCATATTACGCTTTCACACAATTCATAATACTTTTTAGGTCTTCCCTTCCCACTTCACTTCAGACATATTCTATGATGTCATTGTACTCTTCAAATTGTAGGTCCCGGTTGTTTTAACCGTTTAGGCAAGTCAGAGGCCTTCAGGCGGTCTAAAAACTCTGACACCAGTGTTAGCCACCCGGCCTATACGAACTTACTTGCTTACTTTTTATTGTACTCTTCATTAGGACTATTTTTACTCCAAGACAAAACCTGAAATTGCGAAAAATCATCTTTTTCGTACAACGTGTTCAATTATTATCAGAATCAATATCAGTTGTAGTACTTGTAGGATGTCTACCATACCAGGACATAGGTAATTAGGTATGCCTCTCCTCATCATCATCATTTTTAGGGTTCCGTACTCAAAGGGTAAAAACTGGACCCTATTACTAAGACTCCGCTCTCCGTCCGTCTGTCTGTCTGTCTGTCACCAGGCTGTATTGATGATGATGCCTCTCTAATAGTTTGATAATAAATCCGACAGGCGATCCTAGACGAAGACCATCTGCTACCATTGAAACGCATTTATCCGTAGTTTTATTCCAGTAAAGCCATCAAATATAAATATTGGGGAAAAAGTTAACTACAAACTAAAATTACTGCAATACGTTCTACCCGCGGCCACAAAACAAAAAAATATACCAACAAAAACAGCCAAGTGCGAGTTGGACCAACGTCAAAGGTTCTGTATGTGGACAGTGTCCGCCGCGTTGTTTTGCAAAGCTGCACAAAGTGACTAGGGTAGTAGAGTACTGAAGACTTTCTCAGATCTGTTAATATAGAGTCCTAATTTTTGAGCTATCCCATGGGAACATTTTATTATTTAGGGATAATAGGTAGCCTATGTAACTTATCGTCTTTCAAACTATGCCAATGCCAAAAAACAAGTTAATCTACTTCGTTGCTGCGTGAAAGAGGAACAAACCATTAAACCAACAAAACACACTTTTGGATTTGTAATATTAGTAAGGTATAAGGATAACAAACACATTTATACATGTAGTCTCATGTAGATTTTTTTCACGTTATTTAACTAGCTTTACGCGGAATTTCCCACAGGATCCTTTATTTTTTCCGGGATAAAAGTATCTTAAAACATTGTGTGACCACAAAACTATGTTCGTGTAAAAAAACAAGTCGAACCGTCTCTCCGTTGCTGTGGGAAAAACTAACAAACTGACCAACAAATACACTTTTGGATTTATAATTTCAGCAAAGATAAAATATTAAATCATTACATTTAAACACAAGTTACTAACTTCGCAGGCTTATCAATAGCGTTCCATTTTTGCGGAACCACGGAACCGTAAATAAAGAAGCTGTCACAAAATGGAATACAGTTTTGCGAATCAAACGTGGTTTTGATAGTTATTGTTTTGTTATTTGATTGTTTTTCCATTTGGATTGGATTGTATTGTTTGCAGAAATATCATAACTGTAGCTTTGAAAATTGGACGATGTTTTTTTAACGCGAATAATTCCGCGCTTGACCACCAACTCGCCTGATGGTGAGCGACGTTGTAGTCGAAGATAAAGAACGCAGACCTAGAAGATACCTATTCACTCTGATCTTGAAAAGCTTTAGATTATATGTATCTCTTAGGAAATAGGAAAGCAGGAAGACTGTTCCATTCCCTGGCGGTACGAATCACAAATGTTGAGTAAAACCGCTTCGTACGTATCGAAGGAAAATCGGTAAAAAAAAAGTGTAGGGGTGGTAGTGAGGCGTCTTTCTACTTTTCCTGTAGTAAAAAGGGGATGGTTGGATAAGGACGTGATTTTATTGTTTTCAATATGTTTAAAATTTGTTATATTTTGTTTTGTTTTAGTTATTTTAGTTTTACGCTAGTAATACAGGCATTTTTATTGCGTTCTAGATAACAACTTTCAACTGTAGTACTTAGTAAAACGGGTAATTATTTTAAATTACTGGTGATACCGGTATAGACCGGTGCAAGAGCGAGTAAGAGAAGGAGCGAGCATTCAAAATCTATGCTTGTGCGAAAGGGAGAGCATAGCTTGCGATCGTCTGGGAACAGTAGGAATGATGCTTGTCTTTTAATAGACCACTGCTGAACTTAGGCCTCCTAATTAAAGGCATATTGAGATAAACACACTAGATATTATAACGTACCGGCAAGCGCAGCGTAGGACGTCCACCCACAAGGTGGACGAATGACCTCATTAAGATCGCGCTGGATGTAAGCCGCTACCAACCAGTCTTATTGGAGATCCATAGGGGAGGTCTATGTCCAGCAGTGGACTTCTTATAGCTGATGGATGGATGGATGACACTAGATATTAAATTTGTTTCCAATTACAGATTTCAGGAAATAGTTTTTTTTTGACTCTACCCGTGACCACTATCGATGCAACTCGGTCGAAACGTCGGGATGATGAGGTATTTATTTATCTCGTAATTTTAGTGCGCGATTAGTCCCGTAGTATCACTATCACTACATAGTATAAAACAAAGTCGCTTCCCGCTGTCTGTCCCCATGTATGTACATATAATTAAAACTATGCAACGGATTTTGATGTGGTATTTTTTAATTGATAGAACGATTCAAGAGGAAGGTTTATATGTACAATACACCTGTGCGAAGCCGGGGCGGTTTGCTAGTGTAATAATAAGGTTTCATTTTGTTTTCATCCAAAGGGCTAAATTAAGCCCTTTCAGGATGAAAACAAAATGAAGCCTATAATGTCGTCGGTCTTTTTCTTCAAATAAAAATACTCTTTATAAATCGTTTCTGACAATCCCGGCACAAAGTCAAAGGTCATCGTACGCCGCCCTGCGCGATTTGATGGGCGGGCGGCGGGCGGGAACTGTACACAGAACATTGTAGCATGGACATGTTGTTCATTTTAGAAAGACCGGGCTGAAATACAGATGGTGTACTAGAAGAATGAGATGGGTCGGCGACATTAAGCTATTAGTGGGCATCTGTTTAAGTAAATAGTTCGGGTTCCAAAATGTAGATGGCGCTGTGCGTTCTTAAAACGCGCAAGCGATTTTCTCCTAACATAATCGAAATAATGTGTAATGTTTCGGTACTAAAATTGTAGATGGCGTTGTACATGCTTAAAACGCGCAAACGTTTTTCGCCTAGCATCTAAGTATCGGTAATGAATGGAATTGGTAAGGGACAGAGGAGAATGGCATAAACAAAGGGAGGCCTTTGCCCAGCAGTGGGTTATTAAAGGTTGATGATGATGATGGTGTACTAAGCCGAAAGTAGGTAATTCAGACCATCATTATGATCAATTTTTTTGCATGGTGCCAACCTGAAATTGTAGAAAAAAATTAGCTGTTTCATACATTTTATTGATTTCGAGTTGCAATTTTGTGTGGAACAGCTGATTTTTTTTCTCGAATTTTGAGTTGGGCCCGTAGAAAATAACCGCCTTACCTTAAAAGATTTAGACACGCTTTAAACACTGTTTAACCGTGCTCTTTATACTGCTAAACATTGTCTAAAGTATGCGTAAAAATTTTGTGGTAAGACGGTAAATGTTTGAAAATTTACGTATGTTACGCGAATACTCCGCCAATTATGAACCGATTTTGATGATTCTTTATTTTGTTTGGTAGATCATACTTCAGAGGTGATCCCATTTGAATTTTGTCGAATTTTAAAAAAACAACAATAATGTGAAAATCACGGTAAGTACATCGATCCGTGCGAACTAACTCTCCGAATTCTGTACTCGGTTGAAGTCGGTTTTGCCACAATTATGCCATTTAGCGAAAAACATTTTTATTCGGGCAAAACTGCCTTTATTAACTGCAATAAAATACAATTACTGCTACTTTATATACTAAAACTACTTACAGTACTACTACATAAAAAGCAATTGATCCATCTACAGACCCTTGAAGATAATCCAAAAGCCCACAGTCAGTTGGCAGCGTGCTCAGCATGCTGACTGCATTGCAATCACAATGCTTATGCGTTGAGCCAATTAAACACCAGCATTTAGGTCACGCGTCGCGTCCACCAGACGCTCAGAAAGACGTTTGAAAACAAGACGATCTCCCGGCTCCCACGGACCCAATGTCTCTACTCCAAATGGCTCAAGTATGTAACCACTACCGAGGTTAATAAAAATAATTACCTATTTGATTCGATGTCGCGAAGAGTCCCTGACCATAACCCTCTCCATAGCTCGTTGGACGGAGAGAGTTCGTTTTATTTGCTCGGTGTCCGCGACGTGTTATAAGTCAATGACTACGTCGGAAGTTGTGAATCCGAGCTTGACTTTTGGGGATGGAAGCCACAGACATGTCGTAATAATGTGGCGATGAAAAATAACTTCGACGTTACAAGACTTTGGCCGCCGAAACGAAACTTGTACATAGCCCAGTTACATAAGGGTTTTACTTAAATTACATCTAAGTATCGAGAAAAGTTATACACCATTAGTATTATGAAATATTACGTGACGCTCTTATAATAGAGCATGAGCCCGTGAACCACAGACCTTCGTTATTTTATAAAAGCTGAAAGTTTGTCAGCACATGCTCCCATTACCCAAGTATTATATATAAAAATCAGCTTTTTTACTTTCAATCAAAAGGAATTATAATTTCATGAACATTAAGGGTGTCTGGTAAGGGGTTGCCACGATGTTAAGTGTCGGGTAATGAATAACGTGATTTTTAATTAAAAAAAATTAACTGGTGAATTTAGATCGGTATTTTACACACCTTTAGAACCGTTTACCTGCCAAAGCCACGATAACCCAAACTTCATAATGGTCCATCGTTCTTACCTGTGTTGTGAGCATGCGCTGACAAACTACTTATCAGCTTTTATAAAATAACGATGGTCTGGGGTTCACAGGCACTTAGTCCATCATATTGCTACATGCGATTGTTTAAATTGCCACCCGTAGTGGGATTTGCTTCAAGAGTACCTTTTACTTAGTTTTGACTCACTGAGACCTTTTTTACTAGTTTAATATTTAATTCAAAGGCTCTTAAAAAATTCATCGAAAAACTCTTTAAATTTTCCCAAAGTAACTAAAAGTGCTTTTTTTTTTTTTTTTTTTTTTTATTCAATATAGGTTTGCGTTTGACTACATACTGCCTGATGTTGAGCAGATATGCGGTCTAGGATGTAGCACGCTTACCTAGAAGATACCTATTTACTCGGGATTTGAAGACACCCACGTCGTACTTTAGCGGGAAGACAGACCCAGGCAAAGCGTTCCACATTCTGGCTGTTCGTATGAGGAATGAGGACTCGAAACGCTTGGTTCTAACGCGCGGAATGTCCACCATAAAAGGGTGGCGCTTTGGTCGCGTCTGTCTAGCCGTACGATAGAAGAAAGGGGCAGGTGGGACCAGATTGTGCAACTCCTGAGCGCACTCTCCGAAGTGTATCCGATAAAAGGCCGACAAACACGCCACCTTACGTCGATGCTCAAGACTTTGCAGCTGCGACTTAGTCAAGGTGTCGTTGTCAATCAGCCTCCTGGCTCGCCTCTCAATCGACTCCAGAGCCTCCAGTTGATATTTGGCAGAGCCATCCCAAAGGTGAGAGCAGTATTCCATACAAGACCTGACTTGTGCTTTATAAAGACTAAGCAGTTGCTCAGGTGTGAAATACCGTCTCACCTTAGCGAGAACACCAAGTTTTTTGGAGGCTAATTGAGCTTTTGACTCTATATAAGAGCCAAAGTTAAGAGTCGATGAGAGTGAAACGCCCAGTAGTTCCAAGCTGTCAGTTACCGGAACGGAGACACCGCGGAAAGCGGGAGACAATTGAAAGGGTCTCTTTTTGGCCGAGAACAAACAGCCTTGAGTCTTCGTGGCATTAAACTTGACCAGGTTAGCATCGCCCCAGTCAGATACCGCCTCCAGACTCAAGTTGAGCCGTTCAACCATAGCCTCTCTGTGTGACTCGATCTGTGGCCCGCTGGTTCTTGCATCGGATGTGTAGCTCTCCACGACTGTACTGTCGTCTGCGTACCCAAAGATCCCGGGCTTTAGCAGATCGTTGATATGCAGTAGGAAGAGGGTCGCAGAGAGTACTGATCCCTGAGGAACACCGGCATTGATAGCCATTTGGTCTGATGAGCAGCCATCTACAACCACTCGTATCGACCGATTCCTCAAGAAATCAGATATCCATGCGCAGAAATCAGCAGGCAGGCCGTAAGATGGGAGCTTGCCAATAAGGCTCTCGTGCCAGACCCTGTCAAAAGCTTTTGAGATGTCCAAGGAGACAGCCAGCGCCTCCCCGTGCTTTTCGATGACCTCACTCCAGATGTGTGTGGCGTACGCCAGAAGGTCCCCAGTAGACCGGTTTCGGCGAAAGCCGTACTGGCGGTCACTGAGTAGGTCATTCGCTTCTAGGTACGCCAGGAGCCTGTTGTTAAGAACACGTTCCATACTCTTACAGAGTATAGACGTGATCGAAATCGGTCTGTAGTTAGCAGGGTCGGCACGGCTGCCTTTCTTGGGAACAGGCTGCACGTTAGCAAGCTTCCAAGATTTGGGCACTTGACCTGTCTTTAGAGATAGGCGGAAGAGGCGAGTCAGCACAGGTGACAGCTCAGGCGCACAAGTCCTCAGTACAATGGCCGGAATACCATCAGGGCCACTGGCCTTGTTCACATCTAGACTGCGGAGAACTTTGAGAACCTCCTTTTGCCGGATATGTATTTCACTCATTACAGTGCCACAGTTTGGCAAAGTTGGAGGTCTCGCACTACCAGGGTCCAGACGCGAAGACTCAGCAAATTGAGATGCAAATAAATTTGCTTTCTCCACCGCTGTATGGGCCAGCGAACCATTGGGTTTCAGCAACGGAGGCAGAGAGGGGCGGCAGAAGTTCGCTTCAACCGATTTAGCTAGGGACCAGAATGCCTTACTACCCGCAGGGTAAGAAGCAAGCTTGTTCCCTATTCGACTAATGTGATCAAAGCGAGCCCTCCGCATAACCCTTTTGCAGGACTTAGCAGCCCTATTGTATGCCTTCTTCCTTAGACGAACGTCCCTCGACTTACGGTTTCGAGCATCGACCCAAGCCAGGTATGCTTGATGCTTTTGCGCTTCAGCGCGTCCACATTCAGGCCCAAACCAGGGCCTAGCTTTGCTAGACAGGGGCACGTCCGAAAATGGGATGAAGTATTCCATGGCGGTACGAAGCACATCTGTCACGGCATCCGCGCACGTAGAAGGATCATCGGAAGAGAAGCACACAGGCTGCCAAGGATAAGATGCAAAGAAACACCGCATCTCGTCCCAATCCGCTAACTTGTACCGCCACACCCGCCTTGACCCTTTGGGGCTGGGGTCTGATGGGGAGTAGACGGATACAGATTTCACCAGACAGTGATCAGATGTACCTAACGGTGAGGAAATCGACACTGAATAACGGTCTGGATCGGTAGTCAGTAGAAGGTCCAAGCAGTAGGCCGTGTGCGAGTCAACGTCAGGTACCCGTGTGGCGCCTTGAACCAGCTGGGTGAGATCAAATGTCAAGGCAAGCTTGCGCGTCTCAAGCCCAGCATGGTTTGTGTCCAGGTATGGGTGAAGCCACTCCTTGTGGTGGCCATTAAAGTCCCCCAGGATCACTAATTGGGCCGAAGGGTATCTGAGCTGAGCAGCATCCGCCGCCTCACTGAGGTATTCGGTGAGTCTGGTCGTCTCCTGGTCCCCACTATGTGATCGGTATACACAAGCGTAGATTATTTTCTCTAAGCCAGTATCCGCCAGAGCCCAAAGCACTGAAAAAGAGGAGTCTTCAAACCTACGAAGGCGCAGAAAGCAAATGTCATCCCGGGCGTACACGCATACACCCGCACGTGGTTTGAAACAGTGCTCCAGGGAGTACCCTGGGTAGGAGAGATACGACACGTCGGATGGACCAGCAATCTGCGTCTCCGTGAGAAACAATAGGTGGGGACGATCTGTCTCAAGATGATGATGGACAGGCGTGAGATTTGAGTGCAGGCCCCGAATATTGCACAGGTGCACTTTAAGTGAGAGGGAGTGCTGCCGCTGTGTATACGTTTTTTTTCTACTACTGTTTCTCATGTTTAATTTTTTGGAGTGAAGTAGGTAGAAAGTCGGTAGTGGAACGAGACGTCACTCTGCAGATTCAGTGGCACAACACACAAACCACACACATCCACGGTAGACTAGCCTGGAGACCGCGGGGACGCCCGAGCCCCCCCAAGGATGTCCATCGGGCCCTCTCGTCCGGTCGCCAACCGGCACGATGGCGCATCCCTGGGATTTTTCGACAGATGGCGGGGCAGCCTTTCATGAGTGGCTAGCTCACTACTTGGGCCCCCAACTATCTGCGGTCGGCCAGCGACAAACCGTGCCTCGGATCCCGCTGCTCTCCACGACTAGTCGGCCGATGCGGTAGTCGATGCGTGCACCGTTTTCGATTCTCCAGAGGACGCTACTGTTCCGACCCGACTTCCAGATTGGCGTCACTAGACTTCGCGCCGGAACACGAGCTCAAAAGAGTCGCTTGGCGGCGCGGCTTAGTCTGGTGGGTGGTCTCTCGCCGCGGCTATAGCCTACCACCAGTATGGTTGTTGCCTGGTTAGCACCACCCAGGACCACGTGTGGGGAACAAAAAATAATAGGGTTCCTACCCACGGACGAAGGCAACTCGGTCCCAAGACTCGCTTCCAAAGAATCTGTGTCAAACTCTTAATGAATGACACAGGGTCGGATCTAGGACTTTTTGCAAACAGGGGCTTAATTTGAACTTGATTGCGCTCACTTTGCTGCGTGTGTGATCCCAGCCAAAACATAAAAAAAAATCTATAGGATATTTCTATTGAACCTGGCTTCTCCAAAAGTATCTCACTGAATCGTTAATCCTATTGGGCGGAGCGGACCTTTCAGAATTCTCCACACAAATCTTTGCCCGATCGCGCTCTCCCGAATTTACCGATGCCCCCTGCTCCCGCCCTACATCCAGCCCTGGATCCAACCTCCATAATATGCAGTTAATCTCCAGGATTGTTCAGTAATGAGTTCGAGAGTTTCCTACAACTATGGCGCCAACAATCACTCGCCGATTTCAACTATTCGGGACTTTTTAACACTTTGGGACGTTTCAACACTTGGCACTTTCATTGCTTTGAACTTGTTCGTGTTCTATTATCATCATAATATGACAATAAGGTAAAAGTTCGTAAAGGCCGGGCGGCTAGCCCTGGTGTCAGAGTTTTAAGGCCGCCTGAAAGCCTCTGACTTTGGTAAAACGGTTAAAACAACCGTGACCTACAATTTAACGTGTCATCCGAGCCACTTTAGCACTCAGTTGGAAAATGCCACCCGCGGTCACCCATCCAAATACTGACCGTGCGGAACGTTGCTTAATTTCGGTGATCGCTGACAAACACCTAGTCAAACTACGCTACTTCATAATATTATAGATATTACGGATAACCCAATCCACGCGCATCTGTTATGTGAGCTTCGTGTATCCTTACTGGATCGCATGGGCTATCCGCAGCTGGTAGAATATCAGAGCCGCCAACTTATTTGATTCGACCTATAGCTTTAAGACGGCCATTGTAAGACAAAAGGCCCAATAATGAAGGCGCCATCGTAAATTTAATAGCAACGTAAAAACTGTTCTCTCTATTTTATTTTATTTATTAAAGATACGCCAACAGTGAACATATTAAACACACTTATATAAATTTAAAATACAGTAATACACAGGACTGATATGATCACCAATTATAGGCGTATACAACATTCGCCATTAGTGGTTAGACTATAATAATTATAAAATATTAACTAAAATAACTAAAAGTTACAAAATATGAACTTTAAGCATCATTAGAGAGAGAATTAAATAGTTTGTTTTTGAAAATAGTTAAAGAATCGTAGAAGACATCGAGATCATCCAATGAGACATTAAATTCGTTATAATAATTCGTAATAATTCTCTCTATCGAATGTTTCTGTTTCTTTTTCACTTTATGGTGCATCCACACTCTCCACGAGGCGACACGAGCACCGCAGCTGTAGCTAAGTTCACATCCTTAACTTGTATACAAGTCGGCGGATGTCAAATACATATATGGTACGTACATATATGGTATGTACATATATGGTCATTTTAAACTGTAGGTAGGTACTACTCATCTTAAATTTACGAAAACTATTTTTGCAATTTGCAATTAATAGCTTCCATTTAATTATTACGGCCACAATTATCGCTTAAATTGGTTTACTTTAGCGAAAACTGTCAATTAGTTGAATTTCATCATTATTTTGGGTAAACCAACTTTTTACATAGATTGATAATTGTTAACACTTATTTATAGCAGCTAAACCAGTTTTTGTAAATCCAACATGAGTAGTTTAGTAACAAATTACAAAAATATACTGATAAAATTTAAATTACCTAAAAATATTAAAATTATAAAAGCCCTAATACAAAGTTTAGTATGGACGCTGTCGGACACCGCTTAATCGGAAGAGAGAGAGAGAGTGTTGCTCGCTGTAAATTTGACGTACCAACATACGAAGTTATAAGGTCAATAGACGTTGTAATTCACTTATATCAATACTAGTTTACCCGCAGCTTTGTCTTCGATAAATAGTAGCCTGTGACGCTGTCTTACCTATAACATCTGTAATAAAAACTCCATCCTTGAAATCATTGGTTTATTGTTTCACTTCGTACAATATTAATACTTCTTTTCAACGTTACTTCTAATAAATATATAATTTATTATCAAAACAAATAATCGATTAATACCCGAGTCAAATTAAATACTCATTTTTAGGGTTCCGTACCCAAAGGGAAAAACGGGACCCTATTACTAAGACTTCGATGTCCGTCTGTCTGTATGTCCGTCTGTCCGTCTATCACCGGGCTGTATCTCATAAACCATGATAGCTAGGCAGTTGAAACTTTCACAGCTGATGTATTTCGGTTGCCGCGATAACAACAAATACTAAAAACAAAATAAAATAAATATTTAAGGGGGGCTCCCATACAACAAACCTGAATTTTTAGACGTTTTTCGCTCTATATTAATAATGGTACCTGGTAGATGCTTGAAATTTTCACAGAATATTTAGTTTTATATTCCCTTCAATAATAAATAATAAAATTAAATAAATATTTAAGGGGGGCTCCCATACAGTACGGAACCCTCCGTGCCGATTATTAAAAACAAATACCGTTAAAATACTTAAAACCTAACACATGTGAAGACTCTATTTACGTAGTTGTATGAAGGAAGGCGGTATATTTTGTAAACCGTAGAAGTGTAGATGATAATTTACTGTACGATAGTGGCAACCCTAAGTATCTGACGGCGTTGCCATAGCAACCCGTTATCGAATCTCTCGATGCATATGCAAGCCCCTTAATGACGGAGTGTGAACGCGCTTAATGATGCGTAGAGCTGCCTTAACTATCCTTTGTGTGAAACTAGGATTAAAACTCGTGTTACATTTACTTCTTTTTCTTCTTATTCGTTCTCTTCATTACTGAAGGTCGTACCCGTATTGAAATGCTTTGACGGAATAAGTAACGAGCTGCCTTCACGCCGCCCTATCTTCAGCTTTCTTCAGAGCAGTGGAAACTGGAAGCTCGATTAACAACTTAATCTGTTCAAAGAGTTACTTTTTATGATAAACATTTCAAAAATTCGTCGCGGATGCAGGATTCGAACCTTTCGTCTTCGGATCACTAGCGTCGGACTCTTTGAGATAAACCTAGTGTGGGATGCACTATAAAATTAAAATCATTTCATTAATCTGTTCAGACCAACGGGTAGGTGAGCGTCCACGTGGTCTTTTGCCATCTTCTTTCCCAACTACAACCAGTTTCCCAAAATTATCTGGCAGCTTACGGGCGATGTGACCAAAGTGAGTTAAGACTGGTTGATAACAAATTGTGGAAAGCAAACCATTTTGTATTGTAGTCATGTAGAACCACTGACTTGAGCCGTGGTGGTCTAGTGGTAATGACACTCGCCTTACAATCGTGAGGTCGTGGGTTCAAATCCCGGTCCCGTACCAATGAATTCCTTGGAATTTATGTACGGAATTTCACACCACTGGCTTTTCGGTGAAGGAAAACATCGTGAGGCAACCTGCATACGTCCGTAGATGAAATTCGATGGCATATGTGCATCCACCAACCCGCACTGGGCTAGCTTGGTGGATAATAGCCCAATCACCCTTCGTGGGTAGGCCTACGTCCTGCAGTGGACTATCAAAAAGGCTAGTACAGTACAGAACCACTTACATTTACTAAGTAAGTTTGTATAGTCCGGGTGGCTAGCCCTGGTGTCAGAGTTTTGAAGCCGCCTGAAGGCCTCTGACTTGGCAAAACGCCTAGTGGTTAAATAACCCAGAAATTACATTTGGGCACAATATTTTGAATAGACCGTACATTTCTTCCGATGCAGGAGGTCTTAAATGTCCCTTATAATGCAATACACATTTATTACACACGTGACTTATAGGGATGTGACGTTTGCTCTCTCTCTATTGAGACTCAGTAGAATGCGATTTCATGAATTTGTTTACTTAAATAAGGAAAGGTATATGTACTTATTTTTAACCGACTTCCAAAAAAGAGGAGGTTCTACGAGTATGTTAGTATTTTTTTTTGTATATGTTCATCGATATTTTTGCCAATTGTGAACCGAATCATATTTTTTTTTTAAAGTTATCCCTAGATTCTCTCTAGCCTCCTTTAAATTTTTTCGAAATCGTCTGAGCCGTTTTTGAAAAATCAAAATTCGTTTTGTGAAAATTGTAAACATCAATTTGAGCGAACTATTCGAATTTTGTACACGATGGAAGTTTTGCCATTTTTTGAGGAAAAGTATTATTTTCTAGCTATTCTAAAAATCAGTAGGAAAATTAACCACTGTCTGTAGAATAATGTCAATGCTTCTTTATGGATTAAGTTTGCGTTTGATTAATTATGTAAATGGGTAAAAACTGAAACCTATATAGCTTGGCAAAAATAGTAGAAAGTGGAGCGCTACTAGCTATAGCAAGTAGTTCTAATTACTACCAATCCCGTGATATTTTTATATGGATCTTGTCATGTAAGAATTGCCGTCAGAAATATTAAAAAAAAATATTAGTTCCGTTTCTAGACTTGTTTGCCAAGCTGTAATCGAATGAATTCAATTGATCATATAATCGATTCATCTACTAAAATGAAGCTGTAATCGAATGAATTCAATTGATCATATAATCTATTCATTTACTAAAATGAAGCTGTAATCGGATGAATTCGAATGATCACGTAATCAATAAACAGATAAACATTTTATTAATAATGTTGGTTTAACAATTATACGTCAGTTTACATACTTAGATGGTAACAACCAATTCACGAATACATTCCAATTCACGAATACATTGTATTAGGTACAATAAGTACTAATTATTTATCAATATAATAAACAAACATCGCTCAATTAAATTAAATTACATTCAAATTCAATTAATCACATTAACTTCCGTCCATAATTATATATTATGTTACATTTTCGTTCATTCTTAAAGAATTCGTCAATTGAGTAAAATGTTCTTGATACAAGCCAGTTTATAAGTTTGTTTTTGAAAATGTTATATCTGAGGGGTCAGTGACGTCTGCCGGCAAGCAGTTATACACTGCTGGTCCCAACGATTCATGTACTATAATCGAATCGATTATGTAATCATTCAAATTAATTCGATTATAGCTTGGCAAAAAGTCTAGAAACGAAATTAATGTTTTTATCTCGTGGCAGTTACTAAACTTACTGCTTTATCCTAGGCACATCACTAACTAAGGGTGCATAACAAGTGTGACAGTGTGTCAGTAGGGCGGAAAGTGCAATAACGTGCATTTGTAGGGGGTTGTAATGGAAAAACACCCCTATGCTATAACTGCATGCACTTGCCCGCTATTCCGTGGGGTAGGGCGTAATTTGATTATTGGAGTCAAGGGTAACGAGATGAATTGCTATGGTCAGGACTGGAGACCACAGAGCAAATATAAATAAATAAAATAAATAAATATTTGGGACATCTTACACACGGCCTCTGACCCCAAACTAAGCAAAGCTTGTGATATGGCTGTCAGAGACTGATATACTACTTATATATTTTTAAATACATACTTATATTGATAGTAACTAAACTACACCCAGACACAGAGCAAACACCCATGTTCATCACATAAATATTTGCCCTGGGTGGGGTTCGAACCCACGCCTCTTTGACCCAGTAGCTAGGGTCACTAACCACTGAGCCACCGAGGTAGTCAATATAAAGTCAAAGTTAATTTATTGGTAAACTACGTTTGTCGACAACAATATCCTATTAAAAATATTATCATGTAAAATGTTGCCAAGACAATAAGAGCGCTTGTTCACGGCCGTTTTTTTTTTCACCGGACTACGAACCGTTAATAAAATAATTATAATTTGCAAAAAATAGCATGACCGTCTTCACCCGTGTACAGAATTCGCGAATATTTCGCACGGATCGATGTAGCATTTTTCACAATATTGTTGATTTATCAAAAATGGCTCTGCCGATTTCGATAAAATTGAAATGGGACCAATTTCGAAGTATACTCTTTCCAATAAAAAAATTGAGCCAAGCTTCTAAGTCTACAAGTTCTTTCTTACGTCATAAACTGTACACCGTAGTCACTAAAAGTGGCTTGGCTTTTTCGATAATATATCCTACTAAACCTACTAATATTATAAACGCGAAAGTTTGTAAAGTCCCCGTCACGAGAAGCTATAAATTATGTAAACAAACATCTTTTACTAAGTAAACATTTTATACTGCGAGATAATAATAAATTGACCATATTCAATCGACACGAAATATAGACGGGTTATATGAAAGTAACAACCTATTTAATTTAGTCGGATCATATTTTAACGACGCAAAACGCTATCGTTTGTATTTCTTGGTACCGGAACGCGTCCGTCGCAGGGATTGTAAACTTTCGGGACGCTATTTTGAAATAAACGCGTCATTCGAGTTTTGAATGCGTACGAGTTTGTTTCATTGTGTAACAAACCTCAGATGGTTTGATCGTCCACATCTGAGTAACTAGACATAGGTAGAAGGCATTCTTGTAGGTCAGGAGTCTCTCACGTTAGGATATAATTCTTTCAAATATTATCTAAAGAAACTTTCCATTCAAATGATTTACAAACAAGCAGGTAAATAAATACATTTTAAAAAAGCAACAGATCTTCAATCTAGGTATGTAAACTCTTTGCAAAACGCTTAGCATATGACTTCAGAATTTAAAATAAGAGAAAAAAAAAAGAACAGACAATTTGACGTGACTGACAGCAGGGACTTCACTTGAGAAAATTATAGAAAAATGTTGGAATATTTCATCTTTAATAGAGATATTTAGTTTTGTTCCGCAAGATTCAGAGAAAGGGAAAAGCAGAGGAAGAGCCTACTAACTAGGAGAATTTTGATCCTGGTCTAAAAAGTGAAAGTTTGAAGAAAGTTGTTTTCTATCGAAGGACGAAGATGTTCCTAGAGGATTTGGTTTCGTATAATCGTATCACTATTTAAATAGATAAGTGTCAATGTAGATATAGAATATGTTCTGCGGTTGATATTCGTCCTGATCAGCACTGCATTAGACTTCTGGATGATTTACTGTCGAATTAATGTACAATGGGACATCAGATGAAAAGAGGAGGTCTATCATGGGGTGATTGGCCTATATCCGCCTTACTGAAACGATGCGGTATGAAGGATTCTCACACGTATCTATTCTTTTATGAGTAAGAACGAGTTGCTTACGACGCTACGCTACACCACAGAAACAAGGCAATATTATCTACTCTGACCTGTTGCGGGTTGATAAATACTCATACATCTTCAGGTTCCTATGGCGGTCTTGCATAAGTTGACTTACGATGTTTCCTACTCTATAGAAGTACTCGTATGTTACTGACGAAACTATCCTTCATTGAGCATTTACTCACGAGTAGAAGATAGAAGCTTCTAACACTCGCCCTTTATGATTCTTTGTATGAATTACAAATGTTTTAATTATTTGTCTTTTTCAGCTTCGACTATTTGTGAACATAAAATCTTAAGATATTATATTCTATGCGGATTGAGAATCTCCAGAAATTGAGAAATTTCCAGACATGACGTGCTTTACCTACTCGTACAATTTGCGATGGACAGAGTGTTCATAGATAAAATGTCATTTATTTATATTATGGGGATTGAAGAGTCGACTATTGCTATATCTTATTATTGCTACATCTCATTATTTTAATACTAGCCGTAAGTGCTACTTGATCAATGCTGTATTTTCATTAGTGTGCAGAACTCTTGAAGCCAGATAGAGCTTGGGCCAGTGTTTCTCATTTCCGAAATGGAGGGATAACCCGTGTCCGTATAAGAGTGTAAATTCTGATCACTTTGAAATAAAGCTATTGATAGCTTATTGATTTGAATATTATTTTATAAGGCGAAGTCGATTCTCGAACCTTTATCTATAGTAATCTTGGAGCTTTTTTTGAGAACACTCTGGATTTCATGCAAGTTTTATGATTTTCCTGACTTTATGAAGTGATGTAGATAAGATGACTGACACACTCGCGACTCCTGGTTTTCTTTCCTGCTTTCTTTTTCCAGGATGGCGTTAGATTTACGAAAGCAGAGTAGAGTCATTTTCATGGGTTTCAGCTCTCTCGAGCGCCATGACTAAATAATCAGAGATAAACATAAAATAAAATAAATCTCTGATACCTAAATAAAATTGAATAAATTTAAAATATTAAAACTAACTAACTGTCAGAAATAAATTAATACTATTCTTTCTGGCATTCATATCTTTTATTATATTCGTAGTTTGATAATAATATTAGTTCAATAATAGAGTTTCTTTGTTCTAAAGTACTAATTTAATGGAATTTCCTTCTCACCTCATGTCTAATATTTTCTTAAGCAACTAAATTAATATTTTATACCTAGCTTTATTGAAGCTTGTTTACGTTATACACAAATATTCTAAATTAACACCATCTATAACAGAGAAGCTCTAGAATCACTATTTCTATATAGCTCTTGAGACATTAGTTGGGTACTGCATTTCACTCTGAGATTAGTAATATACTTTCAAGTTCAAAGATGTTCAAAATAGGTAAAACATAGGGTTTTGTTCTGAACTTAGGTCAATTATCAATAGGTAGTTATGTATTAATCAATCAGGTAGTTTTGTATTTCGAATCACCTTTACCTAGGGTTTATGCGGTCTATAACGCAGGATCCTCTACTAGACGTACACTGGCCAAACTAACGTATAAATAAGTAAATAAACTAGATGATTAAATTAGGAATCACACTGCTGATTTCTAGTATCAAAATATAGACTGTATTTTAACAAGTAAAACGGAAGCAGATGGCGCTAGGAGAAAGTATTAGAATTTGAACCTAAGAGGTTCACATTTAGAATTCACATTTCTTATTATTTATCAATACAATTAGTAAACTGTGATCTTATTTAATATCTGTATCGATATTTAATGCGTTCCTAATATTTTAGGGTATTTCTTCCAAGAGGTTCAATTTATAATTTCATCACAGACAGGTGGAACCAGGACGCATAGCTAGTATGTCATAAACCAAGGAATCATTGAAGCATATGAAGTTTCTATAATCATTTTCTCTGACATTTTAATTTAAACAGGTTTTTTAAAATAGGTTCTACACTTCTTAGGTTAATAAATGAGGTTAATTAGGCAGGTTAGGCTAGGGATTGTTACATTTCGGCGTCCGTGGTCAGGATAGGCTAGGTTTGTTACAATTTGGTGCCGTGACCAGGATCGTTACAATTTGGTCGGTGCTGCGACCAGGATTAGCAATAGAAACGATTCGTTTTATTATAAAAGTAGGTTTAAAATATTTTCGTGGTAATAGAATATAGTCGGAACTCATAAATACTAGATTTTTTAGTTTAACTTTGTTTAGGCAAGTCAATTCAGGTTTATTAAAGAACTGTGTTCAGTAGTCAGACTATCTGAACACAATTTGTTGCTGTGAAATGGAGACGATGGTGATTCGAAATTTGTAGGTTAGTGATAACTAGGTTTTCGGAATAATTTCAATAGAGAGTTCATTAGTCAAGGTAACGAATATCTCATTAATTTTCAGGTTAATCATTGTCTTAGGGTATTAATAGATTAAAACGTTGGGGGGTGATTTGTTTAAAAAACAGACTGAAAACAATAGCAAGCATTTTATATCATGGGTAATTATTTCGTTCAGGTTAAAAAATAAGGGGTCTAGCCAAGGATCATTCCTCACTCATGTAATGAGTTTGTAGTAAATATGGTATAGTAGTTTAGTGTTTATTTTATAATTTATTGCTTCATGTATAAGTATAGCTTGAATAATTGTAGATAGTAAATATTTTCAATTTATAATAAAAGATGTGATTACGAGTAGTAATTATGTTTCAAAGTATATTATTAATATTTTAAAATAGGAAACTCAGGGAGATGATTCGGTTAGATAATTTTATTACAGACTAGAAAACCGGGGGTAGAGTATACTTAACAATTCATCGACTTTGTAAATCAAAGGAATAAAATGTGTAATATTTTTCATTGATAAAGATTTGTTTTAGAACGTTACGGAATGACTTTGATTTTTAGGACGTGTATTTTACTACTTTTACCACAGTGAGTTAGCAAGTAGATCAATTTAATAAATATATAAATTGCATACAGGAAAATTAGAGATGGGAATATGTTATAAAATAAACATAGGGTTAATTTACATTGTGTACTTGTATTAATTGGGATTGTATAAATATTTAGAAGTCTATTTCTCTTGCATCAAAAATATTAGATCGAATAGTAGATAATAATAAGCATTCGGTTTGCATCAAAATTATATCGAAGTAGTTAAACAGTTAAAGATACGTTTAAAAATTATAATTTATTGAAATTCTATTAGTTCAAGGTTGAGGTTACGAATAGTTGAATTATTATTGCAAAATTATTCGGCTGCTAAATAATTTTATTTAAAATGAGAAGATTTAGAGAATGGATAATTTCTATCTAGTAGGCAATTTTAAGGGAAAGCGTAAAAAAGGATTATTTGATTTGGCAAGTAGAGTAAAATGAGATTTCTAAACGGGGTTGTATTATCAAATAATTAGTCGGTATTAAAGAGATAAAAGTTGGGTTTAGTAAATTAAATCAATCTAATAAACAAAAACCCAAGTAATACAACATCAATGCAAAAAAAAAAAATAGTAGTATTTAGTGTAAATAGGTATCTTCTAGCTCAATGTGCTTCATCTGCTTTCGCAAGGTTATTTACCAGGAGAGTTGGTGGTCAAACGCAGACTTTTCGCGATTCAAAAAAAAAAAAAAAGGAGACGAAAGAGTTGAGAAAATAAATGGTAGATTTATAAATTAAAGCAAGGAAATTCTAGTCGGGAGGGTGGAACATTTGCTCAATCTTTTCAGATAGTAGGTAAACATTATTATTAATCTTAGACATCAGTTACATTCAATGTAAACAGGTGTTAGCTAAATCTTCAGCGAGTATTCCAAAGTCTAAATAATCAGGTAAACTGTAATAGATAATGCACTTAAAGTGAGTAAAGTAAGCTGGGTTTTTAAATGGCCGATCATCAATCCAATCAACTCTTGTTGTTAGCGTATCTTTTACTGATTAGTCAATTACTAAACGGGTTAAAACATAGCTGTGAGGATACTTGATTTAAGATATTTCAGTGAAAGCTAAAGTAAGTGAATGTAATGCAATAACATAGATTTAAATTTGTTTTGTTGTTAGAAGTGAGCAATGATACTGAAAACTAAACTAAGTAAATCAACAAATAGTTTTCTTTCTCTCAAATTAAATTAAAGTTCTTCCGTATACTTTTGCTAGATGTTTAGAAATCAGTTACACCAAAATAAGGAAAATGAATATAATTAGAAAATTAAAATAGCACATTATTAACAATAAAAGACTTGCAACATAAAAATCAAGTTCATGTTCGTGTTCATATTGAAAAATTGATTTTAAATGTTCATTAAAGAATTTAAAGTTGATTTGCTGGTTTGACGGAAGTAGAGTGTGAGCTTGACAGATTGGCTGAACTTACGTTTCAAAGTATTAATCTTTATCAAAAATTATACGCGTGGAGATATGTCGGGATTCGAGTAGGTAGAACTCTCATGGCCAAGCAAAGCCGCGCCAGGAATTGGTTTCTCTAACCATATGGAAGAGATCCTTTCCACTAGTAGAGTGTAAATTTTACTTACTTGAAAACTTGGGCATGTTGACACATTATTATCTAATTCAATTTTGTTAGTGGGTGAAGCCATTCTGTAGGCTGTAATAACTAAAAACAATTTGGAAAATTAATTTTCTTTAGTGAACATTTTGACATTTAATTTTATTTGCACATGAGAATACGTGAGAGTTTCTTAGGCAAATAAATGCAAGCAAGAAAGTAAGCACGAGGCTGCATATTTAACAAAAAAAAAAACAGGATAATTAAAAAGTTAACTGAGGTTCAATTAAAAATTAACCTCCAACTTATTCATATTTTAGTAAGGATAGTGAGGTAGCAGTCTATTACTAGGGTGTGGACGAATTTTTAATATTTTGCTATAAGGTGCAATGGGGAATGTGCAAATATTGGCTCGCTTGAGTTCAAAAGGTGATGCTACGTCGTGAAGTTGGCGTGTAGACGGTGGAAGGTGGATTTGAGAATTTTGTATTATGAATGGCGACAGGGAGTTGATGAATTTGATTTTATATTATTGTTTCATAAATTTTGCGTTTGTGAAATAGTAATGTAAAAATAATAAAGTAGAGAGTGATAGTAAAAATTAAATCAGTTCAAGAGGGACTAAACGACAATAGCATTGCTGGGATTTGAAGCGGTTTGTCAGGGTTCGAGTTTTGGCAATCACTTGAACAAATAGATCTTTATGAAGGAGTGTGATGTTAGGATTAGGCCAGCAGGCAATCCATCAACTTAAGTTGATTTCATAAGGATCTTTTACTCTACAAGGTAGGAAACTCTGAATTGATACACTGCACATGCTCCAGTTTATAGACAATTGAATTTTAACCATTCACTTTTGGCGGGACATTGATGCCATGCGGAATTATTTTCCTTTTTCATGGACAATTCGTGTAGTTTGGAAGGGGTATGTTGGGAAAATCTCCGAACGAAAGATTGGTTCGCTGAGACTACTCAACATGCGACCATTCAGGTCGGTTCTACCTCAAAACAGAATTCCCTTACGAGGGCTCCGTTTCTGTCACCGAACCAGAACTTCCTTGCAGATTATAACAATTTAGTGGGGAAGGCGATTTTTCTTCATGGTAGATATGTAATCAAACTGAGAGCAGGAGGTTTTATGACGATTATCTGTAGACTGGTATAAAAACATTTTCGCATATTGTAGTAGGGATACATTCACATTCGAAACATATAATTTCATTGTTGGAACTCGAATTTTGATAAATACAATTATGCACTTGATTAAATTTAAAGTACTTATAATTTTTTTAAGGAAAATTTACTTCGATTTAGATGTTTACCAACATCTTTTCATCTGCGAAAATTTTGGGGGGTGCTGTAACAAACCTCAGATGGTTTGATCGTCCACATCTGAGTAACTAGACATAGGTAGAAGGCATTCTTGTAGGTCAGGAGTCTCTCACGTTAGGATATAATTCTTTCAAATATTATCTAAAGAAACTTTCCATTCAAATGATTTACAAACAAGCAGGTAAATAAATACATTTTAAAAAAGCAACAGATCTTCAATCTAGGTATGTAAACTCTTTGCAAAACGCTTAGCATATGACTTCAGAATTTAAAATAAGAGAAAAAAAAAAGAACAGACAATTTGACGTGACTGACAGCAGGGACTTCACTTGAGAAAATTATAGAAAAATGTTGGAATATTTCATCTTTAATAGAGATATTTAGTTTTGTTCCGCAAGATTCAGAGAAAGGGAAAAGCAGAGGAAGAGCCTACTAACTAGGAGAATTTTGATCCTGGTCTAAAAAGTGAAAGTTTGAAGAAAGTTGTTTTCTATCGAAGGACGAAGATGTTCCTAGAGGATTTGGTTTCGTATAATCGTATCACTATTTAAATAGATAAGTGTCAATGTAGATATAGAATATGTTCTGCGGTTGATATTCGTCCTGATCAGCACTGCATTAGACTTCTGGATGATTTACTGTCGAATTAATGTACAATGGGACATCAGATGAAAAGAGGAGGTCTATCATGGGGTGATTGGCCTATATCCGCCTTACTGAAACGATGCGGTATGAAGGATTCTCACACGTATCTATTCTTTTATGAGTAAGAACGAGTTGCTTACGACGCTACGCTACACCACAGAAACAAGGCAATATTATCTACTCTGACCTGTTGCGGGTTGATAAATACTCATACATCTTCAGGTTCCTATGGCGGTCTTGCATAAGTTGACTTACGATGTTTCCTACTCTATAGAAGTACTCGTATGTTACTGACGAAACTATCCTTCATTGAGCATTTACTCACGAGTAGAAGATAGAAGCTTCTAACACTCGCCCTTTATGATTCTTTGTATGAATTACAAATGTTTTAATTATTTGTCTTTTTCAGCTTCGACTATTTGTGAACATAAAATCTTAAGATATTATATTCTATGCGGATTGAGAATCTCCAGAAATTGAGAAATTTCCAGACATGACGTGCTTTACCTACTCGTACAATTTGCGAAGGACAGAGTGTTCATAGATAAAATGTCATTTATTTATATTATGGGGATTGAAGAGTCGACTATTGCTATATCTTATTATTGCTACATCTCATTATTTTAATACTAGCCGTAAGTGCTACTTGATCAATGCTGTATTTTCATTAGTGTGCAGAACTCTTGAAGCCAGATAGAGCTTGGGCCAGTGTTTCTCATTTCCGAAATGGAGGGATAACCCGTGTCCGTATAAGAGTGTAAATTCTGATCACTTTGAAATAAAGCTATTGATAGCTTATTGATTTGAATATTATTTTATAAGGCGAAGTCGATTCTCGAACCTTTATCTATAGTAATCTTGGAGCTTTTTTTGAGAACACTCTGGATTTCATGCAAGTTTTATGATTTTCCTGACTTTATGAAGTGATGTAGATAAGATGACTGACACACTCGCGACTCCTGGTTTTCTTTCCTGCTTTCTTTTTCCAGGATGGCGTTAGATTTACGAAAGCAGAGTAGAGTCATTTTCATGGGTTTCAGCTCTCTCGAGCGCCATGACTAAATAATCAGAGATAAACATAAAATAAAATAAATCTCTGATACCTAAATAAAATTGAATAAATTTAAAATATTAAAACTAACTAACTGTCAGAAATAAATTAATACTATTCTTTCTGGCATTCATATCTTTTATTATATTCGTAGTTTGATAATAATATTAGTTCAATAATAGAGTTTCTTTGTTCTAAAGTACTAATTTAATGGAATTTCCTTCTCACCTCATGTCTAATATTTTCTTAAGCAACTAAATTAATATTTTATACCTAGCTTTATTGAAGCTTGTTTACGTTATACACAAATATTCTAAATTAACACCATCTATAACAGAGAAGCTCTAGAATCACTATTTCTATATAGCTCTTGAGACATTAGTTGGGTACTGCATTTCACTCTGAGATTAGTAATATACTTTCAAGTTCAAAGATGTTCAAAATAGGTAAAACATAGGGTTTTGTTCTGAACTTAGGTCAATTATCAATAGGTAGTTATGTATTAATCAATCAGGTAGTTTTGTATTTCGAATCACCTTTACCTAGGGTTTATGCGGTCTATAACGCAGGATCCTCTACTAGACGTACACTGGCCAAACTAACGTATAAATAAGTAAATAAACTAGATGATTAAATTAGGAATCACACTGCTGATTTCTAGTATCAAAATATAGACTGTATTTTAACAAGTAAAACGGAAGCAGATGGCGCTAGGAGAAAGTATTAGAATTTGAACCTAAGAGGTTCACATTTAGAATTCACATTTCTTATTATTTATCAATACAATTAGTAAACTGTGATCTTATTTAATATCTGTATCGATATTTAATGCGTTCCTAATATTTTAGGGTATTTCTTCCAAGAGGTTCAATTTATAATTTCATCACAGACAGGTGGAACCAGGACGCATAGCTAGTATGTCATAAACCAAGGAATCATTGAAGCATATGAAGTTTCTATAATCATTTTCTCTGACATTTTAATTTAGACAGGTTTTTTAAAATAGGTTCTACACTTCTTAGGTTAATAAATGAGGTTAATTAGGCAGGTTAGGCTAGGCATCTTACATTTCGGCGTCAGGCTAGGTTTGTTACAATTGCTTTGCATATATCGCGGATCTGCGGGGCAATTCTGTTAGCCAATCTCTTTACTGAAGTGATACGTTCTTGAACCTCTCTCGTTTTTCTGACAGATCCGACAGCTCAAAACTGTCAGAAAAACGAGACAGGTTCAAGAACGTGTCACGAGATCGGTTGACAGAATTGCCCCGCTGGTTGTTATTGTTAATTTTGTTATTGTTTCGTTATCACTTTTTTATTGTTGTTACTTTAATTGTTGCGTTAATTTTATTTGTTATTACTTACGTATAATGGAGCCAGTAGCCAGTACATCTAAGGAAATAAATTCGCCACGAAAAAAACGTCAAAAGGTGCGTAATACAATTTATCTAAAATATGTAAGTAAAAAGAAAGAGTTGTTTGTTCAAACGCGCTAATCTTTGGAAACTTGGTTAATATTAGAAGTAGGTTTTAAATTGTGAAGTAATTGGTTAGGTTAATTGGTATACCTGGAGATATAGCTTGAGCTTCGTGTGACAAGTGACTACAGGTGATTTTTACAGGTGGCGAGCTTTACAGCTAATGAGAAAAATATGGTGATCAACGTATATAAGTACGTGAAAGAAAATTGGCCATCGAATGAATATCCCTACAAAACCGAAATAAATAAAAAAACAGCATCGATTTTGGGAATTGGCATAGCATCTGTGTATAATGTATTAAAAGAATATAAATCAGAAGAGGGAATAAAATCACCTATCAAGTCTAAAGACAGGCCTAAATTTTATCAGAAAGTAGACGATTTTGATAAATCCGTAATTAGGAAAAAAATTCACAGTTTCTTTTTAAATGGCCAATTACCAACAATTCCCAAGATTCTTCAGGAAGTCAATGAAGATGAAGATTTGCCAAATTTTAGCGAAACAACTCTCAGGCGGCTAATAAAGCATTTAAACTTTAAATATATAAAACGACAGCGAAATAACGCACTTATTGATAGAGATGACATAACAATATGGCGGCGAAAATATTTGAAATCTATTAAAGACTATAGACAACAAAATCGCCAGATATTTTACATGGATGAGACATGGGTGAATGCAGGTTAGTGTGTTTTTTTTTATTGCAGTGAAACGGCAGTCTACCATACGGTTCACCTGATTGTAAGCAAATACCGTCGCCTTTACTGTGAAGTGATGTGTATGACACTGCAAATCTATTTGCAAAATATAACCCACGCGCCGCCGACCTTGAGACATTAGTTCTTAAGGGCTATCACAAGTGTGTATTAATAATAATATACTTCAACTCTTTTACTGCGCAAGACGCTAATTAACAAATGTTTAATTGTTTTACAGGACATACCGTCAATAAAACTTGGGTAGACAAACAAGTTAAAAGTAAGAAGCAGGCTTTCCTAGAAGGACTTAGCATTGGTGCACGTAACCCAACGTCAAAAGGTAAACGATTAATAATTACCCATATCGGCAATGAGAACGGTTTTGTAGAGGGCGGTGAAAATATATTTGAATGTAAGAAGACGGGAGATTACCATGAATCAATGGATGCAACACATTTTGAACAATGGTTTGAAAACGTTCTCCCGAAACTCGGAGAAAATGCAGTAGTGGTAATGGACAATGCACCATACCACTCAAGGCGTCTTGAAAGAATTCCTACTACTGCCTGGAAAAAAAATGATATACAAAATTGGCTTGTAAGTAAGAATATTTCTTACGACGACAATGAAATTAAGACTGAATTACTGCTAAAAGTAAAAAATGTTAAAGAAAATTTTAAAACATATGTAGTGGACGAGCTCGCAAATAAATATAAGGTGGAAGTATTGAGACTCCCGCCATATCATTGTGAGCTTAATCCAATTGAGCTAATTTGGGCCAACGTAAAAGGATATGTTGCTCGCAAAAATACAAATTTTAAATTTGACGAGGTAAAACAATTATTACAAGAGGGACTGCAGCAGATTACTTCGGAAAATTGGAAGCGTTGTGTGGAGCATGTTATCAAGGAAGAAGATAATTTTTATTCCAAAATCGATGAGATGATTGATAAAACTGTAGACAGCTTCGTGATACATGTCACTGATTCTGACACAGAAATGGAAACATCTGAATCTGACGAATAATTATTCTTAAATAATACATGTTAATTAATATTTGTTACTTAATAATTTATTAAATCTTTAAAAAATGCATTTTTTTTGTTGGTCCAAATGTTGTGAACTCCTGAACACTTGTTTACAAAATTTATAGCTTCTCGTGACGGGGACTTTATGAATGTTTGATGCTCTTTCCCGCAAAAACTACTGAACGGATTGAGATGAAACTTTGCAATAGTTATTCTTATCCATCAGAATAACAAATAGGCATTTGCAAAGATATTGCTTGAAACGAAGTTCGCCGGGTCAGCTAGTAACATAATAATAATCAAATATTTTTTGTTTCAGGTAACATCCGATACCAAAAAGAACGGTGTGCTACTTACGGAGGTACAATACTTTATTAGAAAATGTTTTCAAAAACATTTTCTAACATACGTCTACATACAATTCGGACTTAAACTAATACAGCATTATTTAGAAAGGGTACACTAAACTATATAGCCGCACTATATAATATAGCCGTGGTGGTCTAGTGGTAGTGACACCCGCCTTACAATCGTGAGGTCGTGGGTTCAAATACCGGTCCCGTACCAATGAGTTCTTCAAAATTTATTTACGGAATATAACCACTGGCTTTTCGGTGAAGGAAAACATCGCAATCTGCATACGTCAGTAGAAGAAATTCGATGGCGTATGTGAATCCACCAACCCGCACTGGGCCAGCGCAGCGTGGTGGAAATGGCCCAATTGCCCTTCGTGGGTAATCCTACGTCCTGCAGTGGTATATTAAAAAGGCTGATACAGTTCAGTACAGTACACTAAACTGGAATGGGGTGATTAATCGTAATGAACTTTTACTATGAGACTAACTCGAAATTCGATAAATAAAATCAGTTGTCCCAAACTAAATCGCAACTCGGGATCGACATGATAGAAACAATAGTTATTTTCTCGAATTCCGATTTTTAATTTTATTTATTTCATGTAATCAACAGCGTCACATTTAATTAATTAAACTTACTAATATAAATATGTTACAAATAAGGCTAAAAACGAATACAATAATTTAGAGAAAAATATACAGAGTTATAATTTGACAAATTAGCATAATAATAATTATGCGCAATTATAATTATCGAATCAGAAATGAGGAGATCCGCAGAAGAACCAAAGTTACCGACATAGCCCAGCGGATTAGCAAATTAAAGTGGCAATGGGCAGGGCACATAGTTCGGAGAACGAATGGCCGATGGGGCAGTAAAGTTCTCGAATGGAGACCACGGGCCAGCAAGCGCAGCGTAGGACGTCCACCGACTAGGTGGACTGACGAAATAATAAAGATAGCAGGAACACGCTGGATGCAGGCCGCTTCCAACCGGCCTTATTGGAAATTAATAGGGGAGGCCTATGTCCAGCAGTGGACGTCTTACGGCTGATGGATGGATGGATGGATGAATTACAATAACATACCCTCGGATATAAAAAATACTACTTCGTTTAATGTATTTAAAAAGAAACTTGCCGAGTACATTATTGCCGACAATTCATAGTTTTAACTTATAAGTACAATCTGTCATATATATTATGTTTATTTTCATATAGGTATCACTTGTTTTTATAAGTTTGTTTTAAAAGTAGTTACATTATGTATTATTTAAAAATTGTTTTCTCAGCGACGACGAACTGTAATTATATTTAGTTGTGTTCTCATGGAAGCGATGTAATATCTTAAATTGAGAATAAAATATCTTTAAACCTATTATGCGCAATTTTAAAGGCTCTCTGGGCACATTAGTGTGGAGTATGAATGGGATAACTGCGCATGGGCTTAGTATGGCGAACACCATCATCACCCATAAAGATGGTGTAGATCCCCCTTTCGGGTAAGGACACGTTTTCTGATTATCCCTTGCTGTTCTCCATTGAAACTTCATGTTCATGAGAAAACAAATAACAAATTGCTCGGCCTTTTTATTCTTTTAAAGTTTTTTTGAATTAGTTAACCTACTGCCAAAAAAGAAAACTCATTATAAAAGAAATAAGCAGAAAACTATAAAACTTTGAAATATGTGCTCCGTTCGTGATACACAATGATAAATCTATTTTTTGATCCTTTGCAAACATACTTTTTAACTTTTGTCTCAAACTTGAAGCCACTTAAATGTTAAATCTGTACTACATATTTCTTTTTTCTTATTCTATTTCTTCTTATGTTCTAATTCAAATGTTCAAATATAAGCAAAAACCTAAATAAATATGTACACAACAAAATATTGCTCCTTGAGTAGGAACTAGTTTCCAAGACACGGGTTCTCTACACCCAGTTTGGCAGCTAGAGCCTCCGAAAACTTGATGTGCTTTCATAAATAAATACTTTTTGAATTTTGAATTTGACTTGTACTGTACTGTACCTACTATAACAGCCTTTTGATAGTCCAGTGTGATTGGGCCATATCCACCACGCTGGCCCAGAGCGGGTTGGTGGATTCACATACGCCATCGAATATCTTCCACGGTCGTACACAGGTTGGTTCACGATGTTTTCCTTCATCGAAAAGCCAGTGGTGTCGGGATCGGGATTTGAACTCATGAAATCACGTTTGTAAGGCGGGTGTTACTACCACACCACTACACCACCACAGATGCTACTGAAGCCACTTGGTTAAATTAAATAATCGGCCAAGTACGAGTAGGACTCGCGCACGAAGGGCTCCGTACTGTATGGGAGCCCCCCTCAAATATTTATTTTATTTTAATTTTATTATTTACTATTAAAGTGAATATAAAACTAAATATTCTGGGAAAATTTCAAGCATCTACCTATTACCATTATTAATATAGAGCGAAAAACGTCTAAAAATTCAGGTTTGTTGTATGGGAGCCCCCCTTTAATATTTATTTTATTTTGTTTTTAGTATTTGTTGTTATAGCGGCAACAGAAATACATCATCCGTGAAAATTTCAGCGGCCTAGCTATCATGGTTCATGAGATACAGCCCGGTGACAGACAGACGGACTTCGAAGTCTTAGTAATAGGGTCCCGTTTTTACCCTTTAGGTACGGAACCCTAAAAAGGTAATAATTATTTTTACTCCTTGTAATAATTATTTTTACTCCTCGTAATAATTATTTTTACTTCTTGTAATAATTATTTTTACTCCTTGTAATAATTATTACTCCTTGTAATAATTATTTTTAGCCACAAATGGCACATCCGATTTCAATTGTGTAAAAAATTCGAATGGTTTGCTCGAAACGATTTATACCATTTTTTTACTATTGTTGATTTTGAGAAACGGCTTAGCCGATTATGGTAATATTTAAATGAAAAATTAAATTTCTAAAATACGATCTAACAAACAAAAAAGAAATCGCGTAACATAATACAAAAAAACATCTGTTAAATTTGAATTGAGTCTTTTTTTTTACAGTCGGTTAAAATACTGGCGGTTGAGGCTTTTCTTGTTTGCGACAGTAAACAAAACGTTCGGCCAATCAAGCTATCGCAAAGATTCCAGAATTAATTTCAGTTTGTTCTACTTTTAAAAACTTTGCAAATATTTTTCGGCGCAGCTTTACAAAAATATTGTAACCTGTTAAAAGAGGTGTACCAAAAAAGTGTGAATTTATTTTGCTAAATGGTAAAGCCGTGCCAAGCCTGAGTGAAAACAAAAACAAAGTTAATGTTTTTTAAATTATGACTGCGCGGCCATGATGTTTTATATTTTGTATTAATACTTCCAAAAAGGAGGAGGTACTATGTTCGTCTGTATGTATTTCTTTTCTTGTGTATGTTCATAATCCCGAGGTGGTCCCATTTAAATTTTATCAAAATTGGCCGAGCCATTTTTGGTGAATCATTAATAATGTACGTAGATGTCACATCGATTCGTGCAAAACATTCGAATTTTGTACACGGTGGAAGTCGGTGTTGCGATTTTTTGCGAAAAATATTAATTATAGTTATCTGTGGTTTCGATGATGATAAGATGAAAGAAGAATTATAAGCTATTAAGAATGCGTTTAAATTTTGGCATCACAAATGAACCCATTATCCAGCCGCAAAACATTGAAGACAGAATAGAGATTGTAAAGTATTGTACGGCGTCCCAGCTATTAAAACAGCCTGGTGACAGACAGACGGACAGACGCGGAGACTTAGTAATGGGGTCCCGTTTTCACGATTTGGGTACGGAACCCTAAAAAGAATTGAAAACTGTCAAGAATGCGTTTAAATTGTGGCATCACATATTAAGCCATTATACAGCCACAAAACATTGAAGACAGAATAGAGATCGTAAGTATTGTGCGACGTCCCAGCTATTAAAACAGCCTGGTGACGACAGACGGACAGACGCGGAGACTGATTATTAGGGTCCCGTTTTCACAATTTGGGTACGGAACCCTAAAAAGAATTAAAAACTGTCAAGAATGCGTTTAAATTTTGGCACCACACATTAAGCCATTATACAGCCACAAAACATTGAAGACAGAATAGAGATCGTAAGTATTGTGCGACGTCCCAGCTATTAAAACAGAATGTAATATGTAAATATTTCCACCATTCGGTTGGTAAATCGCAGACGAAGTTATGCGTTCACATTACAATAATATTCGTACGTATGTAGAATGCGATGGAGCGAACACTGATGCTGCGTTTGGATAAGCCAGCCACTGGATTAACAAAGCAATTCTAATTGTAACCACTCACTCAGCCAACTTAAGTCACCTAGACCTCACCTCATTTTAGAATTTAGGTGTATGTTTAAGTGTGTTTAACCCTCAGAAGAATCACAAGTACTTAATAGATGTATTGCTGAATTTTACTCAAATCAAAACTACGTTACAGCTGTCTCATTCATATCTGGTTATACAGCATACGCGAGAGCGAGTGGAACAAAAAAAAACGCAATGTCTGTCACATACGTCAAAATCACCAGTTGGAGTGTCTAAATTGCTCCTTGGTCTAAATGGTTTAAATTTGGTCATTTGTCTTTTTCGGAAATTTAAACTCTCTAGTTTCAGTAAGAAGGTTCAAATCTCTGATCATTTTACCGTTTTGAATTTGGACACCCGAGATAGCTCAATGATAGTTTGTGAAACCCTTCGAAATTACGTAAGTTCGGGTATATGTGCATCTTTTTCTAACACCTTATAAATTTCATATTTAAAATGGGACAAAGCGATGTATATCTCTTGCTATTTTAGTACTGTTTCTATTACTTTCGTTCTTATTCTATGGTTTAACCCCACTTCCTTGTGACAGGGAAGTGGGAAGTCTTCAAATCCCGACTAAATAGGTATCTTCTAGGCAAGCGTGCATATCTGCTTAACATCCAGCAGTATGTAGTCAAACGCAAACCTATAAAAAATAAAAAACAACGGGTTGCACTCCGAGAGTGCCGGCAGAAGTGAAAACTTGAACATAAAGTACTATAATTTATGTGGTAAAATACAACATCAAACACGCACATTCGCGCACGTGAGTTTAACATTTTTCACCCATCCCAAAAAAAGCACAATGCTGTAAAAGAAGTTTTCACTTCAAAAACTAAAACTGCTAAAAGCAGCTGTTAAGTCACTGAGTTACAGTTTAAAAGAATTGTATTTTGACAATTACTTTTTGCAAAAAATGCCATGACCGACTTCAACCGGGCACAGAATTCGCGAATATTTCGCACGGATCGATATAGCATTTTCACATTATTGTTGATTTATCAAAAATGGCTCTGCCGATTTCGATAAAATTTAATTGGGACCAATTTCGAAGTATACTCTTTCCAGTAAAAAAAAGAATTATCGAAATCGGACTACTATGTGAAAAGTTATGCGGGGTTATACATGAAAAGAAAAAAATATACGCGTCGAATTGAGTACCTCCTCCGTTTCGTCGGTCAAAAAGAAGATCTGTCAGTCCAGTCTTTGTTCCAGTGACTGGACCAACACAAACTGTCCCGGATCCCGAAATTACAATAAAGGGGCACTTGCCCTTTATTACGAAGGAGCGGAATTTTCGGAGTTCTGAACTTGTGCCCGATATTTGCTGTACAATAGTTCTATGTACAAAGACGTCCTTTCGCTGGATTAGGGGTTTACACAGTTGTATAGGCCGAATCATACAAGGATGTGAAGTTAGCTACAAGCTGCGCAATATCCAATACAGAAGCTGCCCGCGTTGTCTAGTCGTTAGCATAACGCTGGTTAAACATAAAAAAAATATACGCGTCGAATTGAGTACCTCTTCCGGTACGTCGGTCAAAAAAACAACATGGCTGCACAAGAAGATGCTTAAATACACAGAGCATAGCTTATTTAGCTGTGTATGTCAGATGAAAAAGTGAAAATGGCGATATTTGCTCGCAGCGTGATGGATGGCCGCCGCCATGACGCGCGGTAATTTGTTTTCGAAAAGTGGCAAATGCACGCGCCTCATTATGCCTGTCGATAAAAAAGACAGCGAAAAGTTGTTTTCCAAGATTTTTTATTGGAGGTTATTAATGAGAAAACGTTGGTTTCAATTATGTGAACCATATTTCAAGTTTGATTTTCTTTTCGTTTAAAGGGATTTGCTGAGGGGTTCGAATGAGATAGTACGTTAATTTGTAGGTCGAATCAAACTTGTTGGCGGTTGTGAAGTTAGCTTCAAGGCGAGTTACCAAATCCTAGCGCTGCTGTTAAGTGAGCTTCAGTCAGGATCGGGTTATTATCTTCATACAAACGGTCGGAACGCGAATCATCATACGCGCCTCGGAGTTCAGGGGGGCAATTCTGTTAGCCGATCTCTTTACTGAAGTGATACGTTCCTCCTCGTTTTTCTGACAGTTCCGACAGCTCAAAACTGTCAGAAAAACGAGACAGGTTCAAGAACGTGTCACCTTAGTAACGAGATCGGTTGACAGAATTGCCCCGTAGTATGCTCTCAGTATGCTTGTCAGAGTTATAAAAGTTGTTTCTCAATTAAAGTTTTAATCCCCCCATTTCGACTTATAATACCTACAGGGCAAGCAGATAACCCGGTATAACACCGTATAAGTTATAACATAGCAATCAATGGGGTCTAATCTACCCCGCGCACTATTTTTAAACGGATTGCATGTGAATATTAAATATATTGTATTTTTAGCCATGAGCCTGAAATCTGTATTTCTATACAAAAAAATTCGGTAATTCAACAACAGCTTTTATTTTTTGCGATTTCACGGTTGGTCTCATAGTAAAAACTAGTCGTAATGGTGAATACAGTGTTATTCTTAAATATGACTGGAGTCTAGAACTACGTGTTAAACTATACTTCATAATAATATTGCATAGGTTATAACATTGCATAGACGGCTACAATATGAGGCCGGAAATAGACCTTGTGGTCATTCAGACCCCGCGGTAATAACGCCGTTGAGGGTCCGGCTGACCGGCACGTCACGGGTCAATGGGGTCTAATCTACCCCGACCGCTCCATTGACGGATTGGACGTGAATACTCAATATTTCGCACAGGGTTGTTATGAAAGGGTACACTAAGCTTTTCAATCGTCAATTCGGACAAATTTACCTATGGAGCCAACGCGGAGATCGAGAAAAAATTTTCGGTTTCATACATTTTGTCAATTTCGAGTCAAATTTATATGAGACAGCTGATTTTTTAACCGACTTCCAAGAAGGAGAACCGTCTTCCAAGAACAATAAACCTCATTGTTCGTTTGTATGTATTTTTTTTCATTTATTTAATAATTTACAATGATAAAGTTCAGTAATAATAATGCCTTAAAACCTAACTTAAGTTTATCTAGACAATCATAGTTCTCTAAAGTATATTTTAATAATTCCACAACACATTTTACATAGTTTAAAAGGGTATACTTCCGAAGTAGTCCCATATAAATTTTACAGAAATCGGCTGAGCCGTTTATGAAAAAACAAAAATAATGTTTAACAATGCGAGCGAATTTTTCGAATTTTGTTTACGATGGAAGGGGTTTTGCCATTTTTTGCGAAAAATTATTATTTTCCTCGAAGTCCGGGTTGGTCCCATAGTAAAATTTGTTCATTACCATTGTCTGAATCCTTTGGGTTTAGTATAAATACATGCGAATAACCCTGTATACTACAAAAGCTTTGCCCAAAAGACCCAAAGCTGCAAGTAAAAGCTTAAGAAAAGAGATTTTACGAGGAAAATTATTCAAACGCAGAAGTTTAAAGCCCATTTTCCCATAAAACGCATCAATATTTGAGCACGCTAATTTGGGCCGTAAATCTTCAATGGTAAGGGCTACAGTCGTTTAACGGCACCGCGGAGGGTGTAAACGTTTGTGTGCTTTATTGAGTACTTAGTCGATATTGATAGGGCTTATTTTTGACCGACGAACCAAACCAGAGGAGGTACTCAATTCGACGCGTATATTATTATTTTTTTGTTTGACCACGCAAAAATGTTTTCGTAGTACCTAGTCCGATTTCAATTATTCTTTTTTTATTGGAAAGAGTATATGTACTTCGGAATTGGTTCCATTAAATTTTTATTGAAATCAGCTGAGCCATTTTTGATAAATCAACAATAATGTGAAAAATGCTACATCGATCCGTGCGAAATATTCGCGAATTCTGTACACGGGTGAAGTCGGTCATGCTATTTTTTGCAAAAAATAATTATTACTTGACTGTTCAAGACGGGGTATTTTTCTGGTTTTGTGATTTTTTTTTGACCGTGTGTGTGCCCTTCTATATGAAACGGTCATTTGGTTGTTCGTAAGCGTATTGTATTGTTGAAATAACATGTACAATAGGTACTTTCTCGAGTTGCAATGAGTGCTTTTTAGGGTTCCGTACCCAAAGAGTAAAAACGGGACCCTATTACTAAGACTCCGATGTCCGTCTGTCTGTCTCCAGGATGTAACTCATGAACAGTGATAGCTAGACCGCTGAACTTTTCACCGATGATGTATTTCTGTTGCAGTTATAACAGCCTTTGATTTTTTCTTCTCAAAATGCGTGAATAAGTTAGTCATATTTTTTATTTCGTATTGGTTTGCGTTTGACTACACACTGTGTGATCTTAAGCAGATATGCGGTCTATGGTGTAACACGTTTACCCTAGAAGATACCTATTTACTCGGGATTTGAAGACATCCACGTTGTACTTTATCGAGAAGACAGACTAAGGCAAAGCGATCCTCATTCTGTTCGTATGAGGAATCTGGATTCGAAATGACGGTCTTAACCACCCACTGATAACCTATTTAGGTTACAACGCAGCAGTGTCAGGTCGAATTTTCTATGTATATTTGAGTTATTGTGTGAAATATTTAACCCTTCTACTCAGTGACCCGTGTAAATATCCACTTCCCGTCACTTCCTCTCTTCCACTTACCCCTTACGTCCGAGCGGAAGTGGGGGGAGGGGGCGGATATTGCCCGCGCTGCGGTTCGCGACGCGCCGGGGCAGCGGTGTCGGCGCCGGGGCAGCGGTGTCGACGCCGGGTTAAGTAGCTGTCACTGATGCTATGGTCATGGTATCTATGCTATACTAGCTGCTCGTCCCGGCATCGCCCGGGTACGATTGGCTAATAAAGACAAATAGTAAGGATCCTTGACTTTTTAGAAAATATAATATAGCTATGAAAGTGTAGATTTCCAACAGTGAAAGAATTTTTCAAATCGGTTTGGTAGTTTCGGACTTTTCGGAGCCTATTCGATGCAAACAAACAATCAATTAATCGTTCCTCTTTATAACATTGGTCTAGATGTCTTCATTCAAATGATCGGAACGTGAATCATAATCATATCGTAGGGGCGCCGTAGTGACGAACGAACGTGTGGGTTTGTAATCAGTTACCGTGCGTTCGCCAACTGTGAACCGAATCGAAAAATTATTTTTTAGTTGGAAAGGGTATACCTACTCCCGAGGTGGTACCATTCAAACTTTACAGAAATCGACTGCCATTTTTGCCATAATGTAAACAATTCGAGCGAAATTTTCGCATTTTGTACACGATGGATGGCGGTTTTGTCATTTTTTGCGAAAAATAATTATTCTAGTCATGATGAAGGTAGCTAGCTAACCTAAAGTAATCCAGTGGAGATAGCTTTCCACATTAATTTGTAACACTGGTCGCAATTCGGCGACACGCATTATAATTAAGTTCTCTCTAAAATAGGTTTAGTCCTGTCAAACTAGGCTTTGGTATTCGGATGTCTACACGATTAAACTAGTTTTAGGTCGAGTCGACTAAATCGATTTTAGTTACTCAATTTGGTCGAAATGCATTCGGCGGCCCACATTTTAGAATGATTTACGTCTAAAATTTAGTTGTCAAATGTCAAACTAGTCGTCAAGAAAAACATGGCGACTAAAACTAGTTTGGAGAATTTGATGTGTTTTATCGAGGTTTAATTGTCGAATTAATCCTGAAATATGGAATATTTCATTGTGGCAGCAACTGATGATCTATTGGAAGGATAAGTAAAAAGCCAAAAACATGTTTTTTGCTTGATTCACTAAACAAGTGAGAGTTCATGTGTGGTTCATCTAGTTCCAAATTATTGCAGCGTTTGAATTCGAATTATAATATTAGGGACGTTTCAGACCCTTTTCAGATAGAAGAGGAAAAATTTAGAAATCTGTAGGTATCTATAGAGTTCCAAAGTCTGGAGCTCAACAGTTAATAAATGATCTTAGGTAATTTGAGAAAGCACATCTCTATAAGATATCCCAAAACATATAGAGGTTGAATGCTATGGTCTTCCATTCAGCATGTGGTCAAAACAATTTCTTGGGCTTAAGCCAGCCAACCGTCAGCAGATGTCTTGACGCCACAGTCAAGTCTCACAACTGGGCCCTAAAATCATCAAATTCCCAATGACGCCAGCTGACAAACAAACCGCATTGACAGAGAACTTTAATTATTCAAAGCAATTTAACTCCTTAATTAATTATCCAACAGTTAGATACTTACAATAAGAAACTCATAGATGAAGGATTGGTCTTCGCTCCGCTAGCAGAGCCATCCTTCATCTATGAGAAAAGATAAGAGACCTATAAAGATTGATATCTGTTTAATTATATTATTCTATATCACATTGCAGATAACAATGAGGTACTGAAGACAAACTGCAACAATTAATTCTTGGTGCGATAGAAGTGTGACTGATATGATGAAGATAAAGATTTCCGGTCAGAAGCGAGATTGATATGCCAAAATTGAAGTAAGTTCTAGATTTTTTTATTAATAAAAACATCAAAATAAAATAATCGGCCAAGTACGAGTTGGACTCATGCACAGAGGGTTCCGTACTGTATGGGAGCCCATATCTCCCTTATTAAGGGCCCCCCTTAAATATTTATTTATTTTAAATTTATCATTTAATTGTATATACAACTAAACATTCTGTGATTATTTAAGCATCTTTCTGTTACCATTATTAATATCGAGCGAAAAAATGGCTAAATTATTAATTTTATTCTGTTTTTAGTATTTGTTGTTATAGCGGCGACAGAAATACATCATCTGTGAAAATTTTAGCTTTCTAGCATAATGGTTCATGAGATACAGCCTGGAGACAGACGGACAGCGGAGTCTTAGTAATAGGGTCCCGTTTTTACCCTTTGGGTACGAAACGCTAAAAATGTACTTACATGGTTTATTATTTGTTCCAACAAAAATTAATAAAATAAAATAAAAATAGCCTTTATTCTCTAGTATATTAAATCCTTATGAAACATTTTTCTTATTTCTACATATTTCACTAGGTTGTCCACCCTGGACATAGGCCTCTAGAAGTTGCCAGTGCTCCCTATCTCTGGCTTTCCTATGCGTTTTCCTACAAACAAACAGTAACTATTGTTTATATTCATGTTGCAGATAACAATGTGGTACTGAAAACTGCAAGAAGCTGCAGCAAATTCAACCAAGTCTTGGTGAAACAGAAGAGACAGAACAGAATGAAGATCAAGATTTCCCATCGCAAGCGAGATATGCCCAAATTTAATTACTAGATTTTTTTTAATAATAAAATCATAAAAATATACATAAATCGTTTATTATTTGTGTCAACAAAAATTAATCAGTAATATTATTCTAAATAAAAATAATTTGGCGAATTCCACTCTGCTCAACAAGCCCTTTCATTTGATTGAGGCTGCATTTGTTCTTGGCCAACTGGATCTATGACGACGAGGCAGGGGCTGCCTTCCACTTGGTTGAGGCAGATCAGAATGCAGGCACGCTGTGGGCTGGCTTTGTGCAGGCTGGTACGCTGTGGGCTGGCTTTGTGCTGACTGACACGCTGTGGGCTGGCATGCTATAGGCTGGCTTGTTGAATGCGGAAGTGCAGGTAGGCTTGCTGATGGAGGTTGTATGGGTACCTCGATATAATATATTTCTGGGAGATCATCCTAGAAAGATCCCACAATCCCTGCTTTGTCTGCTCAGATGGTAATGGCAGTATACCCTGTAAAACAAAATATTTTATTACAAAATTAAATTTAAATAGTAGTACCTATACCTACATAGTACATAAGTATAATATTAGTAGTTAACATATTTCTTTTATTAATAAGGATTATTCAAGTTACTTGCTTTATTTATTGACTGTAAAATATATGTGAAGGTAAAAATAAATAAATTACCAGTTCTATGCTGTTGTGGCCAAAGACCAATGAAGACCCGATTTCTTCCAAAATCTTTGTTTCTGTATCGTCTAGGTCTGCGTCTCTTCCAGTAGTATGTATAGACCGTCTGATCTTTCTCGCTTTCATTTTTGTCTAGGTCCATACATTCCAAACCTATTGGACAATTTTTATCAAATTAAAACCTTATCATGATATTCATTTAGTTGGTACCTACACAAGAGTTACAAGAATTGTTTTTGAAGATATCACAAGACAAGCAAAGGAGGTACAAGTAGCGGCCAGGACATTGAGTTCACTGGCCAGATTTTCGGAAAACGACAGCTTGAGTACCTGACTCCTAGTACTCGTAGTTGCTTGATTTATCAAAAAGAGATCTACTTACAAGACAATTAGAATTGCTTACCTTTCACATAATGTACTCCTATGTCTCTCAGTATCGTGATGTTGGCGTGGAGAGGACATCTCCCTTTGCTTTTTATTGGCATTATTCATTGTAAAAGTCTAGTGATAGTCGTAGTGATATTGCAATTCAATTCAATTCTTGTTTATGGCTTCTGTGAAGGTGTTTCACAATTTTGCCAATGTCTTGTATTTCACTGCCACCAAACGTAGAGAATTTGAACGGTTCCAATATGATGTACTGTATTCATTACTCTAGTTTTTGGATTTTACACCTTTTACCTCTGAATATTGCAAAGATTTACGAAGTTTTTGTGAAATGTGAACTGACTGAAAAAAATGTAAACAAAAGTGTTGCCAAAGTAATTTAGCTAAAGTTACGATAAAAGCCAACGAGTTGTATTTTACCTCCAACCTTTTAATCATATCATAGATATAAAAGCTAGTGCATTCCACGGAAATAAAATAATGTAAAAGTCTTTCCAAAATAAAGCGTGTTGCACCGTTTTTGGAGTAAAATCGATTGTGATAATCCGTAACAGATATAGTAAGTATTTCTTGAGACTTAAAATAGAAAAGAACATAATAGTAACTTTGTTATTGATATAGTAACAAATTGGGAACAGCCCCAGGATTTTCTATGTTTACGTAATATATCCATGGATCAGCCACAGATAAAATAACAACCATAATTAATATTTGTGCCATCTAGTGGGCTTTTTCGAACTAATTTGCTACTCACTACTAGATGGCGTAAGTGGCGTTACTCAATTTAATTCTTCATGGCGGACGACTAAAATAGCTTTAAATTTAGTTCGAAGAAAACACCGAATAGCCTTTCGCTAGTTTTGCACTAAACTAAAATTTTTTAGTGCGACTAGTTATAGTTTAATGCGAATGTCGCCGAATCGCTACCAATGTCGCGTCCCTCGGCACATCTCGTGACGACGGCCATTTTGTTTTGTTGTTGTTTTTACTGCTTCTAGTCTAGTGCAGACGTCGGGAGTACTTACCAACTAAAGTCACAGAGTCTCTATTCAACTTTGCGGGTCAAATCAAATATTAAAGTACTAGCGACCCGCCCCTGCTTCGCACAGGTGTATTATACATGTAAGCCTTCCCCTTGAATCACTCTATCTATTTAAAAAAACGCATCAAAATCCGTTGTTTAGTTTTAAATATATAGGCATACATGGGGACAGACAGCGGGAAGCGACTTTGTTTTAAACTATGTTGTGATAGTGATAAGTTAAAACAGCATAGGGTTAAGAATAAAAAACTGAAACAAATAAAGCCTAGGACTGGACATCCACAGTGTGGATAGATGACCTCAATAGGACCTCAGGATCAGTCTAGATGCAACCCGCTTCTAACCGGTATCATTAGAGATTTATAGGGGCAGCTGTCTCCAGCAGTCGTCGTTCGTTCGTTTCAGTCATAGGACGCCCACTGCTGGACATAGGCCTCTCCTATAGATCTCCAATAGTTGGTATAGTTGGTCCGTTGGTAGCGGCTTGCATCCAGCGCGATCCTGCGGTCTTAATGAGGTCATCCGTGTCCACCTTGTGGGTGGACGTCCTACGCTGCGCAGTACGCGGTCTCCACTTGAGCACTTAATAGTTGACGTACTATGACTGAAATGAAGCTAAACAAATAACAAAAAAATCGTTTTCTTCAATCACAGTTTAAAAGACTCTCCAAGTTAACTTTTGAACTCAATTAAAATCGGTTTATCCCTTTAGAAGTTGCGATTCCAATAATCAAAACACTTTTAATGTCCCATCTCTATACGAGCTCTCTTTCGCGTTTTGACTACATAATTTATTATTATATACTACGGGACTAATCGCGCACTAACATTACGAGATAAATAAATACCTCATCATCCCGACGTTTCGACCGAGTTGCATCGGTCGTGGTCACGGGTAGTCTCCCGTAGTATATAATAACTCATGCAAATTAAAAAAAAGGTAGGTAAGGTAAGGTTTGTAGAGCATCTGCAAAGAAGCAAAAAGATCTAGAGTTTACAAAAACGTTGAAACCTGAGCGTAGTCTAGACTTGAGATTCGGTCTAATTACTGCTATTTAGGAGTGCAGCTGCTTTCACGGAGAATTTCAGAGATTTTCTGAAAAAGTAAATTAAAGGAAATGTAACAGAACAGCCGTTTTTAAGAACCAATGATAAATAAGAAGTTATGCTTAAGTTTAAAGTGTGTATTTGTATCTATCTGTCTACGATTAGACCGATTTTATTCGAGATGGTTCGTAGCTATAATATTTATATATATTATCAATTAGACTACAAAAACTTTAGGCCATGAGATTACGACTACTATTAAATTAAATGGTGTCTTGGGAAAAATAAAAAAATCTGTCAAGTACGAGTCGGACTCGCGTACGAATGGTTCCGTATTGTATGGGAGCCCCCCTTAAATATTAATTTTATTTTAAGTTAATTATTAAAGTAAGCATGCAGCTAAATATTCTGTGAATAGGTATTTCAAGCATCTACCTGTTACCATTGTTGATATCGAGCGAAAAACGGCAAAAAATTTAGATTTGTTGTATGGGAGCCCCCCTTAAATATTATTTTTATTCTATTTTTAGTATTTTTTGTTATAGCGGCAACAGAAATACATATACTCGTCCGTTTCTTATCTGTCTCCGTCGTTTTTTATCTTCAAATACTTTTCTCCATCCTAAGGTTGCCTGGAAGAAATCGCTTTTAGTGATAAGGCCGCCTGTTGTTGCCACTAGTTTTTTTAAGTTGTTCTTTCTTTGTTTATATTATATGGTGTGAACAATAAAGAATTTATCTTTCTATCTATCATCTGTGAAAATTTCAGCTTTCTAGCTATAGCGGTTCATGAGATACAGCCTGGAGACAGACGGACAGCGGAGTCTTAGTAATAGGGTCCTGTTTTTACCCTTTGCGTACGGAACTCTAAAAATGAAATACGTAGAACTGTACTGTAATATATTGGCTTAGAAATAGCTCAATGCTAAACATGGGTAGGCCCCTATAACAACAAAATTGTAGGTGACGATTATTGAGCCAAATCCACCAAGCTGACTTAGTGCGTAGGGGACTGTCATCAAAAAAGTTGTATTGCGTTATTAGTAAATTTGAATTATCATTTAAAGATTCGAACCGAAAAATGTGTTTTAATGGAACAAAAATAAAATGATGGTATATTTATTGAACACCTGAAATGAACTGATATGACAAACGTCGATAACAGCGTTTGTGGCTGTGACACGCGTGACAGAAGTGGAGGAATTAAATTAAAGATTTTTTTACTTTTTACAACGTCTATTCTCTTCAATAGCGTAGGGCGAACTGCTCACAAAACATCTCACTAGTTAACACATACTAAGTACTACTACTATATTCTATGGTATTTTGCTACTTTTCATACAAACTATTAAGTATCTACGGTGTAGGACCCTTTCAGTAGTAACTATCAGGTATTCTACGGCAAGAGGCGCTAACACGTGCGTCTGCGGCACTAAGTGGAAGTATTATCCTCCCTTAAAACAGAAGTAGTCGGAAACAAGCAATAAGCCGGACAAGCTGCTTATCGCTACTTGGATACTTTGACTTCGAGCTCTCTTGCTAACTTATAAATTATAGGCGGGGAGACTGCGGATACAAAGACTACGCTTCAAGCTCAGTCGCAAAGTGACACTTTTTCGTGCGTCGGCGTTCATCAGTTTATAAGACGTTGTCACGCCAAAATAAGGTGTTAAGGCATCGACTTGTCATTTTCTAACACGTTTTTACTAGTTTCACCTGTATGCTTGTTTGCTTGTAACCAACGCCTTTGAGCTCGATTTTGCCCTACTTTGAGCGATCAGATTTTTTTTAAACTTTGCACACCTATCCAAGACCGATGACAAAACGTGTTTTTTAGTTTTTTAAACAATATTTATTATTCTTACATTTCATATTGATGTGTTAAGGCTAGTGTGAAACGCAAACTTGGCTATACAAAAACAATAAACTATTATCTACCTCTAAATATTATCTGATTTAAGGGTTTTTTTTCATGAAATCAGCACTTCAATCGCTAGGGTTAATAACTTTTTCGTTTTTACATAAACCTCTAAAAAGTCGTCATTTTACGCAAAAAAACCTTGAAAAGTATACGTGCAATATTTCTTACTCAAGCGATTAGCACCACCACCATAACATTTCGTTAAAATTTCGGGGGTGAAATAAAGTTTTCTCCCGGTACGTAAATTTTATCGAAAATGTACCTAAAATTGTCTAATTGTTTACCAAAAAACGCGAAAACAGTGATCGATTTACAGTCCTCTTAAATATATTTAGGTTGGGTATTAATAGTACCTTAGTAAAAGTGGCCGCCGACTCCCCGCGCAGTATTTAAATTATTAATTATAATTGTAACTGATTGTCTTTTTACAGTTGTAAAAAGTACATTAATTGTATTTCCATATTGTTATTATTCATTTTATATTATCCACAAGATACTTTGACTTATTACTACTATATTAATGACGTTACTAACAAAATGTGATCAACAAATTGATTATGATTATGACTCGTCTCTCCACTAGGGCGGACTTATCGCTCTCGGGATAAATCATTAGGTTCCTGATGGCAGCACTTTGTCATAGAACATTGTTATTTAAATCAAATTAAAATCGGATTCCTAAAATAACCTATTCTATATTTTTTTAAGACAGGCAATTAAATTCAATGCTGCCAGCATGCTGGGCACGCTGCCAACTGGCAGTGGGCGACAGCATTTGGATTATCTTTTCACCCTCAAGGGTCTGTGGATGATCCAATTGCTTTTTATGTAGTACTTAGTAGATAATGTAGTTTTAGCTTAATATTGTTACGTAGTGTTGTATTTTTGTTTTCCTTACATAGTATAAAATAAAGTCGCTATTTTTGTCTGTTTGTTTGTCTGTATGCTTAAATCTTTAAAACTACGCAACGGATTGTGATGCGGTTTTTTTTTAATGGATAGAGTGATTCAAGAGGAAGGTTTATATGTATAATACACCTGTGCGAAGCCGGGGCGGGTCGTCTAGTAGTTAATAAAGGCACTTGCTAATGTAAAGAAATAAAATGCAATAAATATGCCCTAGCCTTCGAGCAAATATCTACAGAGCCACAGTCCCTAAGTGAAAGTAGTAAAAAAAAATGACCGAGCGCCGTCATACATACCGGCTTAGACAATTCACAATGACCCGTTTTCTCGAATTTCTACGTTATGTTACCTAATTAGTGCTTGTAACTGAGCACTTTGGCATCGCGCGTCGTTGTCGGCTTGCAATCGCCTTACGACTTACTAAAAAGTCCGCCCACTACGTAGCTTGGGCTGGGTTTTGGCTCGGATACTTTTTTTGCACAATTGTGACTATTTTTGAGGTATTTGCTCGGAGGCCCTAGCTAGCATATAGTTCACAGAATTGTCCTAGCACAACAGCTACATGCGAGGACTATTGTGAAATCGAAGAAAATACTTGTGCTATTGTTATACAGCCGTGGTGGTCTAGTGGCCCCCGCCTTACAATCATGAGGTTGTGGGTTCAAATCCCAGTCCCGTGCCAATGAGTTCTTCGGAATTTACGTACGGAATTTAACACCATTGGCTTTTCGGTGAAGGAAAACATCGTGAGGCAACCTGCATACGTCCGTAGAAGAAATTCGATGGCGTGTGTGAATCCACCAACCCGCACTGCGCCAGCGTGGTGGATATGGTCCAATCACCCTTCGTGGGTAGGCCTACGTCCTGCAGTGGACTATTAAAAGGCTGATACAGTACAGTATACAGTACTTGTGCTATTAAGTTTCTTACGACCTATAGCGTCTGTGGACACGAGTCAAGTCGTTGCGCAGTACCAAATTGATATATCAGCGGCGATGAGGAGTGGGGATTTGCACAGCCTGCGAAGTTTGAGCTGTCGTCGCTGACCATCAGGCGCGCGCCCGCTCGCCCGCTCGCCGAGCGAGTCCTAGTTGTAATTCGAGCTGCGACGTTATTCCTCGTCAAACGTCGAATAAATTGAACCGAGGAGGCTGGTTTACTGGTGACGACACGACTGGTGACACGACAGGTTCGTTTCAAATGTTACGGTTGTTTTAAAAATCATTTGTAGGATATTATCCGGTTCAGTACAAATACTGAATCAATTTTATTTCAGTAATTAATAATTATTTTTTTGGAAATAATAGCATGACCGACTTTACCCGTGTACAGAATTCGCGAATATTTAGCACGGATCGATGAAGCTTTTTTGACATTAGTGTTGATTTATCAAAAATGGCTCAGCCGATTTCAATAAAAATTTAATGGGACCAATTTCAAAGTATACTCTTTCCAATAAAAAAGGAATTATTGAAATACTATGAAAAAAGTTATGGTTGTACATTAAAAAAAATGTATGCGTCGAATTGAGTACCTCCTCCGGTTCGGTTCGTCGGTCAAAAATTAAGTTCGTATAGGCCGGGTGGCTAGCCCTAGTGTCAGAGTTTTTAGGCTGCCTGAAGGCCTCTGACATGGCTAAACTAAACAACCAATTTAACGTGTCATCCGAACAACGGTAGCGCTCAGCTGGAAAATGCCACCCGCGGTCACCCTTCCAAATACTGACCGTGCGGAACGTCGCTTAATTTCGGTGATCGCTGACAAACACCTAGTCAAACTACGCTACGAGCGCTACAGACAGATACAAGTAGCGGCACGTAAGTCTAGCGCTGAGGGTACTGTGGAGGGGATGGCTGCGCATGTTGACCGCCGTACTAAACTCATGCGCAGCCACCCCCTCCACACTTCGCTCAGCGCTAGACTAATATGCCGCGACCTGTATTTATTAACACTCGTATATAGCAACTTGGGTCTTTTTTTGAAGTGAAAACTTCTTTGGCAGCGATGTGCACTTTTTGGGATAGGTAAAAAAAAAAAACTCGCGTCAGGACACGTAACCTGATCGAAGGTTCGTTTTGACTTCTACCTGCACTTCCAGAGTACAACCCGTTTTTTTATTGCGGTAGTGAGACCCCCTGGTTCTACTCCTTTCGATAAATAATTTCGATATTTAACATTGACATTATTATTGGTTTATATTATCAGTTTTGTATTATATTATCATTATCGTTTATAATTTTGTCAGACTGCTAAGATTTATATGATTTTCTTTTGTTTGTAAATTTGTCGTACCTAATGTAACGTACGTAGTTATAAGGTCAATAAAAAATTCTAATTCTAAAATTAAAATCGTGTTCTGTCGTTGTCGTCGACTGTAAGCGAGCTTCGAGCTTATTAAATTGCGAGTGTCGGCCGCGCTCCGCTGGCGACGGCTATATTGCTCTTCAGTTATTTGATTGGGCGTATTGTTTTCGTTTGCCAAGTTTACAATGAACTCGTGGGATGATTTTGAATGAGTGTTATAACTGCGAAGAACTGTTGCAAAAGTTAGTTCATATGAACAAACATTATTTGATAGCAAATATCCGATATTACTTTGCAGAAACAGACAAAAAAAATGTAGAATTCAGGTTTCAGTATTGTAATCAGGTTACAGGAATGTAAAAGAATATACAGGATGTGCCTTTTATTAAAATTTAGAAAATGTTAAATATCTCGAAAATAGTGGCATTTTTACTGAACACAATTTTTGTGTATTTGGTTAGTAGTGAGCCCCCCCGTCCGCCGGTGAAGTATTATCAACTCTTTACTAAACAACCTGTATAGCCAAATTGCCCCGCCGGTGTCAAAGTTTTCAAATCCTCTGACATGACTAAGCGATTAAAACAACCGGCAGCAAGCGCTTCCAGTCAACATTCTTTAATGAATAGCCAGAACAGAATATAGAACGCTATACCTGAGTCTGTGTTTCCACCAAGGTACAACTGTTTTCAAAACTCGAGGTAATAGGTACGAGTATCTTCTTGGTAAGCGTGGTACGCCCTAAACCGCATATCTGCTTAACATCAGGCAAGATATAGGAAAAGAAAATTAGAATTATTTTTCGCAAAAAACGGCAAAACCGCCTTCCACCGTGTAGGTACAAAATTCGAATATTTCGCTAGAATTGTTTACATTATTGTTGATTTTTCAAAAACGGCTCAGCCGATTTCTGTAAAATTCAAATGGGACCACCTCGGGAGTATACCCTTTCGAACTAAAAAATAATATTTCGATTCTTTTCACAATTAAGTAGCGGAATTATCGATGAACATACAAGAAAAAAAACATACAGACGAACATAGAATCTCTTCCTTTTTGGAAGTCGTCATATGAATAGCCAGAATACGGAACGCTTTACCTGAGTCTGTCTTTCAACCAAGGTAGGTAGGTTCTCTAGCGTGCTACGCCCTCACTTCCGCTCTTCGAAGGCTCTGGATGGGTACAGTCAAGAGACTGATTTGACAGAGTGACTGAAACAGACTGTACTGTCGTGTGTGAAACCCCGTATATCTGCTTAACATCAGGCAAGTTATAGGAAAAGAAAAAAAAAGTGTCAGGTAGTGCAAATTTTAATATCGGAATGTAAATATGAAAACACTATTGTCATAACAGTTAGAGGTGTTAGCAAAACTACGAGTAAGTTATAAAAAGTGTCGAGTAGCCGGGGGTAAATCAGACCCAACTGGCTATCCGTGTCAATCAACAGCTATCGCCGGCGGGTTGCTCTCCACCCATCTCCGATGGTAACGAGATTTGCCCCATCTGCCCCGCCCGGACACCTTTAGATTAGGATGTAGGTATGTGTCCGGTGTGTAGGGTTGACCAATGATATGACCGACATACTACTAAATCATCATCATTTGACACATACATATGACGTTCACTACTGGACTATGTTTTACTGGAAAGCGCTGGATGCAGGCCGCCGCCGGCCTTATGGGAAATCCATAGAGGACGCCTATGTCCAGCAGTAGACCACGTTTCTTGATGTGTTCTTAGCAGTAATTCGAAAGCGTAAATACCATTAACTAATTCAAAAATTTTGCAACCGTCTTGGATCTATCCTGAAAATTATTCCTCTTCCCTTTTTGTCGGAAAAAGGAGGACTTGTTTCCATTTATTTGTTCCCAGTATCCGGGGTGGCTTCTAAAAGATCCGTTCGACAGTAGTAAACAATCGGCCAAGTGCGAGTTGGAATCGCGCACGAAGGGTTCCGTACCGTGTTAAAGCCCCCTTAACCCCACTAAAAATTACGTTTGTTAAACGGGGGTCCCCCTTAAATATTTATTTAAAATTGTTTTTAGTATTTGTTGTTGTGGCGGCAACAAAAATACATCATCTGTAAAAATTTTAGCTGTCTGACTATTGTTTATGAGACAGCCTGGTGACAGACAGACGGACATCGGTGTCTCAGTAATAGGGTTGTTACCCTTTGGGTACGGAACCCTAAAAAGTTCTCAATAAAATATCAGCCAAAGTTATTTCAATGAGCGCTATGTAACGTTTTCATTTACTTGTATGGAACGTCCGAGGTAACTCCTAAAAGACATTATCCGTTCGACAGCCCTGGACATGCATCCCGGCGTAACTCAGTTACCTCAGTTACCGTCGAAACGTGCTAACTTGCCAACCGGTAACTCGCTTACAAAAATCCGTTACGGATGAAACAAGGTTACCCTCGGCCGCCCCACATGTTCATCATTACTCTGTTATATGTTTTGGGCTTAGAGTATTTATAAGTTATTTATTCTCTAAGGTTTTGGGCAACAAATAATTATAGCAGCACATCGTTAAATAAATTTATTCGCTCAACGTATGAGCATTGCCATTCAGCGTGGCAATGCTGCCAGCATGCTGGGCACGCTGCCAACTGGCAGTGGGCTTGAGCCATTGAATTATCCTTAGACCTTCAAGGGTCTGTGGATGATCCAATTGCTTGTTATGTAGTAGTAGTTTATGTAGTTTTAGATTATATAAGTCATGTATTTAGTGGTAGTTAATATAGGCACTTGCCCTATGAAAAAAAAGTAAATGACAGTTTTTCGTTGTTATATTTCAATGTTTTCCTTAATACGTAATACTCTTAAAAATATTTTGAAAATGTAACCGTGAAAGTTATAATTTCCCTTTTTGTTTCTTGTTGATTAGTTGATATGGTAGAGAGAAATGAAAAGATAAGTAAATGCTACAGTGTCGACAAATTACCTTAATTGGAAAATCTGTACTGCATTTCGCAATGCATGTGAAAGATTTTTGTAATGTTAATACGTTTATCCCAAAAATAATTGTGCCGGAATCATAAGTATGAAATCACTGTGAAATAGTTTCATAAAGAATATATTTTATGGCATTGATGACGGTTAATAACTAATATAAATTAAAAATTTAAAAAACCGTCGACACATTGACAACCATTTTGGGCACATTTGTAGAATTTTGGTTCTTCCATCCCCACTTTAACCCACCATAACTCTTAAACGGCTCAATCGATTTTTATAAAACATAGCTAAGAACGCTCTCGATTAAGTCTCCTTTCATCCAAAAAAAACTAAACTGAAATCGGTTCAGTGGTTCGGGCGCTATGATGCCACAGACAGACAGACACACAGACAGACAAACAGACACGTCAAACTTATAACACCCCTCTTTTGCGTCGGGGGTTAAAAAGGTCGACGAAGGGGACAAAATATAATGTACCGATATACGCCGAGTGGGTTCTTTAATGCTGAATTTGCGTAGGAAAGGTTATGATTATGAAGGAGGAAAATTTTGCATACGCGAAAATATCCTCAAAATGTATAATTTTAATCCTTATAATGTTTTAAAAATTTATAATTACACTTCCCTTACGCAGCGGTCGAATGCGCTCGGTTGAGACGACCATTCGTGTTCCGAAATAAAAATATTATAATCTTAATATGTGATTGCTAATTTTATGGATTTCTACTCGTAATAGACATCCTAATAGCCGTAGGACGTAAACTAACTCCGAAACATCTCAGCTAATTTAGGTTAAAATAATCGGCCAAGTACGAGTCGGACTCGCACACGGAGGGTCCCGTACTGTGTGGGAGCCCCCCTTAAATATTTATTTTATTTTACCATTGAAGTGAAAATACAACTAAATATTCTGTGAAAATTTTAAGCTTCTACCTGTTACCATTATTAATATAGAGCCATAGAATAATAACGCCGAGAAACCGAGAACAAGCACGCTAAGTGAAGCAAGAAATACCAAGCTTGAAAAGCTTGGTACGCGAACGGCGCGCGGCAGTACTCACAGTCGTACCGTGATAAAAACAGCTCCCGTAATTTATATTTTAAAATGACGGTTTGTGTGGTAAACGGGTGCCACAGTGAATCGGCAAAACCAAACAAACAATGCAACATCACATTCCACATGTAAGTATTACAAATTATCTAATAATTTGATGTAAAACGCCTTCCAATGTAAATATAAATTCACAAAATTTCGACAGACGCCATAAGGACTAAAAGTTGCAAGTAAAGGGTAAAAATTTTCCCCCACATTTTGATATTGAAATTAGTAATGAAATATACTTCCATTGCCTTGACACGGGATTATCAGTACATATTATTATGTTTTCATACATCCTACTTGATAAGTACCAAAGCGAGACATTATCATCATAATTAGATGGTTATGACCTTAGGTTATGACATGAAAATTTAGCAATGAGCCTTCCCAATGTAATCAATAATTTGTCAAACCCTTAAACGGTCATATGTATTTGACATTATTATGACATGTAATCTAATAACCGCATGTAAAAATTACATATGTTGCAATTGATAATTTAATTGAATTGAATTGAATTTCGCGAATCCCTGGTTGGCCTCATAGTACATTTTGTTCAAAATCATGACCTGAATCACCTCTTTTCGGCTAAGTACACCACAACTTTTTTTAAAATTAAACTGGGTATTACATGAAAGGGCTTTTCGTGTGGAAAACAGTTCGTAGTAACAAAGTAAAACTAAAAACACAATAATTAAATTGGTCAAAATTTTATTCTAACTAAACGGTTTTATGTACTAAAAGATAAAAAATAATAACTCAACAATAAAATCGTGAGGTCTTCGCCTGAAAGATTTCATTATGTATGATGCGCCCCACGATTTTATTTTAGAATTATTATTTTTTATCTTTTAGTACTTAAAACCGTTTAGTTAAAAAAATACCAATTTCACAAACTGTGTTCCACACGAAAAGCCCTTTCATATAATACCCATACTAATGGAATTTAAAAAAAAAGTTATTAACAGAAATGTTTGGAGCTACACTCAAAGGCACAAGTATAAGTTATGCAAAATCTGTACTAAAGGCTCTGATCAAATTTCCCAACTTTTTGGGGTAATCTGATTCTGATAGTAACATTACTTGTTTCGTAGTGTGCGTGTTGCCGCGCGTAAATACGTATGACTCGCGCATACATCAATCGTGTTGATGCTTCACTCTCGAGATTTTTTTGACATGAAATTATCATTCTCGGCGTTATTATTCTATGTATAGAGCGAAAAACGGCTAAAAAATCAGGTTTGTTGTGTGGGAGCCCCCCTTAACTATTAATTTTAGTCTGTTTTTAGGGTTCCGTACCCAAAGGGAAAAACAGGACCCTATTACTAAGACTTCGATGTCCGTCTGTCTGTCACCGGGCTGTATCTCATGAACCATGATAGCTAGGCAGCTGAAATTTTCACAGATGATGTATTTCTGTTGCCGCTATAACAACAAATACTAAAAAGAAAATAAAATAAATATTTAAGGGGGGCTCCCATACAACAAACCTGCATTTTTAGACGTTTTTCGCTCTGTATTAATAATTGTGTAATCCTGTGAAAATTTCAAGCAGATGCTTGAAATTTTCACAGGATTACACAATTATTAATACAGAGCGAAAAACGTCTAAAAAAAAATTTCAAGCAGATGCTTGAAATTTTCACAGGATATTTAGTTTTATATATACTTCAATAATAAATAGTAAAATTGAAATAAAAAAAAATATTTAAGGGGGGCTCCCATACAGTACGAAACCCTCCGTGCGCGAGTACGACTCGCACTTGCCGATTTATTAGTATTTGTTGTTTTAGCGGCAACAGAAATACATCAACTGTGAAAATTTCAGCTTTATAGCTATAACGGTTCATGAGATGCAACCTGGAGACAGACAGACAGACAGACGAATAGCGGAATCTTAGTATTAGGGTCCCGTTTTTACCCTTTGGGTACGGAACCCTAAAAAAGAGGGTACGTTTTTTGGAAATTTCGTGAAATTTGGGAAAATGAAAGAATGTGGGTCTACATTAAGCGCGTTCTCGCAGTCTTGAAATTATATCATCAGTCCACCTAGTTGGTGGACGATGCGCTTGCTGGGACGTGGTCTCCGTCTTCCGTGGCCATCCGTTCTTCGAACTGTACCCTGCCCACTGCCATTCCAACTTGGTAATCAGCTGGGCTATGTCGGTAACTTAAAAGAATGATTTTCAAATTCATTTCTTACTGTCTATTATTCTGTAATATACGGTGATGATGAAATTTCCCCAAGTATATTTGCTGCTTCTTGGAGCTATTTAGAGAGTAAAGCTGGAGCTAGAATTACCGGATCCTCTCAAATCCGGTCCCGGGGGTCGGATATCCGTCTTCAAGTTTTGATGGATCGCGCTACTTGACAACTTATAGGAGAGAGCAGTATGGACTGGCTGGTATAGTTGAAATGGCAGTGGGCAGGGCACATAACGCGGAGGGAGGACCGATGGAGTCGAAAAGTTATCGAATAGAGACCACGTACCGGCTAGTAGGGCTTGGTTTAAAATTAACCGTTAACCAGAATTAAAATGGTAAAAACGGGTTTCTTTGATTTTTTCGTTCATAGCGTAACCGTTAAAAGCGTGTTATTCAAACCTTTATTTATAGGTTTATTCCGTGAGAGGCCCGTGCTACGTACGTAGCCTACGTAGCCATACAGGCTGGGTACGGCAAGCGTAGCGAAGGACATCCACCCACAAGGTAGACGGATGACCTCATTAAGACCGCAGGATCGCGCTGGATGCAAGCCGCTACCAAACGGTCTTATTGGAGATCTTTAGGGGAGGCCTATGTCCAGCAGTGGACGTACAATGAAAATTTTGATAGAAAGATTTGCGAGTATGAACCAAATCGGTCAAGAGTGAGTCGAGATAAAGCCTTATGAAGATTCAGTTAAAGAAATTTGTCGCGAGATTTACTGTTCGGAGAACTACTAGTATAGCTTCAGTCCATACTGCGTTTGTTTGTAGTGCGGAACAACGTGTGTAGTACATTAATGCAAGTATCGAATTCACTCTGTGATATTGAACACGGTGAGGAAATGGAACGAACTCGGGACACACAATACGAGAATAGAGTTAGATATCTAGAGATGCCTTTATATTGGCAATCGTAGGGTAGGATGCCTACCAACATTGAGATTGCAACACTCTTCAAACTAGCCTTATTTGGCTCTTTCGTGGTTTCGCCCCGCAAGCTGTTCGGCCCGCGGGGCGAATCAATGAATCCTCTTTTTGAATGCCCTCTTTCGCCCCGTCCGTGGGGCGAAACGCCGAGAACGATAAAAGAAGAGGCCGTTCATACTTCAACTTTCTTGTCAAGAGCATCGCGTTGGTCTTTTGCGCTGCAAAGTTGAGTTTATTTCGTACTCCCCATTCCACAATCATATCTAACGCGCGATTGGCCTGTTGTTCGATAATGGAAGATGACTGACTTGTAAACACGAGGACGACGTCGTCCGCGAAGGCTTGACAGTAAACTCCCTCTGCCTCCAACAGTTGCAGCAATGAGTCTAGAATTACATTCCAAAAGGTAGGTCCACTGATTGAGCCTTGGACACATCCTTTGGTTGTTTCCCTCTCGCATGCCGCTCTAGCATAGTTGACTACGACCTTCCGGTCTAGGAGGTATGAGTTTGCCATCTCATAGAGGTTAGTCGGACACCTCTTCTTCGCTAATTGGTCTTTTAAGGCGGGCCACCATGCATTATCAAAAGCGCCTTCTATGTCCAGGGAGACTAGGAGTACTAGATTTTTATTGGTCACTCCTGTTTTCAGGTGCTCTACCAGGTCATAAAGGGCATCTTCAGTTCCTCGTTGGGGCATGAAGCCGTACTGTTTCTGGCTAATGGTTGGGAGGAGATGCCATTGGAATCGGGCCACCAAAAGCTTTTCGACTATTTTTCCGGCGACAGGCAAGAGACCTATAGGACGGTAAGATTTCGGATGTGTATAATCTGTCTTACCGGGTTTACGTAAAATAACCACATGCGCTATTTTCCACTGCTTAGGGAAATGTCCCAGCGATAAGCACTTGTTTGCAATTGCTAGGAATATTTCTCTTTCAGCCCGGATAGCTGCAGCGCATATGTCAGCAGTGAGCCCATCTATTCCAGGGGCTTTTTTCGGATTCAGTGTTCGTAACACTGATTCCAATTCTGCTGACGTAAATGGAGGGTCATTTTCCGGTAGGTCCTTCGGAGTTTCTCTTGTCCGTCCCCGCAATTCTGCATGGCACGGTAGATCTGTGCTTGCAGAGTCGTCGGGATAGAAAGTTCTGGCTAGTAGCTCTGCAGAGTGCTGTGGGGATAGGGTGTTGCCTTCCGTGTCACGCAGAAGCAAGTCTTCTTGCCTCTCCGAAGTTTTCCGGATTACCCTGTAGATCTTGTCCCACATGCTCTCTTTATCCTGATTCGTGCAGAGCTCCCTCCAGTTCTCCGTATACGCTTTTTCGGCTTGTTCCTTGTAGTCTTGACGTGCAATTTGATATTGGTTGACTACATACTGGACTCTGTCGGGGGCGGCGTTCTTGATCCGTCTCTTTCTTCTAAGAACTTCTTTCTTAAGATCATCGAGTGTTTTTGTATACCACGGGGGAGTTGGGTTCCCTTTGCGTGGGCCTATAAGTGGGATGGTGTGTGTACACGCTTCGTGGATACTTTCAGTGTAACTCGTGATCATTGACTCTAGTTCATCTGGGCTTTTACATTCTCTAATTGACTCTGGTGATATTTCCTTATCCTCAAGTGAGGTCCTCAGGCATGACATGAAATCCGACCATTTTGCTTTCTTGGTATTGTACTTGCGTGTAGTAACTGGCTATATATTCAAGGGCCTTCTCTAGACGCAAAGTAAACGTTATTGCATTGTGATCTGATGTTGTGAGATTCCTGTCAACGCGCCAGCCCTCTATTTTCCCCAGAAGTGGCAAACTGCACGTGGTAACATCTACTATACTCGTGCAGAGTTTACCTCTTCTGACGACTTCAAAGGTTGGTGTATCACCTGTGTTGAGTATGTGTAGGCCCATCTCATCGAAGAAAGAGTGGACGGCTTCTCCTCTGCTGTTTTCCGATGTGCTTCCCCACCAATGGGACCAGGCGTTAACGTCACCGGCGACTATCAGATCTTTGGTCGCTAGTTTTTCGCTAAAAGCCTTTATCCTGTTGAGGTACGGTTCAACATGTTGGTCTCCCTCCAAGTAGACAGAAATCACTCCCAGCTTCAGGTTTTCGTTGGCCAGCAAAACAGCTGCTTCAGTTTCAGTAACAAGCTGGGGGTCGTGAATTACTTCCAGCTTGTCACCAAAAACGATTACTGCTGCCTTTACAGGCTTTTTCCTGTCCAAACTGCACTGAATAACGCGGGTACCAGGATACTGTTTCATAACTCCCTTGTTGCCTACATACGGCTCTTGGACTATGGCGACTGAAACGTTTCTTTCCTTTGCGACTTTCAGGAGTTCGGCTGTTGCGATCTGTGAGCGATGCAGGTTTGCCTGGATGAAGCGCAAATCTGGTTTCACTGCTACTCTTTGGGGGACTGAGTTTTGTACCTCTAGAGTGCCCTCAGCAGTACGAGATTCGAGATCGCGCTATAGCATCCCATTTCACTCGTTCAGGACATTCGCTGCTGAATGCATTGTGAGCTAAGTCCTTATTAGAGCTGTTGGGATGCGCGGTTGCGCAATTTCTGCATCTCGGCGGCAGGTTATCCTTTCTAGCCTTGCACTGAGCCCAGGAGTGGGATCTACCGCAGTGACTGCAGAGTTCATCCCTCTCCCGGCAGATCGCTTTTGTGTGTCCGAAGCCCAGACACTTAGTGCACTGCACCAAAAGGGAATGGTCCGTCACTGGCCTCCTCTGGAGTCCAATATAGACTTTACCGGCTTCTATGAGCGATCTATGGATGCGAGGTGAAACCTCCAGCACAGGATGACATTCGTGTGCATTACGCGCCTTTTTCCTATATCTCACCCTGACAGTGCTCTCCTTCAAATCAACGTTTTGCAGCAAGTGTTTATTCTGCGCCAAGATGTTCTCCACTATATCCGAGTCTTTGTGATAGGACAGGACGTCTCGAATTATGATAAGTGGGTTCCCCGCTTTCGCGGTCTCCACATTCAGAGATGCGTCTCGCTGAACACGACTTCGTACTAGATTAAGGTCTTCCTCCGTTCCGCAACTCAGAATAACTTTTTTATTTCTGGCTTTGCGTACTTGGTCAACCTTCGCTCCAGACTTCTTGGTATCCAGCGCTACTCTTATCCTGTCAATGAGATTATCGGCAGTGGTCGTTTCTGTTGTATTTGAAGCCGTCACTATCAGGGTATGATTCGGTTTTAGAGCGGGTGGTTTCGCGGCTACTTTGGCGTAGGTTGAATTGGGTGGACTGCCTTGTTGTGCCTGTGACAATTCTGTACCGATGCTGAGGGCTGGTGGGGACTGAGACAGTTTTTCTTGCCGCATCGTCCGGAGCTCTGACGACACGGCTTCGAGCCGTTCAGTTATGGGCAGCATGTGCTCCTCGATGTTTATTTGAACAGGGAGTTGGGGTGGATGGGTGATTTGGTGACTTTTCTTAATGTGGTCTTACGGCGTTTTTTCAAGCTCTTTGAGAGAGTCCGGGTACTGGGGGGGAGGTGGGGGAGGGGTTGAGAGGAGGCTTGACAGTGCTTCTGCGTTTCGGTTCAGAATCTCGGCGGTCTTTTCTTTTTCCGAATGCGTTTCTCTTCTAAGTTCATCTATTTGCCTCTGAAGAATTTCTATGACTTGATTATGATTTTTCTATGACTTGATTATTCTATGACTTGATTATGACTTGATTACTATGACTTGAAAACTATTTCTTGCTCGCGGCTTCGAACATATTTTAGATATTTATGCCATGCTTATCTTTTATTTTTCCGTGATAAAAATTAGCAAATGCTAAAAATCGAGGCTATACGAAAATCAACCAAAAATAGAGTCAATACGTTGCTCTGTAGCTGCATTTTTATGTCGTCTGGAGGTCTCTCACATCATTCCTTATAGTCATAGGACGTCCGCTGCTGGACATAGGCCTCCGCTAAAGATTTTCCGGTTGGTAGCGGCTTGCGTCCAGCGTGACCCTGCGGTCTTAAATGAGATCATCCGTCCACCATGTGGGTTGACGTCCTATGCTGCGCTTGCCAGTGCGTGGTCAAAACAAGTGGCACTCTCAATCTAAAGTGTCAGTCCGGTAGCGCTTAGTTGTAAATGCCACCCGCGGTCACCCATCCTAAGGCTGACAGACGGTCAGTCAGTGACCATGTTGAAAGTTGTTTAACTTACATAGTATGAGCATGGTTCTTATTCATACAGTACGTTCCCATTTCTGAGCAGTAGCGTCACCTATTTCCCACCATTGTTTGCTCTAAAACCCGCAATCCTTCTGCTCTATATCCGCGCCGCCATTTTTCAATCAAGCCGGGGAAATTATAAAGATGAGATCGTATCTGGCATTTTTTGTCTCCGGCCTTTTTTCCGGCATACTGAAATGATAGGGGCCGGCTAATTATTTATCCGAAAATAAAGTGTTCATAGTAATGTATCTACGAAATCAATATTAAGCTTGAATGCTTAATTATTTATTTCGCGAAATTATAGAAGTAGTTAATACGTTAATACTAGACAAGAGTAATTACGCAATATCTCTTAGTATTGAACCTTTTCTACATACAAACAACTATGGCTTTAAGAAAAAATAATCGTACTCTCTCTATTATTTTGAAGTTTTTTTTTTCACACTTTTGACAGTATTTTTTACTAACCGACTTCCAACAAGGAGGAGGTTCTATGTTCGTCTGTATGTATTTTTTTTGTGTATGTTCATTGACAATTTCGCCAATGGTGAACCGAATCGAAAAATTATTTTTTAGTTAGAAAAGGTATACTTCCAAGGTGGTCCAATTTAAATTTAACAGAATTCAGCTGAGCCGTTATTGAAAAATTAACAATAATGTAAACAATTCGAGCGAAATATTCGAATTTTGTACACGATGGAAGGCAGTTTTGCCATTTTTTGCGAAAAATAATTATTTTCTTTTTCTAATAGAGCAAATCCGGGGGACAGACCGGGATATTTCAATCATCGCTCTCGGCCACTATGTCTGCAGGTGGCCTGACAACTCTATTGATATGACAGTTATTTTTTTCTTTATTTTCCAATAGTGATGAGCACTCTGCATCACTGTCAACATTTGTAAGTGGCCAGTGACAATACTTTCTACCGAGTGAAATCTGGTTCAAAAGTAACCAAAGAGTTTTTAACCCTTCGGCAAAAACATTACGCTCTCAGCTCTATTAATTTGACAGTTTTTATTGTTTTCTTTTTCCAATAATGATGAGACTTCCGGCCACTACGTTTGCAGGTGGCCCGTAAAAATGGTTCCTATCTGTGCCAGTTGGAACTCTTTTGTTCCTAGTTTGTTCTTTTTGTGCTCCCGGTTAATTTCATACTTCCGAATGTGTTATCTTTCTTTATGAGAATTACACAATGTTTATTTTCTATTTTTCATTGTTGAACGCTCTGTCAACATTTATAAGTGGCCATTGGCGATGCTTCCTATCGAGCGATAACACAGATGATGAGATCTACTTCAAAAGTAACCAAAGTTCGTATACCTCCGGCAAAAACATTGGGCTTCACAGCTCTATTAATACGAAAGTTCTTTTTATTTTCTTTTTCCAATAGTGATGAGGCTCTCGGCCACTACGTTTGCAGGTGCCCATTGATAATAGTTCCTATCTGTGCCAGTTGGAACTCTTTTGTTTGCAGTGTTATTTTTGTGCTCCCGCCTATTTTCAGAGGTGAATGAGTTTTTGTTAATTGATTTTCTAAAAGAATGTTAATGCGTTTTTGCAACCGATTTTAATAATATTTAAGGAGAAGCGCCTTCCATATAAATTTTAGCTGACCTTTTTACGTAACCTGCTATGATTTTCAACTTATCATTACTTAAGATAGACCTAGTCTAGGCTTTTATATTGGCGATTTCAATAATATAATAATTGTATAGCCGAAAAATACATTATTTCAGGTTTATTTTAGGTTTATCATTATTATCCTTACATAGTATAAAATAAAGTCGCTATTTTCGTTTGTTTGTTCGTTTGTTTGTTTGTTTGTCTGTATGCTTAAATCTTTAAAACTACGCAACGGATTTTGATGCGGTTTTTTTAATGGATAGAGTGATTCAAGAGGAAGGTTTATATGTATAAAAATTCCCGAAATTCCCACGGGAACGGGCACAACGCGGGTAAAACCGCGGGGCGCTGCTAGTTATTTTATATTGGATAGGTAATATGTAGGTTATATGTTATGTATGAATGTATCATTTAATGGTATGTGTGTTATGTAGATATAGGTATTATTTTTGATGTTTGTTTATGAGTTGATTTCTTCTTTCTGTAAGGCCACGTTTTTTTGTCAACTTCTATTTTCTATCCGCACTTGGTTGCCTGGAAGAAATCGCTTAAAGCGATAAGGCCGCCAGTTAGAAACCTAAATTGTATTGTTTTGTTGCTGTAATTTATTTTTTATGTAATGTGGTTGTCTAATAAAGTGTTATTGTTTGTTGTTTGTTGTGTATTTCAATAGAATAAATTTGGCTAATTTTACATTTGTAGTGGCACTCCCCCTTAATATAAAAAGATTATACACACTTGCACAATTTGCAATTTGTTTTTGAAGTGCAAGTTCGAGCCCAGATGTATTCGAAAATGCTACAAATTTAAATTCGCGAGGTCGCGATGTTATTCATAGAAACGAGAGTGAAAGTTAAATTGGGGCTTACTGTCGGTCTAAATATTACCAGTATTGTGTCGTAACCTAAATCAGGCTGAGGATTGGGTCGGCGACACGGGACCTGATTTATCTTTGATGTAATTTCAGATAGGCGCGATAACTTCTACACGTGTAAAGTCAGATTTAACAAATACTTTATTGTGGTAAAATATTAGTCACATCAAAAAGACAACGGGTTTAAAAATTCAGGTCTCGTCGTTTTTCTATTGTGTGTGATAATTATAACAATTGTTGACAACAAGTTATTATTTACCGCCAAAATTAGCACAACAAGATCCGAAAAGAACGCTCGAATCGATGTATGTAATTTTCAGAGTATTTACTGTTGATTGTTTTTAAACCACTCAACCGAGATCAATAAAATTTAAATGGGACAAAAATAGCATAACACGTCCAAGGTTTAATACCTTAACCACCAAAAAAAAAACATTAAATTTGGTTCATAATGGGCGGAGTAACATACACGCAGAAAAACGTACAGTCGAAATTAGATCCTCCTTTATTAAAAATCGGTTGATAAAATAGGAATTATTTTGAAAATCCCAGCCATATTAAACAAGAACAAGGTCAACAAGAGCTAACAAGCCTCGCCTCAGTAAACAGGTCGCTCAGGTAGTCCAATAAACGTAATATAAACGATATAATATGACGCGTGTCCGTCCGTCTGTCAATCAAAACGCTCTCTGGCCGCGTACAATACAAATAGAGGCAGATGGCTGGCGGCAGAGATTACTCTACAGATTCCGCATTAAGGCTAAACATTTATTTATTGCATTAGCTTCGCGTAAATAAAAAAATATATATACAACCCTCAGAAATCTGGTGGACGCCAGCCGCATCGCTGTCTGTCTGTCCAAAAACATCTATATTAGGCCTATTTCTGGTAAAATTATTTTTAATTTTACTGTGCTTCCCACACTAGGTTTATCTTAAAGAATCTCGTCAATGTTCAGAAGTTCTAATAACTTTAGTTGAGTGATTACCTGTCTAATACGGATTTCGCAGGTGGCGCCGCCAACGCTATAAGTTGGTTAAAATGATAAACACTTCACAAATTCAGCGCAATGCGAATTAGATCAGCGCAGCGGGGCAATTCTGTCAACCGATCTCGTTACTAAGGTGACACGTTTTTGAACCAATCTCGTTTTTTTGACAGTTTTGTGCTGTCGGAATTGTCAGAAAAACGTGAGAGGTTCAAGAACGTATCATTTCAGTAAAGAGATTGGCTAACAGAATTGCCCCGCAGTAGGGAGAGCGTCGGGCTAGTGATCCGAAGAGGCAGGTTCGAGTCCTGCGTTCGCGACGAATTTTTGAAATGATTATCACAATAATAACTCTTAGAGATAAACCTAGTGTGGGAAGCACTTTAAAATTAAAAATCATTTCATTGATAAAGCAATGCGCCAACTCTCGTCAATATTCAGAAGTTCTAATCTTCTTCTTCTTCTTTTCGAGTCAGCGATTCGATCAAAAAAATTATATTTGGCTATATGCTGTTCGACCAGTAGGAGGCCACGGATACTGCGGCGGTGTTGGCCTCGTAGGGAGTACCGAAGTTATTAGAACTTCTCGTAGAGAGAAGTTCTAATAACTTCGGTTGAGTGATTACCTTTCTAATTCGGGGATCACAGGTGGCGCCGCCAACGATAAAAGTTGGTTAAAATAATAAACACTTCACAAATTCGGTGCAATGTTAGGACTGCGAAATAGCTTGGTTGGGAGAGCGTCGGGCTAGTGATCCGAGAAAGGCAGGTTAGAGTCCTGCAATCACGACGAATTTTTGAAAAGTTTATCACAAAAATAGTTATTTCTGGTAGTTTAAAGTTTTATGACAGGGATGATGATAACAACGTTAGAAATCAAGGAAGCGTTTTATATAACGCTAAAATGAAATAAAGGAAATCCCAGATATATCTGAAATGGTCAACAAGAATCTATAATTATGTTAAAGAATATGAATCTACAATCCTCGACTCAGCAAACATGGTGTTTTTTTGCACATTTTGAATAAGAATTTGACATAGGTGTTACTCACACATGGTTTTTATAAGTCTACTATATTTTCTGCTAGATTTGGCGATATTTTAAAGATGGAGTATCAGCACGCGGGCTTTTCTCGCTTAGCAGTCAGTGCTATGCGAGACGAGCTCTGTGTAATTGTAATGTTTTTTTTAAAATTTGTTTTATTTATAATATCAAATTTGTACTGCAACAACAATATAAATACACTAACGATAATAATATGAGAATTTTAGTGAAAATGACTTTATCGTTATTTTCCTGCGATATCTGCAAGGGTAATCCGTGCAGCAGCCCACGTTAGTTTATTGACGTGAAGTGCGGGTCGCCGTGTCAGCTGCGGCGCGGGTTGAGTTCCCGAATCGGGAGCGTCAATATTTGGACTGGCATTTTGGACTTGGCAGTCAGTGCTATGCGAGACGAGGTGTGTTATATTGTAATAAACTTTTTAAAAATAATTTTGTTAGGTTTTGTCTACGGCTTCGCCCGTTTAATTTTTGTGCTATTCCATGGGAACATTTCATTTTTCTAGGATAAAAAAATAGCCTATGTCATTTTCCATCTTTCAAACTATGTCCATGACAAAAATCAATTCAATCCGTTGCTCCGTTGCTGCGTGAAAGAGGAACAACAAACACACTTTCATTACTGATTATGATCGTGGAGAACTGCTGCACGAGACAGTTGCCAAAATATCGGGCGCGCCCTGTCTACTGCCACTTGAACTTGCTAACAACCGCCGTGTTCCCTGAATATCCCACTGGAAGCAGCCCCCCGCGCCCCCTCGCGGGAGCGAGTTGACTCTGGTTTATGACTCGGATCGTATCCCAATGTACCCAATATTAACGATTTGACCTATAGTCGTTCGAAGGTCAACATGTGCCCTACCTACTGCCACTTCGACTTGCTTTGTTAGCAAGTCGAAGTGTGCTCTGTGTTCCCCATAATTACTTTTCGAAAAAAATCGCAACATTGACTTCCACCGTGTACAAAATTCGAATAGTTTGCACTAATCGATATGACATCCATGTACATTATTGTTGATTTATCAAAAACGACTCAGCCGATTTCTATAAAATTTAAATGGGACCACCTAGGAAGTATACCTACCCTAATTTGAACCAAAAAATATTTTTTTAAATCGGTTCACAATTGGCGAAAATATCGATGAACATACACAAAAAAATACATACACACGAACATAGAACCTCCTCCTTTTTGGAAGTCGGTAAAAAAGAAATAAGTTCTTATAGGCCGGGTGGCTAGCCCTGGTGTCAAAGTTTTTAATCCGCCTGAAGGCCTCTGACATGGCTAAACGGTTAAAACAACCGGGGTCTACAATTTAACGTGTCATCCGAGCCACGGTAGCGCTCAGTCGGAAAATACCACCCGCGGTCACCCATCCGAAGACTGACCGTGCTGAACGTTGCTTAACTTCGATGATCGCTAATGAACACCTACTAGTCAAACTACGCTATGCTGTGTTCCCCTGTACATGCCATCGGAAGGCACCCGCGCCCTCATGCGGGAGCAAGTTAACTCTGATTTATGGTTCTCTGATAGCATTTCAATGTGCCCAATATTACCGATATGACCTTTGGTCATTCGAAGGTCACTAACCTATATCACAGTAATTAACCGACTTCCAAAAAGGAGGAGGTTCTATGTTCGTTTGTATTTATCTTTTTTTTTGTATATGTTCATCGATAATTGCGCCAATTGTGACCGAATTGAAAAATTATTTTTTAGTTCGAAATGGTATACTCCCGAAATGGTCCCATTTAAATTTTACAGAAATCGGCTGAGCCGTTTTCAAGCCGTGAGCTATGAAAAATCAACAACAATGTAAACATAATTCTAGCGAAATATTTGAATTTTGTACACGATGGAAGGCGGTTTTGACATTTTTTACGAAAAATAATGATGGTATTAATAAATCTATACAGTAGATATTCCATCTTCAAACAAACGATCGGAACGCGAATCATACTACGCGCCTTGGAGTTCGGTAAACAAGCCGCAGGGCGCGGCGCCGTAGTAACTAACGAAAGTTAGGTTTGTAATAAGTAAGCGTGCGATTACTACCAGGCGGGCAGCCCTAGCGCGTGTTGCGTCACGTTGTGTACTGCGTGAACACGCGGGGCTGTAGTTATTTATTTCAAGAACAGGGCCTAGTCGTAATACTGCATATATATAGGTATTATTACCGTGGCTATACGAGAGACCACATGATCAGCAAGCTTGTTATTTGGACTAGTAGTTTTCCGAAAGAAACAGAAGAAAAGAAAGAAGACCAAATTTCGCCAAAAATGGTTGAAAAATGCGATCTGTAGAACCAAAAACTAGGAAAAGCAACATCCGGCCAGATGAAAGATTAAATTTTGTCAATCTCAAAAATTTTGGACTCGCTCGGTCAATTGGTAAGAAAATGATGTTTTAAAATTGAGATATACCTATTATAGACGGAATCAAACTTCTTCGTGTTTGTGAAGTTAGCTACAAGATGCGGATAACCCAATCCTCCATCCGCAGGTGTTAAGAGTAAACAAGTCGCTCATCACTCCATACAAACGTCGGTGGGTAATCACACCAGTGTTTGCTGTTGAATATCTAAAACTAAGATTTATATCTATTTGTCTTTACAAAATCTACGCTTCTTGCTAAAAAAATTGTGAAAAAAATCTCCGCTCGAATGATATAAGCCTTGGAAAATTTGAATTTTGATTTACATTTTTAGGAAACTTTGGATGCAAAAAAACACAGAAGAACTAAACTGAGTCATCTTGTATGAAAATAGCGGCCTAGTTTATATTCGTTAGTTAAAATAACTATTATTTAAAAAACTTTATGCAACAGTTTCTTTTTCATATTTTACTATGGAGAAAACGTTATACGCATTTAGTACGCAGCCGTGTTAGGTAATAATTATAGGTATTTTAAAACAAATAAAAACAAAATTATATTGCAATGCGTGCACACGCACTATATAATTATCTACTGTTTATCATCGAATCTATCTCTTCTTTGGACAATACAGCTGAGAATGATTTATTTAAGCTACGCCAAATCTGAGTTCGTGCCGTCAACTTGTTTCACCTTAAGTGAGCTTCCGTCAGGATTGGGTTTTCCGCAACCTTTAGCTAACATCACAGCCGCTAATAAATTTGATTCCCGTATATTAAAACTTCTGTGATAGTTATAGTACTTAACTTGGCACGCGAGCCCCAGCCTAGCTTAGTTTGGGGCTCACAGCTAATCTATTTGGAGATTCATAACATAAGGCAAAACTGTATTAGATCAAATATCATGTGTCAGATCAAATCGTAGACTTAGTTTTTAATCGACTTCCAAAATGGAGGAGGTTCTATGTGTTTTTTCTAAGTTTCCTCGGACTTAATCTGAGGTTTTGTTTATTTTAAAGTTTTATTTCTTACCTATTTACAATTTTACTTACTTGTGATATAAAATTTTGCAATTATGACATTTTTCCAAAACGCTATCAATTTTTTTACAGGTTCTATGTTCGTCTGTATGTTTTTTTTGTATCATCGATAATTTCGCCAATGTGAACGGAATCAAAAATACCTTTTTTAAACTCCCGAGGTGGTGCCATTTAAATTGTAATCTCCTCATTTCTGATTCGATCTCGTAGAGAGACTCCGAGCATAGCTCTCTCCGTAGGCTGGGCAACGTTTGGAAAATTGCGCAATGTCTTCTCGTCCGATATACCTCAGTGCCTCAAGACGAAAGTGTTCGATCAGTGTGTGTTACCATTGACGACTTATGGCACTGAAACGTGGTCTCTCACTAATCATTAATAAGCTCCAAGTAGCCCAACGAGCTATGAAAAATCATTAATAATGTAACGCGAGAGCGAGCTGTTCGAATTTTGTACACCATGGAGATCAGTTTTACCATTTTTTTTTGCGAAAAATAATAATTCACTTTAATTTCTTAGTATAGTTATGTAATATCTTCTTGTGGTTTGGCTATTTTTTAACCGACTTCCAAAAAGGAGGAGGTTCTGTGTTCGTCTGTATGTATTTTTTTGTGTATGTTCATCGATAATTCCGCCAATTGTGAAGTGAATCGAAAAATTATTTTTTAGTTCGAAAGGGTATACTCCCGAGGTGGTCCCATTTAAAAATCATTGAAATCATCATATTGAAAAATCAACAATACTGTAAACTTCGAAACTTCGAGCGAAATCTTCGAATTTAGTACACAATGGAAGGTACAAATAAGTATTACTCTTTATTTACAACCACAATTAAAGATAAACACAATAATAAAAACTTAAATAACCTATCTAAACTAAAATAACTAATCCAAACCTAAATAAAACTATCTAAACTTAAATATCCTATCTAAACTAAATTATCCTATCTAAACTAAAATATCTTATATCTAAAGTTCACTAATTTAAAAAAATTAGATACTGTTTAAACCTATAAAATGTTTAAGCAGTCTCTAATCTCAGGCAACGTGTCTAAAATGCTGGCCGCATTGCCTCGCTGGAAGGCGGTTTTGCCATTTTTTCCGGAAAAATATTTATTTAATTTATTTATTAGTTTGAATGTTGACTTCTGCCTGTCGCATGTTTCGCTGCAGCGCTGCAGCAGTCTGGGCGCGATGGATTACCAATTGACCTAATTGAGGCTCTGCAGAATCACTCACTCACTCGCGAGTGTCTGTCTGTCGTCTAAACTGGAGCTCGAATGACACCATTCTACATTAGATAAGCTTTGTTGCATTGTCTGCAAATGTAGCGCTAAAGTAAGTGCTGTCAGGCTGCTCCAAAAAAAGGCAAAGTGGAGATTGCCAGGTTATATAGTTTTTAACCGACTTCCAAAAAGCAGGAGGTTCTATGTTCGTCTGTATGTATTTTTTTTGTGTGTCTTCATCGATAATTTCGCCGAATCGAAAGCTCGAAAGGGTATACTCTCGAGTCGGTCCCAATTAAATTTTACAGAAATCGGCTGAGCCGTTTTTGAAAAATCAACAATAATGTAAACAATTCGAGCGAAATATTCGAATTACGTACACAATGGAAGGCGGTTTTGCCATTTTTTGCGAAAAATAATTATTACATGCCTCTACTCTTCGAAAAGCTATTAGTACTTGTATATATGTTTTGATACTTAACAAACCACACTGGTATAGCACTTTTACTTATGTATAGCCCGAATCAAACTACTTGTCGGCTGTGATGTTAGCTACAAGCTGCGGATAATCCAATCCTCGTGCAGCTGTTAAGTGAGCTTCAGTCAGAATTAGGTTATCCGCAGCTTGTAGCTAACATCACAGCCGACAACTATATTGATTTGTTTAGATACAAGTTTTAAAAGGTGACATTAGCCTACAAAACACTGTAAATATTGTGGTAAATTGTAACTTAGTTAACGCTAAGCTTTACAAAACATTGTAATTTTATATAGTTAATAAAGGTTTCTTAAAATCAAATCAAATCAATTTTGATTTGGCCTGTATCTTGGTTACTTAAGTACGGAATTTCACACCACTGACTTTTCGGTGAAGGAAAACATCGTGAGGCAACCTGCAAACGTCCGTAGAAGAAATTCGATGGCGTATGTCAATCCACCAACCCGCACTGGGCCAGCGTACTGGATATGGCCTAATCACCCTTAGTGGGTAGGCCTACGTCCTGCAGTGGACTATTACAAAGGCTAGTACAGTATCTTGGTACGTATTAACCACATAAAGTACTACATATGGCACATCAAATGCGGCTTTAGAATAGTATCCTCCACCATAGAACCCATTCATTCGTCGGCTGAATTGGCTCGTTTACCGCGACCATTGTATTCCATACATATGACTCAGGGTTGCCACCTACCGATACTTCATCATCATCATGCACAACCCGTTATCTGTTGCCACTGCTGAGCATAGGCCTCTGTTCTTGTACGCCACTCCTCCCGGTCCTGTGCCAGTCATGTCTACGTTGGACGCGCGATTTTGAAAATATCAGCTAGCTTAGCATGCGACCACGAAAAGCCTCGTAAAGATCTCTTTTTGGCGTATTAAAAAGTAAGAGATATACTTTGCCATAACGCTGTCTCGTTCTGCCACGTCGAAAGAATTATTTCGTGGTGCGCATCCTAGCCCGGCTGGGACAGGTGGGCGCCCTACGCTTTATTAACGTTACAGGTCGCGTCATGTAATAATCGGCCAAGTACGAGTCGGACTCGCGCACGGAGGGTTCCGTACTGTATGGGAGCCCCCCTTAGATATTTGTTTATTTTAATTTTATTATTTATTATTGAAGGGAATATCAAACTAAATATTCTATGAAAATTTCAAGCATCTACCTGGTACCATCCTTACATAGTATAAAATAAAGTCGCTATTTTTGTCTGTTTGTTTGTCTGTATGCTTAAATCTTTAAAACTACGCAACGGATTTTGATGCGGTTTTTTTTAATGGATAGAGTGATTCAAGAGGAAGGTTTATATGTGTAATACACCTGTGCGAAGCCGGGGCGGGTCGTCTAGTTATTAATATAGAGCGAAAAACGTCTAAAAATTCAGTTTTGTTTTATGGGAGCCCTCCTTAAATATTTATTTTATTTTGTTTTTAGTATTTGTTGTTGTAGCGGCAACCGGAATACATCATCTGTGAAAATTTCAGCTCCCTAGCTATCATGGTTCATGAGATACAGCCCGGTGACAGACGGACAGACGGACATCGAAGTCTTCGTAATAGGGTCCCGTTTTTCCCTTTGGGTACGGAACCCTAAAAATAACGCTATTGCACAGGTGATTAATGATTAAACGAACTTACTTGTACGTGAAGTTCTATCATAATTGTACAAGCGCCGAGTCCGAAGAGATTAGTCCTGTAGATAGATATTTACACATGTAGTAACGCATAGTTTTCACCACTCTTATTGCGATTAGTTCAGAGTTTAGTTTTTTTTTTTTTTTTTTGAGGGTAGCTGTTTTGCACAACTCCAGTCCTGCTTGTCGCCCGTCATTAAGTTTAGAGTAAGGCTAATCCTTAACGTCATTGATGTATTACCGGAGTAAATAGGGGCACATGTTGTACCTGGGTACAACGTTGGGAGGGTGGGATGTACTAATCTCTTCGGACTCGGCGCTTGTACAATTATGATAGAACTTCACGTACAAGTAAGTTCGTTTAATCATTAATTGTACGAGCGCGCCGAGTCCTTCGAGATTAGTCCTGTAGATAGATATTTACACATGTAGACATTGAGAGTACAACCGGAAATATCATCAATGATTTATAGCTTGTTTCGGTATGAGAATAAAATTATTTATTTTCATAATGAATTTAACTGATTGACAAATTACATAAATACTGATTAAAATAATCAAAATGATATGATTTTAACAAAGCATAGTGTTAAGAAATAAATAATTTTTCTTAATGAGTTGAATCTCATTTGCTTGTTTACTATGCCTTATATCATAATTACTGTACAATAATATTTTTGTAATAACTATTGTAGACAATTGCTTCTGATGAGACTATTATAATTTTAAGATCGACCTAATCAAGACCTTATTATGTACACTGATATTTCAGGCTATTTCGGTTAATTATTGATTAAGCTAGAACGGTCTCATTTATGTCATAAATAATGATTCTTTGATAAAATCTAGCAAAGGTTGTAGAGTTCCTGCTCCATCCCGCAAAACGACGTAGGTATCTTATCGAGGAACTACGCCCGCGACACCGCTGCGTGTCACGCGCTGTTGGCGCTAAACACGTTTGTGTCGAGCCCGCATTTGCTTAGCGTGCGTGTTAGCCAGCGACTGGGTGTCTGTGATCCTAACGGTTTATTTTCTTAAGATTTTTTAATTCCAAGGAAAAAAAGCATTAATGTTCTTAATTTCGAAATGCGTTCTATATAGCATGAGAGAGTAGTGGCTGGACATATTGTCGGGATCTCCACAAAATACCTATGGCAAATATAGAACAGGCTGCTGGCAACCTGGTCGGAATGTTTTTATTAATCTGGTATTTTAATTATTTGATTTGAAATGTTTCGAACATTACTAAGATTCATTTTTGATAAGGTTTGAATTTTGTAAGCTGAGAGAGCTAGTAAAGTAATTGTTTTAAGCGTGAACTTCTCTGAAGATAAATTGTCTTAGTTTTATAATTGTTATAATTTTAGTTTGCCATGAAATTAAATGGTCGAAATTAGTATCCCAGGTGGTTTTATAGGTAGGCCGCGATAGTCGCAGCCGGAACGCTCATTTTAAAAATATTTTAAGTCAATCAACATTTGTTAGTGTTGGGCCCTATATAAGACAGAGAGCTGATCTGCAAGAGTTCAGAGTCACGTACTGATAACCATTGTTGGATAACTGAGTTAGAAAGTAAATTACGTTAGTTATTTAGGTGTCGTAAACATCGACTGAATATTCGTTACAATGATGCAACAATTTTTTAAGACAAACGTACTGTTTCATAGGGTTAGGTGATAACGACTTCAACATAATGTCTAGCGATGCATTCGGGATACTTCTCCTTGAAAATGCGGTCCTGATAATATGCCTGCCATTAGGGTAATTACGTATTTTTAGGCTGCTGGAATGATACAATAAAGCATTGCTTTCAGGGGATTAAATCATGGGATACCATGTTTGCGTTGGCCTAAAGGGTACTATCGCGGTAACTTGTACATTTTCAGATATATATATATATATAAGTATAAATATATTTTGTGTCTTTAATATGACCGAGAAAAGGTGTGGATGCATAGAAGAAGTAGTTGGGCCAGGCTACTGTAAATGAATCTATTGTTGATGCATTTGGGTATGTGTGCCACGATATAATATGTGGCGCGTTTCTCATTGACGTACCTAAGTCGCGAACAAGTCAATTTTTGGATGCCCGAAATTGTGACAAACGTCAAATCTCAATCTCATAATTCTCATTCTATGTCACGAAGACACCACCTTCGTGACTCAAAATCTGAGATGTTTTTGTCACTAGACTTTGTATACAAAGCTACAACAAATATTTGTTTACTTTCACACCATTTCCAAATGTCACGAGTAACTTAAGTGAGATGTTGGTATTGCATACCTCCCATCTTGTTAATATACGATATGGTTGTAGTACATATTATTTACACATAATAAGACAGCCGTAAAAATTACTAGCGAAAGTCTTTTTAGAGCGTTAACCCCGGCCAGCAGTTCGAGGTAATTGATAATGCTGGTTTCGTTCAGTATTAGACCATGGGCCACTAGCAGTGTTTCCATTACAGGCGCCCCCTACCCCGTCGTTGAGGAATCAGAAAATATCTCGAGCTGGTATAGTTATCATCGATCACAATTCTATGAATAGAATATTCTATTCTATTAGGCACCATCGAAAATCAGACTGTGATTATTCAGGTAAATTCATAAACCTGTTTGAATTATCGTCGCCTTTTAAGTTGAGATATTTACATCGTTCTTTCTCTGTGTACAGCCATCCGTATTCTATGGCTGGACAACATGATACCAACGAACCTAAAAATTGTGCGAAGGCCACGTTAAGTTTGAAAAAAGTCCTAATTGAGTCTTCGTTCGTAATTTTTTATCACTTTATTCATCTACATAAATAAGGTTGAAGATTACGACAACCAATATTTTAGAAATATTATGCATTTATTTACAAACAGGCAGAAGAACGCTATTTTTGTTTGTTTACGATAAATCAGCGTGAGGTTAATAAATAATATTTTAGTAATATCTGTGTTTTGTAAGCATTTTTGGTAAAAATTGTCTAGTAATAAAAATAACCAATCATCGTTCACTATTGGTTTAGTTATTTTAGTGAAAAAATTTATATGGCGCCGTATTGACGCTGAATGGTAAAACCGTATATTCGTATAATTTATCATCAAATGTAAAACGGAAGTACTTCTCAGACAGAGACTCTTCGTGTATTTTTAGTAGAAATGCGCGTCTTTAATGTGGGGAATTCCTCGTGGACCAACTGCTTTCGCACAACTAGTTGTGCGATCAGGAATGTCAAGTGTAGCAATTTGACAGTTGTGTGTAATTAGCTTTAGCGCTGATCTTCATGTTTGAAATGGTCAGTCTGAATAAAATTGTTAAGGTTGTTTTAAATTTAAAATAAGGCGCGTTTTACAATTTGGTCTCGATATGACAAAAAAGCTTGAAATGAATTGACAATTGATTACTCAATTGGTATTCTGATATAGCACCAACTTTAAACAGGTTCGTTATAGCGTTTATATGTACGAGTATAATGACATCTTTCTTTCATTTTATCGTTATAAACCCGTTTTACGGGTAGCGCATATGTATTGTACAATAGGTGATGTAAACTGAATCATATACCCACGTAGGTATATCTTAGGTAGTACAAAGTGATCATTTGTAATAACTAATATGAGACCACTGCTTAATAGTTAGATTGAGATAAACGGCCTTTGTACTTAGCTGCATCTAGTAACGACGTGGATACGTCGTGTGTTGAACCTCGATGGTTGCACGTGCGTCGGCTGGTGAGGTGGTTGCGCTGCTGGATGATATACGCGCGCGCTGCCACAGGCTCTCGGCTACGCGGCGCCCGCGCCGGTGGTGCCGACCCCGCGGGCAGCCTGCGCGCCGGCGGGGGAGTCTTGAGGTTAAAACGACTTAGAGCCGTCCCATCAGATTTGCCTTGTTATAAGGTTCCGCTTTCATTTCGACTCCTGATCTATTTAACAGTCTTTACAGACTTCAGTGTCACCGCGAAAATTTTCTCCGAAAAGGTAATATGTCAATTTTCGTAATTTTAAGATGCTCTTTAAATAAAATGTCTCCTTGTAACTGAGTCAGCTTGTTGTTTGTCACACAATAGTGGACTTATATACATTATTTTTTGTAGCAAATCGCTATCTCTTTATGTGTAGCAATTATTTGTGCGTCAGTAATTTCGCTTAAACAAGCAATTGCACTGGTCATTTGTTTGTTTGGATGCCCTTATCACGTTTGATAGTGGGTTCCGTGATTACAGTTCGCGGGTACTTTGTAGGTATTTTGTTAATAAACTTTTACAAGTTTCTTTATCTAGCCCTTTTTTAGCTTAATGTAAGTAATAGGCGGTTCGCTAATACAAAGCGTATCTCTGGGCAGAGTTTTACGGTGTAAGATGGATGTTCACCTAATAATTTTAAAATTTTGCCGTCTAGGTTGGTAGTGGTTTCTACCCTAGTGTTCCCCTCTTGATGTGCATCTGTCGAGGTACTAGGTACCGACTGAGGCTCTGGAGAGTTTTTGGACAGAGCTGTCATGAGTCATTTACTCATCGGGCCATTGCAATAACCAGTAATCTGGTAGCAAAGCGAGAGTATCCATATATTATCATAGATATGATAATTGTAGGTAGGTACCATTAGTCGTTTGGTTAGAATAATGATTATTATCATATTTTCATCAAATGGGTCGATACCCAGAAAGTTGTTAGCTAGATAGCTAACCATTATTATTAGGTTAGGTCACAATCCCCAGCGGAAGGGACGCCAACCATATTCGATGCGTTGAAACAGCCCCAATGACTGTTCCGATTGCATAAAATGTTTGTACGTAGCACGTACTTATTCCGAGATAATTAATCATATAGGTAGGTACATACCTGCTTCTATATCTTCGTCCAGAAGTATTACTTGTGCCAGTTCCGATAAATTTGAATCTATATAGTCGCGAATTTTTCGTTGAAACTTTCTTATTTTATTTTTCCTAGTGAAGGATTTCGTCCTCACGTGATTTTTATGCTTCAGCATGGTTAAAAATAACTTGAATATAATTGTACTGTAGCGAAAAGCACACCGTCTTACAGACGTCAAGAGTGGTTGAGCACTTGGATGCGAATGACGGGCGACAAGCAGGACTGGAGTTGTGCAAAACAGCTACCCTCAAAAAAAAAAAAAAAAAACTAAACTCTGAACTAATCGCAATAAGAGTGGTGAAAACTATGCGTTACTACATGTGTAAATATCTATCTACAGGACTAATCTCGAAGGACTCGGCGCGCTCGTACAATAGGAGTTAAATCGTCTAGTACTCAGCTTTAACTGCAGTGAGGAGATTTAACTCTTATTACGTGTGCTGTAGGAGTTAAATTTCCTTGTGCGCAGCTTGACACTCCAGCGTTCTTTTTACCGACTTCCAAAAAGGAGGAGGTACTATGTTCGTATGAAAGCCGCTTTCAACAGGTCGTATTAAAAACCCATAGAGGAAGCCTATATCCAGCAGTGGATACTTAGTGTGTGATACCATAACGATAGTGAATATTACACGTCCAGAAAAAATATGAGTTAAATAAAGATAGCCGATCACGTAAGTCGAAGTAACACTTTACTGTAATTATTTTATTGATACAATTTTTAGGTGATGTTATTATTTAAGCTTTCAAACCTAATTATAATCCTTATTGTTAATCCTTTTTAGGGTTCCGTAACCAAAGGGTAAAAACGGGACCCTATTACTAAGACTTCGATGTCTGTCTGTCCGTCTGTCACCGGGCTGTATCTCATAAACCATGATAGCTAGCCAGCTGAAATTTTCACAGATGATGTATTTCGATTGCCGCTATAACAACAAATACTAAAAACAAAATAAAATAAATATTTAAGGGGGGGCTCCCATACAACAAACCTGAATTTTTAGACGTTTTTTGCTCTGTATTAATAATGGTACCAGGTAGATGCTTGAAATTTTCACAGAATATTTAATTTTATATTCCCTTCAATAATAAATAAAAAAAATTGGACTTGGCCGATTATTTAAAGCGACAACCCTAGCCCAATCGTACATACAAAAGGATTTGATCCTTTATCGCGACCAAATCTTATTTACCGTCTCCAAACAAAATCTTCATCTTTATTGCCCAGAACATAAAGTCTTTTGTTAAACATCTTCCATTGTTGTTTTTGGTAATCTTTTTACTGGCTTACAAATTGGCATAACCTTTATTGTTTCGGTTATAGAGTTGAAAGTTGAATGTTTTTATGGAGATTTTAGATTGTGATGGTATAGAAATCGTTTTATGGGATCAAGTTTAATTAAAGGGACATAAAGAGGTTTTTTATTGGTTGTCGAAGAGAGGCTATTGAGGAAAGTTTGAGAATTGCTGGAGTTGGGATATTGGCTGTTAGGTTTCAAGGGTTCAAGTTCCGACACGGAGTTTTGATATAAGAAGGATTGTTACGTTTGTAGTTTGAAGTATTTCAGAAAGTCCCTTGACTGATTTCTTCATTGGTTCTTGGTCGATTTCTTTATTGATTTTATTTTTTCTATTTTGTATAGGTTTGCGTTTTAGTACATACTGCCTGATGTTGAGCAGATATGCAGTCTAGGGTGTAGCACGCTTACCTAGAAGATACCTATTTACTCGGGATTTGAAGACACCCACGTTGTACTCAAGCGGGAAGACAGACCCAGGCAATCCGTTCCACATTCTGGCTGTTCGTATGAGGAATGAGGACTCGAAACGCTTGAACAGGCTGTTGTTTTTTAAAGTGGATTTAAAGTGGTATATACAGGGTTATCTGTTTGCCTTGTACTAAGCCGAAATGGTTAAGTGATTCAGACCGTAATTGTAGGTTAGATCAAAGTTGTTGTCGGCTGTGATGTTAGCTACAAGTTGCGGATAGCCTAATAATGCTCGAGCAGCTGTTAAGTGAGCTTCGGTCAGGAATGGGTTCTTCGTAGCTTGTAGCTAACAAAGCCGCCAAGAAAATGGATTCGATGTGTATCAACAATGTTAACTATGGGGCCAATCCGGAATTCGAGATGAAAATATCAGCTGTGCCATAAAAATCGCAACTCTAGAAACGACAAAATGTAAACATCTGATCTTTTTGTCAAATTCCGGGTTGGCACCATAGTAAATGTTGTCCTTAATTATGGTTTGAGGCGCCCTCTTTCGATTTCTACCTACACTCTATTTGAGCATCCCTATGGAGGGCCTTCAGCGCCATACAGGGTTATTCAGACCATCATAATGAACAAATTTTGCTATGGGGCCAACCCTGGTTTCTTTCTCTAATTAGAGAAAAAAAACCAGCTGTTCCATACATTCTGTCGATTCCGAGTTGCAATTTTGTATAGAGCAGCTGGTTTTGTTTTCTCTCTCAAATTTCATATTGACCGCATGGTAAAAGTATCTAATTCATAAGGAGGGGATGGCTGCGCATGAGTTTAGTATGGCGGTCAACATGCGCAGCCATCCCCTCCACAATACCATCCGCACTAGACTTACGTGCCGCTACTTGTACAAGGTTAATGCAATAAACGATATTTTAATCCTGTTTATTTCTCCAAACTAATTCCTCGTTTTTCGTCTTCCCCAGGAGGCGAAGACCAGGACCCGGGCATCAGGTTCACATCGGAGCCGAGCGACCTGGTGGTGGCGCCGGGAGAGTCCGCCCTGCTGACTTGTGGCGCCATCACGCGGCACGCCATGAGACTCACGTGGCGCCACAACGTGGGCGCCATGCCGACCAGGGAACATGTGCTGTCTACTGATGATAAGTACAGGTATGGTATTTTATCTTCTAAGTGGTATATATTGTGGTTAACAGAGTGAACGGCAGTGATAATGGTGACTTGTGGCTATAGTTCGGCCGTTCAGAGAATTCGTTCCTGACACGTCATCTTGAAAAAATGTTTTTGGCCGATATCTCGGAAACTATGTAGTTAAGGGCAAAAAACAGTATGATCATTATTGTAGAAAATAAAATTTCGCATCTTTTGTTTCCAGTAAACTTTTTTGTAAAACTTACCGTTTACGATTTATGACCCATTTAATGAAATTTCATTAAATGGACCTTAAAACAGTAAATGGTCCATAAATCGTAAACGGTAAGTTTTACAAAAAAGTTTAATGATGGTCTTGTCTTGATCACCTCCTTTCCGCTTTGTATACCAGTTCCGGATGACCCTGTATAACAGGTATGTATTTAAGAAGCACGCGTAAGTCCGTCTGCGAGGCCCTAACCGAGGTGTACAATGTTACGTGACATCCTTTTTTTAGGGTTCCGTACCCAAAAGGTAAAAACGGGACCCTGTTACTAAGACTCCGCTATCCGTCCGTCTGTCCGTTTGTCTGTCTGTCTGTCTGTCACCATGCTTTATCTCATGAACCGTGATAGCTAGGCAGTTGGAATTTACCCACACAGGTGCTGTATTTCTACTGCCGCTATAACAACAAATACTAAAAACAAAATAAAATAAAGATTTAACGGGGACTACCTACTCTACTACAGTGCGGAACACTTCGTGCGCGAGTTCGACTCGCACTTGGCCGATTATTGATTATTTCTACGTGATACTCGATACAAATCTATCCAATGTCATATAGTTTTCCTTATTTAGTCTTCCGGGACAGGTGTTCGGGCACAACGCTATTAACATCAGCTGGGATATTGTATTGTTACGAGATGGGTTCTTGGATAATCAGTTAAAACGCCGATTATTAACTTTGCACTTTATTGCACAAAATCACAGTACACACGACACAACTGGTTCGCACAACACTTCACACTGGCACTGATATTCACACAACTAGTCACTTCACAATCACTGGTACCGCACTTGAACACGAGATGTTTTCGCTCCGGTATAAAACGCGATAACTGCCACGAACGAAAACCATCGCCCTATTTATATCGGAATAAGGGTTCTCTAGAAATCTGTAGAATATTCGGTGCCATTGTGATTGACAAAGTAAACAAGTGTAAAGTTCGAGAATCCCTATTGTTCTCAAATATTACGAAAACACCAAAAAAAAAATAGACGCGACACAAATACCGGAGCCGCCTGAGTCATAAAACCATAAATCTCGCGATTAGGTGTAAACAACTCGCCGCCCGTAATTACCGCGCGCGGCGCGGCGGTTTACTGCGTAACAGTATAAAGGCTCACACCGAAGCAGGGTGAACATAACTATAATTCTGTTCATAAGACCAAACTCAGCAGTAGATAGATGTAGCCCGAATCATACTTCCTTAGCTGTGAAGTTAGCTACAAGATGCGCTAAAACTAATTCTCGCGCAAATGATTAGTGAGCTTGGGTTTTTTTGCAATGATTGGGTTTTGTGCAGCTTGTAGCTACAACCCGGTCACAATATATGTGCACCTGACTTCGTGACGTCATATCGAATTATCTGGACGTATATACATTACCGGACGTCTAGTATACCGTCCGGACGTAAATTATTATCGGGACGTGTATCGGCAACGAAGATGCTAACCGTACTGTCGCGCCGGGGAGTGCGCGGAGAGGTGACAGGGGAAGCGGGAGAGGCGCCGCATTCCAGCGAGGTGCACAGGTATTCTGACCGGTTTGTACTATCACAGCCTCGCAGAAGTTTGATTCGGTTTTTAAAAGATGTAGCATTCACTAAACTTAACATTAACTAAGTCAGATTAGTCAGTAATACAATATTAACATGTTTTCCAGGAAACAGCTGCCCAACGGGTCCCTGGTGATGGAAAGCATGACGTCATCGCTGGCGGGGCAGTACCAGTGTGTCGCCAGCGTGGACGGAGTGGGCACCATCGTCTCGAGGATAGCTACCGTCTTCCTAGCAGGTAACACCCGTAGACTACAGCATCAAGGTTTATATCTTCAACATACTGTGCTGGATGTCTAGCAGTGGACGTCCTACGGCTAATACGGATAATGATGATATTGCGCTGGGGTCGTTTTGTGAGAGTGAACTGTGACAGGAGTATTGTATTCATCCATCATCCATTCATCAGCCGAAGAACGTCCACTGCTGGACATAGGCCTCCCCTATGGATCTCCAATAAGACCGGTTGAAAGCGGCTTGCATCCAGCGCGATCCTGAGTATTGTATTGCCAGTGTAGATATAGTGGACACTACCGTCTCTAGAATAGCTACCGTCTTCCTAGCAGGTAACACTCTAGGCTACAGTGTCGAGGTGCCCATGTCATCAACATACAGCAATAAGACGCCTTGGCATGGAGTGGGCACTATCGTCTCGAGGATAGCTACCGTCTTCCTAGCAGGTGATATCCATAGACTACGGTGTCAAGGTTACTTTACCATACTGCGATGGGGGTTGATTTGAGATGGGACAGTAGTAATGTATTGCCAGTGCAGATAGAGTGGACACTATCGTCTCTAGGATAGCTATCATCTTCCTAGCAGGTAAGACCCTTAGATAACAATGTCATGGCTATATCTTCAACATTCTGCGCTGGTGCCAATTTTCGAGTGTGGTCTGATTATTAAAATTAAAATTAAATTAAATTTCATTTATTGAGCTTATAACACGGCAAAACCAATTACATTATAACTCACTTAATTATTTAACAAAATGTCAAGAAATAATAAATGATAATAAAAACAGAACAGAAAATGTCAATACAAAATTCAAAATGTCAAGAAATCAAGCTACTGTCCGCATCCGTCACATCGCGTCCAGCCCACTGATCCGTTATGGATTCGCAGTATACCAGAAGCGATGCCACAACATGCTTCCAGTCGTCAGCTAATATATCTATATCGGTGTTGGCAGCACGGAGTGCGTTGAGGTGACGACGAGAGCGCAGTAGAGGCGACATAGCGCGTGCCACCGTGCGGCTGCTATTTACATAAAACAGATCATGCGGCCGGCCGCGCCTATCCGTTGACACCCCGGGCTCGTCTGGCACAACCAATGAGCATAGGATGTTATGTAGATCCGTAGAGTCGACCATCCCCCTGAGCACCTTACAACACATAGTGAGCTGATCGACCATGCGCCTCACCTCCAGCGAGTAGTAACCAAGCTGGCCGAGCAGGAACTTGGTTGGATACATGTACGGATAATATCCGTAGACCTTCTCCGTAGATTATGGTTGAGAGTTTTTTAGTCAGTCAGTACCAGTGCTGCTCTATCGTCTCGAGGATAGTTACCGACTTCCTAGCATGTAAGACCCGTAGTCTACGGTGTCAAAGTGTCCATGTCATCAACAAGCTGAGATGGGGACGAATTGCGATGACAGCTGAGGCAGTACCAGTGTGTTGCCAGTGTGGACAAAATGGGCACATTCGTCTCGAGGATAGCTAACGTCTTCCTAGCAGGTAAGATTACAGTGTTAAGATATCCATGTCATCAACAAGCTGAGATGGGGACGAATTGCGATGGCAGCTGGGGCAGTACCAGTGTGTTGCCAGTGTGGACAAAATGGGCACATTCGTCTCGAGGATAGCTAACGTCTTCCTAGCAGGTAAGATTACAGTGTTAAGATATCCATGTCATCAGTGTGCTGCGATCGGGTCAGTTTGTGAGTGTGAACTGGGTCATAACCAGTATTGATGGAGTAAGCACCGTCTTGTCGAAGATAGCTACCTTGTTCCTAGCAGGTGGATTGATTCCTCTTATTGTACTACTACAATCCTTCGTGATACACAATCAAAAGGTCAAACTAAATCTGAACCTGCATAACTATCTCGTAGCTTATCTTCTTTACCAATGTGTGTTTACCAATTAATCTAGATCGTATTCTGACTCTCATGCCAAATTACTTGAAACGCCAAATAGTTTAGGTGTTTATCAATGTTCAACTAAGTATTAGTCCAAATTATTATGTAATCGAAAAGTTTTCGAGTTCGGTGCTCTCGCGCTATTTTTAACAAATTATAAGTTACGAGTAAGAGCTGAATTCCTACAGAAACTATAGTTTAATTATTCATATGCCCCACATGTACTATTCAGTACATTCTTACAGCTTTAAAAGCATCTATTAAATATTTTGCAGATGTACCAGAGCTGGTGCCAGGCCCGCGGTCAGTGCTCGGCGCGGCGGGCGGCGTAGCGCTTCTGCCGTGCGGCATGCGTGCGTCGCCGCGCGTCGCGCTGCGTGTCGCAGCGGCGGGCGCTGCGGATCGCCGCGTGTACGGCGCGGCACGCCCGCATGCCGCGCCGCCGCCGCTCAAACTCAACGTGAGTTACTTTATTTGACATTACTGTGTTTGAGATGGCGCATCTAATATGAATAATCGGCCAAGTGCGAGTCGAACTCGCGCACGAAGGGTTCAGTACCGTATGGGAGCCCCATTCCTCATGCCCTTAATAATAGCGAGCAAAAAACTCCTAAAAACACGTTTGTTGTATGGGAGCCCCCCTTAAATATTGATTTTATTCAATTTTTAGTATTTGTTGTTATAGCGGCAACAGATATACATCATCTGTGCAATTTGAGCTGCCTAGCTATCACGGTTCATGGGATACAGCCCAGTGACAGACAGACAGACAGACGGACAGTCTGACATCGAAGTCTTAGTAATAGGGTCCCGTTTTTACCTTTTGGGTACGGAACCCTTAAAACATGCTTTTATACTAAGTATTTCTTGTCTGTTTAATAACACTGAGCTTAGAGCAGTATCATATCTATCATCAATAATAATCATCTATTATTGTCAAAGTATTCTATTTACTATCAGTGGCAGTATGTTACTCAAACAAAATTTCAACGAAGACAATCCATCTTTGGTAGTTAGGAACTTTCGGATAGATGTTAGCCCCTTTCTTCTATCGTACGGCTAGACAGACGCGACCAAAGCGCCACCCTTTTATGATGGACATTCCGCGCGTTAGAACCAAGCGTTTCGAGTCCTCATTCCTCATACGATCCGCCAGAATGTGGAACGCTTTGCCTGGGTCTGTCTTCCCGCTAAAGTACAATGTGGTGTGGGAGTGCTAGTTACAAGTTACTTTGTTGGTAATAAACCAATTTCTTTGTGGTTTCAGGTGACGTGGTTAAAGAACGGGTCTCCTATGCGGATGGAGACTGCACGAGTGTCGCTCACCCCCAGCGGAGCCCTAGAAATCGACCCCCTGAAGCACCACGACGCGGCTTCCTACCGTTGCAGAGTGGCGTTACTGCATTCTGCTAGTATTTACAAGTGAGTAGTAGGGCGTAGCCATCGTTACAACCATCGGACGCTGGACCGTCCCTAAAAATCTCTAATAAGATAGATAGATATACTCTTTATTGATTCACACACACATAGTACAAAAATATAGAGAAAAATAGATACTAAAACATGTGAAGCAACCGGCGGCCTTATCAATGAAAGTGATTTCTTTCAGGCCAGTTGGTATCAGCTTGCATCCAGAGCGATCCTGCGGTCTTGAAATTTCGTCTGTCCCCTTTGTAGGCGGAAGCCCTACGCTGCGCTTGCCGGTACGTGGTCTCCACTCGAAAACTTTCAACCCCATCGGTCATCAGTCCTCTGTGCTATGCTATGTGCCCTGCCCAATGTCGTTTCAACTTGCCAATCCGCTCGGCTATGGCCTTGGTTCTTCTACGGATCTCCTCATTTCCGATTCGATCCGCAGAGAGACTCTGAGAATAGCCCTCTCCATAGCTCGAGCTTATCAATAAAGCCCATGGTGAGAGCTCACTATTCACAACACACACTGGTCGAATACTTTCGATTTGAAGCACTAAGATTTATCCAACTCAGCTGCCCAGCTGAGTTGGATAAATTAAGTTATTGCTTCAAAAAACCCTAAACTCCAAGATAAGCTGATTGTGAACTGCTTCCAACTGATCTTATTGGAAACCCTATAATGAAGAATAAGTTATGCAATAGTAGACATCCTCCGGCTTACATAATGATGATAATGATATATCCATCCACATTTCCAGGATGAGTGAAGAGATTGAATTGCGCGTGAGTGCAGAGGTTGCCAACGTGGAATCACCACCACGGTTCATTGCCACACCACAGCCGCTTACCATTATGGAAGGTAACACTCATTTCTACTTTGTACTGTACCAGCCTTTTTAATAGTCCACTGCAGGACGTAGGCCTACCCCGGAACCGGGGTGATAGAATACGGTTCCGGTATCCCCTGCCTGTCGTAAAAGCCGACTAAAAGGGGCACCTGGGATTCGGGGGTGGGCGCATTTGGGGATGAGTTTCACCCTATCGAGTCCGGAGGAGACAACGGCGCAGCGTCGTTGTAAGCAGGCCTGTATAGTCCTGGGACGTCAATTTACATGCTAGAAGGCACTGGTGCGTTCCAGAGGATATCCCAGTGCCGTCTATAAAGCATAGAAGTCGGCTACCGAGGGGGTTTTAGTGGTTAAGACCACATAACCCAGTTGCACCCCAATGCAGCTGGGTATCTGTAAAAGATTCGACCTCACGATTGTAAAGCGGGTGTAATTACCACTAGACCTTCAACTTTAATTCAGGTATTAGTATAGGCTGAGTAAGGGTTGTTAAAAAATAATTCGCTGCCGCGTTTCGGATTAGAATTTGCTGTGTTTTGAGGCAAACTTTTTGAATTCGCCGTATGTACTTTCATACGTCTTTCCCGTTCTCATGATTTTTGTGTTTATGAGAATTAAAGAAAGTTCTACCATGTACCAGTGTTGCCAACAAGATTTTTTTCAATCCGCCAAATTAGTTGTGTATTTCCGGCAATATTAAAACAGCGCGGCAAATTTAAAAAATATAAGCTTGACATACTATCTGAGGCTACAAACTGAAAAGGAAATATGTTACTCCTTCTCAATATGAGGCTACCAAGGTAATATTTTTAAATATGCCTCAAATTTTCAGCATCAACTTTAATTGCCAGACTCTATTGATCTGTACCTTACGATTTGAATAATGCAGTAGAAATTTTTGGATGAAAACATGTACCTAGTATTAATTTCCGTTAAATATCTCGTCAGCCGTTAGAAAGATTTTGTTCCCGTTTTCAACGTACTTACTCAAATCCGCTAGATACAGAAATACAATACAGAAAATTTTATTCGGGACAAAACAATTAGGTACACAGAAATAAAACACGGAAACAACTAAAAATAGAACAATTCACAAACTGTCTACGGAGGTAGCGAAACTACCTTGCGGTGCTTTCAGAGAAGCCGTTTATTCAAAAACTTACAAAACATAGTGGTATGCATCGCGAACAAAACGCCACCGCGGGCTAACTCGACGCATACGCCATCTAGTACACATATGTTGGAACTAATCAACTAACATCACATTTTATAGGTAACAGTTTAGACACAAACCAAGTATGAAACCCAATGCTTTGCCACGAAACTGATCCCAACTCAGCATATTGCTGGTTATATACAACCAGCACTGATATTATGTTGAGACCAGCGGTGACGTCACTACCGCGAGTCACTGCGCGAGCAGTTAAATCAACTCTTATTACATAGGTACTTAAAAAACAAGAACTAACGAAAGGACATTTTACATGGCTATGACATCAAATACATTTTTTAGGGTTAGATATGACGCGAAATTTGTTATGTTGGAAACGAAGCCGTGTACTGTGTTTTTCGTTTTGTGTGTCGCCCCAATTGCCGTATTACACGGCCATTGCCTAACTCTGGCCGAATGAAGCTTTTTGGCGGTTCTGATGTTAGCCAAGGCTACGGTTAACCCAATCGCGCAGCTGTTCAGTGAGCTTTAGTCAGGATTGAGTTATCAGCAGCTTGTAGCTACCATTACTGCCGCCAAGTTGTATTTGACATATTGATGTTCTACGTTCTGTAGACTGAATCAAACTTAATGGCAACTGTTGTATTTCAGGAGCATCGGTAACGTTCGACTGCGCAGCTACTGGCAATCCCAAGCCGGAAATCACGTGGCTCAACAACGGTGTTGCCATTGACTTGAGGTAAAGAAAATTCTGTTCTTATGTTGATTTGAAAAAAGGATAATTTACAAAAAATACGCCTAAAAGAGCTTATTGATAGAGCCGAAGGTAATGAGTGAAGTCTCAGTTTCGACTCGAAAATTTTGCTTTCGTTTGTCCGGATGTAGATTCTCCTCATATTATTCATACAGGTCACATTTTTCTAAAAGAATCTTGGCGAAGTTTGGTACACGAGTTCTATGTACTTTTATTTTTTGTAGTCGGCGATTTTTGATTGGACGGATAGGGCATTCCTCAAAAAAATGTTTTGTATCATAAATCCTAACAAGATATAAAAACGAAATCGAACACAAGCGAGAACTACTGTTGAATACAAGCTTTTTTAGACGTGTTTTGAATGTAACATGGAGTATTTTTGTTTCAGTGACCTGGACTCCCGTTTCTACCTAGTAGGGTCGGGCTCGCTGCGCGTACAGTCGGCGCGCGCGCTCGACGCTGGCGCCTACACTTGTAGAGCTCACTCGCGCCTCGACTCTACCGACCACACTACACAGCTACACGTGCAGGTAACAGCTAGTAGGGTCGGGCTCGCTGCGCGTACAGTCGGCGCGCGCGCTCGACGCTGGCGCCTACACTTGTAGAGCTCACTCGCGCCTCGACTCTACCGACCACACTACACAGCTACACGTGCAGGTAACAGCTAGTAGGGTCGGGCTCGCTGCGCGTACAGTCGGCGCGCGCGCTCGACGCTGGCGCCTACACTTGTAGAGCTCACTCGCGCCTCGACTCTACCGACCACACTACACAGCTACACGTGCAGGTAACAGCTAGTAGGGTCGGGCTCGCTGCGCGTACAGTCGGCGCGCGCGCTCGACGCTGGCGCCTACACTTGTAGAGCTCACTCGCGCCTCGACTCTACCGACCACACTACACAGCTACACGTGCAGGTAACAGCTAGTAGGGTCGGGCTACAGTCGGCGCGCGCGCTCGACGCTGGCGCCTACACTTGTAGAGCTCACTCGCGCCTCGACTCTACCGACCACACTACACAGCTACACGTGCAGGTAACAGCTAGTAGGGTCGGGCTCGCTGCGCGTACAGTCGGCGCGCGCGCTCGACGCTGGCGCCTACACTTGTAGAGCTCACTCACGCCTCGACTCTACCGACCACACTACACAGCTACACGTGCAGGTAACAGCTAGTAGGGTCGGGCTCGCTGCGCGTACAGTCGGCGCGCGCGCTCGACGCTGGCGCCTACACTTGTAGAGCTCACTCGCGCCTCGACTCTACCGACCACACTACACAGCTACACGTGCAGGTAACAGCTAGTAGGGTCGGGCTCGCTGCGCGTACAGTCGGCGCGCGCGCTCGACGCTGGCGCCTACACTTGTAGAGCTCACTCGCGCCTCGACTCTACCGACCACACTACACAGCTACACGTGCAGGTAACAGCTAGTAGGGTCGGGCTCGCTGCGCGTACAGTCGGCGCGCGCGCTCGACGCTGGCGCCTACACTTGTAGAGCTCACTCACGCCTCGACTCTACCGACCACACTACACAGCTACACGTGCAGGTAACAGCTAGTAGGGTCGGGCTCGCTGCGCGTACAGTCGGCGCGCGCGCTCGACGCTGGCGCCTACACTTGTAGAGCTCACTCGCGCCTCGACTCTACCGACCACACTACACAGCTACACGTGCAGGTAACAGCTAGTAGGGTCGGGCTCGCTGCGCGTACAGTCGGCGCGCGCGCTCGACGCTGGCGCCTACACTTGTAGAGCTCACTCACGCCTCGACTCTACCGACCACACTACACAGCTACACGTGCAGGTAACAGCTAGTAGGGTCGGGCTCGCTGCGCGTACAGTCGGCGCGCGCGCTCGACGCTGGCGCCTACACTTGTAGAGCTCACTCGCGCCTCGACTCTACCGACCACACTACACAGCTACACGTGCAGGTAACAGCTAGTAGGGTCGGGCTCGCTGCGCGTACAGTCGGCGCGCGCGCTCGACGCTGGCGCCTACACTTGTAGAGCTCACTCGCGCCTCGACTCTACCGACCACACTACACAGCTACACGTGCAGGTAACAGCTAGTAGGGTCGGGCTCGCTGCGCGTACAGTCGGCGCGCGCGCTCGACGCTGGCGCCTACACTTGTAGAGCTCACTCGCGCCTCGACTCTACCGACCACACTACACAGCTACACGTGCAGGTAACAGCTAGTAGGGTCGGGCTACAGTCGGCGCGCGCGCTCGACGCTGGCGCCTACACTTGTAGAGCTCACTCGCGCCTCGACTCTACCGACCACACTACACAGCTACACGTGCAGGTAACAGCTAGTAGGGTCGGGCTCGCTGCGCGTACAGTCGGCGCGCGCGCTCGACGCTGGCGCCTACACTTGTAGAGCTCACTCGCGCCTCGACTCTACCGACCACACTACACAGCTACACGTGCAGGTAACAGCTAGTAGGGTCGGGCTCGCTGCGCGTACAGTCGGCGCGCGCGCTCGACGCTGGCGCCTACACTTGTAGAGCTCACTCGCGCCTCGACTCTACCGACCACACTACACAGCTACACGTGCAGGTAACAGCTAGTAGGGTCGGGCTACAGTCGGCGCGCGCGCTCGACGCTGGCGCCTACACTTGTAGAGCTCACTCGCGCCTCGACTCTACCGACCACACTACACAGCTACACGTGCAGGTAACAGCTAGTAGGGTCGGGCTCGCTGCGCGTACAGTCGGCGCGCGCGCTCGACGCTGGCGCCTACACTTGTAGAGCTCACTCGCGCCTCGACTCTACCGACCACACTACACAGCTACACGTGCAGGTAACAGCTAGTAGGGTCGGGCTCGCTGCGCGTACAGTCGGCGCGCGCGCTCGACGCTGGCGCCTACACTTGTAGAGCTCACTCGCGCCTCGACTCTACCGACCACACTACACAGCTACACGTGCAGGTAACAGCTAGTAGGGTCGGGCTCGCTGCGCGTACAGTCGGCGCGCGCGCTCGACGCTGGCGCCTACACTTGTAGAGCTCACTCGCGCCTCGACTCTACCGACCACACTACACAGCTACACGTGCAGGTAACAGCTAGTAGGGTCGGGCTACAGTCGGCGCGCGCGCTCGACGCTGGCGCCTACACTTGTAGAGCTCACTCGCGCCTCGACTCTACCGACCACACTACACAGCTACACGTGCAGGTAACAGCTAGTAGGGTCGGGCTCGCTGCGCGTACAGTCGGCGCGCGCGCTCGACGCTGGCGCCTACACTTGTAGAGCTCACTCACGCCTCGACTCTACCGACCACACTACACAGCTACACGTGCAGGTAACAGCTAGTAGGGTCGGGCTCGCTGCGCGTACAGTCGGCGCGCGCGCTCGACGCTGGCGCCTACACTTGTAGAGCTCACTCGCGCCTCGACTCTACCGACCACACTACACAGCTACACGTGCAGGTAACAGCTAGTAGGGTCGGGCTCGCTGCGCGTACAGTCGGCGCGCGCGCTCGACGCTGGCGCCTACACTTGTAGAGCTCACTCGCGCCTCGACTCTACCGACCACACTACACAGCTACACGTGCAGGTAACAGCTAGTAGGGTCGGGCTCGCTGCGCGTACAGTCGGCGCGCGCGCTCGACGCTGGCGCCTACACTTGTAGAGCTCACTCGCGCCTCGACTCTACCGACCACACTACACAGCTACACGTGCAGGTAACAGCTAGTAGGGTCGGGCTCGCTGCGCGTACAGTCGGCGCGCGCGCTCGACGCTGGCGCCTACACTTGTAGAGCTCACTCGCGCCTCGACTCTACCGACCACACTACACAGCTACACGTGCAGGTAACAGCTAGTAGGGTCGGGCTCGCTGCGCGTACAGTCGGCGCGCGCGCTCGACGCTGGCGCCTACACTTGTAGAGCTCACTCGCGCCTCGACTCTACCGACCACACTACACAGCTACACGTGCAGGTAACAGCTAGTAGGGTCGGGCTCGCTGCGCGTACAGTCGGCGCGCGCGCTCGACGCTGGCGCCTACACTTGTAGAGCTCACTCGCGCCTCGACTCTACCGACCACACTACACAGCTACACGTGCAGGTAACAGCTAGTAAGGTAACAGCGCTCGACGCGGTCGCTTATACCTGCCGAGCGTACTCGCGCCTTGACAACCGACCACACTACACATTTACATGTGCAGGTTAGTCATTAGATCACAGGTATTTAATACTTGCGAGAATTTCGTTAACACTTGACGATCTCACTCCCGAGTCGACTGAACCGACTACGTCGTGTAGTTGGTACTTTCACATGCATGTACAACTTCCTGATTCTAGATGGCGCCAAATGTAATAGATCATAGGTTAGGTAGGTGGCGCTACAAGTATTTATAAGTCGCGAGAATTTCGTTTACACTTGTCAAGCTCATCGAGCACACCAAACAACTGCACGTGCAGGTCCGTTAAATAAATAAATAAATAAAGTTTATTTATTCAAATAAGTTACATGTTTTGGAGTTAGTAAATGTTGATAATTCTTAAAGTAGTGTTAGTAGGTACTTAGATTCAATTTACAAACTTCCAGAGTGGAACCCTGAATCTCACACTAGGGTGGTCCTGTGTTGTGAGATATAGTCTCTTCCGCTTTTAAATAAGACATTTCATAATTTGCCTAATTAGTAATTTGCTTAAATACAAGCACAAGTAGTTTCCATTTTTCGATTGCGTAATGTGTGTGTAGGGTGCGTGTTGGTGAGTGAGTGAATGTATGTTTGCAGGTGTGTCTGTACAGTGAGGGCCACGTATGCTTCATTTAACAGCTGACATGTTTATTCTTTCTTTTTTTATTTTAATTTCTTTTAATACCTTTAGATAAGGATAAAGTGGGACGAGCTTTTAGTGTTTTTTTTAAGTGTGTCTAACAAGGCAAGTATAGTTCATAGGTTAGTAACTAGATGGCGCCATAGGTATAATAAATTCGCGAGTGTTTCATTTTTCATTACTTACTAAATGGAGTTACCTGCTAGATAATACTTATAGGTATTTTTCACTAGCGAGCATTTCGTTTATTCTTGCAGGACGACTGTTACTATTATACTAGTACAACTATTTTAGATTCGAGTTTTTAGTAATTTATCATGTAATAATGTAATGACCACACTTTTTTACTTTATATCTTAGGCGCTGTCTGTTTTTGAATTTGCTAAAATGTCATTGTTCTATTCTGTCTTCTTTCTTTTGCCAATTTATTCGTAGCGACTTGTATCCAGCGTGATCCTGCGGTCTTAGTGAGATCATCTGTCCACTTTGTAGGTGTCCTATGCTGCACTTACCGGTACGTGGTCTCTACTCGAGAACCTTATGACCACATCGGACATCAATCCTCCGAGCTATGTGCCCTTTGTTTCATCAGTGGAAATCCTTTATGGATACCACTACGCCTAGTGGGCAGACGGGTGGTTATGTGGGAGTTCCCATCCATTGCTGGACACCCACCAAAACCCTTGGGTGTTCCACCACGGCGCCTTGTGTCGGGGCTATGGGCACGCTCCCGCACTCCTTCGCGGCACCCGACAGCGCTGGCCCAACTCGGGCCCCACCACGGAGCTTACGATCCCGCCAGATGACGATGTGCCGAACACCAGACACATCGTCATCCACCACCTGGGACCAACCAGCACTGGGCGTCAGACAGCACCCGTGTCCGACAGCCCTGGTCCCGATGCAACGGGTCAATTAAAGTGGCCCCGCGCCTGCCACTACGGCTGCAGAGGATAGGGAGAGCGGCCTTCGCGATAACGGGTCTATGTGCCCTGCCCACCGCCATTTCAACTGGCCAATCCGCTGAGCTATGTGGGTAACTTTGGTTCTTCTGCGGATCTCTTCATTTTTTTTTTAATGATATTTATGAGTAATATATCAGTCTCTGGCAGCCACATCACAAGCTTTGCTTAGCTTTGGGTCAGAGATCGTGTGGAAGATGTCCCCTAATATTTATTTATTTGTTTAAATCTAACCGCATTTTGAATGTTTTCCAGACGGCGCCCCGTGTTACTCTCCCCTCCAACGTGGTGTCGGCTCGCACGCGCGGTGACGTCACGCTGCGGTGTGAAGTGCGCGGCAAGCCACCGCCCTCCGTCATGTGGCTCAAAGATGGGGACTTACTGACTCCCAACAATCATGAAGTTGCTATAGTCGACGGGTGAGCTTTATAACTGTATTACACTTGGAGAAATGACAAGACTGGAGCTCTCGTATTCAATTGAACGATTAAACTAATAGAAACTACTAGAAATAGACGTAATCATACAGCAACTATCATCTTGAACGTCGTAAAACCGCAATTACTTGTCAAAGTGACCAGCTGGTGACTCGCTGTTTTCGTGATATATTTTTGTTCGGGAAGTGTTTAGGTGTGAAATACTTTGTTATATGAAAAGTTGAATCTTTTTTCTTGTGATGACTTGATAGTTTATGACTGTAACAGCCATAGTTCAAAGAAAAGTGAAGAAAATAGTAATGTAGCATTTAATGGATAAAGATATATTTGTTCATTGAGATTTCAAGACAGGGCAGATCGCGTACCTCTTTCTCTGTCTCTCTCGTTGCATAGTAATTAAGAAGAACACGATCAGATATATTGTAAATGTTCAATAATACGAGAGCTCCGAGCAACTGACTACAATAAAATTTGTTTTATAAACGCGTACAATTTTACTTTTGTTATCATTTATGCATATCCAATGTAGGTACAGGCAGCGGTATATAAGTCTAGCGCTGAGCGAAGTGTGGAGGGGATGGCTGCGCATGAGTTTAGTATGGCAGTCACCTTGCGCAGCCATCCCCTCCACAGTACCCTCAGCACTAGACTTACGTGCCGATACTTGTATGATCGTGCTACAATGTGCTACATAGTTTGCGTTTCAGATTTTTTTACATCTCCTCTCCATATGTTATGCAAAAGAGATCTTTAGCGACATTTACTTTACTGATGACAGCACAAGACAGAAGCAAAAAGATAAGGTGGTCATTGTCCTAAAATAGGGTAAATGTAAATGTGTTTTTGAGATAGCTTAGGCAAAAAGCAATCGGAAAATGTTCGTATTCGATCATAAAATAACAAAATAAATTGTAAAAATCAATACCAAATATTCCGTTTTTTTAATCTGTGCACAAAATAGTCGCCGCTATGTTATGACGTCATCCGGCTATGTAAACATTGAATAGTTGAAAAGTTTTTCCAGTGTTGGTACACTAGTATTCTTGGAACAGCACACCAACGATAACTCATTATTAACCATTTATAATAACTTATTTTCAACTCAAATCTCAAGCTTACAAACAAAGACACCATCGTGAAAAATATTTAAACGCATTGTTTACATAGCCTAGTGACGTCATTCACAACCACAGAGTAAAATAATGACATCCATCGTTTTCGTAAATTACGCGCGAAATTTTGAAACTGTAAAATTAAAATGTATGTTTAAAGCACTTAACGATTGAATAATATTTTTTTGTATTTTTCAAGTGGTTTATTAGACCAACAGAATCTAACTGAGATACTTTTCAAAAATGACTGTAATACCCTGTTATTATTAACGTGATAAATGACCTTTGCAGGTCATCCCTGCGCATCCAAGGCGTCCTGCGAGTAGACGCGGGAATGTTCCAGTGTGTGTGCACGTCGCCCGCCGGCGCCGCCGCCGCCGCGCTGCGCCTGCGCGTCTTGCCGCCCGATGATGGTAACTGGCCATAATGCCGCCCCTTTACCCAAATTCTTAAACTTAACGCTGAACAAGTTGGACGAAGTTGCAAAAACGCGCGTGATGTTGCCCCCTGACGCCAACATGACGCACGCAGTAGTTGTGTAACGTTGCCTGACTTATTGAGCGTCACGTGTTACGTGTTGCAAACATCAAAACAAATGTTTGCTACGTATAGGCCGGGTGGCTAGCTCTAGTGTCAGAGTTTGATAGCCGCATCAAGGCCTCTGACTTGACTAAGTGGTTAAAACAACCGGGACCTACAATTTAACAAGTCATCCTGAGCCACTGAAGCGCTCAGTTGTAAATGCCACCCCCGGTTAATAATCAAACTACGCTATGAGAGGTACAGAAATAAATGCTGCCTAGCGGATACGAGACGTTATGCTATCACGTTGCTGTGGCTATTGAACTAATGCCGTCCCTATACCGAATTTGTTTTCTTAATACTATCACGTTACTATAACTATTAAATTAATGCCGCCCCTTTATCAACGTTACTACATTAATGTTGACACGTCACTATTCACTATTGAACTAATGCCGCCCCTCTGTTGACAAGTATGAATGAATGAATGAATGAACACTTTATTGTTAACACAAAATACAGAAAAAATACACAGAAAGGAAAAATAAAGTAACTTAAAACTAGTGCAACAAAGGGCGGCCTTATTGCTTACAGCAATCTCTTCCAGGCAGGCAAGTAGTGTGTTAATGCCGTATTTATACTGCCTCTTCTGTGCTATACTAAGCGCCACACAAGTCGGCGGATGAGAAGTTAGCCGCAGATGTCACTTCGCTGTGATTCTCTAATTATTGCGCATGTGTGCACAATGCGTAGGGAGCGCGCGGGAGGCAAGAGGTCGGCGGGCGGGTGTGCCCCGGCGTCTCGTGTCTCTGGCTCCCGCGCATACATTTTGGCTTTAGCGTAGCGTTCTGCGCATAACTTCCCATCCGCCGATTCGTGTGGCGCTTAGTATAATACCGCTTTAACATTATCTATATTGCGCATATCCCGTTTGAATAACTTTAACATTGTGATGCTATTATTGTTACAATTACTATTGTTTTATGTTGTGTAATTATTTTATTACTGGATTAGAATTTGCGGAGCTTGTTTCTAACTTCGCAACCATCAAGAAATTTAATTCGTCCTTTACCTGTTATTATAATTAGTATATCTTTTTTGTTGTATTATTTTGTTTTGATTGACATTTTGTTTTCACCCAATTTTCAGTTATCCCCTCCAATTCAACCCACGACATCCTAACATCCCTAATCACAGTAGATTCAACCTTAGACCCGTCGCCAGAAGACTCAAATTTCCTTGGCGAGACCTCCTCCGCCTATACCCCTATACCCGATATAGAGTATGAAGAGTACTATGACTTTCACGCGGCTCAAGGATTGGAGAGTGAAGCGAACGCGACTAACGTCTCTATGCCGAGGGCGTTAAAGGCGGTTATCGTGAAGCACCGTTTTGTTACCTTGAGCTGGGAAGCGCCAGAAAAAGGGAGCGAAGATGTTACGGGGTATGCAGTTATATATCGAGTGAAGGGGAGTGAGAGGTGAGATATTTCTGTCCACTTCTAACAACAAACGCTCAAACAAAATTATATTTCAAAGAGTTATTTTTGTGTAAATACAAATATTTGCCGCGATCGCAAGATTCGAACCTGCATCTGTATAATAAACGCTTTATCTAAAATAATGATCGGTCTATGCACGAAAGTGATCCGATTTTCACCTTAGCTCTTAGTTGATGCACTCTTGTTCATAGTTTTACTATTATTTTGGTTTATCGATGTATGCACCTCATTAAAACTACCTACTCCTTACTGCTAAATGAGTTTTTATTGTAAATGTTCGAAATGCCAAATAACCCAAACATATTTGAATTTCGCGCGCTGAGCTAGTAAATCACAAATGTTTAGTATCAGCAAACTTGTTTTTAGGGTTCCGTACCCAAAGGGTAAAAACGGGATCCTATTACTAATACTCCGTCTGTCCGTCTGGCCGTCTGTCCGTCTGTCTGTCTGTCACCAGGCTGTATATCATGAACCATGATAGCTAGCTGAAATTTTAAGATGATGTATTTCTGTTGCCGCTATAACAACAAATAGGTACTAAAAACTAAATAACATAAATATTTAAGGGGGGCTCCCATACAACAAACGTAATTTTTAGGAGTTTTTTTTTGCTTGCTGCTAATAATGGCAAGAAGAATGGGGCTCCAACGGTACGGAACCCTTCGTGCGCGAATCCAACTCGCACTAGGCGATTTTTTTGTATTCTTTCCTTATTGGGGGCATTTGGCTTCGCGCGGTCGGTGCATTTGTCATATTCGAGTTTGAATGTATGGATGATGGGATTATTTTTTACATACAAGCCAAGGAAATGAAACACAAAAAATATACAGGCAAAAGAATAAAATGGGTCAGGAGAGTAGGTTATGGAAATGACATGAAAAAACTAACTCGTTCATTCATTCGTTCAGTGAATCGTTCCTACCTGTCAGCTGTCAAAGTCACGGTGACGTTTCAGAGAGCGCGTGACGTCGGGCGTGGGCACGCGGCACGAGATGAACGTGGCGTCCCTGCAACCCAATACCACGTACCAGTTCAGCATCCTGGCTCACTCCCGGAATGGTGCCTCGCCGAGAACTGAGGTAAACAATTCAAATACAAAACAGTGGCTGGCACATGTGCCATACTCGTGATCGGGTGCTGCTTGCAGGTCGCCGGTCTGCTCGTGGCATTCACGCAATGCACCGACTTGATAACTGAGGCTAAGATTTAACTATGTTATAATACTCTTTGTACAGTAAAATAAAAAAAATTGTGTTTAGTTAACAAAGGGCACAGACCCTGGAGTCTGTGGTTGCAAAATTTCCAAAAAAAAAAAAAACAAAATAGTACATTATGATATAAGTGCGGTAATTTTCAAAGCGCACGTATGTCATACGACGTCTTATAACAAATTTGCGAGGAAATGAATAAAACTGTGAGTTGCGCCTCGTGCTGGTAGCAGCACGCGAACCACTGCAGGAACATCTCACTTCCAGTGCTGGCCATAAAGTCGTGCATCAGTCGAATCATCGTGCGTTTTACATTACATTACCGCACAAGTGCCGTAATTATTTGTCGATATTCCAGGTGATAGAAGTGACGACGCCATCGGAGGAGGGCGTGCACGGTCCGCCGCAGAGTGTTCGCGTGGAGACCGCGGGCCCGCACGCCGTGCGCGTCACGTGGGCGCCGCCCGCGCTGCGGACACAGGCCGCTCCCGTGCCGCGCCCGAGGCAGTATACCGTGCACTATACCGAGGTAAAACAATGGATCTTTTTATAATATCCGTGTGTATGTTTTGTTCTCGTCAGTTCTTACTCATGTATGGTTTCTTCGAAGTAATCGCCATGGGTGTTAAGGCCGACATTTTACAATCATATTTAGTCTTAAATAAAAAATAAAATAAATAAAATAAAATAAAATAAAATAAAATAAAATAAATAAAATAAATAAATAAAATAAATAAAATAAATAAAATAAATAAAATAAATAAAATAAATAAAATAAATAAAATAAATAAAATAAATAAAATAAATAAAATAAATAAAATAAATAAAATAAATAAAATAAATAAAATAAATAAAATAAATAAAATAAATAAAATAAAATAAATAAATATAATAAAATAAATTAAATAAATAAAATAAATAAAAAAGCATTTGGATTATCTTTAGACCTTCAAAGGTCTGAGGATGATCCAATGCTTTTTGTGTAAAAGTAGTGTAGTTTTGTTGTAGTTAATAAAGGCACTTTTGCCAGTAAAAAAAAAACACACTTATATAGATAGCACCTAAATAACACCCAGACACAGAGCAAACACCTATGTTCATCACACAAATGTTTGCCCTGGGTGGGGATCGAACCCACGCCTCTTTGATCCAGCAGTCAGGGTCACTAACCACCGATCCACCGAGGCAGTCGAAATATGTACATAGTGTTTAATTTTTGCTTTGTGGTTACAAATAAAGAGTTTTGTCTGTCTGTCGGTCTGTAAGGTTTTCTTTAGCGTTACCTGTGCCAGTGCTGTATGCAGAATTTAAGAAAAAAATGGTTCTGCTATGAATGCTTTCCACGGTTATTCATCCTACACTGGGACCATATTGTGTGCGCGTTCTGACGTTAGGTTTCACTTTTTATCCCGCTCGCTCTCGTGGCGCGAGTAACAAGCTCGAGCAAGACAAAAACCGAAGCTGAACATCAGAACGCGTACACAATACAGCCGCTGATCGTCGCTTCACTTTGATGACCACCAAGAAATTGATAATATATGCCGTTTCATATTCGCTGAGATTGGACCAGTTCAAATCAATTGAAGAATTTGGTACAAGTCGTAAAATAATAAATAATTATTACCTACTAGCTGACCCGGTGAACTTCGTCTCACCATCTATCATCAACTGTCAATGACAACTTTTACATACAGGAACATTTTGTATGGGATAATGAAATGTTTTTACTATTTTTCTCGCAACTTTTAGAAATTTTATCACCGTTTAAACCTTCCCACTTCCACAAATATTTCAAGATCAAAATTAGCTAAATCGGTTCAGCCGTTCTCGAGTTTTAGCGAGACTGACAACCACGATTCATTTTTATATATATAGATAGATAGATTTTCAACACGCATTATTATTATCTTCTAAAAACTACTAGAATAGAGTGATATTTTAAACCAAGCTTATTAGGTAAATATATTCGTTAAAGTTCGTCGCGACCTTAGTTCTCAACGGTTATGGTTAACTTATTGTGGTTAGTTATAGTTTTTATTTTACTGTATAGTTTCGAATGTAAATGTAAGACCTAATTTGGTTCATCTAGGTGTAAGATACATAGGTATGTATATCCCATACATAGCTCTGTAAGTCATAGATACTTAAACAAATACCTATTGCATGTCCGTTAGGATAAGCTGTTGTGTCTAAATAATCCTGTAACACCTGTGTAGTGTACACAGTTCAGAGCAATAAACGATATCTTTATCTTTAACGGCTAGGCATGAGTTAATTTACTTAAATATATAAATACGGTCAATTATAAACTTCCGCTGCTATGCAAAAGAACAAATAATAGTAGTTTATGCAACTGTCATATAACACGGGTATTAAAACACTCGTTACTATTATGAAACTCGCTGCGCTCGTTTCATAAACTCACACTCGTGTTTTAATACCCGTGTTATATGCAGTTGCATACACTACTTTATCTTCACTAATAAAAAAAAAAAAACGACTTTTTCAAAAAAGTGAAGTCCGCCATCTTTAATTTCAAAATGGACGCCATTTTTGAAATCTATACCTCCAAAAACCTCGAAAACGATACCCATGACGACTTTTTCAAAAAAGTGACGTCCGCCATCTTTAATTTCAAAATGGACGCCATTTTCGAAATCTACTTCGCCAAAAACCTCGAAAACGATACCCATGGCGACTTTTTCAAAAAAGTGAAGTCCGCCATCTTTAATTTCAAAGTGGACGCCATTCTTGAAATCTATACCTCCAAAAACCTCGAAAACGATACCCATGACGACTTTTTCAAAAAAGTGTCGTCCGCCACATTAAATTTCAAAATGGACGCCATTTTCGATGTTATAATGAGATTTTACGATATCGATGTGGATATTATAACATCAAGTAAAATTGCTTAAATTGAGTGTTTTGTTGTCTGCGCTATAACAGTAGTCATTATAAGTCAAGTATTGGAAACATAAGTAGAATGTTACAACATTAGTGTAGATAAAAGTAATAAACAGTCGCGGTACTTTAGTCAAGATGCTCTCTCAGACTTAATCCAGTTCTTCAATTCCAGGTGGAGTCCGGCCGGGAGCAATTCCAGCTAGTCGACGTTGACCCATCGCTCGACACGATCACGCACACACTGGGCGGACTGCGCGCCGCCACCGCTTATACGGTGTCGGTGTCTGCCGGGGGTGCGGGGGGCGCGGGGGAGGCGCTCCCCGTGCGCACCGCTGCCGCGCCCCCCGCAGCGCCGCCCGGGAACGTCACCGCTGTGCCCGCCGGACCTACGGTAAGAAATTTGAGCTATGTGAACTAGATGGCGTTGGGAGTCGCTTAAAACGCACAATCGGTCTGCCATGTCGCTGGGGAACAAAACCGCTGTACCGGCTGGATTTACAGTAAGTTCATATATAATTGGTACCCACGGTAAGTACTTTTGAAAGTAGTTTAGGGCTATGCGAACTAAATGGCGTTGGGAATCGCTTAAAACGCGCAAAAGGTCTTTTACTGTGGCAGGATGGTTGACTGTGAGTAACCTATACTGGACCATCGGTATGAACTTATGAAAGTAGTTTAGAGTATATTAAGTGAATGGTGTTGAGCGAGTCGCTTAAAACGCGCGATCGCTTATACGCCATGTCTAGTAGACTCACTGATTTGATTTGAGATAAAAGTAAAATAATTAATAAAAAATAATAAAGAAATAAAGGCCTTGCAACTAACCTGCCCTTTTTGCTTCGTTCCCAGTCGATAATAGTCCGCTGGGAGGCACCTCCTTCGCGCTCACACGGCGGGCCACTCACCGGGTACAAGGTTCGGTACCGGGCCGGCGCGGGCGGTACCGGGCCGGCCCGGCGGAAAGCTGACTCACTCACTACCCCGGCTAACACTCGCCGTGCTGAGTTGAGGGACCTGGATACCGCTACTACTTATCAGGTATTTCATTTTAGTTCCACATGAGCGATCTAGATGGCGCCATAGAGAAAATACTGTAGTTTTACTGAAGTAAACTAGATGGCGCCATAAAATACCGACTAATTTTAGTACAAACAGTGCCATTTATGGAACATACGAAAACAAATTGATGAATACAAAGGTCTGTAAACGGATTCATAGTCCGCTGGAAGGGTCGTTTGTTTTGGTTTTCGCTGACCGAATATAAAGGTTCGGTATCGTGTGATAGAGCCCGGTACCGGGTGATAAGGTCCAGTACCGGGCCGGCCCGGCGCAAGGCTAACTCGCTCACCACCCCGGCTAACACTCGCCGCGCTGAGTTGAAGGATCTGGATACCGCTACTACTTATCAGGTATCTCATTTTAGTTCCAAATGAGCGATTTAGATGGCGCCACAGAGAAAATACTGTAGTTCTACTGAAGAAAACTAGATGGCGGCACGAGATAGCGACAAATTTTGGTACAATCAGTGCCATCTATTAAAGTACTTACAATAATTAACTGATTAATACAAATACCTGTCTATAAGCGGATTCATAGTCAGCTGGAAAGGTCCTTTGTTTCGGTATCCGCGGACCGGGTGGGTACAAGATTGCGTCGTTGTAACGATTTTTGTATCAAATTTTTATCTAAGATTTTATTTGTTTTATAGCAAAATGTGTTTATTGTAGTAGTCAAGTAAACTTTCTAGTTTACTCCAAATCCAAATCAGTTGTGTGGCCTTCTGGCCACACAACTGATTTGGCACAAGATAATGCGATCAGGAGAAAAGGCGAAGTCGTCGAAAAGTGAATGGCGCGCTGAACATCGCTAGATTGCTACTACTTACCTGTTCACTCTTATATTAGTTCATAGACAAACTAGATGGCGTCACTGATTAGCGATTTTATCACCGAGTACATACTTTTTACATCCTTTTTTTTAAAAAGCCGTGGTGGTCTAGTGGTTGTTACGCTGGCCTGTCATTCTTGAGGTCGTGGGTTCAATCCCGGTCGTACCAATGAGTTTCTTTGAAACTAGGTACTGAATTTCACACCACTGGCTTTTCGGTGAAGTAAATAAATAAATAAATAAATATTTAAATTGGGACATCTTACAAAACATCGTGAGGCAACCTGCATACGTTCGTAGAAGAAATTCGATTGCGTGTGTGAATCCACCAACCCGCACTGGGCCAGCGTGGTGGATATGGCCCAATCACCCTTCGTGGGTAGGCCTAAATCCTGCAGTGGTCTGTTAAAAAGGCTGGTACAGTACAGTACATACTTTTCAGATCCGCGTATCGGCGATCAACGCAAATGGTTCCTGCCCATGCAGCGAGTAGTGTCTTGAAGCACATCGTGTTAAAAATATTGACCTTCATACCTCGTTCATACGGGGGTTTAAATATTAGTACCACATATAATTCGCGCCACACAAGTCGGCGGATGGGAAGTTATGCGCAGATCGCTGCGCAAAAGCCGAAATATAGGGAGCCAGAGAGATTCGCGCCGGGGCACACCCGCCCGCCAACCTCATGCCTCCCGCGCGCTTCCTACGCCCGTGCTCACCACTACGCCACGCGGCGTCGGCGTGTGCACACATGCGCAATAATTATCGAATCTCGGCGAAGTGTCATCTGCGGCTAACTTCTCATCCGCCGACTTGTGTGGCGATACCTATACATGGGGTTAGTAACATCAACCTTATTGCGATGACTGTGACTGTACGTTCCAGATTCGCGTATCGGCGATCAACGCGAACGGTACAGGCCCCTTCAGCGAGTGGGTGACAGCTACCACGCATGCGCAGCAACTAGATGAAACCAAAGTACCGCCTCAGCCGCCGCCTCTTACCAGTATGTATAGAACAGGAAAAAAAATATTGTTCACAAAAAATGGCAAAACCGCCTACCATCGTGTACAAAATTCGAATAGTTCCCTCGAATTGTTTACATTATTCTTGATTTATCAAAAACGGCTGAGCCGATTTCTGTGAAATTTAAATGGGACCACCTCGGGAGTATACCCTTTCGAAATAAAAAAGAATTTTTCGATTCGGTTCACAATTGGCGTAATTATCGATGCTCATCGTGTACAAAATTCGGATTTTTCGCTCGAATTGCTTACATTATTGTTGGTTTTTTCAGAAACAGCTCAGCCGATTTCTGTAAAATTTAAATCAGACCACTCCGGGAGTATACCCTTTTGAACTAAAAAATAATTTTTCGATTCGAATCACAATTGGCGAAATTATCGATGAATATAAACAAAAAAAATACATACACACGAACATAGAACCTCTTCCTTTTTGGAAGTAGGTTAAAAAGAACTTAACTTTGCACTAAATTTCCGATGCAATTTTTTTTATTAAAAGGTTTAGAATCACTTACTGAGCATAAAATCACAAAATGCTGACAGATCCAGGTGGAGCTTCAAGCGCCATCTCGAAAAAACGTTTTTTGCCGATATCTTGGAAATTATATGCACTTTAGGGTAAAAGTCACGAAGACTATTATTGTAGACAATAAAATATAACATCTTTCGTTTCCAGTAAACTATTTTGTAAAACTTACCGTTATAGTTTTCGAGATATCAACGAGATACCAAAAACGTTTTTTCAAGATGGCGCTTGAAGCTCCACCTGGATCTGTCAGCATTTTGGGATTTTAATGCTCAGTAAGTGTAATTTGGATCGGAAATTTAGTGCAAAATTGATAAAAAAAATGTCTATTTTTCTTGTAGTAGTATTTCTAAAAGAAATTCAGGGATTTTTGTTACTAGATTCTTTTTTCACCGGAAAAGCGTCTTTTTAAAGATAGTAGTTACTACCCGAAAAGTAAACCTCGCAACACAAACACATCTCTTTAACTAAATCTTTATAAACCTTTATCTTAACTAGCTCTCGAGCGATTTGGTTCATACTAATAATTTTTTTTATGAATGGTTTGTAAACTGGTTGATACAGTCAAAATTATTAAGTGATACAAAACAATAGAACATGTTAGGCTGTCCAACCTTCTAGGTGCAAACACAGCATGCATACAAATGGAGCGCTAGAAGTTTGGAAAGTAAGAAAAAAATAATAAAGTAATGAAAATGAGAAAAAATTAAATACAACAATAAAGAATCTAAAAAATTTCAATACATATAATTTATTATCAAAAAAAAACTTGTTAAAATTGAGGTTACACTTAACAATCTTGCTAAATATCATCGAAATCAACTGATAAATAGTTCGACAGCAAAATTTCCCCCTTTTTGATGGAAACACCCCTCCAATGCAAAATTGCCGACGGCGTAAAAAAGCTATTAATATACAAAACCTGTGCATCAAGTTTCGTCCAGATTCGTTGAAAAATGTGACCTGTAGACGAAAACCAACATCTGGACAAACTAAAAAGCTGTTCGCTGTTGCTCTATCAAAAAAAAAATCATTAGAATTTCCCACATGTTTTTGTCCCATTTGTGTGATGAACATAGGTGTTTCCTCTGTATCTGGATGTTATTTAGGTACTATTTTTATAAGTATGTATTTAAAATATGTAGTGTATCAGTCTCTGGCAGCCATATCACAAGCTTAGTTTGGGGTCAGAGACCGTGTGTAAGATGTCAGCTAATATTTATTTATTATTGTTTTTCACAAAAGTGTCTTTGTAATTGCAGCTCGCGCGGGACGCGACTGGATCTCAGTGTGGTGGTCAGAGGAGGGCGCGGGCGGGGGCGGTGCCGGGGGCGGAGTGGTGGTGCGGGGGTACCTGCTGGGGTGGGGGCTCGGGGTGCCGGACGAGATGTCCCGGACGCTGCCCCATCATATACATTCGCACGTTATTAGGAACCTCGGTGAGTCTGGGCATGTAAAAAAGTAGTTTATGTATATTATAGTAATAAATGTAATAACTCTAGTATAATAATAACACTAGGCTCCTTCTTGCGGTGGTGTCGTGTGTCGGGTCGTCCTCCTCCCTCAAATATGGTCGAGGAGAGCGATGGCTGGCACATGCGTCACACTCGTGATCGGGTGCTGCATGCGGGTCGCCGGTTTGCTCGCGGCATTCACGCAATGCACTGAAACTATTAACTTAAACTAACCTTTCTCTATAGTACAGTCGCATTCTTTAAAATGTAACTACTCAACAAAGGGCACAGACCCTGGAGTCTGTGGGTCAAAAATTTAAATATAAAAAAATAAAATATGGGGCGGTTACCGTGAGCAGTGCAGCCCTGTTGTTAATATTCCAATTTAATACCTTTTTCTCAGACGCTCTACCAGTTGGCAGCGTGCCCAGCATGCTGGCAGCATTGCCACGCTGAAAGGCAATGCTTATTACGTTGAGCCAAATAAACACCAGCATATAATTAATAATATATAGTTCTTACATAAATCCTTACTTTTTTTCAATACAAATTTTAAGGATGGGACCAATCGTGTAAAAAAATTAGCTGTAACACATACATTTGAAAATTAATGTTTTTTTTGTATGGGACAGCTGATTTTTTTTCGCGATTTCGCAATTGGTCCCGTAGTAAAAGTGGTTCATACTAATGATGGTTTTGATCACCCAATTTCGCCGTAGTACATGGCAAGTAGATAACCCTGTATCATCTGTATGGTTCTTAACATTTCAGAATCAAACGCGGAGTACGTGATATCCCTGCGCGCGAGCAACTCGGCCGGCCTAGGTCCGGCGGTGTACGGCACGGTGCGCACGCGGCCCGCCGCGGGGGAGGGGGACGACCTGGAAGAGCCGGGGGACATGGACGACGGGGGGGAGGAGGAGGAAGAAGATAGCGACCCCGCGCCGCTTATACCGCCCGTTGGACTCAAGGTAAATCCTACCGACTGCGCCACTGAGACATTCGACCCAGAAGTAAGGGTCACTAACCACTGAGCCACCGAGGCAGTCAAAAAAATATTAACAATACTCACTATTAGGTTCGGACTTCGGGCTGAAGGCAACTATTAGATCTCGCCATCCAGCCCTGGACGGGGGACGGGGGACGGGGGGGGGGGTGGGTTATGTCGACCCTGCAGAGCTCCTCTTAATATTGAATTAGTTGTTATTATAGGACAATAGTGTCTTTATTAATAACAAATAAGTTGTCGAGTGCGTGTCGAAACATGCGATAGGCTTCCGTAGATGGCCAATTGTCATTTAGAATAGCATAATTGGCTAAGAAATAATTATGTTTGTGAAGTCAAAAAACCCATTTTATGTCAACAAACGTCAAAATCGCAAGTTGGAATGTCATAACGGTTGAAATTTGGTCTACTTTGTCTTTTATGATGTGATCGGAAATTTGAACCCTCTAGTTCCATCAGAAGGGTCAAATCTCTGATCATTTTACCTTTGTACTTTCTACCTTTTTGAATTTGGACAGCCGAGATACTCGTATCTCGTTTGTGAAACCTTTCGAAATTACGTATGTTCGGGTGTATGTGCATCTTCTTCTAACACCTTTTAAATTTCATATTTAAAATGGGACAAAGTGATGTAGACCTCTTGCTATTTTAGTACGGTTTCTATAACTTTAGTCCTTATTCTGAGGTCATTAGTCCTCTGTGCTATGTGCCCTACCCACCGCCATTTCGACTCGCCAATCCGCTGGGCCTTATTCATAGTACCATCGATCTATAAGTATGAACCACTTAATTTACTATGGGGTCAAAATTCGAATAAAAGCAATGGGTTACACTCCGGGAGTGCCGGCAGAAGTGAAAACTTGTACATTAACATTGTGCTTTTTTGAATATTTTGGAATGGTTAAGATTTCGAACGAATTGCTTTATTTATCAGTTTAAAAATACTATCATTTGTGTGGTAATATACAATATGACACACGCACACTCGCGCAAGCAAGTTTTCACTTCACCGTCTTACGAATTTTCCATCAGCTTACGAATTGTTTTGTTTACCTATCCCAATAATTATTTATTGCAAAAAATAGCATGACCGTCTTCAACCGTCTACTGAATTCGCGAATATTTCGCACGGATCGATGTAGCATTTTTCACATTATTGTTGATTTATCAAAAATGGGCTCAGCCGATTTCGATAATATTTAAATGGGACCAATTTTGAAGTATACTTTTACCAATAAAAAAAGAATGATCGAAATCGGACTATTACGTAAAAAGTTATGCGTGGTCATACATAAAAAAAAATATACACAGGGTTATTTCTAATCAATTAGCATCCTTTTAGGGGCTTATTCTGTACATCAAAACTAACAACTTTTGTTCTGTGACTTCATGTCAAATCTCAAAAAAAAAAAATGTTCCATAGAAAAATATCGTTCACCCGCGACAAAATGTATGGAGCAGCTGATTTTTTTTGAGTTCTGATAAAAGTCGCAGAACAAAAGTTGTTAGTTTTGATGTACAGAATAAGCCCCTAAAAGGATGCTAATTGATTAGAAATAACCCTGCATATACGCGTCGAATTGAGTAGGTACCTCCACACAAAACTCCTCCTCTGCTGTTCCACAAAATTGTAACTTGGATTGGAATCGACAAAATGTATGAAATACCTGATTTTTGTTTTCAAATTTTGTTTTGGTCCCAAAGTAAAAGTTGATCATAATGATAATCTGAATGGGCCCATGCTGCTTAGTACTAAAGTTTACATATTATATTAATAACTGGTTTTACATGACTAGAATCTACAATTCTAAACAATTTAGTATTAAACTGGCTTATACTAAACGCCACACGTGGCGGCGGATGTGAAGTTAGCCGAGAATGCCAATTCGCCGTGATTCGTTATTTGTTGCACAATGCCGACGCCGCGTGGCGTAGTGTTGAGCACGGGCGTAGGGAGCGCGCTGGAGGCATGAGGTTGGCGGGCGGGTGTGCCCCGGCCCCCGGCGTCTCGTCTCTCTGGCTCCCGCGCCACGAGATATCATTACCGTGCCCGCGCATACTTATATGTCGGTTTTTGCGCATAACTTTTCATCTGCCGATATGTACCTATATCCTGCATATAGTGTGACCTTAGATTATAAATATTACAGTCCTTACCATTTGATAATAGCAAGGGCCGATTCAAAAATTGTATTGAATTGAATATAAAACGAACACCTTGATTCGTAAAAAGAGCCCTTATTAGGCAGTGAAATGTTCCGTTTGCGCGTTTTAACTCGGTACAACGCCATCTACCGGTGGCACGGTCAATGCATATTTTGATTTAAATCATCAAAGGAATGTGAAAACGCGCGATGACCATCGCGCTGGACGCAAGTCGCTACCAACCGGTCTTATTGGAGATCTATGGGAGAGGCCTATCTTCAGCAGTGGACGTCCTAAGGCTGAAACGACGACGACAGAACCTTGAGTCAAACTGTTTCGTTCGTCGAGTATTGAAGGAAAATCAACTCGACAAACTAATACTGGTGGGTGATTCTGTATGTAAACAAGCACGTAACGCGCTCTAACGTGCTCTTTTCTTTAAGGAATATGTGTAAAAAAAATTATACCAATTCCTTTTTGAAATAACATAGCTTAAACTCGATTTATAATTCATTTTTGACCGACGAACCAAACCGGAGGAGGTACTCAATTCGACGCGTATATTTTTTTTATGTGTAACCACGCATAACTTTTTTCGTTGTAGTCCGATTTCAATAATTCTTTTTTTATGGGAAAGAGTATACTTCGAAATTGGTCCCATTAAAATTTTATTGAAATCGGCTGAGTCGTTTTTGATAAATCAACAATAATGTGAAAAATGTAACATCAATCCGTGCGAAATATTCGCGAATTCTGTACACGGTCGGTCGTCCTAGTTTTTTGCGAAAAATAATAACGTATACTATAATATAATATAAACAAACATTTTTCTCCAAACGGAATTCACGGAAATAAATAAAAAATACTTACCGCGTTACGTTTCGTTTTGTCGATAGAGAATCAAGCCCCTGTACTGTACCACTACTAATATAGCCTTTTTAATAATCCACTGCAGGATGTAGGCCTACCCACGAAGGGTGATTAGGCCATATAACCACGCTGACCCAGTGCGAGTTGGTGTATTCACATACGCCATCGAATTTCATTTTTCCTTTTACGAACGTATGCTCACGATGTTTTCCTTCACCGAAAAGCCAGTGGTGTGAAATTCCGTACATTAATTCTAAAGAACTCATTAGTACGGGACTGGCATTTGAACCCGCAACCACTCTTCGTGGGTGCCTACTAGGTATGAAAATTCATCATTTCAATAAATTATTTTTTTTCAATAACACTAATAAACCTAACGTTCCCTAGCGTTGTATTCGATTAGTAATAGCATAAATGAATAGTAGAAACTAGTAAGGATAAGTGCACTACACAAATGGTCAGTGCGCTTATCCCTAACAGGGGGGATAGCTCGGTGGGGATATACTACAGGAAAAATAGACGTTTTTAGGGTTCCGTACCCAAAGGGAAAAACGGGACCCTATTACTAAGACTTCGATGTCCGTCTGTCCGTCTGTCTGTCTGTCCGTCTGTCGCCGGGCTGTATCTCATGAACCATGATAGCTAGGCAGCTGAAATTTTCACAGATGATGTATTTCGGTTGCCGCTATAATAACAAACTAAACACAAAATAAAATAAATATTTAAGGGGGGCTCCCATACAACAAACCTGAATTATTCGACGTTTTTCGCTCTATATTAATAATGGTACCAGGTAGATGCTTGAAATTTTCACAGAATATTTAGTTTTATATTCCCTTCAATAATAAATAATAAAATTAAAATAAAATAAATATTTAAGGGGGCTCACATACAGTACGGAACCCTCCGTGCGCGAGTCTGACTCGTACTTGGCCGATTATTTTTGTCAACTTTACACAAAATTTCCGATTCAAATTTATTTTTTAATAAGGTTTAGGATCACTTACTGCGCATAAAATCACAAAATGCTGACAGATCTCGGTGGAGCTTCGAGCGCCATCTTGAAAAAATGTTTTTGGCCGATATCTCGGAAGCTATGCACTTAAGGGCAAAAATCATTATGATCATTACATAGAATTAATTAGGACTAATTCTATGCTGTTATACGACAGATCGGACCATAAACGGGCTTTAAAAATCCTGATCGAACCGGAATAAACCAGTATAAACCGGTTCAAATTGGTGTAAACCGGTATACGATTCATATAGGGGTCCAAATCCTTGTGCGATTTGATTTTATGTCGCTTTGTGTCGGGGGTTGATAAAATAAGATATTTGTCTTAAGACCCTGATCGACGTACAAAATACTTCGACCTTAAAACCGCGGTTTCAAGGTCGTAACGTTCCGTTTGACGCTTTTCTCTTTTGTAGTCTACCGTTTCTTTTGAAATATCCGTGTTCAGTACTAAAGTGTTGCGTGAAAAGGATACTAATTCTTTATTTTTAATTAAGTAAAACACAGGTGTTACTCACGTTTGATGTTTAGAAGGATACTACTAAAGTTTTTCGTTCCCCGAAAAGTTAGAGAGGCTATTGAAATTAGTAGACGCTCTAACTTCAATAGAGACGGGGGATGGAATCTACCACCGACTTGGAAGCCGTGTTTGCCAGTAACCAAGGAACTTGACCGCTGGGCTGGTGGTGACGTAGTGAGTTCGGCGTGCTGGAGTATTCCCGAGGGATGCCAGGATACCGACGAGGAAGATCTTCAGTGCGCGCCGACGCTACAACATACTCTGCCCGCTGCCGCCCCTGCCCCCGCACCGCAACCGCTGTCATCGCGACCGCGGCTCGCAGTGCTATGCGAGACGAGCCCGCGTGCTAGTACTCCGACCTTGAGAAAGATCGCCAAATGCGATCGAAACTATAGTAGTATCCTACTAAAAATCAAACGTGAGTAACACCTGTGTTTTACTTAGTTAAAATGTACGAAAACCACGTTAGTTTGCATAGTGTAATTCTTTATTTCTTACAAGTCGATATACTTATTTGCCGATAAATGGCAAACCTTTGCAAAATATTCGCTTGTGTACAGTGAGACACTCTATTATCATATACTTATGTTTTTTCGTTGTATATTGTATCCTGATCCTAGTGTGTAGGTACCTAAAACATTGTTATAATCGTTTGTTTTAAATTATTACTTAGTCTAAGATTTACGCTGCTGTTCTTTTTTTAAATGTGTATGTCATAGATAATTAAAGTAGGTAAATTAAATTAAGAATAAGTAACGCTTTGGTATTTAACACTGTCATGTTACTTAGTTTTATATCAATAAAGAATTGGATTGAATTCTTTAGTCATAATTACCTATCAATTTTAGTACTGGACACGGCCATTTTAAAAGAAACGGTAAATGCAAAAGAAGAAAGCGTTAAATAACCTTATCTCGAGGCTCGTTAAAAAAGTTGCCGTCTTACCGCCAAAGTTTTAGGCACGCTTTAGACAATGTTTAATAGTACAAATTGCACGGTTAAACAGTGTTTAAAGTTAAGCAGTGTTGCCAAAACTGAGACTATTTCTGCGTTCTACGGCTTTCGGGTGGTAATTTATACGGAAATGCTTACTTTAACTACTACTACGTAGAAAGCAATTGGGTCACCCACAGACCCAAGGTCTAATCGCTAAGGTTAATCCAAAAGCTAATTTAATTAATTACTGTAGATACAATCCTTTTTTAGGTTAGGATTATTTAAATTTTGTGATTTGACTGATTGATATTTTAATTTTATTTAATTTTAATTATTTTTGATCTTTTTAAGACGATGCTATTGCAGATACCCACAAAATTGTTTTTAATTTTTTAGATTAATTTATGTTAGGGTGTTCTAACTTGTAATTAATTATTTTATGTAATTACGAGTATTTAAATTGTAATTAGTAATTTTATACGAGTAATGTGTAAATTTTTACCTATTATAATCATATTATGCTGTTCAGTTATGGAACGCGCTACCTGTTCCTATTCGACGTGCTCCTTCTCTTGCTGTCTTTAAGGAGCAAACATAAAATTTTATTTATCGCAGTTGCCTCCATGTTAGAAAGTCATTTCTAGTTAATTTATTTGATTTATTTATTATTAAATTTATTAATTTGTATGTAGTATTTTTATTATTTATTTTTATTTTAGTATTAGTATGAATATGTATGCATTAATATTGTTGTATTTGAATGTACATGTGCATATAGATATGTATGTATATATTTTGTATAAGTATTTCTGACTCTTTATTCAAGTATTCTTTATTTTGTTTCAATTAATTTCGCTATTGTTGTACCGTCACTTACCTTCCTCTATAATCCTTTCCTCTCTTAATCAGGTCGCCTGGAAGAGATCGCTCTAAGCGATAAGGCCGCCGATTGTCGCACTATTATAATTATATTTTACTCTTTTATTGTAATATTTTCGATTGTGTGAACAAGCGTTTCTATTCTATTCTATTATGTTGTTGAATACCTTTGTAAAAAGACGATTATAAGCGCATTTCTATATGTCCCAAGAATAAAGCAAATTTTTATTTTTTTTGATTTTGTAAGAGTGTAGATGTTGAAATATAGCAATGATTCAAGATTTTATTGATTTTGGCTAAGCCATGGATACCTGTTTACTGACCATTCGGTATTTTCAGGTGATAATGCTGAGTGGCACCACGGCTGTCGTGTACTGGACCGACCCAACTCTCCCTAAAGGACAGGTAAGTTCTCTATAAATAAGTTGTCAAGTGCGGGTCGAGACATGCGTATGATAGGTTTCCGTAGACGGTGACAATGATTATGATTTGAACCAACTTTTATGATGTTATTATATGGTTGAGTGCTAAAATTACATAATTGGCTATGAAATATCTTTGTTCTCGGTTGTTTTAACCATTTAGCCATGTCAGAGGTGTTCAGGCGGCCTAAAAACTCACAAAGTTTGAACAGTATATCTTGTATACTTTAAAAATTTACTCTTTTTTAAACTTTGGCGGCCTATATCTCACAAATGGTATGGTGACAAAAACCGAGATGCTTAGAAACCCTATTCAACGATACACCCACCATATTATGCCCTCATGAGGCGTAAGGGGGTTATAAACATTTGTCATCCCCAGTTTACATGTATAGGAGCTACCTCTTTAATACACAATTTTGAAATTTTTAACTACTGTTTTTAATAACTTAGACTTAGCCATCATGGCTAACGATCTTTTATTGACCGACGAACTAAACCGGAGGAGGTACTCAATTCGACGCGAATATATATGACGGATCCATAAAAAGGCTCCGCATCAGTTATGGTGCTTCAATGTGGTAATGTTTTAAACCACTGACCCAACAATGCTTCAGTGTGGCGTGGCGTGGGTTTAGCGGGCGAGGAGATAAAGGCGACGTCACGAACAATCAGTTTATTTCACAGAAGATTACGTATGATTACAATTATAGAGAACTTTAAGCGAAGGACATGGCGTTCCGCAGCGTAACGCACGCTGCTACCATTCTATCAAGAATCACCAGACTTGAACCGTTCTAATCTTAGTTTTTCACAACCTCTTCCGAACAAGCTCTATTTACAACTCACTGACATCCACAATTGACATCTGACATGTCACCTCGCATTTTCCCGCCCATCGGCCGATCATGCGATGTCAGTGTCACTTAAAACCTCCTTAGAATCAATCAGCAGCGTTTGTCACAAGCGTTACCCCAGGAATGTTGCCACTTCCATTCCTAGTCCTTCGAAATTATACTAAGTGGCACTATTTAAAATTAAACTTAAAGCTATTGTCCCGTTATATTTATATATTTTATGCATATCAATAATTCTTTTTTTATTGGAAAGGGTATACTTCGAAATTGGTCCCATTAAATTTTTATTGAAATCGGCTGAGCCATTTTTGATAAATCAACAATAATGTGAAAAGTGTAACATCGATCCGTGCGAAATATTCGCGAATTCTGTACACGGGTGAAGTCGGTCATGCTATTTTTTGCGATAAATAGTTCAAATTCAAATATATTTATTTAACATTAAAATTCAAAAAAATTCAAAATTACTTTATTTCAGGTGATTACCCATATATAACAACAGTAATAATTAAATATGTCAATAATGGTCATTAAAAATAACATAATTATGTACAGTCAAAAATTAAATTAAAAAGTTGTAAAATTGTAAAAATAAAAAGAACATTTAAATTATCATACAGTCAAATTAAAATAATAAGAATTGAGCATAAAATGTCAGTCTGAGTAATAAAATAATTCAATTAACACAAAAATCAAAACAAGTCATCTATAGGTAGGTACGAGTACATAAAACATCACACAACCAAAATTCTTAAAAGCGCCTATTTCTAGAACCTTCTCTTCGGCATCGGTACTGGCACATGCCTTGCGCTACAGTGCCGAGTGTACTATTACAATGTAGTGCTAACGGGTCCCAAACTAGGCAAAGCCTGTATCTTGGGCACCCTGTGACCGGTTTCCATAGTTTGCTGTCTCGCTGAGCGTTGTACACATTCATTTGCATTCTTTCAATACTTAAAGCAAAATTTACAATCAAAAGTACAAACAGTTTGACTAATTCTTAAATTGATGAGTAACAAAAATGGAAAAAAAAACTTAAGCAACGTAAGTTTAGTTGTTTCAACTATAATTGATAATTTCAGGGCGCGACAGACGGGCGGCGCTACGTGGTGCGGTGGGCGGGCGCGGGCGGCGCGGCGGCGCGCGCGCGGTACTTCAACGCCACCGACCTCAACTGCATGCTCGACGACCTCAAGCCGCACACGCAGTACGAATTCAGCGTCAAACTTATCAAAGGTACTCATTGCATACATTTCAGTGTTACACTGTAGCGCTCGTAGCGTAGTTTGACTAGGTGATTGTCAGCGATCACCTTTGAAATCAAGCAACGTTCCGCGCGGTCAGTATTTGGATGGGTGACCGCGGGTGGCATTTTCCAACTGAGCGCTACCGTGGCTCGGATGACACGTTAAACTGTAGGCCCCGGTTGTTTTAACTGTTTAGCCATGTCAGAGGCCTTCAGGCGGCCTAAAAACTCTGACACCAGGACTAGCCACCCGGCCTATACGAACTTACTTACTGTAATGCCGCCGGTTGCGACCGGTTAGCCAGACCTTGTACTGTACTGTACTAACCTTTTTAATAGTCCAGTTAATGAAAACAAGCACTTAACGCGCTCTAACGTGCTCTTTGTTTTGAGGAATTCGTGTAATTTTTTTTTAAATAACATAGATTAAACTCGATTTATAATTCATTTTAACGTAAACAAACATTTTTCTCCAAACGAAATTCACGGAGATAAAAAAAATATACTTACCGCGTACGTTACGTTTCGTCGATAGAGAATCAAGCCCCTGTACTGTACCAGTACTACTGTAGCCTTTTTAACATTCCACTGCAGAACGTAGGCCTACCCACGAAGGGAGATTGGGCTATATCCACCACACTGGCCCAGTGGTTGGTGGATTCACATACGCCATCGCATTTCCTCTACGGACGTATGCAGGTTGCCTCACGATGTTTTCCTTCACCGAAAAGCCAGTGGTGTAAAATTCCATACATAAATTCCAAACAACTCATTGGTACGGGACCGGGATTTGAACCTCCGACCTCACGATTGTAAGACCTGTGTCATTACCACTAGACCACCACGGCTAATGAACGCCTGGCCTTGTTAACGTAAAAACTCAGACACAAGGAGTAGCTAATGCCAAAGTGTTCACTTTCGGGGAATTTAATTTTTGACCTCCCACGCAAAACGACCATATAGTCTTTGAGATTGAATCTTCCATGTGTTGTTATTTTTTTTTATTTGATGTTTGTCCGTCAGGTGGTCGCGAATCAGCGTGGTCCATGCTAGTGTCCAACACGACCCTTGAAGCCGCCCCCGGGGGCCCCCCGCGCGAGTTGCGAGTGGCCCCCGCCGCCCCCGCGCCCCGCGCCGTCGATCTCTCCTGGCTGCCCCCCGCCAAGCCTAACGGAGTCATTACAGGTATCTTACTAGGACATCATCAGGAACGAGATCACAACATTCGCGACTAAGACGTTTAACCCTTGGAAGAGAAGGCGACCAATTTTTTCTATTATAAAATAGTTGTTTTCTAAAAGTCATCGCAAAATAAAAGGCCCGTTTTGACAGTTCACGGCCATGAAGTTCTCTATTTTTACCGATCGAAATGTTTTGATGGTAATTACATTTTTCATAGATGGGTAGGTACCGCCCACTCGGCTAAGTGCTGTGCATAACGATTTTTAGGGTTCCGTACCCAAAGGGTAAAAACGGGACCCTATTACTAAGACTCCGCTGTCCGTCTGTCCGTCTGTCCGTGTCCAGGCTGTATCTCATGAACCGTTATAGCTAGAAAGCTGAAATTTTCACAGATTATGTATTTCTGTTGCCGCTATAACAACAAACAAGAAAAACAGAATAAAATTATAAATTAAGGGGGGCTCCCATATAACAAACCTGATTTCTTAGCCGTTTTTCGCTCTATATTAATAATGGTTATAGGTAAATGCTTGAAATATTCACAGAATATTTAGTTGCATATTAACTTTAATAATAAAAAATAAAATTAAAATAAAATAAATATTTAAGGGGGGCTCCTATACAGTACGGAACTTGACGCTGGTAAATGCACAATAATGCGACGCCAAATCATAAAAGAAGAAGACTATAAGACAAGTGCCTAAAACTAGCCACTGTATTATCCAGGCTACGTGATAATGTACGCGATCCAGCGCACCGGGCCCTCCGCCGGGTCGGAGGAGTGGACGGCGGTGACGGCGGCGGGCGAGCGCGGCCGGGCCCGGGTCGACCGGCTCCGGCCCCGGACCACCTACCTCTTCAAGGTGCAAGCGAGGAATAGCCGGGGATTGGGACCGTTTTGTCAACCTGTGCCCTATACTACCGCTATGGGTGAGTAGCTAGCTATAACATCATTCATTTGGGTAAATTATCTATACCAATATTATAAAGAGGAAAGATTTAATTGTTTGTTTACATCATATAGGCTCTGAAACTACTGAACCGATTTGAAAAATTATTTCACTGTTGGAAAGCCACACTATCCGCGTTGAACATAGGCTATATTAAAATATATATAGGTAGTATAGACTAGAGTCACTAAAAGTGGTCTCCCCCCCCCCAGAAGCAGGTGAAGGTGGGGGCCTGGCGAGCGCGACGTCCGCGTGGCTGTGGGCCTCAGCTGGCGGTGCGTGTGCGGTGTTGGCGCTGGCAGCCGCACTCGCCCTCTCGCTCTGCTGCAGACGAGGGACGCCGCCGCTCTCGCCTGACACCAGGTATGTAGGCTCACTCACACCGCGATTGTTCATATTGTGTAATCAGGTTTATAACATACTAGCTTTTACCCGCGGCTTCGCCTGCGTTATATTTTGATTTTGGCTAATGTTTATGTCGGCTGCGAATCCTAACCTAAGCGACAAACATCAAAATACCTTAGAGGAATGCTTTTTTTGGTTAAGTTACGGTTGGAGTGTAAATACAATCCCCCTGTGTATTTCCGCCTTGTCGTGGCAGGGGAGGTCTAAGGCAGCTGAAAAGGCGGCGCTCGAAGTCTCCCTCTTCTTTGGGTCTTTCCCCCAAGGCAGCTTAGAGGCCGGCACTCGTAGTGCAGCCGCTTTTAACTAAAGCAGCTGAGAGGATGGCCGGTAGGTTGCCTGCCTTATGAGGAGTGTTGCTTCTGAGGCGGGCTGCAGTGCCACTCTTGCGACGCTGCAACCGAGGATTAGGGGCTGCGGTAGGATGGAACTGGTTGTGTGGGTGCCGCCACCTACCCTACCTTCCGCTAGGCCGTCAACCTGTTGGAAGACGCAGTGGGGCTGCAGGGGAAGAGAAGTGTCGGTATCGCGATGACCGTTCTCACTGCCCTCTGCAGCTGAAGAGGCAGGCGCTGGGCTACTATGACTGACCCGTTGCACTGGGATCAGGACGTTGGAATGCTGTCCGACGCTCAGTGCTGGTTACTCCCGAGTGGTGGATGACGATGTGTCTTGTGCTCCGAAACACACCATCATTATGGCGGGAGCGCAAGCTCCGTTATGGAGCCCGAGTCTGGGCTAGCGCTGTTGAGTGCCGCGAAGGAGTGCGAAAAATGTAGGAACGTCCTAAACTTGAAATGACAGATTATTTCTGGCGCTTAGACGGCTGCTACCGCGGCCCGCTCGCTTACTTTTCATCCTATCCTACGGGAACTGTTAAAGTTTTTGGGATAAAAAGTGACCTATGTCACTTTTCGTCTTTCAAACTATATTCATGCAATAAGTCAAGGCAATCCGTTGCTCCGTTGCTGAGAAAAAGTTATTGTCTTATCCTACGGGAACCGCAATTTTTTCGGAAAGGAAAGTATCCTATGTCACTTTCCGTCTTCCAAACTATGCCCACCCCAAAAATCAAGTCAATCCGTTGCTCCATTGCTGAGAAACAGTTATTGTCCTATCCCATGGGAATCACGAATTTTCTCGGGATACAAAAGTATCCTGTTATCACTTTCTGTCTTTTAAACCATAGGTATCCATACCAAAAATCAATTCAAACTTTTGCTCCGTTGCTGCGTCAAAGAGGAACAAACCAACAAACTTTTCGGATTGATCATATTAAAGTATGATGATTCTGTACCATAAAGGTAGAATAAAGAAACATGTTAAACCTCTAACGATAGAAGATTTAAAAATATTTTTAATGTCAGACAAAATGACGGCCTGTTATTAAACGTCATAGTAACATGTAGCATGCAGAGGGAATAAAACATTTCATCCAATTTTAATGTCAGTTGTCATTTTCAATCCATAATTTATTTCCTCTTCAAGGGGATATAATGGTGGAAAAACAATTTGTCCCCTTGCCATGCTACCTGTGATTTATAAAAGTCTGCAGACAATGTCACCTGTCATCTAATTACGTTTCGCTGTGACGTTTCGTTAAGTGTCATAGAAGAATTAATCACTTAGCGTCTTTGTGATAGTGGCGACAGTTTTGCTTTCGATAGTTTTTGTCCTGTCCTACAGGAACTATGCAATTTTTTGCTTAACGTCTAATGCTTAGCATCTGAAATTCGACGCGCTTGGTTTTGCTCTTGAGTCTCAGCAGTTCTTTGCGCTGCGTGATGCTCGGCATCTAAAAGTCGCTGCGCTTGACTTTCTCCTTAAGTCTCAGCAGCTCCCTGAGCTGCGTGACGCTCAGCATCTAAAATTCGACGTGCTTGGTTTTTTGCTCTTGAGTCTCAGCAGTTCTTTGCTCGCGTGATGCTCAGCATCTAAAAGTCGCCGCGCTTGACTTTCAACTTCAGTCTCAGCAACTCTCTGAGCTGCGTGACGCTCAGCATCTAAAATTCGACGCGCTTGGTTTCGTTCTTGAGTCTCAGCAGCTCTTTGAGATGCGTGGCGCTCGGCATCTAATGTCAAACGCATTTAAGTGTGCTCTTCAGACTCTTGGCTTCTAGCAATTTTCTTTACGCGAGCTCCGCTAGAACTACGCGCTAGATTCGATTTGCGTTTTGTAGGCATACTTATTAGAATGAAAACTACGTAATTAAACTGAAAAAATACATGTAACCTTCTCTAAATTTTACAGCAAATGTCAAAGTCAATCAGACTTTGACATTTGCAACTCGAGCAGCCTTGAATGGGCATTGGGCATAGAGAATGTAATTTGGAAAGTCAAGATGCAAATTACCATTTGTCATGGTAGAATATAAGTTTTTTCTTCTAAGATTCTAGCCAATGCGTTTTCATCCCCCGTTTTCAACCCTTTAAAACTATTTTTTCGAATCAAAAAGTAGCCTATGTCCTTTCTCAGGTTCTAGACTATCTGTGTACCAAATTTCATTCAAATCGGTTCAGAAGTTTTAGCGTGAAAGCGCGACAGACAGACAGACAGACAGACAGAGTTACTTTCACATTTATAATATTAGTAAGGATTAGTAAGGATTGGCTCGTAAAGTGGCTGTCAATTTCAATATCGTAATGCGACCTTTTGCAAGCCTCTCCATCTGGGGTGGCAGTCGCTAACCACTGGGCAAAGCGTTTTTAGATTTATCTTGCCAATTTTAGAACCATCGACACGAAGAAGAAGAATATCGTAATGTATTTCATTACGCACTTGTGCATTATTGTAATGTAAAACGCACGCCGCCACCGACTGCAGAACTCTGTGGTCTCGTTTCTCCTCCTTTCACGCGGCGAGAGTGAGATACATTACGGCACTTGTGCGGTAATGTAATGTAAAACGCACGATGCTTCGACTGATCACGACACGACTTTCACTCAAAGTCAGAGTGGTCCATTCCAGTGCATGTCTTCTAAAAGTTTTATTAATTTCCTCGCAAATATGTTATAAAACGTCGTATGACGTATGTGCGCTTTGAAAATTACAGCCTCAGCTTTCTTATAGCCCTCGCCTACGGCTCGGGCTAGCAATATTGCCTCGCCTGTAATTTTCAACTTACCGCACTTATATCATGTCGTACTATTATATTACAAATTGCCAACACATACATTTAGAACGGAGCTAACGTAACAGCCAGTTAGGCCCTTCGCATACGATGCATGACGTAGGCGTAGTCGTATCGTAGTCGTATCATAGTCGTATCGTTACGACGCAACGCGTACGAGACGAGTCGAGTTCCGCACACGAATCGTCGCGTAGGCGTATCGTTTTGTAAGATCTCAGTTGAAATCATGGCTTTATATTGGCGTTTTATACAATCAGTTTATTTTAGACGATATTTCTGCCTAAGCCTTATCTGTTACATTTTCCTATGAATATTAACTCAATAAATGATAACATAGACAAGGGAACTATTCAATCAATTTTACGAATTCAATCACTGTATCATTCATATTGAAATTAAAAGTAGAAGTTACGAGTACAAAAATTAAAAATCAGTCAAAGTTTTAAAGAAATTAGTCAACAGTTACTTTTTTACGCCTGCCTTTTTACGCCAGTACGCTACGCATGTCGTAATGACAATAAATATCTCCTACTATACGCTGCAGCACGGCTCCGTGTGCGGACTTGTTTTTAACCCCCGACGCAAAAGAGGGGTGTTATAAGTTTGACGTGTCTGTTTGTCTGTCTGTCTGTCTGTGGCATCATAGCGCCCGAACCACTGAACCGATTTCAGTTTAGTTTTTTTTGGATGAAAGGAGACTTAATCGAGAGTGTTCTTAGCTATGTTTTATAAAAATCGATTGAGCCGTTTAAGAGTTATGGTGGGTTAAAGTGGGGATGGAAGAACCAAAATTCTACAAATGTGCCCAAAATGGTTGTCAATGTCTCGGGGGTTTTTTAAATTTTTAATTTATATTAGTTATGTTACACGTTCGCATTACTCTCGTTCTATGCGCGTATTGCGATACGCGCCCGATACGACGCCGTGTGCGAAGGTGGTCATTAGCCGGTGCCACAGATTAGAAATTAATTATTATAACCATTTAAGAGACTGCAAAAACCACACAAAGTGACAGTAAGTGCCGAGAATTCGAAACCGAGGCCAAAGTGATTGAGGATTCTATTATATTATCCCCGACACAGGAAATGCTAATAGGAACTTTGAGTGTCTTTGTAATAGTAGATTATGTACCAAGAGAACTAAGTCCTGTCTTACGTCACGGGCGACATATTGGACCCTGAGCGTAGCGAGGGACTCTATAGTTAATTCTCGAGCGAATTTTCATAGAATCGCACACAAATCCGTTAAAACAGAAAATGTAAATACTATGTGAAAAACATAAGACCATGGCCAGCTCGATTGTCTTGGCCTAACACGGGTATCGCAAAGAGGTTTTAATAAAATCGAATAAAACCTCCTTGCAATGCCTTTTACCGTGCAATGTATAGGTTTTATTCGATTTTACAAATAAAACCCCTTTTACGATGTCCTTAAATGTTCTAAGTTAAGAAATTTTCATACAAATTAAACGTTCCAAATGTAAATCACTTTACTCTCTAGGGAGTTTCATTCATCATTATTGACCTGCCATAGCCCTCGAGATTGTGTTAAAATAATAATGATTTGTTTTATGTTGAGATTGTACGACATATAATGAGTCATTTTCGAGCAGGCGGTATGAAAACATCATTATCATCATCATTTCAGCACATACCAAAAATCGAGCGCGAGTGCAGCGCTGAAGCCGCCCGACTTGTGGATCCATCATGATCAAATGGAGCTGAAACACATGGACAAAGGACTCCACACTTCTGCTAGCAAGAGTACGTACCTCTTTCTTTCATAACCTTCAATGACTTTCTTGCCTTCTGTACCGTGCTATCGTATCTTATACAGGGTTATTTCTAATCAATTAGCATCCTTTAAGGGGCTTTTCTGTACATCAAAATTAACAACTTTTGTTCAGCGACTTGTGTCAAAACTAAAAAAATACAGCTGTTCTATACATTTTGTAGAGAGTGAACGATATTTTTCTATAGAACAACAGCTTTTTTTCGAGAATTAATAAAAATCGTAGAACAAAAGTTGTTAGTTTTGATGTACAGAAAAGCCCCTTAAAGCATGCTAATTGATAAGAAATAACCCTGTATATGGGATGATATGGGATGATTGTGTTATCGTGTTTAATATATGACCTTATTGACTTCTTCTTTTTTCTTCTATTATGACTTTCTTGTTTTCTGTACCGTGCTACAGAGCTTCCTTTCATACAGGACTTTTATATCGTACGTCAAATAATTACTTTTTAGCCCAAACCCTTGCTTAGTAAAGTTACATTTTCTGTAAATAAACAAATTGAAATTAGTAGTCGTGAGCTCAGATATTAATAAATAATAATAAATATGAGGGGACATCTTACACACGGTCTCTGACCCCAAACTAAGCAAAGCTTGTGATATGGCTGCCAGAGACTGATATACTACATATACATATTTTAAATACATACTTATATAAATAGTACCTAAAAACACCCAGACACAGAGCAAACACCTCTCTGTTCATCACACAAATGTTTGCCCTGGGCGGGGATTGAACCCACGCCTCTTTGACCAAGAAGTCAGGGTCACTAACCACTGAGCCAACGAGGCAGTCAAACTATTATAAGAGTTTACTTGATACGTTTATTTTAGTGTCACGTGACGTTACGCGCCCCATTGCGTTACAGCCCGTCACGCGACGTCGCGTCAAACTCACTTTTTCTCAACACGTTTATTTCCGTATCACGCGACATCGCGTAAAGCGCTCCATTCCGTCATCTCCTTTACAATTATTATAATCGAGCTACAAAATAGTGGCTGAAGCATAAAAACTGGTGTTTGTTTTGGCCTTAACAAGACAATTAAAACCAGTTAAAATGTTTTTTTTTTTTTTTGTATTTGGCCATAAAAGTAAAATGTTTTGGATGTACAATGAATGTGTTAATTTTGTGACATGTCATTATTATTTCACCTCTAGTATCGGCGGGCAGCGTGGACGGGTCAGCGCTGGTATCGTCCACGCTGACTCTAGGACGCACTCCCCCCGCGCCGGCGGAGTACGAGCCCGCGCGCCACCCCCCGCCGCCCCCCGCCTCTCTCGACCGTCGCCATTATGTTCCTACTTATGTTGGTAAGTATTAGCTTTAGCTGAAGACTTTGCTACTTCAGTAGAGGACGTTTAGTCGTTTTTTTTTTGATATGATAACGTCTTATAAATCGATGTATTCTGGCTGCATGTATGAAAAAGCATGAGTCATTGTCAGTACTGTCACGTTCCGCCTAAGCGGAGTGTGGAAGCGAGAGCACGGAACAAGCGATAAAGAGGCACGATCGGCCTAAGCGTTCCGCTTGTTTCAGTTGTTGATTCAACAAATTTCTCTTATGACGTTAGCACGTAAAATTATCAACCGTAAACTTACGGTTGATAATTTTACGTGCTTTACAGATAACCAATTTTTTTACATATTTATTGTCGACTTTCCAGACAACCAATTTTTTTACATATTTATTGTTGACTTTCCAGACAACCAATTTTTTGACATATTTACTGTTGACTTTACAGACAACCAATTTTTTGGCAAATTTATTGTTGAATCACGCGAAGTCGCGTGAAGCGGCCCACCACGCTATTGCTGGTCACGCGACGTCGCGTGAAGCTCCCTTCTAATTATATTCTAGCCACAAAATAGCCGCTTTGCCTTCTGGTATTGGTTTTGGCCACTACTAAGACAATAAAAACCAAATCTTTTTTATTTATTTTGTCCATTTTGGTACAGTTCCACATATTGGCTTGACAATGTACGTGTTGAACTTTAAGAGGTTATCTATTCTCTTAATAAGTAAGTTCGTATAGGCCGGGTGGCTAGCCATGGTGTCAGATTATTTTTAATAATTCGGCTAAATACTTGTACGGTTCTAGTTATTTTAGTAGCTAAATTATTACAAATGATATCTGTAAGTGCACCTTTTATTTGTTATTTTGCTGTGGATCTTAAGTTCTTATATCATACTTTGAGTTTATTTGTTCCTTAAATACAGGTTTGCGTTGAATGGATTCATCTTATCTATGCATATCGTACCATGTACCCTGTCATTTCTTCCTTATCGCTCAAATCACCACAGTCGTATTCGTTTCAGCCGTCCGTTAAAAGAGAGAGTAAATCTTGCCACAATAAATATATCTTCTTGCCCTTGTAATTTTCTATTCATCCTTATATTAATCATATTTACTATCCCTATAGGTATTTTTGCCCCTATATTTACCCTATGTCTCTTCTTTAATTTATCCATCATGCCGCTAAGTTGATAAATCTAACCTCATTACACCCACTGCCATGTCTCTGACTTTCTATACAAGGTCATAGGTATTAAACGCAAAACCTTTTAAGGGCGGGTAAAGTGCATTTAGACAAACAACTTTTGTTCTAGGACTTCTGGAAAATCACGAAAAATATCAGCTTTTTCATACAAAACATTCGTCAACGCGCGGCAAAATGTATAGAGAAGCGAATTTTTTTTTGCTAATTTCCAAAAGCCGTTGGAGTATAAAAGTTGTTTGTCTAGATGTACTAGACTCGCCCTTAAAAGGTTTTGGGTTGAATACTTATGGCCCTCAATATCATATGTCCCCATTTAGCCTCAAATATTTCGCACTAAATATCAAATCTCTGCCAAAATACCCCTTCTTCACTGAAGTTTCCAATTCGCCCCTATATTCCCGTGAAGTTTCCAAATCGCCCCAATATTCTCTAGAAGTTTATAAATATTTCCTTGAAGTTGAATTCGCTGTGAACCTCAATGCTGAACTTCTCGCCAAACATCCCTGTCTAACCCTACAAGACCCCCATTGACCCCTACATGCCCGCCTGCCCGTAGACTCGCGGTCGCCGTCGGTGGCGGGCAGCGGGTCCGACGACACAGCGGTATTGCGCGCCTCGCCCGCCTCAGTGCCCGCATGCTCGCGATGCGATTATACTTACAAACGTAAGCTTTCATTCTGTTTTGTTTGGTTCATTCTTTTTATTGTACTTTTAGTATTTTTGTCTTTGTTTATTTTAATCATCTTATTCGGAAACGTTATATCATGCACTAATTTTTAATCTATTGACATTATTTTGAATTTGTGAGCCTCTTTACACCCTGCGATTTGTATTTGTAATTATTAGATTTAATAAATGCGTAACACTGCATTTCTGTGTCTAGTGTCATGTTCATTCAAAAATGTGAAAAAATGTTAAACCGGTCGAGCATGTTAATGAATCAATATTATGCAATATTAGGTTCTACTAATATCAATAAAGTTATTTTATCTTATCTTACATAGTTAAATGTAAAATACCCATGATGATGTAGTTTGATATGAACATCTGAGTTTAATTTATCAGTGTCCTAAATATCAAAATCAGTGGGTTAAACATAGGAGTAGAATTTGTATTATATACGTTTCTGAACAAGATTAAACTTTATTTATGAATTTTCTTTGCTTTCAAAATTTTTCTTTTTTTCTTTTTTGGTCTTTTCTGCACTGTTTTTGTCACATTGAACTCAAAATTTCAGAAATATAGCGAAAATATTTAAATTTAATGAATATATTATTTTTTGCTGCTACACTTTGCTAGGTTTGGAAATGGTATTTTTATCTTATGCTTTTGATGGAAATGCTTGAAATTTTTGTGTATATATTAGTTATAGTGAAATATACTGTTGTATCGTTTCAGCCATGACAGGCATGGGCGTAGGTGTTGGGGTGGGGGGAGTGGGGTGCGCCGCGACTTGCGACAGAAGGCATCGCATGCCGCATCCTGATCAGGTTAGTACAGAACATAGTAGTAGTACATGACAACTCTGCTGGTTCAATTTCATATAGTTACATTTCAGCTATGAATGAAGCTATTGTTATGAGATGGGTTCTTGGATAATCAGTTAAAACGCCGATTATTCACTTTGCACTTTATTGCACAAAATCACAGTACACACGACACAACTGGTTCGCACAACACTTCACACTGGCACTGATATTCACACAACACGAACTAGTCACTTCACAACCACTGGTACTGCACTTGAACACGAGATGTTTTCGCTACGATACAAAACGCACAAGAGACGCGACACAAAGACAGGTGCCGCCTGAGTCATAAAACCATAAATCTCGCGATTAGGTGTAAACAACTCGCCGCCTGTAATTACCGCGCGCGGCGCGGCCTACTGCATAACACTATCTACACAGAGTTATCTGTTTGCCCTGTACTAAGGTTACGAGGAAAAAACAGCTATTGCATATAAAATTGCAACTCTAACATTTCAAAATGTATGAAACTACTGGCTTTTTTCTCGGATTCCAGGTTGGCCCCATAAAAGTTGTTTATATTGATGGTCTGAATCCTGCTTTCGGCTTAGTACACAAGTTCAGGATAACCTTGTATTTAGCTAATTGGTTATGTCAAGTATTTTAGCTACAAACGGAGATCTAAGTCGCGTAGATATATTTTTTGACAGCCTCGGTGGCTCAGTGGTTAGTGACCCTAACTTCTGAGTCAAAGGGGCGTGGGTTCGATCCCCACCCAGGGCAAGTATTTATGTGATGAACATAGGTGTTTGCTCTGTGTCTGGGTGTTATCTAGTTACCATCTATATAAGTATGTATTTGAAAATATGTATAAGTAGTATATCAGTCTCTGGCAGCCATATCACAAGCTTTGCTTAGTTTGGGGTCAGAGACCGTGTGTAAGATGTCCCCTAATATTTATTTATTTGTTTTACTAAATATTATCGAAATTGGCTGTCGTTTTTGAAAAATCAACATTAATGTTAAAATGACTACATAGGTGACATACTCGTATATAGGTGCGAACTATTCTAATACTGTAGACAGTTGAAATCCGTTATGCCATTTTGGAAAAAAATAATTATTTGTGGTTATGTGTATGTTTTTTTATTGATTAGTTACACTCAACAGACACCAGCTAGCTTAGCGTACAAGACCACGACAAGAGTTTATCGACGTGTGCAAAGGTGACAGATATATGCGTCATCATAACTCTGTCACGTTCTGACACGTCGATAGTGTTATTTTATGGTCCGTATAGTAAGCCCGCTAGGTCTGTGCTTCTTATAGCAATAGTCATGCATTACCTATTATTTTGATTGAAAAATTATTTCTTAAAACTAAAGGCTTAAAGTTATGCGTTTGTGCGTATAAAGGAGCGTGTGTTTCCAGAGTACGCCGCTGCTGGCGGGCGTGGCGCCACTGGGCTCGGCGCAGTCTTCGCTGGCTTCCCTGCACCCCCCGCTGCAGCACTCCGCACCCCCGCCCGCGCCTTGTACGTACTTTTTTGTGTTCCGACACTTCCGATTCAAAGGATAAAAACGTAACATTGTTACCAAGACTCCGTTGTTCGTTTGTCTGTCATCAAGCTGTATCTCATGAACCGTAATATCCATACAGTTGAAATTTTCACAGATGATATATTTCTGCTGTCCCTATAGCAACAGATACTAAAAACAGAATAAAGTAATTGGAGTATGAGGAAGGGTTTCAGAAAACATCACATATTTTTTTCTGCACGAATCAGTAAAAAGACTAAAATTAAAGTAAAACATGTTTCTTAACTAATTTAAGGCAAAATCTCTCTCGTGAGATCAGTCGTTTGAGGCAAATCTCGTGATATCTCGCCAGGGTCTCGCATGGGTCCAAAGATCTTGACAAACGCCTCACGTAATTTATCGACGCCCCAGGGCCGGACTGTGAGTTTATGGAGACCTGGGCTAATACTATTTTTTTTTACTATTTTTATTTTATTTAATTACTCAAAGTATAGGATAGCAAGATTAAAAGAGACATAGTATGAAAGGGAAACAGCGGAGCACGATGAAATCCAATGACTGTGTAATGGCTGCCGATCATTTTAACTGTCAGTTCGAAGTACCAACACCTGAACATAGACTTGAATTAAATGGGTTTAATTAATCGTAGGGTTTGCACGGTTCCAAACGTGCAAACCTTACGATGTGTTTAATTTTAAAACTGACGATATTTTTTGTAATATCGTCTATTTTCGACTATGTCTTGAATTAGCTTGTGGCCCCTGGAATCCACGGGGCCCCGGGCTGAATCCCAAAAAGAGCTATAATGGGCATGATGACTGGGTAAAAAAATCTGTGTTATAATTAGTCCGTTTTATTTTTTCTTTTGTTAATCAAACAACAAATGACAAAGATAAGCCTTGTCTAAGTTTTGGAGTGAGGGACGTGACGTCACGTCTCTTACAGAAGTCTATACATTTGTATGGCACTTGTGACGTCACACGGAACTTTGACGGATTATATCTTCATCAGTTTTTGTTTAATCGACAAAAGAAAAAATACGTGTTAAATATTTTTTGATAGTCTATCAAACAGACTAATTTTATTTTTTAGTCACTAATTTTATTTTTTAATTTTTTTCATGCGAATTATAATAGATCCTGTCCTGTGGACGGTCCCTTATTGCTACGTGTGCTCGACATACTGAGTGGTGAAGTGTATTGTTTCCAGGCGGGTCCGGCACGTGTCCGCTGGGGTCGGCGTGCGGGGCCGCGGGGGGGCCGGGGGGCGTGCCCGGCGCGGGCGGCGGGGACATCTACGCGTGCGCCGCCAGAGAGAGAGGGCACTACGTCGCGTACGAGCCGCTCGGACACTACACGCAGTGAGTATGATGTGCATCGAATGTTTTTCTATAAATCGATGCACGCCGGCTGCACGCACGAAAAAGTGTCACGTTCCGCCTGAGCCGAGCGTGCAAGCGGAGAGTACGGAACAAGCACTGATTGTAGCCATTTTTGGCCAATTTGAAATTTATTGGTCTGGTCGGTTTTATTGTTGATTTACAAGAAATGTTTTTTTTTTCTTTTTTATGAGGGTAGAAATCTTCCAACATGTCCGAATGCTTTGTTTTTGTTATGACGTTCGAAAGTGTACCTTTTCTGTACCTATTTGAAGAATAAATGATTGAATTGAATTGCTTTGGGGTGCAGCTGGGTTAGGTATGTGAGATTGTGCGGGTCGAATCGAATTTCTGGGCGGTTGTGAACACAGAAGAGAGAAGGAAATAGAAAGGCGATGTGGAGGGGAGGTTTGTCGCCACGTACATGAGTTATAACTCAAGTTACGTGAAATCGTGACATTTACTGTCTCAGTCGTTCAAGTGATTTCAGAGGTAATTTTTGCCAAAAAAATGCCGGTTTGCGCTATTATAACGTGTCGAATACAAAGCAAAGACTTTAGTTTACAAAAAGGAGGAATATCCTTTCACTGGTAAGTCTAAATTGTGGGCATTTTTAAATGAATTTATGCTTTAAATGATTTATTTTACTGCCTAGATTTTCGTTGATAGTGGTTGCAAACATTTTATCGACATCGATAAATTTCGCTAGTAAGTTAATATTTCGCATTTCGAAATTTTTTGTTATTAAGTATCTGAATATTTTGATTTAATAAAATATTTGTGATTGTGGTGTAATTTTTACTAATAATTGTATTTGCATCACACTTTAACTTTTATGTTCCTTGAATAAAAGTTATCAGGTCCAAAATATATCCATATAATTAAATAGATTGAACACGAAGCCGACTGCCGTTGCATGTTTGCTTTGATTTTCATTGATACATTGTATCTTCATTGCAGCTTTCCAGCCGATCCTCTGACGAAGAGTAAATGGATCGAGGCTACAGGACGGCAAGACTGGATTCCTACAAAATCGTGTACAATTTGCTCCAAACATTTTTTGAAAACTGATTTCACTAGCACTCATAAAAAAAGACGCTTCAAGCCATTTTCAATACCGCAAATAGAAACCGTAATTATACACTCGACGGTATGTTGTAGACATAATACATTACAAATAGTGTTTTTCTTTCCAAAATTGTAGATTATTCACATTCTTACCCTCACAACATAAGACTCGAAGGAATCCCCTATACGGAATTCGTTGAGCCTGTATAATAGATAGCAAAAAGCCATGGTGACAAATGAGAAAATGGTCGTTGTGGTGACGTTTAGTTTTTCGATGATTGATGGTAACACAATATGCATTTGTATGCAGGAGAACATCGAAGGCGTGTCTGAATGCATTAATTTCCACTGGATAGGTGTGGTGGGTATACGTATATACTCTAATTGGCTTTAATAGGTACGCTTAGGTTTAGCAGTGGACTATTAAAAGACTGGTGTAATATAGTACATTACAGTATATACGATGATGTTTTGTTTTTTTTTAAAGATATATAAGATATATTTATAAAGATTGAATAAAATATTTACAGGTTAAAAATGATGACGTACCATCTACGTCATCTTACTTTCCTGACGATTCATTTCATTCTCCTAAAAGGGTATGTTTGAAAGACTATAACCTAGACAAAAGTAGACACATGTAGATAAATGTAGGCAAATGTAGACAAATTAATATTAATTATGAAAAATAAGTACAGTCGTGGCCAGCACAAAATATCTAAATACAATTGATTAGCCAACAATGGAATTTAGGCGACTTCCACCGTGTACGAAATCCAAATAGTTCGCAGGAATTGATTTGGCATCCATGTAGTACCTATATTAGAACTGATAGAAACACAAGTTTTATAAATTAATACAATACGGCACGTTGACATGATTTTTCAGTGTTAATTCCAAAAATTCCTAAATAGTAATAAAACTGCACAATCATTTTCATCAAATATATACTACATATATCCAGTTACATTGTCCATAAATTATGCAATACGTATAAAATCACATTATCGATAAAATTAAACTGCACAATTCATGTCGCCCATCACTAGCTAAATGCCAAAAAACAACTGTGATACCATATTCAAATTCGAGATTGGCCCATTATTTTTTTTTTTGGCTTGACATGTACCACGCATTTGCCATTGTTATGTAACATTAATAAAATAAAGTGAATTTAATAAGTTTAACACGGCATTTAAATTATGACCAAATTAATGTTATGGGTCTTAGGTACCTTGGTGATGTGACAGAAAGTATACTACGCTCTATTCTAAAGGAAAAAAAAAATCTCCGATGTTAGTGAAAATTGCACAGTTATTGTGCAGATATTTTACAGTGGTAATACACACTTGGCGACAGCGGTTTTCATAGAACATTTGTATGTATTTCCTTTCTAATCTAGTTCTGCTGTTCTGTGGTTGTGAAGTGCAGTGCAGCTAAATGAGCTTCAGTTAGGATTGGGTTTTGCGCGGCTTGTTGCTAACATCACAACCGCCAAGAGGCCCATATCCACTAAACCCCATTGGTATCCGATCTTAGGACGCTCCTGGGAGCTCCGCAGAGTTTCCATTGCTATGGCATTTGCCGTCTTATACGGCAAAAAAAAAACACGGCTGAACTTTCTAGAATTTCCGTATCATGAAACACGGCAATCAGATATTTCCATATGAAGATGTATGACATACGACAATATCTCCAATTATGCCTCTAAAACACGGCAATTTTTTGTCCGAAACACGGCAGTGAATCTTTTTTTACTGGTAACCCTGGAGATGCTAGAGCTCCCGACACTTTGTTTGAGTTCTACCTGGGCTTGTTGACGGCTTGAAAAAAAATCTGGCCTAGGTTCTACAGCTGATATAATGCCGATGTCCGGGTGTACCGTCCTTAATATAATTATTTTCCTAGCACTAACCGGAGCCTGCGACAGCTTGCGCAGTGAGTGACGTCCCTCTAGTCTTGTGTTAATCAACATTTCCACTCTCTTCCGTTATCTTCTTGTGTATAACCTGTGTCCTAGTACGATTCAAACTTAACGTGAACCCAAAAAATTGAATATCGCGCGCTGCCTCTAGCGCTCCACCGTAATGGCTTGTTCGTTGCGCAGCAGCCTTCGAGCAAATTATCTATAGAGTCAAAATCGTGCAAAAAAAGTGTCCGAGCCAAAACTCTGCCCAAGCTACGTCGTGGGCAGACTTTTTAGTTGGAAGGCGATTGCAAGCCGACTACAACGCAGCGCGATGTCAAAGTGGTCGGTTACAAGCGCTAATAAGGTGACATAACGTCGAATTTCGAAAAAACGGGTCATTGTGAATCATTTAATGTAAATATCTAAGTCGGTATGTGTGACTGCGCTCGGACATTTTTTTACTTCTTTTACTTAGGGACTGTAGCTCTGTAGATATTTGCTCGAAGGCAGCAGCTTAATTCATATGTGAGCGAGGGTGAAGTGGGGATTTAAGCAGCTATAGTCTGACCGTTTAACTGAGTCCACGCCTGCGCGGTACAGGGGCGCGGGGGTAGACGACAAAGGGGGATTGAGACAGGTGCGGGCGGTGAGGACCCGCCGCCCGCACCTGTCTCAGTCCCCTTTGTCGTCTACCCCCGCGCCCCTGTACCCGCGCAGGCGTGGACTCAGTTAAACGGTCAGACTATAGTAGCTAACGTCACACATGACATTAAGTTTGATTCGACTATACTTTCAATATGTTAATGTTCTTGTAATGGTCCAGCTTTGCAAATATACTAGATCTAAATTTATCACAATGTAACATGTTTCTACTGAACGTTTTTGACGTGATGACGTCTTATAAATCGGTGAACGCCGGCTGTACGCACTAAAAACATGACTCATTGTCACGTTCCTCCTGAGCCGAGCGTGCAAGCGAGATCGCGGAACATGCGATAGAGAGGCATGATCGGCCTAAACGTTCGACTTTTGACGTATATGACGTTATCACGTCAAATTATCGTCGGAAAACCGACTTTACAGACAAACAATTTTTAAATCAAACGACTATTAAATGTTTGCAGCGCTGTACCTACTCTTACTAACTTAATCCTATATTTATTCGTCACGTGATACTATTTCTTTATTTATTTGTATCCCTCATAAAGATATAATAAAAACTTAAATTTAAAAAACCCCCGACACAAAAACCTACCTAAAAAAAGTACGAAACTTTAACCCACCATAACTCGTTAAACGGCTCAATCGATTTTTATAAAACATAGCTAAGAACATTCTTGACTAAGTCTCCTTTCATCCAAAAAAAACTAAACTGAAATCGGTTCAGTGGTTCGGGCGCTATGATACCACAGACAGACAGACAGACACACAAACAGACAAACAGACACGTCAAACTTATAACAACCCTCATTTGCGTCGGGGGTTAAAAATTGAACGATTTTAACATAAATTAAAATGAATAAATAGCTTGCAGAATAATACAGATCGTACTAGAAGCTTTGTTTAAATTACTTTATAAATTAATAATATAAAATCGTGGAAAAAAAATCCTTCCCTGCATTAGAGTATAATATCTACCTAATGTTTTAAAACAACGTTTGATATCTTTATTTAAAAACAATGTTAACCTAGTTTACAGAAAAATTGTAAGTGTTATTTTGACGTGTGTTATAGGCAGAATCATACAAGTCGGCGGATGTGAAGTTAGCTACAAGCTGCGCGAAATCCAATCAACGCGCGGCTTTTTATGAGTTTGAGTCAGGTTTGGACATTGCGCAGGTTGTAGCTAACTTCACATCCGCCAACTTGTATGATTTGGCCTATTATTTGGATCCATTATCTTCCGTATCTGAGTGAAGTAACTGATATTTCAAGTTGGTCTTACTGGGGAGTATTCTATTAGTTTCAGGTCAGAGAGCGTGTATAAGATATCCCTTAATATTGAAGTGAAACTTCTAATGCGACTTCCAATAAGGTTGCGTTTACGTTTAACGCTACCATGGAGGGGGTATGAAAGCACTGATGCGTCGAAGTTTCACTTCTTCCGCGCGGAGGGACTCCACGTTGGTTTTTTCTTTTAATTAATTTATTTTAGTGCAAACTGATGACTTGTTTTGTGTGTCCCGTACAGCCGCGACTCGGTGAGCAGCGAAGCGGGCCCGGGCGGGTCGCTGCAGCGGCGGCCGCCGTGCTCCGCTCCGCTCCACTCCTTCGCGCTCTCGGACAACGTGTCCGACCACTCCACGCCCACTCACTCTCACTCCAGAGGTAACTCACTCTCTCTTACTCCAGAGGTAACTCACTCACTCTCGCTCCAGAGGTAACTAGATTCAGTCTCTCACTCTCTCTGACAATGTGTCCGACCACTCCACGCCTACTAACTCTCACTCCAGAGGTAACTGAGTCTCACTCCAAAGGTTACCAACGTCACTCTTTCTTAAGCGTTATACAAAAAAATAGTTTTATATTCCACTTTCTGTTACATTTTTCGACATTTTTGACAAACCACAGAAAAGTTGACATGATTTTGACAATCTATTGGTAAAAACGAGAGAAGTTCACAAGCGAATCAGCGGCCGCGTTCTGATGTCCGGCTTCGTTTTTCTTCCCGCTCGCTCTCGTGATGCGAGTAACTGGCGCAAGCAAGAGAATAATCGGCCAATTGCGAGTCGGACTCGCGCACGAAGGGTTCCGTACTGTATGGGAGCCCCATTCCTCTTGCCGTTATTAATAGCGAGCATAAAACTCCTAAAAATCGCGTTTATTGTATGGGAGCCCCTCCTTAAATATTTATTTTAGTCTGTATTTAGTATTTGTTGTTATAGCGGCAACAGAAATACATCATCTGTGAAAATTTCAGCTGCCTAGCTATCATGGTTCATGAGGTACAGCCCGGTGACAGACAGACAGACGGACATCGGAGTCTTAGTAATAAGGTCCCGTTATTACCCTTTGGGTACGGAACCCTAAAAAGTGAATTCGAACGTCAGAACGTGTATACAATGTTGCCGCAGCTTAGTACCGACAATGTAAACTGAATCGTAGGTGCCCCTGGAATATATTTCATAATGTATTTTAAGGTATATACGGTACGGTAAGAGCGCTTTTATACGTCCTTTTTTTTACATTGGACAACGGATTGTCTATATAAGGTATCCGACCTTAAATTTTCGCCGGACCAATGTCCGGTCTACACACGTCCATACACCACCATACGTCTGTTTTTTTCACCGGAAATCAGACCGTGTTATTCACCGGATTCGCGGTGGTGTATGGTTTATTATGAACTTGTGTAAGCACCGGACATCGGCGAACAAATCTAACAAACCGATTATTGACGGTTTTCAATGAACAACTGCCATGATCCATACATTTTTGACCAAGAAGTCAAATATGCGGCCAAAGAAATATATGTATAGGTATACTAGCTGACCCGCTAAACGTTGTTTTGGTATAAAAATATTTAAAAATATCACTCATTAAAAAAACGCGATTATAAATTGAGATATATTATAATAAACTATCCTATCTCTCAAGTTGGATCAAACTGCTCACAGTGTACAAAATTTGGTTAAAATCGGTTCAGTAGTTGAGGAAATCATCGCTGATAAACAACGTGACACGAAAATTTTAAAGATAATGATTCTCTATGACTAACTAAACGAATAATATAATTTATTGATAACACCATAGTTACATGTCATATTAGAAATAATATTTCGAACATTTTTTATTATGATACCAAACCTCCATGTCTGATGCCTAAGATGCTTCTCCACTTCGACAAATTTAAGTTTTGCTATAATATCATGTATTATCAAATATACATATTTCCACGAATCTGGTATTTTAATTTTGCAAGATGGTATTTTCAAACTAGCATAGTTACTCAAATATCAGACATAGACGTTTGTTGTAGTACTGAGTAATATTCAAAGGGTCATGTACTACCATAATATACAGGGTTATTTCGAATGAATTAGCATCCTTTTACGAGCTTATTCTGTACATCAAAACTAACAACTTTGTTCCACGACTTTTAATTATTCTCAAAAAAAAAAGTTATTCACCCTCGACAAAAAAATATCGTTCACCCTCGACAAAATGTATGAAACAGTTTTTTTTTTTTTAATTTTGACAAAAGTCGCAGAACAAAAGTTGTTAGTTTTAATGTACAGAATAAGCCCGTAAAAGGATGCTAATTCATTCGAAATAACCCTGTATAACTTTTTTTCTTTGGCCGGCTACTTTGTGTTTTGGTCCAAAATGTGAGATGTCCTTTGCAATGTTTATGGCGTATTATTGTTCTGTAAACAACATATTGTGTTCCCGGCAGGGAGCGTGCGAGAGACGTCTCCGTACAAGAAGAGCGCCAGCTCGTCTCCCGGACACATACCCAACCGGCTGCAGCTTGGTGAGTCGAACACTTCTAAACATGCTTAATACGATTTCTGAAAAAAATTATCAGGATCAGTTTATTTATTCGACATATAAGTGTCAGAGATAAACTTTTGAATAGTCAAAAAAATATCAGTATCAGTTTATTTATTCGACATATAGGTGTCAGAGATAAACTTTTGAATAGTCAAAAAAATATCAGTATCAGTTTATTTATTCGACATATAGGTGTCAGAGATAAACTTTTGAATAGTCAAAAAAATATCAGTATCAGTTTATTTATTCGACATATAGGTGTCAGAGATAAACTTTTGAATAGTCAAAAAAATATCAGTATCAGTTTATTTATTCGACATATAGGTGTCAGAGATAAACTTTTGAATAGTCAAAAAAATATCAGTATCAGTTTATTTATTCGACATTGTAACAAACCTCAGATGGTTTGATCGTCCACATCTGAGTAACTAGGCATAGGAAAAAGGCATTCTTGTAGGTCAGGAGTCTCTCACATGAGGATATAATTCTTTCTAATATTATCTAAAGAAACTTTCCATTCAAATGATTTACAAACAAGCAGGAAAATAAATACATTTTAGAAAAGCAACAGAACTTCAATCTAGGTATGAAAACTCCTTGCATATAACTACAGAATTTAAAATAAGAAAAAAAAGAACAGAGAATTTGACGGGACTGACAGCAGGGACTTCACTTGAGGACTTCACTTGAAAAAATTTGGAGTTTTATTTTTCAGTTATTACAGCTATAATTGAGTTATTTAGCTTATGAAGCGATATAAAACCAATAATCGCGCGCAGAAAAGGAATGGAGGTTGTTTTCCAACGGCAAAACAGTTCCAGACCTTAGAATCTCAAGTTGGAAGAAAGTTGTTTTCGATCCAAGGACGAGGATGTTCCTAGAGGATTTGGTTTCGTATAATTGTATCTCTTTTTAAATAGATAAGTCTCAATGTAGATTTAGAAAATGTTCTGCGGTTAATATTCGTCCTCATCAGCACTGCATTGGACTTTTGGATGATTTACTGTTGTATTAATGTACAAATGGACATCATATGAAAAGAGGAGGTCTATCATATGGTGATTGGCCTATATCCGCCTTACTGAAACGATGCGGTATGGAGGATTCTCACACGTATCTATTCTTTTATGAGTATGAACGAGTTGCTTACGACGCTACGCTACTCCACAGAAACAAGGCAATATTATCTACTCTGACCTGTTGCGGGTTGATAAATACGCATACATCTTCAGGTTCCTATGGCGGTCTTGCATAAGTTGACTTACGATGTTTCCTACTCTATAGAAGTACTCGTATGTTACTGACGAAACTATCCTTCATTGAGCATTTACTCACGAGTAGAAGATAGAAGCTTCTAACTCTCGCCCTTTATGATTCTACTTATGTATGAATTACAAATGTTTTAATTATTTGTCTTTTTCAGCTTCGACTATTTGTGAACATAAAATCTTAAGATATTATATTCTATGCGGATTGAGAATCTCCAGAAATTGAGAAATTTCCAGACATGACGTGTTTTACCTACTCGTACAATTTGCGAAGGACAGAGTGTTCATAGATAAAATGTCATTTAATTATATTATGGGGATTGAAGAGTCGACAATTGCTATATCTTATTATTGCTACATCTCATTATTTTAATACTAGCCGTAAGTGCTACTCGATCAATGCTGTATTTTCATTAGTGTGCAGAACTCTTGAAGCCAGATAGAGCTTGGGCCAGTGTTTCTCATTTCCGAAATGGAGGGATTTCCCGTGTCCGTATAAGAGTGTAAATTCTGATCACTTTGAAATAAAGCTATTGAAAGCTTATTGAATTGAATATTATTTTATAAGGCAAAGTCGATTCTCGAACCTTTACCTATAGTAAACTTGGAGCTTTTCTTGAGAACACTCTGGAATTCATGCAAGATTTATGATTTTCCTGACTTTATGAAGTGATGTAGATAAGATGACTACTGACACCCTCGCGACTCCTGGTTTTTTCTTTCCTGCTTTCTTTTTCCAGGATGGCGTTAGATTTACGAAAGCAGAGTAGAGTCATTTTCATGGTTTTCAGCTCTCTCGAGCGCCATGACTAAATAATCAGAGATAAACATAAAATAAAATAAATCTCTGATACCTAAATAAAATTGAATAAATTTAAAATATTGAAATTAACTAACTGTCAGAAATAAATCAATACTATTCTTTCTGGCATTCAAATCTTTTATTATATTCGTAGTTTGATAATAATATTAGTTCAACAATAGAGTTTCTTTGTTCTAAAGTACTAGTTTAATGGAATTTCCTTCTCATCACATGTCTAATATTTTCTTATGCAACTAAGTCAATAATTTATACCTAGCTTTATTGAAGCTTATTTATGTAATACAAAAATATTCTAAATAAACTCCACATAAAACAGAGAAGCTCTAGAATCTCTATTTATACCTATCTATATAGATTTTGAGGCATTAACTAGGTACTTCATTTCACTCTGAGATTAGTAATATACTTTCAGGATCATAGAAACTCAAAATAGGTAAAACATAGGGTTTTCGTTCTGAACTTAGGTAATCTATTAGACTGATAAATATTTCGAATCACCTTTACCTAGGGTTTATGCGGTCTATAACGCAGGGTCTATCACAAGACGAACACTGGCCAAACTAACGTATAAATAGGTAAATAAACTAGATAATTATGATAGGAATTTCACTGCAGAATACTTGTATCAAAATGTAGGTTCAAGTGATCCGGAAGCAGATGGCGCTAGGAGTAAGTATTAGAATTTGAACCTGATAGGTTCACATTTTAGTATTTGTATTTCTTGTTATTTATCATTACGAAATGTAAGCTGGGATCTTATTGAATATCTGTATCGATATTTAATGCATTCTTAATATCTTAGGATATTTCTTTCATGAGGTTCAATTTATAATTTGTTCACAATTAGGTAGAATCAGGACGCATAGCTAGTTTGACATAAAGCTAGGATTCATTGGCAGCAAATCAAGGTTCTATAATCATTTTTCTGACATTTTAATTTAGACAGGTTTCTCAAAATAGTTTCAACTTTTCCTAGGTTTCATTCATGAGGTTAATTAGGCAGGCTAGGCTAGGATCGTTACAATTTGGTTTCGCGACCAGGATCTTTACAATTTGTTGGCCGCGACCAGGATTAGCAATAGAAACGATTCGTTTTATCATAAAAATAGGTTTAAAATATTTTCGTGATGATAGAATTTTATCGGAACTCATAAATATTTGATTTGTTAGTTTAACTTTGTTTAGGCAAGTCAATTCAGGTTTATAATAGGACAGTGTTCAGTAGTCAGACTATCTGAACACAATTTGTTGCTGTGAAATGGAGACGATGGTGATTCGAAATTTGTAGGTTAGTGATAACTAGGGTTACGTAATAATTTTAATCGCGAGTTTATTAGAGAAGGTAACGAATATCTCATCAATTTTCAGGTTAATCATTATCTTAGGGTATTAACAAATTAAAACGTTGGGGGGTGATTTGTTTTTAAAACAGACTGCAAACAATAGCAAGCATTTTGTATCATGGGTAATTATTTCGTTCAGCTTAAAAAAAAAGGGGACTAGCCAAGGATCATTTGTCACTCATGTAGGTAATGTATTTGTAGTAAATATGGTATAGTAGTTTAGTGATTATAATATAATTTATTGCTTCAAGTATAAGTATAGTTTAAATAATTGTAGATAGTAAATATTTTCAATTTATAATAAAAGATATGATGAGTAATTATACAGACAAAGCAAAGTATATAATTGATATTATAAAATAGGAAATTCAGGGAAATGATTCGGTTTTATAATTTTATATCTGACTAGAAATGACTGACTAGACTGGGGGTAGAGTTAACAATCTATCGACATTTTAAATCAAAGTAACAAAATGTGAAATAGTTATCATTGATAGAGATTTGTAGTAGGTTACGGAATGACTTTAACTTTTGGACATTTGAATTTTACTACTTTTACCACAGGAAGTTAGCAAGTAGATCAATTTAATAATTCAATCTAACAAACAGGCCGAACTGAATTCCATATAAATTGCATACAGGAAAATTAGAGATGGGAATATGTTATAAAATAAACATAGGGTTAATGTGTAGTTGCATTAATTGGGATTGTTATATATATTTAGAGATAAATATTTAGAGGTCTATTTTTCTTGGATCAAAAATATAATGGTTCGAATAGTAGACAATAATTAGCATTCGGATTGCATCATTATATCAAAGTTGTCTAACAGTGAAAGATACGTTTAAAAATGTATTTTTATTGGAAATTTATCAGTTCTAGTTTGAGATTATGATAAGCTTTATAATAATTTTAGTTAAATAAGATGATTTGGGAGATAAGGTAATTTGTCAGATTAGTATCTGGAAAGGCGTAAAGAAGGGAAGTTTAATTTAATTGTTTAAATAAGTAGAGTAAAATGGGAATTCTAAACAGGGGGTTGTATCACCAAATAATTGGTCAGTTAATAAAAAAAAAGAAAACAACTGGGCTTAGTAAATAAAATCAATCAAATAAACTAAGACTCAGTAATACAACATGAATTCTAAAAAAAAATAGTAGTATTTAGTGTGAATAGGTATCTTCTAGCTCAGTGAGATTCATATGCATTTGTAAGGTTGTTTATCATCAGGAAAGTTGATGGTCCAACGCAGACTTTTCGCGATTCAAAAAAAAAAAAGGAGACTAAAGAGCAAATAAAAGGAAGATTTATAAATTAAAGCAAGGAAATTCTAGTCAGGGGGGTGGAACATTTGCTCAATCTTTTCAGATAGTAGGTAAACCTTATTTTTATTCTTAGACATCAGTTATAATCAATGTAAATAGGTGTTAGCTAAATCTTCAGCGAATATTCAAAGTCTTAATAATCAGGTAGATTGTAATAGTTATTGCACTTAAAATAATAGGATATTGCTGGGTTATTAAATGGTCGATCATGAATCAAATCAACTCTTGTTGTTGGCGTATCTTTACTGATTAGTTATTTACTAAAAGGGTTAAAACATAGCTGTGAGGTTCTTTGATTTAAGATATGTCAGTGTAAGCTAAAGTAAGTAAATGAGATGCAATAATATAGATTTCAATTTTATTTTATTTTTAGAAGTGTGCAATGATACTGAAAACTAAACTAAATAAATCAATAAATAGTTTTCTGTATCTCAAATTAAATTAAAGTTCTTTCGTATACTTTTGCTAGACGTTTAGAAATCAGTTACACCAAGATAAAAAAAATGATATTATTAGAAAATGAAAATAGCACATTAAAAACAATAAAAGACTAAGCAACATAAAAATCAAGTTCATGTAATATTGAAAAATTGAATTTAAATGTTCATTAAAGTATTCAAAGATGATTTGCTGGTTTGAAGAAAGTGTGAGCTCAATAGATTGGCTGAACTTATGTTTCAAAATATTAATCATCATCAAAAATTATTCGCGTGGAGATATGTCGAGATTCGAGTATGTAGAACTCTGATGGCCAAGCAATGCCGCGCCAGGAATTGGTTTCTCTAACCATATGGAAGAGATCCTTTCCACTAGAAGAGTGTAAATTTTACTTACTTGAAAACTTGGGCATATTGACACATTATTATCTAATTCAATTTTTTTAGTGGGTGAAGCCATTCTGTAGGCTGTAATAACTAAAAACAATTTGGAAAATTAATTTTCTATATTGAACATTTTGTCATTTAATTTTATTTGCACAATGTTAAAGTAATTGAGCTTACGTAGATAAATGCAAGTAGGAAAGTAAGCACGAGGTTGAATACTTATCACGTAAAAAAGGCAGGATAAAATTAAAATTAAAAATTTAACCAAGGTTCAAATAATAATTAACCTCCAACTTGTTAATATTTTAGTAAGGATAGTGAGGTAGAAGTTTATTACGAGGGTGTGGACGAATTTTTAATATTTTCCTATAGAGTGTAATGGGGAATGTGCAAAATATTGGCTCGTTTTGAGTTCAAAAGGTGATGCTACGTCGTGAAGTTGGCGTGTAGACGGTGGAAGGTGGATTTGAGAATTTTGTATTATGAATGGCGACAGGGAGTTGATGAATTTGATTTTATATTATTGTTTCATAAATTTTGCGTTTGTGAAATAGTAATGTAAAAATAATAAAGTAGAGAGTGATATTAAAAATTAAATCAGTTCAAGAGGGACTAAACGACAATAGCATTGCTAGGATTTGAAGCGGTTTGTCAGGGTTCGAGTTTTGGCAATCACTTGAACAAATAGATCTTTATGAAGGAGTGTGGTGTTAGGATTAGGCCAGCAGGCAATTCATCAACTTAAGTTGATTTCATAAGGATCTTTTACTCTACAAGGTAGGAAACTCTGAATTGATACACTGCACATGCTCCAGTTTATAGACAGTTGAATTTTAACCATTCACTTTTGGCGGGACATTGATGCCATGCGGAATTATTTTCCTTTTTCATGGACAATTCGTGTAGTTTGGAAGGGGTGTGTTGGGAAAATCTCCGAACGAAAGATTGGTTCGCTGAGACTACTCAACATGCGACCATTCAGGTCGGTTCTACCTCAAAACAGAATTCCCTTACGAGGGCTCCGTTTCTGTCACCGAACCAGAACTTCCTTGCAGATTATAACAATTTAGTGGGGAAGGCGATTTTTCTTCATGGTAGAGATGTAATCAAACTGAGAGCAGGAGGTTTTATGACGATTATCTGTAGACTGGTTTAAAAACATTTTTGCATATTGTAGTAGGGATACATTTACATTCTAAACATATAATTTTATTGTTGGAACTCGAATTTTGATAAATACAATTTTGCACTTGATTAAATTTAAAGTTTTGTAATTTTTTTTAGGAAAATTTACTTCGATTTAGATGTCTACCAACATCTTTTCATCTGCGAAAATTTTGAGGGGTGCTGTAACAAACCTCAGATGGTTTGATCGTCCACATCTGAGTAACTAGGCATAGGAAAAAGGCATTCTTGTAGGTCAGGAGTCTCTCACATGAGGATATAATTCTTTCTAATATTATCTAAAGAAACTTTCCATTCAAATGATTTACAAACAAGCAGGAAAATAAATACATTTTAGAAAAGCAACAGAACTTCAATCTAGGTATGAAAACTCCTTGCATATAACTACAGAATTTAAAATAAGAAAAAAAAGAACAGAGAATTTGACGGGACTGACAGCAGGGACTTCACTTGAGGACTTCACTTGAAAAAATTTGGAGTTTTATTTTTCAGTTATTACAGCTATAATTGAGTTATTTAGCTTATGAAGCGATATAAAACCAATAATCGCGCGCAGAAAAGGAATGGAGGTTGTTTTCCAACGGCAAAACAGTTCCAGACCTTAGAATCTCAAGTTGGAAGAAAGTTGTTTTCGATCCAAGGACGAGGATGTTCCTAGAGGATTTGGTTTCGTATAATTGTATCTCTTTTTAAATAGATAAGTCTCAATGTAGATTTAGAAAATGTTCTGCGGTTAATATTCGTCCTCATCAGCACTGCATTGGACTTTTGGATGATTTACTGTTGTATTAATGTACAAATGGACATCATATGAAAAGAGGAGGTCTATCATATGGTGATTGGCCTATATCCGCCTTACTGAAACGATGCGGTATGGAGGATTCTCACACGTATCTATTCTTTTATGAGTATGAACGAGTTGCTTACGACGCTACGCTACTCCACAGAAACAAGGCAATATTATCTACTCTGACCTGTTGCGGGTTGATAAATACGCATACATCTTCAGGTTCCTATGGCGGTCTTGCATAAGTTGACTTACGATGTTTCCTACTCTATAGAAGTACTCGTATGTTACTGACGAAACTATCCTTCATTGAGCATTTACTCACGAGTAGAAGATAGAAGCTTCTAACTCTCGCCCTTTATGATTCTACTTATGTATGAATTACAAATGTTTTAATTATTTGTCTTTTTCAGCTTCGACTATTTGTGAACATAAAATCTTAAGATATTATATTCTATGCGGATTGAGAATCTCCAGAAATTGAGAAATTTCCAGACATGACGTGTTTTACCTACTCGTACAATTTGCGAAGGACAGAGTGTTCATAGATAAAATGTCATTTAATTATATTATGGGGATTGAAGAGTCGACAATTGCTATATCTTATTATTGCTACATCTCATTATTTTAATACTAGCCGTAAGTGCTACTCGATCAATGCTGTATTTTCATTAGTGTGCAGAACTCTTGAAGCCAGATAGAGCTTGGGCCAGTGTTTCTCATTTCCGAAATGGAGGGATTTCCCGTGTCCGTATAAGAGTGTAAATTCTGATCACTTTGAAATAAAGCTATTGAAAGCTTATTGAATTGAATATTATTTTATAAGGCAAAGTCGATTCTCGAACCTTTACCTATAGTAAACTTGGAGCTTTTCTTGAGAACACTCTGGAATTCATGCAAGATTTATGATTTTCCTGACTTTATGAAGTGATGTAGATAAGATGACTACTGACACCCTCGCGACTCCTGGTTTTTTCTTTCCTGCTTTCTTTTTCCAGGATGGCGTTAGATTTACGAAAGCAGAGTAGAGTCATTTTCATGGTTTTCAGCTCTCTCGAGCGCCATGACTAAATAATCAGAGATAAACATAAAATAAAATAAATCTCTGATACCTAAATAAAATTGAATAAATTTAAAATATTGAAATTAACTAACTGTCAGAAATAAATCAATACTATTCTTTCTGGCATTCAAATCTTTTATTATATTCGTAGTTTGATAATAATATTAGTTCAACAATAGAGTTTCTTTGTTCTAAAGTACTAGTTTAATGGAATTTCCTTCTCATCACATGTCTAATATTTTCTTATGCAACTAAGTCAATAATTTATACCTAGCTTTATTGAAGCTTATTTATGTAATACAAAAATATTCTAAATAAACTCCACATAAAACAGAGAAGCTCTAGAATCTCTATTTATACCTATCTATATAGATTTTGAGGCATTAGCTAGGTACTTCATTTCACTCTGAGATTAGTAATATACTTTCAGGATCATAGAAACTCAAAATAGGTAAAACATAGGGTTTTCGTTCTGAACTTAGGTAATCTATTAGACTGATAAATATTTCGAATCACCTTTACCTAGGGTTTATGCGGTCTATAACGCAGGGTCTATCACAAGACGAACACTGGCCAAACTAACGTATAAATAGGTAAATAAACTAGATAATTATGATAGGAATTTCACTGCAGAATACTTGTATCAAAATGTAGGTTCAAGTGATCCGGAAGCAGATGGCGCTAGGAGTAAGTATTAGAATTTGAACCTGATAGGTTCACATTTTAGTATTTGTATTTCTTGTTATTTATCATTACGAAATGTAAGCTGGGATCTTATTGAATATCTGTATCGATATTTAATGCATTCTTAATATCTTAGGATATTTCTTTCATGAGGTTCAATTTATAATTTGTTCACAATTAGGTAGAATCAGGACGCATAGCTAGTTTGACATAAAGCTAGGATTCATTGGCAGCAAATCAAGGTTCTATAATCATTTTTCTGACATTTTAATTTAGACAGGTTTCTCAAAATAGTTTCAACTTTTCCTAGGTTTCATTCATGAGGTTAATTAGGCAGGCTAGGCTAGGATCGTTACAATTTGGTTTCGCGACCAGGATCTTTACAACATATAGGTGTCAGAGATAAACTTTTGAATAGTCAAAAAAATATCAGGATCAGTTTATTTATTCGACATATAGGTGTCAGAGATACACTTTTGAATAGTCAAAAATTAATCAACATGTAAAAATAAAACAATAAGCATGATGACTGGGTAAAAAAACATTATCATAATTGGTATTTTAGTTAAATTATCAAAACATATTGGACACGTATTTTTGCTTTAATCAATCAAACAATAAATCTTTTTCTGAGCGTCATACATTTTTGCGGGTGAGAATTGTCTCAAGTGCCAACAGCGTTACGAGTATCTCTCTGAGATCTATGGAAATTTACGTGGTTTTCACACATTGTAAACGATATAAAACGGGACTCACTCACGTGTTCGTATAGTCATAACACGACTATAGTTTCGGTCGCGTTCGGCGACCTTTCTCAAGTTGGTGAGTGCTAGCACGCGGAGCCGTCTCGCAATACACTGCGGGCTGCGGCGCGTAGCGCTCGCGATGACAGCGGTTGCGGTGGCGGGGCGGGGGCGGGTAGAGAGGATTGTTGTGTCGGCGCGCACTGAGTGATTCCCGTTTTATATCGTTTACAATCTCTGAGATCTTATGTGTAGAATAATATATTGAAGGTTCTTCAAACTTTAATTTAAATCATCCGTGTGCTGTTCTAATCATTGTCTTCCCCACCAGGAGGCGTAGTCCCCCACTGCGCCGAAGAGCTTGAACCACTGACCCCCTCGCGGTCCACCGAGCGGCTCCACCGGGAGATGCAGAACCTTGAAGGTCTGATGAAGGACCTCTCAGCCATCACGCAGCACCAGTTCCATTGCTAACCTGAAATTACTCGTATGTGAACTTTAAGTTGGTTATAACCTGGACCCATCGATCAGAGTCCTCCTTGTGACGTCACTTCTATGTATAAAGTCTATATTATTATGTACATTTTAAACTAGTCGTGACGTCAAGCGGAACTTTAAACGGACCATACGCCCAATTTTAAATGCGCCGTTGTAATTTTAATATAAATTTTAAAAGTTCCTGTTTCTTTTTCACTATATGCATTTGAAAGAGAGAACAATATTATAAATTGCTATTAAAATTACAATGGCGCCTCTAAAATTTGGCCTTATTTTCATATGTGCCCTGATTTGATTTGGTACATACTCTCAGTATAATTTTATTTGTGCCATGGACTCTGTTTTACTTTATACTGAGTTGTAGACTGAATGATCTTTTGAATTGTTTTTTTATTCAACAATTTCTTTTGATGTTATAAGATTATGAACAAGTTTCTGTACAAAAATATTTTAACCGACGTATGTGAGGAGGTTTACAAGTTAACGTGTATTTACCATGTATGACCACGAATTACTTTTTACAGAGTAGTCCGATTTCTATATATATTTTTTTGTTTGATAGATCATACTTCGCAGGTCCCGTTTGAATTTTATCGAAATCAGCTGAGCCATTTTTGATGTTGTTATCACTACATCGATCTGTGCGAACTATTCGAATTATGTACACGGTTGAAATGGTTATACCATTTTTTTTAAAATATTTTTTATTTTTATATTTCCTCTGATTTACAAAGTGACGTGACAATATTATGACGTCATATGCACGTTCGAGTCAATTTTAAATGAAGCATGACTTTGTAATTTAAGAAACAAAAGATGCGAAATTTTATTCTCTACAATAATGATCTTAATAACTTTTGCCATTAAGTGCACAGTTTCGGAGATATCGGCCAAAAACGTTTTTTCAAGGTGGCGCTTGAAGCTCCATCTAGATCTGTCAGCATTTTGTGATTTTATGCTCCTACGTAAGTGATCCTAAACCTTACTAAAAAAACAAACTTGACCAAAAAACAGTCTATTTTTTCTGAGGTAATAAGGAAAAATTAAAATAGTTTTGTATTGAAACTTATACATGATCTTAAGATTTCAAAAGAAACTTTTGGAAAAAAATATATTCAAAAGACCAATTGTTATATTCTGTACTTAGTTGACTGTATTCAGTTTTAATCTGAACCCAAGTTGTACTGAAATTTGACTGATTTGAAGACATGATCTCTCATATTCGTAATTACTTCAAATAATATGATTTTTATTCGTACTATAAGTTAATTATATTTTTCAAAAGAATAGTTATTTTTTCTATTCTAAATGGAATTGTAGCATCGAAATAATCTAAAATATTTAAATAACTTTAAAATGGAATTATATGTTTTTTGCCACACTTATTTATTGTGAACAATAATCCTTTTTTTACAAAATTTTGATCTTGATGAAATTTTCTTTTGATTGTTGCTATGTACTCTGTACAGCGCCAATTTATCTGCAGAAATAGCGAAATCGTGGAACTAAAAATGCCGTAAAAATGCTGTCTGTTTTGTAAAGAAAACTCAGTGGTGGCTCTTTTTTTGCATTTCTGCAGTTAAGTTGGTTTTACAGACTGCCTATTTTGAACCCTTTTATCCTATACTGTAGGTAACCAATTATGGAGTAGTTAAATCCGGTTATAGCGACGAAATGCTAACGCCAAAGTTGGTCGTATTAACCGGATATATTTTTTCTACTTTGGCGCAAAAATGAGAATACGTTGAAAATATAAGCGGTTTGTCGCTATAAGCGTTGTCGTTATAACCGGATTTTACAATAATTTAGCGTTATGTACATGTGATCCCTATATACAGTTAGTAATAATGTAAATATACCACTAATATAGATTTAAAAAATTAGATAATTATTAACAAAAAGTTTTTGAAATATCTCTTTTATATTTTACTAACTTATTCTAGAAAATGTAACAGAAAAAGACAAAAAATATGTTTGTCTCACACGCTCAATGGTAATCCAAACAATGGCCTACGATTAGCTCAAACCGCATCAAAAATGATCTATGTACTTTGTCCAAGCTCAAATATTTCCATTGTATATAAACGGACATTTTTTTATGATTTTATATTATAATAGGCCTAGTCAATATTTACTTTTTAACTGTCCGGTACCTCAACTGACGTGAAAAAAAAGTAATTAAAAGTTTTTCTTAGCCAAAATTGATATTTTATTATGAGTTTGCTATGGTGGCGCCACTAGAGGTCGTCAATTCGATTTTTGAACAAAAAAGCAATAAAAAGTTTTAACACATTTTTAGACTTGAAATATTCTTTTAAGGTGTATTTTTGTTTAATTTGTAAAATTAATTTAATAACATATAACATAACGAATCGATTGAACACAAAATTTGGGCATTTAACACGTTTTTCATAGACATAACTATTAATAAATCACAATTTTTCACTAAGTAATTGTATTTATTGAATTTAAGAAATTGTAAAAATTTTGATACAATATTTAGCTATTCTGTGTATTTTGTAAATTAACTTTTATTGTAAGTAATTAAGAATTTTTTATTCGACTTTTATAATTTTCTTATTATCTTAAATTATATTGACTTGTGGGAGATTTCATTTAGATATAGTTGTTTCAATACATGAATATTTCTTCTTTTAATTCCTTGCAGTGTATATTAGGTGTTGTATTTTCGTCGTCGTTTCAGCTATAGAACGTTCACTGCTGGACATAGGCCTCCCCAATATATCCTTCCTACTAATATTATAAACGTGAAAGTTTGTAAGTATGGATGTTTGTTCCTCTTTCACGCAAAAACCACTGAACGGATTGAGATGAAACTTTCCAATAGTAATGCTTATAAATCAGAATTACACATAGGCTATAATTTATAAAGATATTGCGTGAAACGAAGTTCGCCGGGTCAGCTAGTCTCCAGTAAGATTCGATAGGGAGATCGAGATATAGGTCGCGCCACACAAGTTGGCGGATGTGAAGTTAGCTACATGCTGCGCAATATCCAATCCTGACTGAAGCTCACATAAAGCCGCGCGTTGATTGGATATTGCGCAGCTTGTAGCTAACTTCACATCCGCCGACTTGTGTGGCGCGGCGTATACATAGTTAATGACTTTCATTGTAAAGGGATTATGAGAAGGAAGATGTTTGTTTGAACAACTTATAGCTAATAGTATACTAGTTGTGAAAGTAATATTTCCAACGTCTCCCAAGTGTAAATAGGTTCTAAAATGGCACAGTACGTTACAATATTACAGTTTTACTATGGAAACTGACGTGGTTTTCGAACAACAATGATCAAAAATTAAATAAACAAATATTAGGAGACATCTAACACACGGTCTCTGACCCCAAACTAAGCAAAGCTTCTGATATGTCTGCCAGAGACTGATATACTACATATACATATTTTACTCGTACTCATTTATTTATTTATCTACACTAATGTTGTAACATTCTACTTATGTTTCCAATACTTGACTTATAATGACTACTGTTATAGCGCAGACAACAAAACACTCAATTTAAGCAATTTCACATGATGTTATAATATCCACATCGATATCGTAAAATCTCATTATAACATCGCGCGCTCGCTCCTGATTGGCCCTGCGCGCGCAGCTGCGCTCTCATTGGTTAGATTTTAATGGCATTCGCATTTCGCAATATGTTTTTTTTTATTTTTATTAGTGAAGATAAAGTAGTGTATGCAACTGCATAATACCCTTCATTATATGACAGTTGCATAAACTACTATTAAAATTGCATACGTCAAAAAATTACAGTAGGTAGTTAATAATAATCATAATTATGAGTTACACTTATAAAAAATAACAATTAATTAAAAATAGAATAATAACATACTTATATAGTTTTAAATACATTGTTATATAGATAGTACCTAAATAACATCCAGACACAGAGCAAATACTTATGCACATAACATAAATACTTGGTCCTGGGTGGGGATCGAACCCACGCCTCTATGATCCAGAAGTCAGGGTCACTAACCACTGAGCCACCGAGGCAGTCAAAAACTGACAGCTTTCTAAAGAAAAAATATTATAAAAATCCGGTTATTCGAGAGTTGCAGTGCCACAGACAGACATACAGAGACACACACAACAAACCCCTCTATTTGAGTAGGTGGTTAAAATTCAAAACTGGCGATCCTATCGCTTTAAACGTTCTTACGCAACTACTAGTAAAAACTGAGAAAGTTTTGTAGCGTTCTGTGCCATTTTTTAGCATTAGTAAGTAATGTAAACTAGTAAGGAACGTACACCAATACAAGGAATTGCAGTAGACATACTTTACTAGCTGATAAATAGTTTACTAGTAAGCGTAGGGTGGGGTCACATTGCTGGCGGATATGGTATTTAATTTCAGACCTTGACTTGAAACTGAGAGAATAAATAAATTGAAACTACATCATTAGCATTACATTTTCATATGTTACTATTCTTTTCCCGCGACTTCTTCCGCTTTGTAACCTATGACACTCACAAATAATGTAGCTTTCCGTTGGTAATAGTACATTATGATATAAGTGCGGTAAGTTGAAAATTACAGCCGAGGCGATATTGCTAGCCCTAGAAGGCTGTAAGGAAGCAGAGGCTGTAATTTTCAAAGCGCACGTATGTCATACGACGTTTTATAACATATTTGCGAGGAAATTAATAAAACTCTGACTTTCTTAAACGAATAAATCTTTACTTGTCCACAAATTAGCGATTCGCGCGCATCAAAGTTTTTTTAGGCAAAGGTACAAAAACAATAATATATTAAATAAATATAATGTATATTACTAATAAAGTAAATTAATATATTTGTGTTTTTGTTACAGATAAATGGTTGTAATTTATTGTCAAAATTAATTAAATTAAAGAATTAAATGTTTATTTATCATATTTTATCTCCCAAAGTTAACTTTATTCATAAAATATTGACCACTTTTCTGACATAAAAACTCTTTTCTAAGATTTTAAAAAGTATCGTTCACTCGTGCGTTTCACATTACAATAACACACAAGTGCGTAATAAAATACATTACGATATTGAAATTGGTGTAATTACAGCCACTTTACGAGCAAATATGTTACAAACTAATTTTCAAAATCAGTTCAATAAGTTTGTTAGGTTGTAGGGGTAATCTACATCCCCTACAACCTTACAAATCACAAACTTTACCTCTTTAGTATATTAAGTATAGGTTAGTTTATTCTCTTGTGCTGTACTGGGTGTTTTTATATACAACGGGCTTATCCCAGATATCATTGCACTCATAATTACGACCAAGTTTTACTATGGAACCAACCGTGAAATCGCGTAATGAATTAGCTGTTCCGTGGAAAAACTTTACTGATTCTACGACATTTACGGAACAGCTAATCTTTTTTCGCGATTTGAAATTTGATTCCCGAGTAAAAGTTAGTCATAGAAATCAGTACACACTGTACTGATACGACTGACGGTTTGTTTGTTAATTGACGGACAATATGTCCGTCTTGAGAAACACCTTTTATATATCTTTAAACTATTATAATTCCGATACAAAATAGAATATCAAATTACATAATTTAGAGAAATAATTTTTATGTTATTTATTGAATTGAGCCAGAATTAGATTTTTTTCCATTTGAAAATCACAAAATTTTAATAAATCATACGCGAGCACTGTGACTTGAGCCAGAATTAGATTTTTTTCCATTTGAAAATCACAAAATTTTAATAAATCATACGCGAGCACTGTGACTACACCCTTATCCCTTCCAAATGACGTAAGTCCACAATTTGCAAACAAATGTAAACCTTACTAAATCGAATCAGACACCTTGGCGGCTGTGATGTTAGCTCAAACTGCGGATAACCCAACTCCGGACTGAAGCAAGCTTAACAGCAGCGCGAGGATTGGGTTTCCCGCAGCTTGTAGCTAACACCAGAGCCGACAATATTGTTGATTCGGCGTATAAAGCCTGTTATAGCATGAATTTAAAGTTTCGTACTGATTTTTATTAGACGTATGTAAGGGACTTTAGACTGATTTAATTCATTTTTTATATATTTTTTTTAATTGTGAAGTTTTTTGGGAAAGTGAATTGCAAATGAGTATTTTTTTTTCTTTACGCGACGGACATATTATATGATACTAGCGACCCGCCCTGGCTTTGCACAGGTGTATCCTTACATAGTATAAAATAAAGTCGCTATTTTCGTTTGTTTGTTTGTTTGTTTGTCTGTATGCTTAAATCTTTAAAACTACGCAACGGATTTTGATGCGGTTTTTTTTAATGGATAGAGTGATTCAAGAGGAAGGTTTATATGTATAATACACCTGTGCGAAGCCGGGGCTGGTCGTCTAGTTATACATATAAACCTTCTTCTTGAATCACTCTATCTATTAAAAAAAACGCATCAAAATCTAAATTTAAAGATATAAGCATACATAGGGACAGACAGACAGCGGGAAGCGACTGTTTTATACTATGTTTAAATCATTGTACTCATAATTATGAGCAACTTTAACTATGGGGCCAACCCTATAGTCTCGGAAAAAAACACTATTTCATACATTTAATTAAGTTTTTGTATGAAACAGCTGATTTCTTGTATAGGCCGAATCATCAAATCAGCGGATGTGAAGTTAGCTACAAGCTGCGCAATATCCAAACAACGCATAGCTTAATACCTATTATAAAAACGGAAAGTGACATAGGCACCTTTTAATTCCAGAAAAATAAAATGCTCCCATGGGATAGTACAAAAATTAAAATACCACGCGGGCGAAGCCGCTTCCACAACCTAGTTGGTTATAAAATATGAAAAGAATATACATATTTTAAAGTTTGAAATCACATTGTGCATCCAATTATTTCTAATGAATTATAATGAAGCAAGTCGAAGCTCATTTGCAATTTCTGATAGCCACTGTCTTGTATAACTTATTTACATTGAGTTTTCCAGTTTTTGACGTGAAAGTATTGTAAAGTTATAAAATAAATGAACATTTTTTTATTTAAATGTAACCGTTGATTATATTATGTATGTCTAGATGGACAAATCTAAACACTAATCACAAACAAAACGGTCCAGTTTTTTGATATTTTGCGCGTTTATATTGTGTCCAAAGTGTCAAAATTGACAAGCTTATATAAAAGGTCCACATATCGGTGATAATTCAATACCGCTTATGATCATTTTGTAAATACCGCGTATCAAACTTTCAAAGTTTGCAGGAGGAAAAGAACTTTATATTTCAACAGTTTCTCAATTATGTTTTGACTGAACTCTTGTGTGACATAGAAAGTAGTGCACAGAGATGTAACAAAAGAGTTAAGCCAAAAAACATTGAGAAACTGTTCAAAGATAGTTTTTTTCCCTGCTGTAAAATTTGCAAATATAAATACGCGGTATTTACAAAGTGCTCATAAACGGTATTGAAGTATCACCGACGATATCCTTACATAGTATAAAATAAAGTCGCTATTTTTGTCTGTATGCTTAAATCTTTAAAACTACGCAACGGATTTTGATGCGGTTTTAATGGATATAGTGATTCAAGAGGAAGGTTTATATGTATAATACACCTGTGCGAAGCCGGGGCGGGTCTTCTAGTAGGTAATATAATTTGGACCGTTTGCTCATCCAATTCGTTATCTAGACAGGTATATAATCGTGTGTAAGATGTCCCCAAATATTTATTATTTATTTATAGAAGATAACACAAGTGTTTTATTCACGCGTGTAACGTGTCTTAATCAAACATCGGTCGGTAGTGATGGTAGCTACAAGTGCAAACAAGTTGTGCAAAACCCAATCGACGCGCAGCTTTATGTGAGCTTCAGTCGGGATTGGATATTGCGCAGCTTGTAGCTAACTTCATATTCCACCACGTGTATTATTCTATCTATAGCTTACCTACTTCACCAAGAAGCATAATTCGGCCTCTTCGAGCAAATATCTACAGAGCCACAGTCCCTAAGTGCAAGTAGTAAAAAATGTCCGAGCCTCTTCTTAAATACCGACTTAGATATTTACATTAAATATGATTCACAGTGACCCGTTTTCTCAAAACTCGACATTATGCTACTTAGTGCTTGTAACGAAGCACTTTGGCATCGCGCGGCGTGGTAGTCGGTTTGCAATCGCCTTAGACTAACTAAAAAGCCTGCCCACTACGTAGCTTGGACAGAGTTGTGGCTCGGACACTTTTTTTGCACCATTGTGACTGTATAGATATTTGCTCGAAGTTCGGCCTAAACTATTTATTTATTTATATTTATTTTGTCAAAATATCAAAAACACTCCTAATACAAGACAGTGGGTATGAAGTTTGATGTTTTGTTCCCACCAAAAAGAGACTGGTTTGTATTTATTTAAATTTATATTGTATGTACTATAGTTACGATAATTTCGTACGTGAAGTGGTATACGGCGCTTGGTTTAACGAATTTTAACGAATAACGAATATATTTCTTTGTAACGGTGCTCTTATAACAAAATTTAATATGCTCGAACACTGGTTTAAAAAAAAAACATTTTTTTTAGTCCATTAGAGTAATAAAAAATATTGGAGATGTATTTTTTTCTTTTATAAATATTAATAAAAAATAACTAATATAAATTAAAAATTTAAAAAAACCCCCGACACATTGACAACCATTTTGGGCACATTTGTAGAATTTTGGTTCTTCCATCCCCACTTTAACCCACCATAACTCTTAAACGGCTCAATCGATTTTTATAAAACATAGCTAAGAACACTCTCGATTAAGTCTCCTTTCATCCAAAAAAAACTGAACTGAAATCGGTTCAGTAGTTCGGGCGCTATGATGCCACAGACAGACAGACAGACAGACACACTGACAGACAAACAGACACGTCAAACTTATAACACCCCTCTTTTGCGTCGGGAGTTAATAAAGCGAGTTAAAGTTCGCTTGCTACGTAATTTCTATGTAAAAAGTGTAGCTAGGCGTGACGTCACGCGGAACTTTAACGGGCTATATCTTCGTCAATTTTTGTTGAATTGCCAAAAGAAAATTACGTGTCTAATATTTTTTATTATCTAACACGGACTAATTATATACCTTTGAGTCTTCTTGTCTATTGTCTCTGAACTTGATATGGACAGTTAAAATCTTCCTTTTTTGTAAGTCAGTGAAATATTGTATCTACTTGAGATACTTTATTTAGCATCATGAGAGCATCTTAACAACTACATATAACGACTTTAGACTGTATAAGAACAAGAGCTATTTTCCAATAACCCACGAGATAGTTATTAGCTCTTATGATTCTGCGTTTTAAACTTAAATTAAATCTAAAATTTAATTTAAATTAAAGCGTTTGAATGACAGCGTTTATTACACATACGATTATGAACTGTAAATTGATGTAGCTAAGAGTCAGTTTCCTGTGAAAATAAGTTCGCACGCGACGTCAGTCGCTTGTACAATACTGCAAACATTATACGTGTACTATTTATTGAAGTTGAAGTTTTATTTATTCATATATAAATATGATAATATTATTATAGTAAAAGTAAAAGTTGGTCATGATGATGGTTTGAAGGACCTCCTGTCGGCTTGGCGCACAGTTCTGGATAGCCCTGTGTAATAGGTCGTTAGGTACATGTGCTTCATCATTGTAACTAGTTTTTCAGTTTTGTTAAGTATTGACCACTGATTACGCCAAATAAAGTACAAATTACACGCAATTCTACTAATAATATAAACGCGAAAGATTGTATGTATGGATGTTTGTTCCTCTTTCCACTGAACGGATTGAGATGAAACTTTGCAATTATAGTAATGCTTATACATCAGAATAACACATAAGCTATTATTTATAAAGATATTGCGTGAAATGAAGTTCGCCGGGTCAGCTAGTTACAAGTAAATGTTTTGTGAGTATTTCTGGCGTCTACCTGTTGCCATTATTATATGTAAATTTCAACCAGACGGTTATTAGCTATCACGGTTCATGAGATACAGCTTGTTGACAGACAGACAGACGGACGGACAGCGGAGATTTAGTAATAGGGTCTCGTTTTTACCCATTGGGCACGGAACCCTAAAAACATAATAAATAAGGTTCGTATGGGCCGGGGTTTTTGAGTTTTTTTAGCCGCTTGAAGGCTTCTGACATGGTTGAACCTTCAAGCGGGTACAAAACTTTAAAAAAAACAAAGCCTCCGATCAAGTCCGAGGAAACCAAGGAAAAAAAAAACCTTCAAGCGGGATCTACAATTTAACGTGTCATCCCAGCCACGGTAGCGCTCAGTTGTAAATGCCACCTGCGATCAACCATCCGAAGACTGACCGTGCCGATCCCTAACAAACACTTAGTCAAACTATGCTATGAAGCTCTACATATTGAGCTCTACATGAGCTCTACATATTGATCGTGCGAACGAAAGGAGAGAGATCATCGTTTTAACTCGGCGATTTTGCTTTCGTTTGTCCAGATGCTGGGGTTTTCGTCTACAGGTAGCATTTTTAAACGAATCTCGGCGATACTTGGTTTAGGTACAGGTTCTATACATTATTATTTTATTGTCGTCGGTGATTTTTGATTGGGGTATTTTGCTCTAAAAACGGGCTGGCTTATTTCGATAATATTCGCATGATTATTTAGTATCTAAATCGTAACAAGATTTAAGAGTTCAAACCAAATTGGTTAAGAGCGAGTCGAGATATAGTACCTATTATGAAGATTCTGTTAAAAAGATGTGTCGCGAGATCTACTGTTCGGAGAACTACTAGTATCAACACTAAGTACATAGTATAAAACAAAGTCGCTTCCCGCTGCCTACCTGTCCCCATGTATTCTTATCTTTAAAACTATGCAACGGATTTTGATGCGGTTTTTTTAATAGATAGCGTGGTTCAAGAGGAAGGTTTACATGAATAATACACCTGTGCGAAGCCGGGGTGGGTTGCTAGTATTATGATAAGAACGGAACTCCGGTCACCCATCCCACACGGGGTGTCCGTCAGGCGCGCAGTCGTCCGCGAAATGTAAACATCACGATATTGGGATATTACCTTGTAAACCTTGTAATAGATAATATTTACGCGCCAACGGGCAGACGGGGGCGTTGGGCAATACCTACCTACGAGTACCTACTCGGTGACGTGCGATGCTCATTCAATTTTTTACGTTTTTTTTTAAGCTATTGCATAGCTTCTATCGCGGGCCTTGAGCGCGGTGACCGAATCCAGAAATTCCGTAACGAAAAAACCTCACGCTCCTCACTCCGGCGGGCAAGGAGGTGTGGCTTGAAGGCTGTGCATCGTCTAACGTCGTTTCAGTTCGGCAGTCTTCGACAAGGCGTTGTGTGCGATTAGACGTAATGCAATAGCTTTACCGCGGCAGTCCCCGAGTGCCACACGTCTTTTGACCGAGCGTCAGCGAGGTCTCTGAGTCTACTAGGACGAGCCGGCACTTGAGTTGTCAAATGTATGTTTGTATGTTTCTTTGTTCGACGATAACTGAAGTATCTCTCAACCAATCTCTATGAAATTTAGCATACACGTAGATTATATTAATATAATTTTTAAGTTCTAATATGAGCATCTTCTGTTCAGTGGTGTCGAAGATGCCAGGACTGTGGTAAAAAGAGGCAAAACGGCGCCACTTTCTGCGGAAGTTGCTGAGACGTAGGTAATATTACTGCACACTCGAGTATTTTGTTTAAAATTGTAAGAATAGCTACTCATATTCTCGCAAAATTCAGGATAACATTTTATTTGTAATTATTCAGGCAAAGAAGATAATGCAAAATGGGCTCTGACTAGGTACAGTAGCTCAAAAAATCCGTTAAACTATGATAAATAAATGCGCAGAGTAAAACAACCGCATCAAATGCTTAATTTATGAGTAATTTCACATTTTCCAATTTGATTTTTGTTCAGTCATTGAATTACTGTCATTTTGGTCACATGTAACCTTAATACCCGAATACACGAAATTACTTTTAATGGACACTGTTATTGTAAAAAATAACGGGAAAATCATTTTCCGAAAGAAACAAAGCAAATTATGAAATACTGTACCCTTTATTGGCCCAATTTCTATGCATATTTGCAAAATCTCCTTTCATGATAATATCATAAACTAAGCTTCTAAGTTACTCAAGTAGACCAGCAATCGCAGTACAATTGAGCGTACGTCGCTAATTAGTTACATTCTAGACCACTAGATGTCACTATCTGTATCGAATGGAAGAAATTCCAAAATTATTTATTGGACCCTATTTCTTTAAATAATAATTGGTCTCAACATTTATTTTATAGATATTTTTTTTTCAACTGTGAATAAAATGTGTTTGCTACATTAGTGGTTCTGTGACGCTCTCCGAAAACGCTCCAAAATATATAGCATTTCAAATCTGAAGAGATTTCATAACTAGTTGGACGGTGGAAACTAAATACTTCCCAAGGAACACCCAGGTGGACACAGGTGAGCCATTGTAAAAAAAAAGTTTCCACGGTTCACCCAGGTGGTCTCAGGAGGTGGACGGTAGGAAAGAACTGTTTTGGTGATGGTTGGTTAACCCTTGCGCTACCTCAAATCTTAGCCTCATTACAGTAGTGTCAAATTGTGCTGGATGGCGCTATGATAAATAACTAGAGCCATATCATCATGTTTTATGAAAATCTTTTTCACACAAATCCATGACTGCGGTTAAAATCGACATAAGAAACTAAGGAATAAGTATATTTAACTGATTGCGGTTTCGGACTGGCGTCTAGACGGAAAAACCTTCTAAATTACGAAAGTCCAAACGTAAATTATCAAAGTCCTCGCAGCCGCACGGCCTCGCGAAACTCTGTTCGGCACATTCGACATTTGCTGGACCAAATGACTCATCCCTACAAATTTTACCGCCCGGCAGTGCCAATCGTGCCGAACCGCATATGTGTGTAGCAACCCATAGGCTGGGATTCGTTACCTGGTTTAAGGGAAAATGATTTAAACCAACAAGAATCGGCGGTACATTATTATTTTATTTAAAATATGTAATTCTAACAGTTCTGTACTGTAAATATCATCAAACCAAACGTACGCACTCCGCGAGCTACTCTGACAAGAAACTCCACGACGGATATCTTTGGGAAGTCCATGGAAATAGATCCCGTAGCAGGTGCCACGGTGATGGGCCAGTTACCTGTGTAACTAGCCCGTCGGTCACAGGAGAGCAGATGATACCACAGGGAGTTGAGATGGGCACTACAGAAGGCCCCAGTGGTGTCTCGGAGAGATGGCCCGTCCATCACAGGAAAGCCGCCGGATCCCACCCTGTAGCAGTAGATACCACAGGAACTTTCTTGACCGTGATAGCTAGACAATCGAAATTTTCACAAATGATACTTTTATTTTTGTTGCCGCTATAAAAAAAAAACTAAAAAGAGAATTAAATAAATATTTTAAGGGGGAACCCTTACAAAAAACGTATTTTATGCTCGATATTAATTACGGCAACCGGTATATGCTTCAAATATTCATAGAGTATTTAGTTGTATATTCAGTTCAAAAATAAATAATTAATTTAAATAAATTATGCTCCAATAGCTAGATAGATATACTCTTTATTGATTCACATTCACACACACACACACATAAAACAGAAAAATAGATGCTACAACATGTGAAGCAACCGGCGGCCTTATCACTGAAAATGATTTCTTCCAGGCAACCTTAGGATGGAGAGAGATAGGTAGAAAAGAAAATATGACGAGGTGTGCTAATTTGCAGGACACTTTAAAAATAAAAAAGAATTATGCAATAGACATATACATACAAATATTATAAATACTAATACAAAATTAAATAATAAAATAAACTAATAAATACTTTTAACTTCTAACATACACATATAAACAATGTATAAGCAAACAAATACAACAATAAGCGAATTAATTAATAAACCATCCAAAAACTAAGAACTATTTGAAGATTGCTGATTTTAAAATTGATGGCTTAAGAAGATGTCAAATGCCCCTGGAGAAGCGAATGATGTGACGTCACTAATAAAAGGTACTTAGGTAAGGTTAACTGTACAGAATCTTGCCAGTAACGCAATTCAACTATTCAATGGATTAGAAAGATTTCAGTATTTTTGGCAAAGCACAAACTACATTGGGCGTGCAAAAAAATTTTGAGCGCTACCGTGGCTCCGATGACACGTTAAATTATGGGTGGTTGTTTTAACCGTTTAGCCAAGTCAGAGGCCTTCAGGCGGGTTAAAAACTCTGACACCAGGGCTAGCCACCCGGCCTATACGAACTTACTTAGCAGATTCGTTACCCTGATTAACCTTTCTGTGATGACAAATAATAAATGGTAGGTACAGTAAAAGAGACTCCCACCTCAGCAATGGGATAAATAAGGCTGTGTATGACGACGGTGATGATGATTACAAATATCAGCTGTAGGTTGTTCACTGCTGGATATAGATATAGGTCACTCGGATATCCAAAAACACATAAAAAAAACACCTATCAATTTTACTTTTACGTGGCAAGACCGAATTTCTATAGCTGCTTACTCTACACAATCTAATTACCCGTGAACTTGGTCATTACTCGTGGCACTACTGAATTTAGAAACACAAAATAATTATTTTTCACAAAAAATGGCAAAACCGCCTTCCATCGTGTACAAAATTCGAATATTTCGTTCGAATTGTTTACATCATTGTTGATTTATCAAAAACTGATATAAGACTGAAAGATTTCTGTAAAATTTAAGTGGAACCACCTTAGAAGTATACGAGTACCCTTTTGAACGAAAAAAGAATTATTTTGATTCGGTTCACAATTGGCGAAAAAATACATACACACGAACATAGAACTTCCTCCTTTTTGGAAGTCGATTAATAAACATTTGTATTTAAAGAAAAACATTTTTTTAGTTTATTGAGTATGACGTCAAGTGACAACAGCTCTATTTCTAAGGTAAATTAAATCTCTGTGGCTCTAGATCAGGTTCCCATACTGCGTGTTGTGTTTCCCGCCCGCCCCCCGCGCAGGCAGCCGGTGGGCGGGCGGTTTCGCCCGTTATAAGGCGCCGCGAGCTCGTCACCGCGCACTGCATCCGTCTCTGCACTACCAGGTAAGTCCTACACTATATACATATTTAACTACCTGACTCGGTGAACTTCATATACTTTTATCTCACTAATTCAGCCAATTCCAATTGCGATGGTGTTTCAAAATCACTACATAATATTATTAAAAAAAGTCGCTTTCTCTGTCCCTATATCCCTATGTATGCTTAAATCTTTAAAACTACGCAACGGATTTTGATGCGGTTTTTTTTAATAAGTAGGTAGAGTGATTCAAGAGGAAGGTTTATATGTGTGATACACCTGTGCGAAGCCGGGGCGGGTCGCTAGTAAAAGATAAATTAGGACATGTGATTAATAATAAGAAAAGTGAAATGAAGGCTTATTACACAAAACAGGTTCAAGACACAGCTATGGTTCAGGAACACTTTTATAAGTCAAACGTTACACTGTCAATGTGTCATCCATAGATGGCCAGCACCAAATTTCTCAGGTGTACCGTCACCAATATCAAGTTACTTTCAAGTTTTATCTGAGAGCTGTGCCGTTGTATAAAAAAACTTTCCACGGTTCACCCAGGTGGTCTCAGGAGGTGGACGGTAGGAAAGAACTGGCGCCACCGATGGTAGGAACATTTGTATGGGAAAATTAAATTGATGATTTTATTATTTTCCACGCAAATTTCTTATTTGTTCTTTCATAAGAATCTTTTCATGACAATATCAAATAAATAAAAAAGAATTAGCGAAATCGGTCGATCCGATCATGTGTGATGCCGTGACCAAGAATATAGCGATTTATTTTTATATAATAGATTTATTTATTGATAACATGTTGAATAAATTATAATAGTTCAGTAACGCGATAAGTCTACAGTCTTTTAAAACTAAATTAAATTAAACGAAATAAAATGGCTTATCGAGTAATATCTCTATAATTACAATGAATTTTATAAACACTTTACAAAATGTATTTGATTTAATTTGCATTTATTTATTTTGACGTTAGTGTTTTTATTCTTTAATTGTATTTGTTTCCGTTGACATTCTGGGCATTAATATTTAAGATAACTTTCAATGATTAATTATTGAATATCAATTACCTACTTTTGGTGATTTAATGGTTACCTATATAATTTGACGAGTTTGTACATTGCCATTTTACCCGTAAATGACTTATGGTTATGGCCTAAAATATTTCATTTAAATGACAATAAATTATTTAATAAATAAAATAAATTATTTCATATAGGTATTGGTTCATCATGAAAAATTATTTCTTATAGGTATTGGTTTATCATATCAACTTAAATATTCAACTAAAAATAAATTACAACTACTACCCACCCAACTACTAATCAGTGTCCACTGCCATTTTACTTGCCACTCTACTGGGAATTATGTCGGTAATTTTGGTTCGTCTGCGGATTTCCTCATTCTTGATTCGATCTCGCAGAGAGACTCTGAGCATAGCCGTACGATTTAAAATCATCACATATGCAAAGTGTAGTGAGAGCGCGTTGAGATCTTTTGAACGTAGCTCTGCGTAGCTCGGCGTAGCAGCCAGCTACGAAACTCTACGAAATTATGATTCTATGATGCTACGAAAATTTTACTCTGTATTAAAAAAAATTAAAGACGTGAATCATCATCATGACTTAAGTCGTAGGACGTCCACTGGTGGACATAGGCCTCCCTTATAGAGTTGTAAAACGGTTATTGCTTTCACTCAGCACGATTGTCGGTTCTGAAAAAATTCAAGCTAAGTCTACCTTTTCTTTGCATGGTCATATCTGAGTGGATCTTGAGCTGATTTGTATTAAAAATAACTACTGATCAAATTGTCTACCTATGTACCATCCATCCATCCATCAGCCAAAGGATGTCCACTGCTGGACATAGGCCTCCCCTATGGATCTCCAATAAGAGCTGTTGGTAGCGGCTTGCATCCAGCGCGATCCTGCGGTCTTAATGAGGTCATCCGTCCACCTTGTGGGTGGACGTCCCACGCTGCGCTTGCCGGTACGTGGTCTCCTAAACGTGAACTTTTTGACTCCGGCCGTCAGTCCTCCGCGCTCTGTGCCCTGCCCATTGCCATTTCAACTTGCCAATCCATTGGGCTACCTATGTACAGTCAAATATAATTCTAATTGATCAAACGACCAAGTGAGAGAGAGTCTCAGTTTTGACTCGACAATTTTGCTTTCGTCCATCCGGATGTTGATTTTACTCTACTGGTCACGTTTTTTTACAAAATTGATCGTATATACAACATCTTTGGGATGGCTCTGCCATATATCAACTGGAGGCTCTGGAGTCGATTGAGAGGCGAGCCAGGAGGCTGATTGACAACGACACCTTGACTATGTCGCAGCTGCAAAGTCTCGAGCATCGACGTAAGGTAGCGTGTTTATCAGCCTTTTACCGGATTCACCTCGGAGAGCCCAGGAGTTGCACAATCTGGTCCCACCTGCCCCTTTCCTCTATCGTACGGCTAGACAGACGCGACCAAAGCGCCACCCTTTTATGGTGGACATTCCGCGCGTTAGAACCAAGCGTTTCGAATCCTCATTCCTCATACGAACAGCCAGAATGTGAAACGCTTTGCCTGGGTCTGTCTTCCCGCTAAAGTACAATGTGAGCGTCTTCAAATCCCGAGTAAATAGTTATCTTCTAGGTAAGCGTGCTACAACCTAGACCGCTTATCTGCTTAACATCAGACAGTTTGTGGTCAAACGCAAACCTATTCAGAATATAAAAAAAACTATGGTCCAATTTTCAAGTGTATAGGTTAAACGGTTTGGGCTGTAGATCGTCTGTCAGTCAGTCACTCACGCCGGAGCCTTTTATTAATATAGATTGGATATTGCGCAGTTTATAGTTATAGCTAACTTCACATCCGCCGACGGCATATACCAGTGTTGACTAAATATTGAAAAGGATTTAAATACTTTTGTTAGGAGAAGTGATGTCACGATTCTCACTCCCGATCTTTGACAAGGTTTATCTGTATCATTCTTAAAAAAATAACAAGTATATTATTCTAAGGTATCATTTATTATTTGACTAGCGACCCGACCCGGCTTTGCACAGGTGTATTATCCATATGAACCTTTCTCTTGAATTATTCTATCTATTAAAAACAAACCGTATCAAAATCCGTTGCGTTGTTTTAAAGATATAAGCATACATAGGGATAGACAGACAGAGAAGCGACTTTGTTTTATACTATGTAGTGAATGACAAAAGGAAAACTACGCGTTTAATATTTTTGATGCTCTAATTCACGGACTGATTATAATTATGACTTTTTTCCAGTCGTAATGCCTATGCCTTTTTTTTTAGAAACAATGAGCAGTGCAATGTACTAACATTGCACTGCTCATTGTTGATGTGTGCGTGCGTGTGCATGTGAGACATGCAAATAGTCTTTTTGATATCATAGCTCGTAAACAGATATTTAACCGAGCGATTTTTTTTTATTTTGTCGGCAGTTTTTGAATGGCGTGGAGGTGTTTTTCACTCAAAAAGGAGGAAATTACTGTCTTGCTATTTATCAGCCGATTTCTATAATATTTTGCAAGATTGTTATTTGAATGGTAGCAAGATTTGCGAGTATGAACCAAATTGGTCAAGAGCGAGTCGAGATTTAGGCTTATGAAGGTTCAGCTAATGGCATGTGCGGCAAGGTCTACTGTTCGGGGAAGTAGTAGTAATAATAATAATAGTTAAATATTTCAATAGAAAAATTGAAATAGGTATTAAAAAAATATAAATTTTTATTTACTATTTATTTCTGTTTTTTAAAATTTCTTTAATTCTACAGTAATAATCATATTTCTTTATTTCGGATTCAAAGATCTCTTTATTTTGTTGAGCTGTTAGAAGGAGCTTATTTATTAGGCCCATAATGAGATACACACATGAGAGAGGAGGCCTATACCCAGCAGTGGGTCGACACAGGCTGACGATGATGATGATGATAGTGAGATACCACGTTTCTCCACGCAATCACGTTGTTAAATACCATATTTCTATGAGTCATAAGTCATTTATTCGTAAAGTGGCATTTTACACGGTACGGTGTACTGTGGTTACATGAACGGTGGACATATTATTCTTTGATATCAATTTGACTAAGTTTTACTTGTTTTCATGAGGCCACCTTATTAACTACCTCTAAATACAAGACTTATATAATCTAAAATTACATAAACTACTACTATATAACAAGCAATTAGAAAGAATACAAAATTAAGAAACCTGTCTTCGGTGCAGCGGTGAGCTCGACACTAGGTACCTACTTGTATTATAATAAAAAGGTTTACTCAAATGACCGGCGTATTGACGTGTGATTCATAGTAGGATTTTATGGTTACCGTATTTGGGAAATTCCCTTTGTATTTATATTATTCATCAATAAGTTTTAGTATTTTTAAGATAAGTGTTTTCGATTAGACTAAAAAAGATTGTTTCAAAATTTTGTATTATTAGATGAAATGTTAACTTTTATACATTAGCATTTTGTACGCGTAATTTTTGACGCATTGGAAGACGTTAGTGCCCAGCCGTGCTAGCATAAGGACCACAAAATAATTTTATCGACGTGTCAGAACGAGACACAGTTATGGTGAAGTATATACGTGTCTCATTTTCACACGTCGATAAACTCTTGTCGTCGTGCGGTATGCTAACCTAGCATGATTCAGATTTTCTTGTCTGGGTACTAACTCACATTTAATTTAAGTATTTATCTTGTATTTACACATAGCTTTATCTTATTAATTTGCCATAAATTAATTTCTGTATGTGTTGTGTACTGAATTCAATAAAATATTTATCATTATCATTATCAATTAGATCATCCACAGACCCTTGAAGGTCTAAAGATAATCTAGATGCTCAAGCCCACTGCCAGTTGGCAGCGTGCCCAGCATGCTGGCAGCATTGCCACGCTAAAAGACAATGCTTAAACGTTGAGCCTAATAAACACCAGCATTTTGGTCACGCGTCACTATAGAACTATACTATGGTTTTACTATAATAGAACCAACAACAAAATTTAATATTCCATACATGAAGTTCAATGCATTTCAACAAAGTATAGGCAGATTTATTTCGATTTCAGGATTAATTTCACATTAAACGTTGGCTATAATTACGAGTACAATGATTGGATAATACTATATTCTAACAAATTTCAACTGCAGTAGTAAAAACGGTAATCCATTTACCGTTCTAACTACTGATAGTAAGATTGGTAGCAACACTGGTAATAAACCAATACGTCTATGCAAAAAACCCAGTGTAACACGGGCATACTTAAAACTGGAATTGAGAACCATCTTCCATTTGCAAGCTATGAAGCATATTGTTCATGATAATTCAATACCGCTTATGGGCACTTTGCAAATGTCGCATATAAATCTACATTTTCAAAATTTTACAGGAGGTAAAAAAACTTTATATTTCAACAGTAGCTAGGTCAAAACAAGTAACAGCTATATGACTGAGGCGAATGTGGAACGCTTTGCCTGAGTCTGTCTTCCCGCTAAAGTAGGCATAACGTGGGTGTCTAAAAACTCGATAAATACTCGTAGATATCTTCTAGGTAAGCACGTTGGCAGTATGTAGTCAAACGTAAACCTATACGAATAAAAATAATCACCAAACCTATACGAACAAAACAATAATCAGCCAAGTGCGAGTTGGACTCGCGCACGGAACCCTTCGTGCGCGTATATCGTTTGTTTGGGAGCCCCCTTTAAGTTATTTTATTTTAATTTTATTATTTATTTTTAAAGTTAATAATTAATAAATATTTTGAGAATATTTCAAGCATGTACTTATCACCGTTATTAATATCGAGCGAAAAACGGCAAAAAAATCAGGTTTTTTTGTATGCAATAAATATTTTTTTCTGTTTTTAGTATTCATTGTTATAGCGGAAACAGATAAAAGTCATGTGTAAAAATTTCAAAGTTCTAGCTATTACGGTTCATGAGATACAGCCTGGTGATGGACAGACTGACGGACAGACAGACAGCGGAGTCTTAGTAATAGGGTCCCGCTTTTACCCTTTGAGTACGGAACCCTAAAAAGCAATTTTTTCGCAAAATAACGTCGAAAAAATCCTTTAAACTGCCTGAATGCTCAGTTAAAAATACATCAAGTTGATTGAAAGGGCGCTTCTATCGCCGCTGTAAAAACTTTAAACTCCAATCTTAATGATTATTTTACTCATAAAGTGGCTCAATTTATTTTATGGTGAAAAGAACAATAAAAATGGGGAAGCTTAGATCACCCTTCGTGTAGGTTGGCCTATGTTACACAGTGGACTATTAAAAAGGCCAGTATAGGCCGAATCATAAAAGTCGGCGGATGTGAATTTGGCTACAAGCTGTGATCAGGAATGAGGAGATACGTAGAAGAACCAAAGTTACTTTTTAAATCGTGCAATAGTGTCTTTATTAACTACAACAAAATACAAACTAAACTACCTTAACTAAACTACCTATACTACTACCTATACAAAGTTACCGACATAGCCCAGCAGATTGGCAAGTTGAAGTGGTAATGGGCAGGGCACATAGCGCGAAGGATTGATGACCGATGGGATCGAAAAGTTCTCGAGTGGAGACCACGCACCGGCAAGCGCAGCGTAGGACGTCCACCCACAAGGTGGACGGATGACCACATTAAGACCGCAGGATCGCGCTGGATGCAAGCCGCTACAACCGGTCTTATTGGAGATCTATAGGGGAGGCCTATGTCCAGCAGTGGACGTTATATGGCTGATGGATGATGTGCAATATCCAATCAACGCGCAGCATTATGTGAGCATCAGTCAGGATTGGATATTGCGCAGTTTGTAGCTAACTTCACATCCGCCGACTTGTATGATTCGGTCTTTAAACAGGTATTTTTCAAACTATAAATATTTTTCGCCAAAAATGGCACCACCGACTGCAATAGTGTACAAAACTCCAATAGTGCGCTCGAATAGACGTACACCATTTCTTGATTACTGCGGATTTTTCAAAAACAACTCAGCCGATTTCGATTAACATTTGAACAGAATTGCCTAAGTAATTACGAAACAAAAAAATAAAATCGGTTCATACTTGGCGGAGTAATCGCCATACAAAAAACTTAGTCTAATTGAGAACCTCCATTTTTTGAAGCCGGTTAAAAACTGCATGCACCTCCACCAAATGTAGGAGCTTAGTTCGTAAAAGATAAGAGATAAATATTAAAACTGACTGCCTCAGTGGTACAGTGGTTGGTGACCCTGACTCCTGGGCCAAAGAGACGTGGGTTTGATTACCGCTTAGGGAAAGCATTTATGTGATGAACACAAGTATTCGCTCTCCGTCTAGATGTTATATTATCTATGACCTATGTGTCTTTAAAAAAAATGTTTATGAAATATAGTCTCTGGTAAACATATCATAAAATTGGCTTCGTTTGGTTTCAGATACCGATAGATAGATGTCCCTTAAGTTTTGTTTATTTATCATCCCTACATAGTATAAAACAAAGTCGCTTCCCGCTGTCTGTCCCCATGTATGCTTATATCTTTAGAACCACGCAACGGATTTTGATGTGGTTTTTTTTAACCCCCGACGAAAAAGAGGGGTGTTATAAGTTTGACGTGTCTGTTTGTCTGTGTGTCTGTGTGTCTGTCTGTGGCATCATAGCGCCCGAACCACTGAACCGATTTCAGTTTAGTTTTTTTTTGGATGAAAGGAGACTTAATCGAGAGTGTTCTTAGCTATGTTTTATAAAAATCGATTGAGCCGTTTAAGAGTTATGGTGGGTTAAAGTGGGGATGGAAGAACCAAAATTCTACAAATGTGCCCAAAATGGTTGTCAATTGAAAGTTTGTTGTCAAATATTTTTGTGTCGGGGGTTTTTTAATTAGGTATATTATTTAATAAATAGTGACTCAAGAGGTAGGTTTATATGTATAATAAACATGTGCGAAGCCGGGGCGGGTCGCTAGTAATATCTATTTATGTATGTATAGTCGAATGACTTACAGCAATAGACACAAGTAAAAAGTTTCAATATCACTTGTGTGTGTCCCGTGTTGCTAATGCAATAAATTTATGTTACAATCTTTTTTTAGCTTAGGATTAGGTATTTAAATTTTGTAATTTGACTGAATGATGTTTTAATTTTACTTAATTAGACGCCACATTACCACCCCTACACTGTCGATTTTCCTTCGATACGTACGAAGCGGTTTGACTCAACATTTCTGATTCGTACCGCCAGGGAATGGAACAGTCTTCCTGCTTCCCTGTTCCCTGTTTCCTAAGAGATATAATCTAAAGCTTTTCAAGGTCAGAGTGAATAGGTATCTTCTGGGTCTGCGTGCTTCATCTTCGACCACAACGTCGCTTACTATCAGGCAAGTTGGTGGTCAAGCGTGGATTTATTCTCGATTTAAAAAAAAACAGAGTTTAAGTTGAAATCATTGAAATTGTTTCCATTTTGGCATTCAGCTCACAGGAAGATGATTGCTCAAAGAAACACATAATATCTTCTAAGTGTATCATCCCACCCACACACGTGAACAACGCACAAATAACAAGGAAGCCAAGTTTGTAATCGAATAGCGATTGGCTTCCATCATTTGTATTCAATTTAATATTTCAGAAGAACATAAAACACATGGATATGTGTTTTAAACTAACTTGTAATAATCTGTCAACTGCGAGTTGGACTCGCGCATGAAGGGTTCCGTACCGTAATGCGTGAGTTAATTACTATCACCTGTTCGTACAAAGCGATTCGCTTTCTCCTTCATAATGCGAACCGCAAGCCAGGGACTGGAATGACCAACATGAAAATAACCACCCAGTCTATACTAACTAACTAATCAATTCCTAACAATTAGTAAAATCAGCAAGTTGAAGCGGCAGTGGGCATATAAATTTTTTTTCGTTTAATCAACAGCGTAAGAAATAATTAATTAACTTACTATTCTAAATACAAATAAAGCCAAAAACGATAATTATATAGACCGTAGGAATGCGCTGGAAGCACGCCGCTTCCAACTGTACTTATTGGAAATCCATAGGAGAGACCTATGTCCAGCAGTGGACGTCCTATGGCTGATGGATGGTATCTTGGCTCGGATGATATGTTAAACTGTAAGCCCGGTTGTTTAAATCGTTTAGCCATGGCTTCATGCCTCATACCTTTGGACGGTTTAAAAACTGTGACACCAGCGGGCTTAGCATACGGACCATAAAATAATACTATCGACGTGTCAGAACGTGACAGAGTTATGATGAAGCATATATCTGTCACCTTTGCACACGTCGATAAACTCTTGTCGTGGTCTTGCACGCTAAGCTAGCATAGGTATCGTACGGCTAGACAGACGCGACCAAAGCGCCACCCTTTTATGGTGGACATTTCGCGATTTAGAACCAAGCGTTTCGAGTCCACATTCCTCATACGAACAGCCAGAATGTGAAACGCTTTGCCTGGGTCTGTCTTCCCGCTAAAGTACGACGTGGGTGTCTTCAAATCTCGAGTAAATAGGTATCTTCTAGGTAAGCGTGCTACACCCTAGACCGCATATCTGCTCAAGATCAGGCAGTATGTAGTCAAATGCAAACCTATACGGAATTTAAAAAAAAAAGCAGGGCTCGCCACCCAGCCTATACGAACTTACTAATCAATTTCTTGGAAGTTTATATTATGTGCCACGTTTTCTCGTGGGGGACCGATACGTGTGTGATTTGTTAAGGGTCCTCTCTTGTTTCTTTGAGCAATCAACACATCCGTGGGTGCGTGTGGCAACGTGCGAACATAGTCAATTACGGTGAACACGATATTAGGGACTTCTGTTTAGCAATCGATGGAAAAATAACAGTTTTATAATTCATGTACATACTCGTATATATACAGGGTTATTCCTAATCAATTAGCATCCTTTTCAGTGATCACCGAAATTAAGCAACGTTCCGCACGGTCAGTATTTGGATGGGTGACCGCGGGTGGTATTTTCCGACTGAGCGCTACCGTGGCTCGGATGACACGTTAAATTGTAGATCACGGTTGTTTTAACCGTTTAGCTAAGTCAGAGGCCTTCTGGCGGCCTAAAAACTCTGACATCAAGGCGAGCCACCCGGCCTAACTATACGAACTTACTTAGCATCCTTTTAGGGGCTTGTTCTGTCCATCAAAACTAACAACTTTTGTTCTGCGACTTTTATCAAAACTCAAAAAAAAAAAGTTGTTCCATAGAAAAATGTCGTTCACCCGCGACACAATGTATGGAACAGCTGTTTTTATTTATTTGAGTTTTTAAAAAGTCGCAGAACAAAAGTTGTTAGTTTTGATGTACAGAATAAACCCCATGGATATTAATTGATTAGGAATAACCCTGTAATTGTTAGATAAGTATGTGTATTGTTGGATGTGTATTGAATAACGTTTTCGCCACAGTCGAATTCAAAGGAAACCTCGAAGTTAAATTTGAAACTTGGTCATGACGATGGTTTAAATCACCCTATCTGTTTAGTAAACCTGAATAACCCTGTATAAATTCTTACCCTGTGATTTTAAACATGAATTCTCTTTCAATTGTCACTATCACTATCGAAGAAGCTTGGCTTCAGAAACAAAACATCATCTTCAGGCATTTACCGGTCGGGAGAGAAAACAACAGTCCCGCGACCGGGGACTTCCGGCGCCCACCGCACGACCGGGCGGACCTAGATCCGCTGTTCTGGAAATCTTGACAAAGATAATAGAAAATACTTCCAATTATTGAAAACTAGATAATCGTAACGGCTTGTCTTGTATTTAAACAAAATAATTCTTAAAACGAATACTTAAGTAAATAAATTACTTATTCGCAAAAAAAATCTTTTATAACTAAAAATATTAACTTCAAGAAACCAATTAATCCTCATGAAGCCTACACTAGATAGTAATGATATAACATTATGACATAACATGCTTATTGATAATTGGAACAATACTTGTTGTAATAAGTTTAATTTTACGGGAGCTATACCAATATAGAACGTTGAAAAAGAAGAAAAGAGATAGAAAATAAAACATAACAAAATCAAAACAAAATCATATTAGCGATTTTTTAATGTTCCGTACCCAAAAGGTAAGAACGGGACCCTATTACTAAGACTACGCTGTCCGTCTGTGTGTCACCGGGCTGTATCTCCTGAACCGTGATATCTAGAAAGTTGTAATTTTCACAGATGTGTATTTCTCTTGCCGTTGTAGTTACGAAAAAAAAAAAGATTGACGAGACAATGATTCATCCTTTTTCGTGCGTACAGCTAGCGTTCATCGATTACCTAGACGTTGTCACGTTAAAAAATGTCCCATAAAACCAACCTCGACACCAAAAGTTTACTCTAAGTTATATTCGACATTCAATATTTTCACAACAACATTACCATGTTCTATCTACAAACCCACAAAAGTTATAAACAAGTAATGACCGTTCAAACCTTTCCACATACATAATTAATGAATTAAAGTTTAATAATACACATTATTAGTATTATTTACCTTAGGAAAGTTACTGAGTGTATATTATTCAAAGTATTTGATAAAGCGTCGGTTGATTGTTTTTTCGGGACAGCGCTAACAACAAAAAGTTCTAATATACGGGTGATGTTGTGATACTAGAGGTGTAGCTAGGATGAAACGAAGGGGCAATGGCACCCCCTGCTTTACCCCTGCTATAGTGGAAATATTTGGTTGATTGAAGTGTTTTTGTATTGAGGATTAAAATGTACCGCCTTCCATCGTGTTCAAAATTCGAATATTTCACTAGAATTGTTTACATTACTGTTGATTTTTCAAAAACGGCTCAGCCGATTTCTCTAAAACTTAAATGAAACTATCTCGGGATTATACTCTTTTGAACTAAAAAATTTTTTTTCGATTCGGTTCATAATTGACGAAATTATCGATGAACATACTTACACAAAAAAATACAAACACACGAACATAGAACCTCCTCCTATTTGGAAGTCGGTTAAAAACAGGTAGGTAGCTATCACGGTTCATGAGATACAGCCCGGAGACAGACGGACAGCTGAGTCTTAGTAATAGTGTCCCGTTTTTACCTTTTGGGTACGGCACCCTAAAAAATAGAGTCGAATTGAGTACCTCCTTTTTGAAGTCTGTTAAAATAGATGTTCAGCAAGTTGGAATATTATTGTATCATATAACTGCCTCGGTGGCTCAGTGGTTAATGACCCTGACTTCTGGGTCAAAGAGGCGTGGGTTCGATCCCCACCCAGGGCAAACATTTGTGTGAAGAACATAGGTGTTTGCTCTGTGTCTGGGTGTTATTTAGGTACTATCTATATAAGTATGTATGTATTTAAAAAAATATGTATTTGTAGTATATCAGTCTCTGGCAGCCATACCACAAGCTATGCTTAGTTTGGGGTCAGTGACCGTGTGTAAGATGTCCCCTAATATTTATTTATTGATCGAGTGCCCCCATAAAAAAGCTCCTAAGTACGTCCCTGTGTCTGGGCCGATGGGTTGTTGTGTAGCTTGCTATTTTTAGAATAATTGAATCTTTTTCCGTGTTCGAGAAACAAAATAATGCGTTTTATTGATGCTAAATTTTTCGTAACAATTTTCGATGATCTTTAAAATAGGAGGTTCTCAATTTGACTGTACGTTTTTTGTATGAATATTATACTCGTATGGTTACATCATAGAGGAATTAATCACTACGTTTTAAGTTACATTTTTTATTTTATTTGGTAAATTACATTTTAGTATTTTATTATCTTTTATAGTATTTTATTATTTTATGTCTCATTTAATTTTTACAGAAAATAGTCAAGCGGATTTTGATAAATCAACAATAATCAAAAATGGCATACATTGATTCGAGCGAACTATTCGATTTTAGTACGTTGATTTTGAAGTAGGTTGTGTAGGTTGTTTTGAGGTAGGTTGTGAGATAGGTTGTGTAGGTATGGGTCTGGCGATAGGTTTGTCTAGATGTACTAAAATCTAGACGAACAACCTTTGTACTACTTTTGAAAATTCACAAAAAAAAATGCGCGCGTAGATGAACTTTTTGTATGAAAAAGCTAATTATTTCTTCGTGATTTTCCAAAAGTCCTAGAACAAAAGTTGTTTGTCTAGGATGTACTAGACCCGCCCTATAAGGTTTTAGGTTTAATACCTATGACCCTGTATATTAATGTTTGTCGTTGGCGATTTTTGATTGGTGGAGTACTTCCGTCAAAAAGATATCTATAGGTATGTAGGTATTTAAATCCTAACAATATTTGCGAGTATGAACCAAATCGGTCAAGAGCAAGTTGAGATATAGGCTTACGAAGATTCAGTTAAAGAGATGTGTCGCGAGGTCTACTATTCGGTGAACTACTAGTAAGTAAGTTCGTATAGGCCGGTTGGCTAGCCCTGGTGTCAGAGTTTTTAGGCCGCCTGAAGGCCTCTGACATGGCTAAACATTTAAAACAACCGAGACCTACAATTTAACGTGTCATCCGAGCCACGGCAGCGCTTAGTTGGAAAATGCCACCCGCGGTCACCCATCCAAATACTGACCGTGCGGAACGTTGCTTAATTTCGGTGATAGCTGACAAACACCTAGTCAAACTACGCTACGAGGGCTACAACTAGTAACATAATGTTATAACAGCTGCACGATCGGCCACAGAGTGTTATCACATTAGGCGACCCTCGACGGCGTCGTGCGTGCGGCGAGGGATAACTCCGTAACAGGCAATCTGCCTAACCGGATCTCAGACAGGACCCAATTTGGGGAATTTGCGTATGGATTATTAATAACTTTGCGGTCCACATGTCAAAGGATGACTTGGACGTAGTTTAGCAGAAAAAATGCAACCTACATGGCTGTCCAAAAGCAAAATGTAGCAAGTGTCTTGCGATAAAAGACACTTGCTACGTTTTGATTTTACTACATTTTTTGCATAGCCCTGTGGATTGATTCCTTTGTGCTAAATCACGTCCATTTGATGAACAGTATTTTTGCAAAAATCCTAGGAATTTCGCGTGTCATCCTCTGCGGCAGCGCCACCATCTAGAAAAAAAAAACAATATTAAGTACCTTAAAATGATGTACATTAGACTTACATGATGTACGTATATATAATTGCTGTACGTCCATTAGGTACTGACTGACAAAGTAGACATTGGCTCTGCTGCGGAGCATAGCCACTCCGAACTTGTATTTAGGAAAGATAATTGCGACTGTTTTATGATGGAAACTGTTGTAGTCATAGTCATAGTCATTTATTCATAAAGCTGATTTACATGTCAAGGTTCATTAATATAAAAATAATGTATAAAAATACAAAATAAAATTCAACTTAAAAGTCTATAGAATTCTTCGTAGCTATAGAATGCTTGCTCAATTAGCCAACGTTGAAGTTGTGCTTTAAAACTTGGCAAGCTAGGAGCTTCAGTGACGTATTCGGGCAGGTTGTTGTATATATCAGGGCCCATAATATGTGTAAGTTTTGCCGATTTGGTTAGCGTTCGTTTTACACTAGCAAGATGGTTAGCCGTGCTTGTGGGGTAGTTGTGATGCTTTCCTCGCTTCTCATACGAGTCCAAGTTTATTCTTACGTATGTTGCGACTTGTAATATCATTACAGATGGCAACATCAGAATCCCTAGTTTTTTGAAGTACGGTTTCGCGTGTGTTTCTTGATCTACTCCAACAATTGCTCTAACCGCGCATTTTTGGAGCCGGAACACTTTCTCCCAGTCAGCACATCTTCCCACAGCTCCGCACCGTATTGCACCAGCGAGTGGACAGTAGCGAAAAAACAAGTACGTGCTACATCCAAGGACACAACCCGCGCCACACGCCGCAGCGCAAAGCACGCGCTACCTATCTTCCCCCGTAGCTTGTCAATATCGTTCTCCCACGCCAAGCCTGAGTCTAACTCGAAACCAAGAAACGTTGTACTGGTCACTTGGTTGATTGCCGTGTTATTCACTCGAACCACTAGAGGTCTCATTTGATGCCCCGACAGATTGACATGCAGATAGTGAGTCTTTTTAAGATTGAGAGCTAAGCCATTTGCGCTAAACCAATCAGCAAGTTGTGTTGCTGTTTCATTTAGTTTCTGCTCTAAACTATCTATTGACGGTGCAGTAACGATTGCTGCCACATCGTCTGCATACATGAGGATTTCAGCTGCTGTCACTGCATCGGGCAAGTCATTCAGAAGTATCGAGAATGTCAAATTAGATACAGAAGATCCTTGAGCCACGCCCATGGTCGAGCATAGAGGATCCGATCTTACGTTTCCTGCATCTCCAACGACAATTTGTTCTCTACCTTGAAACAAATTTTTAGTAAAGAGTGCGGTGGACCCTGAATCCCGTATTTCTGTAGCTTAGCAGCCAGGATTGCGTGGTCGGCGACATCAAAAGCCTTCGACAGGTCACAGCATAAAACAGCGACTTGTAGCTTGGGCCTCCGATCACGAGCAGCCATAATTTTCCTTAAAAGTTCGCGCGTTAACGATGTCGTTGAGCGTCCTGCTCGGTAAGCATATTGTTTGTCCGAGAGTGCATTTGTCAATTTGAAAAAGCTTACAAGCCGACTGCTCAGCCCGTTTTCGAAGACCTTTGCTATCGCCGGTATTATTGATACGGGTCTGTACCCGTCCATGTCCCCCTCTTTCCCTTACCCTTAAAGATAGGAGAGACCTTACTGATTTTAAGTACGACAGGGTATGTACTTACCTTTATGCAGCGGTTAAAAAGTTCCGCTAATACGGGTGCTAACTCATAGGCAGCTAGTCTCAGCAGTTTCATGCTTATGCCATAAACATCTTTTGATGCCTTTGGTGGGATGCTCGTTGTAATAATACGGAGTATTTCCTCTGCGCTAAAAGGTTTCAATCTTAGTGACCAGTTAGCAGCAGGTCTGGCAGCACGCAGTAACTCTAGCGCGCGGGCAAGATCGGCACTAGGCGCCGAACAGGCTGAGGATGCTGCCAAAAAAGATTTATTTAAGGCATTAACTGCATCCTTTTTTGTTGGGAATTTAACGCCATTCGTATTTAAAATGACGTCGGTGACGTCCAGATGTAAACAATTATTTTTTCCCCTTTCTTTGTTTACTATCTGCCACATAGTTTTGGACTGGTTTTTGCTACACATAATACTATTTGCACAGAAACTAGATTTTTTAGTTTTTAATAAAATATCATACTTTGATTTAATGTCAAAAATAAATTCATTAATTGATTAATTATTCGGATCACATTTCCCAAGTTCTATTAAGTCAAACATTAACGATTTTAATAATTTAACATCCTGGGTAATCCAGGATGAGTCACATTTGTAATTACCAACTGTTTTTTTGAGAGGAAAACAAATTTCAAATCTAGTCCTTATTATGTTAATAATAGATTTAGCCAAGTCTGCTGCTGACTTATGTTTAGCTGAAATTTCTCTCCAATCAATACTATTGATTGATAGAGAAAAAATATTACTATTTAATTAATTAAAGTTTCTTGCGGAACAAATAGTGGGTTTTTGTTCTTGCTTACTACATATAATATCTGTCTTGACGGCAAGATGGTCACTTAAGTTTGTTACGAGAGGTGTCGCTTTTACAGTTTCTTGGGGCAGATTCTTATATAGGTGGTCTAGACAAGTCGAAGTAGAAGTCGTCACGCGAGTTGGGAAGTTTACCTCATTCACCATACCATTTACTGCCAGTAACTCTGATAGATTTTTTGATTGAGCATCATTATGTAGACAGTTGATATTTGAATCGCATAATATTACGCATTGAAGCTGCAACTCATTGATCTTATTGAGCAAACATTCTAAAGCTTTTAAGAAAACAATGGCACTGACTAAGTTTGTGCGATAAAAACATACAATAGTGATTTTAAAATCTATTAAACCGATTGCAGATATTTCGCAAACCCTTTTCTACGGAAAGGTTTACTAAGTCCACATTCTCAACGCATTTAACGTCTTGTTTTACAAAGATACACGATCCGCCATGTAATATATTTTTCCTACAGTAACTCGACGCCAATTTAAAGCCATCAATCAATGTCAATGCACATCACGTTAGACTGAGACATCCAATGTTCCGAAAAGGCTAGAATATGGCACTTCATTTCACTATGGAGCAATACTTCTATGCGTGATGGTTTTCCACCTCCCAGTGAAGCGATGTTTTGGTAGCATACAGTGATCGCTTCGGTGCCAAACCGGTCTCGCGGCGCGGCCGATCCGCACGTTGTATTAGACGAGTGCACGCTACGCTGCATTGGGACGACTGGTTGCACCACCGGCGGCGGCGGCCGGTCGCTCGCCCCGCGGACCGCGGGGCTGTCTCGGAAACCACCAATCTGCTACCTTTTCACGGGGCGGCCACGCCGCTGGTTCACATAGTTTTTTATATAAACTCTCCGGGAAACCTATTTCGAATGCTGCATGTTTGTCGGTTTTAATGTCCCGTTTTTCTACAAAGTATTCGTTACAAGGTGCAATTTTGTTTATATATTTACTAATATTTTCGGTAGTCTTGTCCGGTCTAAATGACCACGCTTGAATATATTTACGTCGCTCGACTGTTTGCAATTCATCGTCAACATTTCCGGAGCCTGTCAGGATGCGACGTTGTTTTTTACCATCTCGTTTGCGAGTTACTTGCTGCCACTCATCCTGTATTTTATCGGTTGCGGTAGAAGCAAGCGTAGCGTTTAAAACGCCGGTGGGTGGCTGCGACTTAAAGGGTTAAAGGTCATGCTGTTGTTGTCGGTTCGTGTCACCTCGGACGACTTCGGAGTGCTTTCAGTCTTGGCATAAGTTGGTGGGACTGAGCTAACAGCTATTGTAGTGCTTACTTTTTTAGTAGCCGGTGCGTTGCCGCTGGTAGTACCGCTCGAAGTTTTTGCCTTCATCCGCGTCTGCCGGACTGGTCGCTGAATCGCTGCTGGAGATTTCGTACTTGCCGGTACCGGTTTCATTGTAGGGTATTGTGATTTATCGGAATTACCCTCTACTAATATTAAGTTCTTTATAGTGTCAAATTGGCTTGAAATTATCTCACCTTGTCGTGCTAGTTTCGTGTTCTGATCGTTTATTAGTGACTTCATGGATCCCATCTCGTTCAACATCAGGTCCATCGTCTTCTTAATGTCACATATAGCTATTTCTAGCTCTTTTATCGTCATTATTATATTTTTACGCAAACAAATATGCGAGAACAAAAACGTACACCTTGGAGGTAGGTCGAATACTGTACAATTAGTACTTAACGCGTACGTGTAAAAACATTACTATAATGACAGTGATTTCACTTAGTAATACTTCACTCGATTTTTTGTAGAAGCGCCTGGTTATTTTATGTCAGCAAAATGAATCTTTGGGGAGATCAGCTTAGATCATAACAGCTGACGATTTTTCTCTCAAACTTACGTTCTAAGGGAACTTGTATTTTTAGAAAAATCCTAGATTTATTATAGTCAATGTCTATTTATCCGTTTTTTTTCGAAGAATTCCTAGTATATTTCAAAAATACGTTTCATCAAATCATCCTATGACATACCTATCTCTAAACATCAGAATGTTTAGTACCGCATATACGCACGCCTTGACTATATTCGTATTCCCCGATGAAGTAGTACTAACTACTCCGAAACCATTCGGGCGCATAGCGGCTTGACTGTTAAAATCAGCGTGAGCTCGGTTATATATAGTTATCTGAATTCTAACAGTTTCGTAATATTTTATGTACAGTGAGACCGCAGCCGAGTCGCATGTGTGCGTGTTGGTACCCCGCGCGCGGCTCGAGCGCCGGCGCCAGCGCCGCGCTGCGCTGCGCCGCGCTGGCGCTGCTCTGTGCCGCGCTCGCCCGCGCCAGCGTGGACCGCGCCAGCGTCGCCCGCGCCAAGCGAGCCGAGAGTGAGTCCTATATAGGTGCTGCGACATACTCGCTGTCGTATGTCGCATGATGCATGACTCGCGTATGTGTTTGTTGATGCGTCACGCTCTATTACATTGATATCCTACGCTAGTCCGTGCTAATTTTGTGTGTTTGTTGTTTCCTCACTTTTTTTCTGCGCTAGCGTTGCCCGCGCCAAGCGAGCCGAGAGGGAGTCCTATATAAGTAGCCGAGACATACTCATTGTCGTATGATGCATAAGTAAGACGTAAGATTCAAGATCATTTATTTGTGAAAATTGGTACTCGTGTACAACATACAAAGTCGTAAACAGGTCTAAATATAAGTTCGTATAGACCGGGTGGCTAGCCCTGGTGTCAGAGTTTTGTATGATGCATGATTCGCGTGTGTGTTTGTTGATCTCCCACGGTCGTCCGTGCTAACGTCCGCTCATACCAGCATTACTCGTGCTTATTGAGCTAAGAGTAAGTTTTATATAGGTAGCCACAATGTACTTTTGTCGTATAATACATCACTCTTGTGTGTTTGTGGTATCCTCACTCTTCTCCCGCGCTAACGTCACTCATACCAGCGTGACCCGCGCTAGTAACACGCGTAGTGACCTGCGCTTTTGATTGAGCTTAGAGCAAGTCCTAAATATATGTAGAGCTACGCATACTCGTTGTCGTATGTCGCATGACGCAAGACTCGCATATGTACATGTTGGTTTCTTACTCTCTTCTTCTCCAACGCAGATCCGAAATAGCGCGCCTAGCGAGCAGAGAGTGACATGCTCGCTGTCGTATTTCGCATGATGCATTACTCGCGTATGATGCGCCACATTCGCTCGCGCTAACATTACTCATATCAGCCTTACCCGCGCTAGCGTGACCTACGTCTAGCGATCTGAATGAGTCCTATGTAGTTAGCCGCGTCATACTCACTGTCGTATGTCGCATGGTACATGAGCCGCGTGTGTGTGTTGACCCGCCACGTTTGTCCACGATAACGTCGCTCACGGCGCATTATACTCGCTGTTGTGTCACATGATGCGTGAAATTTATCCACTCACAAATAAAGTAATTTTGTTGGTAGGAATTGTACTTCCTTTTTAGGGTTCCGTACCCAAAGGGTAAAAACGGGACCCTATTACTAAGACTGCGATGTCCGTCTGTCCGTCTGGCCGTCTGTCCGTCTGTCTGTCTGTCACCAGGCTGTATATCATGAACCGTGATAGCTTGGCAGCTGATTTTTTTTAATTTCTGTTGCCGCTATAACAAAAAATACTAAAAACTAAATAACAAAAATATGGGGGGCTCCCATACAACAAAAGTATTTTTTAGGAGTTTTTATTGCACGCTGCTAATTTTTTTTTTTTTTTTTTTTTTTTTTTTTTTTTTTTTTTTTTTTTTTTTTTTTTTAATGATAATTTTAATTTTTAATAATAATGGCAAGAAGAATGGGGCTCTAACGGTACGGAACCCTTCGTGCGCGAATCCGACTCGCACTTTGCCGATTTTTAATGTTACGATGTGGTCATAGCAATATTTACTTATAGATCCAATGGTGTTACAGTGTCTCCAGTTCCATTTGTGATGGGGTCTCGATACGGCCGTTCGCCTGAACGAGTCATGTCTCCGCGGAACGACAGGTGAGCATTCACTGACAACATAACACAAACCGACTTTCTAGAATTAGCTAAAGCTTTTCATTCGGTTGATTGTTGCTAAATCATTTCCAAACATTCTATTCATTTTATTTTTAACAAGTAAATTATTCTAACGTTTCCATAAATAAGTAAATTTACAATTTATCTTTAAAATATCAGTGTAAAATATTTTGAGTCAATATTTAAAGAAATGGCGTACCTCAGGGATGCATCTTAGATCCATTACTATTCCTCATATTTGAAACCGAATGTGATGTGCAGATTCTTCATGGGCAGTCGCTACGGCAAGCGGTCGGAGGTGGTGGAGGAGGGGGAGGAGCTACAGGGAGTGTGGGAGGGGTGCGAGGACGACGGCACGGCGCAGTGTCGGCGGCTACTGTGTCGCTACGCTGGCGTGCCGCATCTGTTCAAGTGTGTTCGGACTAACGAGTTGCAGTTTGCCAGGTACTTTGGCTATTAGAAATCTCATTATCAATTAATTGCTTGTTGATAAGTTAATTGGTAGATCTCGCGAGTGTACCAGCTTTTTTAATAGTCCACTGTAGGACGTAGGCCTACCCACGAAGGGTGATTAGGCCATTTCCACCGCGCTGCCCCAGTGCGAGTTGGTGGATTCACATACGCCATAGAATTTCGTCTACGGACGTATGCATATTGTTTCACGATGTTTTCCTTCACCAAAAAGTCAGTGGTGTGAAGTTACATACATAAATTCCAAAGAATTCATTGGTACGGGACCGGGATTTGAACCCACAACCTCACTATTGTAAAGCGCGTGTCACTCACCTCTAGACTACCATGGCTTTATCTCGCGACACATCTCTATAACCTAACCTAACCTAACCTAACCTAACCTAACCTAACCTAACCTAACCTAACCTAACCTAACCTAACCTAACCTAACCTAACCTAACCTAACCTAACCTAACCTAACCTAACCTAAAACTGAATCTTCATTAGTACTTGTATACTAAGCGCCACACAAATCTGCGGATGGGAAGTTATGCGCAGAACGCTGGGCAAAAGCCGAAATATAGGTATGCGCGGGAACCAGAGAGACTCGTGCCGGGGCACACCCGCCCGCCAACCTCATGCCTCCCGCGCGCTCCCTACGCATTGTGCACACATGCGCAATAATTAGCGAATCACGGCGAAGTGTCATCTGCGGCTAACTTATCATCCGCCGATTTGTGTGGCGCTCAGTATAAATCTTGTTAGGATTTAGGTACTACATAATTTTGTCAAATGTTATCAAAATCGGCTGATAAACAGCGCGACAGCAAATCGCAATCAGGTGGGTATACTATACATGACGTCAGGCTTATTAAGCTGCCTGATTGAAGGCCTCTAACATGGCTAAACGGTTACAGCAACCGGTATGCTACTGACTTTATTAACCGTAGTTTCACTTAGTATTTCATGTAGGCGCCAATGTTATTCAATGTCTCTATGAATTTTTGATTTGAATTTGAAAATAATTGCTACGTAAAACATAGTGCTACTATAAACTATTTAAGAATAGTAATAGGCTTTTTCAGAATAATTATGATATCCGTATTATATGTATATTTAAACTGTAACTTCAAAATATAGCAGTTGCGTGCTTTTTGAGCATTTTTGACTAAGAATAAGAAATATTTAATAGCCACAAAATAACATTAAACGTTACTGGCAAGTCATGATTTACATTGGATGTCTTAATTACTAACATAATATTATCTAGTACATGAAAATGAGGATTCTGAAAATTGCATTGACATTATTCACTTAATTTGTAAAGTGGATTAACTTCAAAGAAATGTTTTATTGTATTTTTAAATCGATCAATTGAATTTTTCGTGCGTAGTCATTAATAGAAGCCTGTTTCTCTTTCCAGAAGAAATGTTGCAGACACCAGAGCCGGTGACAGCAACGAATGACTCAACCACCCCTCCTTCTCTTCTTCTACCCCTCCGAACCGACGACTGCTACCGTCCTCACCTTTTTCCAGAATGATTCTTACAACATTTCCATCATCGGTTAAACTAGTGCGTCTTGCTGTTAGAATATCTTTCAATTTTAAATTGTATAAATTAAGAGTAATGGCTAAACAGACACATAAGGGAGATGAATAGATGTTAGCTATCTCTTTCGAATCATTAAAAACTTATTGATCAATATTGTGAAGATAGAATTCAAAATAGACATAATTAATTTTCTACTTCAAATCAAATATTTATGCATCTAGCTGTCTGTCCCGGCTTCGCCCGGGTACAATTAGCTAAAAAAGCGAAATAGTAAGGATTCTTAATTTTTTTTTTAATATAATGTAACCTATGTTCACCGGGGATAATGATGCTTTCCAACAGTGAAATAATTTTTTAAATCGGTTCTGTAGTTTCGGAGCCTATTCGATGCAAACAAACAATCAAATCTTTCCTCATTTATGTAGACCTCATTGGTATCTCTATTGGTACTAATCTTGCATGATTCCTTTGAGACTTTACAGATAGTACATACATTGTTAATGTAAAATAAGAGAAAGAGACAGCTAATAATCGTATATCTCTATCTGAAGCTAACGCGACGAGCTAAGGCTGGGAGCTCGTCGCTAGTCCCAATTATTATTTTGTAAAAAAATATTCCTGACATTTTATAAACATACAATTTGCATAGTTTGATTATACGATAATCAGGCAGAATGTGGTCAAGCGTCATACTTAATTGAAATAAATAACTCTATCGAAATATTCAATTACAAAGTTTATTGTTAGTCAAAATATAAAACAATTTAAAATAGAAAGTTCGTGTAACAAATAAATTTTAATAACTTTCTATAAATGTCGAGCAATTTAATGAAACAATGTTTTCCTTTGTTGCTTATACATTATTAATATTCAGTATTATATTTTGTATCATAACCCTTGCTGTCAATTACGTTATAATACTAGCTGCCCGACCTGGCTTTGCCCGGGTACGATTGGCTAAAGAAGAAGCCTATGTTCACCGCGGATAGTGTAGCTTTCCAACTGTGAAAGAATTATTCAAATCGGTTCAGTAGTTTCGGAGCCTAATCAATGCAAACAAACAATCAAATCTTTCCTCTTTATTATAATATTAGTATAGATATATCTATCTATAGGTCGAAAAATAACTTGTCCTATTTTATGAAACCATCATCCATCCATCCATCCATCCATCAGCCAAAGGACGTCCACTGCTGGACATAGGCCTCCCCTATGGATCTCCATAGGGGAGATGATACCATAATCAATTTTAATTCTTATTTTTTTCCATAGCATTAATATTACTTTATTTGTAAGGTGTTAGAGATCGTAATATTTGTATCGTATTGGTAGAGACGATGTTTCCGTCAACTGTATTAAATAAGGGATTATTAAAGTGAACTGAATTCGGTATTTTTGTTTCATTACACGCTTTTATTTTAAAAGCTTTTATTTAACTTACAAAAAATATTTGTGATTAAAAGCTTTTATTTAATTGCTCTAAAAGAAGAAACAAGATTTTCCTTTAAAATTTTACCAATCAACTTATAACCTCATTATACACAATTTATTTGATTATAAAAGCTCGTCGCGCGATTCACTTGTGTAAATAAACTAGTACCTATTAATTTAAGAAACTTAATCTGCCAAGTTTAATTTTAGTTTAATTAAATCCTTATAGGTGGGTACTTACACAAACCTCGCGACAAGCTTTTATGGTCATATAAATTGTGTATAATGAAGTTATAAGTTGATTGGTAAAATTTTAAAGGAAAATCTTGTTTTCTTTTTAGAGCAATTAAATAAAAGCTTTTATCACAAAGATGTTTTGTTTTCAATTTTTTTAGTTTCACTTGTCCCGTTGTCTGTTGTTTTGTAATGAAATCTTGTAAGTTAGATTTGATGCACTTCCCGGTTACCGATTGAGCTGAAATTTTGCATACATGTGTAAATCGCGTGACAATGCAATATTATGATGACATGGCAGATTTGATGAGGGAGCTGACAGGTGGCCAAAGGAACTTAACAATGAAACGACACAACCTCATCGAGTTTGGGTTCATTTGAATGGTCTTGGCAAGTAGTTTGTCTTTCAATGGTAACCAGGGTCTGATGATGGAGCTGGAAGGTCATAGGAACTCTGTAATGAAACGACACAACCTTATCGTGTTTCAGCTCGTTTGATTCGTCTTAACGAGTACTTGTTCAGTGAGAGCTTGTTTAAAAAAAAGGTTTTTTTTAAACATTTCAATCTGTCGTCATCGTTTTAGCTATATGACGTTCAACGTTAGACATAGAGGGGAGACCTATGTCCAACATAGGACGATAGATCTTCAGTAAAACCGGCTTGCACCCATCACGATGATCCTACTGTCTTAATGAGGTGATCTCTCTGCTATAAGCTGCATCATACGAATCGGTGGATGTGAAGTTAGCTACAAACTGCGCAATATCCAATCCAGACGCGTTGATTGGATATTGCGTAGCTTGCACCTAACTTCAAATTCGCCAACTTGTTTGACTCCGCCTTTACGCGGTCTTCACTTGATAATTTCACCGGGTATCAGTTCTTCATGCACCCTGCCTACTGTCACTTCAACTTGAAAATTCGCTAGATCAGTGAACATGTCTTTGTTACGCTGTTCGTCTTAATTGATCTTCTCATTACACGGCATGCCTGTATGCTTAAAAAACTTAAAAAAATGTACTGAAATGTACTGTACGAGCCTTTTTAATAGTTCACTGCAGGACGTAGCCCTATCCACGAAGGGTGATTGGGTCATATCCACCACGCTGGCCCAGTGCGGATTGGTAAATTCACATACGCCTTCGAATTTATACAAAACTAATATTAGATCATTGTCGTCATAGTCTGTAGTCTTCATTGTGACACTGCTGGGTATAGAGAGTATATACCTCTAGTCTCTCTTTTGGTGTCATTTCTTTCGGTCTTATACTAATCGTGTCCAGGCTAAAGAAGCAATATTCCTTGACAATCAGTAAAACAAATTGGTAAGTAAGAATTCCGTATTTATTAAGTTGGTTTCACATCAGCCTCTGCCTCTATGCTGGCTAGGGACTATCACCACGCGACCATTTCCGAGGTATTGAGAGCGTAGAGCCTCTACATCGACGTCATCTAGCAATGGCGCTGGGTAGAGGTCACTAGTGCGCGGGAGATAGGATACGTCCACGCGGATCGGGGAGACGTCCCCGCGGAATGGCGGGAAGTCCCCGGCTGGCAAGGGGACTTCCCATGCGAGCGATATTGGCTCCCAGTCGTTTGTCGGCGGCGGCGGTAGGCGCCACAAGTCCCTCACATACGGCGGCGGTTTGCTCCACGCTCGCGTACACATGCATAGCATTACTGTAGAGAATAATACAGAGATTCAATAAAACTCGTATAATATACAATGTGTTTGTCTACCAGTGTCGGAGCCTTAAGCAGTGACATCTATGGCAAATTTTGAACAACTTTTATTAAGGAGCAACTCTGAAAACGTAAAAAACTGCAGTTTCACACGATTTTTTAGACTTTCGACAAAAAGTGTGGAAAACCTGTTTTTTTTTTTGCGTTTTCCACAGTAAAAGTTATTCCGAATTTGGCATATTTGCCACCGGTGGACGAACACATTGTATATTGTCTATAATACCTATACAGGGTCATAGGTATTAAACGCAAAACCTTTTAAGGGCGGGTCTAGAACATCTTGACAAACAACTTTTGTACTAGGACTTTTGGAAAATCACGAAGAAAAAAATCAGCTTTTTCATACAAAACTTCGTCAACGCGCGGAAAAATGTATGGAGAAGCGATTTTTTTTGCGAATTTTCAAAAGTCGTAGTACAAAAGTTCTTGGTCTAGATGTACTGGACCCGCCCTTAAAAGGTTTTGCGTTTAATACCTATGACCCTGTAAATTCTCCCTAAGAGAGTTTGAGACTCATATGACCTGCGTCTACACACAAAACTAGCAGAGTATACAATTCTACCAATATTGCTATATGCCACTGAGACCAGCTAGCCTAGCATACGATCAGGAAAAGAGTTTTGTCTACGTATGAAAAAGTGATAGATATATACTTCGCCATACTTTTGTCTCGTTCTGACACGTCGAAAGAGTTATTTCGTGGTGCATATACTAGCCCGGCTAGTGAGACTAAAGGCGATTTTAAGCGCTTTGAGTTTCAATAAGATAAGCTCGAACAAGAACATCTTTGTTATAAATTCAACTTGTGTGTATTGCATTACGAACTCGTAAGACTAGTGAGATTGTCGTGACTTGTGGTGATCCGGGAAAACCTAATTTCTGAACAAAAAAAAGTAGAACGGCTACTACAGCTGGGCACACACGGTCATGGGGGAAAATAAGTTCAACTTTTTGGGATTCAAAGTTTTGATGTACGCAACCTTATAGGTACCCTTTTGGCAAATTCTATTTTGCAGACCTGAAGACATTAATGGTAGGTACTAGTCACATATAGGTATGTGAATGATTCCCTCAATGGTACTAATCAATAGAACTAGCAACGTAGATGATTTAAATTCTACGTCGCTAGTTCAGTAGTGGTACTAACGATGTATATATTGACTGCCTCGGTGGCTCAGTGGTTAGTGAACCTGACTTCTGGATCACAGAGGCGTGGGTTCGATCCCCACCCAGGGCAAGTATTTATGTGATGAACATAGGTGTTTGCTTTGTGTCTGGGTGTTATTTAGTTACTATCTATATACGTATGTATTTAAAAATATGTATAAGTAGTTTATCAGTCTCTGGCATCCATATCACAAGCTTTGCTTAGTTTGGGGTCAGAGACCGTGTGTAAGATGTCCCCAAACATTTTTTTTTAATACAAACGTGCGTAGTACCATCAAAGGAACTAATTAAATGGTACTACTGACAGAAAACCGCTGATTTGAGATGGATCTAATGAAAATCGGATCACATATAACCTGATTTGGTCGTGTGAACGTGGTATATTAATTCTAGTTGGCAACAGTCCGGTACAAGCAACCAATAGTTTTTTGATTTCGATTGAAATGTAAAATGCTTCCGCAAACTTTGCTAGATTGTTGCTAGGCTAGGCTATATGAAACCACGCTAGGACAGACTGTCGATACTAAGAAAATTGTACCACATTGGGTATGATGACTAAAATATATAATTAGTCCGTCAGATAGACTATCAAAAAAGATTGAACACTTATTTTTTCTTTGGCAAATTAAACAAAAATTTATGATGATACAGCCTGTTTTAACGGGAACGCGGAACTTTAGTTCCGCGTGACGTCACAAGTGCCATACAAATGTATAGACTTCTGTAAGAGAGGTGACGTCACGACCCCTACTCCCAAATTTTGACAAGGTTTTTCTTTGTTATTTGTTGTTCGATTGACAAAAGAAAAAATACGTGTCCAATATTTTTTGACAAACTAACTCACGGACTAATCATATTTTTCATTTTTTTACCGATATCTTTCCTATTCTACACAGTTTCACCAATAAATGTTGCTATTGCTTTTACTAGTGGTACATTCTGCCGCGAACGTCCGTAGCGTGAGCACATTTACTTACCTCCGCACAGGTCGGTGTTCCGCAACTATAGCTATACATTTCTTTTCGATAGTGATTGCACATTTTTGTTATCGATATCGATATGGAAAAATATATCGTAAGATCATCGTCCGAAACTAGTCTAGGAAGCATCGGTAGCAACAAGCGACCTCGCGAAGATGGTCCTGACACTTGGAAAGCACCAAAACGGCCTTGGAGGTCCACGGCACCAACACCCCAGGAACCGATTGGAACTAAGAATCGCTTCAGCCGTCTAGCTAATGACGTAGACGATGGCACAGCTTCCGAGCACCAGGAAACTGATGGTAAGAAAGTTCGCATTCCTCCCATCATTGCTGAATTAGATCAAAACATCTCCCACAGAACTTTACAGGAATTAGTGACCAAATATACCTCCAACTTCCACCTCAAGTACAAACGCAAAAATAAAGTAGCGATCCATGTCTACACCAGTAACTGCCACCAGCGTGTAAAAGAGGGCTTGCGTAAAGACAAAGTACTATTTCACACGTTCACCCGCAAAGATGAAAAATCTCCCAAAGCAGTTATACGGGGCCTACCGATATTGTCGCAGGATGAAATTACCGAAGATCTTGCTTCCCTAGGCTTTAAAGACTGCAAAGTCATAGTGTTAAAGCCTAAATCATCGCCGGAACCATCTCATAACCCCCTGTACCTCATACAACTTGCAGTAGGAACTGATATGTCCAAATTCCGCCAAATTAGATTCGTTTGCAAGTGCGTTATCGAGATTAGCAAGTACAAACCGAAGAATTGGGAAGGCACGCAGTGTTTTCGTTGCCAGGCCTTCGGACATGCGTCGAGCAACTGCAATCTCCCCGCTCGTTGCGTGAAGTGCCTTGAATCGCACCCAACCCAGGACTGTCCCAAAAAAGAGCGAACTTCTCCAGCACAGTGCTGCAACTGTAAAGCTAGCCACCCAGCCAACTATCGTATGTGTCCAGCTCGCAAAATCTACCTTGAAAGAATAAGATCTCAACGAATACCAGCCCTTAAACCAATCATAAACCAGAAAGGTTTCAGCTCTAAGACTACTTTCTTTCCGACTCTGGAATCCACTGGACTGAACGTGAAACGACCTACTAATACCACTTCTCATCCAACCTCAAGCCAGCAAAAAATCGTAGACTCCGGCAGCAGCTTACCTATTGGAAACAGTCAAGATAGAAACGATGAGTGTACTAGCGAAATGCTCCATATACTTACCATAATTAGGTCTCTGAAGAAGGATTTCATAAAATGTGAAACAATGGTGGACAAGGTTACACTAATCTTGAAACACTTAAGTCAGTACGTATAAGGCGGCCTACGTTTCTTGTCTTGGAATGCTGACGGCATTCGTACCAAAATTACTGAATTGCTTGATTTGGCTTCACATGAAAAGACTTTTGACGTTATAGCCCTGTGTGAAACAAGAATCTCAAATAAAATCACTCTAAACACTCCGGGCTTCATTTGCTACCGTCAAGATAAGCACAGCTCTGGCCGTGGGCAGGGAGTGGCACTACTCATACGCACTGACATTCAACATACACGTGTACGTATCCCAACAACTGCCCATATGGAAGCTGTTGGTATTCAACTTTCTACGGCAAACCATAAAAATCTTGTAATAATTTCTGCTTATCAGTCTCCTAACTTAAAACTTTTAACTAATGATTTAGACAAACTTCTCAGACTCGCACCAAACGTCGTAATCCTAGGTGACCTGAATTCTAAGCACAAACTTTGGAGCAACTCTTCTGAAAATGCTTCTGGTAAGCTGCTACATAGCCACATGCTCAATCGTGACTTCCTGATTCACGCGCCTGCTACTCCTACCCTCACCCACTATAGGCCAAATATTAAACCGTCCACTCCTGACTTGGTAATATCACAGAACGTTCATATTAACAACCTCAAAACACTACCTAGCTTATCGTCAAACCACTTACCAGTTTCGTTCACCATTGAAGATGAGTTCCTACGTCTCAGGACCTCCGTATATAAGTATAGTGCTGCTGACTGGCCGAAGTTTCGTTCTACGCTAGATGCTAATATAACATTATCTTCTGCACATTATCATTTTCCTGCTGAAGTTGACGTTGCTCTTGACCAATTTACAAATGCAATACATAAAGCTCGTGACATTTCCATACCACTCTCAGAGCCAACCTTCAAGCCCATACCTTTGCCTCGTAAACTAAAAAAGCTAATAAAATTGAAAAATCAGTATAAGCGTAAAGATGTCTCTACAAATAATATTAATGATAAAAAAATCTTAAGGTACTCTATAAATAATCTTCAAACCGAAATCAACACAAGAATCAAAATATTTAATGATAAAATTTGGAATGATAAACTTGATAGGATTGATAACCCTTCTTCTGAAATCTGGAGAGTTGCTAAAGGTCTACGCTCCAAGCGGCATACTATTCCACCACTCTTAAAACCAGATAACACTCTGGCTGAAACTTCCAAAGACCAAGCAGAAGCGTTGGCTGATTCTCTCCTTAGTAACATGTCCTTAACATCAAATTGGACTAGTACACCAACTATAGAAAACGAAGTAAAACTTTCCAATGAAATTGTTCGTAATTATGTTCCCGACAAGCAGTACTTTCATGTAAAACCAAGAGACGTTGCTTATCTTCTACAAAAACTGAAGAAACGCAAGGCATCTGGCGCTGATGAAATACCAAACGAACTTCTGAAAAACTGTTCTCGTAAAGCAATAGTGTTCCTAACACGTATATTCAATGCTTGTTTAAGATTAGCGTATTTTCCCAAAGACTTGAAAACTGCTATAATTATACCCATTCTTAAGCCCGGCAAGGATGATTCACTCCCAGTCAGCTACAGACCCATTAGCCTTTTATCTGGTCTAAGCAAACTTTTCGAGTCGATAATATATGCATGGCTACTAAACGAGTCCAAACACATGTTGATAAATGAGCAATTTGGTTTTCGCGGGGATCACTCTACTGTGCAGCAGCTAGTAAGAGTGACCGAACACATTGCTCATCACTTAAATCTTAACGAGTCAACTGGAATGTTCTTGCTTGATATCGAGAAGGCATTTGACACAGTTTGGCACGCAGGCCTAATACACAAGCTTTACAAAAGTAAAATCAACATTGCTCTTGTCAAACTAATTTCATCAAACTTATCGGAACGTCAGTTTTCAGTAAAAATAAATAATACCCTCTCTGATCCTCGTGACATACCAGCAGGCGTACCGCAGGGTTCAGTGTTAGGACCGCGTCTTTTTATACACTACATGAACGATATACCAATTCAAACTCGTACTAAGTTGGCGTGCTTTGCAGACGATACTGCTTCGCTCACGTCCTCAAAAGATATTGATCTAATAATCAGTAGATTGCAATTATCCATTGAGAAACTACAAGATTTCTTTAATACCTGGAAGCTAAAATTAAATGAAACAAAAACTGAATCAATATTATTTACCAGATCCCGCAAATTGCCACGTAGACAGTTAAAAATCAACAACCACAACATCGAATGGAGCACTAGTGCAAAATACCTCGGTGTTGTGCTAGACAGTAAAGTCAGTTTTTCACGCCACACTGAGCATGCTAGAACAAAATCATTGAAAGCAATGGGAGCGCTAGGACCCATCTTCAACAGAAAAACAAAACTAAGTTCGAAAACTAAACTACGCATTTACACCACCTTAATTAGGCCCAGTATCACATATGCCGCCCCAGTGTGGAATACTACTTGTGACGCTAACTTTATAAAATTACAAGTTGTCCAAAACAAAGCGTTAAAAATATGTTATAACACCCCTTTCCGAACGAATCTCCACAAATTACACAAAAAAATTAAATTTCCTACCTTGAAAGAATTTGTCTTAAAACTAACTAAACATTTTTATTCGAACCTAAACGCAGAACATACAAATAAACTAGTTTCCTCACTCGGGCGAACTAGAGGTAAACATCTCCCGTACATCGACAAATATAAAAAGTTTAGATTACCCCATCACTATCTACTGTTCGAATGACGGTCGAGCCGCCGTGTACTGCTTACGCGCAGCCGACTCGATGTTTTTATCGGCAAAGGATAAACAGCTTAAATGCCTGTAGCTTTGTGCCTATTATAGCTCATCAAAGTGACATTGTTATCGAGTTCATTAACATATTATTACAGAAACAAAATACTGAAAGTACATAATATTATTTTCCTACTTATACCTAATGTTAAGAAACAATGTAAATTCAATTTTGACGTGAACGTAAAATACTTTAGATCATGTAGGTAGTACAATGTAATCGCACTATTAAACATGACTATAATTTTTATTAAGGAATTTGTTTAGTTTTGGGATGAGTGGCATCCCAAAACTAATAAATGTATGTTTGTCGAACTGCTAGAATCGACTTCCTAGTTGCTTTTCTTTCTAGGTATACAAGTATCATAAAAATGTACTAACTTAATTATAATTGTTCCTAACAATTATTGTAATTTATCACAAATTAATGATTTCATGCTAAGCCATCCTTCTAGTTAAATTATTTATGTTGTTAACGTACGAAATAGCGAAGTAATACGTGATTAGAAATGTATCCTTCTCGAACTACCCCCTACTTAAGATTTAATCAGTTATTGTCAATAATTATTATGATGTAACTTTTAAAAGGCGACTGTAGCCTACAAAACGAATTATTATTATTAAGATAAATTGTTACTTAGTCTACTAACGCTGAGTCTTCAAATTATGTAATTCTTTTATGACAATAAAGATATTTAAAAATCAAATCAATCAAATCAGTGGTACATCGCCATAGGGTTTGACATCTAACATCGCTGGAGAAACTTGAGGCGTTTCTCAAGCAAGTTGGATGTCGAACCCTACCAAATCGGGGTTGACCATGTTACACACGATCGGATTTGACGGTTTATCAATGTGTAGGTATATTCGTAGTGGTACCTATACAGATTATCCTGATAACCTACGGGTGTGAAACGTTAAGAAAAATACTCACTTGTCACTAGGGTAGTGGCCAGGTAAAGCTTCATACTCGGTGTGGAAGGCTGAAATAGGTAAATAATAATAATAATCCATGCTGGGCACGCTGACAACTGGCAGTGGCCTTGAGCATTTAGATTATCTTTAGACCTTCAAGGGTCTGTGGATGATGCAATGCTTTTTAAGAAGTAGTAGTGTAGGTAGTTTTAGCATTTAAAGTAGTATTGTATTTTGTTATAATCCATCCATCCATCAGCCAGATGAGGTCCACTGCTGGACACAGGTTTCCCATATGAATCTCCAATAAGGCCGGTTGGAAGCGATTTGCATGCAGCGCGATCCTGAGGTCTTAATGAGATCATCTGTCCACGCGTAGGCGGACATCCTACGCTGCGCTTGCCAGTACGTGGTCCCCACTCGAGAACCTTACGACCACATCGGTCATCAGTCCTCCGCGCTATGTGTCCTGCCCACTGCAATTTCAACTTGCCAATCCGTTAGGCTATATCGGTAACTTTGGTTCTTCTGGGGATCTCTTCATTTCTGATTCGATCTCGCAGGGAGACTCCGAGCATAGCCCTCTCCACAGCTCGTTGTGCTTCTTGGAGCCTACTAATAAGGCCTATATCCATAGTAATAATAATATTTTTAACCTACTTGAAAAAATTAGCCCTGTAAAATCTACAGTGTAGATTAAATAGACTTAAGATCATAACCTACATACTGTTATGTAGGTTAATTATGCAGGCGCCATCGTATTAGCTATTTAGAATAATTCTGTTTCGTTTTCACTTTAGTCATTCGATAGAGAGATCACTATAACGTTGTTATTTACGACAGCGCCTTCTTATTTGGGCCTAATAAATAGATATGAGAGCTAATATTATTATACAGGGTTATTTCTAAACAATTAGCGTCCTTTTAGGGGCTTATACTGTACATCAAAACTGACAACTTTGGTTCTACGAGTACGACTATTATTTATTATTTCTCAAAAAAAAAATTGTTGTTCCATAGAAAATTATCGTTCACCCTCGACAAAATGTATGGAACAGCTGATTTTTTTTGGGTTTAGGCAAAAGTCGCAGAACCAAAGTTGTTAGTTAAGTATGTTGTACTCGTACAGCAAAAGCCCCTAAAAGGATGCTGATTGATTAGAAAAAACCCTGTATAATAATATTGCCCACTGTACGACCTAGGCTCTTCCTTGCAAATTCGATCATTTGGAAGATGATCTAAGACCCCAGGTTTAAGTGTTTTTTAAGCTTAATTACCTTGAAATCCATTGATTGATTATTTATTTATATTGATTAAGAGTGTTTGACCTGTAACTATTTGTTACCAATAAATTAGTATGAGTATGAGTATTAAACCGCTTGCGTCCGGTCTCATTAGTGGTTTGTAGGCAAGGCCTATGCGCATATCTTTCGGTGAGGCCTATGCCCAGCGGTGATGTGTTACATTTGATAGCAAGAAAATAAATAAGCTTGTAACTTCTTTATTTATAAGTTGAATTTATTTTAGTTTTCGATAATAGGCTCTGTTTATGGTTAGTTGTTACAAGAGGACATCAAAAAAATATTGTCAACTAGATAATAGTCAAGTATGGTAATAGTCAGTCATTCTAAACTATTGATTGAATACAATGGAAATAATGTCACAAAAAGTCAATTAATCCCGAATTAACTTGAATTAATTAGTTACTCGTACCTACCTTATTAGGGGTATAGCAATAATCTTACGTATTGTTTAGTTATTTATGTCCTTATGTCGTGTTTTCTGGGCAGAGTTCTATCACATGTGATTGAGTGGATAGTCCCTAGACAAGGTTATTGAATTAAGAACGTCACGAATAGAATAATGTAATAACCATCTAAGGAAAGATAACAAAACGTAACAATAATTACGAAGAATACTTTTTGTAATAAGCGATTCAATTTTTTTGACATGTTTGCTATATTTAGGCCGGCGTAACTAATACTCATAAGTAGGTGATATATTTTGACACTGAAACGTCGTATCTATGTTCCTTATTAATAGTAGCACAACGAGCTATGGAGAGGCCTAAATAATATATATAAATTTTATTCTGTCTTTAGTATTAAGTAGTTTATTATTTTAGTAAAAAGAGAATTACTCGTAGTAAGGATAAGAATTTATGCCAAAGTCTGAAGAGGGCGCAAGATGAGCACCCCGAGGCGTTATGCTTTTGTTTGAGTCGATCCACATACATTTGTAGACCAGTCTTTATAATATCAATATACGTAGGAAGAAACGGAGACATCACACCGGTAGATAGAAGAGGCTGAGTTTGTTGAAGCGTAGAGGGGCAGAATTCGGCAGAAACTAAAAGGGTCAGCAAATTGGATGCTGATTTTATAATGTTGACTTGGGTCAATAGATTTATAAACCTGCCTTCGCCGATAGTACAAAATCGGTATCCTGCCTTTTCGCGGAAAATCTTTTGGCCGATTATTACATGCCAACCAACGTTTCACAAATGTTTCACTTTGACAACTAACGATGAGCAAATTTTTGGATGACAACGTTTCATTTGGCAGAATTTTTGGTATGCAGATTATTAAAATGACACAAAACGTTTGGGACATTTATCATCTGTCAAATATTTCACTACGCCACACAACTATTAGACGAATAACGTTTCGTCAGTGTAACAGTTACCTTTCTTCTTTGTCCAAGTACTTTTTTCTTTGATTCTGGGGGGGCACCCGAAAATATATCTTTTTATTTCCCGGCTGGCAAAGTGCCAGAAGCGAATCAATTTTGTAGATAAGGTGTTAAACAAAAATAGGTTAGGTTAGAACATGACAAACAACGCATGAGCCGAGTGAGCGAAGCGAGCGTGCCGTAGCAGGCCGGCAAAGTGCCAGCAAATCGTTTTGTAAAAATAAACTTACTAAACGAAACCATACTTAATACAACATTTGGTAAGCAAATATGAAAATTACGCTTAATAAAACATTCTGCTACGTGAAAGTTGTCATTTTGAAAAGTATTAAAATAAATAGCAGACCAAACGTACAGTTGGTCACTGTGATGTTGAGAAATAAAACAATATTATTATGATAAGTTGGGAAATGATCATTCGGCGAAATAAAATTCTACAAAACGTTAATTGGCAAGTGGAAATCGGACAAACAATTTTCCGCAAAAAGGCGGAGAACCGTATTAACCGTATGTCAGTACAATATAGTATAAAACAAAGTCACTTCCCTGTCTGTCTGTCCCTATGTATGCTTATATCTTTATAACTACGCAACGGATTTTGATGCGGTTCTTTTAATTAGATAGAGTGATTCAAAAAGGAAGGTTTGTATGTATAATACACCTGTGCAAAGCCGGGGCGGGTCGCTAGTTCAGGATATAACTAAGGGATCACATTGTTTCGTGTATCCTATTTTGAGCATAATATTTTCGTGACAAGAGAAAGCCTATCTGTCGGTTAATTAATCTGTTGTTAGACAAACATATTTTTCGTTTCTAAGCAAATATTTTCCAAAATAATATTGATGGAGTATAAGGGCAGCGAAAGGTTCAGCTAAATAGAGCTATATTTATTTACCTTATTGATCTCAAATAAAATTGTTTGAAGTTATCGTAGATAGGAGTCAATAGATAATTTAGTAGGCACTGAACTGTAATCTAATATTTTATACTATAAAAGGGTTATTTCTAATCAATTAGCATCCTTTTAGGAGCTTGTTCTGTACATCAAAACTAACAACTCTTGTCAAAGCTCGAAAAAAAAATCAGTTGTTCCATACATTTTGTCGCGGGTGAAGGATATTTTTCTATGGAACAACAAATTATTTTTTTGAGTTTTGGCAAAAGTCGGAGAACAAAAGTTGTTAGTTTTGTGTACAGAATAAGCCTCTAAAAGGATGCTAATTGATTAGAAATAACCCTGTATATAACGGGACTAATCTCACGTGTACGGATAGTCATAACGACTATAGTTTCGATCGCGTTCGGCGACCTTTCTCAAATTGGCGAGTGCTAGCACGCGGAGTCTTCTCGCAATGCACTGAATTCCATGTGCATGCAATCAACCATAGTATAAAATGTGTCAAAACCACACTAGTTTCCATAGTAAAATAGTAATCTAGCAATATAAATTATAAAAATATTATAAAGAAGAAAAATTTGATTGTTGTTTGTTTGCATCGAATAGGCTCCGAAACTACTGAACCGATTTGAAAAATTCTTTCACTGTTGGAAAGCTATGTTATCCCTAGATGCCAGCTATATTAAATTCTTATTTAATTAGGGATCCTTATTAAAATTCCCATGATGTAACCCAAGGTGTAGGTGTTTAAACGTTTTGAATCCTCATTCCTCATACGAACAGCCAGAATGTGGAACGCTTTGCCTGGGTCTGTCTTCCCGCTAAAGTACAATGTGGGCGTCTTCAAATCCCGAGTAAATAGGTATCTTCTAGGTAAGCGTGCTACACCCTAGACCGCATATCTGCTCCACATCAGGCAGTATGTAGTCAAACGCAAACCTATACGGAATAAAAAAAAGGTACAAAGGCGAAAACTCTTGATGATAGAATAAAATAATGTACAACGACTTTGTAGAGCACATTATTATTTACAAAAAGTGTCGCGACAGAGTATGTCTATTATAGTTGAGTCACAATAATTGTTCTTATATTTAAAAAAGTTAATTGAAATGCCGCCGCAAGAAAAGTAGTAGAATATATTTTAAAAACTAGCTTTTACCCGCGGCTTCGCCCGCGTTATATTTTGATTTTGGCTTATGTTTATGTCGGCTACGAAACCTAACCTACGGAAACGAAACCTAACCGACAAATATCAAAATACCTTAGAGGAATGCTTTTGTTGGTTAAGTTACGGTTGGAGTGTATATACAAGTGCTGTTTGCAGTTATAATAAACATTACAATGGTACAGCAAAGTTTATACCTACTTGTTCCTAATTATTGCTTTTTTACAAATATTTGTGCAAAAATTCGATAAAATTATTTCTAAGGTTTTTACGTGTTAGATTAATTCCAATTTTTTGTTCTAAATCAAATCTCTGCTTTCCATAAACTGGGCATTCTAAGATTATGTGCAGTGGAGTCTCCTCTTTTGTGGGTTCACAGATGCACGATGGGCTTTCCCTCAACTTAAATCGATGTAAGTATTGGGAAAACTCACCATGCCCCGTCAGCACTTGAGTTATGATTCCCACTGGTGCTATTTCTCTTACGATCTTGTATGCCGCCCTTGCATCCAGAAAATATGTTTTGGTTACCGCCGCTGTGTGTCTATCCTGATACCGCCGGTTCCACTCGTCAAGAGAGTCCTTTCGGATTTCTCGCTTGACGAATGAAACGGGGCAGTTATCGTAAATAGGTCTGCACTTCGAGTGCAGTGCTGCTTCCTTTGCTAGCTGGTCCGCTCTCTCATTTCCCTCCATCCCCGCGTGCGCTTTAATCCAATAAAGTTTCACTATTTTATTTTGTGCGTGTAGTAACTTTATGTGAGCTTTGAATTTACTGCTAAGGGATGGAAGGAAGATACGCCAACTACCGTTTGCAGTGCAGACCTGGAGTCACAAAGATTTTTGCTTTTACGGTAGCCTCAAGAAGTGCCAATAACTCGGCCTGGTACACGGAGCACCAATCGGCCAATTTCAGCTTGCGGGTACTGATCTCAGCGGCATCATCCCAAATGGATAATGCCGCCCCAACTTTCCCATTAATTTTGCTAATTTCTCGGTTAAGATTTTGCTCTAGTGCTGCTTCGTCTGCCAGGCATATGAACTCTAGCTCCTCCTGCTGCGCTGGGTGTGGCCTCTTTTCTGTCTCTCTATCTCCAGTTACTTGCTGGGAATAACCTTTCTTAGTTTCATAAAGCAAGGCTGCTTCCTGGACTCTGATATGACAGCCGAGGATTAGGGGCCGCGGTGGGATATATGGAACTGGTGGTGTGGGTGCCGCCACCTACCCACCTTCCGCTAGGCCGTCAACGTGTTGGTAGACGCAGTGGGGCTGCAGGGGAAGAGAGGTGTCGGTATCGCGATGGCCGTTCTCACTGCCCTCTGCAGTTGAAGAGGCAGGCGCTGGGCTACTATGACTGACCCGCTGCACTGGGACCAGGGCGTTGGAATGCTGTCTGACGTTCAGTACTGGTTAGTCCCGAGTGGTGGATGACAATGTGTCTTGTGCTCCGAAACACTCCGTCATTATGGCGAGAGCGCAAGCTCCGTTATGGAGCCCGAGTCTCGGCTAGCGCTGTTGAGTGCCGCAAAGGAGTGCGAAAAATGTAGGAACGTCCTAAACTTGCCATGACAGGTTATTTCTGGCGCTTAGACGGCTGCTACCGCGGCCCGCTCACTTAGTTTTTATCCTATCCTACGGGAACTGTTAAAGTTTTTGCGATTAAAAGTGGCCTATGTCACTTTTCGTCTTTCAAACTATATTCATGCAATAAGCCAAGGCAAGTTGCTCCGTTGCTGAGAAAAATTTAATGTTAAGTCCTACGGGAACCACAATTTTTTCGGGATGGAAAGTATCCTATGTCACTTTCCGTCTTCCAAACTATGCCCACTCCAAATATCAAGTCAATCCGTTGCTCCATTGCTGTGAAACAGTTATTGTCCTATCCCATGGGAATCACGAATTTTCTCAAGATAAAAAAGTATCCTATTATCACTTTGTGTCGTTCAAACCATAGGTATCCATACCAAAAATCAAGTCAATATTTTGCTCCGTTGCTGCGTCATAGAGGAACAAACAAACAACCCAACCAACAAACTTTTCGGATTGATAATTTTAAAGTATGATGATTCTGTACCATAAAGGTAGAATAAAGAAACATGTTAAACCTCTAATGATAGAAGATTTAAAAATATTTTTAATGTCAGACAAAATGACGGCCTGGTATTAAACGTCATAGTAACATGTGGCATGCAGAGGGAAAAAAACATTTTATCCAATTTTAATGTCAGTTGTCATTTTCAATCCATACTTTATTTCCTCTTCAAGGGGATATAATGGTGGAATAAATAATTTGTCCCCTTGCCATGCTACTTGTGATTTATAAAAGTCTGCAGACAATGTCACCTGTCATTACGTTTGGCCTGTGACGTTTCGTTAGTCCATATTAGCGTCATAGAGGAATTAATCACTTAGCGCCTTTGTGATAGTGGCGACAGTTTCGCTTTTGATGGTTTTTGTTCTGTCCTACAGGAACTATGCAATTTTTTGGGATAAAAAGTATCCTAAAGCTCCTTCCGCCTTTTAAATTATGTCCATGCCAAAAATCAAGTCAACCCGTTGCTCCGTTGGTGCGTGAAAGAGTAACAAACCAACAAACCAACAAACTTTTCGGATTTATAATATTAGTAAGGATTATCATACATTTCGTCAATGATTCTCTTATGTTCTATGTTATTACAAATTTTTCCACTACAATCCTGGCACTGTGTTGGAAAATCTACTCGTATGTCCCTTAACTTATTATTACAATATTCATCATACAATTATATTTGAGTCTGATTCCTAACCCCCCATCGGATAGGGTTATGTTCAACATTATGTCTTGCTGTTTTATTTCTCAAAATACTCAGATCACAAGTAACTTCGGAAAGTGATCAGACCAGTAAGTACCATAACGGATGTTAACGTCCTCAACTGTGAGCCCTGGCTCACAGTTGAGGTTCCTAATGGGTGGTAGTAGGTACATTGTTTCAGCACTTTCTCACAAGTTTGTTTTCGAACAGAATACACGCTAAATGCATCTAACGCCTATGCATCATCTTCAAGAGGCAATGCTTATTTAAATATGTAGTCACGTTATTATCTGTACGTGAGATAGTAACCTAGGTCCATATACTCTGGTTGTTAGCTCTGTGGCGATGGCTTTAGTATAGTGGCAGGCCACTGGTACTATCTCACGTACAGATAATAACGTGACTACATATTTAAATAAGCATTGCCTCTTGAAGATGATGCATAGGCGTTAGATGCATTTAGCGTGTATTCTGTTCGAAAACAAACTTGTGAGAAAGTGCTGAAACAATGTACCTACTACCACCCATTAGGAACCTGCATAGTACCTATTTTAGCTAGCGAGAGGTGTAAACTTTAACAATTTCTTCTGGTCCATCAAAAAAGTGAGGAAAGCCTTAGAACTGACACTGGTGTCAGTTCACACAATAGGCACGATTAGGTATAGGTACCTACTTTGTAGATATTTCTGACTAATAAATAATTTTCTAATTCTACTTAAACAACTATAGTCTGACCGTTTAACTGAGTCCTCGCCTGCGGCGGGTCCCCACCGCCCGCACCTGTCTCAGTCCCCCTTTGTCGTCTACCCCCGCGCCCCTGTACCCGCGCAGGCGAGGACTCAGTTAAACGGTCAGACTATAGTTAATCTAGTTGATGGTACTCGAAAATGTAAAATTTTGACATTATTTGTACAGGCGGAGAGGGCCGCGGCGGTGACCGGCGACACGTCGCACCAATCATCATTTCATCAGTACCTATCTTTAGTGCGGTTACTTCTGAGATAAATAAATAAATTGGGAGTACTTCAAGTATAGGAAGTATCATACAAGTCGACGGATGTGAAGTTAGCTACAAGGGAAACGCAATCAACGCGCAGGTTTGTGTGAGCTTCAGTTATGATTGGACATTACGCAGCTTGTAGCTAACGTCACATCCGCCGACTTGTATGACTCGGCCTATAGTTCAATACTAACTATTCCTTCATGAATGACTACCCTTTAACCCTCTCCTACTTACCTTTCTACTAAGAACACGAGCACAACTAGTCTGTTCAGTTATTTTACTTCTGACATTTGTCGCTGTGTCTCTGTCTAACCTGTGATGTTGTGTTATGACTAGACGGAGACAGCGACAAATATCAGAGGTAAAATAACCGTGAACGGCCTGTATTGTATCCTAAAGCAGTAGCAGTACGTAGTATTATTATATAGGTACTAGCTTTTACCCGCGGCTTCGCCCGCGTTATATTTTGATTTTGGCTTATGTTTATGTCGGCTACGAAACCTAACCTACGGAAACGAAACCTAACCGACAAATATCAAAATACCTTAGAGGAATGCTTTTGTTGGTTAAGTTACGGTTGGAGTGTATATACAAGTGCTGTTTGCAGTTATAATAAACATTACAATGGTACAGCAAAGTTTATACCTACTTGTTCCTAATTATTGCTTTTTTACAAATATTTGTGCAAAAATTCGATAAAATTATTTCTAAGGTTTTTACGTGTTAGATTAATTCCAATTTTTTGTTCTAAATCAAATCTCTGCTTTCCATAAACTGGGCATTCTAAGATTATGTGCAGTGGAGTCTCCTCTTTTGTGGGTTCACAGATGCACGATGGGCTTTCCCTCAACTTAAATCGATGTAAGTATTGGGAAAACTCACCATGCCCCGTCAGCACTTGAGTTATGATTCCCACTGGTGCTATTTCTCTTACGATCTTGTATGCCGCCCTTGCATCCAGAAAATATGTTTTGGTTACCGCCGCTGTGTGTCTATCCTGATACCGCCGGTTCCACTCGTCAAGAGAGTCCTTTCGGATTTCTCGCTTGACGAATGAAACGGGGCAGTTATCGTAAATAGGTCTGCACTTCGAGTGCAGTGCTGCTTCCTTTGCTAGCTGGTCCGCTCTCTCATTTCCCTCCATCCCCGCGTGCGCTTTAATCCAATAAAGTTTCACTATTTTATTTTGTGCGTGTAGTAACTTTATGTGAGCTTTGAATTTACTGCTAAGGGATGGAAGGAAGATACGCCAACTACCGTTTGCAGTGCAGACCTGGAGTCACAAAGATTTTTGCTTTTACGGTAGCCTCAAGAAGTGCCAATAACTCGGCCTGGTACACGGAGCACCAATCGGCCAATTTCAGCTTGCGGGTACTGATCTCAGCGGCATCATCCCAAATGGATAATGCCGCCCCAACTTTCCCATTAATTTTGCTAATTTCTCGGTTAAGATTTTGCTCTAGTGCTGCTTCGTCTGCCAGGCATATGAACTCTAGCTCCTCCTGCTGCGCTGGGTGTGGCCTCTTTTCTGTCTCTCTATCTCCAGTTACTTGCTGGGAATAACCTTTCTTAGTTTCATAAAGCAAGGCTGCTTCCTGGACTCTGATATGACAGCCGAGGATTAGGGGCCGCGGTGGGATATATGGAACTGGTGGTGTGGGTGCCGCCACCTACCCACCTTCCGCTAGGCCGTCAACGTGTTGGTAGACGCAGTGGGGCTGCAGGGGAAGAGAGGTGTCGGTATCGCGATGGCCGTTCTCACTGCCCTCTGCAGTTGAAGAGGCAGGCGCTGGGCTACTATGACTGACCCGCTGCACTGGGACCAGGGCGTTGGAATGCTGTCTGACGTTCAGTACTGGTTAGTCCCGAGTGGTGGATGACAATGTGTCTTGTGCTCCGAAACACTCCGTCATTATGGCGAGAGCGCAAGCTCCGTTATGGAGCCCGAGTCTCGGCTAGCGCTGTTGAGTGCCGCAAAGGAGTGCGAAAAATGTAGGAACGTCCTAAACTTGCCATGACAGGTTATTTCTGGCGCTTAGACGGCTGCTACCGCGGCCCGCTCACTTAGTTTTTATCCTATCCTACGGGAACTGTTAAAGTTTTTGCGATTAAAAGTGGCCTATGTCACTTTTCGTCTTTCAAACTATATTCATGCAATAAGCCAAGGCAAGTTGCTCCGTTGCTGAGAAAAATTTAATGTTAAGTCCTACGGGAACCACAATTTTTTCGGGATGGAAAGTATCCTATGTCACTTTCCGTCTTCCAAACTATGCCCACTCCAAATATCAAGTCAATCCGTTGCTCCATTGCTGTGAAACAGTTATTGTCCTATCCCATGGGAATCACGAATTTTCTCAAGATAAAAAAGTATCCTATTATCACTTTGTGTCGTTCAAACCATAGGTATCCATACCAAAAATCAAGTCAATATTTTGCTCCGTTGCTGCGTCATAGAGGAACAAACAAACAACCCAACCAACAAACTTTTCGGATTGATAATTTTAAAGTATGATGATTCTGTACCATAAAGGTAGAATAAAGAAACATGTTAAACCTCTAATGATAGAAGATTTAAAAATATTTTTAATGTCAGACAAAATGACGGCCTGGTATTAAACGTCATAGTAACATGTGGCATGCAGAGGGAAAAAAACATTTTATCCAATTTTAATGTCAGTTGTCATTTTCAATCCATACTTTATTTCCTCTTCAAGGGGATATAATGGTGGAATAAATAATTTGTCCCCTTGCCATGCTACTTGTGATTTATAAAAGTCTGCAGACAATGTCACCTGTCATTACGTTTGGCCTGTGACGTTTCGTTAGTCCATATTAGCGTCATAGAGGAATTAATCACTTAGCGCCTTTGTGATAGTGGCGACAGTTTCGCTTTTGATGGTTTTTGTTCTGTCCTACAGGAACTATGCAATTTTTTGGGATAAAAAGTATCCTAAAGCTCCTTCCGCCTTTTAAATTATGTCCATGCCAAAAATCAAGTCAACCCGTTGCTCCGTTGGTGCGTGAAAGAGTAACAAACCAACAAACCAACAAACTTTTCGGATTTATAATATTAGTAAGGATTACATTATAAATAAAAACTGCTTTTAGGTCGCTGTTTCTGGGCAATGTATGTACCTAAGAGGCTGGTGACATTACATACTTCGTTGGATAGCAGTGCCACGGTAATAATGATATCATCACCGTGGCAATGCTAATTATTTGACCGAGGTAAGCACCAGCCATATAATTAAGTTTTGATGTAGATAATAATTAATGAATAAATATTAGGAGACATATTGAATGCATCTAATAATATGGGAGCCAAACTTAAATATTTATTTTATTTTGTTTTTAGTATTTGTTGTTATAGCGACAACATAAATACAGCATCTGTGAAAATTTCAAATGTTTCAGATTCTATCACGGTTCATGGGATACAGTCTGGTGACAGACAAACAGAAGGACAGACGGACGGACAGCGGAGTCTTAGTGATAGGGTCCCGTTTTACCCTTTGGGTACGGAACCCTAAAAACTGCCCTATTCACATTAGTCAGTGTTAAAATCTGTTAATTATAGATATCTGTGTCTATTCACGACACAGATATCTATAATTAACAGATTGATAACACTGTAATCAGTTGATGCAATTCTCAACCGCAAAAATCTATTGAAAATCTCGCCCAGAGCTTGTCAATGACAATTTCTTTTATTTAATTTTCGTAAGAATTAGCCGTTCCGTTCAGAAAGACACGGTCTCTGACCCCAAACTAAGCAAAGTTTGTGATATGGCTGCCAGAGACCGGTATACTACATAGACATATTTTTAAATACATACTTATAGATGGTACCTAAATAACATCCAGACACAGAGCAAACACCTATGTTCATCACATAAATGTTTGCCCTGGGTGGGGATCGAACCCACGCCTTTTTGATCCAGAAGTCAGGGTCACTAACCACTGAGCCACCGAGGCAGTCAAGATAGAGAAGTCTGCTAAAGCTGAGCATTTGCTTGACGGAGGTACTGGTCATTGGATCGAGCTTCACGACCCAAAATACCTCTCCAATATTATTCAAGAATTGTTCGTGAAGCGGTGGATATCAAATAATCGGCCAAGTACGAGTCGGACTCGCGCACGGAGGTTCCGTACTCCATGGGAGTCCCCTTAAATATTTATTTTATTTTTATTTTATTACTTATTATTGAAGTGCATAAACAACTAAATATTCTGTGAAAATTTCAAGCATCTACCTGTTACCATTATTAAAATAGAGAGAGAATCGGCTAAAAATCAGGTTTGTTGTATGGGAGCCCCCTTTTAATATTAATTTTATTCTGTTTTTAGTATTTGTTGTTGTAGCGGCAACAGAAATACATCATCTGTGAAAATTTCAGCTATCTAACTATAAAGGTTTATGAGATACAGCCTGGTGACAGACAGACAGACGGACAGACGGTCATCGAAGTCTTAGTAATAGGGTCCCGTTTTTACCGTTTGGGTACGGAACCCTAAAAACAAAACAATTTCAACCGGGAGGCTGGATTTAGGTTATCGTCGTCGTGGAATCCTGTTGTCAACAATTCTAAATCGCGTAGTGTAGGTAGCAAGACATTATTAGATACCGTCAGTGTGGCGTGTCGTGGTGACAATTTTTCAAGTTCAAGTTGAATTGGCGGTACGTGCTGTTTCACATTCGAGTCTACCCGTGACCACGACCAATGCAACTCGGTTGAAACGTCGGGATGATGAGGTATTTATTTATCTCGTAATTTTTAGTTCGCGATTACTACGGTACATAATAATAATGTGTTCAAATCGTGAAAGTTTAAAAACAACATTATTAGTACAAAATGCACGGTTAAACAGTGCTTAAAGCGTGTTTAAAAGCTTTTGTGGTAAGGCGGACAGTTGCCTTCGTAACTTATAGGTTGTATCATGTTGTTCCACGTAGATACTCGTATTCAGGGATAATTTATGTTATTGTTGAACTTCGTAACAGAATAATGTTATTGAACTAATAACATGGGAAATACCGATATAAAAATAAATTACTTATTATGCATTAATAGTCATGATAACTGTGTAAAATCCAATGCTTACACATTTTCTTTTCTTAATTAATAAGAAACGATAAAGATAAAGCGCATCATAGTCGGGGCTATTGACATCGGTTTGATATAAATGGGCTGTTTTAATCATTTTTACATGCTGAATCAAACTTTTTTTTTAAAATCTTTATTTTGTTACAGTGCGACATAAAAGACTTGAAAATAAATGAGGTCACCACTATCGCTTTGTTGGCATATTTTGCATTATGTTTTGCATAATGATACTGTTTTCCTGTTCACAATCCACAAAATAACACAAAACGAGTAAAATGCTAGGATGTTAACTATGACAGACAGCTCAGATTGTGGTTCCAGCAAAAATATTAATTTAGTTCCCGAATTAATTTCATCTCTTTTGTGTCGCACTGTAAAGAGGGTTTGATCAGACATGATCGAATCAAACTTTTGTGTCGCCTGTAAAGAGGGTTTGATCAGACATGATCGAATCAAACTTTTGTGTCGCACTGTAAAGAGGGTTTGATCAGACATGATCGAATCAAACTTTTGTGTCGCACTGTAAAGAGGGTTTGATCAGACATGATCGAATCAAACTTTTGTGTCGCACTGTAAAGAGGGTTTGATCAGACATGATCGAATCAAACACTTTGTGTCGCACTGTAAAGAGGGTTTGATCAGACATGATCGAATCAAACTTTTGTGTCGCACTGTAAAGAGGGTTTGATCAGACATGATCGAATCAAACTTTTGTGTCGCCTGTAAAGAGGGTTTGATCAGACATGATCGAATCAAACTTTTGTGTCGCACTGTAAAGAGGGTTTGATCAGACATGATCGAATCAAACTTTTGTGTCGCCTGTAAAGAGGGTTTGATCAGACATGATCGAATCAAACTTTTGTGTCGCACTGTAAAGAGGGTTTGATCAGACATGATCGAATCAAACTTTTGTGTCGCACTGTAAAGAGGGTTTGATCAGACATGATCGAATCAAACTTTTGTGTCGCACTGTAAAGAGGGTTTGATCAGACATGATCGAATCAAACTTTTGTGTCGCACTGTAAAGAGGGTTTGATCAGACATGATCGAATCAAACTTTTGTGTCGCACTGTAAAGAGGGTTTGATCAGACATGATCGAATCAAACTTTTGTGTCGCACTGTAAAGAGGGTTTGATCAGACATGATCGAATCAAACTTTTGTGTCGCACTGTAAAGAGGGTTTGATCAGACATGATCGAATCAAACACTTTGTGTCGCACTGTAAAGAGGGTTTGATCAGACATGATCGAATCAAACTTTTGTGTCGCACTGTAAAGAGGGTTTGATCAGACATGATCGAATCAAACACTTTGTGTCGCACTGTAAAGAGGGTTTGATCAGACATGATCGAATCAAACTTTATGGCGGCTGTAATTAGCAAAACCCAATCCTGACTGAAGCTCATTTATCAGCTGCGTGAGGATTGGGGTTTGCGCAGCTTGCACAGCTAACTTCACAACCGTCAAGAAGTTTGATTCAGCATGTATTAATACTTTTATTTATTGGGCAAAAGTGCCTTTACTAACTACAACAAAATACAATACTACAATAAGCCCGATTACAGAGGCGCCAGAGTAAACCTAATAGCAACGTAAAAAGCGTTCTCTCTATCTAATGCCTAAAGTGAAAAAGAAACAGAACTATGCTATTTAGCTAATATTTATGATGGCGCCTCTGTAATCGGGCTTATTATATGCTAAACTATCTACACTACTGCTTAATAAAAAGTATTGGATTATCCACAGACCCTTGAAGGTTTAAAGATAATCCAAATGCTCGCGCCCACTGCCAAGTTGGCAGCGTGCCCAGCATGCTGGCAGCATTGCCACGCTGAATGGTAATGCTTATGCGTTGAGCCAAAATATAAACACCAGAATTTTGGTCACGCTTCGCGTCGGCTCTTTCGTGGCGTCCATCAGATGCTTAGAAAGACTTTTGAATCTCTGTATAAATACGAGTATCTTGATCTTTAATAATTGATCCGAAATGTATTATTAGTTGTTTGTTTGTTCCTCTTTCACGCTGCAACGGAAAAACGGATTGAATTGTTTTTTGACATGGACATATCTTGAAAGACGGAAAGTGACATAGCTACTTTTTAGGGTTCCGTACCCAAAGGGTAAAAACGGAACTCTGTTACTAAGACTCCGCTGTCCGTCTGTCTCCAGACTTTATCTCATGAACCGCTATAGCTAGAAAGCTGAAATTTTCACAGATGATGTATTTTAATTGCCGCTATAATAAGAAATACTAAAATAACAATAAATACTAAAAACAGAATAAAATTAATAATTAAGGGGGGGTCTTATACAACAAACCTGATTTTTTAGCCGTTTTTCGCTCTATATCAATCATGGTAACAGGCTGAAGCTTGAAATTTTCACAAATATATATATATAGTTATATATTCACTTTAATAAAAAATAAAATAAAATAAATGTTTAAGGGCTCCCATACAATACGGGAACCTTCGGTGCGCGAGTCCGATTCGTACTTGGCCGATTTTTTTATTATCAAATGTTCCCATGAGATTGTAAAATACTTAAATACAACGCGGGCAAAGCCGCGGGATGAACTAGTAAGTTGTAAATGAGTAACGAGGCGCCGGCAGGCCGCAGGTGGGTGCAGGTTCGCTTCCCGCCCCCGCACTCGTCACAGTCTCTTTCCGAGCTATCCATTACGCTAATACAATAACCCATTACTAGCTTTTGCTGATGTGATATTTTGGCTTTTGTAAATAAAACCTATTTCGTGATTAAAACAAAGTCGCTTCCCGCTGTCTGTCTGTCCCTATGTACTTATGCTTATATCTTTAAAAGTATATGCAACAGATTTTGATGCGTTTTTTTACATAGAGTGATTCAAAAGGAATGTTTATATGTATAATAACGCTTGTGCGAAGCCGGGGCGTGTCGCTAGTTCAAGATAAAAAATAGACAGTGACACCGATCTTTAAATTATATTAGAAGTAATAGGCATAATGGCGTTACCACGCCAGCATTACGCATAAGAAACGCATAAGAAAGAAAATAATAAAGAACGCATAAGAAAGCATTATTAAAATTAGTCCTATGCTATTGTTATCTCATAGGAAAATTTATTTTTATGGAATAACTAGTGACCTGCCCCGGCTTTGCACAGGTGTATTATACATATATAAACATTTCTCTCGAATTACTCTATCTATTAAAAAACCCGCATCAAACTCTGTTGCGTAGTTTTAAAGATATATAAGCATACATGGAGACAGACAGCGGGAAGCGACTTTGTTTTATACTATGTAGTGATGATGGTAAGTAGCTCATAGCACTCATTGCGTAGTTTGACTATGTGTTCGTTAGGGATGATCGAAGTTAAGTAACAACCACGGTCACTCTTCGGATAGGTGACCGTTTTGAGACAATACAGGACCTACAGGTCCCGGTTGTAAATGGCCTTCAAGCGACTTAAAAACTCTGATACTAGAGCTAGCCATCCGGCCTAATACGAACTTACTTAAGTAATAGTGAGAAATATTATATACCGTGCTACTGGTAATCAATTTGCATCTTTTTAAGGGCTTATTCTGTACATCAAAACTAACAACTTTTGTTCTGCGACTTTTGTCTAAACTATAAAAAACAGCTTTTCCATACATTTTGTCGAGGGTGAACAATTTTTTTCTTTAGAATAGCATTTTATTTTTTGAGATTTGATAAAAAATCTTTGAATAAAAGTTGTTAGTTTTCATGTACAAAATAAGCCCCTAACAGGATACAAATTGATTACCAGTAAACCCTGTATACCTTTTTTTTTTATTCTGAATAGGTTTGCGTTTGACCACATACTGCCTGTTGTTAAGCAGATAAGCGGTCTAGGTTGTAGCACGCTTACCTAGAAGATACCTATTTACTCGGGATTTGAAGACGCCCACATTGTACTTTAGCGGGAAGACAGACCCAGGCAAAGCGTTATTACACCTATGTATTAGGGTGACCGGTGCACCTGCATTCTGCACCAGTAGTGGCCATCTTTGTGTCATTTATGGCGATATTGTTTATAATCTATTTATGCGATAATTTTGTCATCAAATAGCCTAAACCGGGGCAGTGGCCGCAACCAGCAGTGCCTCTAAATATGTTATACTAGCTTTTACCCGCGGCTTCGCCCGCGTTATATTTTGATTTTGGCTAATGTTTATGTCGGCTGCGAAACCTAACCTAAGCGACAAACATCAAAATACCTTAGAGGAATGCTTTTGTTGGTTAAGTTACGGTTGGAGTGTTTATACAACCCCCCTGTGTATTCCCGCCTTGTCGTGGCAGGGGAGGTCTAAGGCAGCTGAAAAGGCGGCGCTCGAAGTCTCCCCCTTTTTTGGTCTTTCCCCCAAGGCAGCTTAGAGGCCGGCACTCGTAGTGCAGCCGCTTTTAACTAAAGCAGCTGAGAGGATGGCCGGTAGGTTGCCTGCCTTATGAGGAGTGTTGCTTCTGAGGCGGGCTGCAGTGCCGCCCTTGCGACGCTGCAGCCGAAGATTAGGGGCTGCGGTGGGATGGAACTGGTTGTGTGGGTGCCGCCACCTACCCTACCTTCCGCTAGGCCGTCAACCTGTTGGAAGAAGCAGTGGGGCTGCAAGGGAAGAGAAGTGTCGGTATCGCGATGGCCGTTCTCACTGCCCTCTGCAGTTGAAGAGGCAGGCGCTGGGCTACTATGACTGACCCGTTGCACTGGGATCAGGACGTTGGAATGCTGTCCGACGCTCAGTGCTGGTTACTCCCGAGTGGTGGATGACGATGTGTCTTGTGCTCCGAAACACTCCGTCATTATGGCGGGAGCGCAAGCTCCGTTATGGAGCCCGAGTCTGGGCTAGCGCTGTTGAGTGCCGCGAAGGAGTGCGAAAAGATAAGATAAGATAAGATAAGATAAGATAAGATATTTATTTACTAAAATTGAAATACACGAATACATGAATAACAGTTGAAATTTGACAAGATAAATAGATTCAGGATTCACAAGCGAAGTATCCTTTGGTCCCACACTAGGCTCGAGGCCCGTGTTGTGGGTACCATACAGAAAGTTATCTAGTGGTGACATTCTGGAGTAGTCCTAAATTTTATAAAGAAATACTAATTTATCGAATATCTGAAATTAGTGATATTATATAAACTCAAAAAACAATAATAAATATACATACAAGGAATACATAATCATCCTGAAAGAAAGAATGTGTGCCAGTTTTCTTGTTGCGTTGTGTAAGTGGGCGCAGGAGTATAATATTATTGTGCAGTTTGTTTGTGTAAGTATAAAAAATAATTTTGAAAGGCTATGTGTGTGAAAGTGTGCTAATGTATGTGTACTCATCTGCTCTTAGGTTTTCCGTGGCGCTATACGACAGAGTAAGCAACCAGTTTCGAATAATTAGGTTTACTTTATGTGTTTTCTCCTTTATTAAGTTCGGAAAAACCTTGGATACCCTATTGAAGATTTTTGGGAGAAGGGCATTGGGATGTCTGTCAGCATATGTTGAGTTAACCTTTACGAGAGGCATCTTAAAAGCCCGTCTACCCTGCTGATCTGTGGCTAGCCCAGTCTGCTTGATGAAATTGTGAATTTTTACAACAGCTTTCTTGATGAACAATTTCCGCACGGTCAAGACTTTGGCTTCCTGGAAAAGTGCTTCTGTCGGATGTCTATATGGTTTCCGTAGCATTACTTTAAGGACAACCCTCTGTGCCCGTTCAAGTCCTATCATTAAAGTTTTAGCTGCTCCACCCCAAGCTAGGTTACAATATGAAAGAATAGACTGACATAAAGCCATATAGACCATACTGAGAGTAGTCGGATCGCACGCATCACGTAAACCTTTCATGACATAAATGAGTTTTCTTACGCGACCTGACAATTTAGATAAATGATGCCTGAAGGAAAGTGACTCGTCGAGTTCCACTCCCAGGTATCGAATCCTATCAGCTCGACAAATGATGTCGCAGCCACTGTCTTCTGAAGTGTGGTTAGTTGGGCGTGGGACAATTGAGGATATGTTTAGATCAATATTTACCATCGGCATAGTTTTTTTCGTGTTATAAAAGGCCATAATTTTGGTCTTTTTAATATTGAGGGTTAAGAGATTACTGCTTAGCCACGCCGCTACTTGGTTAATACCGTTCTCTGCCATAGCAACTACATCACTCCATGAAGTGCTTTTAAAAACAAGCACCGTGTCATCTGCATAGCAGATAGTGTTTGCTCCAGGAATTGCGATCTCTAGCAGCTCATTTATGTAAATGCAAAACAGTGTTGGCCCAAGAATACTCCCTTGGGGAACTCCGAATCTAATCGGCAGCTCATCACTCAGACTGGTCCCAACCCTAACGCGTTGGCTTCGATTTGATAGGTAGCTGCGGAACCATTTCAGTGCAATACCGCGAACTCCAAAAGCTTCAAGCTTTTTTAGTAGGATTGGGACTGAGACAGTATCGAAGGCTTTAGCCAGATCTAGAAAAACCCCAACGCAACGGAGCTTTGCATCAACTGCAGATGACACTGAGTCTGTAAGAAGCACTACAGCATCCTCGGTAGAACGCCCACGCCTAAAACCAAACTGTCTATCAGATATAAGCATATTGGACTCAAGGTAGTCGACTAATCTCGTGTTCATAACTTTCTCAAGTATTTTTGAGAAGATGCTTAACAGTGATATAGGCCTATAGTTACTAGGAATATCCTTGGCACCGTCTTTATGTATGGGAATGACTGTTGCAAGCTTCCATCTGCTTGGAAAACGACCACTCTCAAGACTTAAATTAATTATATGTGTCAGAGGTACCAAAATACAGTGACTGATTTGTTTAATGAGAGAGGCAGAGTAACCATCGTATCCTGGAGCACTGTCAACCTTTAAGCCGGCTATGAGCTTTTCTATCTCGCCACGATCTGCCGGAGCAATGAAAAAGGAAGACACGGGAGAGTTTTTAACTTTGACTGAGTTTGCTAGACTCTCTTCGGTAACCGACAATGTGCTAAGGATTTTGTCTGCTAGCTGATTGCCTATGCTTGTAAAGAAATCATTACACTTATTTAGCGATGCAACAGGATTCTCCGGACTGGTAATTAGTTCTGAAGCATTTGTTTTGGCTTTTGTTTTATCACAAATGTCATTAATCGTATTCCACAACTTCTTCGGATTATTTTTATTTTCAATCAGCTTTTCCTTTTCATAACTTGTTTTGATTCGGTATAGTAACTCTTTGTAAAAGTTTCTATATCTTCGGTACGTAATTTGCAAGACATTGTTATTAGGTTCATTTTTTGCCTTTTTATGAAGTAAATCACGAACTTTCTGGCACTTAATGAGCCCAGGAGTGATCCAGGGCTTAAGATTGCGTCGAGCGCTACTTATGGTTACAGAGTGACTGTGAGTGGAGACAGAGGATGAAAGAATTTTATCAAATTCATCCACAGCATGGTCGATGTCAGATGCATTGGTAACCGCTCCCCAGTCTACCGTCAATAAATCCTTAGCCACCGCAGAGACATCGATTTTCACCTTAGTGCGAGATTGGGGCTGAGTGAGTTGACCTGATTTGGCTAACCCTAAGATACAAAGGCTATGGTCAGTAATGGCGGAGTTACAAACAATGCCCACCGCATCAAAGCCCTGCTTTACAAAGATGTGGTCAAGACACGAGTCACCGCGAGTGGGTTTAGAGATCGCTGGAAGTAACCGATGTTCTGCAGCCAGACTCAGATATTCCGTACAATCGTCAGTTAGAGGGTCCGCAATCAAATTGAGATTGATGTCGCCTGCCCAAATGACGCAGTGGTTTTTTTTAGTTAGGGTTGACGCGTCATTTAACGATGTCAGGAAGTTGTCAACGTTTGAGAAAGACGGGGATCTGTAGATACCAAATACCACGAACTCATCTGCAATGCATATTTTTAAACAGTTACAGTCTTGCACATCTGGTTCCGTAACCGATACTGGCCAGGCATTCCGCACATAGGCTATAACGCCCCCGCTCTTATTTACGTATTTGGTTGTATAAAACGAGCTGTAACCTGGGATTTTGGGGATTATTGTGTCTGGCTTCAACCAACATTCCGTCAATATAATGACATCCACTTCCAAACCTAACCTCATTAAGGCTATCATCAGACAATTAAAGTTTTTACTCATACTTCTTATGTTCAAAGTAATCACCTTGAATTTATGAGCATGAGACAGGATATTTTTACAGTTTTCTAGGCTTTCTGATTCATAGCACTTTATTAAAAACGATTTATCCAAGATTTCGATAGTTTCCATCATAGTAAGCCAACGAATAAACATAAATCTATTCGGTGGCTCAGTTCTGTTAAAATGTATAGTTGTAATAATATGTTAATTGGTTTGATCATACGAGAAAGTGCTAATAGTTGTGATAAATCAACTTTATCAAGCCTAGAAGTGTAATAGCTGTGAGTTTTATTTAATTTACTATAGCCCAAAGATATAATATGTCGGATTAATGGAGGGTTCATCAATTGTCTGTGAAAGCCGAAAGCAGTTTCTTCGTGTGAGCGCGGTTTTATGTTATACTGGTACGTTGACGGGTCTATCTGAAAGTGGCAGCGAGTTGGTGCACGTGATGGAGGTGCTGTAGAAACTGGAACATTGACGGGCCAGTTAATTGTAGGTAAGCGCGAGTTTGCACGTGTGAGCGCGGTGCTGTGGGAAGCTGGTACAGTGACGGGTCTATTAGCTGAATGGCAAGAGCGAGTTTGCACGTGTGAGAGCGGAGGGTTGAACTGGTATATTGACGGGTCTATTTGCTGATTGCAAAAACGAGTTTGGTCCTGTGAGCACGATGAGTTAATCTGTTTTGAATAAGTGAAGCGAGTGTGTGGAAGCCCAGTGTGACAACAAAGAAACATAGCACAAATCATCAGAGATAAATACAAAATAATTACTTTCATTAAAGGCCAATTCTTAGTAAAATTATGACGCTGATAATCAATAATACCTACACAAATTACAACACATATTACAGAAAACATCGCATAAACTACGACTAAGGCCATTTGGCAGGCGTTAGGTTCATTGCGGCGCAGCAGTTGATGAGGCCGAGGTAGCGGGGTCATACCTAAATGGAAGGTGTTTGTCCAAATCAGCTTGATTTCGTAGATGGATTGCGGGACGCCCGTCTGCTCTGCGGATGAAAATTGATCCGTTTTTGGGCCAGCAATACAAAAATCCGTTAGGTTTTGATCGGCGACGCGCCTCCTGAAATAACTGCCGATTGTTTTTAGTCAGGCGCTCATTTATGAATATCGGACTTGGCGCTCCATCGAACTGTAAATCGCAAGAGGAGAGGCTACGTCTTACTTTTGCAGCTTTAAGGAAAGAATCCCGTTTTTCTCGCCTAAGGAAACGCACTACTACGAGACGCGGTCTTCGCTCATCGTTTGAAGCGTTTTTCATTGATTTTGGGCCGATCCTGTCAACCCAATCGATATCAGATTCCTGAAGCGGCGCTCCGACCTTAGTACCAATAACTCGAACAATGTGAGGGAGGCTTTCATTCGGTGTCTCAGGGACGCCAACAATTTCCAGTTCATTTCTTAATGTAGCCTGCATTTGAACTTGGATAGTTTCCTCAAGTTTGACAATTTGTTCAGCCATACGCGACTGGTCAGCCTGGGTTGCCTCAAGCTCAGCTAATTTAAGAGCAGCAGAGCTTAATGATTTCTCGAATTCGTCGAGTCTGTGGTTGTAAATTGCAGACATTTCTTTGAGCTGTTTTTTGATGTCGTCCCTGATTTCTTGCTGATAGTCAGTCATCTCCTTCCGTATTAATCGCATTTCGTTTAGTACCAAAGACATCTCAGAGGTGGGTTGGTCTTGTACCGGTGATGACACCGCACTGGGGGGAGCCGAGAGCGAAGCACCGATATTAGTCGTCGACGGGCCGGCACGGCCACTCCCTTGGCTCGCGGCTGTGATGTTGATGGCGGGAGCGACTGTGGCGGCTGCTGCGGCTGCGGCTATTTTTTTCTGTCGCGCAGTGACACCCTTAGTCGGCTTAACGATGTTTGAGCGTATGGGAGTATTCGAATTATCTCCTTTGGGTTCCATACTACGGCAATTTGGACAAATCCAAGTCGATCTAAACTCTGTTGATGCGTCCGAGACTGTTATTTTGACGCAGGCCAGGTGAAAAACAAGTGCACATTTCGTGCATCTAATCTCCGCGTCAGTGTCAACGGGCCTGCGGCACGCATCGCATGTGTCCGTCATTGTCTTAATTTCCGGGATATTAATAAAAGGTCAAAAAATCTTCAAACCTAAGTGATGCAGTGCAGTGAAAGTGACAGCGATACAATAACCACCGTGTGTGTGAGTGAGAAAGCGAGTGTCTGTCACAAACAATTTCTCAGGTGTTCGAAACCGTATGATTATTTTGAAATTATCTTGGCCAGGAAGCAATTAAAATTCAATCCAATTAACACTTTTCATGTAGTTCACTTTTGCACTTTAAATTAAACAAAGTTCGGATGCAAATTTTGATCGATTATACTTTTACGCAAATAATTAAATAGGAGCTAGTAAAAACGATGTACACATTCGGACTACCTCCGAGCGAAAAAACTAACTAAACTAAAAATGTAGGAACGTCCTAAACATGAAGTGACAGGTTATTTCTGGCGCTACCGCGGCCCGCTCGCTTACTTTTCATCCTATCCTACGGGAACTGTTAAAGTTTTTGGGATAAAAAGTGGCCTTTGTCACTTTTCGTCTTTCAAACTATAGGCAAACCATTTCACTCGCGGAACACCCGCGGGGTAAGAAGGGAGCGGGGGGAGATGTTACCGGGTGGGTGACAGGGGTACGCGGAGCAGAGAGCGCACGTCTCACCCCTCTTACCCACCCGATAACTTCTCCCCCCGCTCCCTTCTTAACCCGCGGGCGTTCCGCGAGTTAAATGGTTTGCCTATATATTCATGCAATAAGTCAAGGCAATCCGTTGCTCCGTTGCTGAGAAAAAGTTATTGTCTTATCCTACGGGAACCGCAATTTTTTCGGAAAGGAAAGTATCCTATGTCACTTTCCGTCTTCCAAACTATGCCCACCCCAAAAATCAAGTCAATCCGTTGCTCCATTGCTGAGAAACAGTTATTGTCCAATCCCATGGTAATCACGAATTTTCTCGGGATACAAAAGTATACTGTTATCACTTTCTCTTTCTTAAACCATAGGTATTTATACCAAAAATAAATTCAATCTTTTGCTCCGTTGCTGCGTCAAAGAGGAACAAACCAACAAACTTTTCGGATTGATAATATTAAAGTATGATGATTCTGTACCATAAAGGTAGAATAAAGAAACATGTTAAACCTCTAATGATAGAAGATTTAAAAATATTTTTAATGTCAGACAAAATGACGGCCTGTTATTAAACGTCATAGTAACATGTAGCATACAGAGGGAATAAAACATTTTATCCAATTTTAATGTCAGTTGTCATTTTCAATCCATACTTTATTTCCTCTTCATGGGGATATAATGGTGGAAAAACAATTTGTCCCCTTGCCATGCTACCTGTGATTTATAAAAGTCTGCAGACAATGTCACCTGTCATCTAATTACGTTTCGCTGTGAAGTTTCGTTAAGTGTCATAGAGGAATTAATCACTTAGCGTCTTTGTGATAGTGGCGACAGTTTTGCTTTCGATAGTTTTTGTCCTGTCCTACAGGAACTATGCAATTTTTTGCTTAACGTCGAACGATTAGCATCTAAAATTCGACGCGCTTGGTTTTGCTCTTGAGTCTCAGCAGTTCTTTGCGCTGCGTGATGCTCGGCATCTAAAAGTCGCTGCGCTTGACTTTCTCCTTAAGTCTCAGCAGCTCTCTGAGCTGCGTGACGCTCAGCATCTAAAATTCGACGCGCTTGGTTTTTTGCTCTTGAGTCTCAGTAGTTCTTTGCGCTGCGTGATGCTCAGCATCTAAAAGTCGCCGCGCTTGACTTTTAACTTCAGTCTCAGCAGCTCTCTGAGCTGCGTGACGCTCAGCATCTAAAATTCGACGCGCTTGGTTTTGCTCTTGAGTCTCAGCAGCTCTTTGAGATGCATGGCGCTCGGCATCTAATGTCAAACGCGTTTAAGTGTGCTCTTCAGACTCTTGGCTTCTAGCAATTTTCTTTACGCGAGCTCCGCTAGAACTACGCGCTAGATTCGCGTTTTGTAGGCATACCTATTAGAATGAAAACTACGTAATTAAACTGAAAAAATACATGTAACCTTCTCTAAATTTTACAGGAAAAGATTGATTGACTTTGACATTTGCAACTCGAGCAGCCTTGAATGGGCATTGGGCATAGAGAATGTAATTTGGAAAGTCAAGATGCAAATTACCATGTGTCATGTTAGAAAATAAGTTTTTTCTTCTAAGATTCTAGCCAATGCGTTTTCATCCCCCGTTTTCAACCCTTTAAAACTATTTTTTCGAATCAAAAAGTAGCCTATGTCCTTTCTCAGGCTCTAGACTATCTGTGTACCAAATTTCATTCAAATCGGTTCAGTAGTTTTAGCGTGAAAGCGCGACAGACAGACAGACAGACAGAGTTACTTTCGCATTTATAATATTAAAATTAGTAATTAGTATATTAGTAAGGATTATAATCCACAAAGAAGAGACTCGTATTGCCCAAATGCATTATTCGCAAAAAAAAAATAGGTACGCTACAAAAAAAAGTACACTAAAAAAAAAAGATATAAAAATCTCCGACTTGTGTTGAAGGAGAAGTCTGACGAACATACAAAAAAAAATTCATCGATTCTATCTAAGGTTTTTTATTTATTTTTCTTTTTATGAAAAGTAAAGATACAAAGGTACAAAATAGAGTTATGTCAGCCTGAGTGCATGTTGTAAAATTGTCCTTGTATTATGTTTGCGAGAGATATTACCATTTAGATAGCGTATTTTAGCGCCTCGATAAGAGGTCGACATATCTCCTTATAACAAAAGAGCACAAAATCCTTATCCTCACTAGGATTATAAATCCAAAAAGTGCTTTTGTTGGTTTGTTCTACTTTTACGCAGAAACGGAGCTACGGATTGACTTGATTTTTGGCCTGGACATAGTTTGAACGACGGAGAGTGACTGAATGAGCTCCCAGTTGGCATGAAGCGAAAATTTGATCAAATCATCGCATCGTGTATGCCCACCTTAATTGTACCAGACAGTGTAATCAGAAAGAAAAATAATCGGCCAAGTACGAGTCGGACTCGTAGTTAGTATAAAATTATGCCACACCCTATTAAACAGGGTATACATGTATAGAATAAGAATTAGTTTCTATGTACATGTGCTTTGCATAAATAAATAAATAAGTACAACTAGAACTCACCTGAAGTCACAGAAAACGTTGAGAAAGCACTACTGGTAGTACAAACTAATATTCGTCTCTCTAACCATTACTTATACTAGTGGCCATGCGTGGCCAATCGTAGCCATTATTTTCTGATTGTAATTTAAAAATCTAACAAATTACTAATCATGTTTCATTTGAAAGCGTGTTTTAATGTAAAAGTACCTACCTACTTACTTTAGACGTAAAAAACTTCATAGCCTGGAGCATCGCCTTAGGCTTGCGAGTCTGTCCATTTTTTTATATGATTCATTTCGGAGAGTGTGCATCTGAGCTGCACGACCTTATCCTACCATCCCCTTTTTACTACAGAACAAGTAGGAAGACGCCACATTACCACCCCTACACTGTCGATTTTCCTTCGATACGTACGAAGCGGTTTAACTCAACTTTTCTGATTCGTACCGCCAGGGAATGGAACAGTCTTCCTGCTTTCCTGTTTCCTGAGAGATATGATCTAAAGCTTTTCAAGGTTAGAGTGAATAGGTGTCTTCTAGGTCTGCGTGCTTCATCTTCGAACACAACGTCGCTTACCATCAGGCGAGTTGGTGGTCAAGCGCGGACTTATTTGCGTTAGTAATAATAAAATCATTTTATTACCAAAAGAACAATTACATAATTCATTTATATTACCTAATCCTAAAATCGCATGCATAAAATACAAATACATAATAAATTTGACTTTTACAACATTAGGTATACATATTTTCATGCAGAACAATGAGATATAATAAGATAATATCTGTGGGCCCCAAACTAGGCTAAGCCTGTATCTTGGGCGCCCGGAAGATACCAAGAAAAATATGTCCAATGACGCTGAGGTGTGAGTACCTATGAAAAAAAAGTAAAATATATAATGTACTTATAATTATTTTAATCAACTTTAAGAACTCATGATGATAATCAATATGATAGCCTAGAAGGTAATATTAGGTATTTAAGTATACAGGGTTATCTGCTTACTCTGTACTAAATAGAAACAGGGTGATTAAGACCATCATTAATAACAACTGTTGCTATGGGACCAACTCAAAATTGGAGAAAGAAGAATCAGCTGTTCCATGCAAAATCGCAACTCGAAATGTATGGAACAGCTTATTTTTCTTCACGAATTTTGAGTTGTACTGTACTGTACCAGCCTTTTTAATAGTCCACTGCAAGACGTAGGCTTACCAACGAAGGGTGATTGGGCCATATCTACCACGCTGGCCCAGTGAGGGTTGGTGGATTCACATACGCAATCAAATTTCCTCTACGGACGTATGCAGGTTGCCTCACGATGTTTTCCTTCACCGAAAAGCCAGTGGTGTGAAATTCTGTACATAAATTCCAAAGAACTCGTTGGTACAAGATGGGATTTGAACCCACGACCTCGATGACGACGACGATTGTAAGGCGGGTGCCACCACGGCTTTTTAGCACGGTTTTTTTGGCACGGAATTTAGGAGTTTGGAAACCAAGCGTTTGGAGTCCACATTCCTCATACTAACAGCAGCCAGTTCAGTACGAGTATGTAGGTGTCTTCAAATCCCGAGTAAATAAGTATCTTCTAGGTAAGCGTGCTACAACCTAGACCGCATATCTGCTTAACATCAGACAGTCTATAGTTAAGCACAAACTTATTGTACCTAGTAAAAATATACTTCTAACACAAAATACTAGACCTTCCTTCCGTCTTGGCGCAGTAACAAAGTTCGCAAAACAATTTTACGAGTACTTATTATATTTAACCAATCGTACCCGGGCGTAGCCGGGGCGGACAACTAGGTTTCATTGTAATAACAGTCTTAGTAAAATTAATGATTTATTGATATTACTAGCTTTTGCCTGCGGTTTCGCCCGCGTGTTATTTAAATTTTTGTCCTATATCTACCATGGGAACATTTTATTTTCGTGGATAAAATGGACCCTATGTCACTTTCCGTCTTTCAAACTGGGTATGTCCATACCAAACATAAAGTCAATTCATTGCTCCGTTGCTACGTGAAAGAGGAACAAACCAACAAACACACTTTCGGCTATATAATATTATTAAGGATTAAGGAAGTACGAATAATTCGTTTTCCATTTTATTATAGGTATTAAAACTTATACTCCAATTAAAATATCGATTCTACGTTATACAATTTGTAAATAAACATGTTTGTAGTTTGATTGAATAAGTTTAAACATAAAACTAAATTTTAAAATGTAAAAAAACTACACTTCAAATGAATCCCACGAGTCAGTATTGATGATTGTGATGATATTGCCGGGAGACCGCATTGAAAGGCCTTTCAGTTTGGATCAGCTTTTTTTCTTGTTTATTGACCTGAAACAGGAAATTAATCGTTTTTGAAATGAATGTGAAAGACTTAATTTTTTTTTCTCATGTAGGATATATCTATCATTAGCATAGGTCATCAAAGTAAAAAAAAATGGTTGTATGGAAAGTTAGGTTACGGACGACAATTGATACGGAATGGACGTCGTCGGCCGATAATGGCTCTCTATCTCTTGTTGTGTCTCTCGTGTGCATACTGGCCTCAGGAGGTGTAACTCGACAATGACTCATTCTTTTTCGTGCGTGCAGAAGACGTTGTCACGTCAAAAATATTTGTCGTCGATTATATTATTATGTAGTATCAAGGCCCAATTATAAAGGCGCCATCGTAAATTTAATAGCAACGTAAAAAGTGTTCTCTCTATCGAATGCATATAGTGAAAAAGAAACAGTAATATTCTAGATCGTTATTATGATTACGATGGCGCCTTCCTAATTGGGCCTTTTTTGTATGTTGGTCTGGTTTTATAAGTAAGTCAGAGTTGTTGTGTAACAAACATTAATGCCTCATTTTTAGGGTTCCGTACCTCAAAAGGAAAAAATGGAACCCTTATAGCATCACTTTGTTGTCCGTCTGTTCGTATGTCGAGACCTTTTATCTCGAGAACGCGTAAAGTTAACGAGTTTAAATTTAAACTATATACGTATATCTATGGTGTTGCAGTTGTGTAAAAGAAAAACTTCTCAGTTATCGTATAAAAAAGAGAGAGCCGTTTACGTCATAAAAAACCGCATATTTCGACACGCACAAAAATCAAAACCTACGGGGTACTTTCCGTTGACATAGAAATATGAAATTTCGCGAAAAGCATTGTCTCGAGAGTACTCATATAGGAATAAATCTCAAAACTGTAAATTTTTATTTAAATCACATAAAAAAAGGCCTAGATTCTCGAAATATATTATAGGTTCAAAATTCAAAGTTAGTAAATCGTATCATGTAAGATATCGTATCATATTTTGATTATTTTAACAATGTGTAATTTTCGATGTATGGCGAGAAAAGTGAAAAAATAAAACTTTTTTGTCGATGATTTTAGTATACAGATTTTAACAACTTACTTCCCAATTTCATGAAATTTTCTGCATTTGTACGGAACCCTCGGTGTGCGAGTCTGACTCACACTTGTCCGGTATTTGTTTTATGCTAAGTTTGCTGTATGAAGTTTTCAGCCGCATACATAAGCTTAATTGGGCCTTCTGTCTAAACAAAGCTATGTAGGGTCCTACATAATTATATACTTAAATATACATAACAATACAGTAGAACTCCAATTATCCGAACTCCGACTATCCGAATCGCCGATTATCCGAATCACTTTCAGAAAAAAAATTGTCCAAAAAAATTCTAAGTGCGCTATTATTCTTCCCCCCGCGAAGCCAGTGTTTGCGCGTTCGCTCACTATTGTCCTTCCCTCCGCGAAGTTAGTAATATCAAAACGTAGCTTTTTTTCTCTCCAATGGCAATTTTTTTAAAAAAACTCCGATTATCCGAATATTTGATTATCCGAATGGGTCCCGGTCCCCATTAATTCGGATAATTGGAGTTCTACTGTACATGTTATTGAAGAACAGCATGTAGGTAAGTACCTATATGTGTCGCGATAAATGATTGAGTATTGAGATACCTGTAAAGCTGTCGGGACACTCGTATAGATATTTAGCTCCATAGCGCGACCACGTCGTGAATTTCCTTTGCAGTTGTTTTCCTGTTTCCACGGTGAACTTGGTAGTAAATAACGGCTCAGGGTTGCACTCGAGGCCTGCTGTCAGGGTTCCTGGAAACCATGATGGACAAAGGGGTTGAACAACCAAACATTTTTGTATGGAAGCTGGCATATCCACCCGCCGCAATTTTGTTTTTTTTTTACAAGTTTCCGTGCACAATAAAAGTTCATCCATCCATCAGCCATAAGAAGTTCACTGCTGGACATGGCCTCCCCTATGGATCTCTAATAAGACCGGTTGGAAGCGGCTTGCACCCAGCGCGATCCTGCGGTCTTAATGAGGTCATCCGTCTACCTTGTGGGTGGACGTCCTACGCTGCGCTTGCCGGTGAAATGATGATATTAATCACAAGTTAAACGACTAGCAAAACTATTTAATTTCCCCATATTTTTGTTAGTTATAGTTGCAAAATCTTTAAATATTAAAAATTCTTGTTTTGAATAAATATTTAGTGTATTTTCGCTCTGTCGTAGTCATATAAGTTAAGGGTACTTATTCAAAATCCAAATTAAATCACAAACGAAATTAGTAATTAATCATCAACCTGTATCATGGTTCGACTATGGTTAGGTTAAGGTTAGGTTAGATTCTTGCGAGTGAGCTCGAAGAGTCAACACGTCCTGAAGATGCCTCGTTTAGAGGCGAAACACGTGCCGAATAGAGTACAGTAAGAATAGGGGTGCTATTTATTGACTAAGTATTTTTTCAATTATTTTATACCATTTTTAAACAAAAAATAAATTATATTTGTAATTTTTAACATATTCATTAAATTTTATTTTCATGTTTACTACATTTTTTAGAGAGATCACTAATCACTATTTTTGTTACAGGTTTAATTATTTTTTATTATTTTTAACGGATTAATTATAATTTTGTTTCAGGTTCATTAATATTTTGTAAACATACCTAAGCCTAACCTAACAATTTTTTTTTCTGATCTAGCCTAACCTAACCTTAACCTAACCATAGTCGAACCATGATACAGGTTGATGATTAATTACTAATTTTGTTTATGATTTCATTTGGATTTTGAATGGTACCCTTAACTTATATGACTACGACAGAGCGGAAATACACTAAATATTTATTCAAAACAAAAATTTGAAGATGAACTTCCGCAAAGTAACGCCTGATTCAATAAACTATTTAAATATTAAATCAACAGGATATAAAAAGTTTGAACTGTCGTTGACTTGCCGTTTTCACTCTGATCTCAATATTTTTATGAGCGAGTATACTATCTTGGATAGCAAACAAAACACAATTGAAATAGGCGGTGTATATCATTCTGGAGTTGAGTAACAAATAATGCGCAATATTATCTCCCGCGCAAACTTACACCAATCTACACTAGGCTACTTTTTATCCCCGAAAAATAAAAAGTTCCCTTACAATAATCAAAATATTACGCGGGCGGAGCAGCAATCAAAATCTAGTAGTCATATAAAATCGGTTGTTACTTACCTACTCGTACATGTCAAAAAATGATTTTGCTTACCGTTATTTATTCTATAGTAAAGCGGCACGTAGCGGTCCTCGGCCAGCACCAACGGCGTACGCTGTTCCCACGCCGTACTCTCTGTCCAGTCATGCAAAGACGACATCGTATTATTTGTTTCTCCAACATCTATAAATCAAAGAGTAATATTTAATCGAGTGCCTATTAATTTGAACAAAGCGAAAATTGATTCGAATTAAAGGCATACGGAAATACTGAATGAAATGGGCGAAAAATGCCTAAATCACTAACTTAATACCATATATTTGAGATACTAAGTGTCTGTCTTGTTTCATGGTGACTTCTGGGTCACGTTGGATGCAAGCCGCTTCCAATTGGTCTTATTGGAAATCTATAGAGGAGGCCTATCAAAAAATCTAAATCAAATTTTTTTGCATTAGATTTACATGCAATTGATTTAATCCACCAATTCCGAACTAGTTAGAAACTATGTACTATTACAAATGATAAATGTTCCAAACGTATTTTGTCAATATAATAAACAATAATCATACAATTTTTTTTCGTTAATTTGCATGTTGGAAATAAATGACATTTACAAATTTTGACGTAAAATGCGCGATATTATTTGGCGTAACATTGGCCGTTAAGAAGGGTCTGAATGGTCGATTCAGACTCCTCATTTTTCTTGATTTCTGTAGAAAATCGAGGCAATTTTCGTTACCCTGTTGATAAAATTTACGTTCCGGGAAAAAATCTCTTTTCACCCCTTAAATTGTAACAAAATTTTGGTGTCAATAGCTCGAGTAAGAAATATTGCATGTTTGTAAGTCTAATTTTGTTAGATTTTTTTTAGCTTATGTATTTTTTTCTTTTTTAATTCTTAATAAGTTTTGTATACTTTTCAGCCAAGTTTTTGCGTTAAAATATGACTCTTAGAGGTCATTACTGAATCCTAGCGATAGAAGTGCTGAATCCATGAAAAAATGACTCAAATCGAATAATATTTAGAGGCAGATAACAGCTCACTGTGTTTGTAAGGTCAAGTTGATGCTTCACGATTGCCTTGGTTTGCAATGTAGATACAAAAAATAAACGAAAATTTCCCTTGGTTAGGAAATCGTAACTCACACATGGTATATATGTCAACCGAGTCCAACTCGAACAAGATGGCTGCGTGACCTCTCGCGCGCACTGCCACGCGCCACTCGAGCTGCCCGGAGAAGGTGGTTCGCGCTAGGTTGTGGTAGTCACCATAGTTGACAGTTACGTACGAGCAGCCTGCAATCATTTTAAAGTAAAAAAATGACGTGTATGAATGTATGAATGATTAGTATAGAATAGTAGATTATGTACCAAGAGAACCAAGTGGTGTCTTATGTCACGGGCGGTAATTGGACCCTTAGCGTAGTGAAGGACTCTATAGTTAACTCCCGAGCGCAACGAGCTAGTGGTTCATACTCTACTTTTCTCTACTTACTTTTACTCGACTGCCTCGGTGGCTCAGTGGTGTCAGTGACCCTGACTTCTGGATCAAAGATGCGTGGGTTTGATCCCCACCCAGGGCAAGCATTTATGTGATGAACTTAGGTGTTTGCTTTGTGTATGGGTGTTATTTAGGTATTATCTATATAACTATGTATTTAAAAATATCTATATGTAGTATATCAGTCTCTGGCAGCCATATCATAAGCTTTGTTTAGTTTGGGGTCAGAGACCGTGTGTAAGATGTCCACTAATTTTTTTATTTTTTTCATAAGAAAATATAACTCCAAGAATACAAAATACAACGTAATTTATTCACAAAAAAACTTTTACTACAACCTTAATGATTAGATTGACAATTAATTTTATCTAAGATATGTTACAATTTAAACTAAAGTTAAATTATACAATTAATTTATGTTTTAATTTATAGAAATAAAAGACATCGTCACCAAAGCAAAAATAAGGTTTAACAGTTTGATTGTGAGACCTGGGGGGCAATTCTGTTAGCCGATCTCTTTACGAAAGTGATACGTTCTTGAACCTCTCTCGTTTTTCTGACAGTTCCGACGGCTCAAAAATTTCAGAAAAACGAAGCAGGTTCAAGAACGAGTCACCTTAGTAACGAGATCGGTTGACAGAATTGCCCCGCTGCACTAGTAACAAGTACTGTATCGCAGGGCTCAACAGTTCTAATGAGTATAGCCCCAAGAATATGAGTAATACTTACGTCATAAATTCACTAAATGTAGGTACTCATTAGGCAACTCGGTATTGTTCACAACAAATTAAATCAAAATAGAATGTAAGTAAGTACCTACGAATTTTCATAGAATCGCACGCAATTCATTATAAAACAGAGAATGTAAATACTACATTAAAAAAATAAGACCATGGCCAGCTCGATTAATCATGGCCTAGCACGGGCATTGCAAAGAGGTTTTATTAATTAAAATCGAACTGATACGGGCACCAAAGAGTTTTTATTCTGTAAAATCGAGTAGAGCCTCCTTACAATGCCAGTTGCCGTGCAATGTAAAGAGGTTACATTTGATTTTGCAAAAAGAAACCTCTTTACGATGTCCTGTTCTAAGTTGAGAAATTTTCAAACTAAACGAACAATTATTTTTTTTAATTACTCGCCGGGCAGGCTAAAGCCTTTAAGGCCATACCGCCTATAGTGAAACCGCTAAACTCAGACTTCGCCTGCGCGGTACAGGGGCGCCGGGGGAGACGACACAGGGGACTGAGACAGGCGCGGGCAGCGGGTCCCCGGCGCCCGCACCTGTCTCAGTCCTCTTTGTCGTCTACCCCCGCGCCCCCGTACCCGCGCAGGCGAAGTCTGAGTTTAGCGGTTTCACTATAGTCTTACGTATTCTTTGATTCTATATTTTCTTTGACTTTTCTTCTCCTTAGTAAAGCTGTGGTGAGTTTACTAGAAGCTTCGATGGAGTTTTGAAGACAACACGAAAAGACATGTTTTACCACATTCTACTACTTGCCTACACTCATGCTCGTATTTCAGCTATTAATAAGTGAAATACCACAACTTTTGAACTTTGATAGAAACACAAGTTTTAGAAAATAATACAATGCGGCGACATGATTTTCTCGCGTTCCCGCCAAAACTCCGAAACGAACAAAAAGACGTTCCAAATTTAAGTCACTTTACTCCCTAGGGAGCTTCATGCAACAATATTGACCTGTCATAGCGCTCGAGATTGTGTTAAGACAATAATGACTCGTTTTGCGTTGAGACTGTACGACATAAAATGAGTCATTTTCGACCAGATGGTATGAAAAAAATATTGTTTACCTGTTTTGTTTACCATATAGGTATCCAAGTAATCCATTACAGGATTCTGTTTCCTCTTCGAGATGTCTTGTTTAGGCATTAAGGAGATCGGCACTTTCACATCGCACAGGGAGGAAACTTTTGCAACATTGTCTTCTACTTTTTGGCTTGTTTGTTGTTCGGGATAATTCATCAGAGATTTTTGATTTTTTTCAATAATAGCCAACATATCTCTAATCATGGCATTTTCTGAGCTCGTTAAATTTTGCAGGGCAGTTATTTTATTGGATATGATTGCGATTGCCTCACTTTGTTGGTTGTTGTTCATGTTTGTTGTATTCGTAAGGTCTTCAACGTTTTTTGTAGGCAATAATGCACAATGTTGCATTTCAGTATCTAATGCAGTCTGTGTGTCATTTGCTTTTTCAATGGATTGTAATACTTTTTGAGTAATTTTTGAAGCGTGTAATGCAAGTTGAATAGTTATTTGGTTAGCGGCCACTTGGATATCTCTGGCAATCAGCTCATGTACCTGCTCGTCCGGGGTCTTCATCGCCAGCGGCAGACTGTCCTTTACCATCACTTTTATGATTTCTTCTATGTTTTTACGTATGTTGGGATCTTTTCCGTTAGTATATGTACAATGTGTATTGTAGTGCTCATCGGTTTTTTTGTTGTTTTTTGTTTCAAAATCATCTTTACTTCTAAATAGTACTCTATTGAGCTCATCTGTGTGAAATATAGTTATTAAGTAACAAAACTATAGAAGTATCTACATAATAGGCATGAGAACTGGGTCAAAAACTAGATTATAAAAATTATTGGATACATATTTTTCCTTCGTCTATCAAACAAGAAATGACGTCACTTCTTTGACAAAAGGCTATATTTATATGTCACTCGTGACGTCACTTGAAACTTTAAGGGGCTACATATCTTTAATTTTTGTTTAATTAAAAAAAGAAAAAATACATGTCTAAGATTTTTTGATAATCTATTATATCTGACGGACTAACTTAAACATCGTGCCTATTATATCTAAAAAAAAATGAACACAACTAATTTGTAATTTGAAAGGACGAAAAACTGAGCACATAGAACGTGGAACAGATAGTTGATGGGGTCGTAAAATTCTCGAATAAAAAGCACGTACCAGCAATCGCAGCAAGGATGTTCACCGACAAGGAGCACTGGCGATCGGGCCAAGACCATAGGAACACGCTGGATACAAACTAGCTCCAACGAGCCTAATTATAAATCCATATGGTATGTAGATGAGAGTCACACAAAAGGCATATCAGTTTAAAATATCTAGTTCACGGAAATCCGACGAAGAACAAAAGTCACAGATGTTGGAAACCGTATTACGAGACTCAATTGGCGCTGGGCAGGACACGTGGCTAAGCGTGGAGGCGCCCGGTGGAGTAGATCCCTGACTGAGTGGCTCCTAATAGCAGATGAGCGTTCTATAGCAGACCACCAATCCGATGGGTCGACGACATCAGACCCATCGCAGAGCATGCGCGGGTGAGATTAAGCCAAGATAAGGAACATTGACACAGGCCCACATGAGAGAGGAGGCCTACACCCAGCAGTGGGTCGACACAGGCTGATGATATGATGATGAAGGTATGTAGGGCTCCTTTGTGAAACATCTAGGTATAAGAAGGTTTGTAACGCTTTTAAAAGTGTGATGCTAGTTTCTGAGGTAAAAGGTAAAGCGTTCAACATTAAATGTAAGGTAGATAGAAAGCTATGCTAAGGTGTGATCAATAAAAGTTATAAAGTAAGTAATGTTGGTTTTATTAGTGTTAATTCTAAAGTTACATGCCTGAGGGGCGTAGGTCGGTATGAGACACCTTATGATCTATGTGCCGGAAGGGCTTAATATTAAAAACTTAGGATTACTGATTGCCGGAGGGGCTTAAGACTAAATTACTAATTGAATGGTACAATAGAATGGGCGCCAGGACTATAGGTCCATAAAATACAAGGGCTGATAGTTGCCGGCTATCAGGGTAGAACAGGGCGTGTGGTCGAATACCTACTTCGCTGAGTTTGCAACCAATTTTATATATGCTCTGTGTTAGTTAATTATTTAAGTTAATTGAGTAATAAAAGCACAGCACGAAAGGTAAGAAAGGCGCAGCCGTTGGCTGCGTTACCAATAATACTCGGGGGTAGATTCAAGTCGGGCCGGTAGCCACGTCGCCCACGGCGGAAACGCGCAGAGAGAAGCAGCAAGAAGCTAGTAGCGGTCTCGGGGTGAGACGCAGAAAGAGGCCACGTCGCCGCACGGTGAGGGACGCGCCGGGGGACGCTTGCCGCGCCTTGGAGTGCAGTTGTGGACCCCAATTTCTATATGTAGAACAAAAAAAGAAACCGTGTCCGAGGACAGAAAACAAGTATGAATGTCTTGTTCTTTGGTCAGACCTCGCTTGAAGAGCGAGGCCCTCCATTTCAAGTTGGGGGTGGTAAGCCGACAATGACATCGGATGCGACACGTCATCGGGTCTAAGAAAATACTGACAAAGACAGAGCCTAACCGAGACAGTAGGAATAAGAGGCTATTAAAAACTTACCCTTATGTCTTAGGGGTTTCTTTTCGAGGTTTCGAATCAGTTCAGCCAAGCGAACTCCCACGTCGCACGGTGTTCGTCGTTCGGGGAACCAGGGTGTCGGCGCGCGGTCCTGTTCTCACTCGATTCGGTGGTTTTCTGTAGAATCAAGGGACAATTCCTTTGGTTCTTGTACAACAAGTGAATCGTTTAGAAAACCAACCTTGCCGACACGTACCTTCGTTAGGACGCCGCTACGGCCTTGTTCCCCACTACGACCCCGTGTACGCTCCGTTGGCTGCTTGCTGGACAAAGAAAGACTCCAGTCCGTCTATCACGGTTTTATGTGATTTTATTTCACTCCGACCGAATTTTAATATTTTGTTCTCGTTCCTGACCTAGTTTGTTGACACTTGACAGCCAAGTCGCCGGCAGATCCGACTTAAGCTGTCAGTGACTTTTTGTAAATTTTTGGCACCAACGTACCCGATGATTTGCCGACACTAGAGTGTTTTGGCACCTATTTGCCAAAACAGGGTTACAATACCCCTCCACCCGGGGAAAGAATTCACGCAGTGAATTCGACGGCTGCCCCCAGCCGGAAAGCAGAACAACAAGAACGAGTAGGGAGCAACGAAGAAATGGGCAACCTAGCCGCTAGAATATTTAGTGGCTATTTGCCGAACAGACGAAATACAGACCAAACGATAAAAATAAAAGATCCTTATAACTAAAAAAAGTGTCAAAGTACCCTGACTTTCTAGAGTTGAGTGAGATAATCAGGAAAGCAAACAACCGAGTGGAAATCTTACTTTGACTACGCAAGGAATTTAAGATTGTTAAAAAACATAAAGGTACCAAATTATGGAGTCAGTTGGACCAAGAACCGAGGACTGACTCAAGCATAATTAAGGCACTGTTTTAACCACGATTTCTAATTTAAGCATGATTCGAGGTTGACTTGGTGAGTATTGACAGTACAACTAAGAAACAAAGCTACTAAAATATATGCATTCTAATGCCCGCTTTTTTCTGGAGATTGAGCTTAAAATTGAGCGAATATGGGTTACTGAAGCTAAAAATTGTTGGAATTTGAATGTTTACAAAGTCAGGGGTATTTCACTTCTAAATCTAGGTGCATTTAACCTAAACTTAAGATACGGTGTAACTATTGTTACACGCTAGTGCTAAAAATAAATATGTATAAGTCAAAGTTTGGAGTGGGGTTCTTCCTACCTGAGGGTGGAATTCCTTATTTAAGTCATCGCCGGGGAAATCATACTATTATGATATGAAAAATTAGTCAATTCAGGTGTGACCATCGGTGTCAGTATACAGAGTAATGGTACTACCTATGGAGGGCAATACAAGAAGCTGAAAGGAAAATGTTTGCTAACATGATGTAGAAGGAAGTATAATAAGAGTAGTAGCCTAGAGACGGCAAAAGAAGTAGAAGGGAAAGTAAAAGATCGAAAGAAGAGATTTAGCATTTAGGTGGACCACGTGTATCCGAAAGGTAGGAGACTAGAAAGAAAGGGATGCCTTTAGAGGAGGCCTATGTTGGAGGGTAAGATAGCAAAAGTGGACGCCGATAGTTTAAGAAGGCAATGCCTTGAGGATGTGACCATCGTAGTGGGCACAGGAGGATCATTACTACTTAAGATACGCGTAACCTTAGTGTAGTAAAGAAATGGGAGTATTATTTAGTGTGGCCACATAGTGGATCAGACTAGTGGGCACAGCTAAATGATTAAGTCTAGTCAGGTATGTAGTTATAGGCTTCAGTTAAAGAGTTCTACCACCGCTCTGTTGTGTGTCAAGTATGTAGTTATAGGCTTCAGTTAAAGAGTTCTACCACCGCTCTGTTGTGTGTCAAGTATGTAGTTATAGGCTTCAGTTAAAGAGTTCTACCACCGCTCTATTGTATGTCAAGTATGTAGTTATAGGCTTCAGTTAAAGAGTTCTACCACCGCTCTATTGTATGTCAAGTATGTAGTTATAGGCTTAAGTTAAAGAGTTCTACCACCGCTCTATTGTATGTCAAGTATGTAGTTATAGGCTTTCGTTAAAGAGTTCTACCACCGCTCTATTGTATGTCAAGTATGTAGTTATAGGCTTCAATTAAAGAGTTCTACCACCGCTCTATTGTATGTCAAGTATGTAGTTATAGGCTTAAGTTAAAGAGTTCTACCACCGCTCTATTGTATGTCAAGTATGTAGTTATAGGCTTTCGTTAAAGAGTTCTACCACCGCTCTATTGTATGTCAAGTATGTAGTTATAGGCTTCAATTAAAGAGTTCTACCACCGCTCTATTTATCGTCTACCTTTAGGGGGTAGCGAGTGCTAATCGGTACTGCCTTAACAGGACTCGCCTGTTGACAGGACCGACGCTAAGATACTACTTTTAGAGAGTAGCAAAGAGGCATCAGCACTGCCGTTAGTGGGCAGGGCTGAGCAAGAGATACTACCACATAGGGATAGTATAGCAGATTGGTACTGCCTTTAGTTGACAGGTCCAACGCTAAAGTACTACTTTTAGAAAGTAGCAAAGAGGCATCAGCACTGCCGTTAGTGGGCAGGGCTGAGCAAAAGGTACTACCACATAGGGGTTGTACATTGGGTGTCCAACGAAGTGGGCACACAAAAGGGTCAAGTAAGGTACTACTCAAGGCAGCACAAGTGGTAGAAGCAAGTTATCAACAGTACTGCGTAGTACTGCGTACAGAATATGCAAGGTACTATCTTTAGAAGATAGTAGGACAGTACTGAGTAAGTAGTACATGTAAGTATCAGCAAGTAAATAGTACAAATACTGCCGGTAGTGGGTAGTATTGTCTATTTAAAGTAGTATTTCTAAGCTAAGCTAAAATGATAATTGCTACCGAAAGTAGGAAGCTAAAGATTATTATTCTAGCGTAGAAGTGTAGTATTAAGGTACTAAGGGCTACAATATAATAGCTTATCTTAGTTTGTAAGACATAAGGACTGCACTCCGAGCGCTCTAAAGGGAAAGAAAGAAAAAAAAATTTTACTACCGATTTTAAAATTAAATCCTTAAGGACTTAGTTTCCAGGCACGAATTATGCGATAAAAGTTAACAGTCAAAGATTGAGAGAAAAAAAAAATTCACAACAAAATTAAATTACGCAGTGTTATTGTTTCTATATTGTTTACAGATAATATTCTTCAGTAAATTAGTAAAAGATTATAAAAACATAATTGACATTGTTTTTCCTACCATCTTATAGAAAACAAAAGCGTTGTTACAAACGCCTTGTTTGCAAACAGAATAATCAACGAAGCTACAGTAAGTATTGCGAATGACAACTTCTGACCGTTGTTTTCCAAGAATTTAGTGTTATAAACAGTGTAACTGCAATTGTTTCTCCTTGTTTCAGGTTCCTGGAACGATAGAATGTGCAACAATACTAATCTATCTGAAAGATTTCTCCAAACATGTGTGTGATAGACTGTTCCTAGTGAATAAAGTGAACGAACAAAAGTTTACCAGAGGACTGCGAATCATCCTATAAAGATTCTCTACTGAAGATGAGAATATAAGAGACGTCCCTACTTGGAAGACTAGGATCAGTTCATAACGTCTGAAACGTTTTGCTTCAGGTTCAGGCATGGTGACCTAACATCCTGATTATTCTGTTTCCGAGATTATGTAAAGATCGCTGTGAGAGTTGACGAAGCTAACAATATATGATTATAGTGCTGTTGTTGTTTTATTGTGCCAAGATATAGAATTACTAGTAAAGTAATCGTATTCTCAGGCGATTACTACAATATGTCGGTTACCAAAATGTTCAATGTCGAACATGATTCGATATACTGAACCCTTTGTTTCCGGCATATTCCTAAGAGGTAGTAAAATATTTTTCAAGAAAGACATTAAATCGTGCTGTTTAAGTTTAAAAGATATTCAATTTAAGTTAGACAAACAGAGACTAAGTCGTAATAGTTTAAATAAAGTGGTTGCAGAATCAGCTTACAAATGTATGGAATATCTAAAATACTAGCGCAGGTAGTTTTAAGTTGCCTAATTATTGCTTACAAACTGCTATGTTCACAATTTATACTAATCCTATAAACATAATACATTAAACAATATTTCACCGCAACAATTTCTTTGTGAAAACTACTTTAGCATTTATTTACAGTACCTACTTTGCAACAATGCAGATAAAATGAACAATGTAGGTAAGTACTGTTAACAAAGTTTAGTTTCAGTACATTATTTTGTAATAATGCAAATAAAATGAATAGTGTAGGTAGGTAATGTTAACAAAATTTTGTTTCAGTACATTATTTTGTAACAATGCAAATAAAATGAATAATGTAGGTAGGTACTGTTAACAAAATAATGCAGGTATACTATAGCAATGAATCTGAAAATACAAAAACTGCCTAAAAATGAGAATTACAATACCTATTCTGTTAAATCTTACAGCTATAGGGTACACAAGGATTAAAACAACACAAATTTCTTTTTCAAAATTGTTCTTGTTTATTAGTATGTTAGTACATTCTAGCTGCCTAACAGATCCTACCTAATAATAAATTGATTGCAAATTCAGCTTAAAACCAGTTGAGGCGCCACTGTAACGCTTTTAAAAGTATGATGCTAGTTTCTGAGGTAAAAGGTAAAGCGTTCAACATTAAATGTAAGGTAGATAGAAAGCTATGCTAAGGTGTGATCAATAAAAGTTATAAAGTAAGTAATGTTGGTTTTATTAGTGTTAATTCTAAAGTTACATGCCTGAGGGGCGTAGGTCGGTATGAGACACCTTATGATCTATGTGCCGGAAGGGCTTAATATTAAAAACTTAGGATTACTGATTGCCGGAGGGGCTTAAGACTAAATTACTAATTGAATGGTACAATAGAATGGGCGCCAGGACTATAGGTCCATAAAATATAAGGGCTGATAGTTGCCGGCTATCAGGGTAGAACAGGGCGTGTGGTCGAATACCTACTTCGCTGAGTTTGCAACCAATTTTATATATGCTCTGTGTTAGTTAATTATTTAAGTTAATTGAGTAATAAAAGCACAGCACGAAAGGTAAGAAAGGCGCAGCCGTTGGCTGCGTTACCAATAATACTCGGGGGTAGATTCAAGTCGGGCCGGTAGCCACGTCGCCCACGGCGGAAACGCGCAGAGAGAAGCAGCAAGAAGCTAGTAGCGGTCTCGGGGTGAGACGCAGAAAGAGGCCACGTCGCCGCACGGTGAGGGACGCGCCGGGGGACGCTTGCCGCGCCTTGGAGTGCAGTTGTGGACCCCAATTTCTATATGTAGAACAAAAAAAGAAACCGTGTCCGAGGACAGAAAACAAGTATGAATGTCTTGTTCTTTGGTCAGACCTCGCTTGAAGAGCGAGGCCCTCCATTTCAAGTTGGGGGTGGTAAGCCGACAATGACATCGGATGCGACACGTCATCGGGTCTAAGAAAATACTGACAAAGACAGAGCCTAACCGAGACAGTAGGAATAAGAGGCTATTAAAAACTTACCCTTATGTCTTAGGGGTTTCTTTTCGAGGTTTCGAATCAGTTCAGCCAAGCGAACTCCCACGTCGCACGGTGTTCGTCGTTCGGGGAACCAGGGTGTCGGCGCGCGGTCCTGTTCTCACTCGATTCGGTGGTTTTCTGTAGAATCAAGGGACAATTCCTTTGGTTCTTGTACAACAAGTGAATCGTTTAGAAAACCAACCTTGCCGACACGTACCTTCGTTAGGACGCCGCTACGGCCTTGTTCCCCACTACGACCCCGTGTACGCTCCGTTGGCTGCTTGCTGGACAAAGAAAGACTCCAGTCCGTCTATCACGGTTTTATGTGATTTTATTTCACTCCGACCGAATTTTAATATTTTGTTCTCGTTCCTGACCTAGTTTGTTGACACTTGACAGCCAAGTCGCCGGCAGATCCGACTTAAGCTGTCAGTGACTTTTTGTAAATTTTTGGCACCAACGTACCCGATGATTTGCCGACACTAGAGTGTTTTGGCACCTATTTGCCAAAACAGGGTTACAGGTTGATTGAAATATCTATAAAAAAACGTACCATTAATCGGTGAGCTGTCTTCGCTTTCAACGATACTGCTGAGATTTAGTATAAAGAAAAACAAAGGATACAATTTAAATATTGATTTCATTTTGTCTAATGAATTAAACGACAAAATTTAAACTTGCCTCCCGCTCGCGCCACTGACTGACTAAGATTCATCTCAAGTTTAGGTTTTTATATACTTATACGGTCGAGATAAATCTTTACTATAGTAGTATGTATTATAAATCTGAGAGTGTGTTTGTTGTTTTATTACTCTTTCACGTAGCAACTGAGCAACGGATAGACTTGATTTCTTGCACGGATATAGCTCAATGGATTTTTTTTATTATATTGCGAAACATCCCTGACAGGATCTATCAGGTCTACAAAGTTTAAAGGTTGAAAAGTGACAGACTACTTTTTATCCCGAAAAAATAAAAGGTTCCTGGGACTCATTATTGAACTTCGCACGCCTTGGTGGTAGAGTGCGTTTTACGAAAGAAGTCCCACAGACACGTCGCCACAATCGCATGGCCGATCCATTAAAATTAGTTTCACATATTTCGGGGAACTCCTTTCGTGGTACCTACGGTCTCTAGTTTTACTCAGACAGATAAAGGTAAGTACTAGAGTAATATTTACGAAAGAAGTCCCTCAGACGTGCTGCCTGGCCGATCTGTTAAAATTAGTTTCACTTCTTGCCGTGGGACTTCTTTCCTGAAACGCACTATACACGAAACTTGTATGCAGCGTTCGTAACTTCCATAGACAATATAGAGTGTTTTCATACAATCTATCAAAGTTCCGTATACGATCCAAGGCGTTCGAAGTTCAATAATCGGCCAAGTACGAGTCGGACTCGCGCACGGAGGGTTCCGTACTGTATGGGAGCCCCCCTTAAATATTTATTTTGTCTTCATTTTTTTATTTATTATTGAAGTGAGTATAAAACTAAATATTCTGTGAAAATTTCAAGCATCTACCTGTTACCATTGTTATGATAGAGTAAAAAACGTCTAAAAATTCAGGTTTGTTGTATGGGAGCCCCCCCCATTAAGTAAATATTTATTTAGTATTTGTAAATAGCGGCAACAGAAATACATCATTAGTGAAAATTTCAGCTGCCTAGCTATCATGGTTTATGAGATACAGCCCGGTGACAGACAGACAGACGGACATCGAAGTCTTAGTAATGGGGTCCCGTTTTTCCCTTTGGGTACGGAAACCTAAAAATGAGTCCCGTTTAGGATAGCGAAAAATCAAAAAACGCGAGCGAAACCGCGGGCAAAAACTAGTTGAACATAATTGTTGTGACAAATGTAAGTAATTTATCTTGAACTGCTATATCTTGACTTGCGTAATATTATTGTTGCATATCGACGTGTTTTGTTTGAGTAAAAAAATTATCTCTTTTTTTCAAGCTCATTAAAAATAGATACGAGTACATGTATCCGAATTCACTGAATCATACAAGTCGGCGGATGTGAAGTTAGCTACAAGCTGCGCAATATCCAATCAACGCGCAGCTTTATGTGAGCTTCAGTCAGGATTGGATATTGCGCAGCTTGTAGCTAACTTCACATCCGCCGACTTGTATGATTCGGCCTATAGAGTGCATGGCCCGAAATGCCACCTGGTGGTATAAATTATGTTGTAATTTATTTATGCACATCATTGATGATCTTCTGTTTTATAAAACAACTAAAAATTATTCTACCAAATGTTATTACACATTAGACGATTTTTTTAACGATAATCTTGAAAACATAATAATAAATCGTTCCAATACGAATCATACGAATAATAAAATTGCCATACCCTTATCAGGGTTATATGTATAACTATGCAAAACATGTTAATTGAGAACCGCATGTAAATCTCATATGTTGCAATAAATGATTTGACTTTGACTATGTTTGGCAAAATTTGAGAGCATGACGTGGGGAATATGAGTGTTTCGCCCTATATCTGATCTAAGTCCGTGAAATTCCGGTCCGGGGTAGTCATACAACTATTTGTATGGTACTTCACGCACTAGATAAAATTTCCGTCATCCAATTTCTAACGACAATAACTAATATAAATTAAAAATTTAAAAAACCCCCGACACATTGACAACCATTTTGGGCACATTTGTAGAATTTTGGTTCTTCCATCCCCACTTTAACCCACCATAACTCTTAAACGGCTCAATCGATTTTTATAAAACATAGCTAAGAACACTCTCGATTAAGTCTCCTTTCATCCAAAAAAAACTAAACTGAAATCGGTTCGGGCGCTATGATGCCACAGACAGACAGACAGACAAACAGACACGTCAAACTTATAACACCCCTCTTTTGCGTCGGGGGTTAAAAAATAACCCTTCGGATGATTTTTTCGGAGACAGTCATTGAAGTTACAAAATCATTGTAAAGATACACGATTATATTCTATGATAGTCAAATGATTGTATAAAATCGTTCAGCCTCACACTTGTAAGTTTTACTGACTTACCAAAGTAACTTATATACCTAAATGACTTACGATAAATTTGCAAACGTAAATACTCTTTGTAGGTAAGTCGCTTAACAGACGTAAGTTAAGTTACTTAAATCATATAATTATTTTTACGATCACAATATTATTTTTAAATAATATTCTCATAAGGCCGCCCTTACACGCTCATAATATTAGCAACTTATGAGATTATTTTTAAATATTATTATCATTAGGCCGCCGTTACGCCTAATGATAATAATATTTAAAAATAATCTCATCCGGACGACTTCAAAAACAAGGTCATTAAAACTGAGACATTCTCAGGTCTCAACTTGAAACTGTTGTAGAGTCAGAGGCGACCTCTCATCAACAGCATACCTATACTCGGAATTTTAATTCGATTCCAGATTTGACAATTGAATCAATAGAGAAAAAATGTCAAATGAATGAATTTAATGTCAAATCTGGAATCGAATTAAAATTCCGAGTATAATTATTTTTCGCAAAAAATCGCAACACCGACTTCCACCGTGTACAGAATTCTAATAGTTTACACGAATCGATGTGACATCCATGTACATTATTGTTGAAATATAAAAACAGCTCAGCCGATTTCGATAAAATTTTTATGGGATCACCTCGGATATATACCTTTTCGATCTAAAAAAGAACATACACAAAAATAAAATACATGCAGTAAAAATTGTCGTGAGCCTCAGGGCGCTTCTCGCCCCCGCCGCGCCACGACCGCTCGCACTCGGGCCCGCCGCCTTATCGCAATCGTGCAAAAAAAGTGTCCGAGCTGAAACCTTGCCCAAGCTACGTCGTGGGCAGGCTTTTTTGTTAGTCGTAAGGTGATTGCAAGCCGCCGCGCGATGCAAAGTGCAAAGTGCTCGGTTACAAGCACTAATTAGGTGACATTATACCGAGATTCGAGAAAATAGGTCGTTGTGAATTATTTAATATATACAGGGTTATTTCTAATCAATAAGCATCCTTTTAGGGGCTTGTTCTGTACATCAAAACTAACAACTTTTATTCTACGACTTTTATTAATTCTCAAAAAAAATAGTTGTTGTTCCATAGAAAAATTCACCCTCGACAAAATGTATGTAACAGCTGATTTTTTTGAGTTTTTACAAAAGTCGCAGAACAACAGTTGTTAGTTTTGATGTACAGAATAAGCCCCTGAAAGGATGCTAATTGATTAGAAATAACCTTGTATATCTAAGTAGGTATGTGTGACAGCGCTCGGACATTTTTTTAAACTTTCACTTAGGAACTGTGGCTCTGTAGATATTTGCTCAAAGACTTCCCTATATAAATTAATGCATAAATAGGTATGATAACTGACAAAAATAAAGTATTATGTAATTGGTCCGATACATTATCGAAAGATAGATACAAAAAATACAATACCTATCCAATTAACATTCGTTTTGTCAAAAAAATGAGATAAAGCGATCAAAGGCTATTGACGTTACTTCGATACGAACAGGCTATCTTCACCGTTTTTTGTTTCATTTGCAAAATAAAAAATATGTGTACCTATAATTAGTTCTTGAAAGTCTAACTAACTGATGGACTAATCATATTTTTGGTCATCGACCCTATTATGGTTACAATAGTATTTAGCTCTATTGGTCCACTACACTCGTTACTATTATGAAACTCGCTGCGCTCGTTTCATAAACTCACACTCGTGTTTTAATACCCTTCATTATATGACAGTTGCATAAACTACTATGAAAAAAATTTTATTCATTATAGAACCACAGAATAATTAACCGGCAGATAGTGTTTACTGATTCTCTTGTCACGAAAATATTGGGCTCAAAATAGCATGTATGCACTAAAAAATGTATTTCCTTAGTTAAATCCTGTATTTGACCTGACCTTCGTCATTATTTCCTGACAATTATAATCTGGATAACTTTAAGACAAGAGTGAATAGATGTCAAATACGATGAACTGTCGGTAAAATACCAAAACTTATTAAAAACAAAGCGCATCAGCTATTACTCGAACATCATTCGGAACAACCCACGGTCTATGTGGCGCGTTATCAACTCGGAATTGAACCGTGGATCCTCTTCTAGAGTTGATTTTACGGACCTGGTTTGTGGTAACGACGGACAGCCTTTTGGCAGTAAAAAACTTTTGGTTGATTCGCTGAACTTCGAGTTCGTAACGGCAGCTAGTAGGTGTGGTGCTCCTACAGCAAACAATACTCGCGCTCTAGCTGCGCTGGGTGATCAGGCATCCGCCAGCGATGTGTCACTATGGATGCAGCCTTTCACACCCACAGAAATAATCACAATAGCTACCAAGCGCATAGCTTCTAAAAAAAGTACCGATATCTATGGGCTGTCGGCCGATCTTATAGGGTCATTGTCACTCTAGCACATGTACTAACTCAATTATTTAACTTGTGCTTGCGCCAAGGCGTGTACCCATCAGCACTGAAAAGAGTTAAAATTACCCCCCTGTACAAAGGGAAAGGTAAGAAAACGGACCTTAAGTCATATCGTCCAATATCATTAGTACCTGCAATTAGTAAGGTGTTTGAAGTTGGCTTAAATAGAAGAATTTTAAATTTCGCAGTAGATCGTAATATCTTATCTGATAGGCAGTATGCATATCGTGCCGGCCGCTCTACTACGGATATGGTGCGAGAGGTAGTGTGGCAGGTTTTAAGCGCTCGTGAGGCAGGGTTGCAGGTGGCGTTAGTATGCTGTGATCTCTCGCGCGCATTTGACACCGCGGACCACCACCTTATCACAGATAAGTTAGAATTCCACGGGATGCGCGGCCCTGCAGGTTCTCTGGTCTCCTCTTTTTCGTCAGGGAGAACCCAGGTTGTGGTGGGAGATAAGGGATCGGTTGTGTCTGACGAGCTGGAGAATATGATGGGCGTACCGCAGGGCTCCTGCTTTTCGAACTCGTTGTTCAGCCTTCTGTTAAACGACTTACCAGACGCCATCGACAATGCGGAGATATATATGTACGCCGACGATGTGGCTGCAATAGTCACGGCGCCGTCGAGCAGTCTGTTGCAATGCAAAGTAAACTCAGCGGTTCTGAGATTGGACGAGTGGTTCAAATCAAACGGCTTGGCGTTGAACAAAGAAAAGACGTGCTTTATGACATTTAATATGCGTGCAGTATTTGGTCACCATGTTATCAAGTTCATATCCACAAATTGGAATCGATTCAAAAAAAGTTTATGAAATTCTTAAGAGCCCCGGTGATCTGTAATTTTCCATACAAACGTATTACGCTGTTTCTTCCTTGAAAATACTTATAGAGCTTCAATTCTTTGTCATAAAATTAAATTTAGCTGTTTAGACTACTCTGTCTTTTCTTTTTCTTGATAAATTAATTATCAGGCAAAATATGACCCTTCAAAATCACAAATAAATTCACCATTATTACCGACGTCTTTAGAGACCTACCAAAAGAGACTAAATAATATCTCACAAAATATAAAATGACAGAATCATGAACACATATTTTTTTTAAATTTTGACATAAAAAAATACTTGATTGAAATAGTTTTTGAAGAAGAAAACAGCGTAATACGAAACGTTGTTTCGCCAAGTTTTTTGTAGGTATAAATCGCTCTGAGCTGCAATTGTCCCTATCGCACGATGCGGGGGTAGGGTCGAGGTAAGGGAGGTTCAATCCTATACGTACACAAGCACTAGGGATGTAGTAATAGTCGATATTTTTGTCGATGCTCTAGTGATGTCCATCGATATCGATGTTTATTAAAAATATTAGTTATTTTTTCCAATCTTGTGATTTGACCGTTGCATGTTTGTTACTTATGAAGAAAAGATTTTATGTATGGAATATAGGCGTTTAGTTGCTGCAACATATTCCAGCGAATTTACAGAATAACGTGTTGTATCCGCAGACATCTAAATGAGTTAGGCGCAGAATAACCAATTCGCATAATGCCCAAGTAATCCGGGAATGCTCAATTGTACGAAAGCATAATTCTATGCTTGCCGTGGGGTGCCGGCAGAGTAGAATAGCACCCCCCTCTAGTACCAGGTGTCGTAAGAGCCGACTGAGGTACAGCGGAACCGACTAATGGCGGTATAACCATTCAAATAAAAACGTAGCTAAAATGGCACAGGGCAGGGATGGGGAGCAGCATCCCTGTCGCGAAGCTACGTTTCTGCGATCGCCACCACGCCTGCCCAGCGCGGCGATTATGGGCAAAAACCCCAATATGGAAAGTACAAATAGACCAGGCCCCCAGTCCCCAGCAGCTCCGCTAGCCCGGGGCTACGGTAGCGGCCCCGGTAACGGCGGAGAAGGGGGTGCTAAGAATCGCTGGCAGACGCCCGGCTACCACTCCTGTAAACGACGACTGGCCCTGGTAACACACAACGTGCGCACGTTGAGGACTGACGAGAAGATTGCTGAGTTGGAAGAAGAGTTGAGTAGGTTGCGTTGGGATATTGTGGGGTTGTCTGAAGTCCGTAGAGAGGGGGAGGACACGATAACCTTAAACTCCGGCAACCTGCTTTACTACCGGGAAGGTGACCAACGGTCCCAAGGTGGCGTTGGTTTTCTCGTTCACAAGTCCCTCACCAACAACATTATTACCATCGAAAGTGTGTCAAGCAGGGTGGTATACCTAATACTCAGAATATCCAAGAGGTATTCGCTGAAGGTCATTCAGGTATACGCACCGACATCGTCACACCCAGATGATGAAGTGGAGACTATGTATGAGGACGTAAGTCGGGCCATTCATATGTCTAAGACCCACTTCACTGTTGTTATGGGGGACTTCAACGCAAAGTTGGGCAGAAAAAACGATGATGAGCTGAGGGTGGGGAAATTTGGATATGGGCAACGGAACCTTAGGGGCCAGAGGCTGGCTGACTTTCTGGAGAGAGAGGAACTCTTTATGATGAACTCTTTCTTCCAGAAGCCGCCTCACAGGAAATGGACCTGGATGAGCCCTGATGGTTCCACGAGAAACGAGATAGACTTCATCATGACCACCGAGAGACGAATATTTAATGATGTCTCCGTGATCCACAGGGTGAAAACCGGCAGCGATCACAGAATTGTACGAGGCACATTAAATATTAATGTTAAGCTCGAAAGGTCCCGCCTGATGAAGTCCACGCTCCGACCTACTCGTGAACATATCCAAAACCCCGAGGACTTTCAGCTCGAGCTCTCGAATCGTTTTGCTTGCCTAGAGAACCTTGCGTCGGTGGACGAGATCAACAACGGGCTCGTAGAAACTGTCCAAACGGTGGGTGCTAAGTTCTTTAGACCCCGCCGTTCAAATAAACCGCAGAAATTCTCCGATCACACTGTAAATCTCATGGCCGAACGACGCTCTCTAAGATTGCAGTCTTCCGATGATGCAAAGTCATACAGGCGTCTCAATAGACAAATTTCGAAATCCTTGCGGCACGACATCCGTCTTTTTAATACTGAACACATTAAAAAGACAATAGAGCGAAACAAAGGCTCCAAAGTGTTCGCAAGAGATTTGTCTATTGGGCAAAGCCAATTGACAAAGCTGAAGAGAGAAGATGGAAGTATAGCGTCGACCAAGGCAGAGGTATTAGAGGAGATTGAAAGGTTCTATGGACAGCTATACGCTTCGGTCGCTAAGCCTGTTAGCAGCGCGGCCAAAGATCCAAGAGCCAAGCTGACCCGACACTTCACCGAAGATATCCCGGACATCAGCCTGTACGAGATTAGAATGGCCCTGAATCAGCTTAAGATCAACAAGGCGCCGGGTGATGACGGTATCACATCAGAGCTTCTGAGAGCGGGTGGAACACCGGTACTAAAAGTCCTCCAGAAGCTTTTCAACACCGTCGTCCTCGAGGGCATCACGCCAGAAGCATGGAACAGAAGCGTGGTGGTGTTGTTTTTCAAGAAAGGTGACAACACCTTATTGAAGAACTACAGACCCATCTCGCTTCTGAGCCATGTTTATAAGCTGTTTTCAAGGGTCATTACGAACCGTCTCGAGCGCAGGCTTGATGACTTCCAGCCTTCCGAACAAGCCGGTTTCCGAAAGGGCTTTAGCACCATGGACCATATTCATACGATGCGGCAGGTTATACAGAAGACCGAAGAGTATAACTTGCCACTTTGCTTAGCGTTTGTGGACTATGAGAAAGCCTTTGATTCGGTCGAGACTTGGGCTGTGCTCGAGTCTCTCCAACGATGCCGTATTGACTATCGGTACATCGAAGTGTTGAAGTGCTTGTATAATAACGCCACTATGTCGGTCCGAGTACAGGAAGAGAGCTCCAAGTCGATCCCTTTAAAAAGAGGCGTAAGACAGGGAGACGTCATTTCTCCGAAACTGTTTACGGCTACTTTGGAGAACGCCTTCAAGCTCCTGGAATGGAAAGGATTCGGCATCAATGTCAATGGCGAATACCTCACTCACCTTCGGTTTGCCGACGATATAGTAGTCATGGCAAAATCGATGGAAGAGCTCAGCACGATGCTCGAAGGCCTCAATCGGGTTTCCCAACAGGTGGGTCTTAAGATGAACATGGACAAGACGAAAGTCATGTGTAATTCCCATGTTGTACCCACCCCGATCTCTGTTGGGAACTCGGTTCTTGAAGTCGTTGACTCGTACGTCTACCTAGGACAAGTAGTACAGTTAGGTAGGTCCGACTTCAAGAAAGAGGCCAATCGCCGAATCCAACTCGGCTGGGCAGCGTTCGGAAAATTGCGTAGCGTCTTCTCGTCCGACATACCTCAGTGCCTCAAGTCGAAAGTTTTCGACCAGTGTGTGTTGCCAGTGATGACTTATGGCACAGAAACGTGGTCTCTCACTATGGGCCTTATTAGTAAGCTCCAAGTAGCCCAACGAGCTATGGAGAGGGCTATGCTCGGAGTCTCTCTGCGAGATCGAATCAGAAATGAGGAGATCCGTAGAAGAACCAAAGTTACCGACATAGCCCAACGGATTGGCAAGTTGAAATGGCAATGGGCAGGGCACATAGCGCGGAGGACTGAGGACCGATGGGGTCGGAAAGTTCTCGAGTGGAGACCGCGTACCGGCAAGCGCAGCGTAGGACGTCCACCCACAAGGTGGACGGATGACCTCATTAAGACCGCAGGATCGCGCTGGATGCAAGCCGCTTCCAACCGGTCTTATTGGAGATCCATAGGGGAGGCCTATGTCCAGCAGTGGACTTCTTATGGCTGATGGATGGATGGATGATAATTCTATGAAGGCCCAATTCTCAATATGGCAAAATAATTTCAAATAGAATGAAAATGTGTGATTTTCATTTTCAAAAATCACCTTATTATTAATTATTTTGCCATTTTGAGAATTGAGCATTCTTAGACCTGGCCATTGTGAGAGTAGGGCATTCATAGAATTGGGCATTCTTAAAATTGAGCTTTCTTAGAACTATGTGCCATTATTAGAATTCTGCGCCTAAAGCGAAATAATGGTTCTAATCAGGAAAATCACGTGCTCTCTAAAATCGTGTAATAACTGTACTGTACTGTACTGTACTGTACTGTACTGTACTGTACTGTACCAGCCTTTTTAATAGTCCACTGCAAGACGTAGGCCTACCCACGAAGGGTGATTGGGCCATATCCACCACGCTGGCCCAGTGCGGGTTGGTGGATTCACATACGCCATCGAATTTCTTCTACGGACGTATGCAGGTTGCCTCACGATGTTTTCCTTCACCGAAAAGCCAGTGGTGTGAAATTCCGTACATAAATTCCAAAGAACTCATTGGTACGGGACTGGGATTGAACCCACGACCTCACGATTGTAAGGCGGGTGTCATTACCTCTAGACCACCATGGCTTTTTTAATAAAATTTTTAATAACTGTACCTAACGTATAAATATTTAATTATCCTTAGTCCACCTACCTAAGCGAAAAACGTTCTATTAAATTATTCAAGTATCAAAGACTCAACATTAAATAATTAAAAAACACATAATCAGTCACATTACAAACACACCAAAATAAATAAATCTGTATCTAATAAAATAAATAAGTTCTATGCTGTGCTTGCCAGTATAGGTAGCGCCACACAAGTCGGCGGATGAGATGTTAGCCGCAGATGACACTTCGCCGTAATTCGCTAATTATTGCGCATGTGTGCACAATGCCGACGCCGCGTGGCGTAGTGGTAAGCACAGGCGTGCACGCGGGAGGCATGAGGTTGGCGGGTGTGTTCGGCGTCTTGTCTCTCAAACTCAAACTCAATTCATTTATTGCAACATATGAAATTTACATGCGGTTCTTAGTTAACATGTTTTGTATAGTTATACATATGACCCTATAAGGGTATGACAATTTAATTATTTGTATTGGAACGATTTATTATTATGTTTTCTAGATTATCGTTAAAAAAATCGTCTAATGTATTTCGAAAACAGGATAAATTTTAATTGTTTTATGAAACAGTTTTCTCTTTCGATATCTTTTAAATTATTTGGCAATTTATTAAATATTTTTATAGCCATAGAATTTGGGCTAGAACTGTGCATGGTTCTCTCTGGCCTCTGCGCATACCTATATTTTGCCTTTTGCACAGCATTTGCCTAACTTTTCATCCGCCGACTTGTGTGGCGCGGATTGTAGGTGAAATCCATTCGAGAAAACAGCCCCATCGGCTATCCGTCCATTGAACTATGTGCCTTGCCCTCTGTCATTTTAACTTGCCAATCCACTGAGTTTTGCTGAAAAGTTCAAATACTTAGAAGTGTTTCAATCAGTTTGTCTCTACTCTCTACCTATTTTGTGAATATTCTGTCCTGTATTTCTATGGTGTGTGCCCTACCCAGTGCTGCTTTATTTTGCTAATTGTTTTAACTATTTTTAAACGTAAGTATTTAAAGTAGTATTAGAAGACTGGCGGTTGAAAAGTATATAAGGCGGTGCAAGCACGTCGATCGGGGAGTCTTTCTCGAACCTTTGCACGGAGCGGACCTCTTGTCAGTTTGCGTTCTAATAGATTGTTATTATGTTGAAGTCCTGAATGTCGGTATTTTTGATTATTGTGTTAAACCATAAATTTGTAATAATTAAATAAGTTTAGGTTATTACCACGTGTATTCTTTTTTAAGTAAACCTGCTTCTGATAGCTAATATCAGAAGTGGGATAGAACACCGTGCTCACTTTAACGTTAGTTTTTGTATTTTGTGAATTTTAAAATCAAAATTCGGTTTGTTTACATTTTGTCCGAGTATTCGTGAAGTGCAAAGTTGCGATTAAGTACCCACTTTTGAGGTTTTTTGTGTTGCTGTGGAGATTTTGTTTGGATTTTGCCTCGTATGTACTAAACAAGTGAGGAATGGGTCGACCCCGATCCCGTGAACGGCGTCATAGCTCTTTCGCGCGACGCTTATGCAGCAAACGCTCAGCCTCGCCGTCTGACCGGTGGGCATGCCGCCCGCAGCAGGCCTCGCACCTGTTCTGTGGGCATTGTCACCTGTCACCTTTGAGATGCCGGCTACTCAGCGGGAACCGCCGCTGTCTGCAAGCCTCGTTGTGCTCAGCAGCACTAAGCACCAAAAGAGGCTTGTAAATGGTCTGTGGCAGACCACGTCACGGTAACAGACTGCATTGCCGATGCAGTACACTTCTTCAGAATGTTGGTGAGAGCTATCCATTACTTTAACATTTTTCGTTTGTGCCCATGTTTACCAATGTAAAAATAGACCGTGTTAAGTACTTTAAGACTACCGACTTTTTACGAATCGGGTTTTGTTTTAATCATGATTCAGGCTTATGCGTAAACAAATGATGGAACAGTGATCGTACATGGGGTTATTTTATTGCAAACACGAGCTATTTTGTCTGCAATAGCTAGACATCGCGATCGTTTTGTTCGGGGCTAGGAACACAGCTCGAACAAAACTACCCTACATGTAACATTTTTTGCTGTGTAGGTTTTGCATTAAACATTTTGTGAAAAATAATAATAGAAGCCAAGTATGTTGCCCATAAATAGTTGCTGTGAAGTTTAACTTATAAGACAGGCATTGTTTTTCGTGGTGAATTCGTCTGCCTTTCTGCGAAAGCCAACTGACATACTTGACACGCATTTAAATCCTAAACGTGCTTATAACCGGGATCCCAAAGTAAAACAAAGTGAACAAAGGTAACGCGTAACATAAGCAACCTTGAATTTCGTTGCAAAATGACCAGCGTCGCAATGCCTCGATTTGGTTTTGGAATTTCGTAGGCTTGTGAAATATGAAAACTTGTCAATTCTCTTAGTGAAGAAAAAGCTGGTTTCGATAGATTGTTTAGATTTTTTAAAAATGATTTAGATACGGGGTTGGTCCCATCAGTTTTTTCGGGGAGCTGTTAATTCTACTTTGTGTGATTTCGGAATGAAAAAAACTGAGCACTTTGGGTAAAATAAAAGTCAAGGTCAGGTGAGACCGAGCTCTGGTAAGATCAAAGTTCAACTTATGTCATTTTAGTCGAAGACAACGTAGCGGGCATGCTAGGCAACCATCAAAACCGGCAGTTTGTGCGTTCTGTTGGGTATTATTTGAAAGTATGTACTCAGGGTTGCTTTCCTCAAAAGCCGTACCTGCTTAGCTGCCGTGACAAAGAAGAAAGAGAGAGTGAGCTCAACTCCTATTAAACGTTTCTTCTCTTGTGTTTTGGCGTGGCTGCTGATTTTTTTTTTTTTTTTTTTTTTTTTTTTATTGGAAGTTCGTAAACAGCCTTATGCCTAAATCTTACACAGGTGAAGTAAAACATTATTTCCTTATTTACAAGCATAACGCCTCAAAAACGAACCTAACTTACACAGTGAAACTAATAAAATAAGTATTTACCTGCTTTTACAAAAAATAGAATACAATCTTAAAAGAATAGAAAAAATACCTAACTATAAATGTTACCCGGAAAAAAAGAAAATCCTTCTTGAGAGAACATATTCACAAAAACAAAACGAAATAAATAAATAAAAAAAAAACAATTAATCAATATCAATCTGTCTCAGTAAACATTTTAAATTAAATTTGAATGAGGCTAGCGAACCTGACTTGAATATATCGATACTTTTGCGTATGATTTCATTATCGTAAGAAGAACACATACGTACTAGGGGAGAATACAACAATATATTTGTACGACACCTCGGTAATTTAAAAGTATTTTTCCAAGGCACTCTTCTAGGAGGTTTTGGTACTTTAAAAGTTATTTTCTCCAACAGGTCTGGACAATCAACATAACCATTTAGTAACTTATAAAGCATTACTATGTCAGTCATCTGGCGACGCTTTTGAAGAGACATCACTTTATAATGTTTGAGTCTGGACTTGTATGAATGAAGCGATTTACATTTATTTTCCATGAAAGCTAAGTGATAGAGAAAACGTTTTTGAACCCGCTCCAATCTGTCCGCATGTACTTGATAACTAGGGTTCCACACGACCGAGCAGTATTCCAGAATACTTCTCACAAGACTGTTATAAAGAAGTAAAGAAAGGTTTCTATTATTAAAAACTTTGGCTTGCCTTGAGACGAACCCACCCATTTTGCTGGCTTTTCTAGAAATTGACTCAATGTGCTCACGAAAGTTGAGTTGACTATCCACAATACACCAAGATCACGAATAGATGAGACCTCTTTCAACGCAGTGTTATCAATAGTATAGTTAGCTGCGAAAGGTTTGTGCTTTCGCGTGAACCTTATATAAAAACATTTGGCGGCATTCAAGCTCATTTTATTTTTAGCACACCAATTACTAATACTGTCTATGTCGGATTGCAGATCTGCCACATCCGTTTCATTACGTATTTGCTTGTAGAGCTTAAGATCGTCTGCAAATAATTTTACTTTAGATTTGACTACTCTTGGTAACTCATCTATAAATCCTACAAAAAGAACAGGACCCATATGCGAGCCTTGCGGAACTCCAGATGGCACCGAAGTTTCCACAGATTTAAAACCCTTGACGACTACAAGTTGAGATCTATTTGTTAGGTAAGATTCGTGCCATCTTAAGAGAGTTCCGTGAATGCCCAATTTGTGTAATTTGTCTAATAGCAGATTGTGGTCAACTAGATCAAACGCTTTGCTAAAATCAGTGTAAATAGCATGGGTTTCCCCTCCATCGTCTAGAGCTTCTAATATATCACTAACATATCCGATAAGGTTGGTACTAGTAGATTTTTTTGGTCTAAAGCCGTGTTGATTAACATTTGGTGATTGGGATATGTGCCAATAAGTTTTTTTGACCACCAAGGACTCTAAAAGTTTGCCAATGCCTGAAAGAATTGAGATTGGTCTATAGTTTTCGATACGCGACAAATCACCATTTTTATGTATTGGAGTTATAAAGGCTAGTTTCCATTTTGAAGGGAAAACCCCAGTACACAACGATTTATTGAATATAATAAACAAAGGCTTAGCTAACTGTTCTGCGCATCTTTTTAATACAACGGATGGTAAAGAGTCAGGTCCTGCTCCTTTGTTAGGATCTAGTTTACAAAGTGCTTCTAGGACTTCTGACTCTTCAATATGCAAACTACTCAAAGTAGGAGAGGCGTTTGAAGTGTCAGCATTTGACTCAGTATAATTTTGGTTTCCGGCTGAGTTAGCATGATGATAAACTGAGTTGAAGTGTTCAGAAAAAAGGTCACAAACTGCCTGTCCTCCAACAGCAGATTTATCTAACAAGAACATTTGGTTCGGCAGTGTAGCGTTATTTCCTTTAATACTTTTAACGTAGCGCCATATATGTTTGGGGCTATTTTTCAAAAATGACGAACTATTATTTTTGAAGGCAGTAAAACATTCTTTCAGCAGAGTCTTACTTCGTTTGCGAGCATCCCCAAATGCGAGTTTATCCTGAAGGTTACCATATATCTTAAATCTGGTGTGATATTTGGCCTTCTCTTTCAGACATTTAATAAGCGGATAAGAAAACCAAACGGGATAGCGTTCATTTTTTGAATATTGTAATGGCGTATGTTCTCGAACGATGGGCGTAAAAATGTCATAGAATTTATCAACCATCTCGTTTACATCAACACAAGAATTAAGTGAGTGAGACCAATCAACCCGAGATAAACACTCATTTATCGTATTGTAATCTGATTTGAAATATTTATATGTCAAGGTAGCCTTTCTTTTGATAAATTTATATGTCCCGACACTAAGTGTAATATGAAGCGCTGGGTGGTGAGGAAGATCAAGTTTAGTTAAATGGATGTTATTTTCGACTACTGTAATTTTATTTCGACCTTTCGTACTGAAGACCAAGTCCAGAATCCGATTGTTACCATTTAAAACGCCATTAAATTGGTTGAGGTTGTTAAATTCTATGATTTCAAGAAATAAACTGTCTTTTGCGCTTGGACCAGGTTGTGGCACGAGATAGTTGCAATCAGGATCTTTAATCCACTGGAACTGAGGTAGATTAAAATCACCAAAAATTAAAGTCTGTGTATTTGAAGCTACTACGTTATTTATCACATGCGTTGTAACCCTGTTTTGGCAAATAGGTGCCAAAACACTCTAGTGTTGGCAAATCATCGGGTACGTTGGTGCCAAAAACTTACAAAAAGTCACTGACAGCTTAAGTCGGATCTGCCGGCGACTTGGCTGTCAAGTGTCAACAAACTAGGTCAGGAACGAGAACAAAATATTAAAATTCGGTCGGAGTGAAATAAAATCACATAAAACCGTGTTACACGGACTGGAGTCTTTCTTTGTCCAGCAAGCAGCCAACTGAGCGTACACGGGGTCGTAGGGGAAACAAGGCCGTAGCGGCGTCCTAACGAAGGTACGTGTCGGCAAGGTTGGTTTTCTAAACGATTCACTTGTTGTACAAGAACCAAAGGAATTGTCCCTTGATTCTACAGAAAACCACCGAAATCGAGTGAGAACAGGACCGCACGCCGACACCCTGGTTCCCCGAACGACGAACACCGTGCGACGTGGCGCAAGTTCGCTTGGCTGGACTGATTTCGAAACCTCGAAAAGAAACCCCTAAGACATTAGGGTAAGTTTTTACTAGCCTCTTATTCCTACTGTCTCGGTTAGGCTCTGTCTTTGTCAGTATTTTCTTAGACCCGATGACGTGTCGCATCCGATATCATTGTCGGCTTACCACCCCCAACTTGAAATGGAGGGCCTCGCTCTTCAAGCGAGGTCTGACCAAAGAACAAGACATTCATACTTGTTTTCTGTCTTCGGACAGGGTTTCTTTTTTTGTTCTACCTATAGAAATTGTGGTCTACAACTGCACTCCAAGGCGCGGCAAGCTCCTCCGGCGCGTCCCTCACCGTGCGGCAACGTGGCCTCTTTCTGCGTCTCACCCCGAGACCGCTACTAGCTTCTTGCTGCTTCTCTCTGCGCGTTTCCGCCGTGGGCGACGTGGCTACCGGCCCGACTTGAATCTACCCCCGAGTATTATTGGTAACGCAGCCAACGGCTGCGCCTTTCTTACCTTTCGTGCTGTGCTTTTATTACTCAATTAACTTAAATAATTAACTAACACAGAGCATATTTAAAATTGGTTGCAAACTCAGCGAAGTAGGTATTCGACCACACGCCCTGTTCTACCCTGATAGCCGGCAACTATCAGCCCTTGTATTTTATGGACCTATAGTCCTGGCGCCCATTCTATTGTACCATATAATTAGTAATTTAGACTTAAGCCCCTCCGGCAATCAATAATCCTAAGTTTTTAATATTAAGCCCTTCCGGCACATAGATCATAAGGTGTCTCATACCGATCTACGCCCCTCAGGCATGTAACTTAAAATTAGCATAAATAAAACCAACATTACTTACTTTATAACTTTTATTTATCACACCTTAGCATAGTTTTCTATCTACCTTACTTTCATGTTGAACGCTTTACCTTTTACCTCTTAAACTAGCATTAAACTTTTACAAGCGTTACAGCATCACTTTATAAGCGTTACAGTGGCGCCTCAACTGGTTTTAAGCTGAATTTGCAATCAATTTATTATTAGGTAGGATCTGTTAGGCAGTTAGGATGTACTAACATACTAATAAACAAGAACAATTTTGAAAAAGAAATTTGTGTTGTTTTAATCCTTGTGTACCCTATAGCTGTAAGATTTAACAGAATAGGTATTGTAATTCTCATTTTTAGGCAGTTTTTGTATTTTCAGATTCATTGCTATAGTATACCTGCATTATTTTGTTAACAATACCTACCTACAATATTCATTTTATTTGCATTATTACAAAAGAATGTACTGAAACTAAACTTTGTTAACAGTACTTACCTACATTGTTCATTTTATTTGCATTGTTGCAAAGTATGTACTGTAAATAAATGCTAAAGTAGTTTTCACAAAGAAATTGTTGCGGTGAAATATTGTTTAATGTATTATGTTTATAGGATTAGTATAGATTGTGAACATAGCAGTTTATAAGCAATAATTAGGCAACTTAAAACTACCTGCGCTAGTATTTTAGATATTTCAGACATTTGTAAGCTGATTCTGCAACCACTTTATTTAAACTATTGCAACTTAGTCTCTGTTTGTCAAACTTAAATTGAATATCTCTTAAACTTAAACAGCACGATTTAATGTCTTTATTGAAAAATATTTTACTACCTCTTAGGAATATGCCGGAAACAAAGGGTTCAGTATATCGAATCATGTTCGACATTGAACATTTTGGTAACCGACATATTGTAGTAATCGCCTGAGAATATTATCACTTTTACGATTACTTTACTAGTAATTCTATATCTTGGCACAGTAAAACAACAAAAACAGCACTATAATCATATATTGTTAGCTTCGACAGCTCTCACAGCGATCTTTACATAATCTCGGAAACAGAATAATCAGGATGTTAGGTCACCATGCCTGAACCTGAAGCAAAACGTTTCAGACTTTATGAACTGATCCTAGTCTTCCAAGTAGGGACGTCTCTTATATCCTAATGAGTGATATTCAGTTCATAATCTTTATAGGATGACTCGCAGTCCTCTGGTAAACTTTTGTTCGTTCACTTTATTCACTAGGAACAGTCTATCACAAACATTTGTCTTGAGAAATCTTTCAGATAGATTAGTATTGTTGCACATTCTATCGTTCCAGGAACCTGAAACAAGGAGAAACAATTGCAGTTACACTATTTATAGCACTAAATTCTTGGAAAACAACGGTCAGAAGTTGTCATTTGCAATACTTACTGTAACTTCGTTGATTATTCTGTTTGCAAACAAGGCGTTTGTAACAACGCTTTTGTTTCTATAAGATGGTAGGGAAAACAATGTCAATTATGTTTTTATAATCTTTTACTAATTTACTGAAGAATATTATCAGTAAACAATATAGAAACAATAACACTGCGTAATTTAATTTTGTTGTGAATTTCTTTTTCTCTCAATCTTTGACTATTAACTTTTATCGCATAATTCGTGCCTGGAAACTAAGTCCTTAAGGATTTAATTTCAAAATCGGTAGTAAAATTTTTTTTCTCTTTCTTTCCCTTTAAACCGCTCGGAGTGCAGTCCTTAAGCCCTACAAACTAAGATAAGCTATTATATTGTAGCCCTTAGTACCTTAATACTACCCTTCTAAGCTAGAATAATAATCTTTAGCTTCCTACTTTCGGTAGCAATTATCATTCTAGCTTAGCTTAGAAATACTACTTTAAATAGACAATACTACCCACTACCGGCAGTATTTGTACTATTTACTTGCTTATACTTACATGTACTACTTACACAGTACTGTCCTACTATCTTCTAAAGATAGTACCTTGTAAATTCTGTACGCAGTACTACGCAGTACTGTTGATAACTTGCTTCTACCCCATGTGCTACCCCTAGTAGTACCTTACTTGACCCTTTTGTGTGCCCACTTCGTTGGACACCCAATGTACTACCCCTACAAGGTAGTACCTTTTGCTACACTCTAAAAGTTCCTCTTTACTCTAAAAGATGCCTCTTTGCTACTTTCTAAAAGTAGTACTTTAGCGTTGGTCCTGTCAACTAAAGGCAGTACCAATCTGCTATACTATCCCTATGTGGTAGTATCTCTTGCTCAGCCCTGCCCACTAACGGCAGTGTTGATGCCTCTTTGCTACTCTCTAAAAGTAGTATCTTAGCGTCGGTCCTGTCAACAGGCGAGTCCTGTTAAGGCAGTACCGATTAGCACTCCCTACCCCCTAAAGGTAGAAGATAAATAGAGCGGTGGTAGAACTCTTTAATTAAAGCCTATAACTACATACTTGACATACAATAGAGCGGTGGTAGAACTCTTTAATTAAAGCCTATAACTACATACTAGACAATACAATAGAGCGGTGGTAGAACTCTTTAACGAAAGCCTATAACTACATACTAGACAATACAACAGAGCGGTGGTAGAACTCTTTAACGAAAGCCTATAACTACATACTTGACATACAATAGAGCGGTGGTAGAACTCTTTAACGAAAGCCTATAACCACATACCTGACTAGACTTAATCATTTAGCTGTGCCCACTAGTCGGATCCACTAAGTGGTCACACTAAATTATACTCCCATTTCTTTACTACACTAAGGTTTCGCGAACCTTAAGTAGTAATGGTCCTCCTGTGCCCACTACGATGGTCACATCCTCAAGGCATTGCCTTCTTAAACTATCGGCGTCCACTTTTGCTATATTACCCTCCAACATAAGCCTCCTCTAAAGGCATTCCTTTCTTTCTAGTCTCCTACCTTTCGGATACATGTGGTCCACCTAAATGCTAAATCTCTTCTTTCGATTTTTTACTTTCCCTTCTACTTCTTTTGCCGTCTCTAGGCTACTACTCTTATTATACTTCTTTCTACATCATGTTAGCAAACATTTTCCTTTCAGCTTCTTGTATTGCCCTCCATAGGTAGTACCATTACTCTGTATACTGACACCGATGGTCACACCTGAATTTACTAATTTTTCATATCATAATAGTATGATTTCCCCGGCGATGACTTAAATAAGGGATTCCACCCTCAGGTAGGAAGAACCCCACTCCAAACTTTGACTTACCTATATTTATTTTTTAGCACTAACATGTAACAATAGTTACACCGTATCTTAAGTTTAGGTTAAATGCACCTAGACTTAGAAGTGAAATACCCCTGACTTTGTAAACATTCAAATTCCAACAATTTTAGCTTCAGTAACCCATATTCGCTCAATTTTAAGCTCAATCTCCAGAAAAAAACGGGCATTGGAATGCATATATTTTAGTAGCTTTGTTTCTTAGTTGTACTGGCAATACTTACCAAGTCAACCTCGAATCATGCTTAAATTAGAAATCGTGGTTAAAACAGTGCCTTAATTATGCTTGAGTCTGTCCTCGGGTTGGTCCAACATACTCCATAATTTTCGTGCATCCTTGTTTTACTTCTAACCACAGATTATATGCTAACTAAAAAAAAAAAAAAAAAAAAAAATTTTTTGGCTTAATACCGCTTACAGGAAAATCTTGTCAGTTAAAAACAAAGAAGCCATAATTATGCTTGAGTCAGTCCTCGGTTCTTGGTCCAACTGACTCCATAATTTGGTACCTTTATGTTTTTTAACAATCTTAAATTCCTTGCGGAGTCAAAGTAAGATTTCCACTCAGTTGTTTGTTTTCCTGATTAACTCACTCAACTCTAGAAAGTCAGGGTACTTTGACACTTTTTTTAGTTATAAGAATCTTTTATTTTTATCGTTTGGTCTGTATTTCGTCTGTTCGGCAAATAGCCACTAACTATTCTAGCGGCTAGGTTGCCCATTTCTTTGTTGCTCCCTACTCGTTCTTGTTGTTATACTTTTCGGCTGAGGGCAGCCGTCGAATTCACTGCGTGAATTCTTTCCCCGGGTGGAGGGGTATTGTAACCCTGTTTTGGCAAATAGGTGCCAAAACACTCTAGTGTTGGCAAATCATCGGGTACGTTGGTGCCAAAAACTTACAAAAAGTCACTGACAGCTTAAGTCGGATCTGCCGGCGACTTGGCTGTCAAGTGTCAACAAACTAGGTCAGGAACGAGAACAAAATATTAAAATTCGGTCGGAGTGAAATAAAATCACATAAAACCGTGTTACACGGACTGGAGTCTTTCTTTGTCCAGCAAGCAGCCAACTGAGCGTACACGGGGTCGTAGGGGAAACAAGGCCGTAGCGGCGTCCTAACGAAGGTACGTGTCGGCAAGGTTGGTTTTCTAAACGATTCACTTGTTGTACAAGAACCAAAGGAATTGTCCCTTGATTCTACAGAAAACCACCGAAATCGAGTGAGAACAGGACCGCACGCCGACACCCTGGTTCCCCGAACGACGAACACCGTGCGACGTGGCGCAAGTTCGCTTGGCTGGACTGATTTCGAAACCTCGAAAAGAAACCCCTAAGACATTAGGGTAAGTTTTTACTAGCCTCTTATTCCTACTGTCTCGGTTAGGCTCTGTCTTTGTCAGTATTTTCTTAGACCCGATGACGTGTCGCATCCGATATCATTGTCGGCTTACCACCCCCAACTTGAAATGGAGGGCCTCGCTCTTCAAGCGAGGTCTGACCAAAGAACAAGACATTCATACTTGTTTTCTGTCTTCGGACAGGGTTTCTTTTTTTGTTCTACCTATAGAAATTGTGGTCTACAACTGCACTCCAAGGCGCGGCAAGCTCCTCCGGCGCGTCCCTCACCGTGCGGCAACGTGGCCTCTTTCTGCGTCTCACCCCGAGACCGCTACTAGCTTCTTGCTGCTTCTCTCTGCGCGTTTCCGCCGTGGGCGACGTGGCTACCGGCCCGACTTGAATCTACCCCCGAGTATTATTGGTAACGCAGCCAACGGCTGCGCCTTTCTTACCTTTCGTGCTGTGCTTTTATTACTCAATTAACTTAAATAATTAACTAACACAGAGCATATTTAAAATTGGTTGCAAACTCAGCGAAGTAGGTATTCGACCACACGCCCTGTTCTACCCTGATAGCCGGCAACTATCAGCCCTTGTATTTTATGGACCTATAGTCCTGGCGCCCATTCTATTGTACCATATAATTAGTAATTTAGACTTAAGCCCCTCCGGCAATCAATAATCCTAAGTTTTTAATATTAAGCCCTTCCGGCACATAGATCATAAGGTGTCTCATACCGATCTACGCCCCTCAGGCATGTAACTTAAAATTAGCATAAATAAAACCAACATTACTTACTTTATAACTTTTATTTATCACACCTTAGCATAGTTTTCTATCTACCTTACTTTCATGTTGAACGCTTTACCTTTTACCTCTTAAACTAGCATTAAACTTTTACAAGCGTTACAGCATCACTTTATAAGCGTTACAGCGTTATATTGTTTAAAAGTGTTTCCAGAGAGTCCAGTTGAATTTGTGGAGGAATATACACTGCACATATGTTAATCTCATTTATAGAAGAGCCTTTTTTTAATTTAATATTCACCCACAAATCTTCACAAGCTGAGTGTGCCTCCCAATCCCGTTTGCATAGGACGTCATAATCGTTCAAGACAGCAATCAAAACCCCGCCTCCATCCTTTTTATGAGAACCCGAATCATGTCGGTCACGCCTGAAAGTATTGTAGCGGGTATCAAAAAGTTCATTATCATAGACAGAATCGTTCAAATTTGTCTCCGTTAGTATTATAATATCATAATCATACGAAATAGTGTTATGATACAAATCAGTAACTTTGGTTCGCAAGCCTCTTACATTTTGATAATACACTTTAAGAGTGTTCTGTGTGACTACTACAGTATTATAAAGATTTGACAAATTCTGAGTCTTTGATTAGAATAGGCTTAGATTTTACATCTTTCCTCACGAAAATACGTCCATTACGAACCCAGACGAAGCGGTACTTCTTCTCGGCAGCAGCGGCCCTTGTCACTGCATGCAGCTGCTTGTTTGCAGGAGAGAGGTGCTCCGAGACGTACACAGGGCGTTTCTCACCAGGGATGTCAAGGTGCGCAGTATTGAGTTTATCCTGGTTGTTTTCACGATTAAATAAACGAACTGTGGCCAGAAGATTGTCTCTGATATGCGTGGATGCCAGTTTCACAATCAAGGCTCGAGGGCGAGGAGAGTCGCTGTTTATTTTAGCAACGCGATGAACATGCTGCACATCATTTTCGCCAAGATTATATCCGACGGTTTGACAAATTTTCTCGATGATGTTCAATACGTTTTCGTTCTTAGCTTCAGGGACGCATTGTAACTCCACGTTGCATTCTCTTGATTGCTGCTCTATTGTAGCCAGCCGGCCCTGTATGTCTTTTACTTGGTTTTTAAGTAGACTGTTTTCCTCCTTAAGCATCAAAATTTCTTGGGACTGAGCTTCATATTTTATTTTAAGCTCGTCCAGCTGATTTGTTATATATTTCACTCCTTCTGACAAGTCTTGTATTTTTGAATTCGTCTCGTTACTTCCTAGAACAATCTTTTTTTCGATGTCTTTTGTAATTTTATTTGAGACTTCCAGGAATTTGGCATCGAAATAAGCCTTCAAATCGGTGAGGTTTTGAGATTCATGCTCATCTTTAGTCGGCGAGTCCATGCGAGATCTCACCGGGGTATTTGAGTTGTCACCTTTCTTATCCTTGGCCTTACAATTCGGGCATCTCCAATTGCTTTTATACTGTTTGGACTCTTTCAAAAAGGTATCAGGAGCTATACCAAGGCATTGATAGTGAAAGTTAGATCGACAACTTTTACAAGTCTTAATTTCAAAATTTGGAATCGTGCGATCGCAAGCCGAGCATTTATTTATATTGCTCATCTTATTTTATTATAAATGGCAATTTGTAGAAGAACAAAGAAAAATATTTAAATGAATAAAGTTTGTGAACGCAACTTTTGCAAAAGTAGTTTTCGTCTTCAAAGTGTCAGTGTCCGAGTGACGTATAGAAAATGTGACGTTTGTATCGTATCGTTACGTCATATATACTTGCTGTCGACTGTCATCAATTTGTTTGTTATTTGAATGCAAAAATGTTGTGGGGTAGGTAACAGAAAATAAAATCGAAAGTTATGCTCCAATGTGAAACTTCAGCAGCGTGTTGCAGTGAAATATTCAAGTTACCAGTGACGCTTATTTACTACGACTGCTCCCCGGCGTATCCAGAATGATTTCAGCAACTATTCAGGCACTGTGGTATACTTTCACAACAATTATCTCTTAAAATTGGACACGATAAAAAACACGTCTTTGCTTCGCAAAAGCAGGTAGGAAGATCCAAGCTGATGGCGCGATTGCGATGCACGTGGCTGCCGCTTGCGCGGTTGACGCTGCGGCCGCTGCAGGCAGGTGCCGCTTGCGCGGTTGACGCTGCGGCCGCTGCAGGCGGGTGCCGCTGAAGAGGCTACCGCTGGTGCGGCTGCCGTGCGGGCGCTGCACGCGGCTGCCGCTTGCGCGGTTGGCGCTGCGGCCACTGCAGGCGGGTGCCGCTGAAGAGGCTACCACTGGTGCGGCTGCCGTGCGCGCGCTGCACGCGGCTGCTGCTTGCGCGGTTGGCGCTGCGGCCACTGCAGGCGGGTGCCGCTGAAGAGGCTACCGCTGGTGCGGCTGCTGTGCGCGCGCTGCACGCGGCTGCCGCTTGCGCTGTTGGCGCTGCGGCCACTGCAGGCGGGTGCCGCTGAAGAGGCTACCGCTGGTGCGGCTGCCGTGCGCGCGCTGCACGCGGCTGCCGCTTGCGCTGTTGGCGCTGCGGCCACTGCAGGCGGGTGCCGCTAAAGAGGCTACCGCTGGTGCGGCTGCCGTGCGCGCGCTGCACGCGGCTGCCGCTTGCGCTGTTGGCGCTGCGGCCACTGCAGGCGGGTGCCGCTTGCGCGGTTGGCGCTGCAGCCGCTGCATGCGGGTGCCGCTGAAGAGGCTACCGCTGGTGCGGCTGCCGTGCGGGCGCTGCACGCGGCTGCTGCTTGCGCGGTTGGCGCTGCGGCCACTGCAGGCGGGTGCCGCTGAAGAGGCTACCGCTGGTGCGGCTGCCGTGCGCGCGCTGCACGCGGTTGCCGCTTGCGCGGTTGGCGCTGCGGCCACAGCAGGCAGGTGCCGCTTGCGCGGTTGGCGCTGCGGCCACTGCAGGCGGGTGCCGCTGAAGAGGCTACCGCTGGTGCGGCTACCGTGCGGGCGCAGCACGCGGCTGCCGCTTGCGCGGTTGTCGTTTGTCCGCTGCAGGCGGGTGCCGCTGAAGAGGCTACCGCTGGTGCGGCTGCCGTGCGCGCGCTGCACGCGGCTGCCGCTGGCGCGGTTGTCGCCGCGGGCGCTGCAGGTGGGTCCCGCTGAAGAGGCTACCGCTGGTGCGGCTGCCGTGCGCGCGCTGCACGCGGCTGCCGCTGCCGCGGTTGTCGCCGCGGGCGCTGCAGGCGGGTCCCGCTGAAGAGGCTACCGCTGGTGCGGCTGCCGTGCGCGCGCTGCACGCGGCTGCCGCTGGCGCGGTTGTCGCCGCGGGCGCTGCAGGCGGGTCCCGCTGAAGAGGCTACCGCTGGTGCGGCTGCCGTGCGCGCGCTGCACGCGGTTGCCGCGGGCGCTGCAGGCGGGTGCCGTTGGCGTGGCTACCGCTGGCGCAGTTGCCGTGCGGGCGCTGCACGTACCTCTTACTCGGTGATACCACTTCACGTAGTGCCTCTATCCTGGTGGGCTTACACCAAGGTAGACAGTACCTAGTCACCTCGGATACTGCTTCACGTTGAGTCTATGTCCCTGGGAACGAATAAAACATCAAGTCGCGCTGCTTACTTGCTCGGGAAAGGCTTCACACCGTGCCTCTGTCTCACTAGTTAAGTATACGTCTCTTGACAATTTTTGCTGTGATTTGGCTAAAAACGTCTTTTTTGGCTGAGTAATTGACAAGTAAATAATTAAATAAGTTAAGTAACGATTGTCAATGTGTCTCTTTTTAGTCATAGAACAGAATATACTTCACGCGTGCTTCTTTCCTGGTTCAGTTTAGTTTCTTGTATAGTCAGTCATGGTTCACAAAGTGTCTCTGATGAATTTTTACCTTGTACCCTATTTCTTGACAGCCTTCGAGAGGCAAAACGAGAAATACTCATAGAAAGGACGACCGAACGGTTGAAAAAGAATGAGGTTCATCAAGACGTTGTGGTACTCGTAAATGAGAACCGTAGGCCTCCACGAGAATTCCAGAAACGACCTGTTCTTTGTTATTAAGTTCGTCCCCAGTCCAAGTATGAACTGGATCCTAGTATGCAGAGGCCCTATAAGGTGGTAAATGCTAGTGGTAAAAATTCTTCCTAACTATCGGTACAAACTTAAACTACTTGTTGGGTCTTACGGGAAGACTACTTATGAAGCTGCTCAGTACATGGTCCCTTGGATAGATGAATGGACCCCTGATACATGTGCGATGTTCCTTGAAGGTGCTTGTTCACCCTTTTAATACCTGTTTCAGATTAGTACCTTGGTTCGTTCGTGTTGAAAACTTTTCGGTCTGCGAAGAGTCATCGGGGGAGTACAAGCGCCTTCGCCCTCGATGTGAAAGCTTTCCGTGTAACGGAAAGTCGTTGGGGGAGTACAAACTCCTTTTCCCTCAACGTGAAAGCTTTTCGCGTTGCGAAGAGTCATCGGGGGACTACAAACTCCTTCGCCCCCGATGTGAAAGCTTTCCGTGTTACAGAGAGTCGTTGGGGGAGTACAAACTCCTTTTCCCTCAACGTGAAAGCTTTTCGCATTGCGAAGAGTCATCGGGGGACTACAAACTCCTTCGCCCCCGATGTGAAAGCTTTCTGTAATACGGAGAGTCACCGGGGGATTACATGCGCCTTGCCCCCGGTGTAGTGTTAATTTCCTCGGTAGGGGCCCATACCGAGGAACTGCTGAGTGGCTGGGCAGAGTTTTCTTAACCCTGCCTACGCCGTGTAAGAGCTCAGTACTTTAGTATGCATGCTATGCATTCTGAACTTTTGACTTGTGAGCAGCGTAATGATCACAAGTTAAATGATTCAGTCGATTCATTTTATTTTCCTCTTTTGCTTGTTTGACATAACGATCACTAACAAACTAATTTTGTTTACTTATGATTATGGGACAAAACAAACAAAACAAAAACACGAAACGAAAACACGCACACGAAAGAACCTCCGGCACCAGGAAGCTGATCTTCTGCCGCGAGTTGTTCCTACGCCCTCAGAATATGAGGAACCCTTCGAAACCGCTGTTGAAACAGCAGCCCCACCACTACGACCACTACCCTTCGGGCGACTAACCTGTCCAGTCGCCAGGGTGTCAGGAGAAGCCGTATTAGAAGACTGGCGGTTGAAAAGTATATAAGGCGGTGCAAGCACGTCGATCGGGGAGTCTTTCTCGAACCTTTGCACGGAGCGGACCTCTTGTCAGTTTGCGTTCTAATAGATTGTTATTATGTTGAAGTCCTGAATGTCGGTATTTTTGATTATTGTGTTAAACCATAAATTTGTAATAATTAAATAAGTTTAGGTTATTACCACGTGTATTCTTTTTTAAGTAAACCTGCTTCTGATAGCTAATAGTAGAACCAAAGTATGACAATCAGTTCTCCAAACAGTAAGCCTAGCATCTGATCTGTCTAATTGAATTCTCAATTCAATTAAACAGATGCGAGGCACACTTCGCTGAGATGCGCTAATTATTGTGCATATGTGCACCATGACAACGCCGCGTGGCCTAGTGGAGTTCACGGGCGCAGGGATCGCACGGGAAGCATGAGTTTGGCGGTCGGGTGTGCCCCTTTCTGGCTCCCGCGCATACCTATATTTTGCCTTTTGCGCAGCGTTCTGCGCCTAACTTTCCATCCGCCGACTTGTGTGCGCGGATTATACGTGAGATTCATTCGAGAGAAAACAGCCCCATTGGCTATCCGTTCATTGAACTATGTGCCTTGCCCTCTGTCATTTTAACTTGCCAATCCACTGAGTTTGGAGAGAGAAAAGTTCAATTAGAAGTGCTTTAAATGCTTTAATCACTTCATATCTACCTACTTTGTAGATGTGTTCTATCCTGTATTACCTACTATGGTGTGTGTCCTACCCACTGCTGCTTTAATTTGCTAATTGTTTTTTTTTAATGTGTTCAAAGTAGAACCAAGGTGTAGCAAGCAGTTCTCTAAACAGTAAACCTCGCATCTGTTTTATTGAATCCTCTATTATTTTTTATTCTATGGGACTAATAGCGGAATGAAAATATGGTAGGTACCACTTAAAAGGCAAGAAGTTTTAGATGTGCAGGTATACAGTAATATAACGAAACCCTATTACTAAGACTCCTCTGTCCGTCTGTCTGTTGGTCACTAGGCTGTACCTATCTCATGAACCGTAACAGCTAAACAGTTAAAATTTGCACAGATGATGTTTTTCTGTTTCCATTATAACAACAAATACTTACTTAAAATAGAATGAAATAAATATCGACTTCAACTGTGTACAAAATTCGCGCGGATCGATGTAGCATTTTCACATAATTGTTGATTTATGAAAAATGGCTCAGCCGATTTCAATAAAATTTAAATGGGACCAACTTCGACGTATACCCTTTCCAATAAAAAAAAATATACGCGTCGAATTGCGTACCTCCTCCGTTTCATCGGTCAATAAATAGAATAAAATAAATATTTATTCATACCATACAACAGATGTGAGTTTTTGCGCGATAAATATTAATAATCACAACAGGTAGACGCTATTCTCAGAGTATTTAGTAATATAATATTTCAATTTAAAAAAACAAATGATTGAATTGAAATACATAATTGGCTACCATACGGTACGAACCCTTTCAAGCGCGAGTCCATATTTATTTTAGTCTGTAAAAGAACTATGTAAGATATTTCCATAAAAAATAATGAACTTAAAATTAGAAAGAAGTAATTTCAGTCAAGATATATAATGTAAACTGCAACGCCTACAGAAATTAAACAGCCAAATTGCTACTTTTACTCCCTGCTTTGGGTTCAAGATCAATGTATATGATATGATGTTAGTTGGGTACATATTATGTTTTTGTCAAACAATAATAAAATAATTTGAAAGAAAATAAATAAGCCTATAAAGAAAAAATAACCTATATCACAAATAATGTAGCTTCCTAATGGCAGAAAACTAAATAATCATTGGCAGGATTATTTTTGTTTGCTTTCTGCCATACCTACTAGAAAACCAGATTATACGTAAGATACGCGTAAGATAGCTCTACGTACGGCCTAAATCAGGAACAAATTCTATGCTGCCAGGAAATTCAGAATGCTAGTGATATAACGTACGTGGCGCCACGACTCGCGCGCAGAGTTATCTTGTGCGCACTCTACGTAATATCATATTTTGCTACAATTCAAAATAAAGTATCGGTCAGCCACGCTGGTTCTTTGAGGCGCGGGCGGGGTGCGGCGACAGTTCGTGCGCAGTACGCACACAAATACAATTTCATCACCACACACATTGAAGCTCCCTGGCTTGGGTGCATCGCGACGGCAATAGTTTAGTCCAAATACCTATTTCTCAATTTCTTCGTCACTAGGAGACGCTCTTAAGTTTTAAAGATTTTAAGTCTTTCGACACGTACGCGGAAGCTTGTAAATACTACGCCATAGGAACGTTGGAGCAGCGACGTCAGCAGTACGATATCGTACTCCTGCACGACATAATGTAAATACTACGCCATAGGAACGTTGGAGCAGCGACGTCAGCAGTATGATATCGTACTCCTGCACGACATAATGTAAATACTACGCCATAGGAACGTTGGAGCAGCGACGTCAGCAGTATGATATCGTACTCCTGCACGACATAATGTAAATACTACGCCATAGGAACGTTGGAGCAGCGACGTCAGCAGTATGATATCGTACTCCTGCACGACATAATGTAAATACTACGCCATAGGAACGTTGGAGCAGCGACGTCAGCAGTATGATATCGTACTCCTGCACGACATAATGTAAATACTACGCCATAGGAACGTTGGAGCAGCGACGTCAGCAGTACGATATCGTACTCCTGCACGACATAATGTAAATACTACGCCATAGGAACGTTGGAGCAGCGACGTCAGCAGTACGATATCGTACTCTTGCACGACATAATGATAGGAAAAATTGATAGCAGTGAACTTTTGTCCAGCATCTCGTTAAGGGTACCGATTCGCCGCAGTAGATTTAAAGCTCCTCTGTTCCACGTTCCATCTGTACATACTAATTATGCTCGAAATTCTGTCCTTTGTCGCGCCGCTCTTACTTATAACATGTACTACTCAAGAATAGACCTATTCTGCTTAACGAAAGCCTCATTAAAAAAAGAGATAAAAAAACTACATGTGTCCGGTGAGTAGTTTTAAAGTAATCACACGAGTAACACTGCAAACCTTGGCTCTCAAGAGATCTCGTGTATTGCAGTGTTACTCACACATACACACACACACACACACACACACACACACACACACACACACACACCCTCACAAACACTTTAAATAACAAAAGTTTGCACTTTTATTTGGATCTGTTGGGATGTTGTTGGTAAAATTATAATTTATTTGTTTTCTAAATTATTGTAATCTGTTTTGGCCTTATTTGTGTTTTTATAATGTAATTTTTATGTGTAACTAGCAAACCCGGCGAACTCCGTTTCGCCACCAGATGGCTTCGTTTTATGTAACATTTCGTTTGGTGATTAAAAGAAGAAATTTATTTTTTTGTTTTATATTTGAAAAGGAAAAATGTTTTTCATTTCACAACAGTAATGAATTCATTTCGATTACAAAAATGAAGTGTTATTTAGTTGAACTTCTCTAAGTAAATGAAAGTGAATCCAAAGTAAATACTGATTCGAAGCGTTATACGTATCCGCAAATTATCCGTTTCATTGAAGTGCTCTTTGGTAAAACACATTTTTTGTTATTTGGTCTGACGTTAACACAATCAAAGCGGATGGTTTCCCAACTCGTGAACACGCAACGTATAACTGCCCATGTGAAGAAGATCAGTCGGAATCATTGGTATTCTAGTAATACGTACATTTTCACCTGCGTACTTTCCGTTAATAATGGTTGCCTCAATCAAATTCGGCATAAGTCTTTTTACCGAAAGTCGAGTACCGTTGCAAAGTCGCGGTGGATTCAAATTACGCAATATCATAATAACTGTACCAACTTTGAGTTGCAAGTTATGTGGTGGAAATCCTGGTAACTCCGGAGTTCAAAAACTCCATTAAATTTGTTATGGAGTCAACGGATTTGTATGTCACCAAATCGCCAGCAATTTTTGATTGAATGGTGAAATTCAGTGCGTGTATATCATTATTCTTTGCGGCAAGAATTGCTCGTTGACTTAACCAAGCCTAATTCTGATAATTCTCACTAATGTTTGGGAAAACATTTTCAATAAGAGCTTTGAAGTTGAACTCTCATATGAGTGGTTAGCGATAATGTTTTTACGTTATTCCATAAAGGAATATGATTAATTGAATGATGCCTGCAGATGAATTGAATGATACCTTTAGGCAAGCATTCAATTCATCTGCAGGCGTTCCACGGGGAATTACTGGCAACGTCTGCCTGAAATCGCCTGCCAACAATATCATCAAGCCGCCAAAGATGTTGTTATTTCGCCGAAGATCCTTCAGTGCGAAGTTAAGTGCTTCAAGTGATTTCTTATGTGCCATTGTGCACTCATCCCAAACAATAAGCTTGCATTGCATCAACAATTTTCCCATTGCACTGGATCGGGAAATATTGCATGTTGGAGTATCAATTGTGTTTAAATTGAGTGGCAACTTAAGCGCAGAATGTGCAGTACGACCGCCATCTAGAAGAGTCGCCGCAATTCCAGATGATGCTAACGCCAAAGCTATGTCACATCTTGATCAAATAGTGGCCAAAATCAATGAAATGACAAATGTTTTCCCTGTTCCTCCAGGTGCGTCCAGGAAGAATAGACCACCAGTATTATTGTCCACCGCTGGCATTAATGTTTCGTATACTTGTTTTTGCTGTTCATTCAGCAACGGCACATTATTTCGATCGAATTCCTGCAATGTATCAACATTGTATTGCAGCTCTCGATTTAATTCTTGGTTGAATGCATCGTGCATCGATCGATTTGGCGCAATCATTCCTACTTCAATCAGTAGCTTGATTGCAATAGTCAAGCATTGATCCTCAATCAGAATCAATCCTTCATTGTAGATTTCATCGGTTATTTGGATGTCAGGATAAAAAAAGTAAGTTCGTATAGGCCGGGTGGCTAGCCCTGGTGTCAGAGTTTTTAGGCCGCCTGAAGGCCTCTGACATGGCTAAACGGTTAAAACAACCGGGGCCTACAATTTAACGTGTCATCCGAGTCACGGTAGCGCTCAGTTGGAAAATGCCACCCGCGGTCACCCATCCAAGTACTGACCGTGCGGAACGTTGTCAGGATTATTCGTTTGAAAGCGCAAGCGATGCAAGATATCTTCACATATGTCGTCTTTGTATTTGTTCCATAACTGAATTGGTTGTAAAGGAAAACATGTGGTGATGATAATTGCGAACAGCGTTCGTATTTGGTACGCATTTGGTGAAACAACTGAAGACTGAAAACTGAGACTAACGCATTAGCCTCAGTGAAGTAAACTCTTTTGCCATTTTCCAAATGCACTGCTAAATATACAACTGTGGGATATCTTTCATGAATTTGAAATGACAATAATCGCCACAGTGCTTCATTAGTACTGACGAATCCCATTTGGAAGTTGCTGATTTCGTCATTCGCATTTTCCGACGCAATACCAAACACAGCCATGTCGCTGCCTTTTGTGACGTACTTGCACAAATATTTGATTTTTGGCCGAATGACAACTCTCAACTCAAATTCGTGATAGCAGCGGGCAATATGGTACAATGAATTCATTTAATCATTTCCGATCTCAATCTCTTGATTTTGAACTTTAACTTTGATAGTTCGACCTTTATCTTCCATTATGCAGCGGGCAATATTGGTTTGTAGTACATGCTATGTATCAGAGATGGCGCTGTATGTGAAAAAAGATTTTCCCGCTTTTCTGTTGAAGTTTTGCGTGTTTTTGCTACAAACCTTAAGGAGCTCGAGACCTTTTCAACGAATGCAAAACCGTGGAAATCGGTTCGTGCGTTCTGGAGTTATAGCGTCAGGAAGGAAAACCCGACTTATTTTTACATAGTAGATTGTAACGCTGTTGATTACAAGAAATAAATAAAATAAAAAAAATAAAAAAAACCTTAACGGAAAAACTGCGCGTAACTTTTCTGTAGTAATTGGCGACAGCGCGCTACAGCAAGTCCAGACTACTAAATTGCTGGGTTTCTACATCGATAGCGCACTTACATGGGAGACGCACATTGACGACGTCTGCAATAAGCTGAGCCGCTCTTGCTTCGCTCTACGGCGGCTCGCGAGCACCGCTACCCGCGACGTCGTACGTTCCTGCTACTGTGCGACTGTCCACAGTAACATAACGTACGGGCTGGAGCTGTGGGGCCGTGCCGCCGATGTGAACAGAGCGTTCGTCATGCAAAAGAGAGCACTGCGCGCTATTTTTGATGTGGCTGACGACGTTTCATGTGTAAAACTGTTTGAAGAGCTTCGTATACTCCCGCTTCCATGTGAAGTAATTTATCAGTTTGCTTTATTTACTCGGAACCACTTGTCCTGTTTCAAAAAGAGGGGTGTAAACGCGTCACGCAACCTGCGTAGTGACAAAAGGCGGAACCAGTTGGTCACACCGTTCCATAAGCTCGTGAGGTCGGAAAAATCGGTCTATATATCGGGCCCGGCGACCTACAACCGAATTCCCAGTAACGTGCGGGATGCAACTTCTGCTGCGTCGTTCAAAATTAAACTTAGAAGTTGGCTTTTGAAGGAGCTATTTTATGATTTTAACGACTTTTTGAAGTTACCAGAAATTTTAATGGAAGGACAAAATTGAAAATATTAATGAAACATAATTATTATGCATTCACTAATGATTGTATAGAATATTGAATAACATGTATACTTAATTGAATAATTTGCTATTGGATGTAATGTTAAGTTTGTTTTGATTGATTTGTTATTTGATATAATGTGTTTTATTATTTATTGTGACATTCAATCTATACTCTTTGACATTATAATTATAATCATGAATTTCATATACGATGTATATGACATTGAAGTATTCTGTATGTATAAAATATATTATTGCTACTTGTATTTAAAACTTGACTTGTAACAGTGGTGTTATCAATAAATGACTATGACTATCTTCTGGGTATACAGTTGTAACGCTTTTAAAGTGTGGATGCTAGTTTCTGAGGTAAAGCGTTCAACATTAAATGTAAGGGAGATAGAAGTATGCTAAGGGTAATAAATAAAAGTTATAAAGTAAGTAATGTTGGTTTTATTAATGTTAATTTTAAGTTACATGCCTGAGGGGCGTAGATCGGTATGAAACACCTTATGATCTATGTGCCGGAAGGGCTTAATATTAAAAACTTAGGATTACTGATTGCCGGAGGGGCTTAAGACTAAATTACTAATTAAATGGTACAATAGAATGGGCGCCAGGACTATAGGTCCATAAAATACAAGGGCTGATAGTTGCCGGCTATCAGGGTAGAACAGGGCGTGTGGTCGAATACCTACTTCGCTGAGTTTGCAACCAATTTTAAATATGCTCTGTGTTAGTTAATGATTTAAGTTAATTGAGTAATAGAAGCACAGCACGAAATGTAAGAAAGGCGCAGCCGTTGGCTGCGTTACCAATAGTACTCGGGGGGTAGATTCAAGTCGGGGCGGTAGCCACGTCGCCCACGGCGGAAACGCGCAGATAGAAGCAGCAAGAAGCTAGTAGCGGTCTCGGGGTGAGACGCAGAAAGAGGCCACGTCGCCGCACGGTGAGGGACGCGCCGGAGTACGCTTGCCGCGCCTTGGAGTGCAGTTGTAGACCACAATTTCTATATGTAGAACAAAAAAAAACCCTGTCCGAGGACAGAAAACAAGTATGAATGTCTTGTTCTTTGGTCAGACCTCGCTTGAAGAGCGAGGCCCTCCATTTCAAGTTGGGGGTGGTAAGCCGACAATGATATCGGATGCGACACGTCATCGGGTCTAGGAAAATACTGACAAAGACCGAGCCTAACCGAGACAGTAGGAATAAGAGGCTATTAAAAACTTACCCTAATGTCTTAGGGGTTTCTTTTCGAGGTTTCGAAGTCAGTTCAGCCAAGCGAACTCGCCACGTCGCACGGTGTTCGTCGTTCGGGGAACCAGGGTGTCGGCGCGCGGTCCTGTTCTCACTCGATTTCGGTGGTTTTCTGTAGAATCAAGGGACAATTCCTTTGGTTCTTGTACAACAAGTGAATCGTTTAGAAAACCAACCTTGCCGACACGTACCTTCGTTAGGACGCCGCTACGGCCTTGTTTCCCCTACGACCCCGTGTACGCTCCGTTGGCTGCTTGCTGGACAAAGAAAGACTTCAGTCCGTCTATCACGGTTTTATGTGATTTTATTTCACTCCGACCGAATTTTAATATTTTGTTCTCGTTCCTGACCTTGTTTGTTGACACTTGACAGCCAAGTCGCTGGCAGATCCGACTTAAGCTGTCAGTGACTTTTTGTAAGTTTTTGGCACCAACGTACCCGATGATTTGCCAACACTAGAGTGTTTTGGCACCTATTTGCCAAAACAGGGTTACAATACCCCTCCACCCGGGGAAAGAATTCACGCAGTGAATTCGACGGCTGCCCCCAGCCGAAAAGTAGAACAACAAGAACGAGTAGGGAGCAACAAAGAAATGGGCAACCTAGCCGCTAGAATATTTAGTGGCTATTTGCCGAACAGACGAAATACAGACCAAACGATAAAAATAAAAGATTCTTATAACTAAAAAAAGTGTCAAAGTACCCTGACTTTCTAGAGTTGAGTGAGATAATCAGGAAAGCAAACAACTGAGTGGAAATCTTACTTTGACTCCGCAAGGAATTTAAGATTGTTAAAAAACATAAAGGTACCAAATTATGGAGTCAGTTGGACCAAGAACCGAGGACTGACTCAAGCATAATTATGTCTTCTTTGTTTTTAACTGATAAGATTTTCCTGTAAGCGGTATTAAGCCAAAAAATTTTTTTTTTTAGTTAGCATATAATCTGTGGTTAGAAGTAAAACAAGGATGCACGAAAATTATGGAGTAGGTTGGACCAACCCGAGGACCGACTCAAGCATAATTAAGGCACTGTTTTAACTTATAAGATTTTCCTAGAAGAAATATCTGAGAAGAAATCTTTTGGAATTTCTTTTTGACTTTGACTCCGCAGGCAATTTGAGATTGTTAAAAAACATAAAGGTTCCAAATTATGGAGTCGGTTGGACCAAGAACCGAGGACCGACTCAGGCATAATTATGGCTACTTTGTTTTTAACGAATAAGATTTCCCTGAAAGCGGTATTAATTAAGTTAAATTTTATCAGTTTGTATATAATCTGTGGTTAGAAGTAAAACAAGGATGCACTAAAATTATGGAGTAGGTTGGACCAGAACCGAGGACCGACTCAAGCATAATTAAGGCACTGTCTCACTGCACGATTTCAAACTGAGCATGTTCCGAGGTTCCTTCTCAGTGTAGTCAAGAAATGGGTGTATAATTTAGTGTGGCCACATAGTTGTACAGGCTAGTGGACACAGCTAAATGATTAAGTCTAGTCAGGTATGTAGTTATAGGCTTCAGTTAAAGAGTTCTACCACCGCTCTGTTGTGTGTCAAGTATGTAGTTATAGGCTTCAGTTAAAGAGTTCTACCACCGCTCTATTGTATGTCAAGTATGTAGTTATAGGCTTTCGTTAAAGAGTTCTACCACCGCTCTATTGTATGTCAAGTATGTAGTTATAGGCTTGAGTTAAAGAGTTCTACCACCGCTCTATTTATCGTCTACCTTTAGGGGGTAGCGAGTGCTAATCGGTACTGCCTTAACAGGACTCACCTGTTGACAGGACCGACGCTAAGATACTACTTTCAGAGAGTAGCAAAGAGGCATCAGCACTGCCGTTAGTGGGCAGGGCTGAGCAAAAGGTACTACCACGTAGGGGTCGTACATTAAGTGTCCAACGAGGTGGGCACACAAAAGGGTCAAGTAAGGTACTACTAGGGGTAGCACAAGGGGTAGAAGCAAGTTATCAACAGTACTGCGTAGTACTGCGTACAGAATATACAAGGTACTATCTTTAGAAGATAGTAGGACAGTACTGAGTAAGTAGTACATGTAAGTATAAGCAAGTAAATAGTACAAATACTGCCGGTAGTGGGTAGTATTGTCTATTTAAAGTAGTATTTCTAAGCTAAGCTAAAATGATAATTGCTGCCGAAAGTAGGAAGCTAAAGATTATAATTCTAGCTTAGAAGGGTAGTATTAAGGTACTAAGGGCTACAATATAATAGCTTATCTTAGTTTGTAAGACATAAGGACTGCACTCCGAGCGCTCTAAAGGGAAAGAAAGAAAGAAAAAAAATTTACTACCGATTTTAAAATTAAATCCTTAAGGACTTAGTTTCCAGGCACGAATTATGCGATAAAAGTTAACAGTCAAAGATTGAGAAAAAAAAAATTACACAACAAAATTAAATTACGCAGTATTATTGTTTCTATATTGTTTACTGATAATATTCTTCAGTAAATTAGTAAAAGATTAGAAAAACAGGATTGACATTGTTTTTCCGACCATCTTATAGAAAACAAAAGCGTTGTTACGAACGCCTTGTTTGCTAACAGAATAATCAACGAAGCTACAGTAAGTATTGCAAATGCCAACTTCTGACCGTTGTTTTCCAAGAATTTAGTGCTATAAACAGTGTAACTGCAATTGTTTCTCCTTGTTTCAGGTTCCTGGAACGATAGAGTGTGCAACAATACTAATCTATCTGAAAGATTTCTCAAGACAAATGTTTGTGGTAGACCAAGTGAAAAAGTGAACTAACAAAAGTTTACCAGAGGACTGCGAATCATCCTATACAGATTTTGAACTGAAGATCACTCATTAGGATATAAGAGACGTCCCTCCTTGGAAGACTAGGATCAGTTCATAACGTCTGAAACGTTTTGCTTCAGGTTCAGGCATGGTGACCTAACATCCTGATTATTCTGTTTCCGAGATTATGTAAAGATCGCTGTGAGAGCTGTCGAAGCTAACAATATATGATTATAGTGCTGTTTTTGTTGTTTTATTGTGCCAAGATATAGAATTACTAGTAAAGTAATCGTAAAAGTAATAATATTCTCAGGCGATTACTACAATATGTCGGTTACCAAAATGTTCAATGTCGAACATGATTCGATATACTGAACCCTTTGTTTCCGGCCTATTCCTAAGAGGTAGTAAGATATTTTTTTTTTTTTTTAAAGAACATTAAATCGTGCTGTTTAAGTTTAAAAGTTATTCAATTTAAGTTAGACAAACAGAGACTAAGTCGTAATAGTGTAAAGTGGTTGCAGAATCAGCTTACAAATGTATGAAATATCTAAAATACTAGCGCAGGTAGTTTTAAGTTGCCTAATTATTGCTTACAAACTGCTATGTTCACAATCTATACTAATCCTATAAACATAATACATTAAACAATATTTCACCGCAACAATTTCTTCGTGAAAACTACTTTAGCATTTATTTACAGTACATACTTTGCAACAATGCAGATAAAATGAACAATGTAGCTAGGTACTGTTAACAAAGTTTAGTTTCAGTACATTATTTTGCAATAATGCAAATAAAATGAATAATGTAGGTAGGTATTGTTAACAAAATAATGCAGGTATACTATAGCAATGAATCTGAAAATACAAAAACTGCCTAAAAATGAGAATTACAATACCTATTCTGTTAAATCTTACAGCTATAGGGTACACAAGGATTAAAACAACACAAATTTCTTTTTCAAAATTGTTCTTGTTTATTAGTATGTTAGTACATTCTAGCTGCCTAACAGATCGTACCTAATAATAAATTGATTGCAAATTCAGCTTAAAACCAGTTGAGGCGCCACTGTAACGCTTGTAAAAGTGTTACAGTTGTAACGCTTTAAGATGTTCTACCGGGATAGCCGGGTAGAAAAGGGCGTGAAAGCGAGAGTACCTAACTTCGCTGTGTTTGCAACCAATTTTAAATATGCTCTGTGTTAGTTAATGATTTAAGTTAATTGAGTAATAGAAGCACAGCACGAAATGTAAGAAAGGCGCAGCCGTTGGCTGCGTTACCAATAGTACTCGGGGGGTAGATTCAAGTCGGGGCGGTAGCCACGTCGCCCACGGCGGAAACGCGCAGATAGAAGCAGCAAGAAGCTAGTAGCGGTCTCGGGGTGAGACGCAGAAAGAGGCCACGTCGCCGCACGGTGAGGGACCCGGAGTACGCTTGCCGCGCCTTGGAGTGCAGTTGTAGACCACAATTTCTATATGTAGAACAAAAAAAAACCCTGTCCGAGGACAGAAAACAAGTATGAATGTCTTGTTCTTTGGTCAGACCTCGCTTGAAGAGCGAGGCCCTCCATTTCAAGTTGGGGGTGGTAAGCCGACAATGATATCGGATGCGACACGTCATCGGGTCTAGGAAAATACTGACAAAGACCGAGCCTAACCGAGACAGTAGGAATAAGAGGCTATTAAAAACTTACCCTAATGTCTTAGGGGTTTCTTTTCGAGGTTTCGAAGTCAGTTCAGCCAAGCGAACTCGCCACGTCGCACGGTGTTCGTCGTTCGGGGAACCAGGGTGTCGGCGCGCGGTCCTGTTCTCACTCGATTTCGGTGGTTTTCTGTAGAATCAAGGGACAATTCCTTTGGTTCTTGTACAACAAGTGAATCGTTTAGAAAACCAACCTTGCCGACACGTACCTTCGTTAGGACGCCGCTACGGCCTTGTTTCCCCTACGACCCCGTGTACGCTCCGTTGGCTGCTTGCTGGACAAAGAAAGACTTCAGTCCGTCTATCACGGTTTTATGTGATTTTATTTCACTCCGACCGAATTTTAATATTTTGTTCTCGTTCCTGACCTTGTTTGTTGACACTTGACAGCCAAGTCGCTGGCAGATCCGACTTAAGCTGTCAGTGACTTTTTGTAAGTTTTTGGCACCAACGTACCCGATGATTTGCCAACACTAGAGTGTTTTGGCACCTATTTGCCAAAACAGGGTTACACAGTCCGTTCATAGTTATTTCACCTGTGACATTTGTTGCTATCTCTGTCTAACCTGTGATGGTGTGGAATGACTAGACAGAGAAGCAAAAAGAGAGCTAGAAATATCAGAGATAAAATAACTGTGAACGGACTGTACCTACATCCTCGATCCTCGGCTACAACTTCGCTTCCCAACAGGCGTGTTTGTGGCCAAATGTACCTAGTCCTGTTATGAATACAAAAAATATCCTAAACCGTATAGGTTAATTAAAAATATTAAACTCGTACTGCGTGATTGTGAATTCATTATCAATACTTTAGGATTTAGTTGTTCACGTCATCATGACCAATATCCACTTTGGGGCCAAACATAAAAACAACGAGTTATTTACTTTTTATTAGACGAGTATAGCATAAACGTACTTATCTAAACTTATAATGTGGATGTTTTGACCTTTTGACATCGATACAGGTCAGACTGATATCTCCAAAAATGGAGGCGAGATCGAGGCCGGGTGGTAACAAAATAATTATTAACTTATCTAAATACAATACATGTACAACATTCGTGTTTGATTTTAGGGTTCCGTGGAAAAAACAAGAAACGCATTTTTGTTGTCTGTCCGTCTGTCCGGCCTCGATTTCGCCGCCATTTTTGGAGATATCAGTCTGATCTGTATCGATATCTATATCACTAAGCTTCAATAATATTATCACCCACATTTACGGAAAAAATACTAAAAATTTGACGTAATGATAGTTTTAGTATCAATACCAATTTAAAAGCAAAAATTTATCTAAGTTTAAAGTAGGTACTCAAAAATTTCAGTTATGTAGGGGTAGTTTCCATACATGGAAAGTAGAAGTGAACTTTTAGTATCAATTTCCCCTGATAACAGTACTTACACCATACGTGCAAATTTGTATTATTGTCTACTCTCCTACAACATTTCATTTGAATCCATTCATTCGTTTATGAAAAACTTAATGATCACTGCAAAGTTTTGGCTATTCCAAAGGAACCGCGTAGATTTAGCAGGATAAAAATAGTTCCTGTATAGAATTTTTATATGCTTCTCCCATACCATCCATAATCGTTCAGCCCGTTGGATGTAATCGATGTTTTACTACACCAGCTTTGGGACCCTATCCAAATCCCTAAAGTCAAATTCAAAGTTATTTATTTGCCAGAAAATAGATAGATAGGTATGCACAGAGTAAAGGTGTTAAAATAATAAATGTTTCACTATATTCTATTCGTGTTGGACATGCAAATATGTATTTTCATAGTTATAATTGTAGAATTTAATTTATATCACAAAATATAAATACAGATGTCAAAATTTAAACAAATAACACACACATAACACAAATAGCCATGAACAGGGTTGCAGCTGTTTCAAAATTCAAATTCAAAAACTTTTATTGCAGTTTGCATGTTACACGGTGGTATAAATATATAATCATGGCTCAATACAAACTTGCCTTGAACAGGCAAGTTTGTATTGCCTGTGCAAAGTTACTGGCAGCTCTATTTATTATTATCAAATCGAATTTATATCTAAAATTATGTTTAAATTGATTGCAATGTCAAGATTAGTTCGTCAATTACAATGTCTATGTTAGTACCTAGATTACATGAATAATGAATAATTGTATGAAAAGATTACATTACATAGTCAGTATACATCAGTTTATAGTATCTAGTTTTTGCATTTATGTGAGAGTGTAATAAAATCCATTACCATTTAAAAAATCATTGATCGAATAGTAACATTTGAGTGTGAGAAGAGCTTTTAATTTATTCAACAATTTATCTCTTGATTCCTAATATACTTTGGTATATGATTGAATATAACAGGGCCCATACAGACAATGCTTTTGTGCATTAGTGTAGTTTTTGAATGAAAAATTCTACGTTTATTTTGGTCTCTCCGATTTCTTACGGTTAACTCAGACAAAGGAGGAAATAGCTCGGGGTGACTTTTTACAAATATGTACTGCAGTTTCGAATATGTACAGAGAAGGAAGAGTCAGAAGTTTATGTTTTTAAATAAGGGTTACAGCTCTCTTTTCTTTAATTTAAACATACTTCTGATGCTTCGTATTTGTTTTATGAACACATTTTTATTATTTGTCGAATTCCCCCAAAAAATTATACCATAATCTCAGGATGGATTCCACTAGCCCTTTCATAGATGTACCGAGTATTATTACATTTTATACAAGTACCTAAAAAGTTATTCGTAGTTAGTTTAGTTATTTTTAGGTTGTTTATACAAGTCAAAGTTTCCTTTCTAGGATAAAACAAATCACAAAAGTTGAACAAGAGACAAGACATACCTATTTTTCTTTTGGTTTGATGAATTTATATGCCAAGTTTGAAGTCAATCGGTTCAAGGAACAAAAAGTTAAATACTAACGAGTAGGACCAGTTTTATTTCCTTAGATACCAAATTTTAATAATTTTCGTCCTTAGTGTTACAACTTACATTGCGTCATGTACCCTTAATCCAAATTTCCTGCTGCTATGCTCAGTGGTTTGAGCTGTACGCAATCGGTTACTTAGTCACTTTTATTAATATGGATTAGAGTTATAAGGGAAAATTGTAATTTTAGTGCCAGGGGCCATTGACTTAAGAAACATTATTTCTTCACAAATGATTTTGTTTCTAATGCTCAACAATCTAAAGGTATTATGACAAAAATTGTTTTTGATAATCATCGTTTTGATCTCGGAATAGGAAACCTATCATACGCGTCTCTTGAGACACATTTAACAACTCATAAAATAATTTCTGGGTAATATTTAAACGGGCGAATTTAAATTCAGTTCTAAGATCCCGAAAAAATGGCGTATAGTATAGGAATAAATATTATTATACTGAATGGGCGACAAGTATTGGGCCAAAATAAATAGTCAAAATGGCGATACACAATTGGAATGCTAGTTATTCGAAATATGAGCAGCAAACTATGAGAGAATGAATTTCTAATTTTGTGACAATTTCATGCGTGTCAGTACATTCAACATCTGAAGTACATTTAATTTCATAATTACGGCATTATATTCTAACAATTTTACTATATTTTGGGCGATGTAACAATAACTCAGAAAATAAACAAAGTCAGTAGTCAATAATAGGTAAGTATATATTTTTATGATACCTATGGTAGGTTTACAAACTTGCTGAAGGTAAACGAAAGGTACAGTAAGGTATACGAACCTTACTATACCTTACAGTACAGTAAGGTTCGTAGCTGGACGTGCTAACGACAACAAAAGCGATTTTGTTGTTGTTCTATCAAAAACTTGTAAAGCCCCTGATCGACATACAAAATACTTGGTCTTTAAAACCGCTGTTTTAATGGCTGTTTGGCTCGTCAAAATACATAATGTATTCATATACGAAGTCTAAAAATTTATGTTAGCTCGCTGTAGCATAAGAAATAAATAATAATAGCGAAAATGCTCCAAAACATGAGTTAAGAGTTGGATAAAATAAAAGGCTCTGTTTTCGCATAACAAGTTAATACAAAAAGTGATAGTAGAACCAACAGGCTACAGTAATTATTTGAGAATGTCCGAAGAAATTACCTCCCAAAATTTCACTATGGTCCTTATTAGTAAGCTTCAAGTAGCCCGGTGGACGGACGACCTCATTAAGACCGCAGGATCGCGCTGGATGCAAGCCGCTACCAACCGGTCTTATTGGAGATCTTTAGGGGAGGCCTATGTCCAGCAGTGGACGTCTGAAAGGAGGAGGAGGAGGAAATAGAGAAATAGAACCCTAAATAATTTTATTACACGAAACAGCATTATCACTGCAGCTAACACAACGTCCATAGATATATTTTTAGTCGCACATCATTTACTTGATATAAAATTTGCTCGCTTATTATATTTAGTCCGGTATTGAATTTACCGTTTTCGTTTACTTGAAATTTTATATGCCACGTTAGAACAACTATTCTTTAATTATAGCAGCACATTTTATTTATTTTCGTTAATACTTAATACACAGTAAAATTGTCATCATTTCTATTAATTTTTCGGCCGACAAAACGGATGTGGTACTCAATTCGTCGCGTATAAATTTTTTTTAATGTATAACAACGCATAACTTTTTACGTAGTGGTCTGATTTTAATGATTCTTTTTTTATTGGTAAGAGTATACTTCGAAATTGGTCTCATTTAAATTTTATTGAAATCAGTTGAACTGTTTTTGATAAATCAACAATAATGAGAAAATGCTACATCGATCCATGCAAAATATTCGCGAATTCTGTACACGGTTGGAGTCGGTCATGCCATTTTTTGCGAAATCCATAATCGCCAACTTTGTTTTTCGCACGTTTAATAATATTCCTAAAGTTATCATTTAAGCTATGGGTTATCACAATATAGGTATTTACTGTTTCCCTGTTAACATTTAAGATAACATATTATTATAAAGTTTGTTACATCAATTTATCTAATTCACATAAATATAAATGTTTAGAATTAAATCTGTCAATACCGAGTGAACGGCTCGCGCGTCATTTAACTTAATTATACTTGTTGTGTAACTATTCATTTAGCCAAATGGAAACTAGAATTATATTGAATTCATTGCTTTTTCTTATATTAAATATCGGCAGCACCGTTGTGTGCGGAGACAACTCGCTGATTAATGGTAAGTTTTTAGAAATGTATTTCAATCAGATGGGTTAGCCTAGTACTGTCACTGTAACAGCCTCTTTTTATTATTAGTCCACTGGAGGACGTAGGCCTACCCACGAAGGGTGATTGGGCCATATCCACCACGCTGGCCCGGTGCGGGTTGATGGATTTACACACGCCGTCGAATTTCTTCTCCGGACGGATGCAGGTTGCCTCACGATGTTTTCCTTCACCGAAAAGCCAGTGGTGTTAGATTCCGTACATAAATATCAAGGAGTTCATTGGTACGGGACCGGGATTTGAACCCACGACCCCACGATTGTGAGGCGGGAATCATTACCACGTTAGCCTAAGTTTACACGTAAATTGACACTACAGTTGTATCCGTATAGCTCTATTCATGAAACGAGCAAGAACAAACCAAAATTTAGTACTAGTTCTGAATTATTGAACTACTCAAACTGACACTGAAGTAGAGAAAGATTGATAACTATGATGTTAGTAAGAAACGTTTTTGACCGATCGTTTTTAGGGTTCCGTACCCAAAGGGAAAAACGGGATTACTAAGACATCGATGTCCGTCTGTCTGTCTGTCTGTCACCGGGCTGTATCTCATAAACCATGATAGCTAGACAGCTGAAATTTTCACAGATGATTATTTCTGTTGCCGCTATAACAACAAATACTAAAAATAAAATAAATAGTTAAATATCTCCCTCACAACAAACCTGAATTTTTAGACGTTTTTCGCTCTATATTAATAATGGTAACAGGTAGATGATTGAAATTTTCACTGAATAATAAGTTTTATATCCACTTCAATAATAAATAATAAAAATAAAATAAAATAAACATTTAAGGGGGGCTCCCATACAGTACAGAACCCTCCGTGCGCGAGTCCGACTCGTACTTGGCCGATTATTTCTCCAGCTTACTTTGCAAAACCGACTACTGTGGAAAACTGTTTACCTTTTTCGTGTTTATTTATAGCCTACAACACTCATTATAATGTGGCTTGTTATTTGTAAAAAAAAAAAAAAAAACGGTTCAGTAGATCCAGAGATTACCCCCTACAACCTCACAAACTTTTCCTCGTTATTGTAATATTATAGTATACTTAAGGTATGATTCCGATGTCCGCTGCAGGCAGCAGCAGCAGGCAGCAGTGCTGCCGCTGCAGTGTTGCCGCTGCAGTGCTGCCTGCCGCGCTGATTCCGAGTACGGCAGCAGTGTCGCGCTGCACTTAGTGATGTTTGCCATTTTGTTTTCATTCATTTGCAAGATGTCGATTGATGACAAACTTTTATTTATATTATTGGAAGAGGAAGAAGATGACGATAATGTGTTGTTGTTTTATGCTGTGTTGTTGTTATTTTATAATAAATAAAATTAACATAAATATGTGATCGGCGTGACCTTCCCTAGAACAAGGGTGGTGTCACAAATCCGACGTGCGCGGGAGTTAGGTGCGGGGGGCGGAATTATTCATCCGACGTTGTACTGTGTAGAAAAATTTAATCCGTCTGGATTCCGACTCTATATCTGGGTTGTTTTAATTGACATTTGAAAAAAAAAAATTGGTCGATAGAGCTCGCAATACTTTGTCAAATTACACAAAAAAAACAGAACCGTCATTGTTCTACTGCTACGACGATCTTAAGAAAATTATTGACTGAATATTTTTCTGTAGACTTGCCCTCTTTTTTTGTGATTGAAAAATATTTAATGAAGAAAATTGACCTTTCACAACATTCTATCATTTAAAAATACCTACAATATCAAAGTTTAGTTTCCATTTTCTATTCATAACTATAATCCAATGCACTTTACCATACAAAATCGATCAAATACTCATGCAAACTTGAATTGATTTATCGTGAGTATCGATAGTACCGAGTCGTATGGTTACATCACCAGCTACGTCTCGAAGATAAATGTCAAAACGGACCTTACAGGGGAGAGGTGGCATGATAGGTACATATATGATTTTGAGGTCCTAGTAAATCTATATCTATATCTATAAATATATTTATAAAAATGAATCGTGGTTGTTAGTCTCGCTGAAACTCGAGAACGGCTGAACCGATTTGGCAAATTTTGGTCTTGAAATATTTGTGGAAGTTAAGTTCACCGGGACCGCTAGTTATTGAATAAATATTTGGAACAGGTTAGAGTTGAATAGAAAGCATTTATTATTTAACTTTTGAAATGAAATGCAATAATTGTCATTAATCAATTATTATTATTAGATGTTTCTTTATGCATTTTAAAAAAGTTGATTTTGTCCCTTTCATAATTGGAATGAGATTATAAGAGACATAGAAATTTTTAAAAGGGACAGTGCCTAAATTCGAGGAAACATGTGTACAATAACTACAAAAATCAAATTTAAGAGTGGCTGAAACTATTGTGATTATTATATACTACCGTTTTGATCTTAAAGATTAATACAATTAAAAACTTTTATACCAAGTTTATACTTAAACGGAAATCAATAATATTGAAAGGTTTTGTCAGATATAAATGAACATAAAAAATAATATGATAAGATTGATTGATTGATATGATGATTTTAAGCTAAACTATTATTTAGCCTAAAATCAGTCAAGATCAAAACATTTATAATAATTTTCCTTATGATAAATTTTCAATTTTTTGCATCGGTACGCGTTCTCTTCATTCTAAGTATTTTTATCGGAATATGTGGATGTTTTACCTATCCTAAACAGTGATCCACGAATAAATAATTATCTTGCAGTACTCAAAGAAACGTTTCACAACTATATCAGAATAAATAAAATACTTTTCATTTACAATACTAACACTAGCACGAAACCGCCATGTTTGCAATGATAAGAATACCTATATGAAGTTAGCCGCGAACAAACTTGCGTTAAGGTTGCTATACAAGAAAATAATGATATCTCGAAATTGTTTTTATTTTACCGGTTATATGACTTTCAATACGTGTCCTTTTCGTGGCACCTCTCGCCTATTTTGTGATGCTCTTTTTTGTCGCTGTGGCTGCAGTTGCGACACTACTGGTCTGCCGCGGCGGCAAGGTGACACTGCAGCGCTGCAGTGCTGCCGCTGCAATGCTGCTGTGCTGCTGCTGCTTAGCTCGGAATATAATCTATATTAATAATTCCGTGCAGGGGTACGGTAGACTCGATCGAAACCTTACCTGAATGATGAAACATAAAAAAATAATGATTTCGAGTCGACAACATATATCCGGAAAATTCGGATTATCGTCTATTTTAATAAATTATAACCTTACTGACAAGCAAATCGTAGTCGCCATATTGACACCGGATGACACACAGAATGATATAATCTTGAGCAGCAGTGCTGCCAACTTCTTTTGGCAAAAACGCGCTATCAGAACTCGAAACGCGCCAGAAGCGCTAAATGGTACCTACGACGACTGGTACGAAAAAATCGTATATTCCACCTCAAAACGTAATCCGGAAGTTTATAAATAGTATAAAGACTTTTTTTAAATAAGTTTTTATCGAAATGTGATAAAAAAATAACGTAATCCGGAAGTTTATAAACAGTATAACGACTTTTTTTTAAATAAGTTTTTATCGAAACGTGAACAAAAAAATGCCATTGACACGAGATGAATAAAATGAATCGGAAATGGAGTATTGCATCTGTGATGTCGAAAATCATGGCACAGACACTATGTCAGCGTCAGAGTATGGTAATGAAATACTTTTGTTGCTACGATACATTTATTAAGAGCGTGTTTTTGTTAATAAAAAAATATAATATGTTTTATTTTACGCTACTGCAGTATTATTTCAAAAACGCGCCAGATTTAGCGCTAGGCGCTAAAACGTGCTTTAGGCCAAAAAAGCGTTATATCTGGCGCCGAAAGCGCTAAGTTGGCAGCACTGTTGATTTGTTAATCTTCTTCTTTTTTCATGTTTTGGCGTCGCATTGTTGTGCATTTGCCAGTGTCAAGTATTAAGTTTTAACAATTTTTGAAAACATTTTATCAAAATAGTCATAGTCCAATAAAATCGCGGTCAAGTCCAAACATAATACAAGTCATACCTCAGTAAAGCAGTGGAGATTTTAATAGAGGCGTCCATGGAGTTTTGCTAACGAAACGGAACAACATGACACGTCACACTATATCGCTTGCCTATGCACGTAAATCAGCTCTTAATAAACGAAATACCATAATTTTTCACTAGTTATCACTGATAATAACACAAGTTTAACAAAATAATACATTGCGGTGACAAGATTATTCCGCGTTACCGCCAATGCTATGAGTATAACAAAACCTTTCCGAACCCAAAGGGTAAAAATGAGATCCTATAACTGAGACTCCGCTGTCCGTCTGTCACCAGACTATCAGTTGAAATTTTCACAGATCATAATATTTCTAAAACTAAAATAAGGGGCCTTGGTTCCTACACAACAAAGGTAGGTAATTTTGGCCGTGTTTTGCTCTATATCAATAACGGAAACCGGTAGTCACTAGAAATATTAACAGAATATTTAGTTGATTAAGCAGTTTAAAAATAAAATAAAGAGATATTTAGGGGAGCTCCCATATAACAAACGTGACTTTTTACACGATATTAATAACGCCAACAAGCGACTACTTGAATATTAACATTAATAAATAAGAATGTTTAGTAGTATTATATTCATTTTAGAAACAAGTAATTAAATTAAAATAAATAATGGGGCTCCCATACAGTACCTACGAAACACTTCGTGCGTGAGTCCGACACACAATTGGCCAATTATTTATTGTTATAGGATATACTATTTTGTTTTGTTGTGTTTTTTCATAAATGTGAGCCCTTCCTACGAATTTCAAGTTTCCAACAAAGAAATTTTGTTTATTAGAACAAATTCTCCCGATTTTCTACCGAATTTGAAGTGTATCGATGATCCGAGACGAGACGTAAACTAGGATAGGAGTGTAGGCTTTTAATTTTATGTAGTGATCAGACTCCACTAGAGGAGCCAAGGATTTGGTGACTACAAAGACCAAAAATAAAAGTACATAATTTATAGTTTTAGACCAGAAAATCTTCTCATACCGATTTTTGGTTCGAATATGGCGATTTTTTTAGCAGTTCTACCGATTTCGCATTTCGTCGTTCGAGACCAAATAGAACTGTACCTATACATATCAATCAATCAATCAATCAAATAGTTTATTTGCATAGAACACATGTACAATACAAGTCATAACAGGTTAGTCTTATACTTACATTGCATTCAGTCTGCAAGCAGACGTGCAAATATTTATTACATTAATTTATTACATAGGTATGTCAGTATAATCTATTAATTATTAAAATTATTATATTCCTTAATACTATAAAAGCAGTTCGTTAGAAGCCAGTCAGTTAGTGATTTCTTAAATTTATTCCCGTTCAATAATTTTAATTCATTAGGAACATTATTATATATCGTTATACACATGTTATAAACATTTCTTTTGTATATATCCTTTCTGGCAGGAGGTTGATATAATAGGTTTGTGAACTTAGCTCTTTTTTGACGTGTTATGATGTCTCTACGTTTATTGAAATATTCGGGGTGTTCTTTGGTGAAAATACAAATGGCTTATACATGCACGGTAAAGGGAGTAAGTTGCATTTTTTGAAGAGCGGCCTACAGCTATCCAAAAACCAAGCTTTATTTATTACTCTAATGCAGCGCTTCTGAAGTTTGAATACTCTGTCTGCGTCAACTGAGTTTCCCCACATAATCAGGCCGTAGTTCAGGAGAGACGCCACATGCCCGTGATAAGCTGCCAACGCAGCCTCCATAGACACAGTATGCCTAATTTTCTTCAATGCAAATACAAATCGATCAAGTTTCTTACACAGAACATCAACATGGGTTTTCCAATTCAGATGATTGTCAAGGGTTAGTCCTAAAAATTTATATGTATTTACATTCTGAACAGTTTCATTATTATAATTAATATCAAGTTTCAAAGGATCAGAATTATATGAATTAAATTGCATTACTTTAGTTTTATACTCTTTGTGTATAACCATACGTACCAACGTGCTATGGAGAGGGCTATGCTCGGTGTCTCTCTGCGGGTCGAATCAGAAATGAGGAGATCCGTAGAAGAACCAAAGTTACCGACATAGCCCGGATTAGCAAATTAAAGTGGCAGTGGGCAGGGCACATAGTTCGATGAACGGATGGCCGATGGGGCCGTAAAGTTCTCGAATGGAGACCTCGGGCCAGCAAGCGCAGCGTAGGACGTCCACCGACTAGGTGAACTGACGATATAATAAAGATCGCAGGAACGCTCTGGATGCAGGCAGCTTCCAATCGGCCTTATTGGAAATCCATGGAAGAGGCCTAGGTATGCCCAGAAGTGGACGTACTACGGCTGATAGATAGATAGATAGATAGATAGATAACCATAGAAAAAATAATACTGGCCATAACCCTTAAAGTTGAAATTGACTTTCTTATCGTAATATAAGAATGTACATTTTCAGTAATTATTCATTAAGTTTTGAGTTATTTTAATTTTAAACAATAATTTTTACTTTGGGATATTGTATAACACCCATCATGCCGAAAGTACCTACTTATTTCTTAAAATGAATGTCTTTCATTGGTCTTTCATCATTGTTTTGCTTGATGATACCTACATCATTTTGCAGCCGAATCTCCTTGCATTTGGTAAACATTGTCATAATTGTAAAAAAATGATGCAATGGGCTTTTCGTACCTAGAGATGGGGCTTGAGTAACAGCAAAATTATTATGAGTGTGTGTATTATGAGTCACATTTCACCCGAGCGAAGCCGGGTTGTCATCTAGTCTCATATAAACTCATAGTAAATGTATGGGGACCGGTAGTGCAGCGGCAGCACTGCTGCCTGCTGTTGCTGCCTGCAGTTGAGATTGGAATTATACCTTTAGATTAAATTCGTAATATCTATTGAATGGAATAGCCAATTTGAATAATTCAAAAGTAATCTATATGAATTCAAACAGACTTGAAAACAATATGATTTATTTGGAAAAAGGATTGAAACAGAAGTATGAATAATATCATGGTCTAATATTGGTCGGCATTTCTACTAACTTTTAAAATGTAAAAGTGGTTATTGTGACATAACGATAATACCTAGTTGGACGTATGGTATTACAAAGTTTTTTGTAGATATCGATATGTTCTTTAATATTGTAGAACATACTTTTGTTCTATCAACAATAGTTTCCGCAGCGCATGGGTGTTATTATGTAGACTTTTGTAATTATTTTCTGTGCTTCTTTATAAATATTTTTTACTACACAGATGAAGTACTACATAAAACTGATAATGTTTTAATGACTGAAAACTATCAAAATAACAGCATGAACAATAATGCGTGTACATACGATAACGGAAAAGATCCCAACATACGCAAAAACATAGAAGAAATCATGAAAGTGCTAGTAAAGGACAGTCTACCGCTGGCGATGGAGACCCTGGATGAGCAGGAATATGACATTGCCAGAGATATCCAAGTCGCCGCTGGCGAAGTAATTATTGAACTTGCTTTACATGCTTCAAAAATAACTCATAAAATATTGCAATCTATGAAAAAAACAAATGACACACAGCCTGCAATAAATACTAAGACGAACCGTTGTGCCTTAGCAGACAAGATATCGCTGCTTAAAGAGCTTACAAACATAATAAACATGAACAACATACAACAAAGTGAATCAATAGCAATATTAAACAACCACATAACCTTATTGGAGAATTTAAATAGCTCAAATACTCACGATATGGATGTGTTGGCTAGTACTGAAAACATTCAAAAATCTGTTACGAAGCATTCTGAACCTAGAAATTTAAAACCAAACGTGGTAGAAGAAAATGTTGAAAAGGTTTCCTTTTTATGTGATATGAAAGTGCCGGATTCAATAGTCAATGATCCCGACGTCTGGAAGTACGAACAGATTCCTGAAAAGGATGACTTGGATATCTTTATGATAAACAAAACAGGTAAACAACGTTTTTTTCTTATGAAAAACCTTAATTTTTGCCAATTTTAACTCTATATGAACCTACACTCGGTATTAGGTAACATAAGGCGTTACTTTAATGCATAATATACCCGACATAAATATAATATAACAGACTTAAACCGTGTACAGAATTTGAATAGTTTGCTCGGATTATATGTAGTAATTTTCACATTATTGTTGATTTATCAAAAATGGATCAGTCGATTTCGATAAAATTAAAACGGTACCACTATTGAAGTATGAACTACTAAACAAAAAAAAAATTGAAATCGGACTACTCTGTTTAAAGTCATCCAACAAAAACATTTTCATGTGAAATGAAGCCAAGTCTAAATCACAGTTCCCACTATCAAAAAGTTGTCAGATCTCACGTAAAGCCAAGCTTCTAACTCTACACGCCTTACTCTACAAGTCCTTACTTCACAAACTCTACAGCTTAGTCAATATATGTGACTTGGCCGTTATATGCCTGATAGTCTACCTTGATGCCAAATATCAAGTTTCTAGGTCATCTGGAGGTGGGTTAGGTTTTTGATCTATAAGTCAGTGAATCTGTGAGTGAATCAGTCAATGAAACCCTGGTTTTTAAACGTTAATGTTTCATTAACCGTCAGAGCAAAGTTAATGAAATTTTGTATTGTAGATAAGCTAAAGAATTTAATAAATATGCTTAATTTCATATTTATAGGTTAAATAGTTTTCGAGTTATGAAGGGGTCAAAAGTGGCTCGAAATGGTTCGTGTAATATTACACACGTCGCGTCGCCAGTTCCTTTTTCTTAGAGACTTGGCTGGACACGCTTCCGCGTGTCTAGATGCGTGGTCATTCATAAGAAAATATAGATTGTTTTTACGCTTCGACTTAAGAACCTCTTCCAGAAAGTTTAAAATGTTTGCAGGCTGCTCGTACCTGGCTCTCGCGCACTACCACGACCACGTGCTCAAGCCTGTCACCTACACCGGGCAGCTGGAGTGGCGCGTGGCGGTGCGCGCAGGGGGTCAGGCGGACATGGACCTCGAGTGGAAACGGTCACGATTTAACTTTCGTGAGTTACACTTTCGAACCGACCAGTGTTTTCGCGTTTTCTGTAGAGCATCGAGAGAACATCGGTACATTTTTGATAAAATTTAAGTTCCGGGAGAAAACTCTTTTCACGCCTTAAAATGTGTTTTTGGTGTCAATTACTTGAGACATTGCACGCTTGGTTTATTACCAGTGTTACTACCAATCTTACTACCAGTAGTAAGAACGGTAAATGAGTTACCGTTGTTACTACTTCAGTTGAAAGTTTTTAGAACAGTAGAAATAAATTACCCGTGTTACTACCGTAAAACTAAAATAAAAAAGGATCGAAATATGACCTGTCATGCTAAAGTTGCATGACAAGTGTCAAAGTGACAGCTGTCAAACTAAAAATTGTTTTTTCAGGTCATAGTTCAAGTCAAATATGACAGATATCGAAGTGACAGCTGTCATTCTGGAATTCATAATAGAGGTTGTAATGTTGCAAACGGGGAAGCCGTTTGCAGCACCACAAGTTAAAAGAGAATTAGAGAGGAACCCGTAATGTTGCAAGCGGGGGAGCCGGTTGCAGCACCACAGGTTAAGAGACTTCAGAGAACCTAACCAAAGAGTCCTGCCTAGTGGATAGGATTCCTAACGGTTCGGAGATTAAAACAGAAAACTAACCTTAGTATTTACACATTTATTTACACTAACCGCTCGCTTGCCCAAGGGGGGTCCGCGCGCAACGTGTCTTTGCCCCGGGCCCTCAGCGCGTGTCTACCTAAAATGTCCCACGAAAAAAACGTGACGACCCTACTTTGCCCCGCCATTTTTTGCGCCGTCAGCGCGCGGGTCGGGTTTCACAAAATCGTTTCTTGTGACTCAATTTGTTTAAAAAAGTGTCAAATGTTGTATATATTTATGTTTATTATGAAACTAGCTAAACAGTATTAACTTTTGTTTATCAAATTACGACTTTGGTGCAGAGTTATGCTGTGCTGAACTTAGAAGTAGGGCGTTTTGTATTCAAAATCTCATACCTCAAAAATAAAAGCAATGACATATGGTTTTTATTCTTTGATTATGCTGTCAATATAATAAATAATAGAATAAGAAAAAACAATGATCACTTGTTCATAGATATTTATTATTTAAAAGGCCTTTGTTTCCATACCAATATCTGGCGCCGCGCGGCGTAATTTATCTTAACTTAACAAGGCTATTGGCTTGGATGCTTGACTGGGGTTGTGTGGAGGAAAAAATTCACGAAGAAATGGGACAAATAATACAAATTAGGCCCTGGAGCGATAAAGACGGGTAGAATCAGCTTTTTTTGACGGCGGGAGCGATGTTAACCACAGGTTGACATGGTCATAGCTGAGTGAAATGCAATGTCAACTACCAGTTAACACGGGCAAAGCTGACTTCAAGGTTATGTTAACTACTACTTGACATGGTCAATTCTAAATTCTCGATTTGTTAACTACTTGTTGACACGGGCAAGCAAGCGGCTAACACACACTGCACTTATCGTCTATAAAGTCTTCAAGAAGCGGAGAGAGAGAGAGTGAATTTTGAAGGAGTCCTTGGAAAGATAGCCAAAAAGGGAGAGGGTAGCACTCGTAGAACCACGCTGGAGAACCACGCTGGGAAATGTAGAGAAACTAACCTTTTTGTTAGCTTCTCTACATTCAGACTCTTTTAACGATAACACTGCCAACTAACAATTCTAATTGTGAAATTATTCAAATTTTTGAAATGTTTATCTCTGACAGGATCAGCGATCCTTGTTTTGTAAAATTGGGTAGTCTTGAGTTGGAAGTCATCGTGGAGACACCATTTTTTTATAAAGATGTGAATTTGAGTTTGCGTGGACGAGTCCTGTAAACGGCATGAGCGTCGAGTAACAGTCTGGGTGAGAGGCTCCGGTCCCTTTGACTTTGATTCCAGGTGGATCTCTTGTTTTGGGGCCAGTGACCCCTACCCTGGAGCACTGGGCTGGCGCTGACTTCGAACCCTGTCGGCCAGTTTGGGCCGGCGCCTGTCGGCCGGTTTGGGCCGGCGCCTCCACTTCAGTCGACAGATGTCTCCACGCTAGCGCTCACCTAGCGCGACCTTGCTGGCGCCACACTATCGGCGGGTCCAGCTCAGGCTATAGAAAATCCTCGGCCAGCCTCCAGCGTGGTTCTACGAGTGCTACCCTCTCCCTTTTTGGCTAACTTTCCAAGGACTCCTTCAAAATTCTCTCTCTCTCTCTCCGCTTCTTGAAGACTTTATAGACGATAAGTGCAGTGTGTGTTAGTGTAAATAAATGTGTAAATACTAAGGTTAGTTTTCTGTTTTAATCTCCGAACCGTTAGGTATCCTATCCACTAGGCAGGACTCTTTGGTTAGGTTCTCTGAATCTCTTAACCTGTGGTGCTGCAACCGGCTCCCCCGCTTGCAACATTACGGGTTCCTCTCCAATTCTCTTTTAACTTGTGGTGCTGCAAACGGCTTCCCCGTTTGCAACATTACAAGGTTCATTACAGGTGGCAAAGTGACAGCTATCAAACTAAAAAATCGCAATTCAGGGTTAGTCATAAAAATAAAAAATAAAATAAATAAATATTTGGGGTGGGGACATCTTACACACGGTCTCTGTCTGACCCCAAACTAAGCAAAGCTTGTGATATGTCTGCCAGAGTATACTACCTACATTTATGTACACATTTTTAAATACATACTAATTTAGATAGTAACTTTAACTTTGACTGCCTCGGTGGCTCAGTGGTTAGTGACGCTGACTTCTGGGTCAAAGAGGCGTGGGTTCGATCCCCACCCAGGGCAAACATGTGTGTGATAAACATAGGTGTTTGCTCTGTCTGGGTGTTATTTAGGTACAATCTATATAAGTATGTATTTAAAATTTGTGTATGTAGTATATCAGTCTCTGGCAGTCATGTCACAAGCTTTGCTTAGTTTGGGGTCAGAGAACGTGTGTAAGATGTCCCCTAATATTTAATCATATTTAATTTAACTAGGCTCAGGCGTTTTCGATAAAATTTAAATAGAACCATCTCTTAAGTACATTCTTTCGAACTAAAAAGATTTTTTGAAATTGTATCACAATTGGCGAAAATATCGGTCACCATACACAAAAAAAAATATGTAGGTATATCCAGACGAACATCTTACCTCATCCTTTTTGGAAGTCGGTAAAAATGCAATAACATGGTGTTTCACACCTAATGTGTAACTAGCATTTATTAAATAAATTATTATGATTACCTCTAGATGTTGGAGAAAAAAATAATACGGTGTCACGTTTGTATGAATATGAGAGCGGGGAGAGCTGGACGCGGCCCGCGCCGGGGGTGCCGGCTGAGGACCGCTACGTCACGATCTACTACAAAATAAACAACGGTAAGCAAAATCATTATACTGTCGGCGCGCGAGTTGAATGCAGAGCTTAGGAATGCGAATGTCTCCCCATGTGGATCTTCTCCTCCTGTTAAACATAGGAGTCAGGAAACAGCGGCGAGGCGAACCTCCTTACTGTGGCTGGACGCTACACCACACTGGATGTAGGGCATTGTAAAGGGAGGGAGCGAGTACCCAATCCCGACCGCGAGGTCGGGCGGCATCTCTCAGCGCCCTCTCCCCGCCATTCTGGCAGACTATCGTCGGCCGTCATGGCATTGTGGTTCTCAGATTCGGAGTCCTCACAACCTGCAACCGCCGGGTGCAGGCGGCATCTCCTCCTCTTCGAATGCGCTGCGTCACCGTATAAGCCCTACGGGAGCGGCGCGGCTAGCTAGACGTCCCTTGTCGATTCGGCGGGGTTGGAGGCCGCAGTCGTGTCGGGTCGTCGACTCATCAGGCCGCCGCGCGCGGCGTCGCCGGGCACCAACCGGGAGGCGGACCCGCAAGGGCCCGCACCCCCGCCCGTGCTCGCGGATTACAGAAGTACTGTAGTCTCAAGCGCGTGTTGGGAGCCCGAGCTCTCGACCAAGCACGGCGAGACCAAAAAATGTCTCCCCCCGCTATCCGCACGCCCAGGCGCGTGAGGTGGGGCGTGCGGATAGCGGGGGAAGATGCTCCCGCTCTTTACCTCAGACCCCGACACCATTCAACTCGCGAGATTCAGATAGCGATGCTACTCTACAGATGAGTTTTTTTTTTTTTTATTCTGAATAGGTTTGCGTTTGACTACATACTACCTGATGTTTAGCAGATGTGCGGTCTAGGTTGTAGTACGCTTACCTAGAACATACCTATTTACTCGGGATTTGAAGACACCCACGTTGTACTTTAGCGGGAAGACAGACCCAAAACTGACATAAGTAATACATAAGACAATGACGAAACTGACATAAGTATTGTAGTTAACAAAAATCGTGACTCTGCCAACAAACGTACGTATGAGCTATCTATGAGCTATCTCCGTTGTTTTATAGCCTCCTCCTTTTTGAAAGTCGGTTGTAAAGGCCATCATTATTTCCAGGGAAGCTGACAGCAGGCCTCGAGTGTGAGCCTGAGCCGTGGTTTACGAGGGACGTCGCCCTGGAAATGGGACAAGAAATACAAAGGAGCGTGTCGGCGGGCTCGCGCTTTGGAGTTAAATATCTATACGATTGTCCCTCTAGCTTCACAGGTAAGTACTACCCGTTCGGATAAAGAAGCGATTCTAAGATGGCGGCATTTCTCATACCTTCTCGCTTGCACACTATTGCTATCTATATTCACTCTATAGTGTACCGTTTACAAAGGAAAATACTCCATACTTATTACTCGACACCGAATACTACTAATCATTGACAAGAGACGTGTCAGTATCTCCTTACTTAAGTACTCAATTATTTATTGCAAGTAATTGCAACATAATGTAATATTCACTTGCGGTTTTAAGTGACATAGGTATTATAAGACTAGCTGACCCGGCGAACTTCGTTTCACGCAACTTTATAAATTATATTCTGATGTACTTACATTAAAGAGGGTCATAGGTATTAAACGCAAAACCTTTTTATAGGGCGGGTCTAGTATATCTAGACAAACAACTTTTGTTCTAAGACTTTTAAAGAAAAATCGCTTCTCCATACATTTTGCCGCGCGTTGACGAACTTTTTGTATTATAAAGCTGATTTTCTCTTCGTGATTTTCCATAAGTCCTGGAACAAAAGTTGTTTGTATAGATGTACTAGACTCGCTCTGTAAGGTTTTGCGTTTAATACCTATGACCCTGGATAAGCATTACTATTGCAAAGTTTCATCTCAATCCGTTCAGTGGTTTTTGCGTGAAAGAGTAACAAACATACAAACTTTCGCGTTTATAGTATTAGTAGGATAAGATAACGTTTATTTGATCAATAACTTACATGGTTTGAAGTTAGTAAATGTTGGTGCTGCTTAAATTAGTGTTAGTAGGTATTTAGACTACTACATTTACAGACTTCCAGAGTGGAACCCTAAATCTCACACTAGGGTGGTCCTGTGTTGTGAGATTTAGTCTCTTCCGTTTTTAACCCCCGACGCAAAAGAGGGGTGTTATAAGTTTGACGTGTCTGTTTGTCTGTGTGTCTGTCTGTCTGTCTGTCTGTGGCATCATAGCGCCCGAACCACTGAACCGATTTCAGTTTAGTTTTTTTTGGATGAAAGGAGACTTAATCGAGAGTGTTCTTAGCTATGTTTTATAAAAATCGATTGAGCCGTTTAAGAGTTATGGTGGGTTAAAGTGGGGATGGAAGAACCAAAATTCTATAAATGTGCCCAAAATGGTTGTCCTTTCGTACTTTTTTTAGGTAGGTTTTTGTGTCGGGGGTTTTTTAAATTAGTTTTTTTTTTTTTTATTATTATGTTAGGCAATATAAGAATTTACGAGTATTTACTGTAATCTTTATCTACTTAATTACGAGTAGGTACAATTGAAGCCGTGGTGGCCTAGAGATAGTGACACCCGCCTTGCAATCGTGAGGTCGCGCGTTCAAATCCCAGTCCTGTACCAATGAGTTCTTTGAAATTTATGTACGGAATTTAACACCACTGGCTTTTCGGTTAAGGAAAACATCATGAGGCAACCTGCATGCGTCCGTAGAAGAAATTCGATGGCGTATGTGAATCCACCAACCCGCACTGGGCCTGCGTGGTGGATATGGCCCAATCACCCTTCGTGGGTAGGCCAACGTCCTGCAGTGGACTATTAAAAAGGCTGGTACAGTACAAGTAATTTCCATTTTTCGATTGCATAATTTGTTTGATCGTGTGTGTTGAATGGAGCATGTTCTTAGCTTAGGTATACATTTTGGTGAGTGAGTGGATATGTGTCTCGGACACATCCATGCATAGCCCTCACTGTACAAGTGTACAGACACTGTGTCTGTCTGTACAGCGAGGGCTTTTATATCATTCTTCATAAAATTATGATTGAATTTCAGATAAACTTAATTTAACCAAAAAGCAATATTACACAAACGAGACAATACAAACAACAACGAACACAAATGGGACAACACAAACGACAACGAACACAAATGGGACAACGCAAACAACAACGAACACAAATGAGACAGCACAAACGACAACGAACACAAATGGGACAACACAAACGACAACGAACACAAATGGGACAACACAAAGAACAACGAACAAAAATGGGACAAAACAAGCAACAACGAGCAGGAATGAACAAAAACAAGACACACGCGAAATCGAAAGTGATAAGAACGAGTTTATTACATCGCTATGTGAGGCGGCGGCGCCCGGCGCGGTAGACTCTGGCTGGGAGGAGAATAAAGAGCCTGAAGTGGACGATTACGACATCTTCATGGTTAATAAAACAGGTATGTGTTGATTATTTTACTATGGAAACTATCGTGGTTTTCGCACATTTTTATATTTTATACAAAGAGAACAGGGCCAATTATGAAGAAGCCATCGTAATTAGGTATATTAGCTAATTAACATGATTGTTTCTTTTTCACTTTAAGCATTCGATAGAGAGAACACTTTTTTACGTTGCTATTAAATTTACGATGGCGCCTTCATAATTAGGCTTATGACTGACGTAAATTATAGTCTTATCAACGACTATAGTTTCGACCGGATTCGGTGATCTTCTTCAAGTTGGCGAGTGGTATTGCGCGAAGCCGTCTCGAAATGCACTGCGGGCTGCGGGTCGCAACGACAGCGGTCGCGGTGTGAGGTCGGCGGCGTGAAGAGAGTCTTGTCGGTATCCCTCGGGAGTACTCCAGCACACTGAGCTCACTATGCCACCACCAGTCACACGGTCACGTCTTCTGGTTCCTTGAAGACACGGTCTCCACGTCGGTGGCAGGAGCCATCCTCCGTCTCTATGGAAGTTAGGGCATTTTCAGTAGCCCTCGTAGCGTAGTTTGACTAGGTGTTTGTCAGCGATCACCGAAATTAAGCAACGTTCCGCACGGTCAGTTTTTGGATGGGTGACCGCGGGTGGCATTTTTCAACTGAGCGCTACGACTCGACGGCTCGGATGACACGCTAAATTGTAGGTCCCGGTTATTTTAACTTTAACCGTTTAGCCAAGTCAGAGGCCTTCAGGCGGCCTAAAAACTCTGACACCAGGGCTAGCCACCCGGCCTATACGAACCTATTAATAGCCTGCCTATTTCCTTCCCTACAAAATGTAGGTAGATGCCAATGTTAATTTGAAAAGCGCGCGCGCGGGGGTCGCGGTGGACAGACGCGTCGCGCTGAGGTCAGTAGCAATGACGACCGTACCTAAAAGTTTTTCTGTTTATTTGTATTAAAAAAATCAAAAAAAATAAATCTAAATCATTTATTTCACTATGTAAGTACATCACAAAAAACAGTTTTGCATTAATCGCCAAACTAGGTAAAACCTGTGTCTTGGCGATTAGACCTTCATAAGACAAAAAGTTAGATTTCGTACAGTATAATGAATTGAGCAGCATCCTCTGCGGCAGCCACTATGTGGTGGCCACATAGAAAAAAATCAATAGTACCTTAAAATTATGTACATTAGACGTACACACAGACTACTATAGATACTTACGTATCAGACAGGAATCTATGAACAACCAATAGCGGACTGGTAATTTTGAGTTTGACATTTATTTACTTTTTAAAACATGGCGACCGAAATGGCGACAATACTTTTTTGGCTTCATAAATATTTATTAATTCCTGTATGCATAATAGTCAATTCTCCAGTTAAAATATAATTATTATTTTACCATTTTTAAAACATGTACGTATAGGAAGTTAATAAATAAGACTAAATATTGTGCTACTTCATGTTTATTCATCATTCACATCAATTTCATCATTCACATTTTTATGTTAACTGACTGTGACCGATGGGGTTGTAAAGTTCTTGAGTGGAGACCACGTACCGGCAAGCGCAGCGTAGGACGTCCACCCACAAAATGGACGGATGACCTCATCGAGACCGCAGGATCGCGCTGGATGCAAGTTGCTGCCAACCGGTCTTATTGGAGATCGTTAGGGGAGGCCTATGTCCAGCAGTGGGCGTCTTATGGTTTAAAAGAAAAAGAAGAAGTACAGCAACAGGAAGCGACCTTTCTAACCGTCTGTTCTTCGCAGGGTGCCGGTACACGAGCCCGGGGATACCGTTCCCCTTCGTCAGGAACTACAGCACAGAGGTCGCGGGCCCCGGCGCGGGCCCCGGCGCGGGCGCGCGGTTCCAGTGGCGCGGGGCCGTGCGGGTCCGCGCGGCCACTGACCAGGTCGTCGCCATCGAGCGCGTGCTTTGGGGGGAACGAGACGGGGTGTTTTTCGGTAACAATTTTAATATCTATTTAAAAAAACAACAATGGTATAGTATAGGTACATACAGGCCTGTATGTACCAATACTACATTATCTATGCTTCCCCTGTAATAAGCCCAAAGAGAGTGATCGAGACCATCATTATGAATAACTTTAACGATGAGGTCAACCCAAAATACGAGAAAAAAATCTGCTGTTCCATAGAAAACTGCAAGTCGGAATCGACAAAATGTATTAACTGTTTTTTTTTTCTTGAATATCGGGCTGGCGCCATAGTAAAAGTTGTTCATAATGATGGTCTGAATCACCTCCTTTCGACTTAGTACATCAGTTCTGTGTAACCCTGTATAATTGTTTTGTATGAAAATGCCCAGGCATCCTTTTATTCGCAATTTCAATCAATACGTGCAGTAGTCGTGCATATGCACATTATGGCGTTAGTGAGCCTGGGAGAAGGATCAGTTCTACACGCACATGTATACCTATATAATAAGCACGGCAAACATGACGCTAACCATGTTAAAGCCCTGGTGTCCGCATCCAGCCTACCAGCATTGATACAAAAGCTTACAAGAGTTGCAGAACAGTCACAAAACTGCTTCACAGTCAACGGTTTTGCTTTGACTGTGAGCAAAACCTGCTGCATCCACTTTAATTTTGCAAACAAAACGCAGCATCCGCAGCAAACCTTGGCAGTAGGTAGGTACCTACAACGTACCTGAGCCGGGAATGCTACGCCCTGGAATCTATTAAAATTGGAATTGAACATTTGTGGCATATACTGGGACTTACCTATTTAATTAACATGGGAACTATTATTTGAATTCAATGGAATGCAGATACCTACCTACTAGGTACATTTTAGTGATTTGCATAGTTCTCGTTCAGCGATCTTTACATCCAAATATCTCGAGAACGTGACACTTTAGGGCTACATAGTACTGAACATCTATTGTTTGTATAAGTGTCCCTTCCATTCCATATGTATATACGACAGGTGAATATGCCAGCTTCTATACAAAAATATTCGAACCTCTTTGTCAATGACTTTTACAGAACAATTCCTTAACGGCACTTCGGGGATGTCTGAATGGCCCAAATGGAACACGCTCGAGAGGCGCGACACGCCCGGCCTGCTGGCGCCCGGCCGATACATGCCGCTCACCATCACCGTCCAATCAGGTGAGCACGGATGTCTCGGGGAGCACGCTTTAGAGGCGCCTCTTAGCACTCAATCTTACAACCCGTTACTAGAGGGCTTCAGACAGGTGAGCACGGAACTCTCGGGGAGCACGCTTTAGAGGCGCCTCTTAGCACTCAATCTTACAACCCGTTACTAGAGGGCTTCAGACAGGTGAGCACGGAACTCTCGGGGAGCACGCTTTAGAGGCGCCTCTTAGCACTCAATCTTACAACCCGTTACTAGAGGGCTTCAGACAGGTGAGCAGGGGGTACTTTTTTGAGTAGGTACGTTGCGTGCGGTATATTTAGGTAATTAATAGGGTACGCTGGCACCCAAAGATTTCCGATTTACGAGAAACTTTTGTTGGAAAATGGTGAAATACCTATACCGAAAAAGTATATTTTTAGGTGCTTATAAAATACTTTCTACTCTGGAAAAATAAAGAGATCCTGTGGGAAGCTGAGGGTAAAATTAGTATAACATATTATGTTGCAATCTTGCAATAAAATAAATTGAGTATGGTTTGAGCAGGGTGCGTGTCGCTGGTGGCGGGGTGCGGGGCGCGCGCGGGGGAGCCGCTGTTCTCCCGCTGCGCCGCGAGCCTCGAGCACGCGCGCCTCAAGCAGCTCATGATCTCCTCGTACCCTCACCACAGCACCAAGCTCCTCTACGACTGCCCGGCACTCTGACGACCCCTTAGGTGATCACGTTGGACTACTATAGAATAATAGAATAGAAGAATAACTTTATTTCAGATCACAAAATCCATATAAATAAATTAAAATAGCCTTTAAAATCAATAATCAACCATAAAAAAATATTTTTTTCAAAATCCATATAGTTAAATTAAATTACAAAGTTACACTACAATGTCATAATGATTAGAATATAACACGCACAATGACATTTAATCCTAATTATATTTTATTTCAAACAGGGCCGCCAAGGCAGCACATGTTTTTTCAAAAAGTGGTTGAAAAATAGCCCATCGTGCTTGTCTGCCACTACTCTTAGGTAGCTGTTGCCGCTGCCACGCACCCACCCACAGAACAGCAGAACTAATTCTCTCTTCTGTGCACCCGCCCCATCAGAGAGGCCACACCTTTCCGAATGATGGCCGGGATATGCGACTCAGCAAACATACCCGATGCACTGCAGAAGCGTGGCAGCCCCAAAAGCATCCTAAAAGCATTATTGTACTGGATGCGAAGGGCACTCACCGCCTTTTGAGTGGAGTTGATCCACAGGCTGCATGTATAAAAAGCCTGACAATACGCTCTAAAAAGAGTTAGCTTTACATTTTTTGAACATCTTGAAAACCTGAGGATCAGCATATTACTCCGAACTGCCAGTGCCCTACGCTCCCTCTCTATGTCCATGTCATCTTTCAGCGTGTCAGTGACCCAGTGCCCCAGGTACTTAAAATGTGAGACTAGCCTAAGCGGAGTGTTATCCAACATTACGTCAGGTACACATGTGTAATATTTTGTGCCAGACTTAAACTCCATGAGTTCACTTTTGCCAGCATTGTACCTGAGCCCCTGCGCCACCGCATAACGCTCGCAAATATTCACTAACTTTCTTAGAGTACTAATAATTGAAGGGCTCAGCAACACCCTGGTGCTACTGAGCTCCTCAATCAGTCGATTAACGTAAAGGTTGAAGAGTTTTGGTGAAGTTAAACCTCCTTGTCTCACCCCGCACTCCAACCTGTACGAGTCAGAAAGTGAGTCCGCCCATTTAACTACGTTGTTCTGGTGGCCATACCAATATCTGAACAATTCCATTAGCTCTGCGGGTAGTTGCGTGTCCTGATAAAGCTTATGCCATATCACTTCATAAGATACTAAATCGAAGGCCTTAGACAAATCAAGAAAACATGCAAATATTGGTGTTTTCCTGTCTGTGTAGTAACGAACAGTGTGCTTAAAACAAAGCACAGCAGTTTCTGTAGAAAGTCCAGCCTTAAAACCAAATTGTGCGTCGTGCAGAATCAAATGCTTTTCAAGTTCTTTATTAAGCAAACTGTCCATCACTTTAGCTACAATGGTCGCCGACGATATTGGCCTATAGTTTTTGATGTCCGTAGTGTCACCCGTCTTATTTTTAACTAAAGGTATCACTATTGTTTTAGTCATTTTATCCGGGAGGTAGGAATGGCTCACACAAAGATTGAATAACAAGGCCAGCACTCGCGGCAGATGGACCCCGGCATACCGCAGGTGCTCAACGCTGAAATAATCATGTCCTGGTGACTTTCCCCTAGACATGTTCCCCAGTACTTTTACAATATCTCTCGCAGTGAACACATGCAGCACACCATAAGGCTCCCTAGCACTGTGCACCTCACTCTTTGAACTCAACAATGGCTGGACTCTAAAGTGGTCTTTGAAAAGCGCAGCTATATCAGCAGACCGGCTTATTCCCCCGATGCAAACAGGGACGCTCGACTTGGGATTCAAATTCTTGGTTTCCTTCCAAAATTTAGAAAAAACTTTCTTTGAGTGTAAATTCGCAAGAATATCCATTTTAATTTGTTGAGCATTGTTTTGACACCACTTTAACTTTTGCTTAAAATTCTTTCTTGTCCTAGTCATATTATCAATGTAGGCCCACGTCTAGGTTTGCCATATAAAACCCAGTTTTGAAAGCCAAGACGAGCCTCTGCATGGGCATCCCTCACATATTTTATTCGATCCATCCTACCACCCTTTTTCTATTATAGTTACTAGCAGGTACACTCACATAACTTCGAGTAGCAGCATCTCTTAATATATGATATTATCATACATTTCGTCAATGATTCTCTTATGTTCTATGTTATTACAAATTTTTCCACTACAATCCTGGCACTGTGTTGGAAAATCTACTCGTATGTTTAACTTATTATTACAATATTCATCATACAATTATATTTGAGTCTGATTCCTAACCCCCCATCGGATAGGGTTATGTTCAACATTATGTCTTGCTGTTTTATTTCTCAAAATACTCAGATCACAAGTAACTTCGGAAAGTGATCAGACCAGTAAGTACCATAACGGATGTTAACGTCCTCAACTGTGAGCCAGGCCACTATACTAAAGCCATCGCCACAGAGCTAACAACTAGAGTATATGGACCTAGGTTACTATCTCACGTACAGATATAACGTGACTACATATTTAAATAAGCATTGCTTCTTGAAGATGATGCAAATCAAATCAAATCAAAATTTGTTTATTTGTCAGAATATTGTCTTACAATGTAGATGTTAAAGGAACAAAGTGTCTCAAATATTCTACCTTTACAGGTGTACAAATATTTTTAAAAATATAATAAGGTATTTAGTTTAACATTAATTATACATTTATTTGCTTAAGTGAGTCTTCTAAAAATTCATGAATAGCGTAATAACTCTCAATAAGGATCTTGTGTAATTTGTGTCTTAAAGAATTATAATTCAGTTCCTTAAAACAATTTGGCAATTTGTTGTAAGTATACATTAATGGCCATACAATAAACATTATTACTAAGTATATACACACACTCTCTGTTGCGGTACATCCAACTTATATTTTCGTCGTTGCTGTCTGTCTCTGCATAGGCGTTAGATGCATTTAGCGTGTCTTCTGTTCGAAAACAAACTTGTGAGAAGGTGCTGAAACAATATTCCTACTACCACCCATTAGGAACCTGCATGGTACCTATTTTAGCTAGCGAGAGGTGTAAACTTTAACAATTTCTTCTGGTCCATCAAAAAAGTGAGGAAAGCCTTAGAACTGACACTGGTGTCAGTTCACACAATAGGCACGATTAGGCACAGGTACCTACTTTGTAGATATTTCTGACTAATAAATAATTTTCTAATTCTACTTAAACAACTATAGTCTGACCGTTTAACTGAGTCCTCGCCTGCGCGGGTACAGGGGCGCGGGGGTAGACGACAAAGGGGGACTGAGACAGGTGCGGGCGGTGGGGACCCGCGCGCTACTAGTGTAGTAAGAGTCTGGTAGGACCACGGGCAACAAACTCGCAAAATTTTCCGGTTTTTTTATTTTCTCGCAAGTGGTATTTGAAAAGTAGAGTATGTACCTCTAGAACGAAGCCTGTCTTCGTCTTGGGCGACTTGAAACCCTCGTTCCACCCAGGACTCTAAATAATTCCCAAACTCCTTCACTACGCTCGGGAGTTTACTCTCAGGGTTCAATATGTCACCTATGGCACAAGACACGACTTCGTTCTCTTGGTGGATAATCTACTTTATTACTCGTAATCTCAGTTAGTAATGAAGATGGATTGGAAAAAAACAGCTCCGTTCTACATGTTTTGCATATTCTTTATTAGGTCTAAATGTTATGCATATTCTTTATTAGGTCTAAATGTTATGCATATTCTTTATTAGGTCTAAATGATGCATTATTCTTTATTACATCTAAAAACACCTAAAACAATAATTCTAAAGACTAACACAATATCTTTGAATTTTTTCACTTACATTTATTATCTCTTATTCTATAAAACATTCCATTCAAACATAATAATATTCTCTAACAAAAATAATAATTACATTTACCAATAGTTAGGTACTTAAGTATTTTTACACCAAATATTCCTAAATAGTAAAGATCCACGTCAATTGAACTGCAAAGCAAATACAGGGTTATACAGAAATCATGTACTAATTCGAAAGGGTATCGAAATATTCAGATGATCATTATTAACAACTTTTACTATGGGACTGTAATGATCTATCATTAATTCGAAAAAAATGTAATCATCCAATACAAATATGCAATTCGGCTTTGTGAAAATGTATAACACAGTTGCGTTTTACTCGAAATCCGAGTTGACCCCAAACTAAAAGTTGTTCATAATGAGAGTCTGAATTTGACTGCCTCGGTGGCTCAGTGGTTAGTGACCCTAACTTCGGGGTCAAAGAGGCGTGGGTTCGATCCCCACCCAGGGCAAGTATTTATGTGATGAACAGAGTTATTTGCTCTCTCTGGGTGTTATTTAGTTACTATATATATGTATAAGTATGTATTTAAAAATATGTAGTATATCAGTCTCTGGCAGCCATATCACAAGCTTTGCTTAGTTTGGGGTCAGAGATCGTGTATCTTACACACGTTATCCCCAAGTATATATTTATTTATATATATTTAATTACTCTTCGGCTTAGTACAGTAGTTCTGCATAACCCTGTATTACATCTACTCTTAAATAGTAAAGATAAAAATCTTAGTCAAGTCAGCTTCAAATCTTATAATAGCTCTATAACTTATTTATCAGGGTGGAGAGCCGACATTCAATTAAATAAATTTAATCTTACGTTTTAAAACATCCTACTAATATAAAAAATGTTCTTTTTGTGGTAAACATTTCAAAAATTGACGCGCATTTCAAAAGAGAATATCATTATCACTACATAGTATAAAACAAAGTCGCTTCCGCTGTCCCCATGTCCCCATGTATGCTTATATCTTCAAAACTACACAACGGATTTTGATGCGGTTTTTTTAAATAGATAGTAATTGTTTGCGTTGTCGCATATAGGAGCGGCAGATTTGAAGAGGGTGGTGGCGGCAAAAATCAACAGTCTACAGGCGGCAAAAATCTGCCACTGGCTGAAACACTACTAAGCTATTCCCGAGTCAGCAATAACCCGCCCTTTAAATCATCATCGATCTCCATATCTTCCGCCGTTTCCATTTCTTCATTCACCTCAGTATCCGGCGTCTCTGTCTCTCCTGCCGACTCTACCGTCGCGCCTTCTCGCTCCCACCCGGGCCACGGTTCATCTACATCTGTATCTTCGTCTCGATTGCTTAGATTCCCTCCCCCTATTTGTTCTATAGACTCTTCATCTTTGTTAAGATCTTCCCCCTCTATACTTTCTACCGACTCATCTTTATTCAGATCTTGCCCCCAAATCCCCCCTTTTTGTTTTGTCGATTCCTCTATATTAAAATCTTCACCCCCCTTTTCGCCTGTTTGTTGTACAGACACATCTTTGCCCAGATCCTGCCCCAAAATCCCCCCTTTTCGTTCTATCGACACGTCTTCATTTAAATCTTCATCCCCCTTTTCACCTATTTCTTCTACCGACACATCTCTGTACAGATCCTGCCCCCAAACCTCTCCTTTTCTTTCTATCATCTTGTTTATATTTAGATCTTCACCCCTCTTTTCGCCTGCTTCATCTACTGAGACATCTTCATCCTCTCCTGTTGCTGAGTGGTCAACCTCCCCGTCGGATATTATCATCAGCTCTCCCTCCTCGACGTCTACATCCTCTGACTCGCTCTCTCCCCGGTGGGGGGAGGCAGTGGGAGGGAGACACCAATCATCATTTTTTCGCGCGCGGTTTGATGAGAGTCGCCGGACGCGGTGCTTTTTTCCAAAGTTACGGCTGCGTCTGAAATAAATAAAACATGTGTTAAATAATACATAATTATATATTTTATGGTATAGGCTAAATCAAACTCCTAGGCGGGTGTGAAGTTAGCCGCAAGCTGCGCGAAACCCAATCTTCGCGGAGCTGTTAAACAAGCTTCAGTCAGGATTGGGTCAGCTGCCAAGGAGTTTGGTTCGATAAATTTAAATTTTCTTGTAATTTTCAACATCTAAAACCCAAAATAGTTGACAGTCTATGTACAAAAGTGCATCAACCAAAAACTAGACACACACGTAAAACTTGAGACACATCTTAAACTGCATTTCATTGTTAAGAATTCGCGTTTCCCAAAAATGGATTTTTTGGTTGCTAATTGCGCAGTAATGACCTATTCATTCAAGTTTTTAAACATTATTTGGACACTTCAGGATTTAATCTAAAGTATTTTCGCTGTGAAAACACGATTAGTGAAAATTTTCTCGATAACTTTTCTCGCCAAAAAAATGTCTCCATAAACACATTTTTCGTTGGTTCTCCGAAAATATAAGATGCTGACAGATGCTTTTTAAACAATTAGATAGCCAATTTTATAATCTAATATATATCTTAAAATTGTATTTAAAAAATGAAAGGTTTTTGAGCAATAACTGATATATTAATTGGCGCTTACGTCACTTTTCTGAGCAGGTTTTCGACAAGCGTGTGCTCTGTCTCGCAAATGCAAATCATATATAGTCATCACGCTTACGCACTTTTCCTTAGACAGCTTCGAGCTGTTCCAAGGAGCGGACGTGTCGCTCCGCGCTTTGAAATTACGTAAAATTCAATTAATTATTTTATGCGTTTGAACACAAACACATCATGTGTATTACTGAAAAAATATGAGTAAGGTCATGGAGTACCTAATTATATTTTCTATTTACTACATATTTATGTATCGTGGTTTTCTGCTTTTATTATGTACCTACTTCGTTCAGAGTTTATTGACCCTACCAAAACAGATTTCTGCACTGAAAATTTCAAACTTGGTTTGTTTGTAGGTACCTACTTAGTGAATTATTTTGATACATTTTACGTCGGCATTATTATTGTAGTGAACATAGCCCCACCCATAAAGCGCGATCGAGTCATGTTGACCACGCTGGCCCAATGCGTATTGGTGGATTCCCACACGCCAACGTTTTTTTTTTCAGTTTATCTTAGGTACGATGTTTTCCTTCACCGAAAACCGAAAATCCGAAAAGGCAGTGGAGTGTAAATCCGAAATAATAAATAGATAAAGACGGAGAAATGTATTTATTTTTGAATAATTATTATGATTGTATCGATCATTATAACAAACATTTGCTACGGGGCCAACTCTAAAATCAGGAAAAATATTGGACGCTAGGTACTTAGGTACCTACCTATATTATCATGGAACAGTTGATTATCATTTTAACCGACTTCAAAAAAGAAAGAGGTGTGTAAGTATTTTTTTTATAGTAAAAAGACATTCAACTTCATCGCTGACTTCACCTGAAAGCAGATCTTGGTAGAGATGGGCAGCTAGAGCAAGGTAGTCTGTAAGCCGATTACAAAAATGATAACTAAATTATTTGTTTATCAACAACGCGCGGCGGCGGACGGCGCGTGGCGTGAGCGCCTCCCCCCTCGCCGCGCCGCCGCAGCGCTGCTCCAGGGCGGAGCGACGAACCTACTGTCGATGTCATCATAATATACCTGTCTTTGTCACTCTTTATTCTTTCACGAGCTAATTCTTATTCACTCAGCTCCGGCGTGCCGCGACGACTGATCGTTTAGGTATAGAGCTGTGTTTGATTCCCAAATAATTTTACCTATCGAAAGTAATTTTGTGCAGTGCATTATGGGAAACAAAACGATGTATAAGAAGATGAAGAAAAGAGAAAAATCAAAATCAAATTGCAAGAAATCATTGAACCTCTGGCGGTAACTATAATATTTAGATTATTTAGCTACCTACTTTTTCTTGTATTTCACAACTATAGATAAATTCACGATGATTTAGTTTTTGTAGATATAGGTAAATAACCTACCTATAGGTAAATAAAATTTAATCAAGATAGTTCTTTCAGAACATAATAATATTATGCCTACTTTTTGTTAGCGCGCTATCAATATAGGTAATAAGATAGGTACCTAGGTACCTAAACACAACAGAACTCCACACTACCTAAGCTACTTCAAGCTTCAAGCACCCATTACTAAATAATAAGATTATAGGTAATAATAACTGGGTAAAATAATAAATAAATAATATAATTATAATAATAACTGTCAATGATTTTCATCATCAGAATTTGCAAATATATCGAGTTCTGATAATACCTGTAGCAAGCATAATACCTCCTTTTAGACTAAGATTACCCTTAGGCTTCCTGGAGATACCGCACAACAAAATCGTTTTTTTTTCTCGTAGGCCATGAAGTGTGATTCACATATCAAAATCAATAAAATTATGAATGATTATTATTTTGTATTGCTTCATTGATTACGTATTTGATGCAGGGCCAAAAAAAATCCACACCCAGTAGTAGAAAACGATTCCAACATTTCTGCGTGTGTTGGAACAGAAGAATCATCAGCATTGGGCGTTTGCGATACGTAAGATCTTTTCACATATATTTTATATTCATGTAATTTAAACTATTTTTGATTGTTAGTTCAATAAGTGAATACAGAGTACTTATAAGTAAATTAAATAATACAAAACCTACCACAACTAAAAAAGTGTAAATTTATTATTTGTTCCAAATAAAGAATTTAGTAAAAATTAATACTAAATTGTATTTATTCGCTAGATTTCCAGACCAGTTCGCTGAACTAAAGAATGTGCCTTTGGTCACTAACTTTGAAATTCAGAGCTCCGCATCTCCAACACAAACTGGCACAGATTCACCCGTACTGAGCTACGAATATGATGCTGAGTAAGAAAACATTCGGAAATATTTAATTTATGTACTGTATCTCCAACTTTATCTTTTAATATATTATTATTTTCAGGTTTGCAAATCAAATCATGAGTGTTGAAAACATAAAATTAAGCACATGTCCTCAAAAAATTCAAGACTCCGCAATTGCAACTTCACGTGAAACGGATTCAATTTCGATTCGTTATGAATATAATGATTCTGGGTATGAAAAAAAAGTGTATAAATTAATATTCTTACTAGATCTTACAATACTCAAATCGTTCCAAATGAAATCAAAATTAATTTATTGGTAATAATTAACACACACATAGACACGTCAAACGGTGGTCAGTCAAAAATAAATATAATTATTTCAAAATCGTGGTGTAAATGTAATGCTGAAAATGCTATAATCATATTAAAAATTACCTATTTAATATCAGAATATCATAATATTTATAGTTCCCTACACATAGTATATAATTACTAAACTCAGTAATTCGAAAAGCAGAAGTGCGCGTGTGTTGTTAATTAATTTAGCATAAACAAATATAAACCAAATCACGTATTTTTTTAGGTTTACAAATGGAGTCACTGACTCCCATCATATAGACATAAATACATGTTCTCAAGGGCGGAGTCCCACATCAACACAACGAAATGGAACGGAATCGCCCGTACTTTGTAACGGTTACGTTGTTGAGTAAGAGACCATTTTGATATGATTATTTTAATTTTCTTGCTGATAAAATACTGAATATAACACATTTTATGTCATTTTTCAGACTCTCTGACAAAAATATATGTACAGAAATTCCTCCCTCAAATGATAGGAGGATTGTCGATCTTCATTATTTCCTGCAGCAAATAAAGAACATATCCTCTCATTCTAGTACTTTTGGCTGTGGATTTAATAATTTAGAGTTAATTGGAGAGAAACGAGTTGGCTTATATTCAAGTTTAAAATACAAATGCAACATGTGCAATGTAGAACTCACAGCACAAACCAGCGATCGGAATCCTAAACATAATCTTCCGCTAAATACTGCCTTAGTCACGAGCTCCAACGTGACGGGCGTAGGACACACACAGCTGGAAGAGATATTTACAGCCATGGATATTCCATTCATGTCAGCTGGATTGTACAGAAAAATTGATAATCAAGTTAATTATTATTATTATTATTAAATCGTTTATTTCAGGAAATTATACACCCATAATAAATTAAGAAAAGAAATTAAATTAACACAACAGTAAAAATTAAATCACATAAAATTAACTAAATAATCATCTAAAATTAATCAAACCAAATCTAAAAGTCAAAAAGTCAATAAAAGTCAAATAAAAATATACATTAAATCAAAATAAAATGTCATAATTTGTCACCCATAGCTACGCGCATCCATTTATGTTGGATGGGGCAGTCAAAGCGACCAACAATCATTTTCAGGATGCCATTGCTACTGTCCCGCGTTCGCCGCCGTAGAGACGCGACTTTCTTGCGTATTATGGCGTGAAAATCATCTGTGCGCGCCTCCGCGAACATCTCCGATGCGCTGCAAAAGCGAGGCAGCCGCATCAGCATCCTAAAAATGTCGTTGTATTGGACCCGTAGAATGCTGGCAGCCCGGCGAGTATGACTAGTCCACAAACTGCTCGTGTAAAATGATTGACAGTACGCCTTAAAAAGGGTAATTTTTACCTCTCTCGAGCAGCGAGCAAATCTTCGCGCAATCACATTTCCCCGGACTGCCAGAGCCCTACGCTCCCTCTCTATATCATCGTCATCGGTCAACTCATCGTTAACTATATGCCCCAAATACTTAAAGCTATTCACCACTTTCAGAGCCGCCCCACTCAGCATGATTGGCGGAACATGTTCAGGCGTAAGACGTCCACTCTTAAAAATTACCACTTCGCTCTTTTTTGAGTTATACGCTAGGCCATGGTCCGCCGCATACGCCTCACAAATTTTGATAAGCTTCCGAATTGCCCCCACCGACGGCCCCAGCAGCACCATGTCATCTGCGTAACTAATATTATTGACAGAGATGCCATCTATAAAACAACCTACATGGGTGCTGCTGAGCTCACCGATGAGGTCATTTATATACAAATTAAACAGCAAAGAAGAGGTTATGCCGCCCTGCCGAACACCGCACTCTATGCCATACGCATCAGACAAGGCTCGCCCCCATCGAACACGATTCTTCTGACTGCGATACCACCATTTTAGCAGAAAAATAACTTCAGCCGGCACACCTGCGTCCTGCAACTTTTTCCACAACCTATCATACAATATCGTATCGAAGGCCCTGGATATATCCAAGAAGCAGGCGTACACAGGCGTCTTCCTGCCTGTGTAGTACCTAACAGCCTGCTTAAGACATAAGATTGCATTTTCTGTTGACAGCCCGGCCCTAAAGCCGAACTGAGCATCATGTAATTTGATGTGATGACCTAGTACATCATTAAGCAAGCTGTCAAGCACCTTTGACAGTATCACTGCCAGTGAGACAGGTCGATAATTGCTCTTGTCCGTTGCGTCCCCATTCTTACACTTGATGATCGGTACAACAATCGTCTTTGTCAGCTCCTCAGGTAAATACCCATGACACAAACACAAATTAAAAAACATAGAGAGTACACGCGGCATGTGTACTCCTGCATATTTAAGATGCTCGATACTGAGACTATCATGTCCGGGAGATCTGCCTCCATGCATTGAGAAAACAACTTTCCGTACGTCCTTAGCCTTAAAGAATACAGATCGCTCCGTCTCGACAGTCTCAACATCCAGCTGCACAGGCCCATTGACCGCAACGCCTGGTACTACTTTAAAGTGATCCTTGAATAGGTTAGCGATTTTCTTATGATCACACTCACTATTTACACTCACAGGGAGGCCAGACCTAGCATTCAGTTTATTCGTATTTTTCCAAAAATTTTTGAAGTCTTTGGCGGTGTGGTTAGAGGCAAGAATATCCAATTTAATCTGGTCCTGTCTATTTTGACACCATTTTAATTTATTTTTAAAAGATTTTCTGCTCTCACACATCTCTACATATATCTGACCACATTTTGGTTTACCCGCTTCGACCCAGACCAAAAACTTAAGTCTGGCCTCCCTGTGAAAAGGTGCAACGTATTTATTCCAGCCAGCGACATAACCTCTTCTTCGCTTTGTTTTATTACGTTCACAAGTCTCCGAGGCGGCTTCCGAGAGAATGGCGACTATATTCAGATACATATCACGCAAAATGTTTTTATGCTCAATGTTAGAACACAACCCGTCGCAACACTGGGAGAGTTCAGCAGGAAAATCAATATCTCTTAATCTCTCATGGCATATCTGATGATATCGTTTAATCTGCTCCTCAGTTCGCTCTCCCCACGCTACCTTATTAATCTCTGGAATGTCATTCTGACTATATGAACAGTGTGTACCGTTCACTCTATCCAGATCACACTCCACAAAAAGTGGGAAATGGTCAGACCAAACTGGATCATGCTTCACCCACACTCGTTTAATTGTTGATAGAGCAGACTTTGTGACGACACAGTGATCCAACCATCTCCCACATCCGTGCACGTCACTAACATAGGTGAATGTGTCCGATTCAGGGCCAAGTATGTTCATGTCCGCACATACCCATTCCTGGTCCTCACAGAACTCTAACAGTTTATCCCCAAATCTCGCTGAAGGATGTGCATTATAATCCCCCAGAACGTAAATAGCAGTTACATCAGAGTTCTCTTCCGTTATTGAACTAATTTTACCTAAACATTGTGTAAACTCAGTCAAATTATCTTTCCCACTATCTTTGGAGTCAGTTGGCATATAAACACTAAATATTATGATGCACTTATCCTTAATTCTAGCTTTTATAGCAGCTAAACGCACATCTTCACATTCTATCACCGAAACCGATTGAAAAATGGACTTCTTGTACAAAATAGCGACTCCGCCGTATGTACGACCTCTTAGAAAGGTCTTAGGGTCCATTGCCGATGTCCCAACGCTAGCGAAATCTTCATCCACTTCATTCAGCATGGGCAAATCATAAGGCATCAAGCAGTGTTCTTGTAGTGCGATTACACTGGCTTGCTTGCACAGTCGTCTTAAATCCTCTCGTGAACTTTTAAACGATCTGCAATTAAATGACACTATCTTTGTATAGGGTGTACTATCCATATTGTGGTTTCTTTGATTGCCTCACTTCAGCACCACGCACATTTTCATTCGCCTGATTCTTGCCCGCGTAGTTTATGAATCGCCTGAAAGATACCCCGTCCGGCCAAAAGCTGTCTGCAAGATAAGTTTGCAGCTTACTTTCGGTTACAAAAATCTTAAAAGCGTTATAACTACGCTGTTGCTTCATTCTAATTTTGATAGGCGACACCTTATCTTGTGTCTTAGTCATAATATATTCGGTAATATCACTCGCAGTAACGTCTTTATGTACATTCGTGATAAACAGTGGTACCTTAACCTCTGCCGCTCTAAATTTTGCATTTTGGTCTGAACTGGCCTTTCCTTTGTTCGTCATCAATTTATTTCTAAAACGTCTTCTCTGAATCGTTTTCCACCCCTCATCCCTATCCGGGATACTCCAATCGCCTTCCCTATTCCCTACATCAGCGAAAGTAGGTTTAGGCGCAATTTGTTTTGGTTGTGAGTTATTTTTCGCTTCAATTACACTATCTAAGCTTTGCTTGCTATTATTATCATAATGTCGATAATGTTAATGACGAGTGGGAGAAAGTAGCAGCAGCCGAAATGGACGCTGCAGCTGCTCGTGAAAAGGAATGTGCTATAAAAGAAGGACGTGTAAACAAAGACGGGATCCCAATTATAGAGGTAATTGTGGATGGCTGCTGGGCAAAAAGATCATATAAAAAAAATTATTCTTCTTTGTCTGGTGCTGCCGCGATTATTGGAAAGAGATTTGGAGAAGTGCTGTATCTTGGAATTAAAAATAAATATTGTTGTATTTGTGCACGCGCTGAAAACAAACAAATGACTCCGAAACAACACAGATGTTTTAAAAACTACAAAGGACCATCCACTAATATGGAGTCCGAAATAATTGTCGAGGGTTTTAAGCAATCTGTGAACATGTATGGTATAATTTACGGAAAAATGGTTGCTGACGGTGACGCTTCAACTTACTCAAAAATTTTAGAAGCTCGGCCATACTTAAATCACACAGTAGAAAAAATAGAGTGTAGAAATCACTTGCTTCGAAATCTGTGCAACAAACTAAACGCATTAATGAAAGATACGAAGTATAAATTACAGGACCGAAAACATCTAAGTACGCAAAGAGTTTTAGCAATCCGAAAGGTTATTTGTTTGTCAATCAAACATCTGAAAAATACAACTGACACCCGTTCCAAACAAATAAATGATCTTTATGTGGCAATATCGAATTCCTATAACCATGCTTTCGGTTGTCACGCAGATTGTCAGGAGTTTTACTGTAAAAGCAAAAAAGAAAGCGAAGACGTCACCAGAAAGCTAAAAGATACTGCTTTAGAAAATCAAATTAAATTGATAATTGGTCTCACTGCTGCCAACGCCCGTAGCCTAATTGAAGACGTTGATAGCAACCGTTGCGAACAATTCAACGCAATTATTGCTAAGTGTATTGGAGGTAAACGAGTAAACTTTTGTCTCCGAAGGTCATATCAGACTCGATGTGCTACTGCTGTGGTCTCATTTAATACTAAAAGACCCCTATATAAGCTGCAAAAATCTATTTTGGGTTGCAGCCCAAGGTCGAAGTCAAAGAAATTAGAGTTACGGAAAGCTAAAGCAGTCAAGGCCAAAGTTGGAAAAAAAAGATAGTATTTTACCCAAAAAAAACAAGAACAGAAGATGAAAATTACGGCCAGAACTGCAACAAACCTGATCAGCCTATAGAAGAAATGGACCGACTAAAAAACACTTTTTTAAAAGACTTAGAAAAATCAGATGAAGAGCTAGTGAGAATCGAACGCGAAACGGTCCTTCAAAGTAATTCCAGTAAGTGGATTGAGATGCGAAGAAAATTGTTGACTGCTTCCAATTTTGGAAAAATAGTAAACAAAAGGAGTACAACATCGAGTAGCATTGTGAATAGTTTACTCTACAAAAGAGATATATCGGATCTAACGGCTGTCAAACACGGCAAAATGCACGAAAAAGCTGCTCTAAGCCAATTAGAGCAGCAAGAAAACATCAAAATAATACCGAATGGATTATTTGTAGATAAGAAAAATCCTTTCTTAGGAGCTACTCCCGACGGAGTTATAGATGAAAATAGGATAGTGGAGGTCAAATGCCCCATATCTTGTTTCAAAACGCCGCTTGAAGAAGCTGTGAGAAGTAAGAAAATAACATTTTGGAAGCTCATAAATGGAAATTATGAGGTAAACAAAAACCATCAATGGTTTTACCAGGTCCAGGGTCAATTAAACATTTACGGTCGACAGCAATGTTTATTTGCTGTGTGGTGTGGACCAAATGAAAGCATGAAAGTAGAATTAATTGAAAGAGATCAAAAACTGTGGGAAGATTACATGGTTCCAAGACTTACAAAATTCTACATGGAATCTATTTTGCCTGAACTCTTAGACCCACGAAAGGCAAGGAACATGCCCCTTAGAGAGGTCAACCCCAACAACACCAAAAAAATACCTAAAAAAAGAAAACAAAATTTGGTTTCGAATTCTCACAAAATACAAAAATTACAGGAATCGGCTGAATCGTAACTGTACTCTCAAGGACTTTCGTTAAAATGTAGCTTTAAAATCAGTGTTGTTGCGATAGTGTTAGTACATCAGTAGCACCGTAATATTGTGTCCTTGAAAATCAGTTTTAATTATTATCGATAGTGCTATCGAATAAGAAGTATGTATTAGTAAAATACTACTGATATCTATTAGTTAAAATTAGGTATAGATGCATGAAATTAGCATATTATTATTGTTATCCATGATCCTAAAAAAAAATTAAAGATTCCCTCTGGAACGAATAAAAAATAATAAACTTTGCTTCACACGTTTTAAAAAAAAAAGGAATAGAGAAATAGCCTGCCGGCTTTCCTGTTTCCTACGAGCTACATTCGAAAGTTTTTCAAAGTTGGAGTTATATATTGGTATCTTCTAAGTCTGCGTGCTTCATCTTCGACCGTAACGTCGCACAACACCAGGCGAGTTGGTGTTCAAGCGCGGACATATTCGCTTTAAAAAAATTGAACCATAGCAACAACAGAGGCACCGAAAGATCTTGGAGCCTTTGCGGAATCTACTAGTGTATAATCGTATTTATAAATTTCAGAATACGTTTTCGTCGTGAATGATTTGTTTTGACAACTGGAAATCAGAAAAATACTTATAATATTAATGAAATTAAATAATTTTTTTTTTTTTAATTATACCTACCTATAGATTTTTACTTGTCAATGTCTATTGAATATTTACATTGTTGCTACGAAAGACCTCTTTTCGACTGAAAGAGTGTCAGATAGAGAAGAAGTAGTTTTAAGTTAGAGAGAAAAGTAGGTAATTTGCCATAGCTCTGTCTCGTTTTGACACGTGGGAAGAAATATTTCTTAGTGTGCATCCTAACCTGGCTGGATGCAAGCCGATTCCAACAGGTCTTGTTGGAAATCCATAGTGTCGAACTAAATGTAAGAAACATCTGATTTTTATTCGAATTCTGTGTTGTTCCCATAGTTAAAGATGACAATAATAGAAATGATAATAATAGCTTAGTACATCAGTTCTGTATACCCTTCTATATACCTACCTATGTGTTTTGTATCTAGCATTTTTTTCATAAATTCAGAGTTGACCTTATAGTAAAAGTTTGGAACATCTAATTAGTGTAGGTACACCTTTAGTAGGTAGTCAAAATTTTAGTTTGATACAAATAATCATTTGGATTTTATGTTTCTTGCATTAGTAAACTACCACAGATCTACCTGGTAAATAATTATACCTTATTACACAAAATGATACCTATACGCAAAGGATTAAAGCACATTTTCGAGTAACGTACTTACGAAATTACACAGACAAAAGTAGCCCTATTGAAGTTACCATAAGGTTCAATTCCTTGGTACATTTTTCATCCGCTCTGTGAGCCCCCCGATGATGTGAGCTGGATAATATTCGAGACGCCTCGCGGCGCGCGCGTCGCTCCGTCTGGCGGCAGCAGATTGCAACTTTCGTGCGCAAAGTGGAGCGATCTTTCGGAAACGCGAGCTCTTAATGGAATTATAATAACAATTATTTATACATTTCAAATCATCTATAACATTATGAAATCACAGTACCAAATATAAGCCGACACCCCGCCTTACAATCGTGAGGTCGTGGGTTCAAATCCCGGTCCCGTACCAATGATTCCTTGGAATTTATGTACGGAATTTCACACCACTTTGGCTTTTCGGGGAAGGAAAACATCGTGAGGCAATCTACATACGTCCGTAGAAGAAATTCGATGGCGTATGTGAATCCACCAACCCGCACTGGACCAGCGTGGTGGATATGGCCCAATCACCCTTCTTGGGTAGGCCTACGTCCTGCAGTGGACTGTTAAAAAGGCTGGTACAGTATCAAATATGATAGTGAACATAAACAACACTGGCGGAAACCATGACATTTCGCAGTTTGATTTAGTTACTAACAAGTCTTGTATTACATTTTTTTCGTTGCTTATCAGCCTCCTGGCTCGCCTTTCAATGGACTCTAAAGCCTCCAGCTGGTACTTGGCAGAGCCATCCCAAAGGTGAGAGCAGACATGAGTCAATTATCATAATACATGTGATGTGATACAAATAACATAACACATGTGATGGTCAGTGGGCCTATAACACGCGCATACACACACGAACCCACCTTCACACACACAAACACACACAATTTGGAACGCTTTGCTTGGGTCTGTCTTTCCGCTAAAGTACGACATGGGTGTCTTCAAATCCCGAGTAAATAGGTATCTTCTAGGTAAGCGTGCTACATCCTAGACCGCATATCTGCTCAACATTAGGCAGTATGTAGTCAAACGCAAACCTATACGGAATAAAAAAAAACACTGACCTGATATCGTCGTCCATGTCGTAATCATCATCGGAGTCGGGCGCCTCGAGCCCGGCCGCGGCGGAGAAGTCTAGTCCCTCCTCCTCCCCCCCACTTCCCGCACCCCCCACCTTGCCTCCTTCATCGCCAGACCCCTACAGGCAAAGAACACATTTTATTTATCCCGTAGACATTAGACCTGATGACTAAATAAATATAATTAATCCGTCAGATAGACTATCAATAAAATTAGACACGTATTTATTTATTTTTAGGGTTCCGTACTCAAAGGGTAAAAACGGGACCCTAATACTAAGACTCCGCTGTCCGTCTGTCACCAAGCTATATCTCATGAACTGTTATAGCTAGGCAGCTGAAATTTTCACAGATGATGTATTTCTGTTGCCGCTATAACAACAAAAACTAAAAACAAAATAAAATTGATATTTTAGGGGGGCTCCCATACAAAAAAACCTGAATTTTTAGCCGTTTTTCGCTAGATATTAAAAATCGGCCAAGTGCGAGTCGGACTCGCACACGAAGGGTTCCGTACCGTGTGGGAGCCCCATTCCTCTTGCCGTTATTAATAGCGAGCAAAAAACTCCTAAAAATTACGTTTGTTGTATGGGAGCCCCCCTTAAATATTTATTTTATTCTGTTTTTAGTATTTGTTGTTATAGCGGCAACAGAAATACATCATCTGTGAAAATTTCAGCTGCCTAGCTATCATGGTTCATGAGATACAGCCCGGTGACAGACAGACAGACGGACATCGAAGTCTTAGTAATAGGGTCCCGTTTTTACCCTTTGGGTACGGAACCCTAAAAATGGTAACAGGTAGATGGTCGATCGGCGACTTTACTTTTGTTACTTACCTTCAATATATCGTTTAATTTCGTTCTTGCGTCGTGCGCCGCGCGGCGGGACGAGCGACGCGCAGGGGGGGTGGGGGAACGTGGCGGGGGGGTGGGGGAACGTGGTGGGGGGGTGGGGGAACGTGGCGGGGAGGTGGGGGAACGTGGCTGAACCACCAGGGGGTCAACTGAGAGTATGTACTTATGTGAGGGGGATTGTGTGCGAGGTTGGGAGGGATTAGTGGGGGGAGTGGGGGGAGTGGGAGGGTTGTGGGCCGGGGAGGGGGGGATAACATTGGACGCCACCGAGAACACCGGCTTCAAGAGAGACTGGCCGCCTGCAAGCGACATAATATAAATAAATATTTGGAGACATCTTATTTGGCGGCCTCTGACCCCAAACTAAGCAAAGCTTGTGATATGGATGCCAGAGACTGATATACTACTACATATTTTTAAATACATACTTACATAGATAGTAACTAAATAACACCCAGACACAGCAAACACCTATGTTCATCACATAAATACTTGCCCTGGGTGGGGATCGAACCCACGCCTCTTTGACCCAGTAGTTAGGGTCACTAACCACTGAGCCACCGAGGCAGTCGTACTAGTATCAATAGGCATGATAACTGGGTAAAAAAACATTATTATTATCAGTCCGTGAGTAAGATAAATAAAAAATATCGGACACGTATTTTTTCTTTTGTCAATCAAACAATAAATAACAAAGATAAACCTCGTCATAGCTCGGGAATAGAGGCTCGTGACGTCACTTCTCTGTCAAAAGTAGTCTGTAGTGTAGTCGTGACGTTACGTATAACTTTGACGGACTAAATATTCATCAATTTTGCTTTAGTTGACAAAAGAAAAAATACGTGGCCATTATTTATTGGTAATCTAACGGTTTGATGAGACCGCAGGATCCTGGATGCAAGTCGTTTCCAACCGGTCTTATTGGAGATCCATAGGGGAGACCTATGTCCAGCAGTAGACGTCATATGGCTGATGGATGGATTATACATTTACTGATTATTGCAAGTGTAAATAAGTGATTAAACTTCATTATTAAATTAAAATTATGTACCTATATCAATTATTTTCTCTGTTACACGTTACATTTGTGTATAAGTGTCTGTTATGTATGTGTAGGAGTGTGAGTGTGTGTATGAGTGTGAATGTTTGGGTGTGTATGAGTGTGTTTAGGTATGAGTGTGAGTGTGGGTATGAGTGTGAGTGTAGGACGAGTGTGGGTATGAGTGTGTATGTTTGAGTGTGAGAGTGTGTACCTATATGAGTGTTAGTGAGTGTGTGTGTATGAGTGCGACTTACTCTTGACGGGAGAGGGGGTGGTGGGAGCCTCGGGGCGCGGCGCGATCCTCACGGGCCGGTTCTGGCGCCTGTGGTTCCGCTCCAGCCACTGGTTCACGTCCGCAGTTATCAACTGGAATTGATACATATCATAATCAGGCTTCGGAATACGTAGTATTACGTAATTCAATTTATTTAAACAGTAGACATTAGTTATGAGAATTACTAAAGTAAGGATCACACAGAGGCGGGAGCCGCTGGAAAGCGATCCGATAGCGATCCAGTGCAAGCGATAGAGGTCCGTACCATGTCACACAGGGCTACCGCCCGCAGCCCGCGGCGGGAAGGTGGCGAGAACACAGCCGGTGTGACACCAAAAGCGGATCAAATTGTTCACGACCTTTCGTAACGCAGCATCATGTGGACAGCGACGAAGAAGAAATTCTTCTTTTATTAGCAATGTACCAAAAGAAAGACCGCAAACCCAATAGGATTTGGGTTCACGACATAAATATAAAACGAGATATGTTTGGAGAGTACCACCATTTGTATAAAGAGCTGCGTTCATACGAGAACCGATTTTTTCGTCCACTTTGGCTAGTAAATTAAGAGAAAAATTTGCTAATTACTTTTATAATAATAATTAAAGTCGTTATAAAGTACTCACGACTTTGATTGAGTTCCTAGGCTATCTTTTCCCAAAGAATATCCTTTTTTAAAGTGTTTTTATAATTCGTGTCTTTAGTATGATATAGACATGGGTGTTGTCTAACTAATTCAATCAGTTTTTCTGTTTGATTCATAATTAAACTATCGAATAATTAAGTTGTAAAAAAATACAATTGGTGAGATTGGACCGCGACCGCTACGTGATCGCTTTGCCCTGTGTGACAGCTTGTAGTGACTACCGTAGAATACAGCGCCCGCGCCGGCCGCCCGTCCCGCATCCCGGCGCGTCCTTCCCGCGAAGCGATCTCCTGTTTGTCGTCTCGATCTTGTCGCGCGGGAGATCGCATCGCACCGGATCTCGCCCGCTTGGTTTGTGTCAGGTTGCATACAAACCCGAATATTACAAAAACTCCCGTCCCGGATCGCGATCGCTTTCCCGCACTTCCCGCCTTTGTGTGAATCGGCTTTTATACTGTTATTATACTGACAAACTCACTAAGCGAGTACTAGGACTTCAGCAGAGGGTAGGGGGTAGTACGATATCAATAGGAATATACTGACCTACGCAGCAGTAAGTGACTAACTTAAACTTAAATTCGACAGTATTTAGACATTCCATAACATTTACTGACAAATACTGATAATATACTGCAAACGCACAGAGCGAGTACCAGGATCGCAGGAGAGTGTGGGAGGTAGCACGGTAATAGTACTAACCTGAGCGGCAGTAAGGAACTTGCACCTAAGCGCGAGTTGTCCCGGCTTGGGCGGGCGTGCGCTCGTCATGGGGTAGGCCTGGCCCGTGGTGGCGTGTACGACGGTCAGTTTGGCCCCGCCTCTGGCCGCGTTTGCCACGTCGCTCGCGGTCCGGCAGACCCACTCGGCGCGCACCAGGGCTTCAGCAGAGAGGCGGAGATAGTACACGTCGGAGGGATGCGATTGTCGTTGGACCACGGGTTTTTCCGTGAGGAGGAGACGCGATACTAGCGACACCTGCGGATAACGGATATTACAAAGGCCGATCACGGCACAGCGTCGTGATTTTAATGAGAGTTCTAGGAAATCGTAACTAGACAGCTGGTCGTGTCGCAGGTGACTGAGAAAAAAACCGTAACGAAGAGACTTCTTGATACGCTTGCAAAGTGTTAAAACGATTAGAAAATGTGTAAAGCAAGATGGCGTCGAAAAAGCATAGAATCTGCTGTTTTTGAAGTGAAAACTTCTTGTGGCGTTGCGCACTTTTTGGGATGGGTAAAATATGTTAATCTTGCATCAGGACACGTAAATGATCGAAAATTCCCTTTCATACTGATAAATAAAGCAATTCTTGTGAAATTATTCCCAAACCATTCCAAATATTCATAAATGCATTAACGTTATTCAAGTTTTCACTTCTGCCGGCACTCCCGTAGTGCAACCCGTTGTTTCTTTTTTGATAGAATCCCCCCTCTATCCGCGGTCTTAGTACCATCATCATCATGACTGCCTCGGTGGTTCAGTGGTTAGTGACCCTGACTACTAGATCAGAGGCGTGGGTTCGATCCCCACCCAGGGCAAGCATTTATGTGATGAACCTAGGTGTTTGCTCTGTGTCTGGGTGTTATTTAGATACTATCTATATAAGTATGTATTTAAAAAATATGTATATGTATATCAGTCTCTGGCAGCCATATCACAAGCTTTGCTTAGTTTGGGGTCAGAGACAGTGTGTAAGATGTCCCCTAATATTTTTTATTTTATTTTATTTATCATACGCACCGCGCCGGTGGTCCACACGGCGGCCCGGCGCAGCGGCAGGGGCGCGCTGCTCCGGACATAGAATCCCCCTCCTCTGTACGCTGGTACGCCGCGTTCCTTCACTTGCACTAGAGGGGAACCCCCTTTGGCTGTCCACTCCGGCACCGACATCGACCGATCTGGGCAACAATATAATTTTTTTTTTTTTAAATGGCATCACCGACTTCAACCGTGTACAGAATTCGAATACGAGAAGGAGTTTTGGCGGGAACGCGGAAAAATCATGTCGCCTCATAGTATTATTTTGTCAAACTTGTGTTTGTACTTTTGTTTTTGGAAAAAGGCAAATAAACTTGAGCTACTTACAAACGAACATAAAATTGATATTTGCTGCATAAGTGAGACTTTCTTAAGAGAAGAAGAGACTGATGTTCTACAAATAGATGGTTTCCAACTAGCTGCACACTTTTCTAGAAATAAAAAAACTAAAGGTGGTGTATGCATTTACATTAAAAACTCTATAAAATACATAAAATTAGACTGGATAGCTGATATGAGTATAGAGCGACATTTCGAGGTATGTGGAATAAGTATAAATGAATTAAATAGTATAGTCATCTGTGTTTACAGGTCACCAGGAAGTAACTTTGAACTTTTCATAAAAAGCCTTGAAATAATGCTACAAAAACTGACTAAAAGAAAAAGGTTTAATAAAAAAAAGTACTATATTTTAGGAGACTTTAATATAAACATTCTAGAAAAAAACAACAAGACAGATACATTCCTTAACACTTTACGCGCATTTAATTTACTCCCAACTATTCAAGAACCTACAAGAATAAATAAAAATTCTCAAACATGTATAGACAACATCATAACTAATATTAAAAAGTACAAAACAGAAATTATACAAGTTGAATCGGATTTCTCAGATCATTCAGCCCAAATAATTAAAGTACCAACCAGTATGAGTTTCCACGAAAAGTACTGGTACGTGGAAAAAAGAAATGTTGACAAGTATATAGAAATTTTTGTCAAATACATCCAACAAATAAGTTTTTTCCAAGTATATAAACACAAAAATGCCGAAATGGCTTATAAGGAATTTATTGAACTTTTTAGTCTGATTTTTGATCTCTGTATTCCTATTGAAAAAATCAAAGTCACTTATAAAAAAAAGGTCAGCTGGAAAACAAAAGGTATTATCATATCAAGTAGAAACAAAAGAAAACTATACCAAAAATCTTTGGTTACAAAAAATGAAACAGTTGTAAATACTTATAAAAAATATTGCAAAACAATGAAAAAAGTAATATCTGCATCACAAAAAATTGCGAACTCAAATTTCATCTCCAATAGCACAAATAAAACTAAAGCCACGTGGAAAGTTATTAAAGAAAATACTTCACAGACCAACACCATACCTACGACTATTGACTGTCTACAAATCAACAACAAAGAAATTAAGGAACATCTAGAAATAGTGGAAAACTTTAATGAACACTTTACAAATTCAAATAAAAACAGTGACAATAAATCAAAACCAAAACATTCAATTCAAAACAATAATAAAAGCATATTTATGAATCCAGTTAGTGTGCAAGAAATCAAAAATATTGTACACCAACTCAAAAATAAACACAGTGTTGGTCACGATAATATACCGATACAAGCAATAAAAAGCACAATAAATCATATAGCGGAACCCTTAGCCCATATAATAAACTTGTCTATAGAAACTGGTTGTTTCCCCAGTGATCTAAAAAATGCAATCATCCGACCGTTACATAAAAAAGGGCCCACAGATGACGTAAAAAACTATAGGCCAATAGCAATCCTTCCTTGCATCTCGAAAATTTTTGAAAAGGCCATATACACAAGAATAACGTCTTTTTTGGAAACTAACAATATTTTGAATGTCAATCAATTTGGTTTTCAGAAAGGTAAAAACACCACTTCAGCAATTTTCAAATGTCTTAAGCAGGTTTGGGAAGATCTAAACCACAAAATAAAAGGTATAGCAATTTTACTAGATCTCTCCAAAGCTTTTGATAGTGTCGTGCACAGCACGTTATTAGAACTATTGGAGAGAGTAGGAATTAGAGGAATAGCCCTAGACCTAATCAAAAGCTATCTGCTAAACCGAAAACAATGCACTAGTATACATTTCTATAACCGCAAATCAAAAACCGTTGAAAAAATACAGTCGCATTTTCAAAATATATCTCTAGGTGTTCCGCAAGGTAGCATTTTGGGCCCCTTACTCTTCCTAATATATATAAACAGCTTGCCTTCAGCAACAAAACATCACTGTATCATGTTTGCAGATGATGCCACAGTTTATATACCACAAAATAAATTAAGTGTAGTAGAGTTTGAAAATGAGATCAAACTTACATTAGAGAAACTAGTACAAACCTTGGAGTCCATAAATTTAAAAGTAAACATAAATAAAACGAAGATACTACAATTCAGAAACTACCAAACCCCATCACAACAGCTAAATGTTTTCTACGATGGCATAAAAATAAGCGAAGTGAACGAAACCAAATTTCTAGGGATCACCATCGATTGTCACATGAATTGGAAACAACATGTATCCCAAATTAACACGAAAATTTCTAAATACCGTTACGCACTTTCTATCTTAAGTAATACTTGCTCAAAAGAAATAGCAAAAAATGCATATTATGGCTATGTTTACCCCCATTTAATGTATGGAATAATATTTTGGGGCAACTCAGTACACATTGATAGTACGTTCAAATTACAAAAGAGTTGCATAAGATCTATTTTTAAGCTCCGTAGTACTGACTCAGTGAGACACATTTTTAGGGATAACGATCTTTTAACTCTCACAGGCTTATATATACTTGAAATATGTCTATTTGTGAAAAACAACCCAACCGTTTTTATTGAAAAGAAGTCAGTGCGCTCAGAATGTTTACGCCCCAAATATAAATTCAATTTAACCATTCCTCAAGCTAATAACGAAATGTTTCATAGAAGTACCTACATGACAGCAATTAACACTTTTAATGATTTGCCACATCATATCAAGTCATTGTGTGGAAAGAATTTCAAAAAATGCCTAAGAAAATGGCTTGTCGAGAAAACCTTTTATACCATGAAGGAATTCTACGATTGTACGCATGGGTCTGGGCCGTACCTGTACTATAAAAAATAAAAGTGATCTCTTTAAAATTAATAATTATTGTAATGTACAAGTTGTTGCTATTTACTAAGATAATTTTTCAGTATATAATATTAAGACATAGAGTATGGTTGAAATGTATGTAATGTCATTGTTTATTAATTTGGAGTGTAAAATATTTACTTATCATGATCTCATGTAAATATGATAATGTCTTGTAAACGTAATGGAAAAAGATAGATTAGTTTTTCGGATAGGCAATAATATATTTTATAATTAGATTTTATGAAGCCAAAAATTGCATGTCCGCTAGGATATACTGTTGATACTAAAAAATTGTACCACCATTTTACACAGTTTATGCAATAAATTTTACTTTACTTTACTTTACTTTACTTTACTTTATCAGTGAAAATTAGTGAAAAATTGTGCTATTTCGTTGATTGTGAGCTGATTTACGTACATGAGTGTAGGCAAGTGATATAATGTGACGTATCATGTTGTTCCGTGTTGTTATCAAAACTCCATAGACTCCTCTAGTAAAGTCTCCACTGCTTTACTGAGGTATGACTTGGACTTGACTGCGACTTTATTGGACTATGACGCGGTGACTACGACAGTGACTATTTTGATAAGTACAGGGTTATTTCTAATCAATTAGCATCCTTTCAGGGGCTTATTCTGTACATCAAAACTAACAACTTTTGTTCTACGAATTTTATTATTTCTTAAAATAAAAGAGTTGTGTTCCATAGAAAAATATCGTTCACCCGCGACCAAATGTATGGAACAGGTGTTTTTTTTTTGAGTGTTGGCAAAAGTCGTAGAACAAAAGTTGTTAGTTTTGATGTATGGAATAAGCCCCTGGAAGGATGCTAATTGATTAGAAATAACCCTGTATATCAAAAATTATTAAAACTAAATACTTGACACTGGCAAATGCACAATAATGCGACGCCAAAACATAAAAGAAGAATTCGAATAGTTCGCACTAATCGATGTAGTAGTAATTCAAATTTATCAAAAATAGCCGATTTCCATAAAATTTAAACGGTCCCACGGTCAAACGGTTTTGTGAAATGTGATCTACCAAACATACGAAGACGGACTACTCTGTAATAACAATTGGCCAAGTGCAAGTTGGACTCGCGCACGAAAAGTTCCGTTTACTATGGGAGCCCACTTAGCCCCATTTCAAGCGTCTACCTGTTGCCGTTATAAATATGGAGCAAAAAACGGCAAAAAATTACGTTTGTTGTATGGGAGTTCCCCTTAAAATATTTTACTTATTCTGGTAGTATTAGTTATAGTGAAACCGCTAAACTCAGACTTCGCCTGCGCGGGTACGGGGGCGCGGGGGTAGACGACAAAGAGGACTGAGACAGGTGCGGGCGCCGGGGACCCGCTGCCCGCGCCTGTCTCAGTCCCCTGTGTCGTCTCCCCCGGCGCCCCTGTACCGCGCAGGCGAAGTCTGAGTTTAGCGGTTTCACTATAGTAGTAGTATTTTAGTATTTGTTGTTATAGCGGCAACAGCAATACATTATCTATGAACATTTCAGCTGTCTAGCTATCACGGTTGATGAGATACACCCCGGTAACTGACAGACAGACAGACGGACTTCATGAGATACAGCCTGGTGAACAGACGGACAGCGGAGTCTTAGTAATAGGGTCCCGTTTCTACCCTTTTGGTACGGAACCCTAAAAACCGACGAAGCAATATTTACCTGAGAAGTCGTGCTGAGGCAAAGCCGGTCTTACGATCGCGCCTCCATTAAGCTTGATCACCGTATCGCCGTTCGGGACGTCCCCACTTTCGTCGGAGACGACCCCGCTTCCCCCCGAGCCATCCCCACTTCCCTCTAACACGTCCCCATTTCCGTCCAGTATAATGACCGCTCCGCTGTCAGGGACGTCGTCAGTAACGAGCTCAAACAAGCAGATATTCTCTAAGCCTGACGGCTCGGGCGCGGACACCATTTTTCGTTTGCGCGAAATGTTGTTTCTCGATGGTGTAGTGGGGGGCAGCGACGGTATCCCCACTTTTGGCGCCTTTTTTGGTACCTGTAATCATATTATATACGTCACGTAAAAATAATGCTGGAGCGTCAATCTGTGCTCTGTACTGTGTCAGCCATTTTAATAATCCACTGCAGGACGTAGGCCTGCCCACGAAGGGCGGATGGGCCATATCCACCACGCTGGACCAGTGCGGGTTGGTGGATTCACATACGCTATCAAATTTCTTCTACTGACAAATGCAGGTTGCCTTACGATCTTTTCCTTCACCGAAAAGCCAGTGGTGTGAAATTCCGTACATAAATTCCAAAGAACACATTGGTACGGGACCGGATTTGAACTCACGACCTCAGGATGGTAAGGCGGGTGTCACTACCACTAGACCACCACGGCTTGAGAGCATTAACTATGCAATAAGAGTTAACTTTCCACGTGCGCTTGAAGCCCCAGAGCGTTCTTTTTAAATGACGTGACCTGTAATACATGGCTTTCACCTGCGCGACCTCGCAAGCGTGATTTTTACGATAACGATTTAACCCTTACAGTGATTTTAATCTCACGCCGACGGCACGCGCACCGTCGGCGCTGATTGCCGAGTTGTATGAACTCCGCTCTCGGCGCCGACCGTCGTGCGCGCTGATAGCTACGCGTCATCCAAAAACTCTTCCTAGAAGTCCATATATCTCGGCCATCCAGCGCCGACCGACGGTGCGCGTGCCGTCGTCGGCGTGAGACTAAAATCAGCCTTAGATCGCTGTGTCCGTCCGTCCAAACGTCAAAGCTTTATAACAGTTATTTTAGTTTCTTTTAAAATAGCCGTGTCCAGTACTAAAGTGCTACGTGTAAGCCGTATTGTTAAATACACGGAATTATCATAAAAAACTGGTTGTCTGTTAAGTCTGTTTACGGGCGAATTTTTTTACGTAATAACGTTATAAGAAAACATGGTTGAATCAACAATTGAAACAAACCAAACGCTTAGTCAGATCGTGCCTCTCTATCGCTTGTTTCGTACTCACTTGCACGCTCGGCTCAGGCGGAACGTGACACTTTTTCGTGCGTGCAGCCGTCATTCAACGATTTACAAGACGTTATCACGTTTTTTTTTGACGAATATGAAAATACAGCTTTAAACGGCCAGCCGTAAGTCTTTTATTTTTATTTTATTTTATTTTACAACAATTACTTACTATGCTTACAGCCTAGACTAGCCAACACGCACAGAAAGTCAGAAATATAATACAATAAAAAATTAAAACTACTAAAACTTTTGGATTTCTCGAGGGCCTGATACGGTAAAACAGTAAAAAAGTAAGTTCGAGGTCGGGAGGCTAGCTCTGATGTCAGTTTCAAATCCGCTAGAAGGCCTCTAACATGAATAAACAGTTAAAACAACCGGGACTTACAATTTAACGTGTCATTCTATGTGTGCTATATGTGCTGAGGGCTACGGTAGAAGCCATATCAAGAACATCACAGATCATGCAAAACCTGCCATCGGTACTGCCTATTGCCGCTTTCCATGCTCTGCCGCTGACGTGTCAGCTAGCATTGATCGAATGCAATGGTGCTTTCCGACTGCACCAGTAATTGACACGTACCCGTCAAGCAACCATAGGAGGGGACAGGGGTAGGAGGGGAGCAACGGGGACGAAGAGAAAGGTCGCATCGGACAAGGACACTACAGTCCGTTCACTTCACAGTTAAATGTCTCTGTCTAGTCATTACGTACCACCACAGGTTAGACAGAGACACAGCAACTAATGTCAGAGGTAAAATAATTATGAACGGACTGTACACTCGAAGTCCCGGGTAAACCGACCTGTGCCTGTCAAACGGCTATAGGATTGGACAGGGGAAGGAGGGGAGCAACGGAGACGAAATATCGCTGGAGTCACGGACACGGACACTACACTTGGGAACCTGGGTAAATTGACCCGTTTATATAGGCTATAGGAGAGGGAGGAGAAGGAGGGGAGTAACGGTGACGAAGAGAAAAGTCGCTGAAATCACGAACACGGACACTACAGTCGGGGTCCGGGGTAAACTGATCCGTGCCCGTCTACGGCCATAGGAGAGGGGAGGGGAAGGGGGGGGGGGGGGAGCAAGGAGACGAACACTCGACACTCGGTGTCCCGGGTAAACTGACCTGGGCTGAATTTGGCCACCAAGTCTCGCCTGATGGAAAGTTGACTCTTGACTTGAACATATCCAAATTAGTAAGGAGATACGGCAGCTCAGAATTTTTGACGTCATAACATCTTATAAATCAGTTCGAAAGGCTAGCAACGATGTGCGGCGAGTTGAAGTACGTACCCACGGCGAGGAACGGCTTGTTCTCGAGTGGGGACCACGTACCAGCAAGCGCAGCGTAGGACGTCCACCCACATAGTTGACGGATGACCTCATTAAGACCGCAGGATCACGTTGGATGCAAGCGGCTACTAACCGGTCTCATTGGAGATCGGTCCAGCAGTGGACGTCCTATGGCTGAAACGACGGGCCGAGGAACGTACCCACCGACAACTGCTCACTCGACTGGCTCCAATCAATTGTGGAGAGATTGCCCGATTTGCGGGAAAGATTCGGCGAGGGTATCGTCATCCCGGCGAGGGCATCGTCATTTCGGAGTGGGCATTGTCATTCCGGCGAAGGCATGGTCATCCCTGCGAGGGCATCATCATTTCTGAAAGAGCATCATTATTCTGGCGAGAACATCGTCTTCCCGGCGAGGGCATCGTAATTTCGGCAAAGGCATCGTCATTCTGGCGAGAGCATCATCATCCCGGCGAGTGCATCGTCATTCTGGCGAGTGCATCGTCATTCTGGCGAGGGCATCTCATGTCGGTGAGGGCATCGCCATTCCCGAGCGGCATCGTCGTCCGGGTGCCAATTCGCGCTCATAAAAGTCCGCGACTTCGAGACAACTACGATTTGTTCAAGTTCGTATACGTTCTTAGCCGTTCGAAGTTCAATTATAGAATCGCAAGGGCTCTATTTTTCATATTCGCACGCCTAGAAACGTATACGGAACTTTGACAGTGACCGAAAACCATTCGCCATATTTGTTTTCTTTCTAGTTAACGTTCCATTTCTTGATTTCCCCCTTTGCAGTCTTAAACGGCATGGTTTCTTTTAAAATTGCCATGTCCAGTACTGAAGTTTTGCGTGTATTTGGTAATTTTAAATAAAATTCGTCGTAAAAAGTCGTCCGTTAAGTCAAGAATACGTTTCTAGGCGTTCGAATTCGAAAAATAGAGCCCCAGGATCCATATTTATTCTGCGGCAACGGGCAAGGTGAGCGGCTTAAATTGTCAGTTTTCTGCTACATAAACTGCTGTAACTTTTTTTAAACAGAGTTTTTTTTTAACAACTGCAACATACTATAACATCTGCTCTACATACATAGTTTGAATTTCAACTCGATAGCTTATGCATTACCGATATAGAAAGTCTTGACAAACGGACGGACGGGCAACAAAATGATCATATATAAAGGTTCCTTTTGACTTACGAAACCCTAAAAAATACAATTAAAATCCCGATCCCGTACCAATGAGGTTTAGTTTTGGAACTTATGTACGGAATTTCATACCACTGGATTTTCGATGAAGAAAAACATCGTGAGGTAACCTGTATATACCAACCCGCACTGGGCCAGCGTGGTGGATATGGCCCGATCACCCTTCATGGGTAGGCCTATGTCTTGCAATGGACTATTAAATAGGGCGGAACATGTACAGAGGATAATTAGGTAAACAAGGATTATAGCATACATTTACAAGCGGAACGTTGTCTGTCGCAGTGAGAACCGGCGTCGAATTCATACTATCTCCAAGGAGCAACGGCGTAGACCCTATCGGCATGGTAATAGGGGCGAATATCCCCTGGTGACCGCCATTAGGGACCAATATGGAGTTGTTCAACATTGTGGGGGGCTTCGGTATGGACGTGAACATTGGGACATTGGTCATTGGAAGATTGGACATTGAAACATTAGTCATTTGGAAATTGGTCATTGAGACATTGGTCATTGGAAGATTGGCCATTGGAACATTAGTCATTTGGAAATTGGTCAATGAAACATTAGACATTGGATAATTAGTCATTGGAACATTGGTCATTGGAACATTGGTCATTGGAAGATTAGTCATTGGAACATTGGTCATTGGGAAATGATTCATTGGAACATTGGTAATTGGGAGATTAGTCATTGGAACATTGGTCATAGCTACCGGAGGTATAGTCGATATAGTCGTGGGTACTGACGCCAGGGACGTAATGACGGGCATCGACCCTTGCCAGTCGGTCGACGCGGCAGGGGGGGCAGTGGAGGGGATAAGAGGGATGGAGGGGGGAGGGGTGGGGGGCTTTGGCTGGTCTTTCGGTGGGCGCATCACTAGGACGCGTTTTCCGTCTGAAAAGAAACAAAACAACATTAATACAATAATAATTTAATGTTTATGTAGTATATCAGTTTCTGTCAGCCATATCACAAGCTTTGCTTAGTTTGGGGTCAGAGACCGTGTGTAAGATGTCCCCTAATATTTATTTTATTTATTTATTTTAATGATTTATTATTCCGTATAACTAAGTAGGTACCTATATGTTGACATAGATGTCCGAATAAAATTAATTGATCAGTTCTTAAGCCTTGAGTTTTACAAAGGTCGCAGAACAAAAGTTGTTAGTTTTGATGTACAGAGTAAGCCCCTAAACGGATGCTAATTGATTATAAATAACCCTGTATATGTATAATGGATTTGCAATCCGTACTAATATGATAAATCCGCAAGTGTGTTTATTGGTTTGTTCCTCTTTCACGCAGCAACGGAGCAACGGATTGACTTGATTTTTGGCATGGACATGGTTTGAAAAATGGAAGGTGACATGAGGCTACTTTTTATCCCGGAAAAATAAAATGATCCATGGATTGACATAAATATCACAACGCGGGAGAAGCGGTGGGCAAAAGCTAGTCATCCTCATCCTGCCCTTATCCCACTAGGTGGGGTCGGCACAGCACGTTTCCTTTCGCCACTTCCCTCTATCATTCGCCATCTCATCATCAACTCCTTTCTCCCGCATCATCTTTCAAACAATTCATTCACGCTTTTTTTGATCATCCCCTCCCATTTCTGCCGCTTACCATCATGTTTAGGGTTCCTTTAGTGACATGACTCTCTTCCCGTCTTTTAAAATGCCCATATCAAGATAGTTAGCCCGAGTACAGAGTTTAATAGCAGCGTAAAAAGCGTTCTCTCTATCGAATGCCTGAAGTGAAAAAGAAACAGAACTATGCTATTTAGCTATTATAATTACGAGTGCGCCTCTGTAATCGGGCTTAGTATCCTACTAATTTTATAAAAGCGAAAGTTGACAGAAACGGATTAAGATGAAACTTTGCAATAGTTACGGATGGCCGATGGGGCCGTAAAGTTCTCGAATGGAGACCACGATCCAGCAAGCGCAGCGTAGGACGTCCACCGACTAGGTGGACTGACGATATAATAAAGATCGCAGGAACGCGCTGGAAGCAGGCCGCTTCCAACCGAGCTTATTGGAAATCCATGGGGGAGGCCTATGTCCAGCATTGGACATCCTACGGCTGATAGATTGGAATAGTAATGCTTATACATCAGAATAACACATAGGCTATAACTTATAAAGAAATTGCGTGAAACGAAGTTCGCCGGGTCTGCTAGTTAGTAATAATACTCACTGGTTGTCCGTATTTCGGCGAATTTGAAGGACGAAGTGGACGCGTCTTCCCCGCTCTCGGGCAAAAGCGAGTTGAGCAGCCGCGGCGCGGGGGCCCCGTTGACTCCAGGGGCCCCGGGACTCGTAGAGTCACTCTTCTTGCCGATCAACACGAGCTTAGTCTTCTTGGCGGCGGCCTCAGTGCGGACCCAAGGAGGTTTGGAGGCCCCTGGGTTCATGGGAGCCTCAGGGGTTTTGGAGGGTCCAGGTTTTGCGAGGGGGGTTGTGGGAGGGCCAGAGTTTGTAGGGGCGCCGGCAGTAGTGGGGGCCTCAGGGTTAGCGTCAGCCTTGGGTACGCGCCGTCTCGCGGTGGACGGCGTTAACATACCGTCTTTGGATATTTTGAACACCTGGGAAAAAGTGTTCGAGATATAATACCCTCGGTGGCTCAGTGGTTAGTGAGCCTGGCTTCTGGGTCAAAGAGGCGTGGGTTCGATCCCCACCTAGGGCAAACATTTATGTGATGAACATAGGTGTTTGCTCTGTGTCTGGGTGTTATTTAGTTACTATCTATATAAGCATGTATTTAAAATATGTATATGTAGTATATCAGTCTCTGGCAGCCATATCACAAGCTTTGCTTAGTTTGGGGTCAGAGGCCGTGCGTTAGATGTCTCCTAATATTTATTGTTTTATTATTATTATTTATAATCTGTTTATCTTTAATATAATAGTAAAGGTATCTTCTAGGTAAGCGTGCTACACCCTAGACGGCATATCTGCTCAACATCAGGCAGTATGTAGTCAAACGCAAACCTATTAGAAAAAAACTTCGGCTACAACTTCGCTTTCCATCTTCCAGGCGAGTTGGTGATCAAAAGCTCTATTTAATGCACATACGTACGTAGCGCTCGTAGCGTAGTTTGACTAGGTGATTGTCAGCGATCACCGAAATTAAGCAACGTTCCGCACGGTCAGTACTTGGATGGGTGACCGCGGGTGGCATTTTCCAACTGAGCGCTACCGTGGCTCGGATGACACGTTAAATTGTAGGCCCCGGTTGTTTCAACCGTTTAGCCATGTCAGAGGCCTTCAGGCGGCCTAAAAACTCTGACACCAGGGCTAGCCACCCGGCCTATACGAACTTACTTTACTTAATGCACATAAAAAGCTCGAAGGCATTTTGGTTAAAGATGTTAGCTACAAGCTGCAGATATCCTACCATCCCCTTTTTACTACAGGACAAGTAGGAGGACGCCACATTACCACCCCTACACTGTCGATTTTCCTTCGATACGTACGAAGCGGTTTGACTCAACTTTTCTGATTCGTACCGCCAGGGAATGGGACAGTCTTCCTGCTTCCCTGTTTCCTAAGAGATATAATCTAAAGCTTTTCAAGGTCATAGTGAATAGGTATCTTCTAGGTCTGCGTGTTTCATCTTCGACCACAACGTCGCTTACCATCAGGCGAGTTGGTGGTCAAACACGGACTTATCCGCGATAAAAAAAATCTGTTAAGTTAGCTTCAGTCAGTTTGTAGTTTGCATCACACCCACCAAGATGTTTCATTCAACTTAATATTATTTCTACTTTAGTATTTATTTAAGGCCTTAAATATTTACGTATCAATAGAAAAAGTTATTTTTCTTATACAGGGTTATTTCTAATCAATTAGCATCTTTTTAGGGGCTTATTCTGTACATCAAAACTAACCACTTTTGGTCTGCTACTTTTGTCAGAACTCAAAAAAAACAGCTGTTCCATACATTTTGTCGCGGGTGAAGAATATTTTTCTATGGAACAACAATTTTTTTTTGAGCTTTGACAAAAGTCGCGGGACAAAGTTGTTAGTTTTGATGTACAGAATAAGTCCATAAAATGATGCTAATTGATTAGAAACAACACTGTATATGACGTGAATTAAATGAAATAATCACCCGAAAATTAATTAGGTACCTACAGAAGTTTTAATTCAAATCATTCCGTCGAAAGAGAATATTAAAAAAAACAATGAAAAACAAATCAATGACAAGAGTATATCAAAAAAAAAATCAAAAATATCCGATGTTATCGTGAATTGGGTTAACGCTACGCACTTTTTGAAAATTTTCACTAGTATTTTCATAACATCAATTGCTTCAAAAGATATAATTATAATTGAACATAATCATAATCGACACGTAGAAGAAGAAGAAGAATTGAACATACCCGAATATCCTTCTAGAGCAGCGGGAAAAAATACATTACCAAATTATTAAGGAAATCTAAATAGCGCAACAGTAAATTTTCCCCCTTTTTGAGGGAAATAGGGGTATTTATAAATAGAGCGTATTAAAACGCCGACGACAAAAAAAACCTGTTAATATACAGGGTTATTTGCTTACCCTGTAGCCGAACGGGGGGTGATTCAGACCATAACTACTAACAACTTGTATACTAAGCGCCACACAAATCGGCGGATGGGAAGTTATACGCAGAACGCTGCACAAAAGCCCAAATATAGGTATGTGCGGGAGCCAGAGAGACTCGCGCCGAGGCACACCCGCCCGCTAACCTCATGCCTCCCGCGCGCTCCCTACGCCCGTGCTCACCACTACGACACGCGGTGTCGGCATTGTGCACACATGCGCAATAATTATCGAATCACGGCGAAGTGTCATCTGCGGCTAACTTCTCATCCGCCGACTTGTGTGGCGCTCAGTGTAGTATGGGGCTAACCCAAAAATCGAGGAATAAAAACCAGCTGTTTCATACAAAATTGCAACCCAGAACTGACAAAATGCATGAAATAGCTGGTTTTTAGGGTTCCGTACCCAAAGGGTAAAAACGGGACCCTATTACTAAAACTTCGATGTCCGTCTGTCCGTCTGTCACCGGGCTGTATCTCATGAACCATGATAGCTAGGCAGCTGAAATTTTCACAGATAATTTATTTCTGTTGCCGCTATAACAACAAATACTAAAAACAGAATAAAGTAAATATTTAAGGGGGGCTCCCATACAACAAACGTGTTTTTTAGGAGTTTTTTTGCTCGATATTAATAACGGCAAGAAGAATGGAGCTCCCACACGGTACGGAACCCTTCGTGCGCGAGTCCGACTCGCACTTGGCCGATTTCATTTTCTCGAATGTTATGTAGGCCCCGTAGTAAAAGTTGTTAGTAATGATGGCCTGAATCACCTCCTTTCGGCTTTATACAGGGCAAGCAAATAACCAAGCAAAATCGTCGAGATCTAAAATGGAGATTTTCGAGTACTCTCGATAAAATATTTAAAATTATAAATCAATCGAATCGATGGATAGCACATTGACCCACAGACTCCAGGGTCTGTGCCCTTTGTTGAGTAGTTACATTTTAAAGAATTCGACTGTACAATAGAGAGAGGTTAGTTTAAATCTTAGTCTAAGTTAGTAGTTTCAGTGCTTTGCGTGAATGCCGCGAGCAAACCGGCGACCCGCATGCAGCACCCGATCACGAGTGTGACGCATGTGCCAGCCATCGCTCTCCTCGACCATATTTGAGGGAAGAGAACGACCCGACACACGACGCCGCCGCAAGAAGGAGCCTTCGATGGCGAGCATGAATGCTCAGGGCATGCACACAATGCACACAATTTCTATACATTACATTACACAATTACGTACACACTTATTATGATTTAATTTGTGAAAGCGATCACTAGCAGAGTCCGAGGCTACGTTTACCTACTCTGCTTGTGATCGCTCCCTTTCCCTTTGTTACAATTGTATTGCCTCCTCCCGGCCCAGAGCCTCCATCACCTCCGCATTCCGATCTCTGATTGCCATCTGCAGGTTATACTCCTTGATGGCCCTCAATGACGCAGACGATGCACGCCTCACGAATCGACTGATGGCATCATCTTCGAAGTCGTCGGCGTAGTAGATGAAAGTCCCAGTATGCCGCGACAACGCAACGACAGCGTGTGAGACGCTCTCGTGTAGCTTCATTCTAGGCTTTGTTTTGATGGCGATTACCGACTCGTACGTCAGTCCCTGAGCTTCGTGGATGGTAAGGGTGCGTGATCCTGGACCTTCTCCATAACCCTGGCTTATGAGGGTCTCCTTTTCTTCCTGCGTATGCACTAAGAAAAGGGTGTTGGAGAGGGTTTTGGATATTTGAGCCCCCTTGAACCTTTTCTGCTCAAGAGACCTAATACGAGGAACTGAGGAATATATACCTGAGTATATTTCCCTCAACGCATACGCGACATCCATTGGATTCCTATGTGTGCAGAGCAACTCCTGGGTGATGTTTGCAACCAGGGTCGGGCGATGGTACGTCATCTCGAAGAGATTTTCTCTGTCGATATAAGGCAGCTGATTGACGTCTCCAATGAGGACAAGTTCGCTAGCACCAGACAGCCGGGCAGCCATTATTATGGCTCCGAAATGGTTCATTAGAGCTTCGTCCACCAGAAGGCGGCTGAAGCTCTCTTTTCCAAAACCATTTACGAGGGTTGAAGCCATGGTTCGCACCCTGGATTTAACCAGATCTCCTATTCGGTGCGATAGCTTCTCTCTCAGGTCTTTTGCTGCCTCTGTTGTTGTTGTGATGATAGCGTCCCTGTCCACATCAAAGTGTCTAATAACCCATGTTGTCTTGCCACATCCTGGTACCCCGTTGACCCATTGTATCTTTGGTACCGCCCAGTTTCGCCAACTTGCCTCGACGTCCGAGCTCCGTTCGATGGTTTTAGCCATCTCGAGGATTCTATCATCTAGCATTATTTTTGTGCACTTGGCGGTGACTACAATTGGGTCGTTTGATGGTATCGCGTATTTTGGTCTTCCTATTCGCTCCGTCTCTCTCTCGTTCAACTCAACAAAACCACTTTCTGCGCTGTAAGCTGCCATATGCTGTCCTTTCATGGTCCCTCTGATGACTTGAGAAGTGACGTTATTGTATATGGCTGCTTCTGCCTCCTCGAGTCTTGATTTTAGTAGACTCTCACTTACCGGACCACCCAGCCTAAAGAACTCCAGGATGTTGTCGCAGTTCTTAAGATTGACATGTTTTGTCGCTCTCAATAAGGCTAGGTATTCGATCAAGGCGTTTCTCGCGTGGTCTCGTGGCGCCGAGGCCAAGATATAACGGGGCGAATCGACCTGTCCCATGTCGGCTCTCGTACGGGTTGCCTGAGGTTAAGTATGTATTTAAAACATGTACATGTAGTACATCAGTCTCTGGCAGCCATATCACAAGCTTTGCTTAGTTTGGGGTCAGAGACCGTGTGTAAGATGTCCCCTAATATTAAAAAAAAAAAAAAAAAGAAAACGTATCAGTAGACATTGGTTCCACGCTGCAACAACAGATGGCGTTGTACTGTACTGTACCAGCCTTTTTAATAGTCCACTGCAGGACATAGGCCTACCTACGACGGGCGATTGGGCCATATCCACCACGCTGACCCAGTGCGGTTTGGTGGATTTTTTGACATTATCGGGACAAAAACACGGCAACTAGCCACTGTATCGAGATATTTTTCATGTCTCTTTCTAACTCAAGCCACATTAAATCCATGCATCTCTTTCTTTCATTTCGCGATCGACCACATTATCCCTCTGGTAACTCTGTGACGGATAGAATTATCAGTTTACCTTAAGGTTCCCTCTCGCCACTCTCGGCGCGTCTTCAACACTTTTCTCTGGTATTTTCTCATTAAGTAACACTGCGGGGGGCGCACCCCCCCTCTTTTCCTCTTCTTTCCCCTTCCTCTTCACCTGGATCCCCGGCGGCAGGCTGCTCAAAATCTCTTTAGCCTTTTCATTCACTGGCTTATCACTTTCTTCACAACTTTGAGGTTGCTCTCGACGCTTTAAAAAAAAAACAGAAAGACAAAATTAGCATTAAATTTTTCAACTTTGGCGATTTGGGTACGTTATTTACGTGAAATAATCGACCAAGTGCGAGTCGGACTCGCGCGCGAAGGGTTCTGTACCGTATGGAAGCCCCTCTTCATATATTATATTTTAATTTGATTATTTATTTTTGAAGGAAATATACAACAAAATATTCTGTGAATATTTCAAGCATCTTCCTGTTGCAGTCATTAATATCGAACAAAAATAACACGTTTCTTGTATGGAGCTCCCCTTTAGGATTTATTTATTTTTAAAGTGAATATTTATTTAAATATTCTGTGAATATTTCAAGCATCTACCTATTACCATTATTAATATCGAGCGAAAATTACCTAAAAATTCATGTTGGTTGTATGGGAGCCCCCCTTAAATATTATTTTTATTCTATTTGTTGTTAAAGCGGCAACAGAAATACATCACCTGTGAAAATGTCAGCTTTCTAGCTATTACGGTTCATGAGATACAGCCCGGTGACAGACAGACAGCAGAGTCTTAGTAATGGGGTCCCGTTTTTACCCTTTGGGTACTGTATCAGCCTTTTTAATAGTCCACTGCAGGACGTAGGCCTACCCACGAAGGGTGATTGGGTGTAAGCCGTGGTGGTCTAGAGGTAGTGACGCCCGCCTTACAATCGTGAGGTCGTGGGTTCAATCCCAGTCCCGTACCAATGAGTTCTTTGGAATTTATGTACGGAATTTCACACCACTGGCTTTTCGGTGAAGGAAAACATCGTGAGGCAACCTGCATATGTCCGTAGAAGAAATTCGATGGCGTATGTGAATCCACCAACCCGCACTGGGCCAGCGTGGTGGATATGACCCTTTGGGTACGGAACCCTAAAAAAGTAGCACTTAATCCGAAGGGCTTTCTAAGAGCTTTCTATAAAGAAAGAAAGTCCAACGGACTTGATGCAGACTGAAATTAAATAAAAATATTATTAGTTTTTCTATTCTATTTGTTTTTCAGCGTGGCAATGCTGCCAGCATGCTGAGCACGCTGCCAACTGGCAGTGGGTCCGAGCATTTGGATTATCTTTAGACCTTCAAGGGTCTGTGGATTATCCAATGCTTTTTATGTATAGGTAGTAGTAGTGTAGGTAGTTTTAGCGTATAGTACCTATTGTATTTTGTGGTAGTTAATAAAGGCACTCTTGCCCGATAAAAAAGTTTTTCTATTATTCTTAGAGAACAATATTGGTAGGTACCACCTAATGTTACGGCGATTGTAAAGCGGCCACTTGTGCATGCAAAAACAATAAGCTAAAACTGTGATTTCTTTTAGTTAGGTATTTTGTAATAAATTACAGGTCTAAGACACGCATGAAGGGTTCCGTACTGCGTGGGAGCCACCCTTAAATATCTATTTTATTTTAATTTAATTCTTTAGTATTAAAGTAGGCATGCTGTTAAATATTTTGTGAACATTTCAAGAATCTACCTGTTACCATTATTGATATCGAGCGAAAAATGGCTAAATATTTAGATTTTATTTCATGGGAGCTCCCCTTGAATATTATTTTTATTCTATTTTTAGTATTTTTGTTATAGCGGCAACAGAAATACATCATCTGTGAAAATTTCAGCTTTGACAGAAAGCTGAAATTTCAAATTTGAAAGCTCTCATGAACCATTATAGACAGTATAATGGTTCATGAGAGCCTGGAGACAGACGGACAGCGGAGTCTTAGTAATAGGGTCCCGTTTTTACCCTTTAGGTACGAAACCCTAAAAAATGCTATCACTGTACCTTTATCGATATCCCCGGGGGTAGTTTCTTCAGTATTTTCATAGCGGGTGGTGTGGGGGGCGGGGGTGTGGGTGGCGGGGGTGACGGCGGGGGGGTGTTGTCGTCGCACAGGTCGATGACGTCACCGGGCGGTTGCGCGGCCAGCGGCGCCGGAGCAGCCACAGGCGTCAGCCGCAGACCGGAGGATGTTTTGGTCATGGTCACCGGGATAGCGTTGGGCGGTAGGTCCGCGCGACTCTTCACCACCTCCACCCGAGAACTTATTGTTTTCTGGGACAAATACAAAAAAATAGTTACTAAATAAATAAATATTTGGGGATTACACACGGCCTCTGACCCCAAACAAAGCAAAGCTTGTGATATGGCTGCCAGAGACTGATAAACTACTTAAACATATATTTAAACACATACTTATGTAGATTATAGTACCTAAATAACATCCAGACACAGAACAAACACCTATGTTCATCACATAAATACTTGCACTGGGTGAGGATCGAACCTTCGCCTCTTAGACCCAGCTGGCCACGGTCTTATTTTTTTCATGTAGTATTTACATTCTCTGTTTTATTATAAATTGTGTGCGATTCTATAAAAATACGTACTCGTAGGTACATTCTTATTTGTTTTAATTTATTGTGAACAATACCGAGTTGACTAATGAGTAGGCCTAGTAGCCTACCAACACGTAGTGAATTTATGACGTAAGTATTGCTCATATTCTTGGGGTTATATTTTCTCCCAGGATGTATGAAAAGTAGAGTATGGACCTCTAGAACCAAGTTTGTCTTCGGCTTGGCCGACTTGAACACGTCGCTTCACTCAGGACTCTAAATAATTAACTTAAAACACCCTCGCTGCGCTCGGAAGTTAATTATAGAATCCCTCGCTACGCTCAGGGTCCATGTGTCGCCCTTGACATTAGACACCACTTGGTTCTCTTGGTACATAATCTACTATTAACAAATTACCGGTTACCACAATTTATTTCCCTTAATTGGACAACCTTTTTTAACAGTCCACTGCAGGACGTAGGCCTACCCACGAAAGGTGATTGCGTCATATCCACCACGCTGACCCAGTGCGGGTTGGTGGATTCACATACGCCATAGAATTTCTTCTACGGACGTATGCAAGTTGCCATGCCACGATGTTTTCCTTCACCGAAAAGCCAGTGGTGTGAAATTCCGTACATAATTTCCAAAGAAAGTCATTGTTACGGGACCGGGATTGAACCCACGACCTCAAGAATGACAGGCCAGAGTTAAAACCACTAGACCACCACGGCTTCTTAAATGACAATAATTTAAGGACAAACTTAAATGACACTGCAAAAATAATATTAATCTTCTTCTTTTCAGCCATAGGACGTCTACTGCTGGACATAGGCCTCCCCAGAGATCTCCAATAATACCGGTTGGTAGCTGCTTGCATCCAGCGCGATCCTGCGGTCTTAATGAGGTCGTCCTAATAAATAATAATACTATTAATATATATTTTTTTCCTTACCGGTTGCGTAGATTTTTTAGCCGTGACAGCATCAGTGAGAGTGACGAGAGGCTTCTCGATCTCCTCCCCCGGCTCCAGAGGCCTCAGCAGAAGACTCTGAGTGCTCGCGCCAGCTCCGGACCTCACGCTCACTTTAATCTTATTCGTGCTGTTCTTCAGCACTTGTCCGTTCGACACTGTCAGGATCGGGGGGTTCTGAGGGGCAGTTTGGGGTGGGGGATCGAGCTTGATGATTTTCGGAGCGATTTCCGAAGGGGTCTTTGGTGCTGTGATGTTCTGAAGGGTTGAGGTTGAGGTTGAGTTTTCAGATAATGGTAGCAGCGTTACAATGGTGGTTGGCTTCAAATTCGTAGGCTTATTAGGTTTGTGGAACACCACGGGTTGCGGGGGTTTTTCAGGTTTTTTGAGGTTTAAGTCGAAGAAGCGAGAGGTGAGGTTTTTTTGTCGGATCCACTCTTGTAACGGGTCAGCTGACGCCTCTTCCGCGTCGGATTCGGGTTTTTCTTTCTTCTTTTTTTTAGGTTTTTTTGCGGGAGGCGGCGCTTCGGCTTCTTTTCTGTCGTCTGTGGAATGGACCGTTGGGTTACGTTAGTTCTTTGGAACCTGAATGGAATTTCGCACAACTGGTGTTTCAATAAAATAATTCACCGTGAGGCAACTTATACCGGGTGTTCGGTAGAGAGTCCGACAAACCAATAGGCGCGTTCGGGGACCCATTTTAAAAGTACAAGTTGGCCAAAAAAAATCTCTGACCCCCTATATTTTTTAAATTTTGTTTTGTTGTTGTAATAAATAAATTAATTTTACATCAAAATTCAACTTAATTTTTAAAAACATACTTAAATAGATAGTAACTAAATAACACCCAGACACAAAGCAAACACCTATGTTCATCACATAAATACTTGTCCTAGGTGGGGATCGAACCCACGACTCTTAGACCCAGCTGGCCACGGTCTTATTTTTTTCATGTAGTATTTACATTCTCTGTTTTATTATAAACTGTGTGCGATTATACAAAAACAACTTTGATGTAAAATTATTTTTTTGTGTATTATAGAAGTAATATACACAGTCAGGTCATAAATTCTGTCACATGTTTAATATAAAATAAGTGAAACAAGTTTATTCATTATGTAACCATTTATATACCAAAATGAATTTAACAAAACATGAATTCATATGACAATAAAGTTTATTCAAAATGACCTCCGTGATTTTGAATACAGGCCTTCAATCCGCGCGGCCAGTCGTCTATCGCAGCACGAACGAGGCCCATGTCAATATCGGCGGCTGTCTTAATCAAGGATGTCTTGAGTGACTCCAGATTGGGATGAGGCTTTGAGCACGCCTTTTCCTCCAAGTGTTGCCATATCTTGTAATCTTGTAATCAAATCTGGACTGGGGGAGGGCCAGTCTTCGTGCCGGATGAAGTCGATTTCACGCGCCGCCAGCCAGTCTTGTGTGCTCTTCGCTCTATGAGCTGGCGCCGAATCTTGTTGGAATACCCAGTGCCTGTTATTGAACATGGTATGAGAAACAAGTTCCACAAGGTTCGTCAGGACTGCATTCGTTTTTACACCTTTCTCACAAAAATGTACCTCTATTAAGCCCCAATAAGAAACTCCCAACCATACCATGAGCGAGGATGGAAAATGACCTCGTTGGACACGCGGAATACGGTTGCTCGCTTTTTCACTACTGTGTGCGTACACCTTATCATTTTGTTTGTTGTAGCTCTCTTCTACGGTAAAAATTTTTTCATCCGAAAAAAGAATTTCCCGATATTTTTTTCCCGCGTACCGCTTCAACAAAGCGCGGCATCTCTTCAGTCTCAGGTCCATTAGACGAGCATTTAAGCGATGTCCTGTTTTTCTTCGATTTGCCCGAAGCCCTAAGTCTTCATTTAACACCCTTTTCACCGTAGTTCTGCTTACGTTTGGGATTTCTTTGAATTCGCGCCTTCACAGCTTTTATCACTGCTGGAGTCCTAACAGACCGAGTGCGACCACTTCTTGACCTGTCATCTACACTAGAGTCTTCATTGTATCGTTTGATGGTACGATAAACGAACCTTTTGGTTATATTCAAATTTTTCAGTATGTCAAAAATTTGAATTGGCGCGTAACCGCAACGTGCAACGCAATAACTGCAACACGGTCATCTTTAAGCGTCCACTCCATATTTAAAAATGAGTAAAATTCTAAAAAGTATACATTTTTATTTTCATGAACAATTCGAAATTCGAATTCAATAAACTTATTTGTGGCCAGCATTCTAAAAGAAAAGTTTTTACTTTGTGACGATACTTATGACCTGACTAGGTACAACTAAATATTCTGTGAAAATTTTAAGCATCTACCTTATTTTACCTTTATTAATATAGAGCGAAAAACGGCTAAAAATCAGGTTTGTTGTCCATACAACAATTAATTATACATTTTATTCTGTTTTTGTTGTTATAGCGGCAACAGAAATACATCATCTGTGAAAATTTCAGCTTGTTAGCTATAACGGTTCATGAGATATGGAGACGGACAGACAGACGGACGGACAGATGGGCAGCGGAGTCTTAGTAATAGGGTCCCGTTTTTACCCTTTGGGTACGGAACCCTAAAAATGATTGTGTTATTTTATGAAACCAAGGCAAAAGTGATACTTTTACTGGCACACATGAGAAATAGTGTATGCACTACACGGTCAGCTGATGCGAGCCATAGGCGCCGCCATATTGTCCTCGGCTGCTCTGTCGAGCGCCTTCCACTCTACCCCCACTCCGCGGCCGACCGTCACGCGACATGCAATACATGCACGAAAAAGTACGATGTTATAAGGTTCACTTTAAAAAAAATACTGGAAAAAAAACTAAATAAGAATAAACACGTAAGTATAAGAGAGTATCTCACCAGCATGATCGTCAGGTGTGTAGGTCCCGTTGAGCATATCCCGGACGTCTGCCAGCAGCCTCTCGTGCTCCTCCCCGAGCGCGCGCGCAGCCTCCTCCGCGTCCAGCAGGTGGCGGCAGCAGCACTGGCAGCGCCCCGCCGCGCGCCCCTCCTGCCCAACAAACACTTGTATATGTATCACTGGACATTACTTCCACGCTGCAATAACAGATGGCGTTGTACTGTACTCTACTGTACCAGCCTTTTTGACTGACGAACCACCGGAGGAGGTACTCAATTCGATGCGTATACAGGTTGATTTTATTTCCAGTGCACAAACTTTGCATACGGAAAGTATAATAAACAAACAATTAAACCTCTACTCTACTTTCACTCACTTTAGTACAAAAATATTGAAATAACTTCAAGAGAAAGTATACAGATAAACGGGGTAATCAATGTCACCCTACGTCTGAATAGCTACGGCTGCGTCGCGAGACGTAGGTATTGTACCTACTGAGAACCGAGGGGGGCGAGTTGTACGCCGCGCCGACTATTTACCTACGGTGAGGGGCCATTGACCGGTAGCACTGACCTTGAGAGAGCTAGCTATACGTTTTAGGTAGTAGTTATTGTCTGGAGTGTAAGGTGCATGCAATTTAATTATTTTTTTTTGGTTAGTTTGACAAAAATTGATGAAAAAAAGTTGATCTTTTTATGAGCGAAATATGTTATATTAATGATATCTATTGCGCGATAAAAATTGTGCACTGAATAAAATGTCTTGCTGTAATTTTTTTTATGTATAACCACGCATAACTTTTTTCATAGTAGTCTGATTTCAATAATTCTTTTGACGTGACAACGTCTTATAAATTGGTTTGCCGGGTGACACTTCAAGAAACTGCGTTACGCTCCGCTCACACTTCATGCGCTCTCATTCGTCTCATTCGTCTCAAAGTCGTTGTCACGTAAAACTTTCGCCCGTATACCGACTTTACAGGCAACCAATTTTTTTTTTATTGGAAAGAATATACTTCGAAATTGGCCATATCAAAATTTTTTTGAAATCGGCTGAGCCATTTTCGATAAATCGACAATAATGTGACAAATCATCGAACCGTGCGAAATATTCCCGAATTCTGTACACGGGTGAAGTTAGTCATGTTCTTTGCGAAAAATATTAATAGTCCACTGCAGGACGTAGGCCTACCCACGAAGGGTGATTGGGCCATATCCACCGCGCTGACCCAGTGCGGGTTGGTGGATTAATATACGCCATGGAATTTCTTCCTTGGACATAAATGTGCAGGTTGCCTCACGATGTTTTCCTTCACAGAAAAGCCAGTGGTGTGAAATTCCGCACATAAATTCCAAGGAATTAATTGGTACGGGACCGGGTTTGAACCCACGACCTCACAATTGTAAGGCGGGTGTCATTACCACTAGACCACCACAGCTTCATGGCCAATGGCGTTGTACAGCGTTAAAACGCGATACTGTAATTTGTTGGCTATGAACGGCGTCTGTTTGGTGTTTAAATAAAATTGTCTTTTGGTTCAGTAGTAAACTGGTCGTTGTATTACACCAACTTCACTCAAGCACAGCCCGGGCGAGGCGTGCGGGACCAGAAGATCGACCAGACTTGTTAACATACACCGTTATCTGGGTCACAGTCCAGCCCACAGAAGAATGACAAGTAAAACAAGTATTGCACTTTTTATCTCACGCACGTACACAACTAAGATCAGCTCCGCGGAAAAAATTCAAAACAATTGGATTTCTTGGAGCTACGCGCGGCACAGTTCTACCATTAGACCAGTGACAGTGCAACGAGCCTGGATTCGTGTTAGCAGCCCCTAGGACCCCAGGGATTCGGAGTAAACAGTGAAAATATTTGGACAGATATTCATCAATAAGGTTAGTCCAAACCGAGATCACAGGAGATCGCATTGTCGAGAAACGCTAGTTTGTCACGTCCGACATAGCGCGACCTTCGCCGATACCAAAAACGTCCGGCCGGCACGTTCGCAGAGCTGCACGCACCGACTTGTCTCACGCCACTGGCAGGCGCCTAAGATACCTCCCCCCGCCGAGTCTGACGTCACCCCTCCCCTCTGAACTCTGTTCTAAGGATTAGTAGAGGCGGATCTATTGAGTCGACACACAGAAACTTCAGGACGAAAACACCACAACTACGGCCCCTGAAGTGGTACTGGCGCCGTCTTCTGGTACTGGACTGGACAGCACGCAGAGCATCACCACCGAGTTCTGGCGCGTAAGGCTGTACGAAGAGGAACGCATAACACCAGCGTATATTATATGTTAGTCTAAGTCTAAGTTAATTTACCTCTTACTTTGTTCGTTTCGGTTAATTTGGTAAATTCTATTCTTTTCCTACACCAATTTATTAGAGTCAATAATTTACTTACCTATACTTTTAAAATGCTCTCCAACAAAAAAACCGCCCCTTCTACCAAAAAGCAGACAACATATTCTGTCTTTCATGGAGAAGTCGTTCAGAATTGCGGCCAAAAGAAACTCTACCCTCCACTCTATCCAACAACACAATCCCGCCGCAACACACCCCGCTACCCTACCATCCATCACTACCCTACCATCCCCCACTACCCTACTATCCCCCATTACCTCAACTCTTCAACCAACTTTGACTGACACTTTCACACCGCCCTCTACTCTAACACTTGACCCCATTCAAATACACTCTACATACACACAGTCCACCGAAGTCGCACAAAGCGCAATCCCCGTCCGAGATTTACTCCCTAAAAGCGTAGTCATCGACGAAATTCTAGTAAACGCAGAAAAAGGAATTCCGGGGATTCGAATCCGTGGTGTGGCTCTCTTCATGGACAACAATAGAGAAAGATTCGGAATAAGCTTTTGCCAAGTCAGGGCCCATAAACGCGTCCGCTTGTCACCTGGACTAGCATGTCTACTCAACGGGAGCACCGCCAAAGTAACAATGAAGCGGAAATCCTACGACGCTATGCCAGTGTGCGAGGCAGGTGGCCACCAATTCCGACTGGTGAGATCGAAAAACAAAACGATTGCACTAGTCGAATGGTCCGCCCAGTCACCTTTCGCGCAGGCCAGTTCACTGCTTGAACATCTCATGAAAGTGGACAGCATTCCCCGGGTGATAAGCGTGGATGCGATGGTGGTTGAACGGTCGAAGGCGGAAGCTGCGGACCGGCTGGGTTGCATTAAAGCCTCGGAATACCATGAGGTTATCGTGTACGAGGACAGAGGTGAAAACCTGAGTTTTCTGAAGCCTCCAAGTAACGATCCTGATAATGCAACAGACAGTTGGGGCCGCCCCATTCCAAATTCAGCCATTCAATCTGGTTCTGAAAGAGCAGAGTTAATGGCGGCATCGGAGAGATCCGTTTTCCGTCCAAGCGGCAACGATGGTGCCTTATCGGGTCTCTTCAGTGTCGCAATGCAGAGCTTATTCCGTTTCATGCCTAAAACACCACCTCCACAGACAACGGAGACCTCGAGAGTAGTTTCACCACCTCAGGTAACCCGAACGAGAGCCGAAATGGGACAGGTCGATGCGCCCCGTTATATCTTGGCCTCGGCGCCACGAGACCACGCGAGAAATGCCTTTATCGAATACCTAGCCTTATTGAGAGCGACGAAAAATGTCAATCTTAAGAACTGTGACAACATCCTGGAGTTCTTTAGGCTGGGTGGTCCGGTAAGTGAGAGTCTACTAAAATCAAGACTCGAGGAGGCAGAAGCAGCCATATACAATAACGTCACTTCCCAAGTCATCAGAGGGACCATGAAAGGACAGTATATGGCAGCTTACAGCGCAGTAAGTGGTTTTGTGGAGCTGAATGAGAGAGAGACGGAGCGAATAGGAAGACCGAAATACGTGATACCATCGAACGACCCAATTGTAGTCACCGCCAAGTGCACCAAGATAATGCTAGACGATAGAATCCTTGACATGGCTAAAACCATCGAACGGAGCTCAGACGTCGAGGCAGGCTGGGGAAACTGGGCGGTACCAAAGATACAGTGGGTCAACGGGGTACCAGGATGTGGCAAGACAACATGGGTGATTAGACACTTTGATGTGGATAGGGACGCTATCATTACAACAACAACAGAGGCAGCAAAAGACCTGAGGGAGAAGTTATCGCACCGAATAGGAGATCTGGTAAAATCCAGAGTGCGAACAATGGCTTCATCTCTCGTCAATGGTTTCGGAAAAGAGAGCTTCAGTCGCCTTTTGGTGGACGAAGCTCTAATGAACCATTTTGGAGCCATAATAATGGCTGCCCGGCTGTCTGGTGCTAGCGAACTTGTCCTCATTGGAGACGTCAATCAGTTGCCTTATATCGACAGAGAAAATCTCTTCGAGATGAGGTACCATCGTCCAACGCTGGTTGCAAATATCACCCAGGAGTTGCTCTGTACACACAGAAACCCAATGGATGTCGCGTATGCGTTGAGGGAAATATACTCAGGTATATATTCCTCAGCCCCTCGTATTAGGTCTCTTGAGCAGAAAAGGTTCAAGGGGGCCCAAATATCCAAAACCCTCCCTAACACCCTTTTCTTAGTGCATACACAGGAAGAAAAGGAGACCCTCATAAGTCAAGGTTATGGGGGAGGCTCAGGATCACGCACCCTTACCATTCACGAAGCTCAGGGACTAACGTACGAGTCGGTAATCGTTATAAAAACAAAGCCGAAAATGAGACTACACGAGAGCGTCTCACACGCGGTCGTTGCACTATCGCGGCACACTGGGACCTTCATCTATTACGCCGACGACATCGAAAATGATGCCATCAGTCGATTCGTGCGGCGCGCATCGTCTGCGTCATCGGAGACCATCAAGGAATACAACCTGCAGATGGCCGTCAGAGATCGGAACGAGGCGGTGATGAAGGCTTTGGGCCAGGAGAAAGCAACAAAATTGGCATAGGATGTAAAAAATGTGTATTTGTAACTTATAAGAAATAAGCATTGTGTGCATGCCCCGAGCATTCATGCTCGCCATCGAGGGCTCCTTCTTGCGGCGGCATCATGTGTCGGGTCGTTCTCCTCCCTCAAATATGGTCGAGGAGAATGATGGCTGGCACATGTGTCATACTCGTGATCGGGTGCTGCTTGCGGGTCGCCGGTCTGCTCGTGGCATTCACGCAGTGTATTGACTAACTTAGGCTATTTCAAGTACCTACTAACACTCTTTGTATAGTATACCTAAATAATTGTAAATGTTAGTTAACAAAGGGCACAGACCCTGGAGTCTGTGGTTAATAAATTTTAATCTAAAAAAAAAAAAAAAAAAAACAAGTATTGCTAAATTTTACTCAAATAAAAACTACGTTACAGATGTCTTGTTCATATCTGGTTATACAGCATACGCAAGAGTGACTAGAACAAAAAAAACACCAACTGTAACAACGACTTGTTAAGATGACGCATCGGGCCGAGAAACACGAAAACGAGTACTTTTGAATGCGCGATGTGAGAGGAAAGGATATTTGTTGTTATAGCGGCAACCGAAACACATCATCTGTGAAAATTTCAGCTGCCTAGCTATCATGGTTCATGAGATACGGCCCGGTGACAGACAGACGGACAGGCGGACATCGAAATCTTAGTAATAGGGTCCCATTTTTCCCTTTGGGTACGGAACCCTAAAAACTTACAAATTTCTCACCAAAAAAGTTTAATAACTCGAACGCTAAAAATTATCGGCGACAACACACCATTTTTTTACGGATCCTGATCACTTTTCTATTTTACAGACAGAGGTTTTTTTTTAAATGTGTACTTAAATTAGTTGAGTAATTAATTAAAAACCCTCTGGCGCGATCCTGTCGAGCGCGATCGCGTGATAGTAGTTTATGCAACTGTCATATAATGAAGGGTATTAAAACACGAGTGTGAGTTTATGACACGAGCGCAGCGAGTTTCATAATAGTAACGAGTGTTTTAATACCCGTGTTATATGCAGTTGCATACACTACTTTATCTTCACTAATAAAAATAAAAAAAAAAATAAAAAAAACATATTGCGAAACATTAAATTCACGCGTACGTGTATTGTCACAGTGAACTTGGCGCCATTAAAATCTAACCAATAGAGCGCAGCTGCGCGCGCAGGGCCAATCAGGAGCAAGCGCGCGATGTTATAATGAGATTTTACGATATCGATGTGGATATTATAACATCATGTGAAATTGCTTAAATTGAGTGTTTTGTTGTCTGCGCTATAACAGTAGTCATTATAAGTCAAGTATTGGAAACATAAGTAGAATGTTACAACATTAGTGTAGATAAAATTTGTTAGAATGTTATAGTATAGCTTATTACCAAAGTTATAGTATACCTTTACCAAAGCACATCTAGCGGCGTGCACGGGCGCGTCGGGCGGCGCGCTCCGTCCCGCTCTGACGGCGCATCTCCGTCTGGCGTCGTTGAGCGCTCGGTGGTACCGCGCCGCGCAGCAGTACAGCTCCTTCCACCTTCAAACGTTCACACTTTTATAACATATGTGCTCGTACAGTGCCTGTAATTACACCAATTTCAATATCGTAATGTATTTCATTACGCACTTGTGCATCATTGTAATGTAAAACGCACGCCGTCACCGACTGCAGAACTCTGTGGTCTCGTTTCTCCTACTTTCACGCGGCGAGAGTGAGAGCCATTACGGCACTTGTGCGGTAATGTAGAACGCACGATGCTTCGACTGATGCACGACTTTATGGCCAGCACTGGAAGTGAGATGTTCCTGCAGTGGTTCGCGTGCTGCTACCAGCACAAGGCGCAACTCACAGTTTTATTAATTTCCTCGCAAATATGTTATAAAACGTCGTATGACATACGTGCGCTTTGAAAATTATAGCCTCTGCTTCCTTATAGCAATATCGCCTCGGCTGTAATTTTCAACTTACCGCACTTATATCATAATGTACTATTACCAATTTGGACACAAACAACTGATATTACAAACGATTTTAAATTCGAAAAACAAATCACGTTTTCATAAAATAAAGTGATCAGTCACGTGTCCCGACGTAAGTTTAACATTTCTCCTAACCCATCACAAAAAAAGCACAAAGCCGCTAAAGAAATGTTCACATCAAACACGCTCCGTTGTCCGGTGAAAAAAAACGGCCGTGTACAAGAGCTGTCCTCCTCCTGTCCGAGCCGTTGCGCAGCAGTCGTTTTAGCTGAGAGTTAAAGGTCGACGGTGTTCGAATCTCACAAAGATTGTGTTGTCTGTGACCGAATTTTACTATATTTAGGGATAGTATTTAAATAACACCCAGACACAGAGTAAACATCTATGTTCATCACATCAAATGTTTGCCCTGGGTGGGGATCGAACCCACGCCCCTTTGATCCAGAAAACAGGGTCACTAACCACTGAGCCACCGAGGCAGTCGAATTGTGTTTCAATCCACAGTGGTACAGACGGCGGCGCCTTCGTCGCTACATCGTATAATAAACACTAGCTTTTACCCGCAGCTTCGGCCGCGTGATATTTTATTTTTTGTGCTATCCCATGGGAACCCTTTATTTATCCGGGATAAAAAGTAGACTATGTCACATTCCGTCTTTCACACCCGAGGCCCTACCTTACAACCCATAATAAAGGAGGTGGAAAAAAATAAACGATTTGACGGTTGTTCGATTCTTCAGTTTTTTTTTTGACATTTCTTGAAGCGCGAATTATAATTTATAACCTATGTGTTATTGTGATTTATAAGCTATATTATTATAAAGTTTCATCTCAATCCGTTTAGTTTTTGCGTGAATGAGTAACAAACATCCATCCATCCTTACAAACTTTCACGTTTATAATATTAGTAGGATTAGTAACCTGGTCCCGGCGGGGCGGGGCGGCGGGGAGAGCGACGCCCCCCTCCGGCCCGAGCCGTTGCGCAGCAGCCGGTCGAGCTGCGCGCGGGAGAGCACGCCGAGGTGAGGGTCCACGGCGCCTTCGTCGATGCACAGCGCCTCTTCTGCCGATCGAACAAATCAATCATAGATAGATAGATAACACTTTATTGTACACAAAAAAAGAAATAAGAGCTGTTCGGATCCGATCGCAGCGCTCGGCGCATGAGCTAGTTCCGCGCGGGGCGGCCGCGCCGGCACCGCTCGGCACGGGAATGAAAACTACAGTAGAGTGACTCCATACAAACGGTCGGAACGCGAATCATACCTACGCGCCTCGAGCCTAGTATGTTCAGAAGCATACCAGTCAGTCGCGGCGCGGCCGTAGCGTAGTGACGAACGAAAGTGTGGGTTTGCAACTAGTTAGCGTGCGATTTACGTACCTACTTCTTTTAAATATGAGAAAATATAGATCATATTGTGCTGTTTATGGTTGTGTATACCTATGTATTTTTATTGAATGCTTCCTTTTTATTCACAACGAGTTTCTTTTCTGTAATAAGTACTTAAATATAAACATTTTGCATCATTATATGTAGGTACCATAGGATAGTGTAATAAGTTTAATACACAAAACTAGAAAGAAACTCTAGTAGGTAATGAGTAAGTAGTATGAAATTAAAATACTGAAGGCGGGCCAGCCCTACGGCGTGGTTCGCTCTTTGAACGCTCTTTCGCTATATATCTCAAGGACAGCGCCGAGTCACTCTACTGTAGTTTTCATTACCGTGCCCTCGGTGCGCCGGCGCGCGGCAGTATTAAATTTGACGCCGCCGTGAGCGCACGCGCGTTTTCTGTCTCACCGCGACGGAATGTTGGTAAAATTAGAGTGCAGTTGAAGTCAGGCGAACGCACGGGCGTTTTTTGGATCGCCGCGACTATTAGTGAATAGTTTTGGAACTATCAGCACCTCGCCGAGCATCAGCAAAAACCTCGAGTGCACTTGAGGTTCTCCACACACGGTTTGGGGCTTTAACTGCCGTCCAGGTATAAAGTTTGGTATGTTAATTGAATTCTAATTTAGACTCCGCGAATCGCGGATGATTGTTACGAACCCCTGAATCCAGCTATTTGGAAACAGGGTGCTTTGAATTCGTACAGTATGGGAGCCCCCCATAATATATTTATTTTATTCTGTTTTAAGTATTTGTTGTTATAGCGGCAACTGAAATACATCATCTGTGAAAATTTCAGCTGCCTAGCTACCACGGTTCATGAGATACAGGCCGGTGACAGACAGACAGACGGACATCGTAGTCTTAGTAATAGGGTCCTGTTTTTACCCTTTGGGTACGAAACCTTAAGAAGTACGCCAAGAACGTTGCGAGTCAGAGTTTTTTACAAATTAAAAAAGGTTGTATGATAAATTCGGCACCATGAAGGTAGTAATAAATAGGTTTAATTATGTTTTGAATTCACAAGCTTGGTGCACACGATGTTCTAAATTCAATTTTACTTTATCCTCTAGCGGATAAAAAACTACTTTCGCACTCAGATTTCGAAGAGCAAAAATACTCTTTCCGATATGAAGGGATGAAAATAGTTATTATTGTTTTATTTTTATAAGTTATAACTCACCACCGGAAGACCTCCTCGATGCGACGTTGACGTCACTAGCGCCAGCGGACGTGACGTCACCAGCTTCAGGCGGCACCAGTGGCGCCACCTGCGCCGTTTTCATGCCGCTGTTGATTCTGCGCACTTCCGCTATGTCCGGAAGTCGGATACGACCTCTTCTGTTGTTTTCTTCTTCGGTTTCTTTATCTATACGTTGTTTTTCTGACTGTAACAAGATACAAATTAAATAGATTAAACTCCATCATATTTAGGGTTCCGTAACCAAACGGTAAAAACGGGACCCTATTACTAAGACTCCGATATCCGTCTGTCTGTCACCAGGCTGTATCTCATGAACCGTGATAGCTAGACAGCTGAAATTTTCACAGATGATGTATTTATGTTGCCGCTATAACAACAAATACTAAAATCAGAAAAAAAAATTAATGGGGGTCCCATACAACAAACGTGATTTTTCAGTTTTTAGCTCCCTATTATTAACATAGAGGAATGGGGCTAAGGGGGCTCCAACACGGTACGGAACCCTTCGTGCGCGAATACGACTCGCATTTGGCCAATTTTTATTTTCTATGCTCTATAACAGTGTTTTTCAATCTTTTATAATTCACGACCCCTTTATGTATTCACTTTGTAACCGTGTTTTGGCAAATAGGTTGGATCTAGGTGCCGAAACAATTTCATAGTTGTTTTGGCAAATAGATTTTATCCTGGTGCCAAAATGGGCACCAGGCACGGCACTAACCTTTAAGATGTTTTATGATCTCAATAACCAATATTATACGTAAATTGAACAGATAAGTCGTTGTAGACGATTAATGTTTATAATAATCGGCCAAGTGCGAGTTAGACTCACGCAAAATGGGTTCCGTACCGTATGGGAGCCCCATTCCTCTTGCCGTTATTAATAGCGAGCAAAAAACTCCTAAAAATCACGTTTGTTGTATGGGAGCCCCCCTTAAATATCAATTTTATTCTATTTTTAGTATTTGTTGTTATAGCGGCAACAGAAGTACATCATCTGTGAAAATTTCAGCTGCCTAGCTATCATGGTTCATGAGATACAGCCCGGTGACAGACAGACGGACATCGAAGTCTTAGTAATAGGGTCCCGTTTTTACCCTTTGAGTACGGAACCCTAAAAAGGCAGAAAAATTTAGAAAGATTAATTTACTTTCAAAGATATCTACAAAAATATTATGGGGCCTGTTTTGCAGATGAACTTAAAAATATCTACATTCATCCGCTATCCAATAAGGTATACCATCTATGTAATTGTTTTGGCACCTAGATCCAACCTATTTGCCAAAACACGGTTACAACCTGTTAGGGTAGCAACCTCCTATGGGTCTGAATGAAACAACATTTTGAAAAGTGCCACGAAAACTATTATGCTCATGATTTATTTCATTCCAAAGCTATACTTTACATATTGCAGTTCTATCTATACAGGGTTATTTCTAATCAATTAGCATCCTCTTATGGGCTTATTCTGTACATCAAAACTAACAACTTTTGTTCTACGATTTTTGTCAAAACTCAAATTGATGAGATTGAGATGAAACTTTGCAATTATATAGCTTATTTATCAGAATAACACATCCTTACATAGTATAAAATAAAGTCGCTATTTTCGTTTGTTTGTTTGTTTGTCTGTATGCTTAAATCTTTAAAACTACGCAACGGATTTTGATGCGGTTTTTTTTAATGGATAGAGTGATTCAAGAGGAAGGTTTATATGTATAAAAATTCCCGAAATTCCCACGGGAACGGGCACAACGCGGGTAAAACCGCGGGGCGCTGCTAGTAGGCTATAAATTATAATGCTATTGCGTAAATTTGCCATATTATAACAATAAGTGTTAAGTAAGTAGGAAAAATTCAGCCAACTGCGAGTTATTCTAGCGTGCGCTCCAAGAAATGTCAAAAAAGAACTGTCGAATCGAAGAAATGTCAAATAGATTTTTGTATTTTTATTTTCAATATCCTTTATTAAGGGTGGTAAGGCAGGGCCTCGAAATATCATGCGGGCGAAGCCGCGGGCAAAATCTAGTGTAATATACAAGTTGTTTACCTTGATAGGTCTCGCGCGCAGGTTTCTCCCGTTTGAATTGTATCTGCGCGGCGGGAGGATGTCTCTAAACTCGGGGTGGTCCACTCGCATCAGGGGAATAAACGCCGACATTAGCAGCTTCGGGTCTGAAATATATAACACAATAACAATCCATCCATCCATCCATCAGCCATAAGAAGTCCACTGCTGGACATAGGCCTCCCCTATGGATCTCCAATAAGACCGGTTGGAAGCGGCTTGCATCCAGCGCGATCCTGCTGTCTTAATGAGGTCATCCGTCCACCTTGTGGGTGGACGTCCTACGCTGCGCTTGCCGGTACGTGGTCTCCACTCGAGAACTTTTCGACCCTTTCGGTCATCAGTCCTCCGTGCTATGTGCCCTACCCATTGCCATTTCAATTTGCCTATCCGCTGGGCTATGTCGGTAACTTTGGTTCTTCTACGGATCTCCTCATATCTGATTCGATCTCGCAGAGAGACTCCGAGCATAGCCCTCTCCATAGCTCGCTGCGCTACTTGCGCTACAATAACAATGCAGCGTACGTATTTTTTGCACATAATAAAATCTACTGGAATAGGCAGGTTTATCTATATACAGGGGTACAGGCTAGCCGCGGAGGAGAGAGGAGAGAGGAGCGGAAACGCACAAGAAATATTTACAATACAGAAAAAATGTATTCGTATTCTAGCAAATATTAAAATTCCCGAAATTACCAAACAGAAATTCCATAAACCTTATTTTATAAAACTTGAAATGATGTCCCTGGTGTCTATCTATATATATTTCGAAATATGTTTTCTATATATTCGAAATATGTAAATTTGTCAAAAAGCACCCTGACTATTTTAACAAAGCGTCTGATAAATCGTTCAAAATTAGATCACAATACAGACATAAACTCGTGGGAACAAAGTCCAACTTAGCAATGCATAGTTCCAGCCCGCATTCTATGGCTATAAAAAAATTTAATAAACTGCCAAATAATCTAAAAGATATCGAAAAGGAAAACTGTTTTATAAAACCACTAAACACAACTAAACATTATTCTATTATCCAAATGTTATTACACATTAGACGAATTTTTTAACGATAATCTATCTAACGAATAATAAAATTGCCATACCCTTATCAGGGTCATTTGTATAACTATACTAAACATGTTAATTAAGAACCGCATGTAAATTTCATACGAGTATGTTGCAATAAATGATTTGACTTTGACTTTGCGTGCCCGTAGCCCCGACACATAGCGCAGTAGCGGAAACACCCCAGGTTGTTAGTGGGTATGCCATGATTATTGTTGATTTTACCAAAAGCAGCTCAGCCTATTTTGATAAAATTTAAATAGGACCACCATTAAAGTATGTCCTATCAAACAAAATAAGCTAAAAATCAAGTTTTATTGAAAATATACCTCATATTTAAAACATTTAAAGAAGTAACGCAAGGCAAAAGTACCAGGCGCCCAGAACGAAACAGAGCTTCTCTACCTTTTCAACAGTGTAGGCGATGTTGTCATCGATAGGTCCTGAGTTTCCTCAATAAGTTAATTTCCGCGCATTATTTGAGAGAAGTACTACACAAGCCTTGGCCACAGCCCGGACACTCCGCGATTTTTCATACAAAATCTGCTGTCTTACGCACACCTACACAGTACTTACTCACAGACAACACACTTACGCACGGTCGCTACACGCGCATTTGCGGAACGTCTATGGCTGTCAGCGATCACCACAACGTGACGACATGCCGCGTGAGTGAGACAGTTGCGTACTTAATTTGCAAAAATGAATATTAATCTAGTGCTTAAAAAAGTATAACAATTACTTAATTTGGAATCATTTTAACAAAAAGTAACCGATCTACTTCTTTTGTAAGATAATATCAAGAGGAAGTTACCAAATAATGTAAAATAAGTTCCTATTATTTATCCTTAGGGAAACATTAAAATTTCTTGTTTTGTTACGTATCATTGATATTCAACCATACACAGTACAAGTGTTCCCTATTGTCACAGTCTAGGTAGTTTTTATTAGAAAATCCACCGGCCAGTGCAGCCCGCGCGCAGAGTACACGATGCGGTACGTAGCGCGGGGTGGAAGTGAGGAAGACTCAAACGGGTGGGGGGTAACGAGTGGCCGTTCTATACGTAGTATTATTATATATTCTTTGCCTTGGCCACAACTAGGCATTGATGGAATCACGAATGTGTGCTTTGGCTTCTTCTTGGCCCACAACTCACGCAATTCTATCAAAGCCTTTAATGCTGGCCGCTGCAGTAATGGACTATTAATTACTAGCGACCCGCCCCGGCTTTACACAGGTGTATTATACATATAAACCTTCCCCTTGAATCAATCTATCTATCAAAAAAACTGCATCAAAATCCGTTGCGTAGTTTTAAAGATATAAGCATACATGGGACAGACAGCGGGAAGCGACTTTGTTTTATACTATGTAGTGATTTGCTAGCCACTAGAACGTCGTCGTTTCGCTTATTTGTGCATCAAACGTCGCCGTCTCGAATCCATTTTTGCGTCAAACGTCACTGCCCCGAGTCAAATTTTTCGCGCGCGGTTGCATGGTATCCGTCCCTCTAAAAACGAATATCAAAGGAACAATAGACAAGCTACGTTCTAATAAAAAATACCGTGGAGTAGCCTAATTTATTGGCAAAAGTATTTTTTATATGTCTATGATTCAAGTCTACACCTTAATACTTTAAAAAAATAGTAAACTTCCGACAACACTACTTACCGAACCTCCCGCCATCCCCAACTTTAGAACACAATATTTCGATCACAACACAATTATCACTATAAATTACATACACCATTCGAAAGGAAAAGTCTTTAGCAATGTTTTAATATAAAACACTATATGAATTAGTTAAAATTTACCACATATTTCAGACAAAAACTGCAGCACTACTCCCGAATTGAACCAAAATGGCGTCGGACATCTCCAAAACAGTGGCAAGGAACTGTTTATTGACTTGAAGGCCATCTATGGTTCATTCCGAACATTAAATACTAGCGTTATTACGAAAAAGAACTCTAACTTTACGGTTTAAAGCTGTTTTTTGCAAAATCACAAAATGGGACAAAAGTTCCCATCGACGTTTGACGCAATTTTATTTTTTGGACAAAAGTTCCCATCGACGTTTGAGAGCATTTTGCATTTGGACTACAGTCACCATCGACGTTCCAGTGGCTAGCTAACTTTACTGAAGCCATTAAATCTGATTTAACATACAATAACATTTAAAAAACCAACCAACTCACCAATATCATGTTCCGCGTCGCTCCCTCCCGCCCCCGACCCGGCCTCACTGCTCCCCACCCCCTCACTACCCCCACCACCCTCCATTCCTCTCCCTCCCTCCTTAACTAACCCACCATCAGGCGTAGTTTCCTCATCGCTCTCGTATATAATAAGGGGGGAGTATCGCGGGGGGGTGGAGAAGGCCCCCAACCCCCCCATTTCCTCCATTGAAGAAGCCGCCATTTCCCCCTCGTTCAATTCCTGCACCTGAGGGGTGGAAATGACTCCCCCCCTGTCTAAGTTCCGGAGCGGCAGGGTGGGGAGTGCGTCCAACCCCCCCATTTCGCCCCCGTTTCCCCCCTCCCCGGCGTCCAGGTCCCGCAGCTGTCGATCGAGCTCCTTCTCCAAAGCTATCGCCATCTGTCGGCGGCGCTCGAGCAACGTTTCTCTCGTCTCTTCGTCGGAGGTCTTCTCGCGTTTTACTACTACGCGGGCTTCGTGCGAGCTCTCCATCTGCGGGCCGTTACGTCAACAATTTTAATTTTTAAATAATTATTTTTTGCCAAAAATAGCATGACCGATTTCACCCGTGTACAGAATTCGCGAATATTTCGCACGAATCGATGTAGCATTTTTCACATTATTGTTGATTTATTAAAAATGGGTCAGCCGATTTTAATAAAATTTTAATGTGACCAATTTCGAAGTATACTTTTTCCAATAAAAAAAAATTATTAGACTAGGGTGGATAATTTTTATAACCAAAAAAAATAATAGTAGGATGAAACCCATTAGAAAAGGAGAGTAATATTATAAAAATGAAAGGAAAAATAATTTACAGTTGAGAGTATACCGCACCTGGTGATGTAAGCCATCATCATCATCGTCCGCCCCCAGCAGGTCGACGGTCTCTATCTCCCGCTCCACCAGTATGAGGTCGTCCTCCCCCTCGGCCGGCTCGAGGGGGCGCGCCCGGGGGAGGGGGGAGCGACACACCGCCCCCCACTCCTCCTCCTCCACACCTACCGGTGTTTCGTCCACGTCGGGAAGGTCTTGCGTCTGAAGTCATAAATTTATTTATTTTAAAACTAGCGACACGCCCCGGCTTCGCACAGGTGTATTAAACATATAAATCTTCTTCTTGAATCACTTTATTTATTTAAAAAAAATCCGTTGCGTAGTTTTAAAGATATAAGCATACATGGGGACAGACAGCGGGATGCGACTTTCTTTTATACTATGAAGTGATTTTGTAATTAAAATTGTACATGACATTGAGGTCGGCTCCTCCAGCTAGCCAGGGGACTCACCAGGTGACACTCCTCGGTGACCGCTCGGGAGTCCACCAGGCGGCGCCAGCACCACGTGCGGGTAGCGGCGCGCCACAGCGAGGTGGAGCGGCGCCGGCCCGGCTCCTCCAGCTAGCCAGGGGACTCACCAGGTGACACTCCTCGGTGACCGCTCGGGAGTCCACCAGGCGGCGCCAGGCGGGCAGCGGCGCCAGCACCACGTGCGGGTAGCGGCGCGCCACAGCGAGGTGGAGCGGCGCCGGCCCGGCTCCTCCAGCTAGCCAGGGGACTCACCAGGTGACACTCCTCGGTGACCGCTCGGGAGTCCACCAGGCGGCGCCAGGCGGGCAGCGGCGCCAGCACCACGTGCGGGTAGCGGCGCGCCACAGCGAGGTGGAGCGGCGCCGGCCCGGCTCCTCCAGCTAGCCAGGGGACTCACCAGGTGACACTCCTCGGTGACCGCTCGGGAGTCCACCAGGCGGCGCCAGGCGGGCAGCGGCGCCAGCACCACGTGCGGGTAGCGGCGCGCCACAGCGAGGTGGAGCGGCGCCGGCCCGGCTCCTCCAGCTAGCCAGGGGACTCACCAGGTGACACTCCTCGGTGACCGCTCGGGAGTCCACCAGGCGGCGCCAGGCGGGCAGCGGCGCCAGCACCACGTGCGGGTAGCGGCGCGCCACAGCGAGGTGGAGCGGCGCCGGCCCGGCTCCTCCAGCTAGCCAGGGGACTCACCAGGTGACACTCCTCGGTGACCGCTCGGGAGTCCACCAGGCGGCGCCAGGCGGGCAGCGGCGCCAGCACCACGTGCGGGTAGCGGCGCGCCACAGCGAGGTGGAGCGGCGCCGGCCCGGCTCCCCCCGCCTCCGCCACCGCGTCCGGCGACTCGAGCGACCGCGCCGCCTCCACCAGCCGGCACCGCGTCTTCAACAATACATCACATATTTGAAAACGACAAATAATATAAAGAATAAGTTACCTACATGAAGCAAAATAATCCAGCACATTTTCATTAAAATTTATATCAGTAAGAAACTTTTCATCCAATTTGAAGCGAAGCGGGCCCCCCTACAGTCACCTGCCGCTTCAGGTCGTGCCAGCGTCGCTGCAGCAGCACGGCGGAGGCGGCACTCCCCACTACCCCCCGCCCTCCCTACAGTCACCTGCAGCTTCAGGTCGTGCCAGCGTCGCTGCAGCAGCACGGCGGAGGCGGCACTCCCCACTACCCCCCGCCCTCCCCACAGTCACCTGCAGCTTGAGGTCGTGCCAGCGTCGCTGCAGCAGCACGGCGGAGGCGAGGCGGCCGCGGCGGCGGTAGGCGGCGGCAGCGGCGCGCCACCCCCCGCCGCCGCCCTCGCCGCCGCCCTCGCCCCCGCCCTCGCCCCCCTCCTCCAGCCGGTAGAGCTGCACGAGGTGGAACACGGCCACCAGCGCCCGCAGCGGCTCGGCGCGCCGCGCGTGCTCCTCTCTGCACAACACGATACTCGAATGAACTACTAATAAAAGCAGGTAGCTCCAAAGTGGGAATATCTAAGAAAGAGTCATTTTACCCCCTAAACAATCAACAAATCGTATTCTACTAAATAAAAAATTAAAATAACAACAGCATGTTACCCATAGATAAAATATCTTTTTGGGTATGCGAACGTATTATTGACGCAGTTAAAAATGTCGATGAAGTCCACGCGATACCGATTTCTCCAAAGCGTTTGATGTTGTCGACCACACGATTCTGACCCAGAAAATTGGACATGCAGGAATATGTGGGTCTGAAACTACTACTACTGTACTCTTTAGTACAGTCGAATTCTTTAAAATGTAACTACTCAACAAAGGGCACAGACCCTGGAGTCTGTGGGTCAATAATTTAAATTATGAAAAAAAAAAAAAAAAAAAAACGTTTTTCTATCACCTTCTCGTGCCAACAATAAATGGCATTTATTGCAATTTATATAAAATGCTTCGTACGTTCGTGAAATCCCTTTGATACTTTTTAACTGCTAGTTAAAAAGTATCAAAGGGATTTCAGGATTTTTAAATGACTTTGTTTGTCTTAAAAGTTACGATTCCAGACTCTATTGCGCATAAGTTCCCATCCGCCGACTTGTGTGGCGCGGATTATACAAATATGTTAGTTACCTGACGACTCGCAAGGTGGCGGTGTCGTCGAACAACAGCAGGGCGTCGATCAGCCGCCACTCGGAGCGAGTCAGCCGCGCGTCCGCCTGCCGACACATCATGACTATGATGATGATGCTAATAAATAAATATTAATATTTTAGGGACATCTTACACACGGTCTCTGACCCCAAACTAAGCAAAGCTTGTGATATGGCTGCCAGAGACTGATATACTACATATTTTTAAATACATACTTATATAGATAGTACCTAAATAACACCCAGACACAGAGCAAACACTTATGTTCATCACACAAATGTTTGCCCTGGGTGGGGATCGAACCCACGCCTCTTTGACCCAGAAGTCAGGGTCACTAACCACTGAGCCACCAAGGCAGTCAATAACGGCAATATACAACTGAACACTCACGGTCATTTCAACTGATCAGTTAAATCCAGGGGCGTCGCCGCCGTCGGCGGCAAAGGTACCTTTGCCCACGCCTCGCGAGCCCTCCTTATGCCTGATTAGGGGCCGTTCAAGTATTACGTAAGCAGATTTTTTACAATTATTTACCCCCCTCTCCCCCTTGTCAGCAAAAGTAAGCAAAGCGTACCCCTAAAAACACACATATGCGTAAAAAAATAAATAACTATTGCTGACGTAATCACCATCTAGCCCCCCCGAACCTTTCACTTCAATTGATACTTATCAACTGTAGTAAGTTTGACCAATAAGATAAGATAAGTAAACGCACGTGTGGCTATTCCAAAAGAATGCGATACAAAAATAATGTTAGGTAGATGAAACAAAAACACAAAATAATTTTGAATAGAGCACTATTTCAACAAACAAGATAGTACAGACGCACGTGTGGCCATTCCAAAAAATGCGATCCAAAAACAATGTTACCCATCTCCACAAAATACAAAAAAAATGTTTGAATAGAACATGATCCGAAATCAACGGTAGTTAGTTCCTCGAAATTTAACAATGGGCCATAAAGTGCAGATGTTTCATTACCCTCAACTCTCACTTATAGAGGTTCAGACAAGTAGTACTCTCCGTTATAGAGGTCCATGAGGGAAAAACGACTCTCTCTTATAGAGGTTTTGGTCTCTCACTTATAGAGGTAATTGAGGGGTAAAATGACGGGACCGGGCAATTACTCTCACTTGTAGAGGTTTCTCAATTATCCAGTTCTCAGTTAGCCAGGTTTGACTGTACTTAAACGGCCCCTTATTTAGATTTTTAATTTTGTTTGTTTTTTGCCGTTTAGAGATAAACAATTCATTTTAAGTTTACGAAAACTCATTTAGCGACCATCAATAGTAGTAGTAGTGTTTACGAGTTACATCTACATAAAAACTAAATTTAGAGCCCATTCACAAGGGCACGATTAAAAAAGTCCACGAATCGTGAATATTTTGTGACGAATTGACTGCGCAAACGTTCAACTAAAACTTAACTCAATCACGAAAGACATGTGAACATCAATTCATGATTTCGTATGCAATGTGAACATCCATCCGTCATGACGTGTTTTTTGTGGTTTTTTTTTATAAATCGTCAATGACGTATCACGTGTAAATGCGCCCTTAGTGGTCCGTTTTTGTAAAAGAAAGTGCATCCACTGATTTTCACCTTAGTTTTTAGTTAGTGGACTCTTGTGCATAAACTGGGCACTATTTTGGTTTCTAGGTGTATATTTACGTCGTTAACACTATAATAATATTCATGGCTGCTAAATGAGTATTTTTTTTTACTTACAACGTGCAGTTTTTCTGTAAATACCAAAAAAAACCAAAAAATAAAATTTCGCGCGTTGATACCTTATTAAAACCTTAAATTATTTTTGACGTGATAACGTCTTAATCGAGGAACGCCGGCTGCACGCACGAAAAAGTGCCACGTTCCATCTGAGCCGAGCGTGCAAGTGAGAGCGCAGAACAAGCGATAGAGAGGCACGATCGGCCTAAGCGTTTGGATTGTTTCAGTTGTTGATTGAACAATGTTTTCTTATGACGTTATCACGTTTATCGTCCGTAAATCGACTCGACAGACAACCATTTTTTTTTCAAATCTATATGCTTTTCAATATTCTCCTATTCTCCCTATCATAAGCAGATCAATCAATCAATCAATCGTTTATTGCACCATACGTAACATAATTTATAACATATTTGCTCGTAAGTGGCTGTACTTACACCAATTTCAATATCGTAATGTATTTCATTACGCACTTGTGCTTTATTGTAATGTTAAACGTACGCCGCCACCGACTGCAGAACTCTGTGGTCTAGTTTCTCCTACTTTCACTCAAGAGATTGAGAGACATTACGGCATTTGTGCGTTATGGAAATGTAAAACGCACGATGCTTCGACTGATGCACGACTTTCACTCAAAGTCAGAGTTTTATTAATTTCCTCGCAAATATGTTATAAAACGTCGTATGACATACGTGCGCGTTGAAAATTACAGCCTCTGCTTCCTTATAGGGCCTCGGCTGTAATTTTCAACTTACTGCACTTATATCATTACGTACTATCACATGCAGGTCTTAAAAAACATGTTTAGTATCTATAAGTTATACATATGACCTATTAGGGTATACTCGTAGCAATATGTACGGAGCGATTTATTTGTTTCAATTTGCTATTTTATGGTCGTCCAATAGATATTAGTTTAATGTATAATAGCATTTCGTGATAAGCAGGGTTTTCAATACTTTTCCAAATTCAATTTCGTCTTCAATTTTCTTAATTTCGACCGGAAGTTTATTAAATATTAGAACAGCCATCGATCATGGCCCGGAGCTGTGTATCGATAGATTTTATTTAGGTAACATTAAATTATGTTTGTATTGTATTGGGTTATATATTGGATACATATAGATGTATATCGTATCAAAGTATGTTTGACAAAATCCCTCAAACACATTCCGAATTGGTTCTAAATACAAGCGTCAAATCAAACATGACAACGAACATCCAAACCCATAGATTAAGAGAGTAGCTGAGCGCCAAGGAATTTGAGAAGTAGGTATTTGAACTAAACTATTGCTGTCGCGATGCCCCCAAGACAGGGAGCTTCTATGTGTGGTGTGATGCAATTGTATTTGTGTGTGTGTGCTGCGCACCATTTCCGCCCGCGCCCTTCCCGCGCCCGCCCGCGCTCTACGCTCAGGCTGCCGGCTGATTTACTCGTATTCTTTTGAATTGTAGCAAAATATGGTAGGTACATAAGCTCCGGTTTTTTGGGATAGCGCATGGCAAACGAAAACATTTATACTGAATATTTTTTATCGAATTAGAAAGCTACATTATTTTTTACACATAGAGGCGAAGTAGGTATATTGATTTTAATTTTCTTTCGAAAATTTTTTTTTGAAAAAACCTTTATATATAGCCAACTTTACACAATTGACCTCAAGCCAAAAGCTGCGAACAAAAATAGCTATTTAACTAATCGATTTCTGTAGGCGCTGCAATATACTTACTGAAAATTCTACCAAATACCTAACTTAAGATATCCCAAATAACTTTTTTTAAGGAAAACACGCACATAATTCTTCAACAGACAATAAACAAAGTTTAAATAGCTTTTATTTAAATTAAATAGTCCAAAAAGAAGAATCTAAACTTTAAAATGAATTCAACCTACTTATAATTTTGAATATTACACAATTTTTGGGGTATAAAATCTTTCAAGAGATTTAGGTACGTAATAAATAACAGATAGCTTCAATATCTGCTTCGAAATTGCGTTGCATGGTTTGACCCAAAAAAATATATTATTTACATACATACATTGCAAGTTAAACAAAAACTTGTAAAATAAACTAAACAGTTCGTAATTTATTTTTAAATGTAATGCTTCTCCTAAAAGCTTGCAATAGCAAATCAAAATGTTACTTATCCTCTTTAATTTTATCAGACGCCTTTTTTTTAAATATTTACATTTATGTTTTAAGGTTTGTATAAGCCAAGTGTTTGCAGAACAATCATTATGTTAAGTATTTATAGTATTAGGATAGAATTAACACTGGTATTGTATTTATTAAATTAATTGTGTGTAAATAAAGAACTTTTGAAATTGAAAAATTGTAAAATAAACTTGAGAAAGTGTGAGCTTAGAAAAATCGAATATGTGAAGTAATTAGAACATACACAAATTGCAAATCCCTTTCTTTTTGTAGGTCAGTCAAAATGAAAGGTTTCTCAATTCATCATCATCATTTCTGTTACGTGACGTCTACTGGTGGATACACGATACCTCTTTACAAGTGAAGTTTTACAAAGTGAAGGAAGTTTCAGAGGTGTACCTACCTACACGTTCGTTATTATGAACAAAGTTTACTATGTTTACTATATTTTGTTACAAATTCATATTTGTTAATTGATTAACTATGCAATTTTTGTCATTTTAAGTTTTGATATTGTAGCATTGTTCAGATTTATATTAAATGATTATCATTTTGTTTTTACGATTTAATATTTAATCATTTATTTAAATATACAATTTAATTAATTTAACTACAGCTATTTCAAGTTACTGTAATTTTAAGATAATTATGCTTTGCTTTGCTAGGCTGAAATTTTAAGGATATTATAATTATAACTACAATTGTAATTGGTTTGGACTGACTTGTATCTTGTATTTTGATACCAATAAAATAACATGAATATATGAATATGGGTCCAGCTGCGGATTTCGTGAACTAAAAATCAGCTGTTCCATACAAAACTGCAACTTGGACTCGACAAAAGGTATGACACGATTGGTTTTTTTCTCGAATTTCGGTTTGGCCACATATATTAAAAGTTGTTCATAATAATAGTCCGAATCACCTCCTTTCGGCTTAGTACACCAGTTCTGGATAACCCTGTATATCTGGACATATAAAACTTCTTGCCTTTTATATTGTAACTATTCCCGTATTTTCATTGCGCGATACGTCCCGTAGTATCCTTACATAGTATAAAATAAAGTCGCTATTTTCGTTTGTTTGTTTGTTTGTTTGTCTGTATGCTTAAATCTTTAAAACTACGCAACGGATTTTGATGCGGTTTTTTTTAATAGATAGAGTGATTCAAGAGGAAGGTTTATATGTATAAAAATTCCCGAAATTCCCACGGGAACGGGCACAACGCGGGTAAAACCGCGGGGCGCTGCTAGTAAAAAATAATTAAGAATTCAATTAAACAGATGCAATGCTTACTGTTTGGAGAACTGCTTGTCATACTTAGGTTCTACTTTGAATAAGTTTAAAAAAGTTGAAACTATTAGCAAATTAAAGCAGCAGTGCGTAGCACACACCATATAAATACAGGATAGAACATCCACAAATTACTACACACTTTTCAGCAAAACCCTGCGGATAGGCAAGTTAAAATGACAAAGGGCAAGGCACATAGTCCAATGAACGGATAGCCAATGGGGCTGTTTTCTCGAATGAATTTCACGTATAATCCGCGCCACACAAGTCGGCGGATGGAAAGTTAGGCGCAGAACGCTGCGCAATAGGCAAAATATAGGTATGCGCAGGAGCCAGAGAGACAAGACGCCGCACGGGCACAACCGCCCGCCAACCTCATGCCTCCCGCGCGCACGCCCGTGCTTACCACTACGTCGCGCGGCATCGGCATTGTGCGCACATGCGCAATAATTAGCAAATTACGGCGAAGTGTCATCTGCGTCTTACATCTCATCCGCCGACTTGTGTGGCGCTACCTATACTGGCAAGCACAGCATAGAACTTATTTATTTTATTAGATACAGATTTATTTATTTTGTTGTATTTGTAATGTGACTGATAATGTGTTATTTAATTATTTGATGTTGTGTCTTTGATAATTTAATAATTTAATAGAACGTTTTTCGCTTAGGTAAGTGGACTAAGGATAATTATATTTATACGTTACAGTTATTACACGATTTTAGAGAGCACGTGATTTTCCTGATTAGAACTATTATTTCGCTTTAGGCGCAGAATTCTAATAATGCACATAGTTTTAAGAAAGTTCAATTTTACGATTGCCCAATTCTATAAATGCCCAATTCTCACAATGTTCACTTCTAAGAATGCTCAATTCTCAAAATGGCAAAATAATTTCAAATGGAAAAAATCGGCCAAGTACGAGTCAGACTCGCGCACGGAGTGTTCCGTACTGTATGAGAGCCCCCCCCTTAAATATTTATTTTATTTTAATTTTATTATTTATTATTGAAGGGAATATAAAACTAAATGTTCTGTGAAAATTTCAAGCAACCTGGTACCTTTATTAATATAGAGCGAAATACGTCTAAAAGTTCAGGTTTGTTGTATGGGAGCCCCCCTTAAATATTTATTTTATTTTGTTTTTAGTATTTGTTGTTATAGCGGCAACCAAAACATATCATCTGTGAAAATTTCAGCTGCCTAGCTATCATGGTTCATGAGATACAGCCCGGTGACAGAGAGACGGACAGACGGACATCGAAGTCTTAGTAATAGAGTCCCGTTTTTCCCTTTGGGTACGGAACCCTAAAAACACATTTTCATTTAAAAAAAACACCGGTAATGAAAGCACAACCTCTTTAGGGCAAAGGTTTGAAAAGAACAATTAACTCCGCATTGGCGATAAAAAACCAGCTGTTCCATGCACTTTGTCCATCATCAACGGACTTTTTTCATGGTATAGTTGATATTTCTCGCGGATTCGGCTCTGGTCGGTCCCATAGTAAAAGTTATAATGTCCTTAACTCGCAAACGGAGGTTGTTTTAGGTACTGGTAAGCCCTTACATGTATTTAAATTGTATTTTTTTTTAGAAAATTCCTAATCAAAATTATGTTGCCACTTTGAGAATTGGGCATTCATAGAATTATGCTTTCGTAGAATTGAGCATTACTTGGGCATTATGAGAATTGGTTATTCAGCGCCTAACTCATTTAGATGTCTGCGGATACAGCACGATATTCTGTATAATCGCTGCAATATGTCGCAGCAACTAAACGCCTATATTCCAAACATAAAATCTTTTCTTCAAAAGTAACAAACATACAACGGTCAAATCACAGGATTTGAAAAAATAACTAATATTTTTAATAAACATCGATGTCGATGGACATCACTAGAGCATCGACAAAAATATCGACTATTACTACATCCCTAGTGCTTGTGTACGTATAGGTTTGAACATCCCTCACCTCGACCCTACCCCCGCATCGTGCGATAGGGACAATTGCAGCTCAGAGCGATTTATACCTACAAAAAACATGGCGAGACAACGTTTCGTATTACGCTGTTTTCTTCTTCAAAAACTAGATCTATCAAGTATTTTTTTATGTCAAAATTTAAAAAAAATATGTGTTCATGATTCTATCATTTTATATTTTGTTAGATATTATTTAGTCTCTTCTGGTAGGTCTCTAAAGACGTCGGTAAAAATGGTGATTTTTTTTGTGATTTTGAAGGGTCATATTTTGCCTGATAATTAACTTATCAAGAAATAGAAAAGACAGAGTAGTCTAAACAGCTAAATTTAATTTTATGACAAAAAATTGAAGCTCTATAAGTATTTTCCAGGAAGAAAACAGCGTAATACGTTTGTATGGAAAATTACAGACCACCGAGGCTCTTAATAAATACAATTGCAATATCCCAAAAACGTTATTTTTATTTCTACTTAAGAATTTTAAGAACTCTTAACCTTTTGACCGCCGGGTATATTTTTTTTTTAATTCATATTTTGGGCCCGATTTTGACGACCGTAGACATCGTTGGCACCCGGAAATTCAGGATAGGTGACTTTGACGGTCAAAAGGTTAAAAACAACAACACAAACAAATAAACAAGACTTTTCGCATTAATCTCAGCAAACCCTTAAAACCTAAAACATGGAAGCTCACGTGCTTAATCCTCCATTTTTACCCGTCCACCATCTTGGCCCGTCCGCCATCTTTGATTTGGAATGACGTCACTTGCTACTTAACCATGCATTAACATACAAACTAAACAACAAACCATGGAAATTCTCAGCTTTTCTCTACTATAATATTCAATGTTCATACATTCAAGTATTATGCATATAATGTATGTATGAACATTGAATATAATACTATTCTCTTGAATTCTGTCTAAGCCGTATTAATGTTTTTTTCAATCCAATTCAATTTATTTATTTCAATTAACACCTCAATGAAACCAATCACGTTAATCATTTGGATTAAATAATTAAATAATAGTAATTGTTACAATACGAATAATTATTAAAATATTTAAGCGTACAGACAGCGCGTAACTCATTTTTATTTTATAGTAGAGAAAAGATATGAAAAGAAGCGTCAAAAACAAAACCTTTCCTTGGCAGTCGGTCAAACAGAATACAATAAAAATAATACTATAGACTCACATGGGCCCCCTATGATTCCGTATTGGGTATGGACATGAAAAACATAAAACACAATGATATCTCATGAACAAAGTTAAATAAAATCAGCCAAGTGCGAGTCGGACTTGCGCACGAAGGGTTCCACACTTTTCTATGTATGAGAGCCCTTCTTGACATATCTTATTTTATTTTTGGAATTGAATATACAACTAAATATTCTGTGAATATTTCAAGCCTCTCCCTGCTGCCGTTATTAATATCGAGCAGAAAACGGAAAAAAAACATGTTTGTTGTATGGGAGCCCCCTTAAATATTTATTTTAGTATTTGTTGTTATAGCGGCAACAGAAATACATCATCTGTGAAAATTTCAATTTTCTAGCTATCACGGTTCATGAGATACAGCCTGGCCTGACAAGACAGGTGGTCGGACAACAGAGTCTTGTAATAGGGTCTAGTTTATACCCTTTGGGTACGGAACCCTAAAAATGAAATAATCAAGAAAACCCAAGCCACTATGAACAAGAGTGCCGCGAGGCATTTTGGGCCACATTTATGAAATTGACTACATCTCAAAAACCAAGCAGGTTTCAGGTTTTATATTCCAGTTATACAGTGTTCGAGCATTACCGGTATAGCGTTCGAGTTTTGGAACATTCTGTATATCGCAGAAGTCCCGGCACTTTGCAAAGAAATAGTGAGCCATAGAGAATAAACATAGAATAAGTTAGTTAAGCAAAAGGTGGAAAAAAAATATTCATAAAAACCAGATCAAACTATGGCGAAAGTTATAAAACAAAGACGAAGTTTTGAAGCCTTACGTGTAGACAAGGATTAGTTATGTGAACTAGAACAAAAGACAAAAATAGATATAGCGACCTCGTTTCACGGTGCTACGACGCGACTTCGTTTCACGGTGATACGACGCGACCTCGTTTCACGGTGCTACGACGCGACTTCGTTTCACGGTGATACGACGCGACCTCGTTTCACGGTGATACGACGCGACCTCGTTTCACGGTGATACGACGCGACCTCGTTTCACGGTGATACGACGCGACCTCGTTTCACGGTGCTACGACGCGACTTCGTTTCACGGTGATACGACGCGACCTCGTTTCACGGTGATACGACGCGACCTCGTTTCACGGTGATACGACGCGACCTCGTTTCACGGTGATACGACGCGACCTCGTTTCACGGTGCTACGACGCGACCTCGTTTCACGGTGCTACGACGCGACCTCGTTTCACGGTGCTACGACGCGACCTCGTTTCACGGTGCTACGACGCGACCTCGTTTCACGGTGCTACGACGCGACCTCGTTTCACGGTGCTACGACGCGATCTCGTTTCACACTGCGACGTCGTATCGTGCTACGATGCGACGTCGTATCGCGGGAATCTACGACGTCAAAATTATGACGTCGACGAAATTATGTCACGTCGTAGCACGATACGACGCCGCATCGTGTTTATGTATATGTGCCCTTAATTATTAATTAGCTTAGTGACACCTCGTAATAAATAAAGTACATTTATTAATTGTAAGAAGGTAGGTTACAATATGTTCTCACCTGTAATCCCGCTTCTGAGTCGCCGCCAGCGATTAAAGCCTCCAGTTTGCTTTTAGCGGCTGCCACCATCCTCTCCCAGATTTGCTGCAGATGCTCCGGCTTGGCTCGCGGCGCGGCCGGTAGATGTCGGCAGACGTCCGCCGCGCGCGTGCTGCGGAGGACGCGCGCTTGCTCTGTCAGCGCACAGAGGACGTCCTCCGCTTGCTCGGTGGAGGGTGCTACGGTGGGGGGTGTGGCGGGGCGCGGGGCGGGGGGCGGCTCCGCGGGCGCGGTGGCGCTGATGCGGCGGAGGTGGGGGTCGATGAGAGAGAACCACGGCGGAGCGCCCGACAGCTTCCGCACGGCGCCTCGAGATGATTGGTACACTTCCGCTCGCTACACACAAACATCTCAATCAGACATTTTTTTTTATTTTTTTCTTTCCCCGTAAGGGGATATTTCGTATTTGGCTTCGCGCGATCGGCGTATTTGCCATAACATTTTAATTATTTAAAATAAATATATAAGGAAACATCTTACACAAGGTCTCTGACCCCAAACTAAGCAAAGTTTGTCATATATTATGGCTGCCAGAGACTGATATACTACATAATTATACATATTTTTAAATACATACTTATATAGATAATACCTAAATAACACCCAGACACAGAGCAAACACCTATGTTCATCACATAAATAGTTGCTCTGGGTGGGAATCAAACCCACGCCTCTTTTGATTCCGTAATCAGTCACTAACCACTGAGTCACCGAGGCAGTCAATTTAATTTAACACATAAAAAATATTTCATTCCTACAGGGTTATCCAGAACTGGCGTACTAAGCCGAAAGGAGATAATTCGGACCATCATTATGAACAACTTTTAGAAAGACGCCCCACTACCACCCCTTCACTGTCGACTTTCCTTCGATATTTACGAAGCGGTTTAATAATTCATTTATTCTGCTTCCATAAAGTTCATGGTGGTAAAAAATATAAAGGATACAAAGTGGCATATGGACCCTGTCGGGCGCAGCAAAAACAGAACAGAGGAAGGCACCGTAATTAGGTCATATTAATTAATATTTCATGAAATAAAAATACGAAATGGTAAGTAGATATAGATGTCCACTAAAAGTTACAAATTATAATGTCAATGAAAACCTAATATATTATAATGTCTAAAAAATAAATGCCAAAAATACTATAATTAATGTCAATGTTTTTCATTTAAAAATTCGTTCAATTTCAATTTATTTATTTCAATCAACACAGTATAAACACCAAAAACGTTAATTAAATCATATATGTGTTACATATATGTAATCATATATGTATAATAAGCTTTAGTTTTTAGAAATTGTTTTAAATTATTTAAAAATATTGTGTCCTTATTTTCGGATTTTAATTCATTAGGCAATTTGTTAAATATATTTATCGACATTGATAGCGTTCCAGATGAGTGTATGTGAAGTCGTGACTTTGGTAGTATTCATCTACGAGTATTACCGTGACGAAGTGAACGATTTGCGGGTAAATCTTTACTTCTTACATATAGATGCACGTCATTGCGGACAAATTTACAAATTTCGAATAAATACAAGAAAGTTAATGTCATGATTTTATGTTTGACTCAACGCGTTATTCATAGAATAATACATTGAAGTTGTAGCTAGAATGAAGAATGTTACTAGGTATGCCAAATCCCTTGAAATTGTGTCTCAGCAAAGCCTTGTATGTATACAAATACACTAGTTTTTGCCGTAGTCAAAAATACCAAGTAGTTTTGATTTTATACGCATTCAAAGTTTCGAAAAATATAGAGTCCTTCTATGGTCACGTGACCGCTTGTGACGTCACGTCACACCGCGCCCCCGCGCTTATAGTCAATTCAATTCAATTCTTGATTTGTGGCTTCTGCGAAGGTGTTTCACAATTTTGCCAATGTCTTGTGAGGTACTGCCATCAAACGTAGAGAATTTGTACGATGTTTGATGTGTTATCTGTATTGGATAGGCAACAGTTTTTGGAGCGCTTATAGTCTTTTTCAAATAGCTAGTCACTTATGACACTTCCGAAATGTCAGGTGTCAAACATACATTGACAATTTTAATTATGTACCGCACCTATATTCGATTTGTAATTACCGATTATTATCGATTTTACGTACTTATCGAAGTTATCGAACAATATACCTAAAACTGTATTGTGAATTTATCTACAAGTCAGTAAGACTTAGACGATAGGTTTAGAGGAATCAAAAAGAAATAAAAAAGTGACAGGGAAAAAATAGATTTATGTATTTGGGAAATAATGTCTTCGTCACTTCGTCATCGGAGCTATCATCATTATCATCATTTGACGAATCTTCGAGATTTATAATGATTTGATTATCCGTTATTTTGTCTATGTGAACATCGGAGGTAAATAGAAACTAAGTTTTTCATACATTTTTGTATCGAATACGCACTACATATTTTATAATTTTTGTACTAGGGGTACAGATTAACGATAAACCTTGCTTAAATCAAGTCGATTAATATGTTTTGTTTTCGACATTCTTCGATTTCAACAATAGTCGATTTCCCAGCCCTCTTATCATGACGTCACGATCGGCAATATCACGTAACATAACAATTTAACGAATTTAATATTTTATTAAATTGAAAAGTGAATGCGAATATGTTTACGCGAATCAATAACCTTTATTCTATTTCTTGCGTTCTTTGTCGTTTATTTTAGTAGTTTTTCTTGTAAGTTTGCTTAATGTTTTCACTGATAAATAGAAATATTCAACTATTGGTGTGACGTCACATAATGTATTTACGTAATATTTTACGTTCTATGGACCTGTCATAAGTGACTTGCTATTTGAAAAAGACTATAGTATCAAGTCGGCAGCGCTGTAGTAGGTGTAATAGCTTGCGCGTGTTGTGGTGTGACGTCACACCGTCACTGGGCGTTTAAAACTCGTTTTACTTCTAAATCGGAAACTAATTGACGTATCGAAGTAATTTTTTCACTAGTATTTTTTTTTTTTTGACAGAGAATATGGAGTGCTAAAATCAAAATTAGTGAACATTCTTCATTAATTGGTTTTCTGTAAAGTCGGATTACGGACGATAGTTTAACGTGACGACGTCAGCTTTCATCGATTTACTAGACGTTGTCACGTCAAAAAATCACCTGTTCCATACAAAATTGACCCACCTTCCCTGTACATATATAATATATGTATTGTATAGGTACCTTGGTGAGGTATATCTGTATGAAGCGGTCGACGGCCCTGTACACTTGTCTCATGGGTAGCGGCGGGTCGAGCGCGCGACCCACCTCCCCTGTATATATGTATAGTATAGGTACCTTGGTGAGGTATATCTGTATGAAGCGGTCGACGGCCCTGTACACTTGTCTCATGGGTAGCGGCGGGTCGAGCGCGCGACCCACCTCCCCTGTATATATGTATAGTATAGGTACCTTGGTGAGGTATATCTGTATGAAGCGGTCGACGGCCCTGTACACTTGTCTCATGGGTAGCGGCGGGTCGAGCGCGCGACCCACCTCCCCTGTATATATGTATAGTATAGGTACCTTGGTGAGGTATATCTGTATGAAGCGGTCGACGGCCTTGTACACTTGTCTCATGGGTAGCGGCGGGTCGAGCGCGCGACCCACTTCCAGCGCCGCGCGACGTTTGCGTTGCTGCAATACACAACACACAACAACATTATAATAGTATGATGACTGAGTAAAAAAATCATTATTATAATATAATTAGTCTGTTACTTAAATAATCAAAAAATATTGGACACATTCAGTGCGACACAAAAGAGATGAAATTAATTATTCGGGAACTAAATTATCACTTTTGCTAGAACCACAATCTGAGCTGTCTGTCATAGTTAACATTCTAGCATTTTTCTCATTTTGTGTTATTTTGTGGATTGTGAACAGTAAAACAGTATCATTATGCAAAATATGCTAACAAAGCGATAGTGGTGACCTCATTTATTTTCAAGTCTTTTATGTCGCACTGTACCGTCTTACCACAAAAGTTTTACGCACGGCTTAGACGATGTTCAACAGTACAAATTGCATTGTCAAAACAGTGTTTAAAGCGTGTTTAAATCTCTAGTGGTAAGGCGGATATTTTTTATTTTGTCAATCAAAAGATAAACCTTGTCTAAGTTCGGGAGTGGGGGCCCGTGACGTCACTGCTACGTGAAAAGCTAGTCAGGACGTTACGGGCCGTTCTAGTATTACTGCACTATAGGGGGACCGGAGGGGTTCAACTTAACATGCGCCCTCACTGGAACCATTCACGTGTAACATCATGTTACAGACTCGAATATTATTATTACATCATAAAATACTTTCCAATATCAATGACGAATAACCACAGAGCTATTACAACCAGCACGGGAAGCATGGCAAAGGGACTAATGGTCTTTCCACCATTATATCCCCTCGAAGAAGAAATAAAGTATGGATTGACAATGACATCTGACATTGAGAGTGGATAAAATGGCTTTCTCCCCTTGCCGTGCTACCCGGGCAGAGGGATAATGTAGTCGATCAGGAAAATCTGAAGGAGATGCATTGATTTAAAATGCATGTATTAGAAAGAGACATAAAATATCTCGATTCAGTGGCATGTTTTTCTCCCTATAGTGTCGCAACAACAGCGCTATCTCTGGTTGTATTAGCTCTGTGCAAATAACATAATAAAGTATTTATTTCTTTTCTTTTTTCTTCAATAAACGGAAAGCGGTTCGCAAGCCAGCTTGAAATTGAAATGAAACTTTTCATTAGTTACGCAGCAAAACAACAGATATGGATGTTGTTACAAGTTTTATCTACACTACAATACAATACAATACAACAACACTTTATTGACACCAACAAGAAAACATAACAAAAGAAACAAAGACAGAAAAGGCACAAAAGGCGGTCTTATCGCTAAAAGCGATTTCTTCCAGACAACCTCTCTTGGATGCAAGGAAACATAAAGACGACAACACTAATGTTGTAACATTCTACTTATGTTTCCAATACTTGACTTATAATGACTACTGTTATAGCGCAGACAACAAAACACTCAATTTAAGCAATTTCACATGATGTTATAATATCCACATCGATATCGTAAAATCTCATTATAACATCGCGCGCTCGCTCCTGATTGGCCCTGCGCGCGCAGCTGCGCTCTCATTGGTTAGATTTTAATGGCGCCAAGTTCACTGTGACAATACACGTACGCGTGAATTTAATGTTTCGCAATATGTTTTTTATTTTTATTTTTATTTGTGAAGATAAAGTGGTGTATGCAACTGCATATAACACGGGTATTAAAACACTCGTTACTATTATGAAACTCGCTGCGCTCGTGTCATAAACTCACACTCGTGTTTTAATACCCTTCATTATATGACAGTTGCATAAACTACTATTACCGGCCGCTGCTCAGTTGTTTTTGCCCAGTACAGGCAATTTCAATTCATCTCGAAGAAGGTTAAATCAAAATAATGCTCGAATTTCCAAGCATACTTTAAGTTTATTTATAAGAGAATATTATCTAAGTATGTCCTACTACAGAGAGCGCACTGTATTTGCAATGTCCGGCAAGGGCAACTATGTCTTGTACCAGCCTTTTTGATAGTCCACTGCAGGACGTAGGCCTACCCACGAAGGGTGAACTATGTCTTAAGAGCTTTAAAATAATTATTAGACCTATTTGTACTCTTAGTAGCAAATAAAGTATATGAATATGAAATATTGTAGGAGGAAGACATTCTGGGAGACCTGCGCCGGCGTTTGCGAGCTGGACTTTCTGGATGACACAGGGTGGCTGAACTAGCTGACCACATAAAACGAGCCCATGGAGAGCTCAGTTGTGGAAAAAGCCCGCATCAACAAGTAACAGAATCATTGGATACTGTTCGTTCGTTCGTTTCAGCCATAGGACGTCTACTGCTGGGCATAGGCCTCCCCTAAAGATCTCCAATAAGACCGGTTGTTAGCGGCTTGCATCCAGCGCGATCCTGCGGTCTTAATGTGGTCATCCATCCACCTTCTACGCTGCGCTTGCTTGTACGTGGTCTCCACTCGAGAACTTTTCGACCCCATCGTTAATCAGTCCTCCGTGCTTTGTGCCCTGCCCATTGCCATTTATACTTGCCAATCCGCTGATCTATGTCGGTAACTGGTTCTTCTACAGATCTCCTCATTCCTGATTCGATCTTGCCGAGAGACTCCGAGCATAGCCCTCTCAATAGCTCGTTGGGCTACTTGGAGTTTACTAATAAGTGAGAGACCATGTTTCTGTGCCATAATTATATCCTTACATAGTCCTTACATGGTATAAAATAAAGTCGCTATTTTCGTTTGTTTGTCTGTATGCTTAAATCTTTAAAACTACGCAACGGATTTTGATGCGGTTTTTTTTAATGGATTTTAATGGATAGAGTGATTCAAGAGGAAGGTTTATATGTATAAAAATTCCCGAAATTCCCACGGGAACGGGCACAACGCGGGTAAAACCGCGGGGCGCTGCTAGTATAAAATAAAGTCGCTATTTTTGTCTGTTTGTTTGTCTGTATGCTTAAATCTTTAAAACTACGCAACGGATTTTGATGCGGTTTTTTTTAATGGATAGAGTGATTCAAGAGGAAGGTTTATATGTATAATACACCTGTGCGAAGCCGGGGCGGGTCGTCTAGTAAATCTATAATCTATATAATCATATACATAACTGTATGTGTATAATCTGTATCTAGATTGGATACTGTACTCGTATAATGTGGATACCGTTTAATGTGGATACTGTATAATGTGGATACTGTATAATGTGGATACCGTATAAAGTGGATACCGTATATGTAATGTGGATACTGTATAATGTGGTTATTGTATAATGTGGATAGTGTATAATGTGGATAGTGTGTAATGTAATACTGACCCCTGAGCTGTTGCGCTTGATGAGCGCGGTGTTGCGCACTAGTAGCGCCGCCATCAGCGTGAGGTACGCCTCGTCCCACGCGCCCGCCACGCCCGCCACGCACGCCGCGCCCGCCACGCCTGCCACGCCCGGCGCCTGCTCGCCCGCACTCTGCGGAACAATATCATACAGAATTGGGGTGTTTACTGGGTATAAAAATCATTATTATAATTAGTCCATCAGTTAGATTATTGAAAAATATTGAACATTTATTTTTTCTTTTGTCGATCAAACTATTAGCGACATAGATAAACCTTGTCAAAGTTTGAGAGGGGGGCTCGTGACGGCACTAGCCGGTACATTTGATAGCGGTTAGTGACGTCACCCGGAACTTTAACGGTCTAAGTATATCTTCATCATTTTTTGTTAAATTGACAAAAGAAAAAAAATATGTGTCTCATATTTTTTGACAATCTATTTGACGGACTAATTCTATATTTTTAGTAAACATGCCTATTGTGTAGCCCGAATCTAATAATTCTTGGTGGCTGCTGCTTTTCCAACTATAAATAAATAAATATTGGGGGATATTCATTGAGCAAATATCTACAGAGCCACAGTGAATGTAGTAAAAAAATGTCCAAGCGCTGTCATACATACCGACTTAGATATTGACATATAATGCACAATGACCTGTTTTCTTGAATCTCAACATAATGTCACCTGATTAGTACTTGTAACTGAGCACTTTGGCATCGCGCGGCGTTGTAGTCGGCTTTCAATCGCCTTACGACTAACTAAAAGCCTGCCAACTGGGTAGTTTGGGCAGGGTTTTGGCTCAGACACTTTTTTTGCATGATTGTGACTCCACATATATTTGCTCGAAGGAGACATTAGCTGAGCCATCAATTTCTCTTACAGCCTGCACCATCACAAACCATCAATGCATAACACATCCCCTTCAACAAAGTTGTCTACAATTGGAACAGGTTGCCTGTGGATGTAATCTCAGCAACGACTATAAACACATTTAAGAATAGACTGGACCTTTGGATAAAGAAGGAAAAAAATTCTTTGACAAATAAATACTAATTTTATTCGACTCTGCTTGATATGGCATATCAGTATACACTGCTCGCCTATAAACAAATAAATAAATAAACATCTTACACACGGTGTCTGACCCCTTACTGAGGAAAGCTTGTGCTATGGCTGCCAGAAACTGATCGCACACATACTCGTACTACATATTTTCAAATAATGTACATACATAAATAAATAAGACCTAAATAAGACCCAGACACAAAGCAAATGCCTGTTTATCACATAAATGCTTGCCCTGTGTGAGAATCGAACCCACGCCTCTTTGAGCCAGGAGTCAGAGTCGCTAACCACTGAGCTTCTGAGGCAGTCTGAACTGACAAATCAGAAACAACCTATTGAAGTTGTAGCAAAAAGACCTCCGATTTATGGTAGGGCTAATCGCTGGTTACTGCAACTTAAATACAGAACAGTTTTTTTTTTTTTTAAATAGTCACTTGTATAAACTGGAAGCCAACAACAGCCCACTCCGTCGTGGTTTTTTGCAGGAAAATGACACAGTAAAGCATGTTCTGTGGCATATGAAGGCCACAGTAAAAACTAAAGTTGCTTGTGGGTTGCATGATGCTACTACTGCTTTGTCATCGGCATCAATATCCCATATATCATGCAAGCAACTGGAGGAATTGTGCCAGCGATCCCAAGCCACACTCCGTTATTTTAAGGAGCTGGGCTGGCTCGAGTAGACACTGGTGAGGAAAATGCACAAAACACCCCACGAGACACTCTACTGCAGGAGCTAACACCCCACAATGAAGAAGAATCTTAGTGGATGTGATGTTAGCTACAAGCTGCGGATAACCCAAACCTGGCACAGCTGTTAAGGGAGCTTCAGTCAGGTTTAAAATAAATACTAAATTCTGCATTGCATGATACAACTACCACTTATTAATATATTGGATATATATAAATATTATTTACATTTATATTATCGGCTAGCAGTTTCAATTTAGTTAGTAGGTACACAGAATATCCACTAAGCAAAAGCTTGTATTGTAGGTATTGTTTAACTTCAGGGAACTACTTGCCTATATAGAATAAGTTATAATAATAAAAAAATAGATAGACAGATAAATTCTCTATTGCCACACCAAAACTTAAATAAACTAGGAAAACTTAAGCACTTAGTATACTTGTTCAGAAGAGTATGGTTAAACAAGTGCTGCAGCCGCAGGAATGTATAGTTTGTGTGTATATGAGTGTGTATAGCACTGCAATACACGAGATCTGAGGTCAAGGTTTGCAGATTGGGTTATCCACACCTTGTAGCTAACATCGCAGCCACCAAAATGTTTGATTGGGCCTATGTCAGCCTTCAAGAACAGGATACAGTATTGTTTATGTTAGATGGCTGTCCGCTGTCCCCTATTCTTATTTTGATTCGATGTGGGGGCGATTAGTCCTACACTGACATCCCGCATGGGATTCTTACGCATTTCCCCCTTCAGTGTCTACCCTAGCCAGCCCATACATATAAAGTATATAAATATAAAGTACTTTGACTTTAAACAAAATACTTACATAAATGAATGATCCGATTTTTTGTCTATAGAACAAGTTGTTCATAATTAATTATTAGTTCTTAAGTAAGTTATAATGTATGTCTATAAATCTGGAAACTGGCAAGTGGCAAAATCCAGCATATATTTCCAAAATTTATGAAGCAAAATACGCATTTTCATTGAGAGGACGCCAGAGGGCGATATTGACATGGGGTTTTAAGGTGATCAATTTTAGCTACGAAATACAAGAATAATTGATTTATGGTTTCATTGATTACGTGTGCAAGGTCTGTAACAACCGCTATAGCATAAAATACACGAAAGAAATCAGATGCTTACCGTAGAACTACTCATGGCGTGATGAAGATATCACAAACCACTTATAATATAACCTCACCACTACACTTCGGTTCGCCTGAAATAATGATTCTGAATGGTAATCTAAACATTTATGCAGTCAGAATCCAAGAACGTGAACGATTTAAATCAAGAAAATTACATTTTTGTTTAGGCATTATAATTCCCAAACCAAAACATTATATCAATATTGCCAGTACTGACTGGTCAAAAGAAACGCACTAATTATGTTTTAGAGGGTTGCAGATTGGCTGAAGAAGCATTTATTTTATTTGAAATTACTATGGCATTTTCTTCAAAAACAAAATTAAAATGTGTTTTTCAATCAAGACATTTAACTTGGTAGTAATTATAAAACAAGGAAAGAAAAGTTTTAAAAAGAAAAATTATTACGTCCAAAAATTAAACTTAAATTATATTTGAAGGCAGTATATGGCAACATTGCAATAAGTTTGAGTTATGACATTGACATATGTATATTGTGCTATGGCATTTTTTTAAAGTGCTCCACTATTATACAGTCACAGAGCTATTACAACATTAAAACTATTTACTAATACATTGTACTTCCTACAACATTTTATGACTGTGCTAAGATTCGGATATTCGTGTGCAGTCTATGGAACCAATAATAAGGGATGAATTTACTAGTATAACAATATGCAATAGGAAGCCCCTGAGGCCCTGATCGACGTACAAAAGACTTCACTGGTATAAAGGTCTCTAGGTTTCATTCACAAACCAATAAGAGAACAAGTTCAGACCGCCATGTGCCATAGTTCGGCGTTTGACCGTATGCTAGAATTGAAAATGACGTATCGTTTTTTTTAAATTTTTTTGGCATGTTCATTTCGCACTATTCATCCACGTTCCAACATCCTATAAGTATATAGATACAGTGAAACCTGGATAAGAGAGAGTTGAAGGGACCGACATCTAATTCTCTCTTATAGAGGTTTTTCACTTATCCAGGTTTCTCACTTATCCAGTTTCAGAAGTGGCTGCTCTCTCTTATAGAGGTTAAAAAATACGTCCAATTTGTATGTAGGTATCTACATGCGTTAAGAATGATAAATATGTTTATAAGTAGTATTTAGGTACTAATTGTTCGGGTTGTGTTGATTAGAATTGAACATAGATGATTTTATTTATTAATTCTAAAAGGCACTTATTAAAATTAGGAAAATTAAAAAAGTCGAATCTTTGAAATATTTCCATGTTCTAAGACCACAGAGACCGTATAGGGTCTGTTGAATTTATTATTTTATAAAAGTTGGATTCTGATAAATCAAATTCATTGCGTATTTTATTTCCAGATTTTCCACTTTTGAACGCATTAAATACCAATCTTAAGCTAGCTTATTAACAATTTATTTATTTATTCCTAAAGATTTATTTATTAACACCGAACCTTTCTCCTCAATTGATACTCAACTGTAGTAAGTTTGACCAATAAGATAGTGTAAACGCACATGTAGCTATTCCAAAAGAATGTGATACAAAAATAATGTTAGGTAGATGAAATAAAAACACAAAATAATTTTGAGTAGAGCACTATTTCAATAAACAAGATAGTATTGACGCACGTGTGGCCATTCCAAAAAAATGCGATACAAAAACAATGTTACTTATTCCCACAAAATACAAAAAAAAGAATTGAACACGTTCCGAAATCAACGGTAGTTATGTAGTTCCACGAAATTTAAGAATGGGTCATAAAGTGCAGATGTTTCATTACCCTCAACTGTCGCTTATAGAGGTTTAGACAAGTAGTACTCTCAGTTATAGAGGTCCATGAGGGAAAAATGACTCTCTCTTATAGAGGTTTTGGTCTCTCACTTATAGAGGTAATTGAGGGGTAAAATGACGGGACCTGGCAATTACTCTCACTTATAGAGGTTTCTCACTTATCCAGTTCTCAGTTAGCCAGGTTTGACTGTATATGTAGATCCATATATAACGGTATAGCTAGCTACACATATAGACCTCTTTTATTGTAGGTACCTATACATATACCTATCCTATTTCATAGGAGAGGATTTAGAAGGATTAAAATTAAACACTGCAATGAATCACTTATTGAATTTTTTATCTTACGAAAATAGTAGTTTATGCAACTGTCATATAATGAAGGGTATTAAAACACGAGTGTGAGTTTATGAAACGAGCGCAGCGAGTTTCATAATAGTAACGAGTGTTTTAATACCCGTGTTATATGCAGTTGCATACACTACTTTATCTTCACTAATAAAAATAAAAATAAAAACATATTGCGAAACATTAAATTCACGCGTACGTGTAGTGTCACAGTGAACTTGGCGCCATTAAAATCTAACCAATGAAAGCGCAGCTGCGCGCGCAGGGTCAATCAGGAGCGAGCGCGCGCTGTTCTTTTTTTATTTCATTGGCACAAGATCTTACCAAAGAGTTTTGTGTATGTTAGTTTAGTAGTTTCGACGAACTTTTCATGTATAACCCAACTGTTTTCAAAAGCCAGCCTAATATCAAAATTTTATACAACTTGTATGAGGATTTTGACATAAGGCTCGCCAGGTTAATTGGTCGCGTTTTATTGATGTTTTAATGAGATTTTACGATATCGATGTGGATATTATAACATCATGTGAAATTGCTTAAATTGAGTGTTTTGTTGTCTGCGCTATAACAGTAGTCATTATAAGTCAAGTATTGGAAACATAAGTAGAATGTTACAACATTAGTGTAGATAAAATGTTTTAAACGATTGGGATTCGTAACTAAAAACTGTCGGGAGTTTACAAATCCCAACGCAATCAAACTTCTATATCCAGCACTCATCAGATCTAAAATCGAAGCAAGTTCTATAATCTGGAGCCCCTACGAGAAAACATATGCACTTGTTAGATATAGGATATTATATTATTCTATATCACTTTAAATAGCCGCTGTGCTCCATTTATTGATCTAAAACTATTTCTTTACCTTCTATTCTTATAAATAGACAGATCAAGATACCAAATCCGCCATTCCTTGTTGTGCTTGTAATGTGGTTTATCAATGTGTTATTATGTATCTAGTTAACTTTCGAGAGCGTTTATTAATGTTTTTAAAAATACAAATTAATATTAACTTATTTAATGTACCGATGTTAGGCACGTCTTATTCCTAGTGAAGCTGATACTAAACTTATTTAAACCTACGTCTTAAATTCTAACGAAAGCTCGGGCGCTTATCTTTGCTGACACTGCGTCTGGGCCGAGGAATGCGGTGGCGTGATATCGCGTGGGCCGACACAGTATCAACACTGAGCTAAGTTCGGGGAACATAACGCCTTCCCCCTTAGACCGAAGTTATCGGAAAAATGTAGTTTTTCCGAGAACTTTGCTCTTTACAATTTCCCGACGTTTTCTTATGCTACTAAAAGGGGAATTGGTACCCCATTAACATTTTCTTCAATGTTCGGTTCCATATTGTCTTTTCGCATGAAACACTTATATTTCCACCAAATCGCGTAAACTAAAATGACCATAATCACCATATATAACACTATGGTGGCAACACTAACACTTTTCACACTAATTTCGCTGTTTCCGCGTCTGGGGCTTTTCTTCAATAATTCGTTGAGGCGTTGAATGGCGTCCAGGTCCACACTCTTAAGGCTTACCGGATCGGCATTCGCTTCGACGATTTTCTGGTTGTCGGGTAAACTAGGCAGGTTGACTATAGGTACCTGCTTATAGTGCGGCATATCTAACGAGTGGAAACGGTGTCCGTAGATTAACAGGTTATCGATGAAGACGTCGCACGGCTTCTGTATAGTTAATATATATGTTCCTCGGATTCGTTCTTGTACTACGTCATCTCCACATCTCTGGGCTATGGTTTTCTCGATTTTCACAAATATTATCCACATATTTCGGCTAATTTTCTGGATTTTCAGGTTTTCCAGCTCGACTCGGTGGGGGTAGCATCTCGTGGCATTCTGTTGAAACTGCATTAGCTGCTCCTCGCAGGTTTCTGCTGTATGCATGGCTAGGGCTTTCTCTGGGCATAAAAATTCTCTAGCTGTTATTTCTCTGCATTCCTGTACTATTGGACGGTACTTATTACCTTCTACTATTAGGTAAGGGAATTCAGGGATAATGGCGTAGACTTCTTCGCTAGGATCATGGAACACAGGGAGTGGGTACAATTTGAAATAACTATAAGTAACGTTATCAACTAAAGGCACATTAATTATAAATATAACATCACTATCCCTAGCATAGGTTTTTACCGTAAATGTCTCTTCTAAGTTTACTAAATTTTGCTCATTTACTGGATACATTAATTGTTCAACATTACTTATTTCTTTTAACAACATTAATAATTCCTGGGAGTTTAGAACAACTTTATGTAGCACGGAAACTTTACTAAATGCTATTGCCGTCTCTATGTCACTGAGCTTCATAGAGATGGTTCTGAAATTAATTATAAATAAGTTAAATACATTAATTATATGAGACTGAAGTAATTCCGAGCTTTGCCTGTTTACGTTATTCTTATAAAATTGTTCTAAGTTCATAATCTTATCGCTTAGTATCTTAGTGTTTTCATCAATAACCTTAGTGGAGTTAACTACGTGATCTAACATTTCAGAAATGATTGTTATTTTATTAGATGTCGCGGTTTCGCGGCTATCTATGTCTGCTATAAGTGTATCGAAATGAACGGCGTCGTCATGGTCCAAATTGCCAGTTATAACTTTAACTAGTGAGCCTAACGGATCAATAAGGCCACGTTTGACCCTTTTCTGAGGGATTAATTGCTGTAACTTTTCGATGGCTTCATCCCTTACGTATTGCACCTGAATTTTGTTCTCATTTATACCACTTATTGCGGAAATATTTTGGAAAGTTTCTAAGTTTGTACAAAAATCGGAAAAGTGGTTTGAGTTCAGCTCTAAATCATAGGCTAATCCTTCTAATTTAATTGTTTTTACAATAGACCATTCGTTTCGCTCTAGAAATGCTTTTCCTAACTTCACGGGTAGAAGACCCGGATTATTTTCAATCCTTTGCAGTTGAAGGTCCTGGTCTTGGTGACTGTATCGATCCAGAAGGGCCTGGGTCGATGTCCATGCCATCAGAAGTAGGCAGCACCACCTGTGGAGGACGTTTCACGTTTTTAAGGGGAACTTTGGTCTGCCTGTTCCTGACTTCTACGGGGACTACGTTCCTGACTACTTCTCCTGTTACTACTGCTTTTTGGTATTTGGGTTTATCTTTTGCCTGTCTTTTGTTCACTGCTTTGGCGAAAACTACTTTTCCTGCTTCTAAATTCGGTCCTAATTCTCCTCCTCTTTTTCTAACTACATTTTCTTTTTCTTTGCTCATTTTCTGGGAAATGTGTTTGTATAATTCCTGAATCCTTTTTCTGTGGTCCTTAATTAATTGCTGCTTATAAGCTTTATCGAAATCTGTATCGAAAGCGGAGTTAACTGAGGTATGCCCGAATACTATTTCGAAAGGAGTTAGGTCAGTAGCGCTATGTATAGCATTATTGTACGCAAGTATAGCATAGGTCATTACGGAGGCGGCATCTGTGTATTTCCTCTCATATTTAGCTATTCTGTAAATTTCTATGATGGTGGAATGGAAGCGCTCTACCATTCCCATAGAGTTTGAGTTATTGGGTGTTCCGATATGTAATTTAATTTTATGCAAATCTGTTAATTCCTTCATTAATTCATTATTAAATTCGGTTCCGGGGTCGCAACTGATTTTTCTGGGAATTCCATAAAAACTGAAATATTTTAGTAATGCTCTAACTATTTCCGGGGTAGATCGGGACGGTACTTCCAAAGCTTGTCCTAGTTTGCTGAAGGCATCAATAATGGTGAGATACTGTTTTGATTCTATTGAGAAAATATCAATGAAAATTTCCTGAAATGGGGATTCTTGTGTTTCCGTAAGTTGAAGTACCGGTTTTATGGGTTTACGGTCGTATTTGCTAACTTTACATTTTTCACAAGAATTTATAACAGCTGCTACTGTTTCCTGCATGTTCGGCCAATAGTAGTTTCGCTTGATTCTTTTAACCGTTTCTGATATGCCTCTATGGCATGTTTTACCGTCGTGTATTTTTTCTATTATTTGTTTTTGTTCGTTCTCGTCTTCTACATTTACTACGCGTTCTGTGCATTCATAAAAGTTAACAGTGCCTTTTTTAAATAGTGTTATTATCGTTTTTCCGAAATCGCGCCTGTGTTCGAATTTCTCAAAGTAAATAAAATATTTAACTTTTGGTTTCACGTATTTCTTCAAAAATTCTTTAATTATTTCCAAATTATTTATTGGGAGAAACACTTCCAGAATTTTCTGGTGTTTTGTGGATAAGTCGGTTACTTGCATGTCGTTTCCAAATTTTTGAAAAACTAGTATTTGGTTTGGTTTTGTGTCTACGGCTTCTTGCAAAATGGGGATTCCAGGTGAATCTAAATCTTTACCTGAATGAATAGTTTGACTATGGCTAGATTCGGTTTCGGACCTAACTTGCCAATGTGATTCTTTACGTAATAACTCTTCGTTTACGCTTTCGTCGTCAGATAAACTTATAGGGCTAGCTGTAGCTGTTCGATTCGAGTCGGAGAGTATAATAGTGCCAGAGTCACTGTCGTTCTGTCTGTCAGTCGTTTGTTCGGTTGGTCTATCTAAGTTAACTATCATAGAGCGGTCGTCATTTTCTTCTGATTCCAGGGCATTTACCTTAAGCCTAGATAAGGCGTCAGCATTTGTGTTTTTGCGGCCATTTTTGTATTTTATATCGAAATCGTATTCCTGGAGTCGTAATCTCCAGCGCGTTAATTTACTTCCTGGTTCTTTAAGTTGGTAAAGCCAAAGTAAAGGTCTGTGGTCTGTTACTATGTCGAATTTATGTCCGTAGAGGTAGGGGCGGAAATGTTTAGTGGCCCAAACTATAGCCAATAGTTCTCTTTCTATTGCGCTATATTTCCTCTCGGTATCTGTAAGCGTACGGCTGGCGTAAGCTACAGGTTTATCTGTGCCTATGGTACCTTGGGAGAGAACAGCACCAATTGCTACTTCCGAGGCGTCAGTGGTGAGGATGAAAGGTTTCGTCATGTCTGGGTACTGTAAAATTGGGGCATTTACTAATAACTCTTTACATTTTTGGAAAGCTTCTTTGTATTTTTCTGTTATTTCCACCTTTTTACCCTTTTTCAGGCAGGCGGTTAGGGGTTGCGTTATTTTGGAAAAGTCTTTTATAAACCTACGGTAATATCCTATGAAACCTAGGAATCGTTTGATTTCCGTCTGAGTCTCTGGGATAGGATAGTTTAGTACTACCTTTATCTTGTCGTTATTTGGCTTGAGTCCGTCTTTAGTCAAAGTATGTCCTAGATATTGCACTTCTTTTCGGAGGAATTCGGATTTGTCAAGTTGTACTTTTAGGTTGGTTTGTCTAAGTCTGTCAAAAACTTTTCGGAGTTTTTCTAGGTGTTCTACTAGACCATTTGAATAGATTAAAATGTCGTCTAAGTAGACAAGGCAGTTTATTCCTTGTAGACCTCTCAACACATTATCCATAGCGCGTTGGAACGTCGCCGGAGCTGTCTTTAAACCAAATGGCATTCTAAGGAATTCGTAATGTCCATTTTGGGTGGAAAATGCAGTTTTTTGTCTGTCTTGTTCTGCAATTTCAATTTGGTGGTATCCGGAAGCTAAGTCGAGAGTTGTAAAATAGCTACTTTTACCTAATTTATCAAATAAGTCGCAAATGTTGGGAAGTGGGTATCTATCGTCAGTCGTAATTTCGTTAAGTCTGCGGTAGTCAATAACCATTCTGTATTTAGGCTGTCCGGAAGCATCCATCTTTTTTGGGACTAAGTGAACGGGGGCGCTCCAGGGTGAATGTGACTCCTGGACCACATTATCCCTTAATAATTTGTCTACTTGTGCTTTAATTTCCTGGGCTTGAGCTGGAGCCTGTCTATATGGTTTTATATAGATAGGGTCCTCGTTAACTGTCCTGATATGATGTTTAACTTGGTTCGTAAATGTTAACGGTAAGTCTTCACAGTAAAATATGTCTTTATATTCCTCACATAAGTCTCGTATAGCTTTGTTTTCCTCATAATTTAAATGGTCAAGTCGTAGTTTTTTTCAAGTTTTCTTTCAATATGTCATCTACGTCTACGTCAGTCATGTCATTACTGTAGTTTACGTCACAAATTTCATTTTCATCGCTAATTTTTGTCACCTTAAACGGTTTTGTAACTGTCATAGTCATGTCTCTTTCCGATGCGTTTTGGATCACGGTTGTCGCGAAATAGTTTTCACACTTAACTATAGCTGAAGGCATACGTATATTTTCGGATAATTGTGTAAAATTGATAATTGCGTCACCGTTTTCGAGATTTACCGGTAATTTCACTCGGTGCTCAGAACGGGCTTCTAAGTTAATTATGTATTCGCGGTCGTAAACGATAGGTATAGTAGTTTCCTCAGTTTTCAGAATTTTCCTACCTAAGTCCATGTTGGCTTTCAGTTTTGACATAAGATCTAATCCAATTACACCATCGTATTTTCTATCCACATCATAGATGAAAAATTTGTGAAAACCTGGTTTATGAAAAATTTGGAAATTCGGAATTTTCACGACTTCATTATGGGTGCTGGAAGCATGCGTACTAGTGACTGTAAATGGTTCGTACTGTTTCAGTTCACTATAGTACTCGTTAGCCTTTGTGGGGCTTATAAACGACCTGGTGCTTCCTGAATCTAACATAAATTTTCCGTCTATATCTGGTACGTATATGTATGGCAATTTTAGAGTAGCGTCGTAATTAATTTGAATTATCTCGGGTGATTTGGGGAGGCCGTCATATAAAAATTTTCATTTTCAATACCTTCGTCTGTAACTTCGGCGTTTTCCGCATTTTCCGGGATTTCCTCGGGTTCCGGAAAATCATATGTAGGGTATTCTTCATAATAAACCGGGTAAGGGTCGTAGTGCTGTGCATACTCACCGTATTCAGCGTTGTAGTCCTGCGCGTCTGTAGTGTACATCTCATTTACTGGATGTCTAGGCGGGTGTGCAGGGGCTGTGCGCATTGTGACGTCATTGCTCCCTAGCTTTGGTGCTTGAGGCTGCGGTAGGCGGTAACCAAATTGAGCTGGTTGAGGGCGGTATCCAAATTGACCAGGCTGAGGGCGGAATCCAAATTGTGCAGGCTGCTGGGGTCTGAATCCGAACTGTCCAGGCTGCTGGGGTCTGAATCCGAACTGTCCAGGCTGAGGGCGGAAGCCCTGCGGACTTACCTGTTGCCCGAAGTTGGGTTTATATCCAAACTGCGGTCTACTTACTGCTTGGTGTTGTGCAGGCTGTGTAGGCTGCCTAGGGGCTGGTACATATAAATTTTGGTTTCCGGGAATGCCAAATTTAAATTGTGTGGGAATTGTTGGTCTATAGTTATTTTGATTTTGAAGCGGCATTAAAGTTTGGGACCTATTGAGTAATTTTGAGCGGAGGTTATACTGCTCATGGAAGTTTACCTCTTCTAACACTATTTTTAATGCGTCCTCAAGAGTTGCTGGATTCTTCAATCTGACAATTCGTACCATGTTTTCAGGTAAATTATATAAAAATATATTAAGCGCGGTGTTGTCATAAATAATTTTCTTAGCAATTCTCATTTCTGCATTGTTAGTCTGGAACACCTTAGAAAATAGGATAGCGCGGACATCCTGAATGCGGCTACAGAAATCTAGGTAGCTCTCGTTATTTCTTATTTTTAGCGACTCGAGTTCGATAGCGACACATTCTTCGCTGCGAGGATCTCCAAAATGTTGCACAAGTACCTCTCACAGGTTATCGTAAGTTTCGAAATCAGTACGCTCGCTGATAACCGCGGCGGCTTTTCCGGTCAATTTACTGGTTATGTATTGCATGAGAAATTCATTGCGGGGCGGTGTGCCTTGTAGTTGACGTAAAACATATTCACATTTCCTTAGGAATAAATTTAATAATTTTGTGTCGCCATTGAATTCTGGGATTAATGATAACATTTCTTTAGGGATTTGAGCTTGTGGTAATACGGGTAAAGGCAAAGGGCCTCTATTTTCTTGTGCCATTTTAGTAATTCAGGTAAATACACAGTTATACACTTAATTAGACAATTTACTTAATTTCTACAAATCCTTAACTAAATGCAATAGATTTTATATTACAATAAATTTATGAAAATTAGGTAAGCTAATTTTCTAAAAAATAATTAATTTTATTTTAACAATATAAACTAATTTATTTTACTTAATTCTGCGCAATTTTCGTCGCAATTACTTAATTAATGTGCAGTTTTTGTCACAAATACTTAATTACTTAACTATGCGCAGTTTTCGTCGCAATTATTTAATTAATGTGCAATTTTCGTCACAAAACTTAATTAAATTACAAAAATCAGGGAAATGATGGGAAAGAAAGGAAGTAGAAGGATTTTACTTGTACTCACAGTCCAATCGCCATGTTTCACTGCTCGAAGTAACGTATTTCTTTGGTTCGAGGATAGCTGGTTAACGGATGCACTGACTCTAGGATTTTTCTAGGTAGGCCGTTAAAACTTTTTGTTGCCACACACTAGAGGATTATCGATTTGAGAAAAATACTCCGCGATGGCAACAGCCAGCTATCCTACCGGCTGCGCCAGTTAACTTTCGAGAGCGTTTATTAATGTTTTTAAAAATACAAATTAATATTAACTTATTTAATGTACCGATGTTAGGCACGTCTTATTCCTAGTGAAGCTGATACTAAACTTATTTAAACCTACGTCTTAAATTCTAACGAAAGCTCGGGCGCTTATCTTTGCTGACACTGCGTCTGGGCCGAGGAATGCGGTGGCGTGATATCGCGTGGGCCGACACAGTATCAACACTGAGCTAAGTTCGGGGAACATAACGATCTAGTCATTGTAGTCATAGTGATTGTGATCCTATTCCCTTATAGTTGATAGGATAATATTTAATAACGATTACAAGATGTATTAAGTACCTAATATAAGACTTATTTTTGGTAGGTAAATGGAACTGAGAAATATCATCACGTCCGAATGTCGGCCATTGTTGTTTACATACGTTTACATTTATTTAATACTGTGATTTCATAATGTTATAGACGACTTGAAACTTTTCAATAATTGTTCTAATAAGTATGAAATACAGTTAAAGATGATTTTATGTTTAACAATTGTGTAAAATGGAGGCTACCACCGTGCCCGCCATCTTGCTCGGTTCCTATTGGTTGTTGGTAATGTTTACATCGAGCAGTGGTGGTAAGGCATGGTGGGAGCTTGTGAAATCAGTATAAAACAGTCTGTTGGCGCGGTTTCGCTCTCTTTAGTAGGGGAGCCCAAGCGGGGATTTCGGGATTTACTAAAGCGTGGCAGATTAATATACAGGAGGATACCTTGTACCCGGTTAAGTACCTCCACAAAACATGAGGCCCATATATATGGCCGCCCGTGAAGGAAACAGGATCAGATGAAAAAAAAATGACCATCAGAAATTCTCGAGCGCGTCAGATTAAGGTAGGGTGAGTTAATTACATCCTACAAAGTGTATATTCTACTAATCTGACAATTTGAGAGTGACGTAAAAACAGGGGAAGGCAACAAAGTTGTAAAAAAAAACGTCATCTCGACATTCTCGAGCGTAGCTAATTTTATTTTTATTTTGAAGGAAATAATTCAAGAATAATGAAAAATATAAAATCTGACGATTTCCGCAAGCCGAAATAACAAAAATTCGTCGATAAAGTTAAATGCGTGCAGCTGCGTGATGCCTACATTTCCTTCTCCGCGTTTCTATTCCTCTCTCACTCTTTCTCTATCTATTACTCTCTCACTCCGTCCCCACTCTCGAACAAATATGCGGGGAGAAAACTCATCTGAGCGGGAGAGAAAAGTGTATGAAAATCCATTTCTTACGTGGTTTTTCTTTTTTAATTTTGGGTAAGACTATGCGCTGGTAACCTAAATATCAAAAGCCAAAAAGTTTTTACAGTGAGTTTTTATCTCCAAGTTCGCAAAATGACACTGGCCACTAGCTGTGTGTTGGATGGTGTCAAACAATTTGAAAAAAGAACATGTGAAAATTGCAGACGCCATTGGCGCCATTTTCAAGTGTTACATTAAGCTTCACTAACTGCAACAATTTCAATATAAATTTCAATTTGTAAAGATTTAGTTTTTTATTTTCCTCGTAGGTGTAGTATAAAGCACTATGTATCACTAGAGAGAAAGTGCGATTCCCGATCTCGGGTGTTTTAAAGTCCTCGCCTACGGCTCGGGCTTCAAACGACACCCTCGACGGTAATCGGTCACTTTTTCCTCTCGGTGAACAATGTACTATTGTCAGATCAGGCGAATCCCTCTAGATAATCGTCAGATTATGAGACAGTACGTTTAGAACATAAAGATGAATCATATATATCTTAATCTGACGCGCTTGAGTATTTCAAAATAGCGATTTTTTTACACATTATGAAAATGGCCGCGAGTTTGCGTCCCATCGAAATCGTCAGATTAGTGAATGAGAGCTTTTTTTTGGTGCACTTAACACTCCCTTAGAAAATCTGACGCGCTCGATAAATTTTTTTTTTTTTTCATTTTCAACCCTTAAATACAACCACCCGCATCATGCAAACGATCAGATTAACATACGTACATTATTAAAAATACGTAGGGCATTGATGCTATCAATATCTGACGCGCTCGAGGATGTCCATACAACAGTTTTTTTTTACATATTTAAAAATCTATAGCCGCTTCCCCCACCGATGAAAAGGTATTTATCACATAACATTTTTTTCTTCTTATCATCTAAGCTTTGCATCCCAATAGGTCTCTACGACGCTCGAGTAAATCCCCATTTAGCATCGTGGGATCCCCTACCACTTAGTATCATTGAGTATCTCATAGTGTTCGCCCAGTATCCTAATAATAACGTTGGACAAATCTTTGTCGCTTTGAGTCTCACTTAGCTAGTTATGCTGAGTGTCAGTATTTTAAATTCGAAGCCAAGCCGAGTTGACGTCGCCATGTTGCTAAAGTTAAGTACTTTGTGTAATATCTAAATTATGTGACTGATCATGGTACATTGTAACAAACGATTAGATTGATGACGTCTGAGTTTCTTGCCACTTCTTCTCACGACGTCTAGGGCCATACGAACGTGGCTTAGAGTCTTTGCAATACATGGAGGTACTCTCTCGGGGCCCATGAGATTTATGAATAAACAAAGATTACTTACCTAATTGTTCCATTACTAATTTAAAAACCTCAAGTTAGGTAACTGCCCTCACAAACGTTTAGAGGATAGATTGAGTTTATTTTTTATTATGTTCGATTCAGGGTTGCTGTATTATTAAGGAGTAAGATTTCCATCCTGACAATGATATACAATGATATTTTGATAGAAAACAATAAAGATAAAGTAACCGCATTTTTAACCCTGATCTAACACACTCATGTTAGAAAAGGTTCAAAGGAGATTCCTACGATTCTTATATAAGCCCGGGAGGGAAGCGCAAAACCTGCAACTACAATACTTTCTAAAAGCTGAATTATTGATATTAGATAGGTACGTTGTCATGCTGATAAAAAACTATGATAAAAAACTATACGGGTACCCGTATAGTTTTTTATCATAGTTTTTTATCAGCATGACAACGTACCTATCTAATATCAATAATTCAGCTTTTAGAAAGTATTGTAGTTGCAGGTTTTGCGCTTCCCTCCCGGGCTCGATCGAGACTACAGTCATGATAAATGCCTCACTTAGCAAACGGAGGCCAGGATATCATAACGGCTTAATTAGCGCGTATTACGGCTCGATTTTGGTGCGCCTTCGCGTTACGCGTTAAGACGCAGGCATGGGCGTATATGAGGGGGGGTCCGAGGGGTCCGGACCACCCCCCCCCCCCCCTTGGCCTCTACATTTTCAAATATTTTTGTAAAAATATTCTAGTTAAATAACGAATGTGAAATATTCATCTCTGCAAATGTGACAAATATTGGCGAAAGAACTCGCCCCAGGCAGATACGTACATCTGCTTGTTGCATTCCTACCCTAAAGTTTTTGTCCAAAACCATGGTCTTTTGTTTTCATCGGGTCGACGGTCAACACGTGCAACAGATTTAATGCAAAAAAAGAAGAAGTATTACAATTTGAAGTGACAAAAGAAACCCAAGATATTTAATTTTATGACTACTTTTTGCCCGCAGTTTCACTCGCGTGATTTTTTGCCTTTTCCCAAAACATTTTTTTTTTCGGGATAAAAAAGTAGCCTACGACACTCTTCGTTCTTTAAATTATGCATAAATTTCGAAATTGCGAAATAAAACAATTTGATTTCCTCTCTCTTGCTGCATGATAAAGTAACAAACAAACATAATTACTTTCGTATTTATAAAATTAGTAAAGATTCCTAGCACTTTTTACACAAACAAAAAAATATTTTTAGAAAATAGATCGTTAGAAAGTATTTTACTCGTATTGCCATTTATTTCATTTATCTCCCTGGCATTTATTAAGTTCGTTTTTTAATTTTGTTCTGTTATTTATTAATTTATTTTCCGTCGACGACTTTTTCAAGTTTTGCGGCATAAATATAACACAGACTAAAAGACAAAAAAAATTGAAGTGCAACATTAGGTACCCAAATGTAAGTAACTAGAGTCCTTTTCATCAAAGAAGTCCTACGGAAATGAACGGAACTAATTTTGACAGATAGGAAATGCGACTGTAGCGCCGCACTTCTGTCGTGAATTAAATAATAAGTCGTAATAAGATTCTCATCAGTCTGCTGAGTCAAAATGACTGCAGCATTTAAAGCTGTGCAGAGTAGGTATAACATACCTTCTGCTTACATTATTTTCAAAAACCTTAGTGCTCTTTTTTGGACAGTCGGATAAAATTTTTGGACCCCCCCCTTGCAAAAGCTATATGTATATACGTCCGTGGACGCAGGGCACGGTAATGATATCTAAATATCATTACCGTGCGCAGGGGGAGCAGTAGGAAAACAAAGATATTAATGTACGATAGGTACTCCGTCATCGTGACAAAGTAGAACTGTCACATTGTGTACTTTTCAACAATAAAATCTTAATAATCTTCTCTAAAGTTCCTTATCAAAAAATAATTAACTAATCATAGAATGCACCAGCACTGCTTAGTAGATAAGTACTATTGCTATATTGTATGTGCTATCACTCATCCAATCAAACTTTCCATGACGACAGTATCACAGATTCTACATACACGATGTGATGAACTGATCAGTTTTTCACTCCGACCGGGAGATCATTCAGTTAATTAAAAGGAGGAATTGGTGGTACACGATTTGAACCCCTACCTGAAGCCGGGCACACATGATGTGATGATCGCATCAGATCAGTCCAGCGGAGGCCTAACGTAGTTGACCATTGCCAGTAGGTACTGCGATGGTTCTCTTGTTTGGACCACCTCGATGATTAACTGCATCTTCAGTAACTCACGTAACTTCAATTTTTCAAAGTTTGAAATTTGATTCCTCAACTTTTTGTAGGATTGATTTTTCGAAAAAGATAGTGGTAATATGAAAAATAATATGAATTATTTCAGTGAAACATTCTGTAATCGTAACGATATTAGGAGGTCCAAAAATAAGCATAACATTCGTGTACCGCAACATAATAACAGCATGTTCTCGAAAAGTGCTTATGCTATGGCAATCAAAATATACAATTGCTTGCCACTAGAAATAAAATTACTAGAAAGAATTATTTTTAAAAGAAAATTGAAATTTTGGCTTGTTTCGAAAGTTTTTTATTCTATAAAGAATACTTTGAAATAACTAAGTACAATTTGCTCGATCTGTAATAATTTAGTATAAAGCAAAAATAGTTTTTAACAATAATACATAAATATAACAGACGTTGGATCTGTCATATTATATATTGTACTTATTAATATATTATTATCCTGACTATCCAGATATTGTTCGTTTACATATTATATACTTATAACTATTTTATAAAAGATTATTGAACGCTCGAAATGGGCAGGCTGTTGAATCCAATTTTTTGTAACATCTTTTACACGGCTTAACAATAAACGTTTTCTTATTCTTGACGAGGCATTTGGCTACCTTAAGAGAGTCATAGTTACTCCCGCCGGTTACCCGCGCTTGTTTGAATTTCTTCACGTTGACATTCAGAGCACTGGGCAGAAATCACATTGCGTCAACACCCGCGAGGGCCATGGTAGGTATCTACCATTTTTGTTCTTCGATAACTTGTGTTATAAATATAAATAATTGTTAAAGCTTAGCCACCAATATCTACCTTTTAGTTAACTAAATGAGCTCCCAGTTGGAGTGACGCGAAAAACTAATCAGTTCATCGCATCGTGTATGCCCACCTTAAAAGTTTCAAAAACTGATGTAAACCTCATGTAAACACACACAACTTGACAACTGTCGTAATACGACAGTTCCGACTGAAAGTTATGTCATACTTAGTTGTGTGTGTATTCATACCTACCTAGTTATAGGTAAATAAAGTATATTATAACTAGGTAGGTATGAAACGCACATGTGCAGTGCTGCAACCGCCAAGGTTATAGCCACGCGTGTGTGCGCGCTACTCTTTTTCTTTAAAATAATTAATTAATATTCCAAAATGGCCCCCGTGAATGTGTTAAATATGAATCCAGACGAGTTCAAAAAGTTTATCGATTCTTTTGATTATGTTTTTTCGGATTGTGACGGTGAGTGAACGATTAGTTTCACGTTTTGTTGGATTTTGTTCGCCGGCGATGCCGGCAGTTCCTTATTGCATTGCGATTTTATAACCGACTTCCAAAAAGGAGGAGGTTCTATGTTCGTCTGTATGTATTTTTTTTGTGTATGTTCACCGGTAATTTCGCAAATTGTGAACCAAATCGAAAAAATATTTTTTAGTTCAAAGGGTAGGTATACCTACTCCCGAGGTGGTGCCGTTTAAGTTTTACAGAAATCGTCTGATCCGTTTTTGAAAAAATCAACAGTACCTAATAAATACAATTAGAGCGAAATATCCGAATTTTGTTTACGATGAATATCGATAGTTTTGCCAATTGTGAATCGAATCGAAAAATTAGTTTTTAGTTGGAAAGGGTTGGTATACTCCCGAATGGTTCCATTTAAATTTTACAGATATATTATCGGCTAAGCCGTTTTTGAAAAATCAACAATAATGTAAACAATTCTAGTGAAATATTCGAATTTTGTACATGATGGAAGGCGGTTTTGCCATTTTTTTTCGCGAAAAATAATAATTAAATCTGTTAGTGTTGCCAACTGTCAAAGCACAGCTAACTTGAGCTGACACGCGCAATGCACATGCTTCGAAACTGATTGCGAACCCTTACAGTATTATTATATATTCTTTGCCCTTACTAATATTATTTTATAAATCCTACAGTATGTTTGTTGGTTTGTTACTCTTTCACGCAACAACTGAGGATAGACTTGATATGGATATAGTTAAAAATTGTAACGAAGTAAAGTGACGTAGTATGTTACATTTTATCCCGGAAAAATAAAAGATTTCTAAGGGATAGCATTAAAAATCAAAATATTAATTGTATGCAAAGCCGCATGCAAAAGCTAGTAAGAATATAATTCATTGAATTCAAATTAAATGAAATGAAATAAATGTGTGCAAGTAATACATATATTTTTAACTGTCACGCGTTATTTGTGACGCGCTGAATAATGTGGGGCAGACGGGAACTGCTGTTCCAAATGCCCCAAAAGCCCAAAACCAAAATATTTATGGGGCTGATAGGAACAAGCCTTTAGAAACTAAAAATAAAGAAATCTCTTTTTTATTGTGATAAAGTATGCGTTTACGCCGATTTATAAATCTTTATTGTACATGCAAAAATTCACAACAAAACATTACACTGCAACAAATGGCGGCCTTCGCTGGAAGTGATCTCTTCCAGGCAACCTAAGTATGAAAATTAATGATATAGAATGATAGACGTAGACTAAAGCATTAGAGTATTTAACACACATGAGTCATTAGTGGTAAAGAATATCGTGAGGTCGTGGGTTCAGATCCATTCCCGTAACATTTTTTTATCCTATCTCTTATTTTCTTATGAAATGTAATTAGATATATTTTATTAGACATTTTTTTTACAAAAACTATCGGATGAGTTACCGTAAATGATATTACAAACGTGAGTTCGGATGTACCTACCTAGCTGTGCACCCACAGCACAAAACTCCAAACTCGGCTAGGCCGGTTTTTTGGTAACCCAGGTGGAGAATAACTTTAACATACAGTGTGCGCGCTCTTGTTTACAGTACCTAGGTGCATTTAGGTACTATTTATATATAACGAGTATGTATTTAAAATATGTATGTAGTTTATCAGTCTTTGCCATATCACAAGCTTTGCTTAGTTTGGGGTCAGAGATGTGTAAGATGTACCCCAATTTTTTTTATAGTTTAGGTAAGTAAAATGAAGCGTTTTTATCTCCTCCTTTTTAGAAGTCGGTTAAAAAAAATACATGTCTAATATTTTTTGATAATCTGATGATGACTATTATCGATAGATTCAAAACTGAGACGTTACAGTCACTTCTTTCGGTCATAAGTATAAATCATTTCTTGTACCGTCATGTCTATTGTTACTAAAATAAATTTTTGACTGCCTCGGTGGCTCAGTGGTTAGTAACCCGAGCTAACTTCTGGGTCAGAGGGGCGTGGGTTCGATCCCCACCCAGGGCAAGTATTTATGTGATGAACATAGGTGTTTGCTCTGTGTCTGGGTGTTATTTAGTTACTATCTATATAAGTATGTATTTAAAAATATGTATATGTAGTATATCAGTCTCTGGCAGCCATATCACAAGGTTTGCTTAGTTTGGAGTCAGAGACCGTGTGTAAGATGTCCCCAAATATTTAAATAGATTATGATAATGTTCGTCGGTCCCGGCAGGAGTGTTGTGGACGCGCCGGCCGCTGCCCGGCGTGCAAGAGTTCTTCACTCGTGTGGAGCGAGTCGGCAAGCCGGCGCACTTCGTGTCCAACAACAGCTTGCGGAGCAACAACAGCTACCAGGAGCTGTTCCACGCGGTCGGCATCGAGGACGGCGTGGTAAGTCTATCATACGACTCGCAGCTGTTTAAACTTGGACTTTGGAGGATTTTGCTACAGGAGAAGCCTTCTACAGGTGAGCATTTGATCAACTCCCTTATTTTGAACGCATGGTGGCCTTGGGCTTTGCTTTTTCTTCTACCAGTTACTCGCTCCACGAGAATGAGCGGGAGAAAAAGCGAAGCCGAACGCCCGAACGCATAGACAATTAGTGATTAAACGAACTTACCTTAGTGACGTTCTATCATAATTATACGAAGCACTTTGTCCGAAGAAATTAGTAAAAGTAGATATTATATACACATGTAGTTTCGCCAAGTTACACCACTCTTGCACTAATTGTTGAGAGAATGAAGGTAGGAATAAAATAAAAATGAAGTATCTGAGGGTAGCTACAAGTTACTTCGCCATTTTGTAGGTCTGTCACTTCATTTAGTTTAGAGCCATGTACATACCCACTACCTACATGATTTTTGTCATTGGCATGCTTCTTTAGTTTATCATCCATCCATCCATCCATCAGCCAAAGGACGTCCACTGCTGGACATAGGCCTCCCCTATGGATCTCCAATAAGACCGGTTGAAAGCGGCTTGCATCCAGCGCGATCCTGCGGTCTTAATGAGGTCATCCGTCCACCTTGTGGGTGGACGTCCTACGCTGCGCTTGCCGGTACGTGGTCTCCACTCGAGAACTTTTCGACTCCACCGGTCATCAGTCCTCCGCGCTATGTGCCCTGCCCATTGCCATTTCAACTTGCTAATCCGTTGGGCTATGTCGGTAACCTTGGTTCTTCTACGGATCTCCTCATTTCTGATTCGATCCCGTAGAGAAACTCCGAGCATAGCCCTCTCCATAGCTCGTTGGGCTACTTGGAGTTTATTAATAAGGCCCATGGTAAGAGACCACGTTTCAGTGCCATAAGTCATCACTGGTAACACACACTGATCGAACACTTTCGTCTTGAGGCACTGAGGTATGTCGGACGAGAAGACATTACGCAATTTTCCGAACGCTGCCCAACCGAGTTGGATTCGGCGATTGGCCTCTTTCTTGAAGTCGGACCTACCTAACTGGACTACTTGTCCTAGGTAGACGTACGAGTCAACGACTTCAAGAACCGAGTTCCCAACAGAGATCGGGGTGGGTACAACATGGGAATTACACATGACTTTCGTCTTCTCCATGTTCATCTTAAGACCCACCTGTTGAGAAACCCGATTGAGGCCTTCGAGCATCGTGCTGAGTTCCTCCATCGACTTTGCCATGACTACGATATCGTCGGCAAACCGAAGGTGAGTGATGTATTCCCCATTGATATTGATGCCGAATCCTTTCCATTCCAGGAGCTTGAAGGCGTTCTCCAAAGTGGCAGTAAACAGTTTCGAGATATTACGTCTCCCTGTCTTACGCCTCTTTTTAAAGGGATCGCCTTGGAGCTCTCTTCCTGTACTCGGACCGACATAGTGGCGTTATTATACAAGCACTTCAACACTTCGATATACCGATAGTCAATTCGGCATCGCTGGAGAGACTCAAGCACCGCCCAAGTTTCGACCGAATCAAAGGCTTTCTCATAGTCCACAAACGCTAAGCAAAGAGGCAAGTTATACTCTTCGGTCTTCTGTATGACTTGCCGCAGCGTATGTATGTGGTCCATGGTACTAAAACCTTTTCGGAAACCGGCTTGTTCGGAAGGCTGGAAGTCATCAAGCCTGCGTTCGAGACGGTTCGTAATGACCCTTGAAAACAGCTTATAAACATGGCTCAGAAGCGGATGGGTCTGTAGTTCTTCAATAAAGCGTTGTCACCTTTCTTGAAAAACAACACCACCACGCTTCTGTTCCATGCTTCTGGCGTTATGCCATCGAGGACGACAGTATTGAAAAGCTTCTGAAGGACTTTAAGTACCGGTGTTCCACCCGCTTTCAGAAGCTCTGATGTGATACCGTCATCACCCGGCGCCTTGTTGTTCTTGAGCTGATTTAGGGCCATTCTAATCTCGTACAGGCTGATGTCCGGGATATCTTCGGTGAAGTGTCGGGTCAGCTTGGCTCTTGGGTCTTTGGCCGCGCTGTTGACAGGCTTAGCGACCGAAGCGTATAGCTGTCCATAGAACCTTTCGATCTCCTCCAATACCTCTGCCTTGGTCGACGCTACACTGCCATCTTCTCTCTTCAGCTTTGTCAGCTGGCTTTGCCCAATAGACAAATTCCTCGCGAACACTTTGGAGCCTTTGTTCTGCTCTATTGTCTCCTTAATATGTTTAGTATTAAAGAGACGAATGTCGCGCCTCACGGATTTCGAAATTTGTCTATTGATCTGCCTATATGACTTTGCATCATCGGAAGACTGCAGTCTCTGTAAGCGTCGTTCGGCCATGAGATTTAGAGTTTGATCGGAAAAATTTTGAGATCTATTTGTACGACGGGGTCTAAAGAATTTAGCACCCAACGTCTGGACAGTTTCTACGAGCCCGTTGTTGATCTCGTCCACCGACGCAAAGTTCTCCAGGCAAGCAAAGCGATTTGAGAGCTCGAGCTGAAAGCCCTCGGGGTTTTGGATATGGGCACGAGTAGGTCGGAGCGTGGACTTCATCAAGCGTGACCTTTCGAGTTTAACGTTAATATCCAATGTGCCTCTTACGATTCTGTGATCGCTACCGGTTTTCACTCTGTGGATCACGGAGACATCATTAAATATCCGTTTCTCAGTGGTCATGATGAAGTCAATCTCATTTTTGGTGGAACCATCGGGGCTCATCCAGGTCCACTTCCTGTGAGGCGGCTTCTGAAAGAAAGAGTTCATCATGAAGAGTTCCTCTCTCTCCAGAAAGTCAGCCAGCCTCTGGCCCCTAGGGTTCCGTTGTCCATATCCAAATTGCCCCACTCTCAGCTCATCATCGCTTCTTTTGCCCAACTTTGCGTTGAAGTCCCCCATAACAACAGTAAAGTGGGTCTTAGACGTATGTATGGCCCGACTTACGTCTTCATACATAGTCTCCACTTCGTCATCTGGGTGTGACGAGGTCGGTGCGTATACCTGAATGACCTTCAGCGAATACCTTTTGGATATTCTGAGTATTAGATATACAACCCTGCTCGACACACTTTCGATGGTGATAACGTTGTTAGCAAGGGACTTGTGAACGAGAAAGCCGACACCACCTTGGGACCGCTGGTCACCTTCCCGGTAGTAGAGCAGGTTGCCGGACTTTAGAGTTATCGTGTCCTCGCCCTCTCTACGGACTTCTGACAACCCCACGATATCCCAACGCAACCTACTCAACTCTTCTTCCAGCTCAGCAATCCTCTCATCGGTCCTCATTGTGCGCACGTTGTGTGTTACCAGGGCCAGTCGTCGTTTGCGGGAGTGGTAGCCGGGCGTCTGCCAGGGATTCTTAGCACCCCCTTCTCCGCCGTTACCGGGGCCGCTACCGTAGCCCCGGGCTAGCGGAGCTGCTGGGGACTGGGGGCCTGGTCTTTTTCTAAGTTCCATACTGAGGGTATTTGCCCATAATCGCCGCGCTGGGCAGGCGTGGTGGCGATCGCAGAAACGTAGCTTCGCGACAGGGATGCTGCTGCCCATCCCTGCCCTGTGCCATTTTAGCTACGTTTTAGTCGAATGGTTATACCGCCATTAGTCGGTTCCGCTGTACCTCAGTCGGCTCTTACGACACCTGGTACTAGAGGGGGGTGCTATTCTACTCTGCCGGCACCCCACGGCTAACACGGCTTTAGTTTATAATTAGATCGTATTCATGGGTTGCGTTCGCTCCTAGGGAGGGTGGGAGTACATACTAATTTCTTCGGACAAAGTGCTTCGTATAATTATGATAGAACGTCACTAAGGTAAGTTCGTTTAATCACTAATTATACTTCGCACTTTGTCCTCGAAATTAGTAAAAGTAGATATTATATACACATGTAGACTTTGAGAGTGATATAATGTAAGGAAGTAATGTCAATGACACATCCATGTTAGAAACCAACTTAATATTTCTTTAGCATAAGTATTGCAATACACAATGCTTTATAAAGCTTCTATAGATACGTATATTATAATTTTATTATCTTAATAAGATTTAATGGTAACTATTTAAGCATTAACTTATTCGCTTGATGGCGTATGGTTATTAATAATCGCCCGAGCTAAAGACAAATGATCCTTCTTGGTAACAACCCTGTTGTTAAAGCGTGCGAAGGTAGTGGAGCTGTGGCTCCACCCCGCTGTGTTGCGGATTGTGTCAATTTGACACCAAGCGAGCGCGCGGCGCTCGCAGCCGCGTGCCTCGTGCTGTGTGCTAAGAACACGGTGACGTCTACCCCGCACTTGCTCAAAGTGCCCTTAACCCAGCGACTAGGGGTCTGTCTTCCTACTGCTTTATGGGGGCTTCTCAGACCAATGAATAAAATGTCCCATTTTCTTAAGAACCTAAATTTGTCTAAATATGCCTGTAAGGTTTTTGCTGGACATACCTATGGTAGGATTTTCATCGAAAAAGGGCAAGAAATGAACGGGCTGCTTGGAGCCAGGTCGAGAAGTTTTTAAGATGTCCGGAATTTTGATGCTAATACGGTCACTGTTTATTTCGATATTTTTTATCTTAATTTTAGAGATGGTCTGTAACCTGTGCGCTGTAGCGCGGGTCAGTAATGTTATGATCTTTTTAGTGAGTTTGTTTATGTCAAGCTCTTCATTAGGGTACCATGAGCTCAAGTGGCTTAGTACACAGGTTGCGCTATATTTAGGTATTGTAGGTCTAAACCGAAACACTCCTTTAAAAATCTAAATTCTGTCATCCTTGGATAACCTAGGCTCCAAAACTAACGATAATGCTGATCGACATGAATTTAGTGAACCATATTGGTAGCCGTCATTAAACATATTTGTTAAGAACATTTGGGTCTGAGCCTTGTACTCGTAGAACTCTATTGAGTTGTTAAAGCAATACGTCCACCATTTTTTGAAACATACGTCGTAATCGAGCTTTCAGATAGCGAGGCCACCATGATCTTCAATGAGGGAACTGGCAGGCTTCGACTTGATAGTGCTTCCCTGATAACAGTCCTGCAGCCAGGGTAAGGGTGGACTGTCTGCGAGCTGTAATGTGATTTTAGGGCGTTATCGTTGGGTGCAAAGGTGCAAACGTAATGATCTCTGGTACAAAGAGAGCTTTGAATAAGGGAAACCATGGCTGGGTAGGCCACATTGGTACTACTACAATGCCGTATGCATAGTCTGTAATATTTTTTCTCAGCGTTTTCAAGACCATTGAGAATGGTGGTGGGAAAGCTTAAAAGAATAAGTCGGTCCAGCTGACTGTAAATTAGTAGCGAATGCATCGGGATCTCTGTGCCACGATGTGTATCTATTGCATTTATTATTGATTCGACTCGCAAATAAATCTATGTCCGGCTGCCCGAGGGTAGTTACAAAGTAGCGGAACGCCCAATCGGCTAACTCCCACTCTATGTCTGGGTGCGTTTTACGTGACTCTGCATCCGCGACGACGTTGTCACATGATTTTATATATGATGCGAAGATGTAAATCTTTCACTTCACACCACTGCCATAAATCCTTTGTTGTTTTTGTGAGTTGGGGAAATTGGATGTCACCCATTCGAATAATATACGCTATAGCAGTGGTGTTGTCTGTGCGCAAAAGTTATGTAAGTCTTTAGCAAAAATTTTGAGAGCTATGAAGACGGCCAAAAGTTCTAGGTAATTTATATGCTGTTTTCTTTTAATTGACCATTTACCGCTAGCTTTTTGGCTATTGCAGTTCGCGCCCCACCCCGTAGTTGAGGCATCACTATTTATATATTTCAGTAACATCGACGTAATTCGTGATAGGGTGCGTGGATTGGTCTATGGCGCTAATTCACCATTGAATATCAGGTAATACGGTATCTGGGATATTCATAAACTTGTCATTCAATAAATTAAAATATTTACAACGTTCATGTTCCTTAGTATATAGCCACCCATATTCAATGGCTGGGCAAGCCGACACTAATTAGCCTACTATTTCAGCGAATTTTCTAATTCTACAGCGTTTTATTTTAGTGAAATTTTCAAGCTTGGTTCTTTTGCGTGTATTTTTGTCAGAAGGTAAGATCACACATTTGATGAGAATCTATTATCATACCCAAAAATTTGCGAGTCATAGAAGGTGTAAATGCCCAGGGAACTAAGTGTATTTTTTGTGGTTTCGATATCTTTGAGAAGTTGTTGAGACTGTTGACTTATTAGGAGCCATCCAAATAAAGGATAGACAAAAACCCCATTTCAAGCAAAGGATTTTTGTAACCGGTTTGAAGATTTTTGTAAAAACACGGCGCGGTCCGTTCCCGTTCGGGTTAAGCACCGACGTTAAATTCATACATTTTATAGTCAAAAATAAATCGAAGGTACTTTTTAGACTCGTGAATTCTTATGAGAAAGTGTCTTTTAAATCAAGTGTTGACATATAACAACCGCACAAAACCAGTTTTAGTGCGGTGCGTAAGTCTTCCAATTTCAAATGTTCACTTTGTATGAATTTATTTAAATTTGTAAGTGAGTGAGTGAGAAAAATATAAAATATATAGCAATGTAAAGTTCCAGCCCGCATTCTATGGCTATAAAAATATTTAGTAAACTGCCAAATAATCTAAAAGATATCGAAAAGGAAAACTGTTTTATAAAACAACTAAAAATTATTCTATTATCCAAATGCTATTATGCATTAGACGATTTTTTTTAACGATAATTTAGAAAATAAAAAATCGTTCCAATACAAATAATAAAATTGTCATACCCTTTTAAGGTCATAATTATGTATAACTATACAGAACATGTTAATTAAGAACCGCATGTAAATTTCATATGTTGCAATAAATGATTTGAGTTTAAGTTTATTTGACCAGAATTGACCTTGACAGGACATTCAGAAATAGCACCAATCAGTTTAAGACTTTCAATAGCTTCATTGAAACATTGTTTTCGGTCTCTGTATAAACGCGTGGCTGAGGAGCGAATTTCTGGATAACCGACGAGGAAATCTATTTCATATCCAGGAAAGGATGGTGCTGTCATTTTTGTAATTTGAGCCCATTGCTGGTAATAATTAGACAAACGTCCTGCGTACTTAACTGGAATTAGTAACGGCGCGCTGGCGGCCGGCGGGGGAGGCGGCTGCGGCTGTGGCGGTTGAGGCTGCCACGGTGCTCTGTTAGCTGGGCTGCGGCGCTCGTGGAGCGCTGGGATGCGCTCGGCGGACTGCGCGCCGGGGCTGGAGCCTTCCGGTTTAACGGTTCCGCAGCTGTCGTGTTTGTTCTTTTTGCTGTGTTTTAGCACCAAAATCCGCTTTAAGTTCAACGCCAGATTTTGTGACAGCTTTAGCCGACTTAATTGTATCCGATAACTTATCGCCGAACAAAAAAGTATCAATTTTCGCGTTTGTTAAATGTTCTTTCATGTCATTCTTTAACGCTGTCAGAATGAAGTTCCTTTTGGTCGCTGAGTCACCGTGTTGGATCCATGAGGTTCTGAAGTACCTCATTGTTGGTGTCTTTGGAATTCAGCTTGTTTGTGATAATCTTAATGCAACTAGGTCATTGACACTGATTCCCTTTGCATTATTTCCTGTTTAGGTATCTTGCGGCGTCGTCACCGATTTACCACAGGCAATGTCGGCGGAATCAACGGCAAAGTCGTCAACGTTGTTGTCTACAGTCGCGTGGTCTGAAGACTCTGGGATCCAGTCGTCTGGTTCCAGGTTTAGTTCAGGTGACTCCGGAAAGAGTCAATAGGCTTTTAAGTCCAGGTGTTTGTAGTATAGAATAATCTGATATTTTAATAATGTATATTATTTCAGGAAATAAAATATTTAATAATTTATACTATTTCAAAGTATTTATGTACGAAAATTTCTATCTATTTACGATTATTTTACATTAATTATTTAAATTGTATTGCTCAGAGGTATATTTACGATTGCAAGTGGGTAATTAGAAAAGTAAACAGAGTTATCAGTTCCGACTGATAAAATGTTGAATGCGGTGAAAGAGCCCCAATGGCTAGTTCGGTTGCATTCATTAAAATAACATGCTTTAATTTGCGCGGTAAGATCGGTTATCAGTTCGAACTGATAAAAAAGTTGAATGCGGTGAAATAACCCTTCTGGCGATCTCGGTTGCATTCATCTGGACTTAGTACTATACTTAGGGTAACATAATGAGTAATGTCACTACATACCTTGCCAATGTACGGTACTGCGTACAGTAGTTCGATTATGCAATGCATCTTCTGAATCACCGCCGCTGGAAACATCACTTTTTCTGCAACGTATTTTTCGTTCTAACTTTTAAATTTTACGCATTAACGTCACGAGATCTTGTTCTACGTCTTTTGAACGTTTTCTTTTAGGTATTTTTGAAGAAAAAAGGTTAACAACTTTTGTTAATTCCGATTAGTTTTAATAAAAGTGTCTGGAGTGGTTGAGCACTAAATTGCGAATGAAGTGACAGACCGACAAAATGGCGAAGTAACTTGTAGCTACCCTCAGATACTTCATTTTTATTTTATTCCTACCTTCATTCTCTCAACAATTAGTGCAAGAGTGGTGTAACTTGGCGAAACTACATGTGTATACAATATCTACTTTTACTAATTTCGAGGACAAAGTGCGAAGTATAATAAGGTAATAAACGTATTTGGTAATAAACGTTATTACCATACCCCTCAGGTCGAGTGCAACCTCTGGGTTGCGCCTGGCTACTAAAAACACGTCTGATACTTAGATTGCAAAGAGTGCGCACATCCGCTTGCTGAGTGCGTACTCCATATTAGTTATTCTTCTATATATTTCCTGTTTTTACTTTTTTTCCATTTACTCATTTGAAGTTAACAAAACCAACAACCTCTATGTCTTCTCATTCTATTACTTTTGCTGTGTAGGTACACATGCATTTGAATTACAATCCAGATCATAATATATGTTTAAGTTAAGCTTTTGTAATGATTGTGATAAGTTTTGTGTATGAATAAATAAAATAAAGAAGACGGCAAATTTTACATAAAGCTCTCGCTGTTGAGTGATTCCATGGCAAGCGTGCTGTGGATACAACAGCCGCTGCCGGGGTCTGCCAGTGATCACCATAGTTAAGTAACGTTCGTTACGGTGAGTCTTCGGGTGGCATTAGCTTCTAAGCGCTACCGTGGCTCGGATGACACGTTTTAAATTAAATTGTAGGCTCCGGTCTTATTAACCGTTTAGCCATGCCAGAAGCCTCCAGGTGGCTTAAAACTCGATCACCAGGGCGAGCCACCCCGCCCGAGCCTACATGGACTATTTTGAAGTGAAATCTTCTTTAGCAGCGTTGTGCACTTTTGTGATGGGTAAAAAACGTTGAACTCGCGTCAGGATACGTGACCTGATCGAAAATTCGTAAGACGGAGGGAGAGTATACCACCGGCGCGGCGTACGTTAGGGAGAAATCCCCCTCTGTTTCTACCGCGCGGCGAAAATGAATGCCTGCTCCTACGCGGCGCAGGGCAGGGTGCTTGCTCGAGTTTGCGTGCGTGATATTGTATTTCACCACATAAATGACAGTACTTTATATATTCAAGTTTTAACTTCTGCTGGCACTCCCGGAGTGCAACCGGTTGTTTTTTATCTGATGTTAAGCAGATATGCGATCTAGGGTGTAGCGCGCTTACCTAGAAGATACCTATTTACTCGGTATTTGAAAACACCCACGTCGTACTTTAGCGGGAAGACAGACTCAGGCAAAACGTTCCACAGTCTGGCTGTTCGTATGAGGAATGGGTTTTCGAACTTCTTTGGGGAGAATGAAAGCTGGCAGTTTGTTCTATTCCTTGGCCATTATTTTGGGCGGATGTTATCCATTATTTTAATGCTTTTTTTATCGGGTAAGAGTGCCTTTATTAACTACAACAAAATACAATAGGTACTTTATGCTAAAACTACCTACACTACTACTACCTATACATAAAAAGCATTGGATCATCTACAGACCTTTGAAGGTCTAAAGATAATCCAAATGCTCGCACCCACTGCCAGTTGGCAGCGTGCCCAGCATGCTGGCTGCATTGCTACGCTGAATGGTCACGCATTTTAGTCACGCGTCGCGTCCACCAGACGCTCAGAAAGACTTTTGAAAATAAGATGAGCTCCCGGCCCCACACGGACCCAAAGTCTCAACTCCAAATGGCTCAAATATGTAACCACTGCTAATTATTTTAATGCTAATATAATGTGACGTGGCTTCCAGGAAAGGCTGACGATCCCGTCGATCGCGATCGCGGAGTACCTCACCTCGCTCAACTTTAAAAAAAAGATCTACTGCGTCACCACTGCCGAGGCTGTCAACGTGTTAGAGTCCTACGGACTGCGCTGTGAGACCGGCGTGAGTATCGATCACTGTCGGACGCAGGTCTCTGAGGTCTCTCCTATGCTGGGTGCCTGACCTCGCAGGACTTCTAGAAGAAATCGTAGAGCATCACTGCGGCCGAACCAGTTCTCAACTTTAGGTAAATCGAAAACGCATGGATTCTTGGGCTCTATAATTGAATCATTAGAGCTGCTGAACGTATGTGTTGGTTACGAAGCCGAGTAAGATGAAGAACGAGCCTAGCTACAGCCCCGCGTGGCCACGCAGTACGTAACACGCACTAGGGCTGCCCGTTCCCGAAACCCACACGTTCGTTCGTCACTGCGACTGTTGATGTACCGAGTGTATACCGAACCCCCAAGCACGTTAATGATATCCAACAGTATTCCGTCTTCATACAAACGGTCGGAACGCGAATCATACCTACGCGCCTCGGAACGGGGTATGCTCTCAGTATGCTAGTCAGCCGCGGCGCGCCGTAGTGACGTACGAACGTGTAGATTTGTAACTAGTAAGCGTGCGTTTCACGTTTTTAGGATTCCTCGTTTTACTACGGAACCTTAAAACTTCAAAAACACAACATGTATTTTTTATTGAACACTTCCTCTTTCATGAACAACGAATTTCTTTTTTTGTAATAAATGTAATAATTTTACATCATAATAGAAAAAAAAACTAGAAAGAAAGTCAAGTACTAAAGTAAAGAGTAAGTAGATGAAATGAAAATACTGAAGGCGGGCAGCCCTAGCGCGCGATACATTCTGCGTGGCCACGTGACGCTGTAGGTATATATTTCAAGGACAGGGCCGAGTCACAATACTGTTAGATATCATTACCGTGTCCGAGGCGCGTAGTAATGATTCGCGTTCCGACCGTTTGTATGAAGACAAAATACTGTATAACTACTCACACGTCCGAGGTACAATTTTGTCCCAAAAAAAAGACGGCTATGAACGTCCGAGGACCAATTTTGTACCATTTTTTCTTCATACAATTACATACCTTACCATGATTGAAATAGAGCGTCTTTCCGCCTGATATGAATTCTAGAGTTGTGACGTGAACCATAGAGAAGGAAGGGACATAGCCACAGTTTAAATGTTCCAATTGGAATTTTCTATGGCAGTTCGAAATCACGTACCGACTCGCTTGAGTGTTTTCGTCGCACGGGATCGTTAAAAGTGTTATTATGCAGTAAGTTTTTGTTAAATCAGTATAGTATGTGTTATCCATAGATTCTTCGAGATAGTATCTATCCAGTAATGTATATTTAGTGTAGTTTTATTCGTATTTCTTTAACAAAAGTTCGATCTAAAGTTCGAAACGATCCGTTGAGTGAAGCGTCGTTTCGTCGTTTCATCTCGTTGAGTGATGAAACCTCGGGGAACACGTATTTTGGGATGTAAATTACATTATTTGTTTATTTATTCTATGTAGAATAGATTTCCTGTATATTGTTTTAATATTGATGCAGTGATTCTAAGGATAAAAATACTTATGCATAGTGTTGCCTACTGCGTCGACTCGCGCCCGCATACGATTAACGACCGTCGGATGACGTCGAGAGCTTTTTTGTTTCGTTTAGTAGATACAGTCGGCCAAGGCCAAGCACAAATATTTTGGTCTTGTTTTAATGACCATAAAGTCTAGTTTCTTTTGCTTTCGATAAAATTATTGCAGCTAGCTTTGTAATTTTGCAAATGAATAATAATATCGACATTCACGGGAAAAATAGGTGCCGATTCATGTTCTCGATTTTTTTTAAGTATTGAGATCTAAACTTGTAGCCTAGACTTTTAGAAAATCATTTTGTTTATACATTAGGCTACGCTACGGTATTTTTTCTAGTAACATAGCTTGTGTATTTATCGCTTGACAAACGTTTATAAATTGCGCGGTGGAATCGTGAATTTTTGCGCGAGCGCTCGGACGTTCAAGGCATTTTGGCACAGATGGCGCGGACGTGTGAGTGGATAGATACCATTACCCTAGCTGTGCCTTTTGTTATCACCAGCAATTCACTCCGACATTAAAGGATTAGGCCAGACCTATTATCTTAAGATAAAGTTTAATCAAATAATTTTCACATCACCGTGTAAAAGTTTTTATTCCCTGATAACTACGAGTAGGTACCTACGATGACTAAGTAGTCATACTTTCTTGCAGAATTGCAAACGCGATTTATTTCAATTATGTGAAAATTCAACGATTCAATTTTTTACAGTAACTAAGACATTAATTATGTAGTATACACCTGTTTGACTAGGAGATGGCTAAAACACGGTAATAAATAATCATAATATCTAACAGTATTATGACTCGGCCCTGTCCTTGTCTTGTCCCTGTCCACGGCGCCACGTGGCCACGCAGAACGTATCACGCGCTAGGGCTGCCCGTCTTCAGTATTTTAATATCATCTACTTACTTTTTACCTACTTTAGTTTCTTACTAGTTTCTATTAGGATATAAATTTATTTCATTTCATACAAAAATTATTTCACTGTGCATAAAAAAAAGAAGCGTTCAATAAATTCTAATTCTTTATTTTCTCAATAAGTAACTTTACAGTAAATACCAAAACGTTACTTATTTTACACTTAATACATCTAAAAATTTTGGTAAGTACAATGTTTACAATGCTGTCATGGCACATCTATAGAAGAAACAAGCTCAGATTGTCTAATAAAATTAAATAGTAATTCAATTGTATACAAACTTATACATAATTGTAGTAAATATTTAGTTAAGTTACGTACAAACTATTCCAAAATGGAGTGGGTTTCACTATACAGTAAAGTGGTATTAACAAAAACAATCCATCTGTCAGCAAAATAAAAATACATATTGTGTTTTACTGGTGTTTTTAGGGCTCCGTAGTTAAACGAGGAACCCTAAAAACGCCGTTCGTCACTACGACGCGCTGCGACTGACCAGCATACCGAGAGCATACCGCACTCCGAGGCGCGTAGGTTTGATTCGCAATCCGACCGTTTGTATGAAGACGGAATACTGTTAGATATCATTAACGTGGCTAAAAGAGCATGCAACGAAAACATGGCATAGTAGGTAGGTACTTAGGTTAATCTCGACCGGTATTAGCTCTACCAAAAACTGTAACCATAGACTCATCCATCCATCAGCCATAGGACGTCCACTGCTGGACATAGTCCTCCGCTATACATCTCCAATAAGACCGGTTGGTAGCGACTTTTAAACTCGAGTCGGAATCCTCACTCCCGCCAAACACGGGGGAGAAGAACCCCGAGAGAGAGAGAGAGAGAGCATCCAACGCGATCCTGCGGTCTTAATGAGGTCATCCGTCAACAATAGACTCGCTATGATGAAACTTAACTATTTTTAATATTTCACCTTAAAAATTAAAAAAATAGCTTAATCTAAAAACTTTGGCCGCAAATGTCAGTAGCGCCATTCGTATAAGACCTTTTGTGTCCGTCCGCCTGTCCGTCCTCATGTCACAAAGTCTCATAACTACCACTTTAAGCCCGATTGTATGAAATTTGACATTTAATTTAAGTTAGCTTTATTATAGATCTATTAATAGAACCAAGCGGTTCCAGTCCACATTCCTTACACGAACTGCCAGAATGTGGAACGCTTTGCCTGAGTCTGTCTTCCCGCTAAAGTACAATATAGATGTCTTCAAATCCCGAGTAAATAGGTATCTTCTAGGTAAGCGTGTTACATCCTAGACCGCATATCTGCTTAACATCAGGCAGTGTGTAGTCAAACGCAAACCTATACGAAATAAAAAAAAAAATAAAAAAAAAAAGATCTCAATTTTAGATTTGAACAGGCGTCATTAGCAGTTGCCCCTGATTTAAGATTAGGTATTTTCTTTAATTTGTTAATAAATATAAATTTAAGCTCATGGAACAGGTTAGCTACAAGCTGCGCGTAACTAAAGTAATTTGTATAGGTATGTACTGCATCAAACCGTTTGCAAACCTTTAAAAAAAATAGAAGGGGGTTTCTATACGGTACGGAACCCTTCGTGCGCGAGTCCGACTCGCACTTGGCCGATTATTTATAAATGTTTGTAGATAGATAGATAGATAAACTCTTTATTGATTCACACACACATAAAACAGAAAAATAGAAAAAATTAGATGATACAATATGTGAAGCAACCGGCGGCCTTATCACTGAAAGTGATTTCTTCCAGCCAGATTTGTACCAAACTCAATAAAATTATTTCTGAATATGTATCTATTTTTTATTATTTCTTGGAAAATATGCGTTATATAAATTCTAATATTTTGTAAAACGCTGTTTTCCATCCACTTGGCAGTCCAAAATTATGTGCAGTGGCGCCATTTAAATCAAAACTTATACTATCACTTACGTTGTCTCCAGCCGCGTACCGTGGAGGTGGACGACTACGAGACATACTTCCTGCAGTACCTGGAGGACGACGAGGAGATAGGAGCCGTGGTGTTCGACAGCGACCTCGAGATCAACCTCGCCAAGTTCTACCGAGCGCGGTCCTACCTGGCTCGGCGCGACGTGCTGTTCCTGGCGGGTGCCACGGACCCAGCGTTCATCTTCAAACCTGGAAGATTCGACCTCGGTGAGTCCAACACACCTGCCGAGTTCTACCGAGCGCGGTCCTACCTGGCTCGGCCCGACGTGCTGTTCCTGGCGGGTGCCACGGACCCAGCGTTCATCTTCAAACCTGGAAGATTCGACCTCGGTGAGTCCAACACACGTGCCGAGTTCTACCGAGCGCAGTCTTATCTGGCTCGGCCTGACGTGCTGTTCCTGGCGGGTGCCACGGACCCAGCGTTCATCTTCAAACCTGGAAGATTCGACCTCGGTGAGTCCAACACACCTGCCGAGTTCTACCGAGCGCGGTCCTACCTGGCTCGGCCCGACGTGCTGTTCCTGGCGGGTGCCACGGACCCAGCGTTCATCTTCAAACCTGGAAGATTCGACCTCGGTGAGTCCAACACACGTGCCGAGTTCTACCGAGCGCAGTCTTATCTGGCTCGGCCTGACGTGTTGTTCCTGGCGGGTGCCACGGACCCAGCGTTCATCTTCAAACCTGGAAGATTCGACCTCGGTGAGTCCAACACACGTGCCGAGTTCTACCGAGCGCAGTCTTATCTGGCTCGGCCTGACGTGTTGTTCCTGGCGGGTGCCACGGACCCAGCGTTCATCTTCAAACCTGGAAGATTCGACCTCGGTGAGTCCAACACACGTGCCGAGTTCTACCGAGCGCAGTCTTATCTGGCTCGGCCTGACGTGTTGTTCCTGGCGGGTGCCACGGACCCAGCGTTCATCTTCAAACCTGGAAGATTCGACCTCGGTGAGTCCAACACACGTGCCGAGTTCTACCGAGCGCAGTCTTATCTGGCTCGGCCTGACGTGTTGTTCCTGGCGGGTGCCACGGACCCAGCGTTCATCTTCAAACCTGGAAGATTCGACCTCGGTGAGTCCAACACACGTGCTGAGTTCTACCGAGCGCAGTCTTATCTGGCTCGGCCTGACGTGTTGTTCCTGGTGGGTGCCACGGACCCAGCGTTCATCTTCAAACCTGGAAGATTCGACCTCGGTGAGTCCAACACACGTGCCGAGTTCTACCGAGCACAGTCTTATCTGGCTCGGCCTGACGTGTTGTTCCTGGCGGGTGCCACGGACCCAGCGTTCATCTTCAACCTGGAAGATTCGACCTCGGTGAGTCCAACACACGTGCCGAGTTCTACCGAGCGCAGTCTTATCTGGCTCGGCCTGACGTGTTGTTCCTGGCGGGTGCCACGGACCCAGCGTTCATCTTCAAACCTGGAAGATTCGACCTCGGTGAGTCCAACACACGTGCCGAGTTCTACCGAGCGCAGTCTTATCTGGCTCGGCCTGACGTGTTGTTCCTGGCGGGTGCCACGGACCCAGCGTTCATCTTCAACCTGGAAGATTCGACCTCGGTGAGTCCAACACACGTGCCGAGTTCTACCGAGCGCAGTCTTATCTGGCTCGGCCTGACGTGTTGTTCCTGGCGGGTGCCACGGACCCAGCGTTCATCTTCAAACCTGGAAGATTCGACCTAGGTGAGTCTAACACACCTGCCGAGTTCTACCGAGCGCGGTCCTACCTGCTCCTGACGTGCTATTCCTAGCTGGTGCCAGCGTTTATCTTCAAACAGGGACGGTTCGATCTCAGCGAGCTTAGCACATGTACCGAGCTAAGCCGTTATAAAAAGTAAAGATGATGTGTGTTGTTGCAGGGCCGTCGGCGTTCATCTCGCTGATGGAGGAGCAGGTGGGGCGGCGCGCGCAGGTGCTGGGCAAGCCGGCCGAGCTCTACGCGCAGTTCGCGATGAAGCGCGCTGGAGTTACCGACCCCAGCCGCGTGCTCTTCATAGGAGACTTGTAATTATCCACACACATTTAGAGGATCGTGAATCGACCACTGTTTTCGCGTTTTCTGTAGAACATCAAGAAAAAATCAATATTTTTGATAAAATTTATGTTCCGGGAGAAAACTCGCTCACCCCTCAAATTGTAACAAAATGTTACGTTTTTGTCGTCAATCGCCTAAGTAAGAAATATTGCATGCACGTCTTATTTTTTTCAGAAAGTTTTTTTGTTTATGTTTGCGTAAAAATATGACTTTAGAGGCTTTATAACATTAAGGTCATTTAAAAAACTGTAAAAACTAAGACGTCAAAGCCTACCATAGTCAAAGTATTAAGTAGACATGGCGCTAAATAATAATAACTACATAAGTAAGAGAGGGCGAGATGTGCAAGTATTAAAGTGTGAACAAGATGAAACTAATATCTTCCGCCTCTATTTGTTTATACGTTTTTTTTTGCCTGACTACTACGCACGGCCTAGGCGTAATAGTCAGACAACATTTCGCGCCAAAAACTAATGTTGAATTTTTGATGAGATGCTTAAGTAAATCAACACATTTATGAACTATTATCTATTTTCTATCACTTCTATCAGTATTTTGCAGGTTTTTACTATTATCTAGTCTAAATATGATGAAATCATAACAACGTATATTGTAGCTACCTAAATATGTATAGCACATCTTTTTTCTCACACCCTATGCGCTAGTAACTTCTCCAGTCATTTTGCCCTCCACGAAGCCTACCGATTGAAGTGCTGTAACATGAAAAAAAATCACCCAAATCGGATAATATTTAGAGGTAGAAAACAGCTTATTGGCAAGTTGGCACCTCACATGCCTTACCGCCCCTCACACGTGGCGATCGGAAAGCGGGAAACGGCCCGCACCGTTTCGATCCGCCTTCCGGTATGTCTGGAAGAAATCGCTTAAAGCCATAAGGCCGCCAAATAGAAACCTATTGTTTTGTTTTTGTCCTTATAATTTGTTTTTTATGTAATGTGGTTGTCTAATAAAGTGTCGTTGTTTGTTAATCTGCGCAAGTAGATGCTCTTGACCTGCAACTGATATTTTCTCGTGTTTTGGGTCGACCTCATAGTAACCGTTGTTCATAGGTAATGATGGTCTTAATCATATCTTTTCGGCTTAGTACAAGACAAGCAGATAACCTTGTACCTAATACGTGCCTGCGAATAAGTTCCACCACTGCGTTGAACAGCGCTAATGTTTTACTACAGGGTTATCTTGCCCTGCGGATCTATTCCGGTAACCGACCTCGCTACTGCGGCGAAACTCTCGTGCGTCTCTCTCGGGTCTCTGCCGCTATAAAGCTGTCAAAAGCTTTATGGTTTTACAGTCCGAAATCCCTTATCGGCTCCCCTACTATCACGTGCGTTCCAGTTAGTCAAAAAGTCAAAATTCAAAAGTTTTATTCGCAGTAATTGTGGTTACAAGAGGTCTTATTAAAAATTGTATGCATAGTTCAAACACAATTATGGCGTACGAAAATTAGTGCAGACATCGCAAACATTATTTGTTTCGTAAGTATTTAAACAATATAGGTATACAGTGCAATACTCAAAAAAAATCTACTATTATCTATAATTATGATAGTACCTACATAAAAAAGCTAAACACAACTAGTTATCTGTACACAGCAAAATTAAAATAATTATACAATTTATATTTAGAACATAAAAATGACAGGTAGACGTTTAAGGACTGTATCTATTTGAATGGATAGGTATTTGAAAAGGTGAGTTCTAAATTTTCGAAGTGTGAGTGATTTCAAAGATTCTGGAATTTTGTTATTGGCTAGTTCAGTATCCTCACACGATTTTACGTGATCGTTGGAAGCTCAGCCAGAGGGCCGAGTGGCAGATTTTAATAATGTGCGAAACCTGCTCGATCGCGTTAACGTTTGATACGATTTCTATGAAAATGGCACAGCGCCATCTTGTGTCACGTACGGAAAACTGAATAGGTCAGTGTGAATTTTTAATTTACGGTAGTATAACGAGCGCCAAACCGATTGAACACAAGCGCGGCAACGTCTTTGATTGGCTCAGTCAAGTGTGTGTGTCAATGTGCTTGCGTGTGTGCTCGGCGCGCTCGGCCAACGCGACGTAAAAGTAATTCGATGTGATTTGCAGAACTCCCACTCGACACTCAGATATCTATTCTGTGAGCTCGGCCGCTTTATGACAGTTTTTGAAAGGCGGAGAATCGAGAGATGTTCACGAGCGTCTCACCTCAGTGGTAGATCACCGGAATTGCACCGCCAAGCCGAAAGGGGGTGATTCAGACCATAATTATGAACTACTTTCAACTATGGAGCTAACGCAGCAATGTGAGAAAAAACAGCTTATCCATAATTGCAACTTGGAATCGACAAAATGACTACAGCAATTTTTTTTCCCAATTTCCGATTTGGCCCCTAAGTAAAAGTTGTTCATAGTGATTTCTTACTGTCGGCAATTTTTGATTGGGGATTGAAAACTTGATACACAGGTTCTATAGTAATGATATTACTTAACAGTTTTTTTGTTGCCAGTTATTTTTGACAGGGATATTTCCCTCAAAAAAAAAGGGAGCTGTAGCACCATTTATTAATCAATTTTGATAATATTAATAATTGTTTAATATACATAAAGCGAATGCGAAGTACAATAAAATAAAATCAATACCTACAAATAATCCGTCGACGTTGGTTGCAGGATCGTCCAGGACGTGGGTCTGGGTCGTGCGGCCGGCTTCCAGACCCTGCTGGTGCTCACCAACATCCCCGAGCAAGAGATGTTAGCCAGTTCCGTGCAACCGGACTACTACGCGCCCTCGCTGGCCAGCCTGCTGCCTCAGCTGCGCGCGCTCCACTAACGACACGAGCTCCCTGGGCGACCGAGTAGCACTTGAACTTGGCTGTATAAAGAACGAATCAAACTTATACCTAGGTAACAAGAGCAGTGAAATGTTGATTTTTACTTTTTTGTGGCGCCTACCCGAAAAAAAGTTATTGTCATATCCCATGGGAGTCACGAATTTTCTCGGGATGAAAAAAGAATCCTATTATCACTTTCTGTCTTTTAAACCATAATAGGTATCCATACCAAAAATCAAGTCAATCTTTTGCTCCGTTGCTGCGTCAAAGAGGAACAAACCAACAAACTTTTCGGATTGATAATATTAAAGTATGATGATTCTGTTCCATACAGGTAGAATAAAGAAACATGTTAAACCTCTAATGATAGAACATTTAATAATATTTTTAATGTCAGACAAAATGACGGCCTGGTATTAAACGTCATAGTAACATGTAGCATGCAGAGGGAAAAAAACATTTTATCCAATTTTAATGTCAGTTGTCATTTTCAATCCATACTTTATTTCCTCTTCAAGGGGATATAATGGTGGAAAAACAATTTGTCCCCTTGTCATGCTACCTGTGATTTATAAAAGTCTGCAGACAATGTCACCTGTCATCTAATTACTTTTCGCTTGTGACGTTTCGTTAATCCATATAAGCGTCATAGAGGAATCAATCACTTAGCGTCTTTGTGATAGTGGCGACAGTTTCGCTTTAGATAGTTTTTGTCCTGTCCTACAGGAACTATGTAATTTTTCGAGATAAAAAGTATCTTAAAGCACTTTCCGCCTTTTAAACTATATCCATGCCAAAAATCAATTCAATCCGTTGCTCCGTTGGTGCGTGAAAGAGTAACAAACCAACAAACTTTTCGGATTTATAAAATTACTAAGGATACTGTTAATACTAAAAGCTGCGCAAAATAACAACTTCTCCTCACTAATCTCTTTATACGTCACGTCATGTAAAAAGAACGCTGGACCTTCAAGCTACACACAAGGAAATTTAACTCCTAGTGCACAGTTAATAGGAGTTAAATCTCCTATTAACTGTGCACTACAGTACGCAGCACTGTAATAAGGAAATTTCATTCCTAAAAAGTGTGCTATAGGAGTTAAATTTCCTTGAGCCTTTTCCACAGCGTAATACTCCAGCGTTCTTTTTACTTGACGTGCCGTATAATAATAAGTAATGTGTGAGTTAGATTATTAAAAATATAATTATTTTTTGCAAAAAGTAGCATGACCGTTCTCACCCGTGTACAGAATTCGCGAATATTTCGCACGGATAGATGTAGCATTTTTCCCATTATTGTTGATTTATCAAAAATGGCGCAGCCGGTTTCGATGAAATTTAAATGCGACCAATTTCGAAGTATACTCTTTCCAATATAAAAATAATTATTTAAATCGGACTACTATGAAAAAAGTTATGCGTGGTTATACATATAAAAATATAGGCGTCGAATTGATCGCGTACCTCCTCCGGTGGTTCGTCGGTCAAAAATATGTCAAACTAAGTACATACAGTACGTAAAGGTTTTGGCCGTCTTTGTATCATTTATGGCCACTTAGAATTTTAATGATTGTGTAGACAATTAGTGTTAAAATATTATTTTACAAGAAATATTCAAAAATTCACATACACGCAAACTATATTTAAAGGTACGTTAATTATGTTATTAAATGGCCAAAACCGGGACAGTGGCCACAATTGGTACATCTGCCATAGTATTATTATTTACGATACGTTATGTAGAATTATTAATCCTACGGGACTAACACGGGTCTAGGTACCCGTGACCACGACCGATGCAACTCGGTTGAAACGTCGGGATGATGAGGTATTTATTTATCTCGTAATTTTAGTGCGCGATTAGTCCCGTAGTACATAATAATAATGTGTTCAAATCGTGAAAGTTAATGGTAAGCGTCCACTTGTCGGTATCTTACGCAACGGATGCATCGCACGCAACGGATCGTAGCATTCTTTGTATAGAGACTCATATAAGTGCGTCCACCTGTCCGCATCGTACGCATCGCACATCGGCAATGCCGACACCATTGCTCCGAGAGGCAACTTTTGCGATGCGTGTCGATGACGTCATACGGAATGCCGATCCGTGGACGCACCCCGCGCGCAGTTTCTCGTGTGGTTTCAGGATATAAACAAGATAATTGAATTTAGCTTGCGACATACGAAAATTTTGTAAGAACTTGGTGTCATTGTTTGACAAATCAGGAATCAGGGTGTGATATTCTCCATGTTCCGATCTCTTCTTGAATATGTCGTGTATCCAGATACTATGTTTCCTTTTAACTTTTTTTTCCAATTCTTCCTCTTCTGCTAACAAACAAGCTACAACGACTATTTGTTCTTCATCGCTTTCCTCCATCCTCACAGAGTCCGCACGTACGCTCACTACGAAAATCTGAATGAACTGGCATCGTCAATCCGTATTCTGGTACTCACCGTCGGTAATCCGTACGCTGCCGATACAGTGGACGCACTGTGAAAACTTGTATCTGTTTGATGCGACGCGTCCGTTGCGTACGATACCGACAAGTGGACGCTTAGCTTTAAAAATAACATACGTTATGTAGAAATTAGAATTTGTTTAACCTCATGAGTACCTACCTAGTTAGTCTGCCTTTTCTCTCTTTCTTTCTTTGACAATTTTAATTGACCTGTAAAAGACAACACGTAGACTAAATACCTAAATACCTATTCCGAAGTATTGTAGTTGTTTTCTATACCAATATAATAAAGAGGAGATATTTGATTGTTTGTTTGTTTGCATCGAATAGGCTCCGAAACTACTAAACCGATTTGAAAAATTCTTTCACTGTTGGAAAACTACGCTGTCCCGGTGAACTTAGGCTAAAAGACATTTTCAAAAAAAATGAGGGATGTGTCTTCTTTAGCAATTGTATCCGAGCGAAGCCGGGACGGACAGCTACTTAGTTATTAATAAGGCGGTGAGTTTTAGGAGATTGCTTGTGTAAGGTTTTCAGTATTTTATCATATTTTTTTACTATGTCGATTTTGGTTGAAATTGGATCTGGTAGACCGGGCAACACCAGACATGTCAGAGCTTTCAAAAAGAAGAGTTTGTTGCTAAAGGAGGAAAGGATTTTACATTTAGAGCAATAGGATATTATCTGGATTGTTAACGAAGAATTATACAACAATTATTGAAGTTACATCACCTTGTTTTAATAGTTACAAAGCCAACTACGCCACACATGCGGAGATATTGGATTTGAGGTCAATGATTCTACATCTCAGAAGTGACATCGTAAGTACACGCCTGCACCTGATTTTGTAGCTAAATAATAATTATTATCATGGTGATTTTAGCCTCGAACTCTGTTTAAACAGAATATTATTCGAAGCTAATACTTTTGCACCAGTTTACGACACGTCGTCTCGTAACCTCCAAGATCATACATTTATGTTGTTTTCATTTCATATCCATGACGCATTCATACGTTTGAATATTGAAAAATAAAATTTGTGAATTAGTAATCTGACAAATTCTGATAACAATCGTTTGTATTAGCCATGTATATGTAATGACCATTCAATAAAGTCTGAATAATAATATTGTTTGGATTCATTCCATTGATGCATATCAGAATCGTGGAGCAAAAATGAACCTTATTCGTATGAGCGAATGAAAGGAATACACTGGTTCCACATTCATACAAATAGTAACAATCCAAAGTTCATAGTTATGTGTCCGAAGGATTTCAGTATTGCTGATGTGTTGGTTGAGGTATTGTGATACTACTTAGTATCATTATTATCATATTGGTATTGCCTAGTCCTGTGAAATGTTGGCATTAACCCATACTTGGTTGACATGTTTTCTTCATAATAATTATGTTACCAAACAGAGACTAATACTCTGACCAATTAGAATTTTCTAATTATTTGCACTGCAGAAATCTTAAAATTGATTGGTTTAATAGTGAGAAGTGCTGAAATTACATTTAGAAGCACTTCATGATGCATGTAGATATTCCTTAAGTTAACCTTATATAATTGCGGGCATATGAAGTGTCCATGGTCGTGTGGTAGATGTATTCCCTAAGTTTTAGATACTTCAAGTCCATACATTTATAATAAAAGAAGAAAAACATACACTACGTTTAGCCAGACTGGGGTTTTATAAGGGGGGAATTACAATCCTGTTATTTTTCGTGTAACATGCACCATTCTCGAGATAAAAGTAGGATTTAATCTCCCTCAAATATTTCTCTTTACTCAAGCACAATACTAATGCAAGCAATTTCATGGTATGAGTTCCAGGTGATGGGTTCGAAGACAACGAAGTATGGCGCGTGAAAGCTCCTAGGAACCGATCGCGCTCCAGGCGTCACGCACGGCCGCAGCCGAGGCCACAGTCGAGCACTCGACGGAGTCGCAGCTGCAGCCGCAAGCCTGGGTTCGTTCGTGTTGGAGCTCGAGCTGCAGCTAGACGAGGCGGATACAGCCACGGCCGCAGCCGGAGCCAAGGCCGCAGCTGGAGCCACGTCTGCAGCCAAGACCGCATCCGGAGCTGAGGCCGCAGCTGGAGCCACAGGCGCAGCCGAGACTACGACGAGAGCCGAGGCCGCAGCTGGCGCCAAGGCTGCAGCCAAGACCGCATCCGGAGCTGAGGCCGCAGCTGGAGCCACAGGCGCAGCCGAGACTACAACGGGAGCCGAGGCCGCAGCTGGAGCCACGGCTGCAGCCAAGACCGCACACGGAGCCGAGGCCTCAGCTGGAGCCACAGGCGCAGCCGAGTCTACAACGGGAGCCGAGGCCGCAGCTGCAGCCACGGCTGCAGTCAAGACCACATCCGGAGCCGAGGCCGCTGCCGGAAGCACAGCCACAGCCGTGGCCACAGCCGCAGCCGAGGCCATGGTCGGAGCCGGAGCCAAAGCTGCAGCCGCAACCGCAGCAGCAGCCGCAACCGCAGCCAGAGCTACAACCGCAGTCGCGGCCAGGATCACTGCTGTAGCCCGGGGTTACAGTCTCAGCCGCATCCGTTGCCAGCACTCCACCGACGACTGCCTGACCAACGTGGACGACAGACGCTCCAACAATCACCGATGCGGCCTGGAGTATATTGCTTGGAGATCCACGTACGCTGCCATCTCTAATTCATATCTGAGTTTTGCAGGAGAGGCTTGTATGTCCGGTTTGAAAGCTTTTCGCATTCCAAGCAAAATGAATGTTAAGGTTCCAGTTATTATATGGTTCTCATAACATTTTATCGTTGATTTAGCTGTTGTGCACCGTTTTGATTAATAGTATATATAGTTAGTATGCTGCAGTTCTGTCTCTTTTAAATCCAGCAAGTTTAATGAGTTCACCAATGCAGATTCAAACTGCTTACCACGGTCTGTCGCGAGCTACAGTTAGGTACTGATATATTGCCAGCAGTTCTCTGTCGTAAGGACTTCTTTCGTTGCGTTGGGCTCAGATCTCTACTAAAAGAAGTCAGAGGTTTTTGTTCTTTCCCAACGTATTTTGAAACACTTCACTAATGGTAGAGTCTGAAGCTTCAGTGACTAGACTAGTATCATGCCGCAAGACGTAGGCGAAGGCGAAGTTCGAAGGCTCCAACGTGTCACCGATTAGCGTCACGGGTGGGAATCTTTTGCTGTCCCAGTCGACACGTCTTGTAGTAGAACTTGTGAGACTTTGCTGTGTCCCCGAGGAAGCGACGACAGAAGATAGACTTTCTTTGATATTTTCAGGAATGGCAAACTATCTGGTGGCTTCTACTTTGCCATCTAGCTGGTTAATGCTGGCTGCAGGTACCTACCACGCATACCAGAAAGCTGATATTTTCTGCACCATATAAACACTTTCCTGCTTGGCTTGATCAAAAACCGTTCCATATTCTTTCAGGCGAGTGGAAAGCAGTTGTAGGTGCTGGAAATACTCATCTTCGATAAATCCGCTGGATTTAAGAAGATGTTAAGAGTATTAACAAAATCGCTGGAGTTAAGAGTATTAACAAAATCAATTTTCGAGAAGATTTTACAGCCATATAATATTATGTCATAAGTGTATTAAGTCATAAAATATGCCGAATTGGATATCTATCCGGTACTGTACTGTCGTTCAGAGTCCTGTAGTCGCCACCCGGACGTCAAACTTCAACTTTTTAAGAACCAGATGCTGGGAATGTGAATATGTGTTCTATGTGACATCTGTTCCAGCTTGCAGTGTAGGTACAGTTGAATTCTTGCTTAGCTATTTTGAAGTTTCAGGCACTAGACGTCTTGTGCACCGTAAACAAGTTGGTTGGGCACATTATTGATGAAATGGACTGTTACGTGGGTGACAATCTGAAGAGTGTCTGGTGGACGAAAGATCTCCACGTATTCTCGAAGTATTTCTTAGTACTTATTTGGATTGGCCGACGCGGACGAGTGCATGAAACGACATCTAAAGAAAAAGCGGGTTCAAAACTGGTAGTCAAAAAAAAAAAAAAAAAAATGTATGGTTATCGATGAGACGGCGATTGCAGCAGTCGACCATTAGGCCATAATGTGATAAAAAGTCTGTCCTGATCATAGCCTTGCTAACATCGGCCGCGATAGAACGCCAAAAAGAGCGCGGTGGAGATACAATCCAGGTCTAGCTGCGTGAAATCGTAAGTCACGGTCAATGACCCATTAATTGCAAAAGTTCGTAGGTAATCCTCAATCATCTGCTCCTGAAGTCCTACATGGGGAAACACAGAAGTCGCTACTAGTGTCGACCAAGAACTACATTTTCGTTTTTCAGTGAGTGATGTACAGGCGACCTTAAGAAGATAGGCAATCGTCCATCATTATACTTGCTTTGGTAAGAGCAGTTCAAAACTGGAGGTAGCTGGATTGTGACCGAGTGTGAGAGTCGTGTTTTGTTCACCTCTATTTATAGGACGAAATCTTTATCAGAATTTGTAAACGAAGCTTTTACTTGATGGCTTAATTCTGCGTTTTCCTTGTGAGATTTTCAGAAACTATCTGGGCACGGAGTCCCTAGAAGCAACCTAGGTTGATGGAACTAGGTCGCTCGCTCACTTTGTTGACCAGATCCACGGGCGCTTCTAATGTGGACTTTGGCTGGGACACAAGGACTGTTTGACAGCTTTCTGGTAAATGGCTCGTTCGGATGAAGTCATCTTGTATGTTTTTCCGGTGAGGGGACAAAGGTAGCGTGGAAACAGCGTAGGCATAACTTTTGTGCATCAACAGCCGAGTGACTTCCTTTATTTCTCTAGAAGCTGAGAGTTATTTCATCAGAAGCTTATTCGATGTGGGGGCGATAAGTCCTGCACTGACGTCCCGCATGGGGTGTTTTGTGCATTTCCCCCTCCAGCGTCTATCCGAGCCAGCCCAGCTCCTTAAAGTAACGGAGCGTGGCTCTGGGCCGCTGGCATAACTGCTCCAGTAGCTTAGATGGTGAATAAGATGATGGCGATGTGGATGACAAAGCTAATTATAATGCCAATGCAGAAGCGTCATGCAACCCGTTAGCTATTTTAGTGTCTTCTTTCATCAGAAGCTTTTAACTATTCAGTTTTTAACAGTATAATGGTGATCCCGCTGAGCACTGACAGAGAAGAATTTTGTTGCGTCGTCTTTGTACCCTATTTTCTTTTTATTTAATTTGCTAAATTTGAGATTTCAATAGTTACTAATGACTAGATGGTGGTGTGCGTTAACGAGTAATTTTAATATGTTGATATTTGCATGTCCATTGTCAGATTTGTAACTTGGCGTTGATTTGTCATTGAAGATTCCCTTATTTTGACACTTTATTTGACGTTATTTTTGTTAATGTTTTGCGCATCTTTTGACTAGTAAAGTTGTTATCAATGTTACACTTCGATAATTCATCAACTGCGCAATCGTACGCATGTGATACTTTTATAAACTTGACGTATAAATTGAAATTTTGCCGAAAACTGTTCGCGGCTGAAATGAAAGGGTAAACGGACTCGTTGCTGCAGTTGCATGGCCGGTCTATCTAGATTGGCTTTACTTTTGGTCACGGGATTTCTTATTCGCGATTCTTTTAAAGTTAATATGACAAAACTGAACAAAAAGTGAAGTAACGATGAATTTTTGTATTTCTCTCGTGACAGAAACAATGAAGACAATTGTTTTTACCATTATATTTTAGAACTTGAATATGCGTCACATTACATTGCAACGGTTATTGATTTTATTTATGACTCTATGTGCGTGTAGTTGTGGTAATGCTACAGTATCGTTGTCGCTTAATATTCAATGTTCATAGACATTTGAGTGCTCATAATATTTATGCACGAGATTGTGATGGTATACACTGCGTTTCTATAAAATTACTAGATTTAGTATTTTCTCTAAATTTATTAATGGATGAGTACATTATAGTAATCGTTATTATATTTAATTATATATCTGGCTGATCCGATGAATTTCATCTCACCATCTGTCAACTGTCAATAACAACTTTCAAATACAGGAATGTTTTGAATGGGAAAATGAAATTGGTATTTTTATTGTTTTTCTCGCAACATGGTATTTACATGGTTGTACGCAGCTATGGATTTTCTCATCGTTTAAACCTTTCTAAGCTTCCACAAATGTTTGGAGATGAAAATTTGCCAAATCGGTTCAGCTGTTCTCGAGTTGTAGTGAAATCAACTATCGTGATTCATTTATCTATATAGATAAGAGATTTACTTAATGACGTTAAATATAATCTTGTCTTGTCTATCTTAGTATTCGGACATTTACCGGTAACATTTGTAATATTTACATGCTATTAAGAGTGGCCTCTTTTGCATAGTTGGACGTAATTATAGTCTTTATGGGTGTGGTGGTTTTGTTGTGTGTATTGTTGCAGTTTGTCATTGTTTTCAAAATTATCAAAAAAGGTGTTCACAATTTATGAAACAGTTTTGTTTTTCGATATTTATTGAATTATTTGAAAATTTATTGTTTATTATTAAATGCTTAAAGCTACAAACTTTGGGCTTGAATAATATTTGCGATATACAATGATATCAATAATCTATAATTGTGTTAATTTTACTAAAACATATACTTTGGTTTGAACAATGTTCAAATAATTCACCGATTGCAACGATGACTATGTGTAATTTTATTCTGTTACAGGGACTGATACAAGGATAGTTTTTAAGAGATACAAGGATAGTTTTTAAGAGTTACAAGGATAGTTTTTAAGAGATACAAGGATAGTTTATAAGAGATACAAGGATAGTTTTTAAGAGATACAAGGATAGTTTTTAAGAGTTACAAGGATAGTTTTTAAGAGATACAAGGATAGTTTATAAGAGATACAAGGATAGTTTTTAAGAGATACAAGGATAGTTTTTAAGAGATACAAGGATAGTTTTTAAGAGATACAAGGATAGTTTTTAAGAGTTACAAGGATAGTTTTTAAGAGATACAAGGATAGTTTATAAGAGATACAAGGATAGTTTATAAGAGATACAAGGATAGTTTTTAAGAGTTACAAGGATAGTTTTTAAGAGATACAAGGATAGTTTTTAAGAGATACAAGGATAGTTTTTAAGAGTTACAAGGATAGTTTTTAAGAGATACAAGGATAGTTTTTAAGAGATACAAGGATAGTTTTTAAGAGATACAAGGATAGTTTTTAAGAGATTCAATGATAGTTTTTAAGAGTTACAAGGATAAATTGATAGTTTTAAGAGTTTGGCTGTAAAGATAAATACTTGATTATAAATAACTGTATTATAATTGCTACAAATCTTCAAACATTGTTCTTCGTTTAGAATCTATGTGTATGAATTTTTGTATAACAGTGTTCCAGTGCTTGATATTACTAATCTTTAATTTGTATAATATAACCTAACTTACATTGCCTTGCCGAATGTAAGGTTTTGCCTGGTTCCACCTGGTGCATGTATGAGGACATACATGTCATCAGGATGGTCGAATGTAAGGTTTTCAGTATTTTATCATATTTTTTTACTATGTCGATTTTGGTTGAAATTGGATCTGGTAGACCGGGCAACACCAGACATGTCAGAGCACTCAAAAAGAAGAGTTTGTTGCTAAAGGAGGAAAGGATTTTACATTTAGAGCAATAGGATATTATCTGGATTGTTAACGAAGAATTATACAACAATTATTGAAGTTACATCACCTTGTTTTAATAGTTACAAAGCCAACTACGCCACACATGCGGAGATATTGGATTTGAGGTCAATGATTCTACACTTGTTAGAAAAGTTTACTTATAAACATAGTGTTAAGAAAGTGTCATCATTTTCATATAACTTATGATATAAGTTATATGAAAATGATTCTCCATTGAATTGAATGAAATCAACTAACTAACTAAATAACTACAAACAAAATATGAATTCTCAATTCTCAAATAGAGAATTTTATAAATTTTATTATTATAGTTTGTACTTTTATGTCATTGTAATAGTACCTACCATAATACGGGGTTATCTCTAATCAATTAGTATCCTTTTAGGGGCTTATTCTATACATCAAAACTAACAACTCTTGTTATATATGCGACTTTTGTTATAACTAAAAAATGGCTGTTCCATACATTTTGTCGCGGCTTATTTGGTTTTATTCGAGATCTTAAGGAAGTGCCCTACGTCCAGCAGTGTGGGCGTTCTATACCTGAAAATATGTTTATTCTGTATATGCCACTGTAATATGAAAACGCCCATCAATAACTATTAATAGGACGTGTGAGGCATACGGTATACATGACGTGGTATGCATCAAACAGACGATCTATCAATACATTAACCAATCATACCCGGGTGAAGCCCGGGCAGGCGGCTAGGTTTCATTACAATAACAAGTTTTATTCCAATAAACGATTTATTATAACATGATGTTTTCCCATACATTACAAATATAACACGCCAATCATACGTTAGTGAAAATTTCTATTTTAGGTTAAGCAATTTTTAAATGTAAAAACACTTTCAAGGTTTGATTAAGAAGTTACATAACATTAAAAATTTGAAAAACGGCAGTGCAAATGTATCCCACGAGTAGGTCTTGCTGTGGGTATCGCCGGAGCCCGCGTGTGGCCCTTCACTCAGACGTCAGCTTTTCTTCTCCTTTTCTCTTCTACTGACCTGAAACAGCAAAAGAGTGATAATAATTACTTTTCGCAAAAAATGGTAAAACCGCCTTCCATCATGTACAAAATTCGAATATTTCGCTCGAATTGTTTACATTATTGTAGAAGAACCAAGGTTACCGACATAGCCCAGCGGATTGGCAGGTTGACTTCAACCTGCCAATGCAACCTGCCTGCAAATTGGGCAGGGCACAGGGCACATAGCGCGGAGGACTGATGACCGATGGGGTCGAAAAGTCCTCGAGTGGAGACCACGTACCGGCAAGCGCAGCGTAGGACGTCCACCTACAAGGTGGACGGACGACCTCATTAAGACCGCAGGATCACGCTGGATGCAAGCCGCCACCAACCGGTCTTATTGGAGGTCTTTGGGGAGGTCTATGTCCAGCAGTGGCCGTCCTATGGCTGAAAAGATGAAGAAATAAGAAGATTGTTGATTTATCAAAAACGGCTCAGCCGATTGCTGTAAAATTTAAATGGCCACCTCGGGTGTATTTCCACCTTTTCGAACTAAAAAAGAATTTTTCGATTCGGTTCACAATTGGCGAAATTTTCGATGAACACACACAAAAAAATACATACACACGAACATAGAACTTCCTCCTTTTTGGAAGACGGTAACAAAGGCCGTTCTTTAAACTTACACGTCACGTAACAAGTTACGTATTTTCATCATATATTTCTATCGCGAGTTTTATTTGGAATAAGTTATGTTGTTCATGTCAATTTGACATGAACTTACTGCCTCGGTGGCCCAGTGGTTAGTGGCCCTGACTCCTGTGCCAAGAGGCGTGGGTTTGATTCCCGCCCAGGGCAAGCATTTTGGTGGTGATGGTGTTTGCATTATACTGTACTAGCGACCCGCCCCGGCGTCGCACAGGTGTATTATTCATATAAACTTTCCACTTCCTATTTATTTTAAAAAACCGCATCAAAATCCGTTGCGTAGTTTTAAAGATATAACCATACTCGTACATGGGGACAGACAGCGGGAAGCGACTTTGTTTTATACTGAAAAAAAACGGTATAGTCACTACATAGTCATCTTTTTAATAGTCCACTGTTGAACGTATGCCTACTATATGTGCCATATCTGCCACGCTGGCTCAGTGCGCGTTGGTGGATTCACATACGCCATCAAATTTCTTCTACGGATGTATGCAGGTTGCCTCACGATGTTCTCCTTCACCAAAAAGCCAGTAAAGTGAAAACACAAGTACAGATAACGAGTACATGCATAATTTCTTCTGCATGTACTCGTAAGTTCCAAAGAAGTCATTAGTACGGGACCGGGATTTTAACCCACTGGGATTTGGCTATTGTAAGGCGGATGTTGTAATAGCAATGGATGTTGTAGTAGCAATGTATGTGTCAGCGGGGGTGAGGGTGGCGGGTGGGGTTCTGCAGCGAGTAGCGCACTTTAGAGCCGCGACAAAGTTTGATGCGATTTATACCGTTCTACGCGGTTCACACCTTGGAGGATTGTAACGTGATATTAAAAAAAATAATTTAAAAGAGGAATTAAATGTAGCGATTTAAAAGGGGTAGTGGTGATGTAAAACGTTACCAGTTAGAGCAAAGGGACAAATGATACAAAAAGGGACTAATGATACTAAAGGGGACAAATGATACAACACCTTCGAAGGTGTGGTGTCGCAGTTACTTGACAAATAAACAAAATGTTACCTGGATAAACTAAGTCGATAAGAACAAAGAACCTCTGTTCCCAAAGACCGTATTATTATCTACCTGTGAGTTGTTGAGTGAGGACAAAATTAAAAGATTTTGTTTTGTAATTTAAATCACAACAAATTTATTTGTAATGACCTTAACTCTTTGAATTTACATTAAATTATCCTAAATCTAAAGCGGGTAAGTTTACTCGGTGGTGACCAGAAGGGTCTTAATGCCAACGGGCTTAAAATTACACAAACTTAACCGTTGTAAAGTTTATCAATACTTATTGCTATATTTTCAGTACTTAAATTAAAGCGAACCTAATTAAACCAAACTTCTAACAATGTGGCGGGTAATAAACTTAATTATTAAAGACTGTGCATATACCGTCTGCGATATTGCATAAAATACAAACTAATGTGATTTCTAACATTAATTACAATCAAGCGAACAAAACGGTAGCTAGTCGTTTAGTCCGTGGATAAAAATAAAGTCTACTTATGTTCACTAAAGCATGGATCATACAGTGAAAACGAGGAATGTCTCATACGTCTAAACTCTGTCCAGAAGGCTTCAATCGTGGAAATTTGTAGAAGAGGGTGAACTTAATATTCATACCAAAGTGACCATGTGGCCCTGGGTTATGTGAAAAAACTAAATAGGTATTACTTGTGGATCCGTGGCAGGCATGCTCGCAGGATGAAATCCGCAAGTGGAAACAGGTGTAGGCTGGCAGGTACGCCACCAGGCTGGCCCGTCGATACAACCAAAATGACGTGTGCAAAAAATCAGGAGTCCGGAATCATCAGCGCGGGGTCCGTCGGGGAATCAATCGGGTCGCGGGAAGATCAATCGGGTCGCGGGAAGATCAATCGGGTCGCGGGAAGAGGCTATGGACAAACCAGACGGCAAATAAGTATCACTCGTATTTTTTCACCGGGATGATTCCAAGATCAAAAAATGTTTCCCAGCGAATCAAAATTTAGATCAAATTGACGAGCGAATCACTAAATCAATTGACTAACCTCTTTCGCCTCTTTTTAAACGCTTCCGCCCTAAGGCAGATGGATGTCCGGAGCACCACATTCTTCAACGAAGTCTCCAGAAAAAGCCTTTTGCCATTGCAAATGAAAATTTGCTAACTCACTTGTCACCTTTCAACCGTTTCGAATCACGCATCCACTTATGACGTCACCGCACTTAATCTACTACGCCTTGTAAACAAAACATACTTATTTACGTTCCATTCTCCCAACAAGGTTATGAAAATACAGACACAAATAATTTCTTTTTTTTTCTTTACGGATCAGTCCGAACAATGACAGCGACAAGCAGTCCATACATGACAGCGACAAGCAGTCCATACATGACAGCGTCAAGCAGTCCATACATGACAGCGTCAAACCAACTGTCACTTTTACTGTCTCATTACTTGCTACTCGTAACTTCAAAGTCACTGCATTTGCAATTTCATTTGCTATTTAATGTTTTCGATTTGTTTATTAAGTAAAGTCCAAAAGTGCCTAAAACGAATGATTGTGATGTTCAAATGTCGTGCAACGAGAAAGAAATAAGTATTGTTAGCAGCTACGCTACAGGATCTATCATAACAATAGTATTTTTTTTAATTTCTTTGTTTTGATGTATTGTTTGTCAGATCGTACAATTTATCTGAAGATGTATGTACGGAAAATCTCGCAATGTGTTTGTAACGTCTACTAAGAACACGTATTGCTTTTTAACCGACTTCCAAATAGGAGCAGATTGTATGTTCGTCTGTATGTATTTTTGTTTGTGTATGATCATCAATGTTTTCGTCAATTGTGAACCGATAAGTTTTTTTTTATAAGGGTATAATCCCGATGTGGTCCCATTTAAATTATATTGAAAACAGGTGAGCCGTTTTTGAAAAATCAACAATAATGTAAAAATTCTATACATCGCTTCGAGCCCACTATTTGAATTTTGTACACGATTGAATTCGGTTGCGCCATTTTTTGCAAAAAATAATTATAACATTAAAATTATAAATCTACAAATCGTTATAATAATCCTTTCCAATTCAATTTAAATTGCCATACCCTAACACGGTCATATGACTATGTATAATATTATACTGAACATGATGAACCGCATGTACCTTAATATTATGGTGCCGCCACACTCTCCACGAGGCGACACGAGCACCGCAGCTGTAGCTATTAACTTCACATCGTATACAAGTACAAGTTACAAGTCGGCGATGTGAAGTTAGCCACAGCTGCGGTGCTCGTGTCGCCCAGTGGTGAGTATGGCGGCACCATTATAATTATGTGTTGCAATCTTGGAGGATTGAGCTAATGAGATAAACCGTCCCAGGTTGCAATAAATGATGGAGTATGGAGATACCTGTGAAGCTGGCGGGACAGTTATACAGAAATTTAGCTCCGAAGCGCGACCACACGCTCCTTTGTATTAGTTGTCCCTTTTTCCTGGTGAAGTCCGCATTGAACCACGGCTCGGGTTCACACTCGGCGCCTGCTGTCAGCTTGCCTGGAAACAATAATGGACAAATGTTTTAACCGAATTTCAAGTCATAATTGATTATTGTTCAACATCAACCTGTTGAACAAGCAGGATTTAGAAAAAAAATCTCAACGATAGACCATATCCATACTTTAGAATTGATAATAGAAAAATACCAAGAACAACAGAGACCATTCTACATAGCATTTATCGATTATCAAAAAGCTTTTGACACTGTCTCACACCAAAGCATATGGGAAACTCTGGAAGCTCAAGATGTGGAGATTCAGTACATAGATGTATTGAAACAAATATACGGAAAGAGCACCGGTAGAGTTAAGCTTGAAACTATTGGCCCAAGCTTCCCTGTTAGTAGAGGCGTAAGACAAGGTGACCCACTCTCTCCGATAATTTTTATAGCTATATTAGAGTCTATCATCAGCAAATTAGACTGGAAATAACAAGGCTTGTATATTCAAGGAAAATATTTAAATCACCTAAGATTTGCTGATGATGTAGTGTTGCTATCCGAGTCATGTAACCAACTACAATATATGATTGAAACTCTACATGACGCTAGCATGCAAGTAGGCCTACAAATGAATATTTCGAAGACGAAAGTAATGTCAAATCACACCAAGTCAAGCATAACCGTTGGAAATGATATTCTTGAATACGTAGAGCAATACATTTATTTGGGGAAACAAGTTGGATTCAACAGAAATAATAATGAGCTGGAAGTAGAGAGAAGAGTCAATAGAACATGGGACAGTTATTGGAGGTATAAAGAAATATTTAAAAGCGACATGCCTATAAAGCTCAAAAAAAAAGTAATGGACTCGTGTCTCATCCCTTGTCTCACATATGCATGCCAAATATGGAAGTTTACTAGCAAAATCAAAAATAAATTGACTACTTGCCAAAGAAAAATGGAGCGCAGCATGTTAAACATTAAAAAAATACAAAAGATAAGACATTCAAAAATAAGATCCAAGACCAAAGCAATAGATGCTCTATCCCACGCCCTAAAATTAAAATGGAAATGGGCCGGGCATGTAGCGCGCCTGGCAGACCGTAGATGAACCAAAACTGTTACGACAAGGAAAGGACCACCAGGTAAGCGCTACAAAGGAAGACCCTACACACGATGGGAAGACGACGTTAAAAGAATTGCGGGATCAAAATGGCACGAAATAGCCCAAAATAGAGAATTATAGCAATCTTTGGAGGAGGCCTTCACCTGAGAAGGGTTCCTGAGTTACACGACCCACTTTATTTTTGACGTGACAACGTCTTATAATTCGATAGAGCACCGGCTGCACGCACGAAAAAACATGACTCATGCGGCGTTACCTCGCTCTGAGGCGTTCCATGTAATTTTCTTTTGAAAAATGCTACCATTCCATCAGTATTTTCTTAAGACGTTGTCACGTTCAACTATCGTCAGTAAACCGACTTTACAGACAACCAATTTTTTTTAATTTTGCAAGTTTTTTAATTGTCAATTGTGTAACAGCTGGAAATATAAGGCTTTTTTATTTTATTTATTATTATAATTGACAAGCAAACCCGGCGAACTCCGTTTCGCCACCAGATGGCTTCGTTTTATGTAACATTTCGTTTGGTGATTAAAAGAAGAAATTTATTTTTTTGTTTTATATTTGATAAGGAAAAATGTTTTTCATTTCACAACAGTAATGAATTCATTTCGATTACAAAAATGAAGTGTTATTTAGTTGAACTTCTCTAAGTAAATGAAAGTGAATCCAAAGTAAATACTGAATCGAAGCGTTATACGTGTCCGCAAATTATCCGTTTCATTGAAGTGCTCTTTGGTAAACCACATTTTTTGTTATTTGGTCTGACGTTAACACAATCAAAGCGGATGGTTTCCCAACTCGTGAACACGCAACGTATAACTGCCCATGTGAAGAAGATCAGTCGGAATCATTGGTATTCTAGTAATACGTACATTTTCACCTGCGTACTTTCCGTTAATAATGGTTGCCTCAATCAAATTCGGCATAAGTCTTTTTACCGAAAGTCGAGTACCGTTGCAAAGTCGCGGTGGATTCAAATTACGCAATATCATAATAACTGTACCAACTTTGAGTTGCAAGTTATGTGGTGGAAATCCTGGTAACTCCGGAGTTCAAAAACTCCATTAAATTTGTTATGGAGTCAACGGATTTGTATGTCACCAAATCGCCAGCAATTTTTGATTGAATGGTGAAATTCAGTGCGCGTACATCATTATTCTTTGTGGCAAGAATTGCTCGTTGACTTAACCAAGCCTAATTCTGATAATTCTCACTAATGTTTGGGAAAACATTTTCAATAAGAGCTTTGTAGTTGAACTCTCATATGAGTGGTTAGCGATAATGTTTTTACGTTATTCCATAAAGGAATATGATTAATTGAATGATGCCTGCAGATGAATTGAATGATGCCTTTAGGCAAGCATTCAATTCATCTGCAGGCGTTCCACGGGGAATTACTGGCAACGTCTGCCTGAAATCGCCTGCCAACAATATCATCAAGCCGCCAAAGATGTTGTTATTTCGCCGAAGATCCTTCAGTGTGAAGTTAAGTGCTTCAAGTGATTTCTTATGTGCCATTGTGCACTCATCCCAAACAATAAGCTTGCATTGCATCAACTATTTTCCCATTGCACTGGATCGGGAAATATTGCATGTTGGAGTATCAATTGTGTTTAAATTGAGTGGCAACTTAAGCGCAGAATGTGCAGTACGACCGCCATCTAGAAGAGTCGCCGCAATTCCAGATGATGCTAACGCCAAAGCTATGTCACATCTTGATCAAATAGTGGCCAAAAACAATGAAATGACAAATGTTTTCCCTGTTCCTCCAGGTGCGTCCAGGAAGAATAGACCACCAGTATTATTGTCCACCGCTGGCATTAATGTTTCGTATACTTGTTTTTGCTGTTCATTCAGCAACGGCACATTATTTCGATCGAATTCCTGCAATGTATCAACATTGTATTGCAGCTCTCGATTTAATTCTTGGTTGAATGCATCGTGCATCGATCGATTTGGCGCAATCATTTCTACTTCAATCAGTAGCTTGATTGCAATAGTCAAGCATTGATCCTCAATCAGAATCAATCCTTCATTGTAGATTTCATCGGTTATTTGGATGTCAGGATAAAAAAAGTAAGTTCGTATAGGCCGGGTGGCTAGCCCTGGTGTCAGAGTTTTTAGGCCGCTTGAAGGCCTCTGACATGGCTAAACGGTTAAAACAACCGGGGCCTACAATTTAACGTGTCATCCGAGTCACGGTAGCGCTCAGTTGGAAAATGCCACCCGCGGTCACCCATCCAAGTACTGATCGTGCGGTACGTTGTCAGGATTATTCGTTTGAAAGCGCAAGCGATGCAAGATATCTTCACATATGTCGTCTTTGTATTTGTTCCATAACTGAATTGGTTGTAAAGGAAAACATGTGGTGATGATAATTGCGAACAGCGTTCGTATTTGGTACGCATTTGATGAAACAACTGAAGACTGAAAACTGAGACTAACGCATTAGCCTCAGTGAAGTAAACTCTTTTGCCATTTTCCAAATGCACTGCTAAATATACAACTGTGGGATATCTTTCATGAATTTGAAATGACAATAATCGCCACAGTGCTTCATTAGTACTGACGTATCCCATTTGGAAGTTGCTGATTTCGTCATTCGCATTTTCCGACGCAATACCAAACACAGCCATGTCGCTGCCTTTTGTGATGTACTTGCACAAATATTTGATTTTTGGCCGAATGACAACTCTCAACTCAAATTCGTGATAGCAGCGGGCAATATGGTACAATGAATTCATTTAATCATTTCCGATCTCAATCTCTTGATTTTGAACTTTAACTTTGATAGTTCGACCTTTATCTTCCATTATGCAGCGGGCAATATTGGTTTGTAGTACATGCTATGTATCAGAGATGGCGCTGTATGTGAAAAAAGATTTTCCCGCTTTTCTGTTGAAATTTTTCGTGCGTTCTGGAGTTATAGCGTCAGGAAGGAAAACCCGACTTATTTTTATATAGTAGATTATTAGGCACAACCGACTTCAATGGTGTACAATTTTTTTTAAAATTCCGTATAGGTATGCGTTTGACTACATACTGCCTGATGTTGAGCAGATATACGCTCTAGGGTTACCTAGAAGATACCTAATTACTCGGGAAATTTCGTATAGTTCGCTGGAATCGATGCATACAATTTTTGATTACTGTTGATTTATCAAAAACGGTTCAGCCAATTTCAATAAAATTTAAATGGCCACCTCTGAAGTATGATCTAGCAAACGAAAAAAGAATCATCAAAATCGGTAAATAATTGGTTTAGTACTCGCGTGACATACATACAAAAAAATGGGCCAAATGCGAGTCGGACTCACGCACGAAGGGTTCTGTACCGTGTTGGAACGCCCTTCGCTCCATTCCTCTTGCCGTTATTAATTGCAAGCAATAAACTCCTGATAACTCCTGTGGCCGTGGGGTGCCGGCAGAGTAGAATAGCACCCCCTCCAGTACCAGGTGTCGTAAGAGCCGACTGAGGTACAGCGGAAACGACTAATGGCGGTATAACCATCCAATTCAGACGTAGCTAAAATGGCACAGGGCAGGGATGGGCAGCAGCATCCCTGTCGCGAAGCTACGTCTCTGCGATCGCCACCACGCCTGCCCAGCGAGGCGATTATTGGGCAAATACCCCCTATGACAAGTACAATTAAGACCAGGCCCCCAGTCTCCAGCAGCTCCGCTAGTCCGGGCTACGACAGCGGCCCCGGTAACGGCGGAGCAGGGGGTGCTAAGAATCACTGGAAGATGCACGGCTGTCACTCCAAAGTATTCAAACGACGACTGGCCCTGGTAACACACAACGTGCGCACTTTAAGGACTGACGAGAAGATTGCTGAGCTGGAAGAAGAGTTAAGTAGGTTGCGCTGGGATATTGTGGGGTTGTCTGAAGTCCGTAGAGAGGGGGAGGACACGATAACCCTAAAGTCCGGCAACCTGCTTTACTACCGGTAAGGTGACCAGCGGTCCCAAGGTGGTGTCGGTTTTCTCGTTCACAAGTCCCTCACTAACAACATTATTACCATCGAAAGCGTGTCGAGCAGGGTTGTGTACTTAATACTCAGAATATCTGAGAGGTATTCGCTGAAGGTCATTCAGGTATACGCACCGACCTCGTCACACCCAGATGATGAGGTGGAGACTATGTATGAGGACGTAAGTCGAGCCATACGTATGTCTAAGACCCACTTCACTGTTGATAAGGGGGACTTCAACGCAAAGTTGGGCAGAAGAAGCGATGATGAGCTGAGAGTGGGGAAATTTGGATATGGACAACGGAACCCCAGGGGCCAGAGGCTGGCTGATTTTCTGGAGAAAGAGGAACTCTTCATGAAGAACTCTTTCTTTCAGAAGCCGCCTCACAGGAAGTGGACCTGGATGAGCCCCGATGGTTCCACGAATTTGGTGATGAGATTTGGCTGTTCTAAATGAGAAATGTTATAAATGAGAAATGAGATAGATTTCATCATGACCACCGAGAAACGGATATTCAATGATGTCTCCGTGATACACAGGGTGAAAACCGGTAGTGATCACAGAATCATTAGAGGCATATTGGATATAAACGTTAAACTCGAAAGGTCACGCTTGATGAAGTCCACGCTCCGACCTGCACCTTCCGATATCCAAAACCCCGAGAGCTTTCAGCTCGAGCTCTCAAATCGCTTTGCTTGCCTGGAGAACTTTGCGTCAGTGGACGAGATCAACAACGGGCTCGTAGAAACTGTCCAGACGGTGAGTGCTAAATTCTTTAGACCCCGTCGTACAAATAGACCTCAAAAATTTTCCGATCAAACTCTAAATCTCATGGCCGAACGACGCTTACAGAGACTGCAGTCTTCCGATGATGCAAAGTCATATAGGCAGATCAATAGACAAATTTCGAAATCCGTGAGGCGCGACATTCTCTTTAATACTAAACATATTAAAGAGACAATAGAGCAGAACAAAGGCTCCAAAGTGTTTGCGAGGAATTTGTCTATTGGGCAAAGCCAGCTGACAAAGCTGAAGAGAGAAGATGGCAGTGTAGCGTCGACCAAGGCAGAGGTATTGGAGGAGATCGAAAGGTTCTATGGACAGCTATACGCTTCGGTCGCTAAGCCTGTCAACAGCGCGGCCAAAGACCCAAGAGCCAAGCTGACCCAACACTTCACCGAAGATATCTCGGACATCAGCCTGTACGAGATTAGATTGGCCCTAAATCAGCTCAAGAACAACAAGGCGCCGGGTGATGACGGCATCACATCAGAGCTTCTGAGAGCGGGTGGAACACCGGTACTAAAAGTCCTCCAGAAGCTTTTCAACACCGTCGTCCTCGAGGGCATCACGCCAGAAGCATGGAACAGAAGCGTGGTGGTGTTGTTCTTCAAGAAAGGTGACAACACCTTATTGAAGAACTACAGACCCATCGCGCATCTGAGCCATGTTTATAAGCTGTTTTCAAGGGTCATTACGAACCGTCTCGAGCGCAGGCTTGATGACTTCCAGCCTTCCGAACAAGCCGGTTTCCGAAAGGGCTTTAGCACCATGGACCACATTCATACGCTGCAGCAGGTTATACAGAAGACCGAAGAGTATAACTTGCCACTTTGCTTAGCGTTTGTGGACTATGAGAAAGCCTTTGATTCGGTCGAGACTTGGGCTGTGCTTGAGTCTCTCCAACGATGCCGTGTTGACTATCGGTACATCGAAGTGTTGAAGTGCTTGTTGACCGAGCTTTAGCGAGGTCTCTGAGTCTACTGGGACGAGCCGGCACTTGAGCTGTCAGTTGTATGTTTGTATGTTTCTTTGTTCGACGATAACTCAAGTACCGCTCAGCTGATCTCCATGGAATTTAGCAAGCACGTAGTTTATATATATAGAATTTTTAAGTTCGAATATGAGCATCTTCTGTTCAGTGGTGTCGAAGATACCAGGACCGGTGTTAAAAAGAGGCAAAACGGCGCCACTTTCTGCGGGAGTTGCGGAGTAATATTACTGCACGCTCGAGTATTTTATTTAAAATTGTAAGAATAACCGCTCATGTTCACACATAATTCAGAATAATATTTTGTTTGTAATTGTTAAGGCAAATTTCATGATAATATTTAATTTGTAAGAATATTTATGTAATACCAAGCCCATTTTGGACGCCTAGCGCCACCTAGTGCTATCAAAGTGTAAACTTCACTTAGCGGTTGCTTTTAGGGTTCCGTACCCAAAGGGAAAAACGGGACCCTATTACTAAGACTTCGATGTCCGTCTGTCCGTCTGTCTGTCTGTCACCGGGCTGTATCTCATAAACCATGATAGCTAGGCAGCTGAAATTTTCACAGATGATGTATTTCCGTTGCCGCTATTACAACAAATACTAAAAACAAAATAAAATAAATATTTAAGGGGGGCTCCGATACAACAAACCTGAATTTTTAGACTTTTTTCGCTCTATATTAATAATGGTACCAGGTAGATGCTTGAAATTTTCACAGAATATTTAGTTTTTTATTCCCTTTAATAATAAAATTAAAATTAAATAAATATTTAAGGGGTGCTCCCATACAGTACGGAACCCTCCGTGCGCGAGTCCGACTCGTACTTGGCCGATTATTGTAACTCTTTACTCAGGTCAATGTCAGAATAATTCATGTTTGGGCCGTATTGACGGGTGTCGCCACTTTGTATGAAATAAACTCATAGCTTGCTTTAGACCGATTCCGCGACTGTTCGGAATTAATTCATTCTCATCTCACGTCAGTACGGGTAGCATGACAAAGGGAACAAACTATTTTATCCACTTTTAATGTCAGTTGTCATTGTCAATGCATACTTTATTTCCACTTCGAAGGGATATAATGATGGAAAGACAAATTGTCCCTTTGCCATGCTACCCGTGCAGGAGCGTTCAGATAGAGTAGGAGTTGTCGCAAACATTATTGTTCTATGAAGCCCGATATGCTATATTATGCGACATCTGCGAGTGTTAGATTCCATTCAGTATGACCAGTGTAGCATAATTCAAACATTGTAGCAGAACAATAGCAATTTTAGGCAGAAACTTATATTTTAAATATTTCACCTAATGTAATCTATTTCATTTAAAATTGTTTAAATAATCGACCAAGTACGAGTACGACTCGCGCATGAACGGTTCCGTACTGTACGAAACCCCCTTAAATATTATTTTATTTTAATTTAATTATTTATTGTTAAATTCAATATACATACAACTAAATATGCTGTGAATATTTCAAGTATTTACCTGTTACCATTATTGATATCGAGCGAGAAACGGCTAAAACTTCAGGTTTGTTGTGTGGGAGCCCCCCTTAAATATACATTTTCAGCTTTCTAGCTATAACGTTTCATTAGATACAGCTTGGTGACAGACAGACGGACAACGAAGTTTTGGATATGTGGTGGAGCGTCGGCGGTAGGTTGCGTTGTCGAATAACAACTCACTATACGAATTTTACATATTTATTGTCTCCGCATAGGCTTAACACACCATACAAATAATTGTAAATAATAGGAGTATGATTTTACCGTTTCCCGTTTTTACCCTTTGGGTACGGAACCCTAAAAAGAATTTGCCTAACTTTCATAACAATTTTATTATTATTTTTTGAAATCACAGTATTTATGATATAAAATAGGAATAGCGCGAGGTCTAAGTCCGGGGCGGACTACTAGTATATTAACGCCACTATGTCAGTCCGAGTACAGGAAGAGAGCTCCAAGGCGATCCCTTTAAAAAGAGGCGTAAGACAGGGAGACGTAATCTCTCCGAAACTGTTTACGGCCACTTTGGAAAACGCCTTCAAGCTCCTGGAATGGAAAGGATTCGGCATCAATGTCAATGGCGAATACCTCACTCACCTTCGGTTTGCCGACGATATAGTAGTCATGGCAAAATCGATGGAAGAGCTCAGCACGATGCTCGAAAGCCTCAATCGGGTTTCTCAACAGGTGGGTCTTAAGATGAACATGGACAAGACGAAAGTCATGTGTAATTCCCATGTTGTACCCACCCCGATCTCTGTTGGGAACTCAGTTCTTGAAGTCGTTGACTCGTACGTTTACCTAGGACAAGTAGTCCAGTTAGGTAGGTCCGACTTCAAGAAAGAGGCCAATCGCCGAATCCAACTTGGCTGGGCAGCGTTCGGAAAATTGCGTAGCGTCTTCTCGTCCGATATACCTCAGTGCCTCAAGTCGAAAGTGTTCGATCAGTGTGTGTTGCCAGTGATGACTTATGGCACTGAAACGTGGTCTCTTACTATGGGCCTTATTAATAAGCTCCAAGTAGCCCAACGAGCTATGGAGAGGGCTATGCTAGGAGTCTCTCTGCGAGATCGAATCAGGAATGAGGAGATTCGCAGAAGAACCAAAGTTACCGACATAGCCCAGCGGATTGGCAAGTTGAAATGGCAGTGGGCAGGGCACATAGCTCGGAGGACTGATGACCGATGGGGTCGAAAAGTTCTCGAGTGGAGACCACGTACCGGCAAGCGCAGCGTAGGACGTCCACCCACAAGGTGGACGGATGACCTCATTAAGACCGCAGGATCACGCTGGATGCAAGTCGCTACCAACCGGTCTTATTGGAGATTCATGGGGGAGGCCTATGTCCAGCAGTGGACGTCCTATGGCTGATGGATGGATGGATGAAACTCCTGATAAATCACGTCTGTTGTAAGGGAGCCCCCCTTGAATATTTATTTTTATGCTGCTTTTAGTATTTGTTGTTATAGCGGCAACATAAATACATCATCTGTGAAAACTTCAGCCTGTCTAGCTATCACAGTTCATACTATTGACTACTACAGATACTGCCCGGTGACAGACAGACATACGGACTTCGGAGTCTTAGTAATAGTCCCGTTTTTACACTTAGGGTACAAAACCCTAAAAAATACATACAGACGAATTGACAACCTCCTTTTTGAAGTCGGTTAAAAAAGAAGAGGCCACTAAACAACGGAGATAATATAATATGATTGTTTGTGCGCCGATTCTCGATTTTAGTTAATTATCTGTAGAGTAACATCGCGACATAGTCCTATAATAAATTTGATGTACCATTGATCAGTGATTTTCAAAAAATTCCAATAAAAATGAAAATTCCAAATTTCACTAAAATCGAGCTTGTAGCGCCAATTGTATGGAGTCGGTTGTTACGTATGTACTTGTCTAATAAATATGTTACCTTAATAAAATATATTTCATTTATTTTCGGTAAGGAAATTACATTCGATACTAGACAAAATATACTACGAGGAACACCACACACATCGTCGTATAATATACTACGAGCAACACCACACACATCGTCGTATAATATACTACGAGCAACACCACACACATCGTCATATAGTATACTAGGAGCAACACCACACACATCGTCGTATAATATACTACGAGCAACACCACACACATCGTCGTATAATATACTACGAGCAACACCACACACATCGTCGTATAATATACTACGAGCAACACCACACACATTGTTGTGTAATATACTACGAGCAACACCACACACATTGTCGTATAATATACTATGAGCAACACCACACACATCGTCGTATAATATACTACGAGCAACACCACACACATCGTCGTATAATATACTACGAGCAACACCACACACATCAAGATAACATTCCTAAAAATTTAGACATCAATTTGCTGAATCAACATTTCTCCGCGTCCTCTAATTTCGAAGGACCGGTAAAAGCTGCTACTCTGAAACATCTTTCTACTCACCCTACTCCCGATTATGAATCCTTTGCATTTAGTCAATTTTCCGCTTGTGATGTTAAGAAGAGTATACAGTCAATATCCTCGAATGCTGTAGGTAGTGATGGCATAAGTCGCAAGATGATCATGCTCATACTCGATGAAGTCGCCCCTGTCATTCAACATCTCCTCAATTTCTCTATATCCTCGAGCACATTTCCAACATTGTGAAAGGAAGCTCAAGTAATACCTCTCCCTAAAAAGCCTAATCCTGACTCGTTTTCTGACTACCGTCCCATCTCTATTCTTCCCTTCTTATCCAAAGTGCTCGAGCGGCTCATTCACCAACAACTTTCATCTTTCAAAAACAATCTTCTTAACCCATTCCAATCCGGCTTTCGTCCTGGTCATAGTACTACGACAGCTCAAAAACACACACAAAAATCTCCGACGACATTAGAGACGGCATTGGTCGTTGTCATCTGACTGTGCTATCGCTGCTCGACTTTAACAATGCCTTCAACAATGTGGATTTTGACGTTTTATTGGCAATTTTACGGTCTCTTAACATATCTCCAACGGTAATTGATTGGTTTCGTACTTACCTGTTTGGTCGCCGGCAGCGAATTCGTATTGACGATTCATATTCATCTTGGTGCTCTATATCGGCTGGTGTTCCACAGGGCGGCGTTTTGTCTCATCTTCTCTTTGCAATCTTTATAAATTCGATTTCAAAACAGTTGACTTCTTCCTACCACCTCTATGCAGACGATTTGCAGATCTATACTCAGGCTCCTCTAGGGCAATTGCATGAGGCCATTGATACCACTAACTCTGACCTTAAGCGTATACGGGACTGGAGTAAATCATATGGCCTCTCAGTTAATCCAGCAAAAACCCAGACAATTATAATTGGGAGCTCTCGCATGATTTCGAAAATTGACTGGTTCAGACTACCTCAGGTTATCTTTGACAATATTCCTATCCCATTTAGTGACACTGTGAAAAACCTGGGAATTATTTTTGACAAACAGTTATCTTGGGGTCCACAACTGTCTGAGGTCAGTCGAAAAATTTTTGGTTCTGCGGCGTCACTCAGACGATTGCGGAACTTTCTACCCATCACTACCAAAACTGCTCTTGTAAAATTACTTCTACTTCCCATATTAGACTACGCTGATGCTTGCTATCTGGATTTAACCGAAGAGCAACTCGACAAACTGGAACGTCTACAGAATTTCTGAGTACGGTACATATTCGGATTACGTAAATATGACCACATTTCTCAATTTCGCCAAAAGCTCAATTGGTTACCTATCCGACTTCGCCGTAATTCTCACATCTTATCTTTCCTCTACAAAATTTTGTTCTTTCCTTCCACTCCTTTGTATCTCAAAGAACGCTTCGAATTTATTCAAGGTCATTCTGGTACTTTGAGATCTTCTCGTGCCTTGAAACTCAAAGTTCACTCCTCTTCCCATACCAATCTTTCCTATATGAAATCTTTCTCTGTACAATCTGTCCTGCTTTGGAATGAGCTGCCTGTAGCTATCAGGCAGGCTAAGTCTCTCCATATTTTCAATAACCTAGTTTTCAAACACTTTCTTTCACTATGTTAAATAACAACTATACGTGATATTAAATTTTTTGTATGTAAATATTATTATACTTATTATACATTTATGTAATTGTTTATGTATGTATATTAATACTATTGAAGATGTAGTATATTATTATAATGTGTAATTATTGTATTTAGTTTGTGATAATAATAATTATTATTTTTCCACATTTATTTATTATACACCACCAACGACATTTTTGTACTCTAATTTCTGTCCATCCAAAGGTTGCCTGGAAGAAATCGCTCAAGGCGATAAGGCCGCCCTTGTACCACCTAATTTTAAGAATATTATGTACTTTGTTATTTAATCTGTTTTTTTTTGGTGTACAATAAAGTTATATTGTATTGTATTGTATCGTCGTATAATATACTACGAGCAACACCACACACATCGTCGTATAATATACTACGAGCAACACCACACACATCTTCGTATAATATACTACGAGCAACACCACACACATCTTCGTATAATATACTACGAGCAACACCACACACATCGTCGTATAATATACTACGAGCAACACCACACACATCGTCGTATAATATACTACGAGCAACACCACACGCATCGTCGTTTAATATACTACGAGCAACACCACACACATCGTCGTATAATAATTATTTGTTAAAGGCCAAATCATACAACTTGGCGGCTGTGATGTTAGCTACAAGCTGCGGATAGCCAAATTCGGACTGAAGCTCACTTAACAGGTAACATTACAGCCGGCGAGTTGTATGATTTGGCCTACATGTAGGTACTTGTCGAAGAATAATGATCTTGCTTACCGTTTTTTATCTTGATATAGAGAGGCACGTACCGGTCCTCAGCCAGCACCCCCGGCGTGGCCCGCTCCAGGTGCTGCCGGTGTACATTATCATCCAAACGAGACTTCGTGTTACTGTCGCGTCCTACATCTATAAACACCAAGTTATTGCATTTCGTTAAGATAACGTCCAGTGATACTAGAATTAGAATTAGAATTAGAATTTTTTATTGACCTTATAACTACATATGTTACATTAGGTACGTCAAATTTACAAACAAAAGAAAATCATAATTATATAAATCTGAAAAAATAATAATGTCAATGTTAAATATAAAGTTAACTAAAAAAATAAAAGTTTAACCTATGGACAAGAAAATAAATGTCAATGTCAATTAATAATAAAAACGATCAGTCAAACTTAAATGAAAAAAATTACATAGCATAATAAAATATATAAGGTATTGTTGATTTATCAACAATGGCTCAGCCGTTTTCGATAAAATTTGAACGGGACTACACACGAAGCAACATCTATCTATCTTTTTCTTCTTATCTTATATTATATAAAAGGCTTCCCTGAGTGACTGACTGACAGACAGCCTACAGCCCAAACCGCTAAAGATAGGAACATGAAATTTGGAACAAAGATACATTGGACCACGTAATGGAGTACTAAGGACGGAATTTTGAAAAATCGACCTCTAAAGGGGTAAAACGGGCCCTTTTCGTTTGTATGTAACTTTTTATTCCCTTTACCGATTGACTTGAAACTTCGTATACATGCTACTCAAACAAAATAAAAGTTACGTTTGTTCCTGTTTTTCCGAATATTCCTTATCTAAGGGGTCAAATTGGGTCCCAAAGTTGGTGAAAAAAGCGTCTATTACATCCAACGAGCTGAAACGATTATGGATGAAATCTGGTATGGAGACCATAGTACAGGTATTCATCATGTTTCATTAAGTCATTAGAAATTTAATTTCGATTATTCTGAACCCAATGACAATCTCGCCCAAAACCGTTTACGCGGTCAAAAGTGATCGAGACACTTGTAGGACTTTCAGACATTCTCTGACCAAGTACAGACGAAAAGTTAGCACACAAGAAGGTACATTTTATTTGAAAATACATAGCGCACCTACATCTAGACGACAGGCATGTTCTAGAATTCCATTATACTCATCATTTGACTAACTTTTACTATGGTACCAACCCAGAAATCACGTAAATTAAAATTAGCTGTTCAACACAAAAAATTCATCGACCCGCGACAAAATGTAAAGAATAGGTAATTTTCGCTTTTTCAGGGTAGTCCCCATAGTAAAGTAAGTAGTTATTGATATCCGTAGTACCCTAAGTTCAAGTCTATTGGCTCACAAAATAAAATCGTTCATAAACTATTAGGGGCCCATTTGGCCCCCATTGAAGGATCTAAGTTATCTCAATTTAATTCTAGATATTTCACTACGTTTAAAAAAAAACGCGATCAAGATATTTTTCACGCTAATTTAGGATGTTTGGTCTAGCGTTAGACAAGGAATCCGGGACTTTTCCCAGGACGTTAATAGTCATATATTAGTTAAAAGTGTGGGCTATTTTCAAACAATATTGCATCGGTTTTCGAACAGTCATTTAGTACTTTTTTTAAGAAATTGAAATCCTGAAGGACCCACTGAAATTTTCCGGGATAGCAGTACCCCAAGTGGTAATTTGTGTTATTGTCTAGCGTCGTACCAAATTTCGTTAGAATTAATTTACCCCTTTTATCTTAGCTTTATAATTGATTATTTTGGCTATTGCTAAGAAAGGTCGATTTTTTTAAAAATTCCGTCCTTAGTGCTCCATTACGTGGTCCAATGTGTCTTTGTTCCAAATTTCATGTTCCTATCTTTAGCGGTTTGGGCTGTAGGCTGTCTGTCAGTCAGTCACTCAGGGAAGCCTTTTATATAATCGATTTTGTTTGGCTATTGCTAAGAAACCCTATAGATTTTCCGGGATAAAATAGTTACTGTATTGAAACATGTGTGCTTCCTAAATACCTACCAGATTTCATTTATAACCGTTCAGCTCGTCTGATGTAAATATTGATGCATTTTTCACCAACTTTAGGAACTTATCTGACTCCTTAGACAAGGAAAATTCTGAAAAACAGGAAGAAACGTAACTTTTATTTTCTTTGTAAGGCATATATACAAAGTTTTAAGTCAATCGGTTAAGGTGATAAAAAATTAAATGCAAACGAAAAGGGCCCGTTTTACCCCGTTAGAGGTCAATTTTTCGAAATTTTCGTCCTTTGTGCTTCATTACGTTGTACATTGTACCTATGTTCGAAATTTCAAGTCTCTATCTTTAGCGGATTGGGTTGTAGCCTAAACTGATTAATCTTGGCTATCCCCAAGGATCCCCATAGAATTTCCGGGATAATAATAGTTCCTGTGTTGAAACATGTTGTGTGCTTCCTCCATACCAGATTTCATCCATAACCGTTCAGCTCGTTGGATGTAATAGACGCTTTTTACACCAACTTCGGGACCCAATTTGACCCCTTAGATAAGGAATATTCGGAAAAACAGGAACAAACATAACTTTTATTTTGTTTGAGTAGCATGTATACAAAGTTTCAAGTCAATCGGTAAAGGGAATAAAAAGTTACATACAAACGAAAAGGGCCCGTTTTACCCCTTTAGAGGTCGATTTTTCAAAATTCCGTCCTTAGTGCTCCATTACGTGGTCAAATGTATCTTTGTTCCAAATTTCATGTTCCTATCTTTAGCGGTTTGAGCTGTAGGCTGTCTGTCAGTCAGTCACTCAGGGAAGCCTTTTATATAATAGAAGATGTATATTTATTTTATGAAATGTAAAATGCGTAACCTTATTTGGCATAACATTGGCCGTTAGAAGAAAAGTGTAACTCACAGAAGGGATATTTGGTATGCGAATCCCACCCGACCCTCACGCTCGCCGACTCCCGCGCGCGCACCGCCACGCGCCACTCCAGCTGTCCGGGGAAGGGGCCGGCCGCGAGCTCTTGCACCCTCTGGCGGTCGAGAGCCAGGTACGAGCAGCCTGCAAACATTTTATTATACAAACTAACGAGCTTTCTGCACATTTTGCAGTATTGACCGAAGCGGAGCGAAGATCTTTGGATTACGGACACGGCGATTTTGCTTTCGTCTGTCCGGATGTTGGTTTAAGTCTACAGGGTGTGTAATTTATTGTGTAAGCGCTCTGACATTCGGCTTCGCTTTTCCTCCTGCTCGCGCCAGTTACTCACGCCACAAGAGCGAACGGGAGGAAAAGTGAAACGAACGCTTACACAATAAAGTCCCTGGTCGCATTCTAAATTCAGTAGTGCCACGGGTAATTTAGATTGCATAGTCTAAGCAGCTATAGAAAAATGGTCGTGCCACGAGAGAGTGAAATTTAATTTAGCACTACTAGTTGAGCCAAGCAGTAGAGCCACGGGAGATAAACGGAATTAAATAATTTTGGTACACAGGCTATATTGTATTAATAGTTTTTTTTGCCGGCGTCGGCGATTTTTGATGGCGGTGTTTCTCTGAAAACGACGGGCAATGTGCTGTCGCGCTATACAGGGTTATTTCTAATCAATTGGCATCCTCTTAGGGGCTTATTATATACATCAAAACTAACAACTTTTGTTCTGCAACTTTTGTAGAACTCAAAAAAAATCAGCTGTTCCATACAATTTGTCGCGGGTGAACGACATTTTTCTATGGAAAAACAAAAAAAATTGAGTTTTGACAAAAGTCGCTGAACAAAAGTTGTTAGTTTTGATGTACAGAATAAGCCCCTAAAAGGATGCTAATTGATTAGAAATAACCCTGTATATTAACCGATTTTCGTAATATTTGGCAAGGTCGTTTAGTAACTCAATCCTAATAACCCAACCAAAACCAAACCAAAATGGTCAAGAACGAGTCGAGTCGAGGCTTATGAAGATTCAGTTACCGAGATGCGCCGCGAGGTCTACTGTTCCGAAAACTACTAGTTTTAATATTGGAACGGGATACATGACTGAATCATCTTCAAATCTTTGTTTTAAATAAATCTTACTTTATTTCAGTTCAGTGGTAATATTAATCGTAAGGTCGTGGGTTCAAATCCCGGCCCGGTACTGAAGAGTTCTTTGAAGCTTCTCGGTGAAGGTAAACACAACAAGGTAACCTGCATACGTCTATAGAAGGAATTCACTGGCGTAGGCATGTGAATCCACCGACCCGCACTGGGACAGCGTGGTGGATTTCAACATCAAAAAGTCGGTACCGTTCAGTACAGTGATATAAGAACGAGAAATTTACCTAGAGTCCTATATAACATCAAATACAATAATAATGTTAAATCTAAATGAATATATAGTGATCAATAATCTATAACACAATTTATCCTTAAATTGAATGAGTACCTATTTGATAATGAGTAAATTATTAATAAATTGCTATTTCATTGATCCAAAAATAAAAGAATATTAAAATTATTTTTCTCAAAGATGGCGCCAACGACTTGTACCGTGTACAGAGTTCGAATAGTCTGCACGAATCAATTTGACATCCGTGGACATTATTGTTGATTTATCAAAAACGGTTCAGTCGATTTCGATTAATTTTAAATGGGAATAAGTACCTCGAGAGTATACCCATTTGATATAAAGAGGTTTGTTTTAAATCGGTTAACAATTGGCGAAAATATCGATGAACGAAAAAATACACACACGAACATAGTTTCCTTTTTGGAAATCGGTAAAAATAGATAATTATAATTACTAGTCATCTATAAATGATAGTAATAGTTAAAACTTATTTAATAATAGCAACCATATTCTCTGAGTGCTCGAGCCCGCCGCCCTCTTGTCTCCATGGTAACAGGAAGTCACTCCCGTAACATTTAACCGACTTCAAAAAAGGAGATTATCAATTCGACTGAACGTTTTTGTACGTATTTTACGCGATTAGGTACTTCTCCAATTATGAACCGATTTTGATTTCTTTTTTGTTTGGCAGATCATACTTCAGAAATGGTCCCATTCACATTTTATCGCAATCGGCTAAGCCATTTTTAAAAATTTACAATTATCAAAAATGGCAAAAATCGATTTGAGCGAACCATTCGAATTTTGTACACGATAAAAGTCAGTTGTGCCATTTTTCGCAAAATAACACAATAATTGTGTCGGTACTTCGGTGCGGCAACAGTTACAGCACGCGGCGTGCGCTATACTCGAACTTGCGGTCGAAACTACGAGGTGTTGTTCATCAGCCGCCCCATACATTTTGTCATGCGTCAGAAAAGAAAACTATTTAATAAACTCTTCGCATGGAACAGCCGAATTCTTTTCCGCATTTCACAGTTGGTTCCATTGTATATTGTGCTCTTACTACTCTCACACTTGCTAAGTACAGAAGTGCATCAAACAAAAATTATGGTGAAAATCAGTTGATGCACCTTGTACATAGACTGACCAGTGACCACCACTAAGGTTTTTGGTTTATGTACCTCGTTAACACTGCCTATACAGGGTTGTCTGCTTACCCTGCACTGAACCAAAAGGGGATGGTTAAGATCATCATTACGAATAATTTTTATTAAGGGGCCAACTCAAAATTCTAGAAAAAAAATCATATAAATTGCATACAAAATTGCAACTCGGAATCGACAAAATGTATAAAACAGCTATTTTTTCTCGTGTTTTGAGTTGGCCCCATAGTAAAAGTTGTTGGTAATAATGGTCATAATCAGTCCTTTCCGGCTGAGTACACCAGTTCTGGATAACCCTGTATTTGGTCGCGAAACTAGTTTTCGCTAACGACTTTAAGATAAGTAATCAGCTGTAAGTAAATGAATTTAAAAATAGAAAATTTGAATTCATATCAACAGTAAAATAGAGTTCAAATTAGCACAAAATAAAAATTTTGATATTTAAAAAATAACGCTCACCTGTTTTGTTAATCATGTAGGTGTCCAAGTCATCCTTTTCAGGGATCTGCCCGTCCTTCCATATGTTGGGGTTAGGGACTATTGAAGGCGGCACTATTACGTCACAGAAGGAGGTAAACTTTGTAGCAATTTCTTCTGCTTTTTGGCGAGTTTCGGATAAATTCATTGCAGAGTTTTGATTTTTTTCAATAATAACCGACATATCTTTAGTTTCATGACTGTGTGTTCTGGTTAAGTTTTCCAAAACAGTTATTTTGTTGTTTATGATTGCGATTGACTCACTTTGTTGTTTGTTGTTAACGTTTATTGTGTCAGTTAAATTGTTCAATATAACAATTTTGTTGTTCATGCTTGCCATCGATTCACTTTGTTGTTTGTTGTTAACGTTTATTGTGTCGGTAAGCTCTTTAGTCTTATTAGAAAGTAAAGAAATTTTGTCTTCTAATTCTTCTATTTTTTCGATTTGATTTTGAAATACAATCAATTCATTGTGCATCTCAGTATCTACTGCAACCTGTGTGCCGTTTGTTCTTTTCATTGATTGTAACATTTTTTGAGTTATTCTTGAAGCATGTAATGCAAGTTCAATAACCATTTCATTAGCAGCGACTTGAATATCTCTGGCAATGTCATGTTCCTGCTCATCCAGAGTCGCCATCGCCGGCTGCAGACTGTCCTTGACCAGCACTTTTATGATTTCTTCTATATTTTTACGTATGTTGGGATCATTTCCGTGTTTGTATGTACACGCGTTGTAGTACTCATCACTTTTTTTATAGTTTCTAGTTTCTAAGTCATCTTCAGTTTTATACAGTACTCCTTCGATATCATCTGCGTAGTAAAAAAATATTTAAAACGAAACAATAAATCTACAAACTTGAACAAGTGAGGATCAAACTCGCGCACTCAGGGTTCCGTGCCATTGAGAAACCCACTATTAATTTATTTTAATTTTTGCTTGATTATTTTATTTTTGAAGTAAATGTACAACTGAATATTATTTGAATATTTCAAGAGTCTATTTATTGCCGTTATAATCCAGCTAAAAACGGCCAAAAAATCACGTTTTTTGTATGGGAATCCCCCTTAAATATTTGTTTTATTCAGTTTTTTAAACTGTAACAAAAATACATCATCTGTGAAAATTTCAACTCTCTAGTTATCACGGTTCATGAGTTACAGCCTGGTGACAGACAGACGGACAACGGACGGTCTTAGTAACCCTCGTACCCTCTGGGTACGGAACCCTCTAAAGTATCTACATAATTATACCTAAAAATATAAGCACAGCTGATTCGTTACTTGAAATGACAATAAACAGAGCACGTTGTTCGTAGAACGGATCATCGATGGGATCATAAAGTTCTCGAATAGAATAAACCACGTACCAGCAATACTAGCAAGGGACGTCCACCGACAAGGTGAACTGACGATCTGGTCAAGACCGTAGGATCACGCTGAATAAACTGGATCCAACGAGTGTTATTATAAATCTGGTAGGCCTGCTTATGAAAGAACTATTGAAATGAAAACCCTCCAAAAAACTTACCATGAATTAATGAGTTATCCCCGCTTTCAACTGTGCCGCTGAGATATGTTACAAGAAACAAAAGAGGACACAATTGGGTTATTGTTTTCATTTTGCCCAATAAATAAAATAACAAAATTTAAACTTGCCTCTCGCCCGCGCCACTGATTGACTGACTTTTATTTCAATTTTAGGTTAAATATAGTTTACACGGTTCAGATAATGGAGCATAATTGTTGTGACAAATAAGTTCTTCATCTTTAATTACTATGTTTTGACTTGCGTTTTATTTTTATTGCCTATCGACGTGGTTTTTTTGGTGTTAAGTAAACAAAATTAATCTCGAAATAGGTTATCAAATTCACTAAAAATACATGCGTCGATCGCATGGCCTGAAATGCCGCCCGGTATATTACGCACTTCGTTGATGTTGGCCGAAAGTGCCGAGAGCATGACGTGGGGAATGAGAGTTTGCCGAAAGTGCCGAGAGCATGACGTGGGGAATGAGAGTTTGCCGAAAGTGCCGAGAGCATGACGTGGGGAATGAGAGTTTGCCGAAAGTGCCGAGAGCATGACGTGGGGAATGAGAGTTTGCCGAAAGTGTCGAGAGCATGACGTGGGGAATGAGAGTTTGCCGAAAGTGCCGAGAGCATGACGTGGGGAATAAGAGTGATTCGCACTATGAACTATGTCCGATCTGAATCCGTAAAATTCCAGTCCGGAGTAGTCATAGAACTATTTGTATTGTCGTTTGTTAGTAGGTAGTGTTATAATACCTTTTTTTATTTGACCCAGAAAAATCCTTTATGGATGTCACCAAACCTGGGAGTGTTATCCTCGTAAGACCGAAGGCGAAACGAGACGAATTATAAAGTAACGCCCAATGTGCTTTCAAAACAACGAATATTTTATAGTCAGTAACGCCGAGCAGTTCGAGTAAAGATTTTTCATTATGTTCAGTATTTTTTTACTCATATTTTGAACTCAAACTTAGCGTTCAAGTTTTAGTTCCTTTGGAGGAACGTCCGGCGATACTTACTACTTGGCCTCTTAAAAGTCTCGGTTTTACTGACTAGGTCCTAAGTTTTAGTTATTTTATCGGTACAAGAGGGCTTACAAGGTTATAGTACCTAGGCGTTGAGCACTGGTCCCTTTTGACGAGCTCAGATAAGTCCGATGATAAGGACGCAGCGAGCGGTAGGTATCAACAAATCTAGCCTAGATCAGAGTTTATGGCCGAACCCTAGTTGAGCTGGAAAGGTTTCGGTCGTTATACTCACTGAAATTCGCTAATCAAATAATAATCGGTAAAGTGCGAGTCGGACTCGCGCACATAGGATTCCGTACAATATGTAAGCCCCTTATTTTATGTTAATTTAATTATTTATCTTGAATATTTTAAGCATCTTCCTGTTGCCTTTATTAATTTCGAGCGATAAACGGCAAAAACATCAGGTTTGTTGAACTCCCTGTATTTTTTCTTAAAGCGGCAACAGAAATACATCATCTGTAAAAAAATAACTTTCTAGCTATCATGGTAACTGAGATACAGCCTGGTGACCGACAGACGTACAGCGGAGTTTTAATAATACGGTCCCGTTTTTTCCCCTTTGGGTACGGGACCCTAAAAACTGTGTACCAAGTTTAGTCAAGATTTGTTGAAAAAATCGGCCAAGTGCGAGTCGGACTCGCGCACGAAGGGTTCCGTACCGTATAGGAGCCCCATTCCTCTTGCCGTTATTAATAGCTACCAAAAAATTTGTAGTATTTGTTGTTATAGCGACAACATAAATACATCATCTGTGAAAATTTCAGCTGCCTACCTATCACGGTTCATGAGATACAGCCCGGTGACAGACAGACAGACAGACAGACAGACGGACATCGAAGTCTTAGTAATAGGGTCCCGTTTTTACCCTTTGGGTACGGAACCCTAAAAATGCGACCTGTAGACAAAACTTATTGTTTTCTGTTTATTCTTTCCACTTTCTAGCTATCACAGTTCTTGAGATACAGCCTGGTGACGTACAGACGGACAGCGGAGTCTTAGAAATAGGGTTCCGTTTTTATCCTTTTGGGTACGAAATCCTAAAAACTGTGTACCAAGTTTAGTCGAGATTAGTTGAAAAATGCGACCTGTAGACAAAACTTAACATCCTGACAGAATGCCACCTAGATAATAAGTAAGTTCGTATAGGCGGGTAGCTGGCCTTGGTGTCAGAGTTTTTAAGCCGCCTAAGGGCATTTGAAATGGCTAAACGCTTTAAACAACCGATACCTGCAGTTTAACGTGTCATCTGAGCTACGGTAGCGCTCAGTTGTAAGTGCTACCCATCCGGCGACTGGCCGTGCTGAACGTTGATCTTGATCTATTGAAAATGCGATCTGTGGTCTAATATTAACATCCAGACAGAAGAAAACGAAGTCGCCATGTTGAAGCAAAGACCTTCGCTTCGTTTCTGTCAATGACGTTACTTCACGTAGGTACATTACTTCATTCGAATTGTAAGTCCTGCGCTGGCTCGCAGAATATCACTAGGTGATAGATAGTTCTATACTGGGAACCCAGTGATAGCCCACAGGTCACGGGTAAATCTAGTGGGACGTTTTTTGTACAGTAAAAATTTGATATCAATTCTGTTTTTTCCTCATCGAATACTGAGAATGTTTTCAAGATAAATACAGATTTAAAAATATTATTTTTAGGTTTTCACGTTAATACAAACAAACTGTGTCCGTCTGTTTGTCCGTTTCGATATAAAAGATAGATTAGTTCTGAACTTGTCTTGGCTTCATATTAGTAACGGGACGTACCCTAGCAACAACGGATGGTAGTTTGATTCTCTTACGTCTGTCGAAGTATGCGGTTTTTACGACATAAACGGTTGTGACGTTGTTCACAATCACTAGGAAGATTGATTTTTAAAAAGTTGGAAATATAGATCTGCGTTATACAGGGTTATTTGCTTCCCTGTTTTAAGCCTAAAGGGGGTGATTCAGACCACTATTACGAACAACTTTTACTATGAGGTCAACCCAAAATTCGAGAATAATTCTGCTGCTGTTGCATGCAAAATTGCATCTCGGAATTGAAGCTTGATGCTCGGAATCGACAAAAATGTAATTCCAAATCCATAGCTCCTCGCGTTCCCGAGTTAGAAGGATTGTCAAAATATGCAGTCCCAAAATTGGAGGAAAACGTGTGATTGTGTGAAGTCGGTTGTAGCGATCTTTTTAAACGGTGTTATTTTAATATAATTGTGTGTGTTATAGTTAGCCTGCCCTTGCTGTAGTTTGGAAAGTAGTAACCTTTTTTTCGAGCTGCTAAAACAGAGAGCTAAAGCATGGAGCGGGCGGATGATATGAGCGGGATTGTACACAAGTAGGTGCCTACACGAATGAGCGATAAGCACCGGCGTCGGACACGAGGCTTGTTTATTACTAATTAAACTGATTGCTAAGGTCAAGTTCAATGTCTTTCAATGCAAACATTGAATCCTAAGAAGTTTTATAATCTTACACTGAATGTCTCTATACGGCGTACATATTCTAGAATATTATTGTAGGTACGTACTCAATACCCATCTTTATGACCAACTTATGCTAAGAGGCCAACCTGGAATTTCGTAAAAAAATACTGTTCTCAACAATAAATTCATCTAACCTCAACAAATGTATTATTACTTAGTTGAGAGAGTTCAAATAATAATCGGTCAAGTGCGAGATGGACTCGTGCACCGAGGGTTTCGTACAAATCCCAATAATTGTAAGAAATCGGGAGCAAAGATGTTAAAACCTTGGGGAAGAAGGAAAATTCTTACAGAATCCAGTCATCGACAAACGTTATTTTTTATCGAAATATCATATGACGAAAAATACACATACTTAGTACAAATAATCAATAACTTGTTTGAATTTATAGTAACTTTTATCTAGAAGTGGTTTTTGAGGGGGCGCCTAATGCCAAAATCAAGCGAAAGGTGTACTTTTAAAGACGTGGTGTAAAGGTAACGAACATAAGCATCCATATTAAAAAAATACTGTAGAAAAGAAAAAAATCTAAAGTAGCAGAGTAATCGCGTAAAATTTTGGAAAATAAAATAGTTGCTTTAGAAAAAAATGAAAACTTCGCATCATAAAAAAAAAATACATTTTATTACAAATGCTCGAAATTATCAGCGACAACATCGCATTATTTTTGACTAATTACGTAGCCAGGCTAATGTTCTAGCCGAGTAATCAATTAGTTTTCTTATTGCATGCTTAAATTTTGAACAAATAAATAAAATCCCACCTAAAAATATAAGCTGGAGCTCGAAGCCAACATCATCATAAACTGTGTCATGCGATTTTCGACTCTAAACAAAGCCGCGTAGATGATAGCGAGCGATGCAAGAAGCGCGGGTAAAATCTGATTTTTTCCTAGCATTATAGGATGTCATTTTTCGCACTGCTCCTTACAATTTCTGGGACCTTATTATAAAAGTCAATTCCTAGACAGTAAAAACTATTGGCTGTTTTTGGTAGTCTTCTGTAAGGTGGTACCAACTTGTTTTTAAATCTGCAACTACGGCCATAATAATCAAAAGCTTAATTTATGCTATTAACCAATAACACCAATAATTCTAATATAAGTACACCACCGCAGGCGTTTTCACGCTGGCGCACAGGCGCCTCCATCCACGCATCCTGCTGTCGCCCCACTATCGGCGGGTCCAGCTCATCCCACGCACAAACCTCGGCCACCCTCCAGCGTGGTTCTTCGAGTGCTACCTTCACCTACTTTTTGGCAAAAATTCTACGGACTCCTCTCTTTTCAAAATTTTTAACAAGATGTTTAAGTTAAGTTTAAGTGCGTTGTGTTTTCTGTGGTGTAAAATTTATATTATGTGTAAATACTAAGGTTAGTTTTTTATATTACTCTCCTTTCTCCGAACCGCTAGGAATCCTAACTTCTACGCTCTAGGCAGGACTCTTTAGGTAGGTTCTTAGATTTCTCTTAACTTGTGGTGCTGCAACCGGCTTCCCCCCTTGCAACGCTACGACGTCCTATGCCACGCTTGCCGGTAATTGGTCTCTATTAGAGAACTTACGATCCCATCGATTAGATAGATATTGATTTCAAACAAGACCGGTGGAAAGCGGCTTGCATCCAGCGTAATCCTGCCAGTTTTAATAAGTTACCTGTTCACCTCGTGGGTAGACGGTTACGCTTGCCAGTAAGTGGTCTCTATTCGAGAACTTACGGCCCCTTGACCACAATCATAGCAGTGAACTGGACTCTATAATAAATAGGTTTCTAACTCGCTGTCTTATCGCTTTCGGAGTTGGTCCCATAGTACAACTAGGAGATAACGATGAGTACAATTCATCCATCCATCGACTCTAGGGTATTAACTGCTGGATACAGGCCTACCCTATAAATATTTGAAATAAAATCGCTTGTAAGCGGTTTGTATCCAGCGCGATCCTGCAATCTTATTGAAGTCACCCGTTCACCTGGTGGGTAGACGTCCTGTGACGACCACGGCCCAGGTTTTCTTAATGAAGTCCCCATTCACCTGGTGGGTAGACGTCCTGTGACGACCACGGCCCAGGTTTTCTTAGGGCCAGATGTCCCCTAACCCTTTCTTTTATAAGGTACGTAGGTGGTAGATAGATAACGGTAGGTAGATGGTTACACATATTTATTATTTACTAGCTTTTACCCGCGGCTTCGCCCGCGTTATATTTTGATTTTGGCTAATGTTTATGTCGGCTGCGAAACCTAACCTAAGCGACAAACATCAAAATACCTTAGAGGAATGCTTTTGTTGATTCAGTTACGGTTGGAGTGTATATACAACCCCCCCGTGTATTCCCGTCTTGTCGTGGCGGGGGAGGTCTAAGGCAGCTGAAAAGGCGGCGCTCGAAGTCTCCGTCTTCTTTGGGGCTTTCCCCCAAGGCAGCTTAGAGGCCGGCACTCGTTGTTCAGCCGCTTTTAACTAAAGCAGCTGAGAGGATAGCCGGTAGGTTGCGTGCCTTTTGAGGAGTGTTGCTTCTGAGGCGGGCTGCAGTGCCGCTCTTGCGACGCTGCAGCCGAAGATTAGGGGCTGCGGTGGGATGGAACTGGTTGTGTGGGTGCCGCCACCTACCCTACCTTCCGCTAGGCCGTCAACCTGTTGGCAGACGCAGTGGGGCTACAGGGGAAGAGAAGTGTCGGTATCGCGATGGCCGTTCTCACTGCCCTATGCAATTGAAGAGGCAGGCGCTGGGCTACTATGACTGACCCGTTGCACTGGGACCAGGGCGTTGGAATGCTGTCCGACGCTCAGTGCTGGTTAGTCCCGAGTGGTGGATGACGATGTGTCTTGTGCTCCGAAACACTCCGTCATTATGGCGAGAGTGCAAGCTCCGTTCTGGAGCCCGAGTCTGGGCTAGCGCTGTTGAGTGCCGCGAAGGAGTGCGAAAAATGTAGGAACGTCCTAAACTTGAAATGACATGTTATTTCTGGCGCTTAGAGGGCTGCTACCGCGGCCCGCTCGCTTTTTTTTATCCTATCCTATGTGAACTGTTAAAGTTTTTGGGATAAAAAGTGGCCTATGTCACTTTTCGTCTTTCAAACTATATTCATGCAATAAGCCAAGGCAATCCGTTGCTCCGTTGCTGAAAAAAGTTATTGTCTTAGGTATCCTACGGGAACCGCAATTTTTTCGGAATGGAAAGTATACTATGTCACTTTCCGTCTTCCAAACTATGCCCACCCCAAAAATCAAGTCAATCCGTTGCTCCATTGCTGAGAAACAGTTATTGTCCTATATCCCATGGGAATCACGAATTTTCCCCGGATAAAAAAGTATCCTATTTTCACTTTCTGTCTTTTAAACCATAGGTATCCATACCAAAAATTAAGTCAATCTTTTGCTCCGTTGCTGCGTCAAAGAGGAAGAAACCAACAAACTTTTCGGATTGATAATTAAAGTAGGTATGATGATTCTGTATCATAAAGGATAAAAAAACATGTTAAACCTCTAATGATAGTAGATTTAAAAATATTTTTAATGTCAGACAAAATGACGGCCTGGTATTAAACGTCATAGTAACATGTGGCATGCAGAGGGAAAAAAACATTTTATCCAATTTTAATGTCAGTTGTCATTTTCAATCCATATTTTTTTTCGTCTTCAAGGGGATATAATGGTGGAAAAACAATTTGTCCCCTTGCCATGCTACCTGTGATTTATAAAAGTCTGCAGACAATGTCACCTGTCATCTAATTACGTTTCGCTGTGACGTTTCGTTAATCCATATTAGCGTCAATAGAGGAATTAATCAATTAGCGTCTTTGTGATAGTGGCGACAGTTTTGCTTTCGATAGTTTTTGTCCTGTCCTACAGGAACTGTGCAATTTTTTGCTTAACGTCTAACGCTTAGCATCTAAAATTCAACGCGCTTGGTTTTGCTGTTGAGTCTCAGCAGTTCTTTGCGCTGCGTGATGCTCAGCATCTAAAAGTCGCCGCGCTTGACTTTCAACTTCAGTCTCAGCAGCTCTCTGAGCTGCGTGACGCTCAGCATCTAAATTTCGATGCGCTTGGTTTTGCTCTTGAGTATCAGCAGCTCTTTGAGATGCGTGGCGCTCGGCATCTAATGTCAAACGCGTTTAAGTGTGCTCTTCAGACTCCTGGCTTCTAGCAATTTTCTTTACGCGAGCTCCGCTAGAACTACGCGCTAGATTCGATTTGCGTTTTGTAGGCATACCTATTAGAATGAAAACTACGTAATTAAACTGAAAAAATACATGTAACCTTCTCTAAATTTTACAGGAAAAGATTCATTGACTTTGACATTTGCAACTTGAGCAGCCTTGAATGGGCATTGGGCATAGAGAATGTAATTTGGAAAGTCAAGATGCAAATTACCATTTGTCATGGTAGAAAATAAGTTTTTTCTTCTAAGATTCTAGCCAATGCGTTTTCATCCCCCCTTTTCAACCCTTTAAAACTATTTTTTCGAATCAAAAAGTAGCCTATGTCCTTTCTCAGGCTGTAGACTATCTGTGTACCAAATTTCATTCAAATCGGTTCAGTAGTTTTAGCGTGAAAGCGCGACAGACAGACAGACAGACAGAGTTACTTTCGCATTTATAATATTATATAATATATAATATATAATATATAATAATATATAATATATAAATAATAAGGATAAGGATATTACGTTCGAACTTCATACCTAATAGAATAATCTTATCGAATAAATAGTAATATTATAGGTAGTACCCATATCGGTGAAAAAATTTATTATTGCATAAATAGGCATGATAGCTGAGAAAAATAAATATCATTATAAATAATTGGTCCGAAAGATTATTGAAAGATGGAAACAAAAAATATCATTTGTTTTGTCAATAGAGAAACGATAAAGACAAAGCCCACCAAAGTTCAGAAGTCGGGGTCATTGACGTTACTCTGATATGAACGGGCTATTTACACCGTTTTTTGTTTAATTTGCAAAATAAAAAAATTTGAGTAGAATATTTTTGAACGTCTTAAAAAACTGACGGACTAATTATTTTTAGTTATCTACCATATTGTGGTTTCCTGCCATGTTAGATTTAGAATGACCTCACATAGCTGACCATGTATTGGCAAACAAAACGTGTAGACATAATTTCAGCTCAATGGGTTGATGCTATCCGCTTCAAAATTGCGTTGCAAGATTCCACCCGAAAGCTTGTTTAAAAATCAAAATCAAAAATTGTAATAAAACCCACGACGGTTAAAAGTGATTGAACAATCGGTCAAGTGCGAGTCGGACTCGCGCACGAAGGGTTCCGTACCGTATGGAAGCTCCCATTAATATATTTTATTTTAATTATTTATTTTTGAAGACATTATACCAATTAATATTCTGTGAAAATTTCACGCATCTTCCTGTTGACGTTACTAATATCGAGCTAAAAATTATGTTTCTTGTATGGGAGCCCCCTTTTAATATCTATTTTATTTTAATTTAATTATTTGTATTTGGAGTAGGTAAATATTTAACAAAACATTCTGTGAATATTAAGTTGTACCCGAGAATATCCATCCGGGGCTTTTAGCGATTACAGCTTTATCCACAACGAAGTTACAGGGGATTTCAAATAGCCTGAATGGCTTCCGGACAAGTATGCTACTGCTGAGCTCTTATGTGCACCCAAACAAGTCGACACGTCAGATACTTGCAATTTAATACCATCTTGGAGGGGTACTTACCCCTCTATTTGTCACCAAGGGGCTTACACTTCTCCAAATCTGGCCCTGATCAGACGTGTCTACGGGGTTCTCTATAATACAGATATACATTTTGTAGTTACTTTTTCGATAGACTTTTTGTATAAAACAGTATTTTTCCGCAATCCCGGGTTGGCCCATACGAGTATAATGATGTTCTGGAATACCTATGTCTTACGTTTAGAGTCGCAAAAGTGACACCACCGACTTCCACCGTGTACAGAATTCCAATTGTTTGTACGAATCGATGTGACCCATGTACATTTTTTTATATTTTTTTAATGGTTTGCAAACTGGTTGATACAGTCAAAATAATTAAGTGATACAAAACAATAGAACATGTTAGGCTGTCCAACCTTCTAGGTGCAAACACAGCATGCTTAAAAATGGAGCGCTAGAAGTTTGGCAAGTAAGAAAAAAATAATAATAAAGTAATGAATATGAGAAACAAATAATTACAACAATAAAGAATCTAAAAAAAAAAATTCAATACATATTATACCAACTTAAGATTATCAAAAAAAGTATTTTTTGATTTTGTTGACCGACGTGTTGAAAATGTCAACATCATGACACACACTGTTGTAAGTACGACACAAGCGATTTATGGGTGAATTTTGAGCATTATTGGTTCGACAAATAGGCAGAGAAAAAGTCTTAATTTCTCGGCGTGAATTAACTTCATTAATGTGAAATAGTGGATCGTCGCGCGGCCCAGCGCGACAACGAAGGCGTGTGATAAAATAATAGACACATAAAAGAACTCAAATGAAGAGATAAATACGTAAATTATACTCTTAAATGACATAACTAATTAATCACTAAATAAATTTCAAATTATGGAAATAAGTTGTTCGATTGAAACGCCACCCAGATGGCGCTAGTCTTGCAAACTTGTCAAGCTACGACTCGCTTCCGCGAGTACCTTCTTATAACAAAATAATAAATAGCGGATATTGAAAAGCACAAAGGGGCGTGGACAGAAAAAGTGGTGGGAAGCAGCGGGCTCCTCGTGGCAGAGAGACGACGGGTCCTTCTTCTTCTCGAGTCGGCGCTGGCGTACGGAGGTGCATTAGTGAAGAAAGTTCAATCAAACATTCAGCCAGATTGGCATACCTACTTAGCAAAGACGTTCAAGTGTTAAAGTATTTCGGTTTGGTGCCTTATTCCAAAGCTAAGTATCTTTCGTAATACGAACGTATTTATAGTGTTAGGGTCTGTGTCCCCCAAAAATTGTTAGATCAACGTACTTCTATTTGATTGTTGTAAATTGTAATTAATTTAGTACTTACCTTCAGATCCAACTGTTGTACAAAAAATATATTGCAAATAATAATGTTTGACTTTGTGATTGTTGGCTTTTATTTAATTAGGACTCCACTGCAGTGACTACCTGACCAGGTGGCATTTGAGGTTATGTATGACATTTGCTGTTCATGTTAGCTTAGCCTTATCTTATTCATGCTTTATTCTGTGTAGGTATAGGTTGTTTATTGCTTGATTAGGAGAGCTGTAGACACCACGTGGCGAGGTATGCCCCGCGAAAGTAGCTGCTTCTACGCATTTCACAACTAATTATTATTAACCTTCTACTATTCTTTCTTGGGCTTATTCCCTTACTTAGAAGTATTCTTGGGTAGTCATAGGGTAGTTATTAGGAAATGATTAGCAACGTGGTAGTTGGTATCGACGGATTTCCATCCATCCGTCCATCAGACGTAGGACGTCCACTGCTGGACATAGGCCTCCCATATCAGACATTTACTATACCTGGATAACTTGGGCTGATAAGTAGATATTTTGGAGTGTAGTGAGCTTAGGTATTAATAGTAAACTTTAATAAGCGGTATTCCTAATCTGTGGTATTACATTACATTAACGTTGATTTATCATAAACGGCTTAATTATTTTCGATAAAATTAAATTGGACCTACCTCGGGAGGATATAGGTACCTCGAAAGGGTTTTCGAAATAAAAAAAGATTTTTATGAATCGGTTCACCATTGACCAAAACATTGATGAACATACAGAAAAAAACCGTACGACGAACATAGTACCTCCTCCTTTTTGGAAGTCGGTAAAACTATCAAACTTCTAATTAAATCAATGTTTTTATGAAGAGAATATTCGCGTGACCTTACAATAGCTGACGCTGGAGCTTATCTTATCTCGCGCTCGCCCCGGAGGCGGAGTGAACTCCAGCTTGTTACACAACTCTGAACAATCATCATCATCATTTTGAAGCCCGTACTCGCCGACTGCTGAGCATAGGCCGTTGTTTTTCTTACCCAAGTGAAACATAACAAATTAGTTTAAAATAAGTTGTCAAGTGCTTTTTTTTTTTTTTTCCTGTCCCGGTGCATAGACCGGGCCCGCGAGCTAAGTTCCCTCGAATATTATCAAGGACCTTTTATATGTTTTATTTTTTATTTTATCAATGTTTTACATTTACAAACTTCTTATCGATATATAAGGTTGGAGTGTACGAAAGGGGGCACTGAGGAAAAAAGACTTAGAAAAATTTGCACTAAAATCCTACACCTTATGTAATCTTCGGGATCCGGTGGGATGTGGGAGTATAAGGGTGGGGGAACCCCTGCACGCACCCGGAGGTCACTGACCTTCACTCCAAGATCATTGACCTTGAATGACCTTGACTCCAAAATAGTCGGTTTTGCAAACATAGTCATCAACCTTGACTGACCTTGACTCCGACCATCGACCTTGACTGTCTACGCCTATGTTATCTTCGGGATCCGGTGGGATGTGGGAGAATAAGGGTGGGGGAACCCCTACATGCACCCTGAGGTCACTGACCTTGACTCCAAGACTCTTGACCTTGAATGACCTTGACTCCAAAATGGTCGGTTTTGATAACAAAATCATCTACCTTGACTCGTAGGTTAGGTTAGGTTTGAACAGTGACAACAACGCGCGAGCCGAGCGAGCGAAGCGAGCGTGCCGAGGCAGCGGCCGGCGAAGCGCCGGAGACAACCAGTCCTTACTACGAGTTTAGGTCGTTCCTATTTATCCTAATCAACACGAGGACTTCGCTAAAGTATTTCGACGTCATAGGTTAGGTTAGGTTAGGTTAGGTTTTTTGTCCCGGTGCATAGACCGGGCCCGCGAGCTAAGTTCCCTCGAATATTATCAAGGATCTTTTATATGTTTTATTTTTATTTTATCAATGTTTTACATTTACAAACTTCTTATCGATATATAATTTGTCCTAAAGTGTTTATTACTTAGTCATGTCGCCAGCCACCGGTCATGGCATATTTGTCTCGTAAGCATATCATGTTTACGTCTGGACACCCACGGGAAATGGCGTGATCATGAGACCACCGGATGCTGACACAGCGACTCACGACCACCCAATAAGTTAGACTAAGCTCTAGATTTAAATAACATTTTATTTTCGTCATTCTGTATTCGGTCACTGCGTGACACACTCGCCTTTTATAATTAGTTGAATTTTAATTAAAATTAGTTTTTAAAAATACAAAGGGCGTTTCCCTAAACAAGTCTGGCGCAGCCGGTAGGATTTTCCACAATTTTCGCGAGTTGGTCCGAGACGGTGTTGCAGCGCCCCTAAATCGGTACGCGATACGGTGATTTCGCGAAGACGGAAAACTACGAACCAAACAAATACGACTCCCCGGGAAACGCGTGGACCTAGTGACCGGCACAGAATCAGGAGGACATGGGATCGAGCAGCCTAATGTGAGTAAACCTTTTCACATCCTGCTCTTATTTTCCCGTGGCTTTTCCAAATTTTCCCCTCGATTTACATTATTGAGTGGAATAGCAGTAAGATTATCTGATTTTGTTTTACACGCAAATAGGTAATTAATCAGATTAGTTTTAGGTAAATTCTCTTGATCACAATTATTAAGTGAATTAAAATATTAATTAAGTAAACTTTCCGCAATTAAAATTATTGTGCGAAATAATTTTAAGTAAGTTAAGTAACTGATTTGTTTTACACTTGTATCGGTAAAAATTCAGTGTAATTTAAGTAAGTAAAGTAACTTATAAAAATGGAATATAGAGTAATTCCCAAAGAAATTTTAGGTATAATTCCGAAGTATGACGGAGATGAACAGCAATTAAATTTATACCTCTCAAAATGTGATTATGTGGTCAACGGAAGTAGAATTGCGGGAAACCTAGCCCAAGAGCTATATATATTTCATTCAATTACCAGTCGGTTAACTGGTAGAGCCGCAACTCTACTTAGCGATCACCCAAATATAACCAATTATGAAGCTCTCAAAGAGTTACTTACTCAACATTTTGGCGACCCGCGCTCAGAAGAGTGCATTGCTATCGAATTAGAGACCCTTAAATTAAAAACCGGGGAAACATACATACAGTTTTGCCATCGCATACAAAACGTTAGAAGCTCACTATTTGCCAAAGTTAACAGACTCGCTGACGAAGGCATTAAAGCCGCAAAAATGATAGTATACAACAATACAGCTTTAAATGTATTTTTATACAACCTCCCAGAAGATATGATTCGCATTGTGAGGTTAAAAGGAGCCCCTTCATTGGAAGCTGCACTGAGTATCGTAACTGAGGAAGTTAACTTTAAGTTCCAATATGACGCCAAAAATAAATTACTTAAACAAGCCTCAGTACAGCTACCTACGATGAGCTCACAAGCTACACCAAAACCGTTCAGCGCACCTCCAGTTTTTAGGCAAAATATCAATCCGACGCCAATGCCGACATTTAAATTCGGCATTCCCCAGAACCAAGGTTTTAGACCAAATTTACCACAACAACCACGTTTCATGCCACCCATGCAAAATTCTCATAAATTTGGACAACCACAAGGTTTACCCCAACGTAATTTCGGCCAAACGCCCCCACAACGCGCACCGTTCCAGTACGGTGGCTACAGATTTGGTATTCCCCAACAACAAAATTTTAAATTCGGCATCCCGAACCAACACCACCCGAATGCCAATCAGTTCAAGTTCGGCATACCCAACCAGCAGATACAACCACCTAGACTTCAGGAGTCAGACGTCACGATGCGTACAGCACCTGTTAGGCAAAACCTTATGGTTAACGAACTGTTCTACGACGAGCCCAGTCAAGAACAAGCTGAGTATGGTTATGGTTACGAAGATAACGTAGAATACGCTATGAATGATTGTAATTATACTGAAAACGTTAACGAGTTCGACTATTCGTACCCTGTAATTGAAAACGATAGTAACGATACCGATACAGCCGCCCACGCGGAAAATTTTCAGGCAACAGCCTCGCAGAATGTGGTGAAATAATTAGTTTGAATTATTGCGACAGTATCCTTAAATTACCACACGTGGTAATCCCCGAAATAAACTCAAAATTCTTAATCGATACCGGAAGTAGCCGATCTTTTATTAGCCCCGCCAAAGCGCAAGAGTTTTTCGATGATTTTAGATACTATGAACCATTTAAGGTGATTAGTACACACGCGCAAAGCACGCACGACGAAGTAATATATATACCCTTGCTGAAAACATTTAAAAGCACACTTCGTCAAAAATTTTACGTTTATGACGTAGACAAACGTTATGACGGCTTGATAGGGTCCGACCTTCTGTCGAGACTAGGAGCAAATATTGATATGCGTAACCAAATGTTAGTGACGCACAACGCGAAAATCCCAATTATCTACAATCCACCCTACGAGGTTGAGATTCCACCACGATCTGAAATGAAAGTAAAAATTCCCACGGACTTACAACACGGCGAAGCAATCTTAGATTTCTTACAATTTCAGGAAGGCGTCCGCATGCCAACCGCACTCGTCAAGTGTGAGAATTATTTTGCGGAAACAATTATACAAAATACAACAGAGACAAAGACCATTATCACGTTCAAAGAACCTTTCCACGTAACGGTTTTTGAAAACGAGGAATGTAAGGTAAACGTTATGAAAGATGACTGTGTGATTGATGATTTACTGAAAGAAAATTTAAAAAAATTACGCCTAGATCATACAAATAAACAGGAACGTGACGCTATTGCCAAACTATGCTACGAGTACCGAGATATATTCTATTGCGACCAACTACCACTGACTTTTACAAACCAAGTAAAGCACCAAATTAGAACAACCAACGAAGACCCGATATATATCAGACCATATAGACACCCACCGGTTATAAATGAAGAAATTCAAAAACAAGTAGATAAGCTTTTGACAGACAATGTGATAGAAGAGTCTCACTCACCCTGGAGTGCACCTGTGCATTTAGTGCCCAAAAAATTAGATGCTTCAGGCGAAAAAAAGTATAGAATGGTCATAGATTACCGGCGTCTTAATGAAATAACGGTAGACGATAAATACCCTCTACCTAACATAACGGATCTTTTCGATAAAATAGGCAAATCCCAATACTTTACAACAATAGATCTCGCCAGTGGCTACCATCAAATTGAAGTAAATGAACGTGATAGGGCAAAAACCGCGTTTACAACACAAGCAGGACATTTTGAGTTTAAAAGAATGCCATTTGGCCTGAAAACAGCACCGGCAACCTTTCAAAGAGCCATGGACAATGTACTACGAGGCCTACAGGGTATGCATTGCCTGGTATATCTTGACGACATAATAGTATTCTCTAACAGCCTGGAAGAGCACGTCGAGAAACTTCGAAAGGTATTTGATAGGCTTAGAAAGACAAACCTAAAGGTAACCCTGGATAAATGCGAATTTATCAGGAAAGAGGTCCTTTACCTTGGACATACGATCACCAAGGACGGCCTCATGCCAAACGATGATAAAATAAAGGCAGTATTAAATTTCCCACTCCCGCGAACTGCTACGGAAATTAAGAGCTTCCTCGGCTTAGTTGGTTACTACAGAAAATTTATCAAAGATTTCGCCAAACTCACTCAACCCATGACCGCGTGTTTGAAAAAAAGAAATAAAATAGACTGTACCAAACAAGAATATATAGACGCATTCGAAAAATGCAAAGAGCTTTTAACAAACGCACCGCTCTTGCAATTCCCGGATTTCTCTAAACCATTCGTCCTTACAACCGATGCGTCAAATTTTGCCATAGGCGCAGTCCTTTCCCAAGGACCTATAGGAAGCGACAAGCCCGTAGCCTATGCGAGTCGCACGCTAAACGATGCAGAAACACGATACAGTACAATAGAAAAAGAGTTGCTTGCCATAGTATGGGCAACCAAGCATTTCAGACCTTACTTATACGGAAAGAAATTCACCATTTATACAGATCACAGACCGCTAGTTTGGGCAAAATCCATAACTGAACCTAATAGTAAACTAACAAGATGGAAATTGCGCTTAGCGGAATTTGATTACGATATAATACATAAACAGGGAAAACAAAACTGTAACGCCGACGCTTTATCCAGAATTAAGGTAAACGCACTAGGAGAAAGCGACAACGTTTCGATGAAAGTCAATGTAGATAAAAAAGAGAAAAAAAATTAAACGACAGCAACCTAGAGGCGAAACCGAACCTGTCCCCTCTACGTCACGAGAACAACCTACATCCATAATAGAACCGTCAACTGACTCTGAAGAGGTAATATCCATATGTAGCTCAGGTAGAAGATCTCCCTACTCGATTCCATCCGAAGGCAGCGTCACTGCAACTGCCTCTGAAGGCCAAGACGAAACAGATACTATAGGTACAATCCATTCAGCCGACAACTTAGACACCGATGGTATCCTTATATTACAGGAGGCTATAGACACCAAGCCTAATCAGATACTCATACACACATGGAATAGGAACGAATTGTCAGTCAAAGATTTGTCTAGAGATAAACAAAAGGTATTAGAAGTCCACCTACCCCTAAATAACACAGAACTGATTAAGCGATTCCTGAAAAATTATATCAGGCCCAAAATTAAATACTTTTTCTATTTTGAAGACCCAATACATCGCAGTCAGTTTTCGGAAACCAGTAGATTTCTTTTCCAAAAAGGAACAGTAAAGTTTTACGAGTGTACCAGGCGTGTAGTTTATGTAGAAGATGAGGAAGAACAGCGCCAAATTGTACTTAAATATCATGTAGGAAAAAATAGCCATAGAGGAATTAAGGAAACTCTGGTACACCTCAGACGCACATATTATTGGAACAATATGAGCGAAACAGTGTCATGCATCATAAATGCATGTGAATTATGTAAAAAAATGAAATATGACCGAAAGCCACTTAAACCGGAACTACAATTAACGCAAACACAAATCAGACCATTCCAAGAATTATTTATCGATACTTTCACAATTGATGGAAAATCATATCTGACAATAGTAGATGCCTTCAGCAAGCTGGGCCAAGCCTTTGAAATCAGCACAAAAAGCACCCCTGAAGTGGTTAGAGCCCTTATAAAGTATTTCTCCTTGTACGGAACACCGAATAGAATCAGCGCAGACCCAGGCACTGAATTCAATAATGCATTGATGAAAGAAATGCTATCATTCCATAAAATAGATTTACACATCGGCACACCCCATAATCCTAACTCTATGGGGGTTGTAGAGCGATTCCATTCAACAATTATAGAGATATATCGAATTGCTAAGTACGAACAAAAGGTGACGGACGCTGCGTCTGTTATGAGTTATGCAATTATGTCATATAACCACACAATTCACTCTACCACAGGCCTCACTCCGTTTGAGGTAGTTTTTGGACACACTGAGGCAAACACGGCATTCCATGTAGACTTTAACAAACAATTTACGCAACAATTAGTAAAAGAACACGTGAGGCGAACGAAACATCTGTACGAATACTTAACCGACAAAATTATTGATACGAAAAAAGCCGAAATTAAGAAACGTGGGGGAGATACAGATTTTGACATAGATGTAGGCGATACAGTATTTATCAAAGGGGTAAACGTTAGGCGAGGTAAAGACAAACCGCGATACCAAAAAGCTCAAATAACTGGAGCCATACATAGGAACGTCGTACCAGTTACTACTCAAAATCGAGCTACCAAAGTTCCTATTAAAGACATCAAGCGCCCTCCACAGGTTAATCCTCCTGGTGGCTCAAGCGGGAGCTCTCCAGCTGCAACGGATTGACAAGAACCCTGGACTGTTACCCATAAAAGAAGGTCAAGCAGTCGTAAGTCATGACACCTGGACTGTCATTAAGATCCTAGACTTAAAATCTTTATATGAGGAACTAGAATCTAATATTAACAATTACAAAAGTTTAAAAAACCAGGTAAAGAACTATTTTAAGGGCAACACCGTTGAAATAGACTTTACCGAAATAGAGAAGCAAACCGATTATACTATGAATATCACTATAGAAAAGTATAAAGAACTGATTCCGTCAATAAGATATAAGCGTGGCTTAATCAATCCCCTCGGTTCACTTATTAAAGCTATAACTGGTAATCTTGACAATGACGATGCTATAGAATACGAAAAATTGATTCAGGAAGTAAAGTCAAAACAAAATCATCTTGATACTAAAATGACAATAGTTGCCGAAATGTTGGGTACATTTACGAAAATGGCTAACTCTACCAAAAGCAATTTTGACCTCATTGAGGAAAGCATTCAAGATATCAATCGAAATCTCAACGACTCCAAATTAATACAAACCAATAACAGAGTTGTTCACATCTATAATGCATATATACATAATTTCCAAACCCTCTACTTAAAACTAAACGAGATTGAAACAGCTATTGCTTTTGCTAAAGTTAAACTATTACACCAATCAGTTATAGACACAGATGAACTAATCGCATTGTTAAAGAAAATTGAGAAAACTGAAAAACTTGTATTTACGGTAAACATGGAAAACATTGTTAAAATAGAGCAGTGTATAGAGATGAAAGCGTACATAAAACAAAATCAGATAAAATTTATTATGCATATTCCTTTAATACGAAACGAGGTTTTTAACTACATAAAATTGATTCCCTTACCTGTTCGTAATCCAGACACCGGCCTTACCTCTCTAATCATCCCTAGGCATCCCTATATCCTTGTGAAAGGGTTGAAAGCTAAGCCGCTCTCCCAGCCATGCCGTGAGGTCGACGAAGCCCGTTTCCTGTGTTTCGAAAATGACGCATCACCACTAATTGAAGACAAGTGCGTCACCGATTTAATGAAATTTTCCATGAATATTTCAAGTTGTCACCCGGTTCCCGTAATCATCAAAGACGTAAGAGCCGATTTAATACAACCCAATCGCTGGATCATTTACGCAAATTCCGACACACTCCTTACTAAATATTGCGAAGAAGAAACCACCCAAGACACCATAGCCGGAACGTACCTATTAACTATGGACGACGACTGTGAAGTAAAGATAAAAGAATTGAAGCTCAAAAAACACCAAGATCAGGGAAAGAACGTTATTGACAGCAAGCTCATTCAATTACCTGCGACACTGCGGAACGAGTCAGACTGTACGCATGGGATGAGACCTGTCAACCTTAACGGAGTCGATCTTTCGGATACGCAGTTCCTGAATTATTTATTGCAGAAAAGTGGAAGTGAATTTAGTGATAGTGAAAGCCATTATAGTGCATTAGATCATAGGAGTGTTAGCATAGGAAACCTTATATTTTGTGTAATCCTTGTAATCGGCCTTGTATTAGTAGCATTTAAGCGTAAAATTAAGTTTTTATGTAAAACTATTCGGGATCATCCCCACCCTGTGGATAATCCCGAACTTGAGGAGGGAGGAGTCATGTCGCCAGCCACCGGTCATGGCATATTTGTCTCGTAAGCATATCATGTTTACGTCTGGACACCCACGGGAAATGGCGTGATCATGAGACCACCGGATGCTGACACAGCGACTCACGACCACCCAATAAGTTAGACTAAGCTCTAGATTTAAATAACATTTTATTTTCGTCATTCTGTATTCGGTCACTGCGTGACACACTCGCCTTTTATAATTAATTGAATTTTAATTAAAATTAGTTTTTAAAACACAAAGGGCGTTTCCCTAAACAAGTCTAGATAGAAGCAAGTTGTGCAATTTTTAACGCAAAAATAATATAATTATTGTGTCGGTACTTCGGTGCGGCAACAGTTACAGCACGCGGCGTGCGGTATACTCGAACTTGCGGTCGGAACTACGAGGTGTCGTTCATCAGCTGCTCCATACATTTTGTCGTGACTCAATAAAAACATTATAAGCTCTTTGTACGAAACAGCCGATTTGTATTCGCTACTTCACAGTTGGTTCCATAGTATAAGTTGTGCCACGGTTGTGCTCTCACTACTCTCACACTTGCTATATGTAGGTACAGTAGAGAATCAAACCAAAACTAAGGTGAAAATCAGTTGATGCACTTGTTTACACAGACTGACCATTATATTGTTGTATCGGTGGTCGCCACAGAGGAGCTCGCGAAATCAGTTTTCGTAAACTCATGATGAGTAGTTCAGATACAAATTGGCAAAAAACCAAAGAAAAATATAGTGCTCTGCTGGCTTAGCATACGACCTGACAAAATTATTTCGTCCGAAATACCAATTCGTGTGAAGTAAATTCTTGTCATAGAATCGTGATCTATGGTCACGAAAAACTAGTGTCGCCCTGTGAAAATCTACTTTGGATATAATTTTGCAATTAACCGATTTGTTGCGGATGGCACGTATCAGTGTCATCATTTTCTTTTGCGTGTGGCGTTAGGCACGGATATGTGTCATAGTCAAGTCTTGAACTTTTTGCTCGACGCCACAGTTAAAAGTTAGCGAAATTAGCCATCGCAACGAATCGGTTAAGCAACACTGATTTAGTTCATTCAAAACACAGAGATTCCAAAAGGGATAGTGTGGTCTCTCGAGAAAATCTGAAAGAGATCCGTTGATTTAATACAACACAACTCAAAAAGAAATAAAAAAAATATCTCGATTCCCAATGGCTTTTGCCAGATTTTTGTTTGAAAAAAATTCTATTGATCTACAAGGGAAAAAAGAAAAACCATTATATTATTTTGGTGAGAATTATCACCAAAAAAAGAATTTTAATGTTAAATCAAATTAAAATAATATAAGAGAGGTACTTAAATGGCAACATTTCAACGTGCTGATGCAATTTATTATTTATTTATTTTTTGTCCCGAACTTGGGGATTTCGTCTTTCATTTTTGGGGAGTTATGGCCATGAGCATAATTCCCCAAAAATGAAACTCAAATTCCCCAAGTTGGTGACATAAAATATTCCGATTCTCCACTCAGAGTTTATATGACAGAAACAGGTAATTTTAAGCACATTTAACGCAAGTTTTGCTTTTCGCGACGCTGAAATCGCAATCTTATGATCCTAGGGGGCGTCCCAGCGTGCGAATTCTGTCACTGCGCGTTTGTTTTTTGTCTTTAGATTTTTCGTATTTCCTGCATTCAATCAATCCTCACACCAATCCCCAATGGAGGCAGGATTCCCCATAAATGGGCAGCGGACGCGGCTGCCACTGTGGATTCTAGTAATTTTGAATCTGTGATTCAAAATATATTTTTGAAACGTAACTACAGTTCGTTCACAGTTGTTTTACCTCTGACATTTGTGCTATCTCTATCTAACCTGTGATGGTTCATAATGACTAAACAGAGACAGTAGAATGCAGTTAAAAATGTTAGAGATAAAATAACTGTGAACGGACTGAACGTGAACAGTCAATAAGCCAATGTTGACAGACCTAATTATTGATTACGGATTAAGTTACTCAAACGTCCTCTTTAATAAATTATAATCCCACTGATTTCAATTAACCGTACCTCTATTGCCCTCTTTTACTATAGAAAATACAAAAGAGAAGTATGCGAACGCACATGCGATATAATGCAGATAAAATAAGCTGGATCCTAGTTATTAGGTACATGTTTTATCTGAATCAAGTTTTTATGGTTTTTCTCAAATTTTCATAACTAGAATGTCATGTAATTTTTTTAAAAAGTAAATGAAAGTAAAAAATATCCTTATTAAAAATAAGCTTTCATTTAAATAGTCTAAAAAAAAGAAGATGGACTTCAATAAACTTAGTAAAATTCTCCACATTAGGTCAAAAATTATCCCGATCCCCCATCCAAATTGATACCTTACTAAATTGCATTTGAAATCTAGGGATGTTCTCCGCACGGATCCTGGCTTTACCAAAACTACCTCGCAAAATCGGTACAACAAAATATCTTTCTCCACAACAATCTCTAATGAAGATAACTCCCCGCAATTTGGCTAAGTAATCCTCCATAATTCAGCAACGCTGATTGTTAATTTTAGTTTCTTTTACCTATTTCGTAGTATTTCGTCCTCAAAAAGTTTGACGAGAAAATAATCGTGGTGAAATGTCAAAACTCGGCTAATTTCGCATGCACATGTTAGAGTTTGTCGACAAAAATGGCACAAGTCACAGACTTAATTCTGTATTGGGAAGTCTGTGGCACAAGTACTTAAATCGTTCGCGAGGATTCTTCATCACAGAGTTTTTAGACGAATTAAGTACGTTGTCATGTTAGAGGAGGTAGACATAACGAAATATTGCTATTTTACTCGAAATAAAATCGTTCTCGTGGGTCGCATCTTAGACGGCCTGATGTAAACGTTGGGGCTCGAAATAACTTTTTAGGGTTCCGTAGTAAGACAAGGTGGGCAATTTTGAAGGCGCCATCGTAAATTTAATAGCAACATAAAATATTGTTCCCAGCCATTTTTTTTGTGTGGTAAAAATACAAACTGTTTATTTTTACCTTTTCTGCTTTTCGCGCGTATCTTTTTTGTATTATATTTAATTTTTAGGGTTACAGACTGACGGACAGCGGGGTCTTAGTAATAGGGTCCCGTTTTTACCCTTTGGGTACGGAACCCTAAAAACTATTTATTTTATTCAATGAATCAAACGATGCGGCGTCATTGTGGCCAAGGAAGGCTAGTTTACATTTTTATTGATTATTGCCTAAAAAAATATGTTGTTAGGTATTTACTTTGTAATTTCAAATTTTCTTCATGAAAAGATTCTGTAGAGTTCTTAATGGCAAAAAAAGTAAATAAATTGTATTTCATGAAAAAAAAAACATTGTGTACCTGTTTTGTTTATCATGTAGGTGTCCAAGTCATCCTTTTCAGGAACCTGGTTGTACTTCCAGATGTCGTGTTTAGCAACTATTGCAGCTGGCACTGTCACATCACATAATGAGGTTACCTTTTGGCTTCTTTGTAGTTCTGAAAATTTCATTAGATCTTAAGACGGATTCGTCGATGGAATGTTAAAGCGAAGATATTTACACAACTTTTGCAATTAATTTCAAAATTAAGTCTTCAAATAAGACGATTTTTTATTTTTTGCCCCAAGGAGGCAGGGTGGTTTTGAGGGAGTCTCGCCGCTGGTCGGTGTACCCAATAAGGACCCTGGGATGTTTCTGCCTGGCGCCCACGTGTCGGAGCTGCAGAGATGCTTTCGTACTATTCCGCGGCTCCAGCGGCGCTGGTCCACTAAGGCCCTGTTTAGTGGTAGAGCTGGAGACCTCCATCTCGTCCGTGTCGTGGTGTGTCGTGTCGTGGAGCGTCTTCTCGTCCGACATACCTCAGTGCCTTAAGTCGAAAGTTTTCGACCAGTGTGTGTTGCCAGTGATGACTTATGGCACAGAAACGTGGTCTCTAACTATGGGCCTAATTGGTAAGCTTCAAGTAGCCCAACGAGCCATGGAGAGGGCTATGCTCGGAGTTTCTCTGCGAGATCGAATCAGGAATGAGGAGATCCGTAGAAGAACCAAGGTTACCGACATAGCCCAGCGGATTGGCAGGTTGAAGTGGCAATGGGCAGGGCACATAGCGCGGAGGACTGATGACCGATGGGGTCGAAAAGTCCTCGAGTGGAGACCACGTACCGGCAAGCGCAGCGTAGGACGTCCACCCACAAGGTGGACGGACGACCTCATTAAGACCGCAGGATCGCGCTGGATGCAAGCCGCTACCAACCGGTCTTATTGGAGGTCTTTAGGGGAGGCCTATGTTCAGCAGTGGACGTCCAATGGCTGAAAAGAAGAAGAAGAAGAAGAAGAAGAAGTAGGTCTACTGTTCCGAGAACTACTAGTAATAAACATATTTATTAGCTAACTTCACAGACACCATTAAGTTAGATTCGACCCATGCAATACTTGCCTATCTGCAGCCAACGTCACAGCTTAGTCCTACTATCCTACTAATATTATAAACGCGAAAATTTTTAAGTATGGATGGATCATGATGGATGGACGGATGTTTGTTACTCTTTCTCGCACACACGGCTGAAACGATTTGGATGAAATTCTGTAAGAAGGTAGCTTAGACCTTGGATTAACACATATGCTCCTATTTATCTCGGGCTAACGTGGGTAACACCGCGAGGCGCAGCTAGTCGATAATAAAAGCCTCGTATCGAGCTGGCAGCCGGCGCGGGCGCGCGGCCGTCGGCGGCTCCAGTTGAACCTCTCGACTAGTCTATGATGATGAAAACTGAGTATCGAGTACCAGTGCAGTGTTGACACGCGCACTGAGCGCCCTCACTGCGCTCGCGCTTGCAACTCGATACGAGGCTTAGCACGTACCTGTTTCACGATCACCATTTGTTTTCGATTCATTTGCTCCTTTATTTTCATTGGTCATTTTACATTCTCTGTTTGTTTTAGCTTCTGATATCTGTGTTGGCTTTGTGACATTCCATATATATTGAATGTGTTGTTCTAAGCTCTGAAATCTATCTAGCACTGTCACTTTTTGTTTTATTTCTTCTATTGATTTCAGCATGGTTTCATCTTTCGAAATATTTGTACGAATATCAGATATCTGGGCATTAATATTATTAATTTGCTCTACAGTCAGTTTTTCTATAGATTTTTGAGTATTTTTGTATGTACTACTCAAAGGAGATATTGCAATAACATATAGAAATTGGGCCACCAAAGGGTACAGTATTTCATAATTTGCTTCGTTTCTTTCGGATAATTAATTTCCCGCTATTTTTTACAATAGCAGTGTCCATTAAAAGTAATTTCGTGTATTCGGATTGAAAATTACATTGACATTGTTTAAAAATAAGGCGGCCATACTCTTCCTCTTTTATATTTTGGTGTGGCATGGTTTATGCATTTGCTAGTGTTACCTATAAGTATTGAACCTTTTTTTGTATTTTATCAAAATAGTTACAGCGCGGACATTGACTTCTAAGTCACGTCATAGTCCGAAAAAGTCGCGGTCAAGTTAGACCTCAGTAAAGCATTGGAAAACTAATTATCACTGTTGGAAACATATTTCACAAAATAATAAAATGCGACATGATTTTTCCGCGTTCCCGCCAAAAACCACGCGGCCATACTCGACTTGAAACATTAATAAAATGTCACAAATAATAAAATTAGACTAAAGGCCTGTTAAAAACCGATTTCTACATTATCCTGGATTCTTATAACAACGAAAAGAACACGTTTCATTGCAATTCGTTGGATGATTTTTATTGTTAACTATGGCAGGATTTAAACACCTCGTAGTCAAAATATTTTATTCAGTATTTTCCGATCTTAGTAAATGGTTACAAACATTTTTCTATTCCTCGATCCATTTTCACATCATTGATCCTCCTTAGTTTCTCCTTCTTTTTTCCGCTTTCCCGCCAAAAAGTATTCATCCTTCATTCTCCTTTTTTTTTAAATACATCGATCTAACTTGTCCCGTGAGTTTGATTTCTAAAGAGGTTTCTATGTGTTACGCGATCTTCATTCACCATCATAAGAATACAGCAATGTGAATGCGGGGCAAGTTACTTCGAAATAATTCACAGCTGTTTAGATCCATTTATACAGAAATATTGGTTACTTTTAAGAGAATATAAACAACATTACACTATTAATGAATAGTTTCTTCTGTTTTGGTTTCACAAAATTAATATAATGACAAAATGTTCTTGATTATTTACGATAAATAGGAAAATAAAAACAAACCTCTTCAACGTTTGCCTTCGACTTTCTCGGTGACCCGCGACTTCACCAAGTTACAACTTAATCCTCCTGAGGTCCAGCGGAGTGGATATGACTCGTATGCCTAGCCTATGTTCAGCAGTACACTTTGAAAAATTACAGATACGTGAAAGATACATACATATACAGTGTATCTCTCAGAGATCTAATAATACTGAAACCACTTATATGTGGTACCTACGTTATTATGAACAACTGAAGATTGCCGTTGGTCCCATAATAAAAAAGATGTTCATTATCATCAACGTATGCATGTCTGATAGTGCGTGTACTTTGCAGAGTCACACACAAAAGAGAAACTAAACATCCAGTATTTACATAGGAATTAATTCAATTTATATGTAAACTCATCATTCTGAATTACTTTTACTACGGGTTCAACTTAGATATTGAGAAAAATATAACAGCTATTGCATATTTATATTGACTGTCGACAAAATATGTGGAACCATTGATTTGTTTATTAGCTTAATTATAGCTATCATAATTCAGTATAATTATGATGTTCATACGCAAGGTAGCCACAAAGATATTATGACCACAGATATTGATATATGTTGGAGAAATGTTGAAGTCCTATTGCTGACATCTTGATGATGTAGCCAATTTCTTTTCGTTTCTTGCTAAAATTCTATTTAGTGTGGTACAGATCGTGTAGGCCAACCTGAAAATTAAGTAGGTACTTACAACATTTTATAGCATGGCCAAAACAACCGACAATTCGTACCTATTTCATAGATACATAGCAACAATTATACCCTGCAATTAAGAGAGATGATAATCGATTAAATTATGATTAGCTATCTAAAGATACATAGGTGGAGTCGTCCTGATAATCATATTATTATAGGCATATGATCAACATCAACGACATAGATTTGAAGAAAATCTGATTGAGATCGGCTTATCGGTTTCCCTAGATAGTCCATCATAGAAGCCATGGCAGTCGATGGTGACAGAGTTATGACATCATTGTCATCAATATGAAACAAGCAACATTTTAAGCTAAGCCTCATGGCAGGATGCATTTGCAAAGCATCTTATAAATTAATTATTGTTGGTCATGTTAGCTCAATGAAATTAATTTAACGGCCGACGTTATAGCGACCCACCTTGACAAGCTCAGATGTGATTCTGTTAAAAAAGGTTTCCTTTTTTTTGTTGTGTATCTAAGGAAACCGTACGAAACAGTCTTGTCAAATAATTACGATAGAAAATATTCTGTCTGAATGCTTTATCATTTTTTAAATAATAAATAAATGTTATTTATTTTATTCATCATTTTATATTCTCAATGATCCTCATCAAATTCCTCGCAACAATTTAATTATTTTCCAGTGACTTAATGTAAAATTATACTTATTAGTGTGGATAAAACTTACCTGTACTTTAAAAATAAATATGTTTAAATACGAACTAAATCACAGTTTTCTCAAAAACCCAAAATAAATATTATTCTTCTTCTTTTATATGTTGGCGTCACATGGCTTATGCAATTGTCAGTGTCAAGTATAAGGTTTTAATATTTTTCAAGACATTGATGAAATTGTGAAACACCTTCACAGAGGCCACAGACAAGAATTGAAAATGAAATTGAATTTATATTTTATCAAAATAGTCATATATAGGCGTAGTCATAATCCAAAAAAGTCACGGTCAAGTCAAAGTCATACCTCATAATAGCTGTGGAGACGTATCTACTCTCTTACTAGAGGCGTCTATGGAGTTTTGGTAACACTACGGAACCACACGATACACCACAATAAAGCACTTGTCTATACTCAGGCACGTAACTCAGCTCATAATTAACGAAATACCACAATTTATCACTAATTATCACTGATAGAAACACAGGTTGAACGAAATAATACAATGCAGCGACATGATTTGTCCAGAACGCCCCTAGGAAGTTTCCAAAATAAAAAATGTTCAAGCCTGAAATATTGAAGTATCATAGGTACATAAACTTCATTGCACCTGAAAAAATACGCCAAAATGAAACAAAAGAAACGCATAAAATCTTGATCGAAGTATAAAGTAGGTAGGTAGGTACCTATAAACGTATCAATTTGATGTATCATTAACGTCTGAAAAGTTTTGCTAACAAAACTAAACTCTTCAGGGCATTTTTTTCATGTAGGCTATTAATTCTATGTAGGTTATATCAAAAAGGTTATATGTGACCAAAATGGCAGTAATTCAATAACTGAGCAAAAATCAAATTGGAAAATGTGAAATTACTCATAAATTAAGCATTTAATGCGGTTGTTTTACTCTGCGCATTTATTTATCATAGTTCATCGGATTTTTTGAGCTACTGTACCTAGTCTTAGCCCTTTTTGCAATAACTCCTTTGCAACCGATGATTGCATATTGTTATTAATACTCAACAAATGTTGAATGTGTTGTTCTAAGCTCTGAAATCTTTCTAGAACCGTCACTATTCGTTTTATTTCTTCTATTGGTTTCAACATGATTTCGGGTTTGGAAATATTTAAACGAATTTCAGACATCTGGAAAGTAATATTTTTTATTTGCTCTGTAGTCATTATTTCTATCGATTTTTGACTTTTTCTGTATGTATTCGACTCAAACTCATTTGTTTCTAAATAATCTAATTGTTGGTTTATTTTTCGTGTCAATATACCTAATGTTTGTTCCACTTTAGCTACTGATTTCTGTGTTTCCATATCGATACTAAATAGATCTTGAGCACGTTTTTCTAAGCTATGAAACCTATCCAGCACGGACACTTTTTGGTTTATTTCCTTTATGAAATTCAGCGTGCTTTCATATTTAAAAATAAACGCACGAATATTAGATATCTGGAAAGTAATGTTATTCATTTGCTGCTTGGTAATATTTTCGTTAAATAACAGCTTTTTTTTGTAATTACTCGACTCGATCTCATTCTTTTTAATCACATCTATTTGTTGACTTATTTTTGCTTCCAAGGTTTGTATTTTTTCACTCACGTTCAATTTCAGTTCACGTATACTATCATGTACAGAGTTTACCTTTTCATTTAAGTACTGAGTGTTCGTCGCAAGTAAAATTTTGTGCTCTGATTCATTTGTATTTTTTTCAAACGTCTCTAATTTATTCTTAAGCTCAACAAGCCGATGACTTATTTTCGTAAAATTTTTTGTTTGTTCTAAAAGTATTGTTGTTGTACTGTTCTTATATAATCCATTTATTGAATCTAATTTAGATATTAACTTATTTTGAATTTCAATCATTGGTTTATCTTGTTGTAAATTTATTTTAGATTCTAATAATTGATGGTTTTCTTTAAACGCTGAGTCCATTTTACTACTTATTCTGTTAAATATATTTGTGGATAATTCTGGAAGAACATGATCAGTAATATGATCTATTTTCTGGCGGAGTTCTTTTGTGGAGTGGATCATGTTATTCTGAGAATCAAACATTATTTTCAGTTTCTGATCCAAGATAGTTTCTATTACTTTTTGGATGTCTTTATAACTTTCGATAGTTAAATTACAGTTCCATTGTTCATTATTATCGTTGTTTGCCGTGTTTTCTTTAAAAAACACTGATGGTCGTTCTGTTAAATAATAAAAATAATGAGACATATTTCATAAAAGTTTCAAAGATGAGGTGGTCTAATAATAATGAGACCCAGGATTTCAACCTGATAGTTCTATACTTTCGAATTTCCAAAGTTTTGTGCTAGTTCTAGTGAGCCGCAAGCTTTGAACAATGAAACCCAAAATAAAATTATGATTATTTTCCACGTATATTCAGCCGTTTAATTTTTTTAATGTTAATTAATGAATGATGCGTTAAACAACAAAACAATATTGTAAATAACACATCTAATTTTGCTCCAAGCAGAACTACACAAACAGATAGATAGATATTTCTTATTGATTCACATTCACACACATATAAAACAGAAAAAATAGAAGCTAAAACAAGTGAAGCAACCGGCGGCCTTATCACTAAAAGTGATTTCTTACAGGCAACCTTAGGATGGAGACAGATACTCGTAGGTACAAAAGAAAATACGACGAGGTGTGCTAATGTGGATGACACTTTAAAAACAAAATATAATCGGACAAGTACGAGTAGGACTCGCACACGCAGGGTTTCGTACTGTATGGGGAGCCCCTCTTTAATATTTATTTGAATTTAATTATTTATTATTGAACTGTATATACAACTAAACATTCTGTAAATACTTCAATCATCTACCTGATACCATTTATTAATATAGACCAAAAACGGTTACAATTCAGGTTTTATGTATGGGAGCCCCTCTTAAATATTAATTTTATTCTGTTTTTAGTATTTGTTGTTATAGCGACAACAGAAATACATCATCTGCGAAAATTTCAGTTTTCTAGCTATAACGGTTTATGGCGGTTTACAGCCTGGTGACAGACAGACAGATGGACAGCGGAGCCTTAGTAATAGGGTCCCGTTTTTACCTTTTGGGTACGGAACCCTAAAAAGAATTATACAAAGTCTATTGTACCTAATATACCTACATACAAATATTATTAATACTAATACAATATATGGAATAATGGATAAATAATAAAATTAAATAAACTAATAAATACTTTTAACTTCTAACATACACATACACAATGCTATTATAGTTAGGTACATAATATAGGGTACATTTATGTAGTTTAAGACTATGTAAGTCTGGTATTTAGTGGAAGTTAATGAAGGCACTAACTCTCTATAAAAAAAATTGAAAAAATATATTTTAAAAATTGCAAGTTAATTACAAGCTTATAAAATGAACGAACTTTACAAACTGTATATACTTACAGGCAAAATAAATATTACTTTAGACAAAATAGGTAGTTTTCTAAACGATGCTTACCCGCAGAATATACGCCTTGAATAATGACACTTAAACACGTGCTTGATAATAATATGGAAGCTATAGTACAATAGTTTCTACGCGAGTGTAGCTCCATTTTGAAGCGCGGCGAACGTGTTTGGACGATACCACGGTATTGATACGAGTATATATTACGACGGGCGTGACGATACTGTTCCGCGAACAACACTCGGCCGCGGCTCCGCGGTCGGCCGGACCTACTGGGCTCACGTATACAGGGTGGAGAGCTGACGACGACATTAAATTGACCCACAAGTAATACTAGTAACCAGTACTTAATCATATAAGCAATAAGAAAAAAGTCCTTAATTTGTAAAAACAATATTTTCAAACAAAATCACTACACAGTATATAAAACAAAGTCGCTTCCCGCTGTCTGTCCCCATGTATGTATGCTTATATCTCTAAAACTACGCAACGGATTTTGATGCTTTTAATCGATAGAGTGAATCAAGAGGAAGATTCGTATGTATAATACACCTGTGCAAAGCCGGGGCGGGTCGCTAGTAAGTAATAAATAAAGGAATTATGTAATTAATTAGGTATCATACTTTATAAGGAGCTCATCCATGCCATTTTGATATGAAACTAATCAAAATAGCTATTGAAGCTAATTTGACTTAGGTAAAGTAACAGGGGGCTTAAACTGTCCTGAATGGCTTCGAGAAAAGTAAGCTTCGGCCGTGCTTCTTTTAACGTCTGAAACTTGGAATTTACTACCCATCGTGAAGGACTTGATCTTGAAGGTACTTACCCCTTTTTAGGGTTCCGTACCCAAAGGGTAAAAACGGGACCCTATTACTAAGACTCCACTGTCCATCTCTCCGTCTGTCTGTCTGTCTGTCTGTCCGTCTCCAGGCTGTTATAGCCGTTATGGCTAGAAAGCTGAAATTTTCACAGATGATGTATTTTTGTTGCCGATATAACAACAAATACTAAAAACAGAATAAAATTAATAATTAATGGGGCTCCCATACAACAATCCTGATTTTTAGCTGTTTTTCGCTCTATATTAATAATGGTAACAGCTAGATGCTTGAAATATTCACAGAAAATTTAGTTGTAAGTATAGGTATTCACTTTAATAATCTTACTTACTAATATTATAAACGCGAAAGTTTGTAAAGATGGATGGATGGATATGTTTGTTACTCTTTCACGGAAAAACTACTGAACGAATTGAGATGAAACTTTGCAATAATATAGCTTATATATCAGAATAACACATAAGCTATAAGTTATAATGATATTGCGTAAATTTACCATATTATAACGATAAGTGTTAAGTAAGTTGGAAAAATTCTGCCATCTGCGAGCTATTCTTTATTTCAAACCTTGCATTAAATTTATAAATATGTAAAAATTTGCTCACTTAGCACTAGGTACATATTCAACCCTGTAAGGGCGTCGCAAGTATAATTATAATACAATTAATGAGAAACTCATAGAAACTATAAAGCAAATAGGAACTTATGAGACTTATAACTATAACACTCATCGTCTGCTTACTTCCGCGAGTCAGAAACAGAGTGCGCTTCAAGAAATGTCAAAAAAAAACAACTGTAGAATCGAACAACCGTCAAATCGTTTTTAGGGTTCCGTACCCAAAGGGAAAAACGGGACCCTATTACTAAGACTTCGATGTCCGTCTGTCCGTCTGTCAGTCTGTCTGTCACCGGGCTGTATCTCATGAACCATGATAGCTAGGCAGCTGAAATTTTCACAGATGATGTATTTCGGTTGCCGCTATAACAACAAAGACTAAAAACAAAATAAAATAAATATTTAAGGGGCACTCCTATACAACAAACCTGAATTTTCAGACGTTTTTCGCTCTATATTATTAATGGTACCAGGTAGATGCTTGAAATTTTCACAGAGTATTTAGTTTTCTATTCCCTTTAATAATAAATGATAAAATTAAAATAAAATAAATGTTTAAGGGGGGCTCCCATACAGTACGGAACCCTCCGTGCGCGAGTCTGACTCGTACTTGGCCGATTATTTTTATTTTCCACCTCCTTTATTAAGGGTGGAAAGGTAGGGCCTCGGGTACGAAAGACGGAAAGAGACATAGTCTTCTTTTTATCCCGGATAAATAACGGGTTTTCCATGGGATAGCACAAAAATCAAAACATCATGCGGGCGAAGCCGCGGGTAAAAACTAGTAAATAATAAAATTAAAATAAAATAAATATTTAAGGGGGGCTCCTATACAGTACGGAACCCTCCGTGCGCGAGTCGGACTCGTACTGGGCCGATTATTTATATGTCACCAAGGGGCCTCCACTCCTCTAAATCCGGCCCTGATCAGACGTACCTACGTGGTTATCTAAATGACAGATATGTATTTGGTACATAGTTACTTATTCGATAGACTTTTTGTATAAAACAGTACTTTTTACGCAATCCCAAGTTGAACCCATACAAGTATAATTAATGTTCTGGAATATATCTAACGTTTAGAGCAACACCCACTATAAAACTATCAAACCACTATCAAACTTCTAACTAATCAATGTTTTTATGAAGAGAATATTCGCGTTGACCTTAGCCATCAGTTTAATAACCACAATAGCTGACGCTGGAGCTTATCTTATCTCGCGCGCGCCCCGGAGCCGGAGTGAACTCCAGCTCGTTACACAACTCGGAACAATCATCATCATCATTTTGAAGCCCGTACTCGCCGACTGCTGAGCATAGGCCGTTGTTTTTCTTACCCAAGTGAAACATAACAAATTAGTTAAAAATAAGTTGTCAAGTGCGTGTCGAGACACGCGTATGATGGATTTCAGCAGATGCGATGACGATGATTATGATGATGATAATAACCTTTGAATATTTGAGTATGAGTGTACAAGTTTATAAATTTTTCTTTGTGACTCGGAGTTATAATTCAACAGTGCACAAAATAATTTTGAATGAAAGTTTTTAGTACTCGTATGGTCTATAAACCCAGAATGTAAGAAGATTCCATCTTTTATACTTTAGAAATAAAGGGGGAGGGACACTCTTTTTAGGGTTCCGTACCCAAAGAATTAAAACGGGACCCTAATACTAAAACTCCGCTGTCCGTCTGTCTGTCTGTCACCAGGCTGTATATCTCATGAACGGTTATAGCTAGAAAGCTGAAATTTTCACAGATGATGTATTTCTGTTGCCGCTATGACAACAAATACTAAAAACAAAATAAAATAAATATTTAAGGGGCTCCCTTACAACAAATCTGATTTTTTAGCCGTTTTTTGCTCGATATATATTTGGTAGTTACAGGTAGATACTTGAAATATTCACATAATATTGAATTAAATATTCACTTCAAAAATAAATAACTAAATTAAAATATATATTTAAGGGGGTCTCCCATACAAGAAACGTTATTTTTTTACTCGATACTAATAACGACATCAGGAAGATGCTTGAAATATTCACAGCATGTTAAGTATTACATTCCCTTAAAAAAAGAAAATTAAATAAAATATATTAAGGGAGGCTTCCATACTGTACTGAACCCTTCGTGCGCGAATCCGACTCGGACTTGGCCGATTATTTTATTTCAACTTTAGCGACCTATAGGTGGGCATACACGATGCGATGATTTGATCAAATTTTCGCTTCATCACAGCCCGGACACTCGGCGATTTTTCATACAAAATCTGCTGTCTTACGCACACTACACAACTACTTACTCACAGACAACACACTTACGCACGGTCGCTACACGCGCATTTGTGTGCGGAATGTCTATGGCTGTCAGCGATCACCACAACGTGACGACATGCTGCGTGAGTGAGACAGTTGCGTACTTAATTTGCAAAAATGAATATTAATCTAGTGCTTAAAAAAGTATAACAATTACTTAATTTGGAAGCATTTTAACAAAAAGTAACCGATCTACTTCTTTTGTAAGATAATTTATCAAGAGGAAGTTACCAAATAATGTAAAATAAGTTCCTATTATTTATCCTTAGGGAAACATTAAAATTTCTTGTTTTGTTACGTATCATTGATATTCAACCATACACAGTACAAGTGTTCCCTATTGTCACAGTCTAGGTAGTTTTTATTAGAAAATCCACCGGCCAGTGCAGCCCGCGCGCAGAGTACACGATGCGGTACGTAGCGCGGGGTGGAAGTGAGGAAGACTCAAACGGGTGGGGGGTAACGAGTGGCCGTTCTATACGTAGTATTATTATATATTCTTTGGCTTCATGCCAACTGGGAGCTCATTCAGTTAAAGTAAAGGCAGGAATTGGTGGTTCACGATTTAAACCACTTCCTGAATGTTAATTAACTCTTGTAATTTCAATTTTACGCGAGAAATGGTCAGAACTAAAGTTACTTATAATTTGATTTCCTACATTTTTGTTTCCCATTAACTTTTTCTATGATTGATATTTTTCAAATAGAACGAAAAAGGTATCTAGATGTGCAATTTTCTAGCTTCTATAATTGTAGAAAATCAAATCTCTTGATTTCCTACAACTTTGATTCCCATCAACTTTTTGTATGATCTGTATTTTTCGAATAAGACGGTGGTGTCATTTTGTTTCTTCAATAACTACCTACCAGCAATGTTTAAGTACATGATGATACTACATGGCCCCTGCTGCACTGATCTGACGAACAGATGCGATCATAGTTTCGTGTGAGCCCAGCTTCATGTAGTGGTTCAAATCGTGAACCACCAATTCCTATCTTTTCATTAACTGAATGAGTTCCCAGTTGGCATGAAGCGAAAATTTGATCAAATCATCGCATCGTGTATGGCCACCTTTAATCTCAGAAATGGTACATGTGACAATAAGTTGTCAAGTGCGTGTCGAGACACGCGTATGATAGGCTTCCGTAGATGGTGACGATGATTATGATGATGATAAAAACTATACTATCGAATATGCTATAAGTACACGTACCTATTTAATAAGAGCGAGGTCGACTGTTCCGAAAACTACTAGTTTAGTTATATGATCAAAACGTATCTAAACTTATGATGTGTATGTTTTGACACCCACACAGGTCAGACTGATATCTCCCGGAATAGCGGCGAGGTCGAGGCCATAATATTCTTATCTTAGTACATGAACAAACCTCGTGTTAGATTCTTAGGGTTCCGTAATAAAACAAGGAACGCGTATAATTTCGTTGTGTCCATCCGTCTGTCCGTCCCTATGTCACAAAGCCTCATATCTCCCACATTTAGGTATTCAATGAACCAATTACCTACTTGTACATTATGAATGATAGTTTTAGTATGGATCTCAATTTTATATAGGTACTAACATAGAATAATAACGTTATTATTCTATGGGTACTATATAACTACTAACTCAAAAAATTCAGTACTGTGTAATTTAGAGATAGCTTTCATACGGATGGAAAGTGGGGGTGAGCTTAAAATTAATGTAAGGTTACAATAAACTTTTTTGTTTGGCGTAAATATTATTTCTGAGATAAAGGTCGCCAAACTTGAAATAATCGGCCAAGTGCGAGTCATACTCGCGCACAAAGTGACGCGTACCGTATGGAACGCCCCTTAAATATGTTTTATTTCAATTTAGTAATTCATTTTTGAAAGGAATTTACAACCTAATATCGAGCAAAAAGTCACGTTTCTTGTATGGGAGCCCCCTTAAATATGGAGTTGAATAATGTCGGTTGGTGATTATATTATGTTTTTGGTTTTAAATTCAAAATAAAAAAATGATAGCAGACAACATTGATCCATGGTTAGTAAACAAACTATTAACGTACAACACCATGTTAGTACTTAATCTAAAACAGCCACACGAAATAATTACATAATTATATTTATCGCTGCTAATACCGTGCGGGACGGATTAAGGCCGTCGGTTCGACCGCCATGACGCATCATGTCATACAAAATGCCGCAGCATGATGGGAGCATCACGATCCTCCGATATGATGATTAGGATGGTGTTGCGGCTCCCTCGCACCCTGCTCATCAATGACGCGACTTTCTTCCGAAGGACAGCATGAAAACCGTCGGTTCGGGATTGAGCAAACATTTCTGAGGCGCTACAAAAACGCGGGAGTCCCAGGGAGTACAGACAAAGAAGTCGCTGAACGAAAATGTTTTAAGGGTGATGTTAGGACTCTGTCAGTAAGCTTAGAAAAGCGTCATTTGAGTTTGCTCTGTACAGCGGGCAAATCTACGGGCCATATTTCTGCGAATCGCCAATGCCTTGCGCTCCCTCTTTATATCGACATCGTCTTGAAGTTCGTCAGTAATACACCGTATGGGGTGACGGGTGAGATAGATTCAGGGCATTTATCGGCCTTACAGACCATGTACTCACACTTTTTAACATTGTGCACAAGGTCGTGCGTCGCAGCGAAGGCCTCACGTACTTTCAGCATCTTGCTGAGAGCCCCATGTCGTCCGCGTAACGTTATTTACACTATATTATTATATATGTGTTAATCCAAGGTCTAATAAGCTACCTTCGTACCGAATTTTATACAAATCGGTTCAGCCGTTTTAGCGTGAAAGAGTAACAAACATATATGCATACTCACAAACTTTCGCCCTTATAATATTAGTAGGAAGTAGGATTATAACTAGTAGTTCTCTGAGCAGTAGATTTCGCGACAAATCTCCTTAACTAAATCTTCGTAAGCCTATATTATTCCTATATGCCTATATACTTCGTAGCCTCGGTCTTGACCGATTTGGTTCATAGTCGCATAATATCTTGTCAGAATTCAGATAGTAAACAATCTTGACAATTATTATCAAAATCGGCTGTTAAATAGTGCGAAAGCAATTTTTACGGGAAATATCCAATCAACCCAATCAAACATTGCCGACGACAAAAAAAATCTAATACTTAGGTACACAAAATCTGTGTACCAAGTTTCGTCGAAATTAGTTGAATAATGCGACCAACAGACGAAAACATCTGGACAGACGAAAGCAAAATTACCGTGTTCATACAAAGATCTTCGATTTAAAATAATTTAATTTAAATTTATTTAATATGGGCTCCCATACAACATACCAGAATTTAAAGCCGTTTTTCGCTCGCTATTAATAACTGTGACAGGTAGATGCCTGAAATTTTAACAAAATATTCATAAAAAAAATCTTGGTCAATGCTCTCACCTTGCTCATAGTATACAACGCCTAGATTTTTTACGAAATAGTGTAACTGTGTATACAAAAAAGTATTTTTAAGGTTCGCGCACATTATGTCGGGCCGCAGCGGGGCGGAGTGCGGGAGCATGAACGGTGACAGCAAGAACATTGAAATTTTAACAAATAACGTATTTCTGTTGCCGCTATAACAACAAATACTAAAAACAGAAAAAAAAATACCTGAATTTTAAACCGTTTTTCGCTCGCTATTAATAACTGTGACTGGCAGATGCTTGAAATTTTCACAGAAAATGTTTAGTTATACATTTACTTTAAGGATAAATAACTAAAACAAAATATATTAAGGGAGGCCGCCACACGGTACGGAACCCTTCGTGCACGAGTCCGACTCGCACTTAGCTGATTATTAGGGTTCCGTACCCAAAGGGTAAATACGGGACTCTATTACTAAGACTCGTCAGTCTGTCTGTCTGTCACCAGGCTGTATCTCATGCACTGTGATGACTAGAAAGTTGAAATTTTCACAGATGATGTATTTTTGTTGCCGCTATAACAAATATTACTAAAAAAATAATTAAATAAATATTTAAGGGGGGCTCCCATACAACAAACCTGAATTTTTCACCGGTTTTCGTTCAATATTAATGACAGTAACACGTAATTACAGAATATTTAATTTTAATAATTACCTTAAAAATAAATAATTAAATTAAGATAAAAAAATATTTGAGTGGGTCTCCCGTACAAAAAACGCAATTATTATTTAAATATTCAGAGAATATTTAGTTGTATATTCACTTCAAAAGTAAATAATTAATTTTAAATAAATTATATAAGGGGGCTCCCATACGGTACGGATCCCATCGTGCGCGAGTGCAACTCGCGCTTGGCCGATTTTTGGCATAGCTATAGTTCAAACCTCGGAGAGTGACTTTCATTAATTACTTTTTATCTCGGAAAAACAAAAGGTTTCTATGGAATATCACAAAAATTTAAATATGACGCCGGCGAAGCCGCAGGCAAAAGCTTATTACTGTTAAATAGACCCGTTATGTAAGTTAGATTATTTATTTATCAAAACAATAAGTACGTGTTTCAACAAATTAAAGTGCGTGACAAAGCAATGTTAAGCTACCTAATTAAAAAGGCAATGATAATGATAAGCTTCAAAGGTCAGCGTCAAAGTTCGGAAGTCAGGGCTATTGACGTCACGTCGATATGAAATTGCTATAATTTCATCATTTTTTGTTTTGCGGAATAAATCATAGGAACGTGTAGAATAATTTTAGGGTTCCGCGTTTTAGTACGGAACCTTACACTTACTTATTCAACGAGTATTTTTACGTAGCCGTGTGGCGCCTTGAACCACCAGCTGTGTAAGATCTAGCGTTAAGGCTAGCTTGCGCGTTTCAAGCCCAGCATGGTTTGTGTCCAGGTATGGGTGAAGCCACTCCTTGTGGGTGGTGGCCATCAAAGTCCCCCAGGATCACTAATTGGTCCGAAGGGTAGCTGAGCTGAGCAGCATCCGCCGCCTCACTGCGGTATTCACTGAGTCTAGTCGTCTCCTGGTCCCGGCTATGCGATCGGTATACACATTACACAGGCATTAATTTTATTCTGTTTTTAGTATTTTTTGTTAAAGCGGCAACAGAAATACATCATCTGTGAAAATTTCAGCTTTCTAGCTATAACGGTTTATGAGATACAGTTTGGAGACAGACAGTCAGACTGACGGACAGACGGAATCTTAGTAATAGGGTCCCGTTTTTACCCTTTGGGTACGGAACCCTAAAAAGAAACAACAAGGTACAATATGGACTTATCACATACAGTAAACACTCTTATTGGCGAGTAAACCAAAATCAAGCCAATCAGAGTAAAGGTTAGATATGGTTATCAAATCTTACTAAAGCAACTCGTATTTATGTAAAAATTCTAACTTTTTTTCAGTTAGATTGAGAAATATCATAGCCAATGTCGAACTATCCGTGTTTTTGCAAAATTCCAAGGAATTTTGCAATAAAACGGATTATGAAATTTTTCTACGACATATATACATATATGTAGATGTTAATTAGGTTCAAATAATATTTAGGTATACGACTCGGATGTAACAAATGAGTAATTTTATTTTTAGTATTTTAACTAACAGGAAAACTGTGGTTACCTAGTGAACACTGTATTGTATCCGGTGATAGAGAATTATCAAAATAAGCAGCAAAAACTGAAACATACAACACGAATAACGCGCGTGTAGATAAAAATATTTTGTTCTCTAATACTTGAATTTTCGTTATATTGCTTAATGACACGGTTTCTTTGTTTTAAATACTTAAACAACATTTATCTTTTGATGTTGAGTAGGTAACTACTAATTTCATAAAAATGGTTGTACTGCAGGAACAGGAATGCTCGCCCGGTGTAACGAGTTTTTGTACAGCTTTTACATTATTGTTGTTTTTTTCAAAAATGGCTGAGCAGATTTCGATAAAATTTAAATGGAGCCACCTCGGGAGTATACTTTTGAACTACAAAAATGTTTTTTTGAATGAGTTCACAATTGGCGAAAATATCGACGAACGTACACAAAAAAAAAACATACTACAGACGAACATAGAACATCCTCCTTTTCGAAAGTCGGCAAAAATATTTTAATATCATAAACATAGACAGATATTTTGTATCATCGATACTTATCCTAATACACGTTCATAAAATAGTCAAATATACATACTAGTAGTTCTCTGAACAGTACACCTCGCGACACATCTCTTAAACTGAATCTTCATGACCCTCTCGACTCGCTCTTGACCGATTTGGTTCATACTCACAAATATCGTTAGGGTTTAGATACTAAAGCTAAACAATCTCCTAATAATTTCGAAATCAGCTGATAAATAGCGCGATAGCAAATTTTTCACCTTTTTTAAAGAAAATACCCTCCCCCTTATAAAATCGCCAACGACAAAAAATCCATAAATGAATAGAACCTGTGTACCAAATTTCGTCGAGATTTGTTGAAAAATGCGACCTGTAGAGGAAAACCAACATCTGGACGGAAGAAAGCAAAATCGCCGTGATAGTATCAGCGTAATTTTTCATGTGAGGGGGTGAAATTCAATACGTCCTCCCCGCATGCGGGCGGCGCGGCGCGGACCGGCCGCGCTACGACGCAGCGCGCGCGCGGTATCAGCCATACCTACTTACGAGAACTTGCGTCAACCACGTTCGCACTATATTATTAGCGTGTGCGTTGTTTTTAGTTTTCAGTAAATATTAAGTAAGTTTTTTTAGGCCGGCTGGCTAGGCCTGGTGTCAAAGTATTTTTCAGTATAATGTAACCGTACAAATTCAATAGGTACTTGTGTAAATAAAAATATATAGGTAATAAAACTAAAAATAGAACAATAAAAATTGTTAAAATTATAAGTCAGCCTTAAAAGTAACACTACCATAAGTTGGTATAGGTATAGGTATATTTATTTATATATAATAAATTTATAATAAATATCTTAAATATATTTATTTAGTATTTTATTGTAAGTAGGTATATAAGGTAGAATGAATAAGAGAAAAAAGTTATTTGACGTGGGGTTTCGAGACTTTTTATTTTTGTTGATACTGAACATATACGTACGTAAATATTGGAATTCTAATTGCTTTCGTTTATTTTAACATTATTACAATCTTAGCTAGAAATTTAGATTCCAAAACGCTACTAATACTACTACGTATCATTTGGTTAGGTTAATTATATCTTTTGTAATGTTATTCTGTAAGCGCATTTTAAATAATGGCATGTAGCGTAGGTGTAATTCCGACGTAAGGGTAATTCCGTTTCATCAAAAAACAGAAAACAAAAATTGCTCTTACGTCTGAATTACACCTACGCAACATGTTATTATTTAACATGAGTGTAGTATAATTGTTTGCGGACAGTTGTGTTACAAAGCTTTTTGAGAAAACGGGATTACCCTTATGTTGGAATTACACCTACAGTTCAAAATTTTGTTAATGACATTTATGAACGTGCACAAATAGTTAGACTAACCATGGAGGAGGTCGATGATAAGCTGTGCATTTATTGTGGCTAATGATAACATGGAAATTTGGCATCACATAATGAAATGGAAGATGAATAAAATACAATAAATCGGTATATTTTACAAAATCAAGGATTGAAACATTATATATTGGTATCATCTGTCATCACCTTTTGCGACTACCAACTTATGGTAAAACTTCACCTCACCGGTTGATAGAAATATTGATCCCTTGACACCTCTTATGATAGTGGTCGAGATTTAAGGTTCTTAGCTCTTACGGTATCGACTCCTGACCGTCGGCATAAAATTTACTGGAAGATATACTGTAATAATATAAATCTGGAAATGCATACCTCGCATTTCCAGATTTATATTATTACTAGCTTTTACCCGCGGCGTTACCCGCGTCACATTTTGATTTTTAATCTTTTCCATAGGAAATATTTAGTAAAATAGTGTTTTGCTTATACTATGGGAACAATGTTTTATTTTCTGGATAAAAAGGAATCTATGGCTAATTCTCCTCGAAGCCCAAATTTGATGGTCACACAGTTATATTTCCTAAACGGTATGAGATAGATACAAAATTCTTGAATTAGAGGATAGAGCATTTATTATTTTAGAAAATACACAAAGCTTGTTATAATAGAAGCATAAATAATACCAAAAAATTGACATCCATTGTCAAAAACGGGGTCATTTTCGGTATTCTTCCCGTTTCAGAAAAACATTTGGTTACTGCCACACCAAATTTCTGTGTATTTGTATGATACATATACTTCTGTTATCGTAATAAAACACACTTTACATCCAATAGTCTAAAATGTATCTATTCATCATCATTTTAAATTTGTAACAACATATGCGTATGTCACACGATTTTAAATTCTTTAGATTTGCGTAGTTTAACGGCTGGCTTTTGAACACAACATCAGCAATCAAGCTCAGAGTTCGTTTCGCTCAAACTTCAGTCGTCTCCCGCCACCGTGGACGTAAGACGTGCGGCTCCTCGTGCTTAAGAAAAAAATTATTCGAAAGTAAAAAAATTTTCGTAGATATACCGTCACTTGCGTGGACCTCATTTATGTGCATTGTATTTTAGCAATGAAAATCAAAGATAGTCATTTAAAACATCAAAATGTGCGAGATATTTATGTAGGTTTTGGTTACGAAACACCTAAAAACTTTGCAAAATTTAGAAAAAACGGATATTTTCGTCACCTTCGTGCCGTCACTTTCGTGGTCTTTTGGGCCGCGAAAGTGATTTTAGGCCACGAAAGTGATGTTTTGTATTGCTTTATTTAGAAACAAACTGCGCCCCGTGGTGCTACCCGCGTTTACCTGGGAAAAAAAGTAGCAACATTATACACATTAAAAATGTTACTGCATCATACCCTCAGGAGCCATAAATCTGGACTATTGTTGCAAGCAAAAAAAAATAGATGTATTCTATCAGCCACCTGGTTCTCACAATACAAGCTCTGGTTAGCTTGAGACTAGATAGCGTTGGTTGAAAAGTTCCCTAATATTATTTTTGATTCATATAATTATAATACATATAGTATGTAATGTGCACAATGTTATGCCATAGGTAGGTAAACAATAATTTGTTATAAGAAGCAGGCAAACAGTCAAACATCATCACTAATTTATGATAAATAGCCCTCTGCTGTGCATGGGTTTACCTTCGATTATGCCTTGACGAGCTTTTCGTGTGGAACAACTGATACCTTTTCTTGAATTAGGTTGGTTCCGTTGATAAATAATTGATAATGATGAATACAACTTAAAGTACTAACTGGTACTTAAATAAAGTGTAAAAATACTACTTTAGCCATAATGCTGTTTGAGAATAAGGAATTACCTTTGATCGGAATAACACCTACGCAACATGTCATTATCCAAAATGTGTATTGTCAAGTTATGGTAATTAAATAAGTAATGTGCATAATGTTGTGCGTACAAGTATATCATCGTTGGTACTTACTCATAGACGGTGTCATTTGTATGATTGTCGTACGCATTTGTATTTATATTATTTTCTGCGTCATTATCAATCTCAATCGAATGTGGTGGTAATTGGCTGAAAAAAAAAGTTTTATATGAATATCCATAGGTAGACAACAATTTGGCAAGCAGGCAAATGGTCAAATCATCATCATTAACTTATGATAGGTACCTAACCCTCTGCTGGCCTAGGTACCTTTGATTATGCCTCGACGAGCTTTATGTGTGGAATAACTGACATTTTCTTCTTGAATTAGCTTGGTCCACTAGTGAAAATTATGAATAATAATAACCACAATGATTCCTTAGTGTTACTAGTATTTAAAAAAGATAAGTGGTAAAATACCACTTTAGCCATATAGCTTTTTGAGAAAACGGCATTACCCTTACGTCGGAATTACACCTACTAAACATGTCAACATGTCATTATTCAAAATTCGAATGTATCAAATTATTTGTGCACAGATATAAATATTACAAAGCTTTTGAGAATACAGAATTACCCTGAAGTCGGAATTACACCTACGCATCATGTCAACATGCGGACGTATCAAATTATTATTATTTTTTATGTGTTATTTTAAAAAATCGCTTTAATTAAAATAATATAAAGAAGAATAAGATTATACTAACATAGCTGTTTCAGATACATCCGAGCTTTGTTGACGCCTGCAACAAAAAAAAAACAATCAAATCGGTACCTACCTACTACACAAATACCTAAATTTTGGTAACCAATATAATTATTTGTAATCATATTTATAATACTTATAGTTGTACATAAGTACAAAATATGTAGTTATGTACTTTTAACTAGATATGTTTCAGCCATTGCAATTTGAAAGTACTGTTGTCATTATAAAATAGTAGGTACCTGTCTATAGGTATTAATGAACTATGTTATGAAATTAGTCACTTACCTGCGTTTTCTCTCTTGGAAAGCTTTTTGATTTTTGATTTTTAAAAGTTCTTTATTAGTCAGAAAGATATTTACAGAGAACGTACAAACTAGACACAGTCTAAATAATTTGTATACAACAATGTTATGTTAATGACTTTATCAGGCTAACAACGCCTCTGAAAGTCTTTCAAAAACATTAGTTTATTATGCTAAAAGAATATGTATTGTTTACATCTATGATCTAAAAACTAAATTTATAGTGAGAAAATGATTCGATTAATGATCCTTTTGCACCAGGCTCATTTTTTAAGAAACGCTTCATGTTAAATAATTGTACCTATGTACAATAAGTCTATTTTTAGAATAGAATCTTGTTGACAACATTCGCGAAAAACATATTGATTAATTAAGTAAACCTAACAAGGGGGTAGAAAAATATGGAATCCACCTTCATAGTCATACTTAAATCATCGAGTGGCTAGGAGTGAGCGAAATAGGTAACATTACGTCATCAGAGTCGTCTAGTACGTAGTGATGGGGTAAGCGGTATCTTTTATAAGTATCGACATACGGAAGTTGTGATAGTCGAGTTTTACCTATGACAGATATTAAACGGTTAGTATGATTTTTGTTAGTAAATTTGTAGAATTTTATGGTTTGTTTTAGTATAAACTCATTTATTGTGGGGAATTTTATTTTAGAGTGTAATTTTTTTAAGTTTGTTCGGAATTTAGTTTTGTACGCAATTTTGAAGGCTTTGTTTTGCAAAATTTGAAGTTTTTTATAATTTGATTGACATGTTCCGCTCCATACAGGAGCGGCGTAAGTAAAGCAAGGTCTTATCAATGCCGAATATATTTTCAGTTTAGTTTTAGAGCTCAGATTACTCTTCCTATTCATAATAGGACTTAATGCACCAAATGCTTTAAGACCTTTTAACTTAACCTTTTCGACGTGCGCAGTCCAATTAAGCTTAGTGTCAAGATGCACACCAAGATATTTGACACATTTTGTCCAAGGTATACTATGATCATTGATTTTTAATAGACGATTAGGTAGTTTACGTTTACGAGTGAACATAATTGCGTCAGTCTTCGACTCATTGAGTTTGAGTTTCCATTTTTTGAAATAATCGACTAGTAAGTCCATAGATAACTGGAGTCTACTTATAATTAGATTTTCATCCTCAGAAGACGTGTATGACTTGGAAAGCTTTGCGAATCGCCAAACTAGACGGTTTTCTTTTTTTTATCGCCCTAAATACGTATATAATTTGGGAAGTACGGTTTCGCGAAAGCGGAAAAAATGGCGCGAAATCCGACACGCGTCCTGCGTCGGCGAGGTCTGCGACCGTACTGACTCTGTCATATTCCATGTCCGAGCGTGCGGGCGACGCCCGGTTTCGGGGGATTTTTGCATTCAAAAATCAATAATAAATTGGTATCACAACTTTTTGGTGAATTTTATGGGGCGGTACCGAAGTTCAATTCAAGAGCATAAAGGACACATTTAAAAAAAAATTGCAAACGTGTAGGAAAGTGCTCAAAAATGCAATAAACTTTCTTCGAAAACATGAATTTGCTCTAAAAAAGCAGTATCTTTGCATTTATTTTCTATCGAGCGAAGTTTTTTTAATTGTGTTATGAGTATTACCATTCTGTACCGTATAGTTTTGAGAATATTGTGTATTTTTTTCAATCCAAAAACTTCAAGATTTGATGGAGAAAAATCAGTTTAACTAGGGCTCTTTTCAAGTATTTTGAGATTGTATAGCGGCTTAGACCTTCGCTTTCGCTCGGTCAACTACCTACTATTACCACATATTATTAAGCAGCATCCGTTTAAGTCATACAACATCAAATTGAGTTTTGTTAATTTAATTTATTTTGTTGGTTTATTATGGGTGTATAATTTCCTGAAATAAACGATTTCTTATTATTATTATCCTTACTTCCTTACTAATATTATAAATCAGAAAGTGTTTGTTGGTTTGTTACTCTTTCGTGCAGCAACGGATTGACTTCATGTTTGTTTGGACATAGTTTGTAACACGGAGAGTGACATGGGCTACTTAATATCCCGGGAAAATATAATGTTCAAATACAAAAAGTTAAAAATCACGCGGGCGTAGCCGCGAGAAAAAACTAGCGAAAAATATAACTGAGACTGCCTCGGTGGCTCAGTGGTTAGTGACCCTAATTTCTGGGTCAAAGAGACGTGGGTTCGATCCCCACCCAAGGAAAGTATTTATGTGATGAACATAGGTGTTTGCTCTGTGTCTGGGTGTTATTTAGTTACTATCTATATAAGCATGTATTTAAAATATGTATATGTAGTATATCAGTCTCTGGCAGCCATATCAAAGGCTTTGCTTAGTTTGGGGTCAGAGACCGTGTGTAAGATGTACCCTAATATTGATTTATTTATTAGCTGTCCCGGTGAACTTCATCAACTGTCAGTGACAACTTTACATGCAGGAACATATTGTATTTAATTTAAATTCATGTTTTTATTACTTTTCTCGCAACTTTTATAAATTTTCTCACCGTCTGAAATATTTCAAGATCAAAATTAGCAAATCGGTTCAGCCGTTCTCATGTTCTAGCGAGACTAACAACCACGATCCATTTAAATATATTTCTAGCTGCGCCCCGCGGTGTTACCCGCGTAAGCCCGAGATAAAAAGTTTTTTTCTGAAATAAACGTAGCCTAAGTTACTCCTTATTACATCAGCTACCTGCCAATAAAAGTCCCGTCAAAATCAGTCCAGCCATTTCAGAGATTACCCGGAACAAACAGACATACAGACAGACATCAATTGTAATAAATGTTATGTTGGTTTACTTATGTACCGTATATATATTTATATATTATATACATGTAGTAAAAAACGGTTATTTCAATATTACAAACAGACACTCTAATTGTATTTATATGTATGTATAGTTACAAGATTATTTGTTTTTGTTACAGGTGCCATCGATAGCTGAGAGTGGAGTACGTCACATGGACCTTCGTTTAACGTCCCCCCCTTCTACCGATTTAACCCACCTCCCCCCTTACGTGACCACCCTTAACTTGACCAATTTGAACCTCACAACCATCCCCTCCTTCCCCCCCACAGTCCAACTACTGGACCTATCCAGAAACCAAATCGAAACTGTATCAGAATCTGAATGGAATCTCTATAATAAGACGACTTTCTCTTTAACGAATAATCCTTTAGTTTGCGATTGTTACACGACTGACGGAGTGTTGTTGCTGCAGGAAAACTATCGATATTTATATAATTACGTGAACACGAGCTGCTCCGACGGCACCTTGCTCAAATCTAAAGATGCCAACGCTATGTGTGACGTGTTTAAATCAGCTTTCACTGGCGGACTTATCGCTATCTTACTTATATTGTTAGCTGTGATTCTAGCTCTATTATATCGATACTGGGTCACGATACAAGTATTCTTGTACAGTCGCGGTTGGTGCCTCTCTATTTTGCCGAAGGAATCTATCGATGTCGACAAAAAGTTCGATGTTTTCGTTTCATTCGCGGTTGAGGATGAAAAATTTGTTAGAGAGGTTATTTTACCCAAGTTGGAGGGGGAATATATATTACACGTGCAAGATCGAGACTGGGTGGTGGGCAACACTATCCCGGCAGAAATACATCGATCGATCGAACAATCGAAACGTACTTTGATCATTTTATCGAGTCATTTTCTGAAATCGATTTGGGCTTCGGAAGAATTTCGTACAATTCACATTCAAGCTACTAATGACAAAAGGTTAAGAGCGTCTCCTAGTGACGAAGAAATTGAGAAATAGGTATTTGGACCAAACTATTGCCGTCGCGATGCGCCCAAACCAGGGAGCTTCAATGTGTGTGTGATGCAATTGTATTTGTGTGCGTACTGCGCACGAACTGTTCCCGCACCCCGCCCGCGCCTCAAAGAACCAGCGTGGCTGACCGATACTTTATTTTGAATTGTAGCAAAATATGATATTACGTAGAGTGCGCACAAGATAACTCTGCGCGCGAGTCGTGGCGCCACGTACGTTATATCACTAGCATTCTGAATTTCCTGGCAGCATAGAATTTGTTCCTGATTTAGGCCGTACGTAGAGCTATCTTACGCGTATCCTACGTATAATCTGGTTTTCTAGTAGGTATGGCAGAAAGCAAAAAATAATAATCCTGCCAATGATTATTTATTTTTCTGCCAGTAGGAAGCTACATTATTTGTGATATAGGTTATTTTTTCTTTATAGGCTTATTTATTTTCTTTCAAATTATTTTATTATTGTTTGACAAAAACATAATATGTACCCAACTAACATCATATCATATACATTGATCTTGAACCCAAAGCACGGAGTAAAAGTAGCAATTTGGCTATTTAATTTCTGTAGGCGTTGCAGTTTACATTATATATCTTGACTGAAATTACTTCTTTCTAATTTTAAGTTAATTATTTTTATGGAAATATCTTACATAGTTCTTCTACAGACTAAAATAAATATGGACTCGCGCTTGAAAGGGTTCGTAACGTATGGTAGCCAATTAGTGTTTCAATTCAATCATTTGTTTTTTTAAATTGAAATATTATATTACTAAATACTCTGAGAATATTTCAAGCGTCTACCTGTTGTGATTATTAATAATTATCGCACAAAAACTCACATCTGTTGTATGGTATGAATAAATATTTATTTTATTCTATTTTTTGACCGATGAAACGGAGGAGGTACGCAATTCGACGCGTATATTTTTTTTTATTGGAAAGGGTATACGTCAAAGTTCCATTTAAATTTTATTGAAATCGGCTGAACCATTTTTCATAAATCAACAATAATGTGAAAATGCTACATCGATCCGCGCGAATTTTGTACACATATGAAGTCGATATTTATTTCATTCTATTTTTAGTAAGTATTTGTTGTTATAATGGAAACAGAAAAACATCATCTGTGCAAATTTTAACTGTTTAGCTGTTACGGTTCATGAGATAGGTACAGCCTAGTGACCAACAGACAGACGGACAGAGGAGTCTTAGTAATAGGGTTTCGTTATATTACTGTATACCTGCACATCTAAAACTTCTTGCCTTTTAAATGGTAATGGTACCATATTTTCATTCCGCTATTAGTCCCATAGTATAAAAAATAATAGAGGATTCAATAAAACAGATGCGAGGTTTACTGTTTAGAGAACTGCTTGTCACACCTTGGTTCTACTTTGAACACATTAAAAAAAAATTAAACAATTAGCAAATTAAAGCAGCAGTGGGTAGGACACACACCATAGTAGGTAATACAGGATAGAACATCTACAAAGTAGGTAGATACGAAGTGATTAAAGCATTTAAAGCACTTCTGATTGAACTTTTCAGCTCTCTCCAAACTCAGTGGATTGGCAAGTTAAAATGACAGAGGGCAAGGCACATAGTTCAATGAACGGATAGCCAATGGGGCTGTTTTCTCTCGAATGAATCTCACGTATAATCCGCGCCACACAAGTCGACGGATGGAAAGTTAGGCGCAGAACGCTACGCAAAAGGCAAAATATAGGTATGCGCGGGAGCCAGAAAGGGGCACACCCGACCGCCAAACTCATGCCTCCCGCGCGAACCCTGCGCCCGTGAACTCCACTAGGCCACGCGGCGTTGTCATGGTGCACATAATGCACAATAATTAGCGCATCACAGCGAAATGTGCCTCGCATCTGTTTAATTGAATTGAGAATTCAAATTAACAGATCAGATGCTAGGCTCACTGTTTGGAGAATTGCTTGTCATACTTTGGTTCTACTTTAAATACTTACGTTTAAAAATAGTTAAAACAATTAGCAAAATAAAGCAGCAGTGGGTAGGGCACACATAATAGAAATACAGGACAGAATATTCACAAAATAGGTAGAGAGTAGAGACAAACTGATTGAAACACTTCTAAGTATTTGAACTTTTCAGCAAAACTCAGTGGATTGGCAAGTTAAAATGACAGAGGGCAAGGCACATAGTTCAATGGACGGATAGCCGATGAGGCTGTTTTCTCGAATGGATCTCACCTACAATCCGCGCCACACAAGTCGGCGGATGAAAAGTTAGGCAAATGCTGTGCAAAAGGCAAAATATAGGTATGCGCAGAGGCCAGAGAGAACCATGCACAGTTCTAGCCCAAATTCTATGGCTATAAAAATATTTAATAAATTGCCAAATCATTTAAAAGATATCGAAAGAGAAAACTGTTTCACAAAACAATTAAAATTTATCCTATTATCGAAATACATAAGACGATTTTTTTAACGATAATCTAGAAAACGTAATTATAAATCGTTCCAATACAAATAATAAAATTGTCATACCCTTATAGGGTCATATGTATAACTATACAAAACATGTTAACTAAGAACCGCATGTAAATTTCATATGTTGCAATAAATGAATTGAGTTTGAGAGACAAGACACCGAGGCACACCCGCCCGCCAATCTCATGCCTCCCGCGTGCACGCCTGTGCTTACCACTACGCCACGCGGCGTCGGCATTGTGCACACATGCGCAATAATTAGCGAATTACGGCGAAGTGTCATCTGCAGCTAACATCTCATCCGCCGACTTGTGTGGCGCTACCTATACTGGCAAGCGCAGCATAGAACTTATTTATTTTATTAGATCTAGATTTATTTATTTTGTTGTGTTTGTAATGTGACTGATTATGTGTTTTTTAATTATTTAATGTTGAGTCTTTGATACTTAAATAATTGTATAGAACGTTTTTCGCTTAGGTAGGTGGACTAAGGATAATTAAATATTTAAATATTTATACGTTAGGTACAGTTATTACACGATTTTAGAGAGCACGTGATTTTCCTGATTAGAACCATTATTTCGCTTTAGGCGCAGAATTCTAATAATGGCACATAGTTCTGAGAAAGCTCAATTTTAAGAATTCCCAATTCTATGAATGCCCAATTCTCAAAATGGCAAAATAATTAATAATACGGTGATTTTTGAAAATGAAAATGTGTGTATTCTATTTGAAATTAATTTGCCATATTGAGAATTGAGCATTCTGTGCTTTACTTAAAGCACCACCTCTTTAGGGCAACAACTTTTACTATGGGAGCAACTAACTCCGGATTGGCGATAAAAACCAGCTGTTCTATACACTTTGTCCATTATCAACGGACTTTTTCTATGGTATAGTTGATATTTCTCGCGGATTCGGCTCTGGTCGGTCCCATAGTAAAAGTTATGATTTACTTAACTCGCCAAAGGAGGTTGTTTTAGGTACCGGTGAGCCCTTATATGTATTCAAAATGTGTGTTTTTTTTTTAGATAATTCATCTAAATTATGTTGGCATTTTTAGAATTGGGCCTTCATAGAATTATGCTTTCGTACGATTGAGCATTCCCGGATTACTTGGGCATTATGCGAATTGGTTATTCTGCGCCTAACTCATTTAGATGTCTGCGGATACAACACGTTATTCTGTATAATCGCTGCAATATGTTGCAGTAACTAAACGCCTATATTCCATACATAAAATCTTTTCTTCATAAGTAACAAACATGCAACGGTCAAATCACAAGATTGGAAAAAATAACTAATATTTTTTAAGAAACATCGATATCGATGGACATCACTAGAGCATCGACAAAAATATCGACTATTACTACATCCCTAGTGCTTGTGTACGTATAGGATTGAACCTCCCTTACCTCGACCCTACCCCCGCATCGTGCGATAGGGACAATTGCAGCTTAGAGCGTTTTATACCTACAAAAAACTTGGCGAGACAACGTTTCGTATTACGCTGTTTTCTTCTTCAAAAACTATTTCAATCAAGTATTTTTTTATGTCAAAATTTAAAAAAAATATGTGTTCATGATTCTGTCATTTTATATTTTGTTAGAAATTATTTAGTCTCTTGTGGTAGGTCTCTGAAGACGTCGGTAATAATGGTGAATTTTTTTGTGATTTTGAAGGGTCATATTTTGCCTGATAATTAATTTATCAAGAAAAAGAAAAGACAGAGTAGTCTAAAAAGCTACATTTAATTTTATGACAAAGAATTGAAGCTCTATAAGTATTTTCAAGGAAGAAAACAGCGTAATACGTTTGTATGGAAAATTACAGATCACCCGGGCTCTTAAGGGCTGTCATCGTCTTGCTAGACGTCAAAAAGAAAGAGCTAGACAAGGATACAAAAACGTTGTTATCCCTTTCTACTTTGCTTAAATTTAATGAAATTATGTTCTGGGATAAATTGAGATTTGCGCTCCCGAGAAGGGAGGAAGCTAAGGGTGGGGGTAGTGGGGGGGAATTGGAGCAATTTTGGAAAGGGGGGGGACTCGATGTGTTGCTCAATAAGGAGGGGAAGCTTATTAATAAAGGTTACGTTAAAGATGTGTAGATTAACATGTGTTCAGATGACGTAATTTTTTTGTTAAATATACGCTTTAGACACTGATTGGTTGAACACTTGTAGTTTATTTTCTTTTGACGCGATAACGTATTGTAAATCGATGAACGCCGGCTGCACGCGCGAAAAAGTGTCACGTTCCGCTCAAGCTGAGCGTGCAAGCGAGAGCGCGGAATGAGCGATAGAGATGCACTATCGGCCTAAGCATTCTGCTTGTTTCAGTTGTTCAACAATATTTTTTATGACGTTATTACGTAAAATTTTGGTTTGACTTTTCGGGCAACCATTTTTTTTATTTGAAGTAGGTTAGTCTACCTATAGAACATCCCCACGTACTACCAGAGGGGGAGCGGGGAAAGGAGGGTAAAACGTTGTTAAAGAACAGTACCCTTCCTTGGCAGTCGGGTTAAAGCATCACGCGATCAATTGTAACGCTTTTAAAAAGTGAGATGCTAGTTTATGAGGTAAAAGGCAAAGCGTTCAACATAAAATGTAAGGTAGATGGAAAGCTATGCTAAGGTGTGATAAATAAAAGTTATAAAGTAAGTAATGTTGGTTTTATTGATGCTAATTTTAAGTTACATGCCTGAGGGGCGTAGATCGGTATGAGACACCTTATGATCTATGTGCCGGAAGGGCTTAATATTAAAAACTTAGGATTACTGATTGCCGGAGGGGCTTAAGACTAAATTACTAATTAAATGGTACAATAGAATGGGCGCCAGGACTATAGGTCCATAAAATACAAGGGCTGATAGTTGCCGGCTATCAGGGTAGAACAGGGCGTGTGGTCGAATACCTACTTCGCTGAGTTTGCAACCAATTTTAAATATGCTCTGTGTTAGTTAATTATTTAAGTTAATTGAGTAATAAAAGCACAGCACGAAAGGTAAGAAAGGCGCAGCCGTTGGCTGCGTTACCAATAATACTCGGGGGTAGATTCAAGTCGGGCCGGTAGCCACGTCGCCCACGGCGGAAACGCGCAGAGAGAAGCAGCAAGAAGCTAGTAGCGGTCTCGGGGTGAGACGCAGAAAGAGGCCGCGTCGCCGCACGGTGAGGAACGCGCCGGAGGACGCTTGCCGCGCCTTGGAGTGCAGTTGTAGACCACAATTTCTATATGTAGGACAAAAAAAGAAACCCTGTCCGAGGACAGAAAACAAGTATGAATGTCTTGTTCTTTGGTCAGACCTCGCTTGAAGAGCGAGGCCCTCCATTTCAAGTTGGGGGTGGTAAGCCGACAATGATATCGGATGCGACACGTCATCGGGTCTAGGAAAATACTGACAAAGACAGAGCCTAACCGAGACAGTAGGAATAAGAGGCTATTAAAAACTTACCCTAATGTCTTAGGGGTTTCTTTTCGAGGTTTCGAATCAGTTCAGCCAAGCGAACTTGCGCCACGTCGCACGGTGTTCGTCGTTCGGGGAACCAGGGTGTCGGCGTGCGGTCCTGTTCTCACTCGATTTCGGTGGTTTTCTGTAGAATCAAGGGACAATTCCTTTGGTTCTTGTACAACAAGTGAATCGTTTAGAAAACCAACCTTGCCGACACGTACCTTCGTTAGGACGCCGCTACGGCCTTGTTCCCCCTACGACCCCGTGTACGCTCAGTTGGCTGCTTGCTGGACAAAGAAAGACTCCAGTCCGTCTAACACGGTTTTATGTGATTTTATTTCACTCCGACCGAATTTTAATATTTTGTTCTCGTTCCTGACCTAGTTTGTTGACACTTGACAGCCAAGTCGCTGGCAGATCCGACTTAAGCTGTCAGTGACTTTTTGTAAGTTTTTGGCACCAACGTACCCGATGATTTGCCAACACTAGAGTGTTTTGGCACCTATTTGCCAAAACAGGGTTACAATACCCCTCCACCCGGGGAAAGAATTCACGCAGTGAATTCGACGGCTGCCCCCAGCCGGAAAGTAGAACAACAAGAACGAGTAGGGAGCAACGAAGAAATGGGCAACCTAGCCGCTAGAATATTTAGTGGCTATTTGCCGAACAGACGAAATACAGACCAAACGATAAAAATAAAAGATTCTTATAACTAAAAAAGTGTCAAAGTACCCTGACTTTCTAGAGTTGAGTGAGATAATCAGGAAAGCAAACAACTGAGTGGAAATCTTACTTTGACTCCGCAGGGAATTTAAGATTGTTAAAAAACATAAAGGTACCAAATTATGGAGTCAGTTGGACCAAGAACCGAGGACTGACTCAAGCATAATTATGGCTTCTTTGTTTTTAACTGACAAGATTTTCCTGTAAGCGGTATCAATTAAGCTAAATTTTTTTTTTTTTTTTTTTTTTTTTTAGTTAGCATATAATCTGTGGTTAGAAGTAAAACAAGGATGCACGAAAATTATGGAGTATGTTGGACCAACCCGAGGACCGACTCAAGCATAATTAAGGCACTGTTTTAACCACGATTTCTAATTTAAGTATGATTCGAGGTTGACTTGGTGTGTATTGCCAGTACAACTAAGAAACAAAGCTACTAAAATATATGCATTCTAATGCCCGCTTTTTTCTGGAGATTGAGCTTAAAATTGAGCGAATATGGGTTACTGAAGCTAAAATTGTTGGAATTTGAATGTTTACAAAGTCAGGGGTATTTCACTTCTAAATCTAGGTGCATTTAACCTAAACTTAAGATACGTTGTAACTATTGTTACATGTTAGTGCTAAAAAATAAATATAGGTAAGTCAAAGTTTGGAGTGGGGTTCTTCCTACCTGAGGGTGGAATCCCTTATTTAAGTCATCGCCGGGGAAATCATACTATTATGATATGAAAAATTAGTCAATTCAGGTGTGACCATCGGTGTCAGTATACAGAATAATGGTGACGCCGATGGTTTAAGAAGGCAATGCCTTGAGGATGTGACCATCGTAGTGGGCACTGAAGGATCATTACTACTTAAGGTGCGCGCGCAACCTTATTAGTGTAGTAAAGAAATGGGAGTATATTTAGTGTGGCCACATAGTTGTACAGGCTAGTGGACACAGCTAAATGGTTAAGTCTAGTCAGGTATGTAGTTATAGGCTTCAGTTAAAGAGTTCTACCACCGCTCTATTGTTTGTCAGGTATGTAGTTATAGGCTTGAGTTAAAGAGTTCTACCACCGCTCTATTGTATGTCAAGTATGTAGTTATAGGCTTTAATTAAAGAGTTCTACCACCGCTCTATTTATCGTCTACCTTTAGGGGGTAGGGAGTGCTAATCGGTACTGCCTTTACAGGACTTGCCTGTTGACAGGACCGACGCTAAGATACTACTTTTAGAGAGTAGCAAAGAGGCATCAGCACTGCCGTTAGTGGGCAGGGCTGAGCAAGAGATACTACCACATAGGGGTAGTATAGCTGATTGGTACTGCCTTTAGTTGACAGGACCAACGCTAAAGTACTACTTTTAGAAAGTAGCAAAGAGGCATCTTTTAGAGTAAAGAGGAACTTTTAGAGTGTAGCAAAAGGTACTACCTTGTAGGGGTAGTACATTGGGTGTCCAACGAAGTGGGCACACAAAAGGGTCAAGTAAGGTACTACTAGGGGTAGCACAAGGGGTAGAAGCAAGTTATCAACAGTACTGCGTAGTACTGCGTACAGAATATACAAGGTACTATCTTTAGAAGATAGTAGGACAGTACTGAGTAAGTAGTACATGTAAGTATAAGCAAGTAAATAGTACAAATACTGCCGGTAGTGGGTAGTATTGTCTATTTAAGGTAGTTTTTCTAAGCTAAGCTAGAATGATAATTGCTACCGAAAGTAGGAAGCTAAAGATTATTATTCTAGCTTAGAAGGGTAGTATTAAGGTACTAAGGGCTACAATATAATAGCTTATCTTAGTTTGTAAGACATAAGGACTGCACTCCAAGCGTTCTAAAGGTAAAGAAAGAAAAAAAAATTTTACTACCGATTTTAAAATTAAATCCTTAAGGACTTAGTTTCCAGGCACGAATTATGCGATAAAAGTTAACAGTCAAAGATTGAGAAAAAAAATTCACAACAAAATTAAATTACGCAGTTTTGTTGTTTCTATATGGTTTACTGATAATATTCTTCAGTAAATTAGTAAAAGATTAGAAAAACATAATTGACATTGTTTTTCCTACCTTCTTATAGAAAACAAAAGCGTTGTTACAAACGCCTTGTTTGCAAACAGAATAATCAACGAATCTACAGTAAGTATTGCAAATGACAACTTCTGACCGTTGTTTTCCAAGAATTTAGTGCTATAAACAGTGTAACTGCAATTGTTTCTCCTTGTTTCAGGTTCCTGGAACGATAGAATGTGCAACAATACTAATCTATCTGAAAGATTTCTCAAGACAAATGTTTGTGGTAGACCAAGTGAAAAAGTGAACGAACAAAAGTTTACCAGAGGACTGCGAATCATCCTATAAAGATTCTCTACTGAAGATGAGAATATAAGAGACGTCCCTACTTGGAAGACTAGGATCAGTTCATAACGTCTGAAACGTTTTGCTTCAGGTTGAGGCATGGTGACCTAACATCCTGATTATTCTGTTTCCGAGATTATGTAAAGATCGCTGTGAGAGTTGTCGAAGCTAACATTATATGATTATAGTGCTGTTTTTGTTGTTTTATTGTGCCAAGATATAGAATTACTAGTAAAGTAATCGTAAAAGTAATAATATTCTCAGGCGATTACTACAATATGTCGGTTACCAAAATGTTCAATGTCGAACATGATTCGATATACTGAACCCTTTGTTTCCGGCATATTCCTAAGAGGTAGTAAAATATTTTTCAATAAAGACATTAAATCGTGCTGTTTAAGTTTAAGAGATATTCAATTTAAGTTTGACAAACAGAGACTAAGTCGTAATAGTGTAAAGTGGTTGCAGAATCAGCTTACAAATGTCTGAAATATCTAAAATACTAGCGCAGGTAGTTTTAAGTTGCCCAATTATTGCTTACAAACTGCTATGTTCACAATTTATACTAATCCTATAAACATAATACATTAAACAATATTTCACCGCAACAATATCTTTGTGAAAACTACTTTAGCATTTAGTTACAGTACATACTTTGCAACAATGCAAATAAAATGAACAATGTAGGTAAGTACTGTTAACAAAGTTTAGTTTCAGTACATTCTTTTGTAATAATGCAAATAAAATGAATATTGTAGGTAGGTATTGTTAACAAAGTTTAGATTCAGTACATTATTTTGCAATAATGCAAATAAAATGAATAATGTAGGTAAGTACTGTTAACAAAATAATGCAGGTATACTATAGCAATGAATCTGAAAATACAAAAACTGCCTAAAAATGAGAATTACAATACCTATTCTGTTAAATCTTACAGCTATAGGGTACACAAGGATTAAAACAACACAAATTTCTTTTTCAAAATTGTTCTTGTTTATTAGTATGTTAGTACATCCTAACTGCCTAACAGATCCTACCTAACAATGAATTGATTGCAAATTCAGCTTAAAACCAGTTGAGGCGCCACTGTAACGCTTTTAAAAAGTGAGATGCTAGTTTATGAGGTAAAAGGCAAAGCGTTCAACATAAAATGTAAGGTAGATGGAAAGCTATGCTAAGGTGTGATAAATAAAAGTTATAAAGTAAGTAATGTTGGTTTTATTGATGCTAATTTTAAGTTACATGCCTGAGGGGCGTAGATCGGTATGAGACACCTTATGATCTATGTGCCGGAAGGGCTTAATATTAAAAACTTAGGATTACTGATTGCCGGAGGGGCTTAAGACTAAATTACTAATTAAATGGTACAATAGAATGGGCGCCAGGACTATAGGTCCATAAAATACAAGGGCTGATAGTTGCCGGCTATCAGGGTAGAACAGGGCGTGTGGTCGAATACCTACTTCGCTGAGTTTGCAACCAATTTTAAATATGCTCTGTGTTAGTTAATTATTTAAGTTAATTGAGTAATAAAAGCACAGCACGAAAGGTAAGAAAGGCGCAGCCGTTGGCTGCGTTACCAATAATACTCGGGGGTAGATTCAAGTCGGGCCGGTAGCCACGTCGCCCACGGCGGAAACGCGCAGAGAGAAGCAGCAAGAAGCTAGTAGCGGTCTCGGGGTGAGACGCAGAAAGAGGCCGCGTCGCCGCACGGTGAGGAACGCGCCGGAGGACGCTTGCCGCGCCTTGGAGTGCAGTTGTAGACCACAATTTCTATATGTAGGACAAAAAAAGAAACCCTGTCCGAGGACAGAAAACAAGTATGAATGTCTTGTTCTTTGGTCAGACCTCGCTTGAAGAGCGAGGCCCTCCATTTCAAGTTGGGGGTGGTAAGCCGACAATGATATCGGATGCGACACGTCATCGGGTCTAGGAAAATACTGACAAAGACAGAGCCTAACCGAGACAGTAGGAATAAGAGGCTATTAAAAACTTACCCTAATGTCTTAGGGGTTTCTTTTCGAGGTTTCGAATCAGTTCAGCCAAGCGAACTTGCGCCACGTCGCACGGTGTTCGTCGTTCGGGGAACCAGGGTGTCGGCGTGCGGTCCTGTTCTCACTCGATTTCGGTGGTTTTCTGTAGAATCAAGGGACAATTCCTTTGGTTCTTGTACAACAAGTGAATCGTTTAGAAAACCAACCTTGCCGACACGTACCTTCGTTAGGACGCCGCTACGGCCTTGTTCCCCCTACGACCCCGTGTACGCTCAGTTGGCTGCTTGCTGGACAAAGAAAGACTCCAGTCCGTCTAACACGGTTTTATGTGATTTTATTTCACTCCGACCGAATTTTAATATTTTGTTCTCGTTCCTGACCTAGTTTGTTGACACTTGACAGCCAAGTCGCTGGCAGATCCGACTTAAGCTGTCAGTGACTTTTTGTAAGTTTTTGGCACCAACGTACCCGATGATTTGCCAACACTAGAGTGTTTTGGCACCTATTTGCCAAAACAGGGTTACACAATGGTCTGTACGCGGCTTCTAGCTACCCTCACAGCCGACAACAACTTTGATTCGGCATATTTGTAGCCCGTCTTCCTCTCAACTATTACTATTTATAGCTAAAGCTGTTATACAGGATTATACCTAATCTATTAGCATCCTTTTAGAAGCTTATTAAAACTAACAACTTTTGTTCTGCGACTTTTGCCAAACTCAAAAAAATAAAATCGGCCAAGTACGAGTCATACTCGCGCACGGAGGGTTCCGTACTGTATGGGAGCCCCCCTTAAATTTTTATTTTATTTTAATTTTATTATTTATTATTGAAGTGAATATAATACTAAATATTCTGTGAAAATTTCAAGCATCTACCTGTTACCATTATTAGTAAAGAGCGAAAAACGTCTAAAAATTCAGGTTTGTTGTATGGGAGCCCCCCTTAAATATTTATTTTATTTTGATTTTAGTATTTGTTATAGTGGCAACAGAAATACATCATCTGTGAAAATTTCAGCTGCCTAGCTATCATGGTTCATGAGATACAGTCCGGTGACAGACAGACGAACATCGAAGTCTTAGTAATAGGGTCCCGTTTTTCCCTTTGGGTACGGAACCCTAAAAACTGCTGTTCCACAGAAATATATCGTTCACCCGCGACAAAATGTATGAAACAGCTGATTTATTTTTAGTTTTGACAAAAGTCACAAAACAAAAGTTGTAAGTTTTGATGTACAGAATAAGCCCTAATTGATTAGGAATTAACCCTGTATAATAAAGCCTTATTTTTTATTAACCTTCCGAAACAAAGAGAAAACTGCGTTGCGACCTGATGCATAGTTTAGAAGATCTAAGTGGACACACAGACAAACACAAAATGCGACTGCTTTATAATATGTACTGTTCAGCTTTTTAACTTGACTGTGTTGTATCGTATTAATATTTTTTGTGTAATTTTATATTGTTGTATAGTTTCCGTCCTTGCACAGGCAGCTATTGAAAATATGACTCAGGTATTCTGAAGCTTATTGATATTATTAACGCCATTTTTAGGCAACTTTTGTATTATAATGACTTGTGAATTAATAATTATTTTGTATTATTGTGTATTTTATATTGTTAATTTTTTTATGTAAATGTTAATATTTAGTTACTAGGTGAAACTCTGTACAACGGAGATGTGCTGATTTTATAATTATGATCGACTTCTACTATGGGCCCATTCTCAAAAAATAAATCAATGTTTTACTATAAATTGAAGGAATTGCTTTTAAAATTGTTATTTCCATTAATTAGTTATTATTTTAAATGATTTAAAATGTAAAATACTTGAACAGTGTAAAAGTATTATTATAAGAACAAAAATATTCTAATATTTTTTAGTATATTATTGTTTGAGAATATGTATTTATGGTGCAAAAATAATCTGCCAAGTACGAGTCGGACTCGCGCACGGAGGGTTCCGTACTGTATGGGAGCCCTTAAATATTTATTTTATTTTAATATACTTATTTTTTATTAAAGTAGGCATGCAGCTAAATATTTTGTGAATATTTCAAGCATCTACCTGTTACCATTTTAGATATCGAGCGAAAAACGGCAAAAAATTTAGATTTTTTTGTATGGGAACCCCTTAAATATATTTTTTTATTCTTTTTATGCATTTGCATTATGCATTTGTTGTTATAGCGGCAACAGAAATACACCATCTGTGAAATTTTCAGCTACCTAGCTGTAACGGTTCATCAGATACAGCCTGGTGACAGACAGACAAACGGACAGCGGAGTCTTAGTAATAGGGTCCCGTTTTTACCCTTTGGGTACGGAACCCTAAAAACGATTGAATTGAATATTGTTATAAGGTGAAAATCATTAATATTCTGCTTTTTTCGCGATGTTGGCCCCATGGTGGAAGTTGTTCATAATAAAAGGCTCTACTTTGAAGGCAGTCGATAGTTTTAAACTAAGTAACCAAAACTATAACTGTTTTTTTAATTCCGGTCTATTAGAGCAGGAGAGCAACACTTCAAATTTATATTTAGACCTGTCAAAAAGCCTTTAAGATTGGGTCTTACGATTGTAATAATAAATATTGTTTGGTCAAGCGCGATCCTTTTAGAGTAGTGTAACCACGAGTAAAAAAGTTACTCGTAGTCACACTGGTGTAACAAAGCGGTGTAACCACGAGTCTGGATCCGATAAATGATTTCCTAAATTATGTTAATTGTCTTGAAAAAACAAAAAAGTAATACCTCACTTTGGTAGCTATTGGGACTCGGAGCGCGGTCGCACCGACGTAGAAACTGTTCAGGTTAAGTTTAAACATCTTGGAAAGTTGGCCGAGACTTTGTACAGTAGCCCAAAAAATGCGTTAAAATATGGTGAACAAATCACACGATAATTATTTATCGCAATAGCATCGTGTACATAATACGAATATTTTGCTCGAATTGTTTCCATTATTGTTGATTTTTCGAAAACTGCTCTGCCGATTTCTGTAAAATTTAAATGAAACCATTTCGGGAGTATATGCCTTTCGAACTAAAAAAGATTTTTTAAATTGGGTTCACAATTGGCGAAATTATCGATGAACATACACAAAAAAAAGATACATACAGGCGAACATAGAACCTCCTCCTTTTTGGAAGTTGGTTAAAAAACAACGCCTTGCTGTGAAATTTCATATTTTCTAATTTGATTTTGGTTCAAGGCTGCCATCATGCCGCCATGTTTACCCGACTGCGCGACATACAGGAGTGGTAATGTGTTTATCAGCCTATATAATATGTATGTTTGTATGTTCCTTTGAAGCACTATACAGACCAAACGCCTGAGCCGATTTTTATGATTCACACGTCAATCCATTCCTCTTAGTCCGGCGAGTTTCACTAAAGACATGACGTTTGTGAAAATTCAAAATGGCGACTACTGGACGCCACAGGGGCCGTCAAGTATTACGTAAGCAGATTTATTACAATTATTTACAAGCTATGTCTATGGCGTCCAGTAGTAGCCATTTTGGGCCGACTTTGCAAGATCTTTGTATTTTATTTGTAAATAATTTGTTAACAAAAATGGCGATTATGTTTCTCAGTGGAACCGCGCCTTTAACTTGTTTCTCTGAAACTGAATGATGCTGCTAAACAATTTAACCGACTTTCAAGGAAGGAGGTTCTCATTTTTGTAAAGTCGGTGAATAATCGAGCTACGTCTGTAATTTTTATGTATATTTATTTTTAAATGTATTAATTTTAGTTAGGTGTAACGTTTAGGTCAGCGCGTGAAATTACATTTTTTTTTTGCAGCTTCATTTGATTTCCAATGCTGGACATAGGCCTCCCCTATAAACGTCTAAAAACCGGTGTTGTGCCAAACTAGGTACTTTGTATTTCGTTTGGGGCATTTGTCAATTATTTGGCCATTATTGTTTGAAATTCAATAAATTGAATAATTGGGTAAACTAGTTCATTAAATAATTGATTAAACTAATGATTAGGTACATTTATTGGATATCATTTTATTTTCACAATTCATAATTAAATAATTATTTTTCGCAAAAAATGGCACCACCGACTTCCGCCGTGTACTCTTACAGAATTCGAATAATTTGCACAAATAGATGTGATATCCACTTCTATCTTCTGTGGATATCCATGTACATTATTGTTGATTTATCAAAAACAGCTGAACCGATTTCGATGAAATTTCAATGGGACAACCTCAGTAGTATAACTATTCGAAATAAAAGATTTTTAAATTGGTTCACAATTAGCGATAATATCGATGAACATACACAAAAAATACCTACATACAGACGAACATAGACCTTCTCCTTTTTGGAAGTCGGTAAAAAGAGTTCGCTGTCGTAAACGTTACAACTATTTTTTCTCGAACTTGAGAATCTCGAATGAGCCATATTCGTATCTTAATGAATTAATTTTAGTTAATTTCTAGTTTAAGTTTTGTCAAATAAAAATATTTTGAGCAAATTGCTGACGCATACTTTTTTTATTATAATGTACATATATACTTATCCATAGTTTTTAATATCCTAATATTTATATAATTATATAAATAATAATTTTTGAACCATTGACTCGACGAAGAAGAATAATATCAAACAATATCAACCACACGAAATCAGCTGTTTCATACACAACTCATTTCGAGACAATGTATAGAACAACTCATTTTCAAATATCTCCGATAACATTAAGAGGATCGTGAGTCGACCACTGTTTTAGCGTTTTCTGTAGAACATCGATAGAATTATCGGTACATTTTGATAAAATTTACGTTCCGAAAGAAAACTCTTTTCACCCTTAAATTGTAACGAAATGTTATGTGTTTGGTGTCAATCGCACTATAGAAATATTGCACGCTCGTACGTCTTATTGTTTTCAGGGACGTTTTTAGTTTATAAATACTTTCAGCCAAGTTTTGCGGAAAAAATTGACAAAAAACTCAGGATAATGATGATGAAATATGTGTGTACATATTTTATTATCCATTGAGAAGTCCACTGCTGGACATAAGCCTCCCCTACGGATTTCCAATAAGACTGGTTGGAAGCGGATTGCATCCAGCGTGATTCTGCGGTCTTGGTCACGCTAATGGTGGACGTTCTAAGCTGCGCTTATCGGTACGTGGTCTCCATTCGAGATCTTTACCTATTCGTTCTTTACTGTTAAGTACCAGCCATTTTAATTTCCACAGCAAGACGTAGGCCTACCCACAAAGAGATTGGGCCATATCCAGCACGCTGGCCCAGTGCGGGTTGCTGGATTCACATACGGCATCGAATCACTCAAGAACGTATGTATAGCGAGAATAAGTCCGCGCTTGACCGCCAACTCGCCTGATGGTAAGCGACGTTATGGTCCAAGATGAAGCACGCAGACTTAGGAGATACCTATTCACTCTGACCTTGAAAAGCTTTAGATTATATTATCTCTTAGGAAACAAGAAAGCAGGAAGACAAGCATTCCCTGGCGGTACGAATCAGAAATGTTGAGTCAAACCGCTTCGTACAGCATTTAAGTCTAGCGCTAGGCGAATTGTGGATGGGATGGCTGCGCATGGGGTTAGTGTGGCGGTCACCATGCGCAGTCATCCCCACCACACTACCCTCAGCGCTAGACTTACGTGCCGCTACCTGTACTTACGTTTCATTTCCACTAGACCACCACGGTCTAGTGGAAATTAAGATCAAATAGGTAATTAAGTAATTTCGTGGCTAGCCCTGGTGTCAGAGTATTTAAGCCACCTGAAGTCCTCTGACATGGCTCAACGGTTAAAACAACCGGGACCTACAATTTAACGTGTCATCCGAGCCACGGTAGCGCTCAGTTGAAAAATGCCACCCGCGGTCTTCCATCCAAATACTAACCGTGCGGAACGTTGCTAAATTTAATTTAGTGATAATTATATTTTAAATAATCCATTTATCCATTCATAACAAGCAACCACTAACTGTAAAGGAGGAAATCGTGAAATGGAACTTAATTTAAAAAGAAATCTAATAAAACTAATAATTATGGCGAATGGTTTTCCAACTGTCACTGTCAAAGTTCCGTATACGTTCCTAGGCGTTCGAATTTCAAAAATAATACCCTGTTAATAATACGACGTCAAATTTACAGGCACAAATCTTGCTCGTGAACGCTTGGCCGGCACCGGCTGGCGCCGGATCGGGTAGAAACCGTCTCGTTAACAAGGGCCCTTAAACTACAAAGGATATAATGCAGATATATAATATACGAGTATATCGAGCTCAAACCATTGCCTAGTACAGTATTTAATTATTTGATTTATTTGTTTTAGAAAATTAATTCCTTGTTATTCTTTTTATTAAAATTCACCATTTAAAGGAATTTCACATTTTCGGATCTTATTATCTTTTGACATTGCTTGTCATATAGGTATGGCGGCGTGATGGCGGCCTCACACTAAAATCAAATTAGAAAATAGGTGCGAAGTTCCATTGTAATTAACCATTAAATACCTACCGTTGTTTTGTTTACTATATTTTAAACCTCTTTGCGGCTACTGTACAAAGTCTGGGCCTTTGCAAGAACTTCTTTGATAAATCTCACGTGAGATGCAGATGGAGGGAGAGGGTCCAGGCAAACCTCACGATATCTCACCAGAAGGATGAGGTCTATTGCTAATTTTACACTTAAATTCACTACAACACTTGCTATATAGAAATATTTATTAAAATGTTTATTTTTTCACTCAATAACTAATTTTCCAAACCATATATGTACCTACTTACTTTATCTAAGTTATTTAAAATATATCATTTATAAATAAATATTATCAAAGTTTAATCAAATAAATGGGTATTGTTTTATAATATTTACTTAAGTAAAATAAGAAAAACACCACTGCAAAATGTGCCCTGCGGTTGCTATGTTGGTATCGCCGGAGACTGCGTGTCATCTTTTCTTCTCTTTACTGGCCTGAAACAATAGATGAGTGATCAAGAGTAGGTATACAATAGGTCGCCAGGTTATTGTACGACTCGTCTGTTTACAATCTATCGCGGCAAATTATAAGCTATCGATAGATTGTGAACGGATATAACGATGTACAATACGTAGTAACTGTATGGGGACCAGTAGTGCTGCGGCAGCACTGCTGCCTGCTGCCTGCAACGGAGTTCGGAATCATACTTATATTTTCGTATGTTTATAAACTAACAATGTAAAACGTCAAATTGTGAACTTGTGCGTAACAAAATATAATTATTTTTCGCCAAAAATGGCAAAACCGACTTCAACCGTGTACAGAATTAAAATAGTTCGCACGGATCGATGTAGTAATTTTCACATTGTTGTTGATTTATCAAAAATGGTTGAGCCCTATTTCAGTAAAATTTAAACGTGACCACCTTACCAAATATAAAAAGAGTTATTGAAATCGGACTACCTTGTAAAAAGTTATGCGTAGTCATACAAAGAAAAATTTCGCGTCGACATGAATAACCTCCTCCGTTTCGGCGGTTAAAACCTCAGAAGAATTACAAATGTTAAAACTCAAAGTACAACAATCCGGTGACATCTATAGGTCAGTCTCTGGCAGCCATGTTGTGTACAAGCTTAGTTTCGGGTCAAAAATCTTTACCCACGTTTTTTGACCTATGACTATTTAAAGTAAGTAAAACTGAGCTAATATCACATTTCGCGCGAAAATTCTAAAACAAATCTGAAGTTGGGGCATGTATCGCGCGTATTTTATAGTTATGTAATCATCCAGCACCCTGCCTGCTGCTGCACACGTACAGTACGATCAGCTTGGAACACGAGGCCAGTCGCTGCGCAGTAGCAATGTATGTGTCAGCGGGGGTGAGGGTGGGGGTGGGGTTCTGCAGCGAGTAGCGCACTTCAGAGCCGCGATAAAGTTTGATGTAATTTCTACCGTTCTACGCGGCTCACACCTTGGAGGATCTACGAGTACAATACATGAAACAATAGTTTTATTTTTTTATTTTCAATGTGTGTATGTACATTGTGTTATGGACTGTACTGTACTGTACCAACCTTTTTAATAGTCCACTCCAGGACGTAGGCCTACCCACGGAGGGTGATTAGGCTATATTCACCACGCTGGCCCAGTGCGGGTTGGTGGATTCACACACGCCATTGAATTTCTTCTACGGACGTATGCAGGTTGCCTCACGATGTTTTCCTTCACCGAAAAGCCAGTGGTTTGAAATTCCGTACATAAGTTCCAAAGAAACTCATTGGTATACGGGACTGGGATTGAACCCGAGACCTTGAGAATGACAGGCCAGCGTTACAACCACTAGACCACCACGGCTTCGTTGTGGACTAAATAAATAAAATTGGTCAGATCGGACAATAAATCTGAAAATGAATGTACGGAATATCTCGCAATATATTTAGAACGTATACTAAGAAAATGAAATGCTTTTTAACCGACTTCCAAAAAAGAGATTCCATTTTCGTCTGTTTGTATTTTTTCTTTGTGTTTGTTCATCGATATTTTCGCCAATTGTAAACCGATTTGAAAAAATATATTTTTAGTCTGAGGTGGTTCTATTTAAATTTTATCGAAATCGGCTTAGCCGTTTTTTAAAAAGCAACAATAATGTAAAAACTCTATACATTGATTCCAGCGAACTATAGCGTTGTTTGACTAGGTGATCGTTAGCGATCATCGAAGTTAAGCAACGTTCAGCACGATCAGTCTTCGGATGGGTGACCGCGGGGGGCATTTACAACTGAGCGTTACCGTGGCTCGGATAATACGGTAAATTGTAGGTCTTGGTTGTTTTAACCGTTTAGCCATGTCAGAGGCCTTCAGGCGGCTTAAAAACTCTGACACCAGGACTAGCCACCGGCCTGTACGAACTTACCTTAGCGAACCATTCGAATTTTGTATTGAAGTCGGTTGTGCACATTTTTGCGATTAATAATTATAATAGTTAAATTCGTAATACTAATCCTTTCCAAAACAAATAAAATTGCCATACCCTAACCGGGTCATATATGCTGCCCTGCAGTCCTTAAAACGCAGTATCTGACTTTTTGACGTTTTTGAGTTAAATATTGATCCGTAATGGGCACGCCATAAGGAATCGAATGATGTTATCGGTTTTTGATTATCGCAACTACAAGATAGTAAAAAACAACTACCTCAACGCAGTAACTAGGAATCTTTTATGCAAAATGTAACGATAAACTATCTAAAATACAGTAAGAGCAATTACTGTATTTTAATAGCTTTGTTTTCCCAGATAAAATGCAGTAAATGTCGTCACTGCTACAAAAAAACGGTTAACATAACCTTAAAAATATGGTGAACACATAAACTAAAATGCAGTAAATAGATAATGTACTGAAAATATGAATACTGCAAAGTTTATTTTTATTACTTTTCAAAATGATTACAGACTAGTATGCAGTAAGTTACTAAGACGTGGTGTTTAAGATAGCATCACCTATTTTTTCCATACGGTCAAAACAAAGTAAAATGCAGTAAAGTTAATTGAACTGTCTTTTATTTATATCATAGGTTACTTTTTGTTGTCAATGTAACTAGTTAAATTGCAGTATTTTGGTTATTTACTGCAGTATAATCGATAATATCTATCACTTAAATAATTACATTTTACAGCCTAAATTGCAGTATAAGTCGTAATTACTGCATTTTAATTGGTAATTCGAATCAAGTCATTGTATTGCACTGTTTTCGTGGAGTTTCCTACTGCATTTTAGCTAGTATTTGTTGCTCAATCAGTCGCGCGCCGAACGCCGCGCCGTGGAAGGAGGACGTCGACAGCGCGTGGCTACTTGTTTTGTGTGGTAATTTCGATGTTTTTAAGGTTTCTAAATAAATTATGATAACACATTTACATTTATCCAAATCTATCACCTATTTCTAAGACCTAATTTTTACATAATACTTGTTACATTGACATGAATGTACAATGATAGATCACGTAATTCTATTTTATGGAATATTATTGGTTACAAGTATAATCCTACCGCTCAACTCAGTACTGAGACAGAACTTAACTCAGGACTGAAACAGGTGTGGGCGGCGGGTCCCTACAGCCCATCATCATCATCCGGGTTCTTCCCCTTCGTGTTTGGCGAGGGTAAGGATGCCAACTCGAGCTTGCGCTCTCTTCGGCGACTAGGCGGCTGGACGCTTCAGCTATCGAGCTGAGGGGCAATGTTGGGAGGATGTGAGTACCCTTTCCGTCCGCGAGGACGGGCGGCTTTTCTCAGCACCCTCGCTAGCCACTTGTATGGCCATCGCTGGCCACATCTTGGCTTGGTTGTACTGGGGTGGCCATTCTTTGGCTTGGTGGTACTCTCTTTTTAGTTTAGGCCTCATCTCTATTTTGGATGCCGCTTGGTCCCTCAGAGTCCTGCTCCGTGTCCGAGCCAGCCAAGAGGAAATCTTTAGGGAGGGCACGCCATGTACGTTCGGCAGGGAGGCGTGCGTGAAGCGGCGCAATGTTGTTCAGATGGGGTTATGGCCCATTGTCCGCGCGGACAAACATGCCGCGCGACAGACGAGCCATGAACTCCCCCACGGTTTCGATTCGCACGTCCCGGGCGATAACGTCATTGCGAAAGTACCGGCCGGCTCCCGAGATCATCCTCAGAGGGACGTTTTGCACCACTTGCATCTTTTTCTTCTCGCTGGCTGAGCAGAGCGCGTACCAAGCGGGCGCTGCGTAAGTTAACCAGGAACGAATGTAGGTCTTGTAAATCCCTACTTTGGTCTTCAGTGGCAGCTTAGAGCTCAGCACAGGCCGCAGCAAGGATCGAACAGCCTTCGCCTGGTGAACGGCGTGCAAGGTCTGCGAGCTCATGCGAAGAGCCCGGTCGATGTAGACACCCAGGTACTTGCAGGTGCTTTCCCACGCAATGTCTTGTCCTCTAAGCTGCAGTGGCTTCATCAATGGTGGTAGTCTTGGTGATCTCCCGGCCAGCAGCGCTGCCGTCTTTCCCACGTTTATGGCAATCCGTCATTTATCGAGCCATTCTGGCAGGATGTCTAGAACTAGTGGATCCTGCCAGCGGCTATTCTTTTGTTCCTGGACGACGCAATGTTAGCGCAATCGTCCGCGAAGAGGGCGAGGACGACTTCCCGTTCTCCTGGTTCAGACCAGGTCTTCCAAGATCGGTATGTCGTCCGTGTAAATGGCATAATAGAATGGTGATGTGCAACTCCCCTAAGGAACTTCCGCAGCCATTCTTCTGTGTCCGGAGCTGACGTTCTCGACGGACACGTAGAACTTGCGGCCTTCAAGGGATGACGCCGCGACTCGAACTAGCGCAGGCGGCGCCGTGGTGCGTCCGTACTACGTCCGTAGTTAAAACATACGGAAGGAGAGTATTTGTTTTGTTATGTATACATAGAAGAATACCTATGATTATTGTTCCTAGATAGTTATTTAAGTGTTTAAGCATGTCTGAGCAGCTATTGATAAGATCTCATAAGTTTTTATTGCATATTTCAGTTTTCTCGTAAGTATTATTGGCAGGGCCAGATTTAGAGGAGGGTAACCGGGGCTTCGGCCCTGGGCCTCCACAAAAGAGGAGTCCTTACAAACAGAGACTTCGGGGAAAAACCTTTCAATATTCGACTTATCTGACTAGTAAACAACTCTCCCCTCGATATTTTTTCACTGTTTTACTTTTACCTAAAGTACTTTATACAAACATGATTGTATTGTTCTTAAATATAAACAGAAATCATAGATCTATATTTGTTTACTCCAATTAGGCAATCGATAAAATATCAAATGTCAAATAACCCTAATAAGTATTTGCAATTTACTACCCATCTTCAGGAAATATCAACTCCCTAGACCGATAAATATTATTTATTTTGTGTGGAAAATAATTTTGAGCCAGGTTGCCTCCACTATTTTGCTGCCCCGAGGCCTCTAGACCTCTAAATCCAGCCCTGATTATTGGCAGTGTTAATCATAAATGTTATAAGTGATTTAAGTTTTAATTACTACCTCTATACTGTGAGTGTGACTAACCCAAATTGCTATGATATCTCAAAAGTCTGAGCCATAATAGTCTAAGTAATAATAAAAAGTGATTGTGTTGATTTTTGTTGATGTTGAAGTGAAGTGTTGATTTCTTACTATATCTTTAATAAAAATATTTTGATCGAAATACTCTTTCTTACTCCATAAAATAAGTAGCTTACGTAATTTAGTCAATAATTATTTACATACTGCACCTACATTTTATTCAAGAGACACATTAAAATGCAGTAAAATAAATCTGATACTGCATTTTAAACGACAAAGTAGTACATGTCCCGCATAATTTTGCAGTACTAACTCAAATTACTGCATTTTAATCTGATTATGCGAACTTTTTCACTAAATTTTATGTGTCGTAACTGCTCTTTTTTGGGAACTTTTTTTTCAAAATCGTTTTTATTTATCATATAATAATCTAAGTGCGTATTTACTTTTGTGAAGTCTTTCTTCGAATTCAGATGCGCCCAATGGCATTCAAAACATACGTCATAACACCTTGTAACATAGAAAAAAAACAAATCAAAAAGTTTTTCGCGTTTTTCTCGAAACCGCGTTTTTGCTCATACTGCATTTTAAAGGCTGCACGGCAGTATGTATAACTATACTATAAATTATACTTAAGATCCGCATGTACCTAAATAATTTATTATACGAGTAAGTTGCAACCTTAGAGGATTGAGCTAATGAGATAAACCGTCCCAGGTTGCAACAAGTGATCGAGTATGGAGATACCTGTGAAGCTGGCGGGACAGTCGTGTAGAAGTTTAGCTCCGTGGTACGACCCCGACCACACGCCCCTTTCTATTAGTTCTCCCTCCTCCCTGGTGAAGTCCGCCGTGAACCACGGCTCGGGCTCGCACTCGGCGCCTGCTGTCAGCTTTCCTGGAAACAGTGAGGGACACATTTACAACCGACTTTCAATAATATTATTGATTATTAGGCACAACCGACTTCAATAGTGTACAAAAAAAAAAATTTAATTCCGCATAGGTATGCGTTTGACTACATACTGCCTGATGTTAAGCAGATATGCGCTCTAGGGTTGCCTAGAAGATACCTATTTATTCGGGAATTTTCGCATAGTACGCTGGAATCGATGTGTACAATTTTTGATTATTGTTGATTTATCAAAAACGGTTCAGCCAATTTCAATAAAATTTAAATGAGGCCACCTCTGAAGTATGATCTAGCAAACGAAAACAGAATCATCAAAATCGGTAAATAATTGGCTTTGTACTCGCGTAACATACATACAAAAAAATCGGCCAAGTGCGAGTCGGACTCGCGCACGAAGGGTTCTGTACCGTGTTGGAACCCCCTTCGCCCCATTCCTCTTGCCGTTATTAATTGCTAGCAATAAACTCCTGATAAATCACGTCTGTTGTATGGGAGCCCCCCTTGAATATTTATTATATGCTGCTTTTAGTATTTGTTGTAATAGCGGCAACATAAATAATATATCATCTGTGAAAACTTCAGCCTGTCTAGCTATCACAGTTCATGAGATACTGCCCGGTGACAGACAGACAGACGGACTTCGGAGTCTTAGTAATAGGGTCCCGTTTTTACACTTAGAGTAAGAAACCCTCAAAAACTTACAGACGAATTGATAACCTCCTTTTTGAAGTCGGTTAAACAAGAGGAGGCCACTAAACAACGGAGATAATATAATATGATAGCTCATACTTCGTTGTTTGTGCGCTGATTCTCGATTTTAGTTAATTATCTGTAGAGTAACATCGCGACATAGTCCTATAATAAATTTGATGTACCATTGATCAGTGATTTTCAAGCAATTCCAAAAAAATTTGAAAATTCCAGTTTTACTAAAATCGAGCTTTTAGCGCCGATTGTATGTAGTCGGCTGTTACGTAGGTAGTACTTGTCTAATAAAAACATTACCTTAATAACTTACAAAAAAATATAAATCATTTATTTTCCGTAAGGAAATTACATTCGATACTAGACAAAATATACTACGAGCAACACCACACACATCGTCGTATAATAATTTTATTATTTGTTAAAGGCCAAATCATACAAGTTGGCGGCTGTGATGTTAGCTACAAGCTGCGGATAGCCAAATTCGGACTGAAGCTCACTTAACAGGTAACATTACAGCCGCCAAGTTGTATGATTTGGCCTACATGTAGGTACTTGTCGAAGAATGATGATCTTGCTTACCGTTCTTTATCTTGATGTAGAGCATCACGTAGCGGTCCTCAGCCAGCACCCCCGGCGTGGCCCGCCCCGGGTACTGGTGGTGTACATAATCACTCAACTGCGACTCCGTGTTATTGCCGGCTCCTACCCCTATAAACACCAAGTTATTGCATTTCGTTAAGATAACGTCCAGTGATACTAAAGGTGGGCATACACGATGCGATGATTTGATAAAATTTTCGCTTCATTCCAACTGGGAGCTCATTCAATTAATTCAAAGGTAGGAGGTGTACCATTTTGTTTCCTCAATAACTACTAACCAGCTATGGTTAACTACCTATATTTGGCCTCCACTGGACTGATCTGATGAATTGATGCGATCATCGCGTTCTGTGCGCCCAGTTTCAGGTAGTAGTACAAATCGTTAACTACCAATTCCTACCTTTGAATTAACTGAATGAGCTCCCAGTTGGCATGAAGCGAAAATTTGATCAAATCATCGCATCGTGTATGCCCACCTTAAAATAGGTACTGTCAAATAATACAGGGTTATCCAGGACTGCTGTACTAAGCCGATTCACAATATCACTCTACAGGGTTATCTGCTTGCTCTGTGCTAAGACAAAAGAAATGATTCAGACCATCATCATGAACAACTTTCACTATGGGACCAACTCGGAATTAAAAAAAAACATCAGTTGGTCCATAAAAAAGTAAGTTCGTGTAGACCGGGTGGCCAGCCCTGGTGTCAGATATCTTAAGCCACACATTTTGTTGATTTTTAGTTGCGATTTTGTATGTAACAGTTGATTTTCTTTCTCGAATTCCGTGTTGGCCCCATAGTAAGAGTCGTTCATAATGATGGTCTGAATCACCTCCTTTCGGCTTAGTACAGGGCAAGCAGATAACCCTGTATACAAGCTGTTGCTTTGCAAAGTGCATGGAGTTTTCAAAGGTATGTACCTATACTCATCATCGGGAACAACTTGCAACATGGGACCAACCCTGACATCGCAAACACAAGTCAGCAGTAGCAGCAGGAAAAGGTTCATCGACTCTTGGAACTAAATGTAAAACTAAATGTTCGGAACAGCTGTTTCTCTTCATAGTCAGTAAGTTCGTATAGGCCGGGAGGCTAGCCCTGGTGTCAGAGGTTTTATACCGCCTAAAGGCCTCTGACGTCGCTAAACAGTTAAAACAACCGGGCCCTACAATTTAAAGTGTCATCCGAGCCATGGTAGCGCTCAGTGGTAAATGCCAGCCACGGTCACTCATGCGAAGACTGACCGTGCTGAACGTTGCTTAACTTGGATGATCGCTAAAGAACACCTAGTTTAACTGCGGTATGAGCGCTAGTAAATGAAGTAAAAATAAAATTTGTTCATCAAAATGATGGTCTGAGTCTTCTCCTTACGACTTATTACACCAGTTTCGAATAACCCTGAATAAAGAATTTGTTTATGATATTATTATTTTCGCAAAAAATTATATAACAGTCTTCAACCGTGGACAGAATTCGAAAAGTTCACACGGATCGTTGTAGTAATACTCACATCATTGTTGATTTATCAAAAATGGTTCAGCCGATTTCGATAAATTTTAAACGATACTACACACGAAGCAACATCTTTCAAATAAAAAAGAATCATCATAATTGGTTCACCCAGTTCAATGTTCTGAGGTAACAAACATAAAATACAGTCGAATTGAGAACCTTCTCCTCTTTTGAAGTCGGTTAAAATTATGCACGTTTTGTAGTGTTTGTAGTTTTGTTTTTGATTTTAAATCTCTTAATTTGCACAATAGATCCAAAACATCATAAATTTATTGTATCATTTTTACCGACTTCCAAAACGAAGGATCCTCCTTTTTGGAAGTCGGTTAAAAATTAAGAGGTGCTATCATATCCGTCCGTGTGTACTTTTTTTTTAATGTATGTTTATCGTTTCGCCAACTGTGAACCGATTTGATCTTTATTTCAAAAAGGTGTACCTACTCCCGATGTTGTCCCAATTAAATTTTATCGAAATCGGCTAAGCCGTTTTTGAAAACTTAACATTGATGTAAAAATTACTACATGGATGACACATTGATTCGTGCGAACTATTCGAATTCTGTAAAATAATATGATGGAAGTCGGTGGCGCCATTTTTGGCGAAAAATAATAATTATTAGATTTACATATGTCTGCCTCGGGGACTCAGTGGTTAGTGACCCCGACTCCTGGGCCAAAGTGGCGTGGGTTCGATTCCCACCCAGGGCGGACATTTGTGTGATGAGCATAGGTGCTTGCTCTGTGTCTGGATGTTATTAGTTATTATCTATACAGGGTTATTTCTAATCAATTAGCATCCTTTTAGGGGTTATTCTGTACATCAAAACTAACAACTTTAGTTCTGCGACTTTCATCAGAACTCAAAAAAATCAGCTGTTCCATACATTTTGTCGCGAGTGAAAGATATTATTCTATGGAACAACAATTTTATTTTTGAAATTTGACAAAAGTCGCACAACAAAAGTTGTTAGTTTTTATGTACAGAATAAGCCCCTAAAAGGATGCTAATTGATTAGAAATAACCCTGTATACAGGGTTATCCAGAACTGATGTACTAAGCTGAAAGGAGGTGTTTCAGGTCATTATTATGAACACATTTACTATGGAGCCAACCCGAAATTGGAGAAAAAATCTGCTGTTTCATACTTTTGTTCGATTCTGATTTCCAATGTTGTATGGTACAGCTGATATTATTTTCGCAATTTCAGAGTTTCTCATAGTATAAGTTGTTTACAATGATGGCTTTAATAATCTCTTTCGGCTTTGTACAGCGCAAGCAGATAACCCTGTCTGTATATAAGTATGTATTTTATAATAATTATGTTTCGCAAAAAATGGCAAAACCGACTTCTATCTTGACAAAATTCAAACAGTTAGCATGAATTAATGTATGTATACAATTTTTACATTATTGTTGATTTTTCAAAAACTGCTCAGCCGATTTCGATAAAATTTAAATAGAACCACCTCGGGAGTAAACCCTTTCGAACTGATAAAGAAGTTTTCGATTCGGTTCACAATTGGCAAAAATATCGATGAATATACACAAAAAAAATACATACGGACGAACATAGAACCTCTTCCTTTTTGGAAGACGGTTAAAAATATGTAATATATGTAATATAATATGTAAATATGTAATTATGTAGTATATCAGTCTCTGGCAGCCATATCACAAGCTTTATTAATTTGGGGTCAGAAACCGTGTGTAAGATGTCCCGTAATATTTATATTTGTTTTATGAAATGTAAGATGCGTAACCATATTTGGCATAACATTGGCCGTTAGAAGAAAAGTGTAACTCACAGAAGTCATATTTGGTATGCGAATCCCACCCGAGCCTCATGGCCGCCCACTCCCGCGTGCGCACCGCCACGCGCCACTCCAGCTGTCCGGGGAAGGGGCCGGCCGCGAGCTGGTGCTCCCCGACGTACCCGAGAGCCAGGTACGAGCAGCCTGCAAACATTATATTATACAAACTAACGTGGTTTCTGCACATTTTCCTTTATTGACCGAAGCGGAGCGAAGATCTTCGGATTACGGACACGGCGATTTTGCTTTCGTCTGTCTGGATGTTGGTTTTTGCCAACAGGTTGCATTTTCCAATGATTTAAATAAGCTTGGTACACAGGATATTTACATATAATTATAAATTTTTCACGTCGGTAAATTTTGATAGGGGAGTTTGTCTCAAAATGGCGGGAAATTTGCTGTCGCGCTATATACCAACCGATTTCGATAATATTTTGGCAAGGTCGATAAGTAACTAAATAAACAACATTCGCGAACCAAATGTGTCAATACTGATTAACGAAATTGGTCAAGAAAGAGTCGAGATATAGACTTATGAAGATTCCGTTACTTAAAGAGATGCGCCGCGAGGTCTACTGTTCCGAGAACTACTAGTTTTAATATGTGAACGGGATACTTTACTGAATCATCTTCAAATCTTTGTTTTAAATAAATCTTAACTGTATTTCCGTTCAGTGGTGATATCAATCGTAAGGTCGTGGGTTCAAATCTCGGTCCCGTACCAATGTGTTCTTTGGAACTTATGTACGGAATTTCACACCACTGGCTTTTCGGTAAAGGAAAACATCGTGAGTATTCGTGAGACAACCTGCATATACGTCCGTAGAAGGAATTCGATAGCGTAGGTACGTGAATCCACCAACCCGCACTGGGCCAGCGTGGTGGATTTAAACATCAATAAGGCCGGTACAGTACAGTAATATAAGCACGAGAATTTTATGAATTCTATTCGACATCTATTAAAATAGTAAAGTCAAATCTAAATTCAAACTGAATTATAATACGATTTTTTAATTTTATAGTGCATCCCACACTAGGTTTATCTCAATGAGTTACTTTTTATGATAAATGAAATGTTTATCATAAAAAGTAACTCTTTGTGAATTATAATACCTAATCTAAAACAAAATCAATCCTGAAATTGAAATATTATTAACTACCTAAGTATTGGAAAATGAGTAAGTTAGAAATATATTATTAAATCACTGATTCAACATAGATCATAATTATAAATGTTTCGCAAAAAATAGCAACACCGACTTCCGTATACAGAATTAGATTAGTTTGCACAAATCGATGTGACATCCATGTACATTATTTTTGATTTATCAAAAACGGTTCAGCCGATTTCGATAAAATTTAAATGGAACCACCTCGAGAGTAATATCCTTTCAAAATAAAACAATTGGCGAAAATACCGATGAACAAAATTACACATGAAAAACGTACCGACGCACAAAGTACCTCCTCCTTTTCGGAAGTCGGTATAAATGGATAATGATCATCTATTGAGAGATTGGCCGGCGGATTGGGGAAAGGTGTGGTGACCCCCGCTCCAGCTGTGTCCTGGAGCAAAGGTTGGCCATCGCCATTCAACGCGGTAATGCGGCCAGTGTTTTGGGGACCTTTGCCCCGGGAACAATTAGGGGCGGGTTTTGACTAAGTCTGTTTCGACATTATTGTATTGACTTTTAATTTTGTAGTATTTTTTTTTAACTGATTGTAGATAGGCATGTTAATAACTAAGATAAAAGATTAAAATGTAGTTACTCTGTGGCCTGTACCAGCCCTTTCAATAGTCCACTGCAGGACGTAGGCCTACTCACGAAATGTGATTGGGGCATATACACCACGCTGGCCCAGTGCGGGTTGGTGGTAGTTACTCATCTATAAATAATAGTAATAGTTGTAATCATGTAGTCTAAATGAATAGTACACATTCTGTACCATATTTCAGTAATCTGCCTCAGTTTCCCGCGATACAGGCTAGCCCTAGTGCGGGGACTATTGACAATTTGGTATCTGTACATATCTCTTGTCTCCATGGTAACGGCAAATCACTCCCGTATTTTTTACCCGACTTCAAAAAAGGAGATTATCAATTCGACTGAATGTTTTTGGACGTATTTTACGCAATCACTCCTCCAATTATGAACCGATTTTGATAATTTCTTTTTTGTTTGGTAGATCATACTTCTGGAATAGTACCATTTAAATTTTATCGAAATCGGCTGAGCCATTTTTGAAAAATTAACAATAATCAAAAAGTAGTAAATATCGATTCGAGCAAACTATTCGAGTTTTATACACGATGGAAGCAAGTTGTGCAATTTTAACGCAAAAATAATATAATTATTGTGTCGGTAGTTCGGTGCGGCAACAGTTACAGCACGCGGCGTGCGCTATACTCGAACTTGCGGTCGGAACTACGAGGTGTTGTTCATCAACCACTCCATACATTTTGTCGTGACTCAATAAAAACATTAAAAGCTCTTTGTACGAAACAGCCGATTTGTATTTGCTACTTCACAGTTGGTTCCATAGTATAAGTTGTGCCAGGGTTGTGCTCTCACTACTCTCACACTTGGTATATGTAGGTACAGTAGAGAATCAAACCAAAACTAAGGTGAAAATCAGTTGATGCACTTGTTTACACAGACTGACTATTATATTGTTGTATCGGTGGTCGCCACAGAGGAGCTCGCGAAACCAGTTTTCGTAAACTCATGATGAGTAGTTCAGATATAAATTGGCAATAAAACAAAGAAAACTATCGTGCTCTGATGTAAACGTTGGGCCTCGAATCAAAGAATATATAATAATACTACGTATAGAACGGCCACTCGTTACCCCCCACCCGTTTGAGTCTTCCTCACTTCCACCCCGCGTCTACGTACCGCATCGTGCACTCTGCGCGCGAGCTGCACTGGTCGGTGGTCACTGCACTACACTTTTCTAATAAAAACTACCTAGACTGTGACAATAGGGAAGACTTGTACTGTGTGTGGTTGAATATCAATGATACGTAACAAAACAAGAAATTTTAATGTTTCCCTAAGGATAAATAATAGGAACTTATTTTACATTATTTGGTAACTTCCTCTTGATATTATCTTACAAAAGAAGTAGATCGGTTACTTTTTGTTAATATAGGTATGCTTCCAAATTAAGTAATTGTTATACTATTTTAAGCACTAGATTAATATTCATTTTTGCAAATTATGTACGCAACTGTCTCACTCACGCGGCATGACGTCACGTTGTGGTGATCGCTGACAGCCATAGACGTTCCGCACACAAATGCGCGTGTAGCGACCGTGCGTATGTGTGTTGTCTGTGAGTAAGTACTGTGTGGGTGTGCGTAAGACAGCAGATTTTGTATGAAAAATCGCGGAGTGTCCGGGCTGTGCTCGAATCCTCGAAATAACTTTTTAGGGTTCCGTAGCAAAACAAGGTGGCCAATTTTAAAGGTGCCATCGTAAATTTAATAGCAACATAAAATATTGTTCCCAATCAACTTTTTTGTGTGGTAAAAATACAAACTGTTTATTTTTACCCGACTGCCAAGGAAGGGTATTGTTTTTCGCGCGTATCTTGTTTTTTTTTTTAATAATTTTCAGGGCCGGACAGCGGGGTCTTAGTAATAGGGTCCCATTTTTACCCTTTTTTTAAGTATAAGAAGAAAGTCGAAAATAAAGCTAAGTATACAACTAGTATTAATAGAACATATAGTGCGCAACGAATTACAGATTTCGGTAACGCTCTCCTTGCTTATGACTGGGACAATATATTCAATGACTACGACGATAATACATTTCATATTTTTATGTCAAAATTTACTCATAATATGGATATCTTTTTCCCAAAAATTGAGACGAAACATAAGAGACGGAAAAGTATTCCATGGATAAGTTCCGAAATTATAAAAATACAACAAGACATTCATGACCTCCACATGCTACAAAGACAGTTCCCTCAATCGATTGATTTCGGAGTAATATCAAATAAACTACTTATTAGAGATGAACTATTAACAAAAAATAAAAAAGAGTATGTTGACAAACGTATACAAAATTCAAAAAATCAAAAGAAAGAGGTATGGAAGGTCATAAAAGAAGATTCTAATAAATGTAAGCAGGAGTGGGTATGGAATTTAAAAGATTACAAATCGAATAAACAAATAACTAGTCAATGTATACCAGATTACTTAAATAATTATTTTACATCAACAGGTCATGATCTAAAAAGAGACCACCCACCGAATAGAATAAAAGCAATAGAGTTTCTGAAACAATCAGTGACTACACTGCCCGACCTTGAAGTTCTAGAAATATATCCTAACGAATTAGTGAAACTAGCTAAACATAAGATTGACAACTCAAACACAAAAGATATATTTGATATATCTGGTACTCTCTTGTACAATACCTTGCCATTTGTCTGTAGCCATCTAACATATCTTATAAATAATATTTTGAAATCCACGTGTTATCCGGAATCGTTAAAAAAATCTCGCTTAACCCCATTGTACAAGGGGAAAGGTTCTACTGATGACGTACAAAATTATAGACCAATTTCAATTGTACCCACAATATCTAAGTTAATTGAGTCAATACTATCAGATACAATTATGAAGCACCTAAATAAACATTTAGCACTCTCTGACTGTCAATTCGCATATAGACCTGGTAAATCTACAACTTTTGCCACGCTAGCTATTATAGAAAAAGTAACAACTTGTCTTGATAAAAAAGAACGCGTAGCCGCCATTTTATTAGATTTATCAAAGGCTTTCGATTCTGTGGACCATGATTTGCTTACAGAAAAAATAAAAGTCTATGGTGTAAGGGATAATTTTAATAAACTAATAAAATCTTTGTTAACAAATAGGACACAGACTGTAGAAGTGAAAATTGACGGAAAACCCCAAAGATCTGCGCCTCAAAATATTGACATCGGAGTCCCACAAGGGTCTTCATTTGGCAACGTAATGTTTATAATGTTCCTTAATGATATAGCTAACTTAAACATTAAAGGTGATATAATACAGTATGCGGACGACACCACAATTGTGGTGTCTGGCGATACTATGGAAGATCTTCATCAAAACATATCTGAATCACTTGACGTTATAAATGAGTGGTTTGTGATGAATGGTCTTAAATTAAATACCGATAAGACGAAAGTGATTCTATTCAATGCCGTTTCTCCACAACTAAAAAATTTACCTATTCCTACTAATAATGTACATTCTTTGCAAAATGTTAAAACAGCAAAACTGTTAGGTTTTGAGTTAGATGCACTTACATGGAAGGAGCACATAGACATGACATGTAAGAAGATGTCAAAAGGCATATACGCTCTTAAACAACTAAGGCACATAGCATCAGAGCCACAGCTCAAAGAAGTTTACTTTGCATATATCCATTCCATAATGACCTATGGAATTATTCTATGGGGTTGTTCAACCGATTACGAACGGGTGTTAAAAACACAGAAACGTGCCATTAGAGTATTAACTAAAAGTAAGCCGAGGGAATCGTGCAGGGACCATTTCAGAAATCTAAACATAATGACTTCTGTCTCTGTCTATATTTTTGAAATTTTGAACTATGTGCGTGCAAATCTAAATGAATATGATATTACAAAAACTAAAACGAAGGCCAGAAAGTGTAAAAAAGGAAATAGTTATCTACTTCCCATCCCCCATAGACTTAATGTGACAGGGAAACTTCCGAAAATAATGGGTCAAAAACTGTACAATAAACTACCTGAAAAAATTCAGCAAATAAAAACAGATGGTAAATTCCGTAACAGCGTGAAAAAAATGCTTATATCGAAGTCAATTTATAAAATATCGGAATTTTTAGATAATGACTACAGTGACCACCAACCATAAAATAGGAAGAGGCATTTTGCACTTGTGCTTATTAATTCATTGAAAACTTAAAATGTAATAGGATTAACATCGTATGTTAAGTTAGTATAATTGTGTTATATATTTATTTTTGACTACGACTGTTGCGAATATAGCCCCTTTACAGCTGAATTATTTATTGTTTTAAATAGACTCAATATAGGTAGTATAAATATGTTAGTTCTGTTAATATTAATAGTTTTTGTTTGTCCGTCAGGTATATTACTAATATTTGTTTTTTGACTAGGAGAATTATGAATGTAGCCCCTTTACAGCTAAATTACTCCTTAGGCAGGTACTTTTTTACTATTGTTTATTTTATAATTTTTCCAATTTAATTTAAATATTATTTGATTTAAATTGATTTGATTATTCTACTGTTATTAACTTATTGATTGACGAAGCACCTTTACAGCTGACTTTTTTAAATTTAATTATTTTTATTTATTAAAATTTCTAAAATTAATTATAATTAATGCATACCCGTATTTGACGGACTGAATTTGATTACTATTAATTTATTGTGATGATAATTTAACGATGCCTTTGTACAGCTGAGTCATTTTGTTATCAAATCTATTGTCTAATGAGGCAATTATGGAAGTTTAAACTTATATTTTAATTTATATTTTATTGCTGTTGTCATTGTCTGATGTAATCCAAGCTATATTTTTTTCTTTTTGTGAGGGTACATAAGAGTAAATAAAACTACCTACTGTAATTGTTATGACGAGTCCATGGTAGAACCATTTATATATATTTTTTATTTTATTAAGTAAGAATGTATAAATGATATACTATGACAATAAATGATATTCTATTCTATTCTATTATAGAATAGAATAGAATAGAATATCATTTATTTCTTTGGGTACGGAACCCTAATAACGATTTGTTTCATTTAATTACTCAAATAAACGATGCGGCGTATTTTTGGCAAAGGAAGGCTAGTTTACATTTTTATCTAAAAAATTATGTATTTTATTATGTAGTTTCAAATTTTCTTCATGAAAAGATTCTGTAGAGTTCCTAATGGCAAAATAAGAAAACAAATTGTGTTAAATGAAAAAAAAAACATTGTTTACCTGTTTTGTTTATCATGTAGGTGTCCAAGTCATCCTTTTCAGGAACCTGGCTGTACTTCCAGATGTCGTGTTTAGCAACTATTGCAGCTGGCACTGTCACATCACATAATGAGGTAACCTTTTGGCTTCTTTGTAGTTCTGAAAATTTCATTAGATCTTAAGACGGATTCGTCGATGGAATGTTAAAGCGAAGATGTTGACACAACTTTTACAATTAATTTCAAAATTTAGACTGCAAATAAGACGATTTTTTTTTTATTTTTTGCCCCAAGGAGGCAGGGTGGTTTTGCGGGAGTCCCGCCGCTGGTCGGTGTACCCAATAAGAACCCTGGGATGTTTCTGCCTGGCGCCCACGTGTCGGAGCTGCAGAGATGCTTTCGTACTATTCTGCGGCCCCAGCGGCGCTGGTCCACTAAGGCCCTGTTTAGTGGTAGAGCTGGAGAAATCCACCCTACTTTCCTCGAGGAGCAGAAACACCGCGCGCGCCTCCTCGGGGACTACTCCCTAGTAGTTCTCTGAACAGAACACCTGTGTGCGCATGTGTGTGTGACGCATATGTTTATCAGAGTCTTCATAAACCTTTATCTCGACTCGCTCTTGACCGATTTAATTCGTAGGTACCTACTTTTAAACCTTTTTAGGACTTGGAGAAACGATCTTGCCAAATATTATCCAAATCGACTGATAAATAGCATGACTAGAAATTTCCCTCTTTTTTAAGGGAAATAATCCCAATCAATAATAGCCGACGAAAAAAGAATTACACCATAGAAGTAACAGTTTTTACTTTACAATTTTTATTTCTCCAATTATCCTCTACAGATCGCATTTTTCTACCAATCTACAAAATCTGCCACAGAGATTCTATATATTTTTCGATTTCATTGTCTAGTTGGCAATGTTTGATTGGGAGAGTATTTCTCTCAAAAATACCTAATTCTAACTCAAATTCTAACTCTCAAAAAAACCTAATAGGAGAAAACTGTAGCGCTTTTTTGAACCGATTTTGACATAATTTGGCAAGATCGTTTTACGTATATCCAAATCCTAATATGACTTGTGAGTCTGAATCAAATGAGTCAAAAGCGATTCGAGATATTGCCTATATGGCTTATGTAGATTCAGGTAAACAGATGCAGGGTCTACTGTTCCAAGAACTACTAGTAATAAACATATTATGAGCTAACTTCACGGACACCATTAAGTTAGATTCGACCCATGCAATACTTGCCTATCTGCAGCCAACGTCACAGCGTAGTCCTACTATCCTACTAATATTATAAATGCGAAAACTTGTAAGTATGGATGGATTGATGGATGGATGAATGTTTGTTACTCTTTCTCGCACAAACGGCTGAACCGAGTTGGATGAAATTCTGTAAGAAGGTAGCTTAGACCTTGGATTAACACATATGCTCCTATTTATCTCGGGCTAACGTGGGTAACACCGCGAGGCGCAGCTAGTCTATAATAAAAGCCTCGTATCGAGCTGGCAGCCGGCGCGGGCGCGCGGCCGTCGGCGGCTCCAGTTGAACCTCTCGACTAGTCTATGATGATGAAAACAGAGTATCGAGTACCAGTGCAGTGTTGACACGCGCACTGAGCGCCCTCACTGCGCTCGCGCTTGCAACTCGATACGAGGCTTAGCACGTACCTGTTTCACGATCACCATTTGTTTTCGATTCATTTGTTCCTCTATTTTCATTCGTTATTTTACATTCTCTGTTTGTTTTAGCTTCTGATATCTGTGTTGGCTTTGTGACATTCCATATATATTGAATGCGTTGTTCTAAGCTCTGAAATCTATCTAGCACTGTCACTTTTTGTTTTATTTCTTCTATTGATTTCAGCATGGTTTCATCTTTCGAAATATTTATACGAATATCAGATATCTGGGCATTAATATTATTAATTTGCTCTACAGTCATTTTTTCTATAGATTTTTGAGTTTTTTTGTATGTACTACTCAAATTTGCAACCAATGATTGCGTATTGTTATTAATATTCAACAAATGTTGAATGTGTTGTTCTAAGCTCTGAAATCTTTCTAGAACCGTCACTATTCGTTTTATTTCTTCTATTGGTTTCAACATGATTTCGGGTTTAGAAATATATAAACGAATTTCAGACATCTGGAAAGTAACATTATTTATTTGCTCTGTAGTCATTATTTCTACCGATTTTTGACTTTTTCTGTATTTATTCGTCTCAACCTCATTTTTTTCTAAATAATCTAATTGTTGGTTTATTTTTCGTGCCAATATATCTAATTTTTGTTCCACTTTAGCTACTGATTTCTGTGTTTCCATATCGATACTAAATAGATCTTGAGCACGTTGTTCTAAGCTATGAAACCTATCCAGCACGGACACTTTTTGGTTTATTTCCCTTGTGAAATTCAGCGTGCTTTCATATTTAAAAATAAACGCACGAATATCAGATATCTGGAAAGTAATGTTATTCATTTGCTGCCTGGTAATATTATCGTTAAATAACAGTTTTTTTTTGTAATTACTCGACTCGATCTCATTCTTTTTAATCACATCTATTTGTTGACTTAGTTTTGCTTCCGTAGTTTGTAGATTTTTACTCATGTTTAACTTCAGTTCACGTATACTTTCATGTACAGAGCTTATCTTTTCATTTAAGTACTGAGTGTTCGTCGCAAGTAAAATTTTGTGCTCTGATTCATTTGTATTTCTTTCAAACGTCTCTAATTTATTCTTAAGCTCAACAAGCTGATGACTTATTTTCGTAATATTTATTGTTTGTTCCAAAAGTATTGTTGTTGTACTGTTCTTATGTGATCCATTTATTGAATCTAATTTAGATGTTAAGTTATTTTGAATTTCGTTCATTGAATTATCTACTTTTAAATTTATTTTAGATTCCAATAATATAAGATTTTCTTTGAGCGCCGAGTCCATTTTACTACTCATTCTGTAAAAAATATTTGTAGACAATTCTGGAATAACATGATCAGTAATATGATCCATTTTCTGGTGGAGATTATGCAAACTTGACTCATTATCTTTATTTGTGGTAATCAAGCTATTCTGTGAATTAAGTATTATTTCCAGTTTCTTATCCAAGATAGTTTCTATTACTTCTTGGATCTTTTGATAACTTTCATCCGTTAATTTACAGTTGCATTGTTCATTTTCATCATTGTTTTCCTTATAAAACAATGGTTGTTCTGTTAAATAATTTGAATATGTTAATACTTTTTTATTTATTTTGCATAATTTTAACGGGCAAAAGTGCCTTTATTAACTACAACAAACTACAATAAACTACGGTAATAACTACAACAACTACAACCTACCTTACATTATTATGCTAAAACTACATACTACTACTACATAAAAAGCATTGGATCATCCACAGACCCTTGAAGGTCTAAAGATAATGTTATACCTAACTATTAAGTTATAACTATTTCTTAAAAGTTTAAAAGTTGTGGTAGCACAATAAGGAAAATAGATCCAGGATTTCAAGCCGATAGTTCTTTACTTTTGAATTTCCGAAGTTGTATTTTGTGCTAAATGTTAAATACCGCATTCTACTAATGAAACACAGTCATAATTATTTTTCCAAAAAATGGCATAACCGACTTCCAATTTCTGTTTTTAATTCGAATAATTCACACGAATCAATGTGTCATTGACGTAGTCATTTTCACGATTATGTTGATTTTAACCGACTTTCAAAAAGGAGGAGGTTCTATGTTCGTGTGTATGTATTTTTTTTGTGTATCGATAATTTTGCCAAGTGTGAACCGAGTCAAAAAGTATTTTTTTAATTCGAAAGGGTATACTCCCGAGGTGGTCCCATTTAAATTTTACAGAAATCGGCTGAGCCATTTTCGAAAAAACTAACAATAATGTAAGCTATTCGAGCGAAATATCCGAATTTTGTACACGATGAACATCAATAATTTCGCCAATTGTGAACCGAATCGAAAAATTCTTTTGACGTGACAACGTCTTATAAATTGGTTTGCCGGGTGACACTTCAAGAAACTGCGTTACGCTCCGCTCACACTTCATGCGCTCTCATTCGTCTCATTCGTCTCAAAGTCGTTGTCACGTAAAACTTTCGCCCGTATACCGACTTTACAGGCAACCAATTTTTTTTAGTTCGAAAGAATATACTCCCAAAGTGGTCCCATTTAAAGTTTACAGAAATCGTTTTTGATAAATCAACAATAATGTAAACAATTCGAGCGAAATATTCGAATTTTGTACACGATGGAAGGCGGTTTGTTCATTTTTTGTGAAAAATAATTATTCACAAACGACTCACCCCATTACGTCATCTGAAGTGTGATATTTCAACAAAAACCGATTTTTTTAAATTGGTTTACAATTGGCGGAGTAATCGCGTAACATGCATACAAAATAAAACATCCAGTCGAATTGATAACCTTAGAGTGAGGGCGTGCTGAGCATTTTGCCAACCTCACCAAAAATCGTTTATAATTCGCGAAAACAATGGCCCGTTAAGTTTGCGCTCTGTAGTAGCTTAGTTAGCCTTTATCTTCGTTAGCGACTCGTCCCGAAAGACGGGCGCCACCAGGGCGCGGGGAGCCTCTGAAGGAGGAGGTTAGTTCCGTCGGTCGTCGTCAGGCGGCCATTAGCTTACCACGCGCCGACTCACAGTATAGGTTAAATTCTATCAAACCTAATATATTTTTGGCAAAATTAAATCTTGTCATATTTTACGGTGCATTTCTTACAAAAACTGCAAAAAGTTTTGTCGTTTCAGCCACAGGGCTTCCACTGCTGGAAGATACGGTCTCTCCAATAAGACCGGTTGAAGGTGTTTTTGCATCTAGCACGAATAAAAGGATTTTATTTCATAATTTATAACGATCACGTCTTAAAAAAAATACAAATAATAAGATCGTTTAGTGTTTGAGTAGAAAAAATAAAACCGGACAAGTGCGAGTCAGGCTCACCCACCGATGCTTTCGTTCAAATACTAAAAATCGCACAAAACCGGGAACTAAATTAAGTTAGTAATCTTAGGGCACAGCTGGTCATCCATTATTTACGCGAAAGTGAACTAGGTAGGTATGGTTAGTCCCTTAAAATGCACAAATAGGGGTTTTTGCAATAAATGAGTAAGTACTTAACCTGTGCAGATAGGTATTCAGAATAATGAAAGTAGCATAAGAGCATTTCTAGTAAATTTTAAACACAAGTCATTAATACTACACAAAATCTAGTGCTGTAAACGTATAGATATATTATAATCTTGCTTACCTTGGGAGCTTGCGCCTGGTACAGCGATAGTTAAACACGCGGTTACTGACATAAATGCTAAATAATTTCCGCAAAATAACAGCTCCATTATAAAGCTCAGCTAATAAGTTTTGATAATAAGGTTGTCTGGCCGTAAATAAGAACACCAAACCCGCGCCGCTGCTTATATAGAGAGTGATGTAGATAACAGTTTGGAAGGCGCGATAACTGACACTTTACTAAGAGATTACACGCAAACGAAAACTACAGCAGTCTCCGTATGGCACCATCCATTTTAGTAATACGCCCGGGGGAAACGAGGAAGAACTAAAATAACTGGACAAGTGCGAGTCAGACTCGCCCGCCAAAGATTCCGCACAATTCCAAACATTACGACGCGACCAAAGCGCCGCCCGTTTACAGTGGACATTCCGCGCGTAACAAACAAGCGTTTCGAATTCGTCTTCAAATCCCGAGTAAATAGGTATCTTCTAGGTAACCGTGCTACACCCTAGACCGCATATCTGCTTAACATCAGGCAGTAGGTAGGTATGTAGTCAAACGCAAACCTATACGGAATTAAAAAAGAACCCTGAAATTGCTGGATGTACCTATGCATTATGATTCCCGTGTGAGAGTCGAAATAGGTGTTTTTTTGCAACATAGGTAAACACGTGTACAAAACAAAGACATTTTTGGCTGAAATGATTGTAATGAAACTTTTTTTTTCACCCTCATAAGCCAGGGTTACGGAGAAGGTCCAGGATCACGCACCCTTACCATCCACGAAGCTCAGGGACTGACGTACGAGTCGGTAATCGCCATCAAAACTAAGCCTAGAATGAAGCTACACGAGAGCGTCTCACACGCTGCCGTTGCATTGTCGCAGCATACTGGGACTTTCATCTACTACGCCGACGACTTCGAAGATGATGCCATCAGTCGATTCGTGAGGCGTGCATCGTCTGTGTCATTGAGGGCCATCAAGGAGTATAACCTGCAGATGGCAATCAGAGATCGGAATGCGGAGGCGATGGAGGCTCTGGGCCGGGAGGAGGCAATACAATTGTAATAAAGGGAAGGGTCGGGTCGTTCTCCTCCCTCAAATATGGTCGAGGAGAGCGATGGCTGGCACATGCGTCACACTCGTGATCGGGTGCTGCATGCGGGTCGCCGGTTTGCTCGCGGCATTCACGCAGAGCACTGAAACTACTAACTTAGACTAAGATTTAAACTAACCTCTCTCTATAGTACAGTTGAATTCTTTAAAATGTAACTACTCAACAAAGGGCACAGACCCTGGAGTCTGTGGGTCAATAATTTAAATTTTTAATTATAAAAAAAAAAAAACTTTTTTTCACGATACGAAACCGAGAAGTTTCGGTTTTGCATAACAGAAAAAAAATTTTTTTTCAACTCGTCTCGCGCACGAAGGTTTCCGCACCGTATGGCAGCCCCCTTTAATTTGTTTTATTTTAATTATTTATTTTTGAAGTGAATATAGGTAGGTATAACTAAATCTTTTGTCAATATTACAAGCATCTACCTGTTGCCGTTATTAATATTGAGCAAAAAAATCACGTTTCTTTACGTTATTTATTTCAGTGTATGTATTGTATTGCTTACAAAAGTGTACTTCTCTGTACCCACTTGATGAATAAATGATTGAATTGAATTGAATTGAAATACACCACCGACCATATTCCTTTTTCAAATGATTATTTGACCATCCAAAGGTTGCCTGGAAGAAATCGCCAAAGGCAATAAGGCCACCCTTATTGCCTTTGGCGATTTCTTACACAACAACATATTGTATTTTGTGTAGTTTTTGTAATGTGCTTTTTTGAAATTGTGTACAATAAAGATTTATTTTTATTTATTTATTTATTATTTCTTGTATGGGAGCCCCCTTTTAGTAATTATTTTATTTTAATTAAACTACTTATTGTTCAACCTGTTATCATTATTAATATCGGGCGAAAAACAGCTAAAAATTCAGGTTTTTTGTATGGGAGCCCCGCTTTAATATTTATTTTATTCTGTTTTTAGTATTTGTAGTTATAGCGGCAACCAAGCAAACGTCACAGAAATACATCATCTGTGATAATTTCAACTTTCTGACTATCGCGGCTCAAGAGATACAGCCTGGTGACAGACAGACGGACAGACGGAAGGCGGACTTAGCAATAGGGTCCCGTTTTTACCCTTTGGGTACGGAACCCTAAAAATGTAATACGAGGCCGAAATCAAAGTGACATGAAAACTTCCGTTTTTTTTTATAATAAATACATATGATTCAGTACACTGATCCAGTGACTATAATAATGTGGAGAAAGCATCGTCGCGGAAGGTCGCGCTTGCAATCTGTCGCGCTCGTGTCTCGATAGCGTGGTCCTCGCGTCAACTGGGTGCGTCAACTGTGGATAAGAAGATATTTCCTGTGGGAAAGCTTAAAAATCAAATTGCGAAGCAGGCGAAGCCGCGGGTAAAAGCGAGTTTTTAATAAAATCGGTGTGATCTTACAGTCTTAATGCGGTCACCCGTTCACCTTGTGGGCAGCCGTCCCATGCTACCCTCTCCGGTAAGTCTCCATTTGAGAACTTACGATCCTATTAACCAGACAGACTTAGACTTCTAATAAGACCAGATGGAAGCGGCTTGTATCCATCTTGATCATGAAGTCTAAATAAGTAGTCCATTCATGTTGTAGGTAGACGTCTTATGCTGCGCTTGCCGGTAAGTGGTCTGCATTTGAGAACTTACGATCACCTCGATTAGATAAATACATATTTCAAACAAGACCGGTTGGAAGCGGCTTGCATCCAGCGTAATTCTGGCAGTTTTAATAAGTACCCTGTTCACCTCATGGGTAGACGGTTACGCTAATGTAAGTGGTCTCTATTCGAGAATTTACGGCTCCTTGAACACAATCATATCAGTGAACTGGACTCATTACAAATACGTTTCTAACTCGCTGCATTATCGCTTTCGGGTTTGGTCCCATAGTACAACTGGGACATAATGATGAGTACAATTTATCCAGCTATTGACTCTAGGATATTAGCTGCTGGACACAGGCCTCTCCTATAAATATTTGTAATAAAATCGGTTGCAAGATGCTTGCATCCAGCTTGATCCTGTAGTATTCATGAAGTCACCCGTTCACCTGGTGGGTAGACGTCTTGTGGCGACCACGGCCCAGGTATTCTTAGGGCCAGATGTCCCCTGTCTTTTGTAAGGATATCAAATAATAGGTAAGTAGTAGAAAGATAACGGTAGGTAGATGGTTACACAATACAGTCATGTTATTTATATTACAGTCGAACTTCATACCTAACAGAATAATCTTATCGAATAAATAGTAATATTATAGGTAGTACCCACATCGATCAAAAAATATTTATTGCATAAATAGGTATGATAGCTGAGAAAAATAAATATCATTATAAATAATTGGTCCGATAGATTACTGAAAGGTGGAAACAAAAAATACAAAATTCAATATCATTTGTTTTGTCAATTAAAAGAGAAACGATAAAGATAAAGCCCATCAAAGTTCAGGAGTCGGGGTCATTGACGTTACTCTGATATGAACGGGCTAACTACACCATTTTTGTTTGATTTTCACAATTAAAAAAATATGTGTAGAATATTTTTGAAAGTCTAAAAAACTGACATACTAATATTTTTAGTCATCTACCATATTGTGGTTTCCTGCCATGTTACGAGTAGATTTAGAATGACCTCACATAGCTGACCATGTATTGGCAAACAAAACGTGTATACAAAATTTCAGCTCAATGGGTTGATGCTATCTGCTTCAAAATTGCGTTGCAAGATTCCACCCGAAAAAACAAACTCACTTAAATACATTGCAAGTTAAATAAAAGCTTGTTTAAAAATCGATATTGTAATTAAACCCACGACGGTTAAAAAGTAATTGAACAATCGGTCAAGTGCGAGTCGGACTCGCGCACGAAGGGTTTCGTACCGTATGGAAGCTCCCATTAGTTTATTTTATTTTAACTATGTGATTTTGAAGACATTATACGACTTATTATATGCTAATTTACTATGCCAACTGCCATTCGAGGTTGAGTTATGGGATTATTCTGTGGGGCAACAGCCCCGCTGCGAGTGAACTGTTCACTGCTCAGAAGAAACTCATTCGCATCCTTGCAAACATTCAGCAGACTGATAGTTGTAAGCCTTATCCAACAAAAACATTTTCATGTGAAATGAAGCCAAGTCTAAATCACAGTTCCCACTATCAAAAAGTTGTCAGATCTCACGTAAAGCCAAGCTTCTAACTCTACACGCCTTACTCTACAAGTCCTTACTCCACAAACTCTATAGCTTAGTCAATATATGTGACTTGGCCGTTTCGTTACAACAAGAACTGTTTGTATAACAGAATTAATGAATTAATCTTCACTTTACGCCTATGCGCAGTTAGCGAAACAGCCAAGCCGCATATATTGACTAAGCTGTAGAGTTTGTGAAGTAAGGACTTGTAGAGTAAGGCGTGTAGATTTAGAAGCTTGGCTTTACGTGAGATCTGACAACTTTTTGATAGTGGGAACTGTGATTTAGACTTGGCTTCATTTCACATGAAAATGTTCTTGTTGGATTTCACTTCTTTTTGTAGTTTACTACAAGGAGTAAAAAAGTCAATATATTTTTTTTTTTCTTATCTCTAGCTTCAAAACTTGCGAAAGTCTCATACCAACTTTTAACCCCTAGTTTTAAACGTTAGGGGGAGATTTACTAAAAATCTTGAAATACGTGTTTTATTATATTTGTAACAAAGAGTCCCTTTATCAATTTTTGGACATCTAGCATCAAACTTTGCAAAAGTGTCATACAAACTCTCATCACCCAGTTTTAGGGTTTGGGGGGTGGTTTATTAAGAATCCTGAAATTAAGTTTTATTATCTATTACAACGAGTTCGTATATCCATTTTCTGACTTCTGGCATCAAAATTTTCGAAAGTGACATACAAATTTTCATCCCCCAATTTTAGGAGTTGGGGGCTGATTTATTAAAAATCCTGAAATACGTGTTTTATTATTTTTAACATGTAGTCTTAATATCAATTTTCAGACTTATAGCATGAAAATTTGTGGAAGTCTCATACAAGCTTTCATCCCCTATTATAAAAGGTTGGGGGGTGAAAGTTCAAAGTTTTAGATTTTTTCCTTTGTATATGCCTGATACCTTGATGCCAAATATCAAGTTTCTAGGTCATCTGGAAGTGGGTAAGGTTTTTGATCTATAAGTCAGTGAATCAGTGAGTCAGTGAGTGAATCAGTCAATGAAACCCCGGTTTTTAAACGTTAATATTTCATTAACCGTCAAAGCAAATTTAATGAAATTTTGTATTGTAGATAATCGAAAGAACTTTAATAAATATGCTAAATTTCATATTTATATAGGTTAAAAAGTTTTCGAGTTATGAAGGGGTCAAAAGTGGCTCGTAATGGTTCGTGTAATATTACACACGTCGCGTCGCCAGTTCCTTCTTCTTAGAGAATTGGCTGGACACGCTTCCGCGTGTCTAGATTTCAAAAAATACAAAATCATGACATTAACTTATTTGTATTTATTCGAAATTTGTAAAGGAGATATTGCAAAAATATATAGAAATTGGGCCACCAAAGGGTACAGTATTTCATAATTTGCTTCGTTTCTTTCGGGTAATTATTTTCCCGTTATTTTTTACAATAACAGTGTCCATTAAAAGTAATTTCATGTATTTGGATTGAAAATTACATTGACATTAAGCCCGATTACAGAGGCGCCAGCGTAAATTTAATAGCAACGTAAAAAGCGTTCTCTCTATCGAATGCCTAAAGTGAAAAAGAAACAGAACGTTGCTATTTAGCTAATGTAATTACGATGGCGCCTCTGTAATGGGGCTTATTGTTTAAAAATAAGGCAGCCATACTCTTCTTCTTTTATATTTTGGTGTCGCCTGGTTTATGCATTTGCTAGTGTTACCTATAAGTATTGAACCTTTTTTTTTTGTATTTTATCAAAATAGTTACAGTCTAAGTCACGTCATAGTCCGAAAAAGTCGCGGTCAAGTTAGACCTCAGTAAAGCATCGGCAAACTAATTATCACTGATAGAAACATATTTCACAAAATAATAAAATGCGTACTGGTCAAAATCCCCGTTCCCGCCAAAAACCACCCGGCCATACTCGACTTGAAACATTAATAAAATGTCACAAATAACAAAAATAGGCTAAAGGCCTGTTTAATACCGATTTCTATATTATCCTGGATTCTTATAACAACGAAAAGAACACGTTTCATTGCAATTCGTTGGATGATTTTTTACTGTTAACTATTACAGGATTTAAACACCTCGTAGTCAAAATATTTTATTCAGCATTCTCTGATCTTAGAAATATATGGTTACAAACATTTTTTTATTCTTCGCTTCATTTTCACATCATTGATCCTCCTTAGTTTCTTTCCCGCCAAAAAGTAAGTATTCATCCTTCATTCTCCTTTTTTTAAAATTTATAGATCTAACTTGTCCCGTGAGTTTGATTACTAAAGAGGTTTCTATGTGCTACGTGATCTTCATACACCAATTTAAGAATACAGCAATGTGAATGCAGGGCAAGTTACTTCGAAATAATTCACAGTTGTTTAGATCCATTTATACAGAAATATGATATAATATAATACTTTTAAGAGAATATAAACAACATTACACTCATCACACTATTAATGATGGTTTTACAAAATTATTAAAACGACAAAATGTTCTTGATTATTTATGATAAACAGGAAAATAAAAACAAACTTCTTACACGTTTGCCTTCGACTTTCTCGGTGACCCGCGACTTCACCAAGTAACAACTTAATCCTCCTCAGGGCCAGCGTAGTGGATATGACTCGTAGGCCTAGCCTATGTTCAGCAGTATACTTTTAAAAATTACACTTAGATACATGAAAGGTAGATACATGCATATCCCGTGTGTCTCTCAGAGATCTAATAATACTGAAACCACTTATATGTAGTACCTACGTTATTATGAACAACTGAAGATTGCTGTTGGTCCCATAATAAAAAAATCAACGAAATAAATGAAACAAAAGAAACGTATAAAGTCTTGATCGAAGTATAAAGTACCTATAAACGTATCAATTTGATGTATCATTAACGTCTGAGAAGTTTTGCTAACAAAACTAAACTCTTCAGTGCATTTTTTACATGTAGGCTACTGGTGGAGCGCCTTAACATCTTTTATTTAATAATCCCCCATTTCTGTAATCTTTCCTTTTTACAATTTAAATTTACCCGCTTTCTGGTGTCGTCGGTATAACAGGTGCAACGCTGGGACAATCTGTCGATGTTCTGTTGACGTCCCGGAGTATTCCGAGAGATGGCGCTAGTCGTCTCGAACCGCGATGCCCGAATTGCAATTGGTCAAAAATGACGTGATATTTATCGCGTGACGCATCACCGCTATGATTCGTGATTTTTGGAATACAGTCAAACCTGGCTAACTGAGAACTGGATAAGTGAGAAACCTCTATAAGAGAGAGTAATTGCCAGGTCCCGTCATTTTACCTCTCAAATACCTCTATAAGTGAGAGACAAAAACCTCTATAAGAGAGAGTCGTTTTTCCCTCATGGACCTCTATAACTGAGAGTACTACTTGTCTGAACCTCTATAAGCGAGAGTTGAGGGTAATGAAACATCTGCACTTTATGATCCTTTCTTAAATTTCGTGGAACTAACTACCGTTGGTTTTGGATCGTGTTCTATTCAAACATTTTTTTTGTATTTTGTGGAAATAAGTAACATTGTTTTTGTATCGAATTTTTTTTGGAATGGCCACACGTGCGTCTAAACTATCCTGTTTGTTGAAATAGTGTTCTACATATTTAAAATTATTTTGTGGTTCTTTAATCTACCTAACATTATTTTTGTATCACATTCTTTTGGAATAGCTACACGTGCGTTTACACTATGTTATTGGTCAAACTTACTCCAGTTGATAAGTATCAATTGAGGAGAAAGGTTCGGTGTTACTAATTAAATCTTTAGGAATAAATAAATAAGTCATTAAGCGATAAGCTTAAGATAGGTATTGTATGCGTTCAAAGGTGGAAAATCTCTCGAAATGAAATACGCAATTAATTTGACTTATTAGAATTACTTTTATAAAATTATAAAATCAAAAAATATACGGTCCCTAGGTTTCAGTGCTCTAAAGGGCATGGAAGTATTTAAAAAAGTCGTTTTTTGATTTTTCCAATATTTGAATGTGTCTTTTAGAATGAATAAAACAAACTATCATCTATGTTCAATTCTAATCAACACAACCCAAACAATTAGTACCTATATACTATTTATAAAGATATTTATCATTATTGACGCATGTAGATACCTACAAACAAATAAGACGTATTTTTTAACCTCTATAAGAGAGAGAAGCCACTTCCAAAACTGGATAAGTGAGAAACCTGGATAAGTGAAAAACCTCTATAAGCGAGAATGAGATGGCGGTCCCTTCAACTCTCTCTTATCCAGGTTTCACTGTAACCGAAAATAATTGTGTCAGTGTACTACAATCCGCCGCAAGTTTACTTTCATCCGCCAAACGAAAAACTAATATCATTGAAGTTCATTTCGAGAACTTTTTATTGTGTGTAGTACAGTGTTGGGTTGGAGTGTACGAAAGGGGGCACTGAGGAAAAAATACTTAGAATAATAATAAAAACAAAAACAAAATTAATATGTCGCCTTTACAGGAAGGTGACAGATTGCCAACAAATGAACTTCGTAATTAAGTCAAAATTTATAAAATTCAGTAAGTGATGACATAAAATAAAAATCTTTGTTGTTGTCGTTCAATAAATATTGCTTAAAATTGTGCGAAGTTATAAGAAAGAGCAATTTGAATGTAAAGAAGCAAATGTAAGTAATGTCAATAAAAATAACTTCAATTAGGTAAACAGAAAAACAAAACTCTGAAAGTGAACTTATTTCAGGTCCACACTTATACAATGACTTTAGTTCTACTTTGGCGATCAGCCCTGTTAACCGTTTCACATTGTTCTATTTCTGAAAAGCAAGGCTATGACAGGAATGAATTACTAATTTCAGGCACTAATTAAGTACTAATATTTTGACGAAATTACGAATTTACCAAGTTCTTTTTTTTTACAATACTAAATATCTAATATTTTATCAATTGGTTCTATGAATTATATTTAAGTAACCAATTATATTTCGTAAAGTTTAATAATTTTCTTTTTAATTTAATACATGAGTAGACACCCGTTATACAAAGAATTAAAATATGTAAAAAAAAACTGTTAGTTTTTATAGTAAAATTCTATAAGGACTTATGAATTCAATTTACACATTCTTACATTGTCATAGCTTGAGAAAAGCCACTGGCTGAAAATTACATATGTGAAATTAGTTCACAGCCAGTGGATTTATTAGTTATCTTGTAACTTATTTGTGTCAAAAATCTAATTTTGTCTCTAAGCCTAATAATGAAATGATGTTCAGTACAGTTTACACTATCACACCTTTAAAATATCAAGACAGCTTTGATAAAATCAGTTTTTCTAAAGATCTAAGGTGAAAACCATGCTACTTTATGTGAAGTTGGCTAAACAGAACACTTTGGTTTCCATTTTATATTTCTTTATGAGCATCAAAGATGTAGTGATTAGTATTTGATCTTACAATATTGTATTACATTGTTTATATTCAATTATTTATCATATGGTCTATTTTTTTTTAAATGTCTCAGCATTAAGATCTCAATTTATGATAATGATAATAGTAGACTGATATTAGACGTCTTTGAATTTTCCTCTATAGCATTACACAGCTGAGCTCTATTTACTGAAAACTAAATAACACGGCAGTCTGGTACTGCAGGGTTAGTTCTACAGGCAGGGCCGATTCATATATTCTAATTCTAATTCTATACATGAATGTAAAATTACATAGATAATATTATAGCAGTAAAGACAGATAGTTCAGCCATGATAGGTTGGCCATATTTTAGCGAAGGTATTTTATTTCAACATAATTATCAGTTTTTCCATTGCAACAACCAACATAACAGTAAAATTGTAATATTATTCTAGATTAAAAATAATTTTGGAAGATAGCCAGCTATCACTAATAAATACTTTAGTACCTCCAACACTTATTCTGGCATTATTGCAACAATCAAAAATAAACATGAACAAAATAAATTATTTACCTATTACTCATTCATAACATATAAAATCCACTGTTAGATATCAGCTCTCTGTTCATGAGGAATGCGTAGATGATCATGTTGCACGGGGAATTGAAGACAGTATGTAGCCGTTAGCATGAGGCATATGCCTCGAAGCATTCTTACATTGCTTGTAGTACTGCAGCATCTTTCTTAGCCACACAGGATCAGCTTCAGCTTAGAACTGCATTTTTCATTCTCTATCATTCATTCATAGCTGGGTGAAGCCGGACCAAGTAGCTAGTTAATTATAACTCTAAATAAGCCGAATAGGAAACTATGTTATCTTCGGGATCCGGTGTGATGTCGGAGTATAAGGGTGTGGGAACCCCTGCACGTACCCGGAGGTCACTGACCTTGACTCCAAGATCATTGACCTTGAATGACCTTGACTCCAAAATAGTCGGTTTTGACAACAAAATCATTAACCTTGACTGACCTTTACTTCGACCATCGACCTTGACTGTCTACGCCTATGCTATCTTCGGGATCCGGTGGGATGTTGGAGAATAAGGGTGGGGGAACCCCTACATGTACCCTGAGGTCATTGACCTGGACTCCAAGATCATTGACCTTGAATGACCTTGACTCCAAAATAGTCGGTTTTGACAACAAAATCATCAACCTTGACTCGTAGGTTAGGTTAGGTTTGAACAGTGACAACAACGCGCGAGCCGAGCGAGCGAAGCGAGCGTGCCGCGGCAGCGGCCGGCGAAGCGCCAGAGACAATCAGTCCTTATTACGAGTTTAGGTCGTTCCTATTTATCCTAACCAACAGAAGGACTTCGCAAAATTATTTCGATACGTAGGTTAGGTTAGGTTAGGTTAGGTTAGGTTAGGTTAGGTTAGGTTAGGTTAGGTTAGGTTAGGTTAGGTTAGGTTAGGTTAGGTTAGGTTAGGTTAGGTTAGGGGTGCTGTGGCCGGAAACCTCCTCGTGGTGCACCCTGGGAATCACTTGGTAACTTCCTTCGCGGGTTCTTGCCGGGTGATTGCAGATGTCCGGTCGGGGGTCTTCTCTGCGCGCCCCTCTACATTACATTGAGGAGCGCGTGCAGAAGACATTGGGGGGGATGGGCTCAGTTCTGACCTGAGCTCGTTTGGGATTATGATGGATCAGTAGTTTCAGTCATAGATTCTACTGATAAATCATAGTCTCAAACAGGGGTTGGAGGCCTTCTGTGGTCTCAGGCAGTCAGCGATATGAGCTCTCCTCGGATCCCTCTGTTCAGCAGAGGGGCCAGTGGATGTGAGCTCTCGCCGCTGCCGGGAGGGACGTGCTCGGTATGTACTTACACTACTGCCGAGCAGGCTCTTTGCGAGCCAGCGTCGTAAATCGGAGCCCTGCTTGCGGCTACGGTCACGTCTCGTGGCTTGCGGCAGGACCGAGGGTCTTGGCTTGGTTGCCCGGACCGCGAGGAAGAAAACCTCTATAAAAAATCACCCCAAATCCCAAGCTGCGGCGCACGGCGAGGGGATGCATGGCCACTGGGTATGGTTGGTCACGAGTGCGAACCACCGCCAGAGTACCGGCCGACACTCTTGGCGTATTAGGCTTACCTAGGTACAGGGGGCACTGCCTGGGCGGACTTCTTATTTCCCCCATACTCGTGGGATTAACATGGAAAAATCTAAAATTAAAACCAAAGATGACGATGGGTGCGGGCTCTTTTTGAGTCCAGCTGAGGAGTCTGACTCCTCAGCGATGAGTTTGGTGACCGTGTCATCACGGTCATCGTCGAGGTTGGCAGCGTCCAAGCGTAAGCGTGGGACGCGTAACGCAATGGAGGACGAAGACGGCGATGGTCAAGTGAGCTCAGGGGGCGATTCAGACGCCCCGGCTGCCAAGGCTGTGGCCGTAATGAAGAGGGGTCGAGGCCGCCCGCCCACAACGGGCGAGTACGTAGGCCTTGCTGCAGCCAAGGCGAAGCTTGTGGCTGCAGAACGTGAAGAGCTGGAGCTGCGGGTCGAGCAAGAGGTCGCTCGAATGACCCAGCGACTCCGCTCATCTGGGTCGGCGCCATGCCTCCTATCCGCTCTGTCCTCAGAGACGAGCGGGGAGCTGGCCTCCGACCTTAATTTGAAGGTACAGGATTGCGTGGCCATGATCAACCTCGTGGCCACGAAGTCCGGAAAACTGAAGGGCACCTTCACGAAGGCCCTGAAAGAAGCGGCGTCCACCATTCAGGTGGTGGTGGAGGACCTTCACAAGAGGACCTCCACCGATGAGACGCGGAACCTGCAGGCCGCTAACAAGCGCCTGCAGACCGAGGTTGCCGATCTTCGCAAGGAGATCGCGGAGCTCCGCACTTTGATGATGGAAACACGTGCGGCTCCTGTCTCCGCGTCTTCTGGACAGCCGGTCCGGATGGTTGCGGACTCCGAAGACTTGTCGCAGGCGATAATGCGGCAAGTCGGCGGAATGGTGAGCGCGAGGTTCGAGGCTCTGGAGGATCGTCTTCTTCCGGAGAAGCGAACCCGCCCACCGCTTGCTGCCGATAGGAAGGCGGCAGCCAAGGACAGTCCTGCGGTTGCCCCCGCGAACAGGAGGAGAGAGTTCCTCAAGTCCGCGGCTGCACCGCAGGTGCCAAGTCCATCAAGCATGGTGGACTTCCCTGCCTTGGCTCCCCCCTCTGCCCAAAGCCTTAAGGGTAAAGGCAAGGGCAAGGGGAAGGGCAAGGGGAAGGCCTTGCCCGTGGTGCCCGTAGTGCCCGCAGTGGAGGTGCAACCGGCTCCTTCGACGAGTCAGGAATGGGTGACGGTGGCGAAGAAGGCCCCCCCCAAGAAGAAGAAGGCGACTGCCACGGTGGCTCCGGCCCCGGCTGCACCACAAAGACGTGGTCAGACGCAGCCGCCGAAACGCGCGACTCAGCGCACCGCGGAAGCGCCCAGGCTTCGTGTGCCCAAGTCCTCGGCTGTGATCATCACGATCCAGCCAGAGGCTCTGAAAAAGGGCATCACCTACGCGGATGCCTTGGGCGAAGCGAAAAGGAGGGTCGATCTTGCCCAGATTGGGATCACGACCCTCCAATTCCGCAAGGCGGCCACTGGTGGTCGGGTTTTGGAGATACCCGGCACTACCACTGGAGAGAAGGCGGACTCCCTCGCAAACAAGCTGAGGGAGATCTATAATTCTGAGGAGATCCGAGTTTCCAGACCGACCAAGTGCGCAGACTTGCGCGTGAGCGGTTTGGATGACTCGGTCACCAAAGAAGAGATAGTGGCAGCCGTCTCCAGTGTTGGGGAGTGCCGGGTTGACCTGATCAAGGTTGGCGACATCCGTCGCAACCCGGCCGGCATAGGGGCCACCTTCGTCAGCTGCCCAGTGGGGGTAGCGAAGAAGGTGCTCAGCGGTGGCCGCCTGAAAGTGGGGTGGGTGTCAGCCCAGGTGAAGCTGCTGACCACACGGCCGATGCGCTGCTTCCGGTGCCTCGAAGTGGGGCACGTCCGGGAGCAGTGCACCTCAGAGGCGGACCGGAGCGAGCTGTGCTACCGGTGTGGTCAGCCTGGCCACAAGGCGAACACGTGCACGGGTGCGCCGCATTGCTTAGTTTGCGCTGCGGCTGGTAAGCCACCCGGACACCGCGTGGGGAGCAAGGGTTGTGCCTTGCCCACCAAGAGACGAAGGAGGGTAGCTGCCGCGGCCAGGTCCCAGCAGCAACCTTCCCCACCCCATAGACAGGGAGAGGCTTCGCACATGGAAGCCGATTGATATGGCCCTGACTCTACTTCAGGCCAATATCAACCACTCCGCCAGGGCTCAGGACCTCTTGGTCCAGAGCATGGCGGAGTGGTTGATACCCATATCAATCGTGGCGGAGCCGTACTACGTGCCACCAAGGGACAATTGGTCCGGCGATAATGAGGGACGAGTGGTGATCGTCACCCAAGCAGCAGCGGGCTTTCCTCCACTCGAGAAGGTAGTGAAGGGGCGAGGCTGTGTAGCTGTTGTGGCGGGGGGTGTCGCCTATATAGGCACTTACTTCTCCCCCAACAGGAGCCTCGCCGAGTTCGAGGGTTGGCTTTCCGAGTTGGAATCTCTCGTCCAACAGTGTCGTCCATACCACGTGCTGATCGCTGGCGACTTCAACGCCAAATCAGCATTGTGGGGATCGCCTGTTGCGAATGAGAGAGGCCAGCCACTGGAGGAATGGGCAGCTGCCCTTGGGCTGCTGCTGCTCAACACGGGGACGGTGCACACGTGTGTGCGGCAACAGGGTGGGTCGATTGTGGACCTCGCGTTCGCGACCCCTACCCTGGCGCGCCGTGTGCAGGACTGGGAAGTACTGGAGGGAGTGGAGACGCTGTCCGATCACCGGTATATCCGGATGACCGTCTCCCCCCCAGGAGTCCCGGGAGGTCCGAGCCGCCCCCGAACGGAGCGGTCACCACGATGGGCCCTCAAGCGCTTGGATAGCGAGGTCCTCTTGGAGGCGGCTATCGTGAAGGCGTGGATCCCGAGGCCGGATGCAGTGGAGGTAGACGCTGAGGCGGACTGGTTCTGCGAGGCGTTGACACAGGTGTGTGACGCCTCCATGCCCCGAGTGGGTTCCCTGCCGGCGCGTCGCAGCGTGTCTTGGTGGACGCCTGAGTTGGCGCACCTCCGCGAGGAGTGTGTTGCCGCTCGGCGTGAATACGCCAGACAGCGCCGACGCCGGCACTGGGACCCGGACCGGGAGGAGGAACTGTACGCCTTGTACAGGCAGGAGGTCACCTCCCTGCAGGCCGAGATAGCGCGAGCCAAGGACAGTGCCAGGCAGAGCATGCTTGACGCCTTAGACCGCGATCCGTGGGGAAGGCCATATAAGTGGGTCCGGAACAAGATCCGCCCATGGGCGCCACCTTTGACGCAGACCATGCGGCCGGACTTGTTGGAGAACGTGGTTGCCACCCTGTTTCCACAGGCGGGCGACCACGTAACCCCGAGGATGGCATTCCCCTCTAATCGTGGGAGGGTCGAGAATGCAGAGGCTGAGGAAGTGCCGCCCGTTTCCCAGGGGGAACTCGCGGCGGCAATCCTGAAGCTCAGGGCCAAGAACACGGCTCCTGGCCCGGACGGAATCCCCGGACGGGCTTGGGTGCTGGCGTTGGAGGCCCTGGAGCCGCGGTTCAGGAGCTTCCTCACGGACTGCTTGAGGCAGGGCCGCTTTCCGCGGCGGTACAAGAGTGGAAAACTTGTACTGCTGCGCAAGGCGGGTAGACCTGCTGACTCGCCGGGGGCCTACCGCCCGATTGTGCTGTTGGACGAGGCTGGGAAGCTCTTAGAGCGTATCATCGCCGCCCGTCTCAACAAGCACCTGGAGCAGGTCGGGCCAAACCTGGCTGAGTCGCAGTTCGGCTTCCGCAGGGGCAGGTCCACCATCGATGCCATATCGAGGGTGAGGGCCTTCGCGGAAGCGGCCGTTTCCCGGGGAGAGGTCGTCGTTGCGGTGTCGCTCGACATCGCCAACGCCTTCAACACCCTCCCCTGGGGCTGCATAAAGATGGCACTGCGCTGCCACGAGGCACCCGCCTACCTATGCCGGACCCTCGACGACTACTTCTCGGATAGAGACGTAGTCTATCCGACGATCGAGGGATGGGGCCGGTGGGCTATGTGCCTTGGAGTTCCACAGGGCTCGGTCCTGGGACCAGTCTCGTGGAACTTCGGGTACAACTGGGTGCTTCGAGGCGGCCGCCTGCGTGGCATCGACGTAGTCTGCTACGCTGATGACACGCTGGTGTTGGCTCGCGGAGAGACGTTTCGGGATGCGTCGATCCTGGCCACGGCGGGCACGGCTCAGATTGTGAGCCGAATCCGGCGCCTAGGGCTAGAGGTGGCCCTAGAGAAGTCCGAGGCCGTGTGCTTCCACGGTCCTCGGCGTTCGCCGCCAGCCGGAGCGGAGCTGATCGTTGGGGGTGTTCCTATCGCTGTCGGGACGACTATGAGATATCTCGGTCTCGTCCTCGACAGTCGATGGAATTTCCGCGAGCACTTCAAGCGATTGGCTCCGCGGCTCGTCGGAGCGGCTTCGGCCTTGGGCAGCCTTCTCCCAAACGTCGGAGGGCCGAATGCCGCATGCCGCCGCCTCTATACGGGGGTGGTACGGTCAATGGCGCTGTACGGCGCCCCGATCTGGGCGGATGCTCTGAGCGCCCATAACGTTGCACTCCTCCGGAGACCGCAACGAGTTATGGCGCTCCGAGTGATACGGGCATACCGCACCGTATCGTATGAGGCGGCGTGCGTCCTGGCCAGGACTGCTCCATGGGACTTGGACGCCGAGATGTTGGCCGGCGTGTACCGCCAACTAGCCGATGCACGGTCCGGGGGTGAGTTTCCTCCCCCCGAGGTGATAAGGCGTTGGCGGAGACGTGGCCGACAAGCGTCCTTGGAGCGATGGGACCGCAGGCTGGAAGAGCCGTCTGCTGGTCGCCGCACCGTTGAGGCATTCCGACCAATCCTCCGGGACTGGTTGGCTCGTGAGGATGGGGTACTCTCTTTTCGGCTCGTGCAGGTGCTGACGGGGCACGGATGCTTCGGCGAGTACTTGCACAGAGTCGCCGGGAGAGAGCCCACACCGGAGTGCCACCAGTGTGGCGACCGCGAAGACACGGCGCAGCACACGCTGGAGGTGTGTCCAGAGTGGAACACCCAGCGTGCCCAGCTTGTGGCCACTGTGGGGGTCGACCTCTCGCTGCCGACCATTGCTCGCGCGATGGTGCGGAGCGAGACCGCCTGGAGCGCGGTTCGGGACTTCTGTGAAGAAGTCCTCGGGCGCAAAGAGGCGGATGAGCGCATGAGGGAGGACGACATGGCGAGCCTACCCATGCGCAGAAGGCGACCTCGGGGCAGGCGGTTAGCTCATGACCGACTGCCTCCATAAGGGGAACTCTGGGTGGTTGGGCTTGGGGAAGCCCGCCACCCGTTCGAGAGTTCCCCGAGACTGCACGATGTGCTCTGTGTTTCAGCACATCGTAGCAATGCCGGGTGGAGCTCCCTAGGGGTTGAGCTCCCCGAGGAGGGTCCGGTAGCGGACAGCGCTGTTGGGGCCGCGGAGGAGTGCGCAAGCGTGCCCGTAGCCCCGACACATATAGCGCAGTGGCGGAAACACCCCAGGTTTTTAGTGGGTATGCCACCGATTAGCGGTGGAGACTCCCACATAACCACCGGCCTCCCCAGGTTTGGTGGTATCCATAAAGGATTTTCCTGGGTCAAAAAAAAAAAAAAAAAAAAAAAGGTTAGGTTAGGTTAGGTTTTTTTTTTTTTTTTTTTTTTTTAATCCTGTCCCGGTGCATAGACCGGGCCCGCGAGCTAAGTTCCTAACTAGTAAGGGTCAGGAGTGATTGACTACACAATACGCATTTATTACTATATCTACTTAACATTGTTCTTATCTAGGATTATACTACAAATTTTTATTGTACATACACTACATTTATTGCCTAACATTCTTATGCTATACAAATGCTTAAAATTAGACTAATATTAATATATTATAAATATAAGAATTTAGCCTATGTTTATTTACTATTTTTCTTAATCACTATACTACATACTTTTATACAAAACTCTATGAATCTATTTCTTATATGTTTATTTCCTAATATCGATTTTATATTATCTCTAGTAACATCTATATCTATTTCTTGTTCTAAGTTGTATCTTTCGATACCATAGACCGGACATTCAGTTATGATGTGAATTGGCGTTTCATCTTTCTCGGGCTCACATATGCATGATGGGCTCTCCCTCAACTTAAACCTGTGCAGGTATTGGGAGAACCCTCCATGGCCCGTCATGATTTGCGTTAAGGTACCCTGCGGCCTTAGCGTTTTAACAATTGGGTAGGCGCTTATTGCGTCCGGGAAAAACACCCTCGTGACCGACCCTGTTTCGCCTCCCTGGTAGCGCCGGTTCCATTCGTCGAGCGAGTCCATTCGGATCTTTCGCTTGACGAATGAGACCGGGCATCTATCGTAGTTCGGTTTGCGTTTGATATAAAGGGCAGCGCTCTTGGCTAAATGGTCTGCTCTCTCGTTTCCCTCCATCCCCGCATGAGCCTTAATCCAGTACAGATTTATTGTTTTTTGTTGCTCTCTTAGTTGTTTTATGTTTGCTCTAATCTTTACTGCTAGGGGATGGAGGGAATAATTGTTTGTAACGGTTTCCAGGGCCGATCTAGAGTCACAGTAAATTTGACATGGGGTTTCTACGCTCATTGCCTTCTCGGTGGCCTCAACTAACGCTAGTAGTTCTGCTTGGTAGACGGAGCACCAGTCTGAAAGTTTCAACTTCTTGGTACTTGTCTCTACGGCGCCCTCCCATACGGAGAACGCCGCACCGACTTTCCCTTCTATTTTACTTCCATCGGTGAAGATGTGCATCTGTTCGCCGTAGTGCTGTTCCAGTGCTGCTCCGTCTGCCACGCACGTGAACTCTATTTCTGGTTTATGTGCAGGATGTGGGCTCTCTATAAAGGGCACTGGTCTCTCTATTTCTCGGTCTTCTACTACGCGCCGGGAATAACCTTTCTTTATCTCAAAAAGCGAGGCCGCTTCTCGGATTCTTATATCCATGGGAAGCAGCCCGGCGAGTAGTAGAGCCGAGTTCAGTGATACTGTGCGATGTGACCTAATGATTTTCTGCACGAATCCTCGCTGCACTGCGTTCAGTTGTTTTTGGACACCTATCTTAAGCGTTGCGTTTGCCCAGGCGCTAGCGGCATACGTTATTGTGGGCTCGACTACTGCGGTGTAGATAGTCCTGACTATCTCTGGGTTAAGTCCCCAAGTTACTTTGGCCGCTCTCGAGAGCTGCTTGTAAAAGTTTAGAGCCTTTCTGCAGACGTTTGCGGCATGTGCATTGAATGTCAGTTTGTCGTCTATGGTGAGACCCAGCAGTTTGATCTCTTTGACCATGCCAACGTCAACACCTCCCATATGAAGGTGTGGGGTGTCATGTCTAAGCTTGCGGGTCACGACCATCGCCATGGTTTTGTGTGGTGCGAAGTTTAGCTTATTCCTGACACCCCACGCCCTGACACTCTCCAGCGTGGGGTTGGCCCGCGCCTGAATCTCCCGCGCGGTCTCACCATCGAAGACAAGCACAATGTCATCCGCAAACGCCTGCGCATACACCCCCTTGCTATTTAGCTCCTTGAGGAGCGGATCCAGTAGCACATTCCACAGGACCGGGCCCCCAATTGAACCCTGTACGCAGCCCTTTTCCGTCTCGCGAAACACCTCCTCACCTGCGTACCGTACGCGAACTCCGCGGCAACTCATATAGCTGTCCATTACGCGTCTCAAGTTCACAGGGCACTCCTCCTCTGCCAGTCGGACTCGGATTTGTGGCCACCAGGCGCTATCAAAGGCCCCCTCTATATCAAGCGACACGAGTGTAATGATTTTCTTATCTTGAATCTTCTCGCGTATATGTTGCATAAGGATATAGAGGGAGTCCTCCGTGCTCTTCTGAGGCATGAAACCGAACTGGTTAGGACTCATCCCTGGCAACAGGTGAAACTTGAGCCGGGCAACTATGAGCTTTTCGTATATTTTTCCGAGTACCGGTAGAAGCCCTATTGGTCGGTACGATTTCGGATTTGTGTACGTCGCCTTCCCCGGCTTTCTCAATACTACTACAGTTGCCTCTTTCCAGGGTGCTGGGAAGTGGCCTAGTTCTAAGCATTTATTGACGATTCCCAGGAACAGGTCCGGGTCGTTCTTCACAGCCTCCCTGCATATGTCGGCCGTAAAACCGTCGGCCCCGGGAGCCTTTTTGGGGTTGAAGGCATTTACCGCGAACATCAGCTCAGCCCTTGTGAATGGAGGGTCGCATGATTCATCATGTTTCCATTCATTCACAACCGCCGCTTTGGCTCTGATTTCTCGGTGTTCGGTGTCGTCGCTACTTTCTAGATCTTTTGGATAGAAAGTTTCTGCCAAGATCTTGGCGGATTCTTTGGCGCTCAACACATTGCCTCCTACCTCCAACGGCAAGTCTTCTTCCCTGTTCTGTGTCCTACCTATAACTCTGTAAATCCCATCCCAAACCCCCTCCCGATCCTGCTTCCCGCAAAACTCCTTCCAGCTCCCTACTCTAGCTTTCGCGGCTTCTTGTTCATAATAATTTTTCTTTTTCAGGTACTCATCATAAACCTTCTGGCTTCGATCGGGCGCTGCGCAGCGGACTCTCCGTTTCATGGTGAAGACCTCCTTCTTCAGTTTGGTGAGTTTCTTGGACATCCACGGCATGGTAAGTATTTGTGTATTTTTCTTTTTAGGTAAAGTGTTTGTGCATGCTTGTGTTATTGAGAGTGTATATTTATGTACTATTGTTTCTAATTGTTGTGTGTTGTGTATTTGTTTTAACGCTGTGTGTGTAATTTGATTCTCTTCGTTGAATTGGTTCATTTTCTCATGAAATTGAGTCCAATTTGCTTTTTTGGTACTGTAGAGTCTGGTTGTTCTGGTGATGTGTGTGCCTTTAGATTTATGCAATCTTATGCAAAATGTGATACCGTTATGGTCCGAACTTGTGAAACTCTCGTCCACTTTCCAGTCCTCCACCAGGCCCAGGAGATCCGCGGAGCAGGCCGTCACGTCAACAAAACTGGTGTACCGTTTGCCTCCCCTGATAGTGTCGAACGTCGGTACTAGCCCTCTGTTCAGCACCTGCAGGTCGAGCTCATCGAAGGCCCATTCCACTTCTTCGCCTCGGTGATTCGTCGCTGGACTACCCCACCAGGCGCTCCAGGCGTTTACATCTCCTCCTATCACTATTTTCGATGTCCCTAGAGTCTTCACGATTTTAGCCAGATGCTCTAGATATGGAGCGATGGGTTTGTCCTTCTCAAAGTAGAGGGAGACCAAGGTAATCCTCCAAGCGCTAGTTTGGATCCTCACCACCGCGATGTTATTTGTGGTGAGTTGTGGGTACGGTGTAACGTCTAACGTATTGTCGAATATTGCAATTGCACTCTTAACCGTCCCTTCTCCTTGATTAGCGCTTTGAAAGATTTTTACTCCTCGGTATCCTCTCATACGGCGGATCCCACCCACATACGGCTCCTGGAGGAGAGCAGCAGCAAAGCCGCGCTTAGTAGCCTCCAAAAGTGCTTCTTCGGTTGCCAGCTGCTTCCTTTGTAGGTTGGCCTGCACGATTTTATATAGAGCGCCCTTAGCAGTAGGCCACGGTGGATCTCGCAAGGGCGTCCCACTTGCGCCTCACCGGGCATTCGCTGCTAAACGCATTATGTTCGACTCTATCTGCTTTTATTTTCCTACAATTTACGCAGCTAGGCGGAGCCTCTGCCAGCCAGTCAGCGCAGTTGGTTTTTAGGTGCTCCCCCCCGCAGTGGCTACACACGTCGACCGCCTCGTGGCAGAATCGCTTCCCGTGTCCGTACCCCAGACAGCGCGAGCACTGTATGAGAGGGGACTGGTCAGCCACCCTGATCCTCTGCAGATCGACGTGTACGGCCCCCGCATTGGTCAAGCGCTGCCAAATACGCGGCGACACTCTGGCGACTACGTGCGAAGTGAGGTGGTTTCTGGCTTTACGTCTGAACCGTATCTCTATGCTTTCCTCTTTCCCAAGCTCTCCCAAAATGTGCTCATTTTGTTTTTGGAGAGCCCTAACGATATCTTCGTCAGTGTTGCTATTTAGGACGCCATACATTATGATGAGAGGGTCCTTATTTTTGACCTCCTCTACATTTAATTGGCTGTCCGCCTCCCTGATCCTATCCCTAACCTTTTTTATCTCCTCCTGGCTTCGACAGCCAACTATCACCTTCCTATCCCTCGCCTTGCGCACCTTATCCACCCTTAACCCCTCCTCTCTAGCATTGACGACTTTTCTTAATTTGTCGAAGACCTGGTCTCCGGTCTCCGAGTCATCCTTTGACGTGACAACTATGGAATGCATGGCGGCCGTCTCTACGGGGCTTTGCCGCGGAGAGCCGGCCACCACGCTCGCATAGCTGTCCCTTTTTTCGCACATTTCCTGTTGCTTTCTTAGAGTTTCGGTGAGCCTTTCCATTTCCTCTTTATTTTCTCTTAACATTTTACTATGTTCTTCTATCTTCCTTAACATAAGCGCACTGTGCAGATCCTCCCTCCCTTTCTCGTTCTCTATGCTCTCTACTATTTCTGTCTTTCCCCTAGTCGGTTCCTTCCTACCTCCCTTGTGCTCCTCTTCCAGCTCCTTTACGAGCTGCAAGAGCCTATCCACAGCCTCCTGTATCGCGACTTTTATTTCTGTCTTAAGGTTTTTGCTGGCGGCTAGGTGCATTCTTGCCTTAGTGTGGCAACCTCTCGCTTCGCTCACCCTACTTTTATATGCGACTGGAGAGCCCCCCACCGTGATTGCGGACGCCGCCGCCGACGGCGATGCCGCCGCCGACGCCGACGCCTCCGTCTTTCCCTTCTGCGGACCAGTTTTGCCGTCGGAGGATGCCGAGGCGGCCGACGTCGACGCCGCCACCTTCACTTTCAGCTGGCCGGTCTTGCCGTCAGAGGCCGCCGAGGCCGTCGGGGCCAGAGCCGGAGCCGCCGATGCCGAAGCTGCCTTGACTTTTGACCGGCAAGTCTTTGAATCGGGCTGAGCGGAGGCAGCGCGCGCGGGGGGCGGCGTCATCGACGTCCGCGCCTCGAACTCGCCGACGGTGCGTTGCACCTTTTGTCCCTCCTGTACCCTATCTTTTTCTATCGAGGGGCCGGCCCTCTCTGTCCTACTACCTATATTTTTACTAGGTGACGAGTCCATAGTGGTCGTGTTTTTATTCTTATTGGGACTCCTGACTACAAACATTGTCTCGCGGGATTCGTGCAAAAATAGCAATTTACAATACCGGTTGTCGTGTAAAAGGCGACACTACGGTTTTGCTTTGTCTTAGGTACGTCCACACGCGTCAATAAACACACAATTAAAAAAAAAATATAAAATTACACAGTTACAGTACACACAATTAAAATAAATACCAAAACACAGTGGTAGAGTAATGGTAGAGTCTGATAGTGGCTCTACCGTCAGTTTGTTGTCGTTATTTATATAAATAACAAATAGCAGTTAAAACAAATAACTTATAAATCTAAGTGAACTAGTCAAAGGACACAGTTCACTGTCCAACCACAATAGTTTTTAAGTTACGGGGGGATGGGGAGGGGGGACTAATGAGAAGAGGGCCAGATGATGCTAAGTGTGTCAGTAAGTCAGTCTGGTGCGTTTTTGCAAAAGAGGGGGAAATCGAAAAAAGAGGGGAAGAGGGGGGGGGACTCCCACATAACCACCCGCCTGCCCACGAGGTGTGGTGGTATCTATAAAAGATTTCCCCTGGTAAAAAAAAAAAAAAAAAAAAAGGTTAGGTTAGGTTGGGGTGCTGTGGCCGGAAACCTCCTCGTGGTGCACCCTGGGAATCACTTGGTAACTTCCTTCGCGGGTTCTTGCCGGGTGATTGCAGATGTCCGGTCGGGGGTCTTCTCTGCGCGCCCCTCTACCTTACATTGAGGAGCGCGTGCAGAAGACATTGGGGGGGATCAGCTCAGTTCTGACCTGAGCTCGTTTGGGACTGTGATGGATCAGTAGTTTCAGTTATAGATTCTACTGATAAATCATAGTCTCAAACAGGGGTTGGAGGCCTTCTGTGGTCTCAGGCAGTTGGCGATGTGAGCTCTCCACGGATCCCTCTGTTCAGCAGAGGGGCCAGTGGATGTGAGCTCTCGCCGGTGCCGGGAGGGACGTGCTCGGTATGTACTAACACTACTGCCGAGCAGGCTCTTCGCGAGCCAGCGTCGGAAATCGGAGCCCTGCTTGCGGCTACGGTCACGTCTCGTGGCTTGCGGCAGGACCGAGGGTCTTGGCTTGGTTGCCCGGACCGCGAGGAAGAAAACCTCTATAAAAAATCACCCCAAATCCCAAGCTGCGGCGCACGGCGAGGGGATGCATGGCCACTGGGTAGGGTTGGTCACGAGTGCGAACCACCGCCAGAGTACCGGCCGACACTCTGGTGTACTTAGGCTTACCCAGGTACAGGGGGCACTGCCTGGGTGGACTTTTTATTTCCCCCATACTCGTGGGAATAGTATGGAGAATTGCAACAAAAACCAAAATTTAAATGAAGAAGGTTCGGGGCTCTTTTTGAGTTCGGCTGAGGAGTCTGACTCCTCAGCGATGAGTTTAGTGACCGTGTCATCACGGTCATCGTCAAGGTTGGCCGCGTCCAAGCGCAAGCGTGCGGCGCGACAGAATGAGGATGGTGACGGAGATGGCCAGGTGAGCTCCGGGGGCGACTCAGACGCCCCGGCTGCCAAGGCTGTGGCCGTCACGAAGCGAGGTCGAGGCCGCCCACCAACAACGGGCGAGTACGTAGGCCTCGCTAAGGCTAAAGCGGAGCTCGTTGCCGCTGAGCGGGAGGAAATGGAGCTGAGGGTCGAGCAGGAGGTTGCTCAGATGACCCAGAGGCTCCGATCGGCAGGGTCAGCCCCATGCCTCCTCTCTGCTGCTGCGACTGAGTTGGGTGCAGAACCCGCCTCGGTCTTAAATAAGAGGGTGCTGGACTGCGTGGCTACGATTAACCTCGTGGCCACTAAGTCTGGCAAACTGAAAGGGACCTTTACCAAGGCCCTCAAGGAGGCAGCGTCCACAATTAAGGACATCGTCGAGGACCTCCACACAAGGTCCTCAACGGATGAGACCCGCAAGCTGCAGGCCGCCAATGAGCGCCTACAGTCCGAGGTGTCTGATCTTCGCAAGGAGATATTGGAGCTCCGTAAGATGATGGAGACGCGCACTCCTGCTTCCCCGCCCATTGGACAGTTCTGGGCGAGGGAACCGGGGACTGCGGATCCCGATGATTTGACGCAGTCCATCATGCGTCAAGTCGGGGGTATGATGAGTGCACGGTTTGAGGCACTCGAAGACCGCCTCCTTCCTGAAGTGCGCCAGCGCCCGCCTCTCGCCGCTGACCGAAGGTTGGCCGCGAAACCCGGGGCCCCCGCGATCGCGCCTGCGAACAGAAGGAAGGAATTCCTAAAGTCCGCGAGCGCGTCGCGGGACCCGGGCACATCGGGCATGGCGGACTTGCCAGCCGTAAGCCTCCCCTCTGCCAAAGCCCCTAAGGGTAAGGGCAAAGGCAAGGGTAAGGGCAAAAAGGCCGCGATCAAGGGCAGCCAGCCTGAGCCCCCGAGTGCGGGGCCAGCCAGCCGCCCAGCGACTGAGGTGCAGCCACTTCCTTCAACTAGCAATAGTTAAGTGGAGGTTGCCAAGAAGAAGGCTCCAAAGAAGACGAGCGGTAGAGGTGCTGCTTCTAAACAGCAGCCCAAGGCTAAAATACCACAAGGCGCAACACAGCGCGCAGCCACAGCGGTGCCCAAGACAAAGCTCCGCGTGCCCCGCTCTTCGGCTGTGGTTATAACCATACAGCCGGAGGCCCTAAAGAAGGGCATCACATACGCGGACGCGTTGTCAGAAGCAAAACGGAGAGTGGACCTGAGCCAGATTGGCATCACGTCCCTCCAATTCCGAAGGGCGGCTACGGGTGGTCGGATGCTGGAGATTCCCGGCACCACCACCGGTGAGAAGGCAGATTCCCTCGCTGCAAAGCTGAGGGAAATATACAACTCTGAGGAGATCCGGGTCACCAGGCCAACTAAGTGCGCAGATCTGCGCATCAGCGGGCTGGACGACTCGGTCTCCAAAGAGGAAGTGGTGGCGGCAATCTCCAGTTCTGGACAGTGTCAGGCCGATGTAATTAAGGCCGGAGATATTCGCTGGAACGCGGCTGGGGTTGGGACGATTTTCGTCAGCTGCCCGGTGACTGCCGTAAAAAGGGTTGTTGGCAATGGTCGTCTGAAGGTTGGGTGGATTTCGGCCCAAATTAAACTTCTGGCAGCAAAACCGATGCGCTGCTTCCGGTGCCTCGAAGTGGGGCATGTCAGGGAGCAGTGCACCTCGGAGGCGGATCGTAGCAGTCTCTGCTACCGCTGTGGCCAACCTGGCCACAAGGCGAGCGAGTGCTCAGGCGTGCCGCACTGCGTAGTTTGCGCGGCTGCGGGTAAACCACCTGGGCATCGCGTTGGGACCAAGGCATGCGCCTTGCCCTCCAAAAAGAAAGGCCGGAAGGCGGCTGCTGCGGCCAAGTCCCAGCAGCGACCATCCCCACCCTCGACGCAGGGCGAGACGGCGCTAATGGACGCCGATTAGTATGGCCCTTAGGTTACTACAGGCGAACATCAACCACTCCGCCAGGGCTCAGGACCTCCTGGTCCAGAGCATGGCGGAGTGGTTGATACCCATTGCAATTGTGGCGGAGCCCTATCGTGTCCCCCCACGGGATAATTGGTCGGGTGACAATGAGGGTCTTGTGGTGATCGTGACCCAAGCAGCTGCGGGCTTTCCTCCGGTCGAAAAGGTGGTGAAGAGGCGAGGCTGTGTAGCTGTTGTGGCGGGGGGTGTCGCCTATATAGGCACTTACTTCTCCCCCAACAGAAGCCTCGCCGATTTCGAGGGCTGGCTTTCCGAGTTGGAGTCTCTCGTCCTACAGTGTCGTCCCCACCAGGTGCTGATTGCTGGCGACTTTAACGCCAAGTCAGCCATGTGGGGATCGCCTGTTGCGAACGAGAGAGGCCAGCCATTGGAGGAATGGGCAGCTGCCCTTGGTCTGCTGCTGCTCAACAGAGGGGCGGTGCACACGTGCGTGCGTCAGCAGGGAGGGTCCATCGTGGACCTCACGTTCGCTAGCCCTACCCTGGCGCGCCGTGTGCAGGACTGGGAGGTACTGGAGGGAGTGGAGACGTTGTCCGATCACCGGTACATCCGGATGACCGTCTCCCCCTCAGGAATCCCGGGAGGTCCAAACCGCCCTCAAACGGAGCGGTCGCCACGATGGGCCCTCAAACGCCTGGACAGCGAGGTCCTGCTGGAGGCAGCCATTGTCCAGGCGTGGATCCCGAGGTCGGATGCAGTGGAGGTTGACGCCGAGGCGGAGTGGTTCCAGGGGGCGTTAACAGAGATCTGTGACGCCTCGATGCCCCGAGTGGGTTCCCTGCCGCCGCGCCGCAGTGTGCACTGGTGGACGCCCGAGCTGGCCCACCTCCGCGAGGAGTGTGTGGCGGCTAGGCGTGAATACGCCAGACAGCGCAGGCGCCGGCATTGGGACCCGGACCGGGAGGACGAACTGTACGCCTTGTACAGACAAGTGGTCACCTCCCTGCAGACCGAGATGGCGAGGGCTAAGGACAGTGCCAGGCAGAGTATGCTCGACGCCTTGGACCGCGATCCGTGGGGAAGGCCATATAAGTGGGTCCGGGACAAGATCCGCCCATGGGCGCCACCTTTGACGCAGACCATGAGGCCGGACTTGTTTCCCGACGTTTCCCAGGGGGAACTCGCGGCGGCAATCCTGAAGCTCAGGGCCAAGAACACGGCTCCTGGCCCGGACGGAATCCCCGGACGGGCTTGGGTGCTGGCGTTGGAGGCCCTGGAGCCGCGGTTCAGGAGCTTCCTCACGGACTGCTTGAGGCAGGGCCGCTTTCCGCGGCGGTACAAGAGTGGAAAACTTGTACTGCTGCGCAAGGCGGGTAGACCTGCTGACTCGCCGGGGGCCTACCGCCCGATTGTGCTGTTGGACGAGGCTGGGAAGCTCTTAGAGCGTATCATCGCCGCCCGTCTCAACAAGCACCTGGAGCAGGTCGGGCCAAACCTGGCTGAGTCGCAGTTCGGCTTCCGCAGGGGCAGGTCCACCATCGATGCCATATCGAGGGTGAGGGCCTTCGCGGAAGCGGCCGTTTCCCGGGGAGAGGTCGTCGTTGCGGTGTCGCTCGACATCGCCAACGCCTTCAACACCCTCCCCTGGGGCTGCATAAAGATGGCACTGCGCTGCCACGAAGCACCCGCCTACCTATGCCGGACCCTCGACGACTACTTCTCGGATAGAGACGTAGTCTATCCGACGATCGAGGGATGGGGCCGGTGGGCTATGTGCCTTGGAGTTCCACAGGGCTCGGTCCTGGGACCAGTTTCGTGGAACTTCGGGTACAACTGGGTGCTTCGAGGCGGCCGCCTGCGTGGCATCGACGTAGTCTGCTACGCTGATGACACGCTGGTGTTGGCTCGCGGAGAGACGTTTCGGGATGCGTCGATCCTGGCCACGGCGGGCACGGCTCAGATTGTGAGCCGAATCCGGCGCCTAGGGCTAGAGGTGGCCCTAGAGAAGTCCGAGGCCGTGTGCTTCCACGGTCCTCGGCGTGCGCCGCCAGCCGGAGCGGAGCTGATCGTTGGGGGTGTTCCTATCGCTGTCGGGACGACTATGAGATATCTCGGTCTCGTCCTCGACAGTCGATGGAATTTCCGCGAGCACTTCAAGCGATTGGCTCCGCGGCTCGTCGGAGCGGCTTCGGCCTTGGGCAGCCTTCTCCCAAACGTCGGAGGGCCGAATGCCGCATGCCGCCGCCTCTATACGGGGGTGGTACGGTCGATGGCGCTGTACGGCGCCCCGATCTGGGCGGATGCTCTGAGCGCCCATAACGTTGCACTCCTCCGGAGACCGCAACGAGTTATGGCGCTCCGAGTGATACGGGCATACCGCACCGTATCGTATGAGGCGGCGTGCGTCCTGGCCAGGACTGCTCCATGGGACTTGGACGCCGAGATGTTGGCCGGCGTGTACCGCCAACTAGCCGATGCACGGTCCGGGGGTGAGTTTCCTCCCCCCGAGGTGATAAGGCGTTGGCGGAGACGTGGCCGACAAGCGTCCTTGGAGCGATGGGACCGCAGGCTGGAAGAGCCGTCTGCTGGTCGCCGCACCGTTGAGGCATTCCGACCAATCCTCCGGGACTGGTTGGCTCGTGAGGATGGGGTCCTCTCTTTTCGGCTCGTGCAGGTGCTGACGGGGCACGGATGCTTCGGCGAGTACTTGCACAGAGTCGCCGGGAGAGAGCCTACACCGGAGTGCCACCAGTGTGGCGACCGCGAAGACACGGCGCAGCACACGCTGGAGGTGTGTCCAGAGTGGAACACCCAGCGTGCCCAGCTTGTGGCCACTGTGGGGGTCGACCTCTCGCTGCCGACCATTGCTCGCGCGATGGTGCGGAGCGAGACCGCCTGGAGCGCGGTTCGGGACTTCTGTGAAGAAGTCCTCGGGCGCAAAGAGGCGGATGAGCGCATGAGGGAGGACGACATGGCGAGCCTACCCATGCGCAGAAGGCGACCTCGGGGCAGGCGGTTAGCTCATGACCGACTGCCTCCATAAGGGGAACTCTGGGTGGTTGGGCTTGGGGAAGCCCGCCACCCGTTCGAGAGTTCCCCGAGACTGCACGATGTGCTCTGTGTTTCAGCACATCGTAGCAATGCCGGGTGGAGCTCCCTAGGGGTTGAGCTCCCCGAGGAGGGTCCGGTAGCGGACAGCGCTGTTGGGGCCGCGGAGGAGTGCGCAAGCGTGCCCGTAGCCCCGACACATATAGCGCAGTGGCGGAAACACCCCAGGTTTTTAGTGGGTATGCCACCGATTAGCGGTGGAGACTCCCACATAACCACCGGCCTCCCCAGGTTTGGTGGTATCCATAAAGGATTTTCCTGGGTCAAAAAAAAAAAAAAAAAAAAAAAGGTTAGGTTAGGTTGGGGTGCTGTGGCCGGAAACCTCCTCGTGGTGCACCCTGGGAATCACTTGGTAACTTCCTTCGCGGGTTCTTGCCGGGTGATTGCAGATGTCCGGTCGGGGGTCTTCTCTGCGCGCCCCTCTACATTACATTGAGGAGCGCGTGCAGAAGACATTGGGGGGGATCAGCTCAGTTCTGACCTGAGCTCGTTTGGGATTATGATGGATCAGTAGTTTCGGTTACAGATTCTACTGATAAATCATAGTCTCAAACAGGGGTTGGAGACCTCGTGTGGTCTCATGGCAGTTGGCGATGTGAGCTCTCCTCGGATCCCTCTGTTCAGCAGAGGGGCCAGTGGATGTGAGCTCTCGCCGCTGCCGGGAGGGACGTGCTCGGTATGTACTTACACTACTGCCGAGCAGGCTCTTCGCGAGCCAGCGTCGTACATCGGAGCCCTGCTTGCGGCTACGGTCACGTCTCGTGGCTTGCGGCAGGACCGAGGGTCTTGGCTTGGTTGCCTGGACCGCGAGGAAGAAAACCTCTATAAAAAATCACCCCAAATCCCAAGCTGCGGCGCACGGCGAGGGGATGCATGGCCACTGGGTATGGTTGGTCACGAGTGCGAACCACCGCCAGAGTACCGGCCGACACTCTTGGCGTATTAGGCTTACCTAGGTACAGGGGGCACTGCCTGGGCGGACTTCTTATTTCCCCCATACTCGTGGGATTAGCATGGATAAATCTTATAAAAAAACCAATGATGAAGAGGGTTGTGGACTCTTTTTGAGTCCGGCTGAGGAGTCTGACTCCTCAGCTACGAGTTTGGTGACCGTGGACTCACGGTCATCATCGAGGCTGGGCGCGTCCAAGCGTAAGCGTGGGACGCGCAATGCGATGGATGACGACGGTGATGGCCAGGCGAGCTCCGGGGGCGATTCAGACGCCCCGGCTGCCAAGGCTGTTGCCGTTATGAAGCGAGGTCGAGGCCGCCCGCCAACAACGGGCAAGTACGTAGGCCTCGCTAAGGCTAAGGCGGCACTTGTGGCCGCGGAGCGCGATGAGTTGGAGCTGAGGGTCGAGCAAGAAGTGGCTCGGATGTCCCAAAAGCTCCGCTCGTCCGGATCGGCGCCATGCCTCCTGTCTCTATCTTCGGAGACGAGCGGGGAGCTGGCCTCCGATCTTAATTTGAAGGTGCAAGATTGTGTGGCCATGATTAATCTCGTGGCCACAAAATCCGGTAAACTGAAGGGCACTTATACCAAGGCCCTAAAAGAAGCGGCGTCCACCATTCAGGTGGTCTTGGAGGACCTCCACAAGAGGACCTCCACCGATGAGACGCGAAACCTGCAGGCCGCTAACAAGCGCCTGCAGACCGAGGTTGCCGATCTTCGCAAGGAGATCGCGGAGCTCCGCACGTTGATGATGGAGACACGTGTGGCTCCTGTCCCCGTGTCTTCTGTACAGCCGGTCCAGATGGTAGCAGACTCCGAAGACTTGTCGCAGGCGATAATGCGGCAAGTCGGCGGAATGGTGAGCGCGAGGTTCGAGGCTCTGGAAGATCGTCTTCTTCCGGAGAAGCGCACCCGCCCACCGCTTGCTGCCGATAAAAAGGTGGCAGCGAAAGCCGGCCCTGCGGTTGGCCCTGCGGTTGCCCCCGCGAACAGGAGGAAAGAGTTCCTCAAGTCCGCGGCCGCACCGCAGGTGCCGGGTCCTTCGAGCATGGCAGACTTCCCTGCCTTAGCTCCCCCCTCTGCCCAAAGCCAACGTAAAGGCAAGGGCAAGGGGAAGGGCAAGGGCAAGGGAAAGGCCACGCCTGTGGTGCCAGATGTGCCCGCGGTGGAGGTGCAACCGCCTCCCTCGACGTCGAGTCAAAGCTGGGTGACGGTGGCAAGGAAGGCCCCCCAGCAGAAGAAGGCGACCGCCAAGGCGGCCCCAGCCCCGGCTGCTCCGCAGAGGCGTGCTCAACAGCAGCCGCCTACACGCGCGACTCAGCGCGCCACGGAGGCGCCCAAGCTCCGAGTGCCCAAATCCTCGGCTGTGATCATCACGATCCAGCCGGAGGCATTGAAGAAGGGCATCACCTATGCCGGCGCTTTGGGCGAAGCGAAGAGGAGGGTCGATCTTGCCCAGATTGGGATCACGACCCTCCAATTTCGTAAGGCGGCAAATGGTGGTCGGATGCTGGAGATACCCGGCACCACCACGGGAGAAAAGGCGGACTCCCTCGCAAACAAGCTGAGGGAGATCTATAATTCGGAGGAGATCCGAGTCTCCAGACCGACCAAGTGCGCAGACTTGCGCGTGAGCGGTCTGGATGACTCGGTCACCAAAGAAGAGATAGTGGCAGCCGTCTCCAGTGTTGGGGAGTGCCAGCCTGACCTGATAAAGGTCGGCGACATTCGTTGCAACCCGGCTGGCATAGGCGCCACCTTCATCAGCTGCCCAGTGGGGGTAGCGAAGAAGGTGCTCAGCGGTGGCCGCCTGAAAGTGGGGTGGGTGTCGGCTCAGGTCAAGCTGTTGACCGCACGGCCGATGCGCTGTTTCCGGTGCCTCGAAGTGGGGCACGTCCGGGAGCAGTGCGCTTCAGAGGTGGACCGGAGTGAGCTGTGTTACCGGTGTGGTCAGCCTGGCCACAAGGCGAACACGTGCACGGGTGCGCCGCATTGCCTAGTTTGCGCTGCGGCTGGGAAGCCACCCGGACACCGCGTGGGGAGCAAGGGTTGTGCCTTGCCCTCCAAGAGACGAAGGAGGGTAGCTGCCGCGGCCAAGTCCCAGCAGCGACCTTCCCCACCCCATAGACAGGGAGAGGCTTCGCACATGGAAGCCGATTGATATGGCCCTGACTCTACTTCAGGCCAATATCAACCACTCCGCCAGGGCTCAGGGCCTCTTGGTCCAGAGCATGGCGGAGTGGTTGATACCCATATCAATCGTGTCGGAGCCGTACTATGTGCCACCAAGGGACAATTGGTCCGGCGATAATGAGGGACGAGTGGTGATCGTCACCCAAGCAGCAGCGGGCTTTCCTCCACTCGAGAAGGTAGTGAAGGGGCGAGGCTGTGTAGCTGTTGTGGCGGGGGGTGTCGCCTATATAGGCACTTACTTCTCCCCCAACAGGAGCCTCGCCGAGTTCGAGGGTTGGCTTTCCGAGTTGGAATCTCTCGTCCAACAGTGTCGTCCATACCACGTGCTGATCGCTGGCGACTTCAACGCCAAATCAGCATTGTGGGGAGTACTTGCACAGAGTCGCCGGGAGAGAGCCCACACCGGAGTGCCACCAGTGTGGCGACCGCGAGGATACGGCGCAGCACACGCTGGAGGTGTGTCCAGAGTGGAACACCCAGCGTGCCCAGCTTGTGGTCACTGTGGGGGTCGACCTCTCGCTGCCGACCATTGCTCGCGCGATGGTGCGGAGCGAGACCGCCTGGAGCGCGGTTCGGGACTTCTGCGAAGAAGTCCTCGGGCGCAAAGAGGCGGACGAGCGCATGAGAGAGGACGACGTTTCGAGCCTCCCTAGGGGTTGAGCTCCCCGAGGAGGGTCCGGGAGCGGACAGCGCTGTTGGGGCCGCGGAGGAGTGCGCAAGCGTGCCCGTAGCCCTGACACATAGCGCAGTGGCGGAAACACCCCAGGTTTTTAGTGGGTATGCCACCGATTAGCGGTGGAGACTCCCACATAACCACCGGCCTCCCCAGGTTTGGTGGTATCCATAAAGGATTTTCCTGGGTCAAAAAAAAAAAAAAAAAAAAAGGTTAGGTAAGGTTCCCCCCCGAGTGGGTTCCCGCCTTGTCGTGGCGGGGGGGCTTAGTAGCCAGGTCTCGCCAGCCTGGTGAACCAAGAGGAACCCGAGGTGGGGCCGGCCTCTCCGGGTCTTGGGCCTCTACAAGCCCGTGCGGAGGCTGGCCAGTAGGTCGCTAGTCGACTGAGGTGGACTGCGGTGTCGCGCTCGTCGCGATACCGCGGCCGAGCCCATCGAGGCCCAGAAGGCGCCCCCGAGGCAGGCGTCTAGCACATGACCGCCTGCCTCCATAAGGGGAACTCTGGGTGGTTGGGCTTGGGGAAGCCCGCCACCCGTTCGAGAGTTCCCCGAGACTGGACGATGTGCTCCGTGTTTCGGCACATCGTCGCAATACCGGGTAGAGCTCCCTGAGGGTTGAGCTCCCCGAGGAGGGTCCGGGTGCGGACAGCGCTGTCGGGGCCGCGGAAGAGTGCGGAAGCGTGCCCGTAGCCCCGACAGATGGCGCAGTGGCGGAAACACCCCAGGTTTTTAGTGGGTATGCCACCGACTAGCGGTGGAGACTCCCACATAACCACCGGCCTCCCCAGGTTTGGTGGTATCCATAAAGGATTTTCCTGGGTCAAAAAAAAAAAAAAAAAAAAAAAAAAGGTTAGGTTAGGTTAGGTTAGGTTAGGTTAGGTTAGGTTAGGTTAGGTTAGGTTAGGTTAGGTTGGGGTGCTGTGGCCGGAAACCTCCTCGTGGTGCACCCTGGGAATCACTTGGTAACTTCCTTCGCGGGTTCTTGCCGGGTGATTGCAGATGTCCGGTCGGGGGTCTTCTCTGCGCGCCCCTCTACATTACATTGAGGAGCGCGTGCAGAAGACATTGGGGGGATCAGCTCAGTTCTGACCTGAGCTCGTTTGGGATTATGATGGATCAGTAGTTTCAGTCATAGATTCTACTGATAAATCATAGTCTCAAACAGGGGTTGGAGGCCTTCTGTGGTCTCAGGCAGTTGGCGATGTGAGCTCTCCACGGATCCCTCTGTTCAGCAGAGTGGCCAGTGGATGTGAGCTCTCGCCGCTGCCGGGAGGGACGTGCTCGGTATGTACTTACACTACTGCCGAGCAGGCTCTTCGCGAGCCAGCGTCGTAAATCGGAGCCCTGCTTGCGGCTACGGTCACGTCTCGTGGCTTGCGGCAGGACCGAGGGTCTTGGCTTGGTCGCCCGGACCGCGAGGAAGAAAACCTCTATAAAAAATCACCCCAAATCCCAAGCTGCGGCGCACGGCGAGGGGATGCATGGCCACTGGGTATGGTTGGTCACGAGTGCGAACCACCGCCAGAGTACCGGCCGACACTCTTGGCGTATTTAGGCTTACCTAGGTACAGGGGGCACTGCCTGGGTGGACTTCTTATTTCCCCCATACTCGTGGGACTAGTATGGAAAGTTCAAATAATAAAAACCAAAATGAAGAAGAGGGTTCGGGGCTCTTTTTGAGTCCAGCTGAGGAGTCTGACTCCTCAGCGATGAGTTTGGTGACCGTGTCATCACGGTCATCAGAAAAGATTGGCGCTTCTAAGCGCAAGCGTAGCTTACGCAAAGGAGGAAGTGGCGACGAGGTCAACCTGAGCTCCAGTGGTGAGTCGGACGCTCCAGCCGCCAAGGCCGTTGCCGTCGCAAGGCGAGGTCGAGGCCGCCCGCCCACAACGGGCGAATACGTTGGCCTCGCTAAAGCCAAAGCGGACTTAGTGGCCGCTCAGAGAGAGGAAATGAAGCTGAGGGTAGAGCAAGAGGCTGCTCGATTAACCCAGAGGCTCCGTTCATCAGGGTCGGCACCATGCCTCCTCTCCGCTGTAGCTTCAGAGACAGCGGGCGGGGAGCTGGCCTCCGACCTACAACAGAAGGTGCAAGACAGTCTGGCCGCCATTCACCTCGTGGCCACCAAGTCCGGCCAGCTGAAGGGTACCTTTACCAAGGCCCTTAAGGAAGCGGCTTCCAGCATACAGGCGGCTATGGAGGACCTCCAGAAGAGGACCTCCACTGAAGAGACACGGAATCTGCAGGCCGCCAACAAGCGCCTGCAGTCCGAAGTGGCGGACCTCCGCAAAGAAATTGTGGAGCTCCGCAAGATGATGGAGACGCGCGCCACACCTGTCTCCCCGCCCACTGGACAGTTCTGGGCGAGGGAACCGGGGACTGCGGATCCCGATGACTTGACGCAGTCCATCATGCGTCAAGTCGGGGGTATGGTGAGCGCACGGTTTGAGGCACTCGAAGACCGCCTCCTTCCTGAAGTGCGCCAGCGCCCGCCTCTCGCCGCTGACCGAAAGGTGGCCGCGAATCCTGGGGCCCCAGCGATCGTGCCTGCGAACAGAAGAAAGGAATTCCTAAAGTCCGCGAGCGCGTCGCAGGACTCGGGCACATCGGAAATGGCGAACCTGCCAGCCGTAAATCTCCCCTCTGCCAAAGCCCCTAAGGGTAAGGGCAAAGGCAAGGGGAAGGGCAAAAAGGCCGCGACCAAGGGCAGCCAGCCTGAGCCCCCGAGTGCGGGGCCAGCCAGCCGCCCAGCGACTGAGGTGCAGCCACTTCCCTCAACTAGCAATAGTTGGGTGGAGGTAGCCAAAAAGCAGACTCGGAAGAAGACGACCGGTGGAGGGGCTGCTTCTAAACAGCAGCCCAAGGCTAAGCCACCACAAGGCGCAACACAGCGCGCAGCCACAGCGGTGCCCAAGACAAAGCTCCGCGTGCCCCGCTCTTCGGCTGTGGTTATAACCATACAGCCGGAGGCCCTAAAGAAGGGCATCACATACGCGGACGCGTTGTCAGAGGCTAAGCGGAGAGTGGACCTGAGCCAGATTGGCATCACGTCCCTCCAATTCCGAAGGGCGGCTACGGGTGGTCGGATGCTGGAGATTCCCGGCACCACCACCGGTGAGAAGGCAGATTCCCTCGCTGCAAAGCTGAGGGAAATATACAACTCTGAGGAGATCCGGGTCACCAGGCCAACTAAGTGCGCAGATCTGCGCATCAGCGGGCTGGACGACTCGGTCTCCAAAGAGGAAGTGGTGGCGGCAATCTCCAGTTCTGGACAGTGCCAGGCCGATGTTGTTAAGGCCGGAGATATTCGCTGGAACGCGGCTGGGGTTGGGACGATTTTCGTCAGCTGCCCGGTGACTGCCGTTAAAAGGGTTGTTGGCAATGGTCGCCTGAAGATTGGGTGGATTTCGGCCCAAGTTAAGCTTCTGGCAGCAAAGCCGATGCGCTGCTTCCGGTGCCTCGAAGTGGGGCATGTCAGGGAGCAATGCACCTCGGAGGCGGACCGTAGCAGTCTCTGCTACCGCTGTGGCCAGCCTGGCCACAAGGCGAGCGAGTGCTCAGGCGTGCCGCACTGCGTAGTTTGCGCGGCTGCGGGTAAACCACCTGGGCATCGCGTTGGGACCAAGGCATGCGCCTTGCCCTCCAAAAAGAAAGGCCGGAAGGCGGCTGCTGCGGCCAAGTCCCAGCAGCGACCATCCCCACCCTCAACGCAGGGCGAGACGGCGTCAATGGACGCCGATTAGTATGGCCCTTAGCCCTTCAGTCGCCCAGTGACCTCATTATGGTCGCTCGCATAAACGGCGCATGCGGCCAGTGACCTCATTTCGGTCGCTCTCTTTTTTTTTCTGTCTAATTTAATCGAAGTCGAAGGAATCGTGAGGAATCGTGCTATCCTGTTTTAACTTATGTGGATAGATTGCCAGTGAAACAAAGCGAGAAATAGTGGGTCTCGTCTACATTCGTTTCATACTTTATGTCTTCGGAAATTGGACTCAAATATGTACGACCGCAACCCACTTGAAAATTCCGAGAACTCCGAGAATAACAAAGGCCCATTGTGTAAACAAAATGTATTGAGATGTGTTACGTTCTTATGTAAATAATGTGTAATAGTTATTACTAATGTAAAAAAAACAAACATGAGTTCTTAAAATTGCTTTTCATTAATAATACAAATATTTTAGTAATTTTTCGCCTTTAATTTAATTTTTTGTTTTTTTTTTTTTTAACCTAAGTTTAAAGATACACTGAATAAATATTGCACATTCTATTTTTAGACTCAAATATAGGCTGATTCAATACGATTCTAACGTTACTACATTTATTAGATCGTCCATAAAAAAGTTACGAGAAATCTCTATTCTAGTAGGTCGCGGCGCAGATGCGCAAAAAATAAAAAAAATCGAGGCGCGTGTGGCCTTATGTCAGATATCGGCGCGGCGCGCGGGGGCCACTGAAGGGTTAGGGTACTACAGGCGAACATCAACCACTCCGCCAGGGCTCAGGACCTCCTGGTCCAGAGCATGGCGGAGTGGTTGATTCCCATTGCAATTGTGGCGGAGCCCTATCGTGTCCCCCCACGGGATAATTGGTCGGGTGACAATGAGGGTCTTGTGGTGATCGTGACCCAAGCAGCGGCGGGCTTTCCTCCAGTCGAGAAGGTGGTGAAGAGGCGAGGCTGTGTAGCTGTTGTGGCGGGGGGTGTCGCCTATATAGGCACTTACTTCTCCCCCAACAGAAGCCTCGCCGATTTCGAGGGCTGGCTTTCCGAGTTGGAGTCTCTCGTCCTACAGTGTCGTCCTCACCAGGTGCTGATTGCTGGCGACTTTAACGCCAAGTCAGCCATGTGGGGATCGCCTGTTGCGAACGAGAGAGGCCAGCCATTGGAGGAATGGGCAGCTGCCCTTGGTCTGCTGCTGCTCAACAGAGGGGCGGTGCAAACGTGCGTGCGTCAGCAGGGAGGGTCCATAGTGGACCTCACGTTCGCTAGCCCTACCCTGGCGCGCCGTGTGCAGGACTGGGAGGTACTGGAGGGAGTGGAGACGTTGTCCGATCACCGGTACATCCGGATGACCGTTTCCCCCCCAGGAATCCCGGGAGGTCCAAGCCGCCCTCGAACGGAGCGGTCACCACGATGGGCCCTCAAACGCCTGGACAGGGAGGTCCTGCTGGAGGCAGCCATCGTCCAGGCGTGGATCCCGAGGTCGGATGCAGTGGAGGTTGACGCCGAGGCGGAGTGGTTCCGGGGGGCGTTAACAGAGATCTGTGACGCCTCGATGCCCCGAGTGGGTTCCCTGCCGCCGCGCCGCAGCGTGCACTGGTGGACGCCCGAGCTAGCCCACCTCCGCGAGGAGTGTGTGGCGGCTAGGCGTGAATACGCCAGACAGCGCAGGCGCCGGCATTGGGACCCGGACCGGGAGGACGAACTGTACGCCCTGTACAGACAAATGGTCACCTCCCTGCAGACGGACATAGCGCGAGCCAAAGACGGTGCCCGAGAGCAGATGCTCGATGCCTTGGACCGCGATCCGTGGGGAAGGCCATACAAGATGGTCCGCAAGAAGCTCCGCGCATGGGCGCCACCACTGACGCAGACCATGCAGCCGGACTTCTTAGAAGACGTGATCGCCACGCTGTTCCCACAGGCGGGCGACTACGCTACCCCAGCGATGGCCTTCCCTAGGCGTCGCGCCGAGGTCGATGCAGAAGCCGAGGAAGTCCCGCCAGTTTCCCAGGGGGAACTCGCAGCGGCGGTGCTGAGGCTCAGAGCCAAAAACACAGCCCCAGGTCCGGACGGAATACCCGGACGCGCCTGGGTGCTGGCGTTGGAAGCCCTCGAGCCTCGCTTTCGTGACTTCCTCACGAACTGCCTGAGGCAGGGTCGCTTTCCGCGCCTGTACAAGAGCGGTAAGCTCGTACTGCTGCGCAAGGAAGGCAGACCCGCCGATTCGCCGGGGGCCTACCGCCCGATCGTGCTGTAAGACGAGGCCGGCAAGCTCTTAGAGCGTATCATTGCCGCCCGTCTCAACAGGCACTTGGAACAAGTTGGGCCGAACCTGTCCGAATCGCAGTTCGGGTTCCGCAGAGGCAGGTCCACCATCGATGCGATATCGAGGGTGAGAGCCTTTGCGGAATCGGCCGTATCCCGGGGAGAGGTTGTCTTGGCGGTGTCGTTGGACATTGCCAACGCCTTTAACACCCTCCCCTGGGACTGCATCAAGGAGGCACTGCGCTGCCACGAAGCGCCCCCCTACCTGTGCCGGACCCTCGATGACTACTTCTCGGACAGGGAAGTAGTCTACCCCACGAGAGAGGGATGGGGCAGGAGAAAGATGTCTCTCGGAGTTCCACAGGGCTCGGTCTTGGGACCAGTCTCGTGGAACTTCGGTTACAACTGGGCGCTTCGTGGTGGCCACCTGCGTGGCATCGACATCGTGTGCTATGCCGATGACACGCTGGTGTTGGCTCGCGGGGCGACGTACAGGGACGCGTCGATCCTGGCTACGGCGGGCACGGCTCAGTTGGTGAGCCGCATCCGGCGCTTGGGTCCGGAAGTGGCCCTCAGTAAGTCCGAGGCCGTGTGTTTCCACGGCCCTCGGAAAGCGGCGCCGGCCGGAGCGGAGCTGGTCGTGGGTGGTGTTCCCATCGTCATCGGCAAGACGATGAGGTACCTCGGTCTTGTCCTAGACAGCCGATGGGACTTCCGGGAACATTTTACACGACTGGCTCCGCGGCTCGTTGGAGCGGCATCGGCCCTGGGTAGCTTGCTCCCGAATGTGGGAGGGCCGAACGCTGCATGCCGCCGCCTCTACACGGGGGTGGTAAGATCTATGGCGCTCTATGGAGCGCCGATCTGGGCGGACGCTTTGAGCGCCCACAACATCAAACTGCTGCGCAAACCGCAGCGGTGTATGGCGCTCAGAGTGATACGTGCGTACCGCACAGTATCATTTGAGGCGGCGTGCGTTCTGGCCGGGACGAGTCCATGGGACCTGGACGCTGAGATGCTGGCGAGCATCTACCGCCAACTGTCCGATACACGGGCCAGGGGTGATTCTGCTCCCCCTGAAGTGGTAAGACGTTGGCGGAGGCGGGGCCGAGAAACGGTCATGGAGCGGTGGGCGCGCAGGCTCGAGGAGCCGTCTGCTGGTCGCCGCACTGTCGAGGCTTTCCGACCGATCCTCCGGGATTGGGTCACTCGTGAGGATGGGGTTCTCTCGTTTAGGCTCGTGCAGGTGCTCACAGGGCACGGTTGCTTTGGGGAGTACCTGCATCGAGTTGCCGGGAGAGAACCCACACCGGTCTGCCACCAGTGTGGCGACCAGACAGATACGGCGCAGCATACGCTGGAGGTGTGTCCGGCGTGGACAGCCCAGCGGGCCCAGCTCATGGCCATAGTGGGGGCGGACCTCTCGCTGCCAACCGTTGCCGCGGCCATGGTTGGTAGCGAAAGATCCTGGAATGCAGTCCGGGACTTCTGTGAAGAAGTCCTGGAACGCAAAGAAGCCGACGAGCGCATGAGGGAGGACGACATTGCGAGCCTCCCCATGCGCAGAAGGCGCCCCCGAGGCAGGCGTCTAGCACATGACCGCCTGCCTCCATAAGGGGAACTCTGGGTGGTTGGGCTTGGGGAAGCCCGCCACCCGTTCGAGAGTTCCCCGAGACTGGACGATGTGCTCCGTGTTTCGGCACATCGTCGCAATACCGGGTAGAGCTCCCTGAGGGTTGAGCTCCCCGAGGAGGGTCCGGGTGCGGACAGCGCTGTCGGGGCCGCGGAAGAGTGCGGAAGCGTGCCCGTAGCCCCGACAGATGGCGCAGTGGCGGAAACACCCCAGGTTTTTAGTGGGTATGCCACCGATTAGCGGTGGAGACTCCCACATAACCACCGGCCTCCCCAGGTTTGGTGGTATCCAGGATTTTCCTGGGTCAAAAAAAAAAAAAAAAAAAAGGTTAGGTTAGGTTAGGTTAGGTTAGGTTAGGTTTTTTTTTTTTTTTTTTTTTTTTTTTATCAGCTCCTTCCCCTGGTTATATGTCCCAGGATTGTATTACTTTTTATTTATTTCTTACTCTATTACAATTTTCTTATTCTATAATTTATTGCCTAATCTATCTCTAAATTTTTATCTAACATATTTTGGTATCAAATATACCTTAATAAGGTATATTTGATACCAAAATATGTTAGTTGTTATAAGTCTAACAGAATATAATATATTCTGTTAGACTTATAACAATACGTCTTTGCGACATGTACATACTTGTGGCTCATTAGAGCCGCACGTTGTACGAACAATTATTAGTCTAGTTTTATAAATCTATTTTTACATTTACATATATGCTACAAATATTATATCGTGTACACATCTATCTCCGAGATTTCGAGGCAGCGACATTTTGACATGTACATACTTGTGGCTCATTAGAGCCACACGTTGTACTAAAATGTCGTTACAGGGTGAAAATATTATCTCATTAACAACGATACTATTACAATACTAATTAAACTACTTAACTCTTATCTACGCTTATTAAATTATTAATCTATTACATTTATTTTTGCTATAGGTATATATGTATCAATATATATTATAGCAAGGTTATCTATCTGTTTTATTTCTTTTATTTACAATTTTGCAGATTTGAGTGCAGTAGTCTGCGAACTCCACCATAGTTGCTTTGCTTACTAGGAGATCGCTTAGAGTACTTATGTCAATTTTGACACCTAGCTTCTGCTCTAAATCGTACCTAAGCGTTTCGTGGATGGGACAGTGGATAAGGATGTGAGGGATGTCTTCAATAGCATCGTTGTCACAGAGGCATGATGGACTCTCCTTGCACTTGAATCGGTTCAAGTATTGGGAGAATCCACCATGCCCCGTGAGGATCTGGGTGAGCATACCCGCTGGCTTGGCTACACGAACGAACTTGTACGCCCTTGCTACGCTAGGAAGAAACAATTTGGTAATAGACGCGGTGTTCCCAGACTTGTACCTTTCCTCCCATTCTATCAAGAATGATCCGCGTATTGTTTTCTTTAAATACGACACTGGGCACCGGTCATAGTCCGGTTTCCTCTTCAGCGTCAGTGCAGCCTCCTTCGCCAGATCGTCAGCGCGTTCATTACCCGGCAGACCCGCGTGAGCCTTAACCCAGAACAAAGATACCTCCTTGCCCTGAGTCTTGGCCATTCGCAGATTTCTCCGCGTCTCAACGGCCAGTGGGTGGAGGGAGCCATGGTTAACGATCGTCTCCAGTGCGGCTCTCGAATCGCTGTATAGACCATAACTCGCCTCCCTCCTGCTGAGGATCAACCCCGAGGCCTTGCATATGGCTAGAAGTTCCGCCTGGTAGACTGTGCAGTACGCGGACAGACTGAGCTTGAGGTACTTGGTCTCGGCCTCGCCGTTCCAAAAGGACAGCGCGGCTCCGACCTTTCCCTCAATCTTGCTGCCGTCGGTGAATATTCGCACCTGCTGCACGTTGTGCCTGTCTACGAGGCTTTGGTCTTCCAGTCGGATGAATTCCAGGTCCATATGCTCAGCTGGATGAGGAGTTTCTGCAAATCTTACCGGACGCTCGGTCTCTCTGTCTCCTAGGTCCGGAAGGGGTGACCCTCTCTTCGCCTCGTACAGTGCGGCTGCTTCCTGTATCCTGAGGTCGAGAGGCAGTATCCCCGCCAAGACCAGTGCCGAGTGTAGAGAGACCGTTCGATACGATTTGCAGAGCTTCTGTGCGAATCCTCTCTGGACCGTATCGAGCAACTTACGAAACCCGATCTTTTTTGCTGCGGAAGCCCACACCGGCGCAGCGTACATGATTACGGGCTCGATCGTGGCCGTATAAATCGTCCTAATAACCTCTGGGTGCAAGCCCCAGTCTACCTTCGCGGCCTTCGAGAGCTGTTTATAGATGTCTAAGGCTTTCCTACACTGTAAAGCGACGTGCGTGTTGAATGTCAGTCGGTCATCAATAGTCAGTCCCAGGATCTTGACTTCCCGAGACATACCGACGCTCACTCCTCCCATGGTCAACAGTGGGGTATCGTACTTAAGCTTCTTGGTTAGAACCATTGCGCAAGTTTTGTGCGGCGCAAACTTCAGCTTGTTCCGAACACCCCACTGCTGCACATGGGCCAGCGCAGCGTTTGCCTGTATCGAGACGTCAAGTCCAGAGTCTCCGTCAAACAGTAAGACGACGTCGTCAGCAAAAGCCTGCACATACACCCCCATCCCCTCCAGTTCCTGCAGCAGAGGGTCCAACAGAAGATCCCATAGGATGGGACCACCGATTGACCCCTGCACACAACCTTTGTTGGTGCTCCTGGTGCATTCTTCCCCGGCAAATCTTACACTGACTTCTCTGCAGTCCATGTAGCTATCCAGTAGCCTCCTGGTATTGACCCGGCACTCTTCCTCAGCCAGACGGACTCTGATGATCGGCCACCACGCGCTATCGAAGGCCCCCTCTATATCCAATGACACTAGGGTTACCAGCTTCTTCAGCTCAATCTTACCCTTGATACGGTGTATTAGCGTATAGAGGGCGTCCTCGGTGCTCCTCTGGGGCATGAATCCGAACTGGCGAGTACTAATCCGCGGTGCTAACTGCCATTTAATCCTTGCTACTGTCATCTTCTCCAGAACCTTCCCCAGGACCGGCAATAGACCAATAGGTCTGTAAGCCTTGGGGTTCGTGTAATCATCCTTGCCCGGTTTTCTCAGGACTACCACGGTTGCCTGCTTCCAGATGTCCGGGAAGTGGCCTAATTCTAGGCACTTGTTGAAGAGGGCAAGGGATGCGTCCAGGTCCTGGTAGATAGCTCGGCTGCAGATATCTGATGTGAAGCCATCCGCTCCTGGGGCCTTCTTCGGGTTGAAACTCCCCACCGCGGTCTTCAGCTCCAGCAGTGTAAACGGTGGATCATGGAGCTCACCATGCTTCCATTCGTTTACCCGCCTTGCCGCTTCTCTAACGCGGCGGTGCTCGTCATTGTCAGTTTCCTCCAGGTCTTGTGGGTAGAATGTCTCCGCAAGTAAGTTCACCGACTCTCTTGGGTTTAGAAATGCACCTTCCTTGGTTAGGGTCAAGTCTTCTTGTCTCCTGGTGGTCCGACGGATAACACGGTAAATACCATCCCATACTCCTTCCTTGTCCTGTCTTCTACAGAACTCCTTCCAGCTTTCTGTTTGGGCTTTCTTGGCTTCGCACTCATACTCTTCTTTTTTCTTCATGTACTCAGCTGCCACTATATCTCTGCGGTACGGAGCCGCGTTTTTTATCGTGCGCCTGAAGGTAGTGGCAACTTTGAACAGCCTTTCGAGCTCGTCATTCCACCATGGGATCGTGAGTACCTCTGTACTCTTCTTTAAAGGCATACTATTTTTGCATGCATCCGTTATTGATTCTGTAAATTTAATAATATTGTTTTCTAATTCTTGTTTTGTTTGTATGTTTTTAATTGTGTCCAAATTTATGTTTTTATTTAATTTTGATTCTAAAAATGTTGTGCCAAATACGTCCCATTTTGCCTTTTTTGTGTTGTAGAGCCTCGTCGTTCTCTGGACTCTTAGGCCTCTACTTTTGCGGAGATTTATGTCGAATAATATGGCGTTGTGGTCGGAGCTCGTCATCTCCTGGTCTACCCTCCAGTTATCTACCAACTCAAGTAGATCTTCCGTGCAGGCTGTTATATCTACGAAACTGGTGAATGCCCTGTTACCTCTCACGGTGTCGAATGTCGGCGTATCACCTCTATTGAGTACATGTAATCCAGACTCTTCCAGGGTCCCGGACATCTCTACGCCCCTGTGGTCTTCTATGGTGCTGCCCCACCAGGTACTCTTGGCGTTGCTATCGCCTCCGATCAGCAGTCTTCTTGAGCCCAGCTCCTCTCTAATCGCTCTTATCTGTTCCAGGTATGGCTCAATGGGCTGATCCGGTTCGAAGTAGAAGGACACCGCCGCGATTTCCCAGGCGCTGGTTCGGATCCTCACTACCACAATGTTGTTGGTCGTGAGTTTCGGGCACTGGACGACGTCAAGCTCGTGATCGAATACGACGATTGCCGCTTTCACAGTCCCATCTCCTACTGCTGCACACTGGAAGACTCTCGCCCCACGGTAATCCTTCATCCTCCTAACCCCACCCACATACGGCTCCTGGATCAGAGCAAACGCGATTTCTCGGTCGCTGGAGTGAATCATGAGCTCCGTGGTAGCTAGCTCCTTCCTCTGGAGGTTCGCCTGGGCTACTGCATAGCTTCTGGTGGGGTGATTGCCTACCCTGGAGCGCCCTGGAACCACCTTAGCAGTACGCTACTTTAGCCCTCGCCAGTGCCTCCCACCTCCTACGCACCGGGCACTCGGAGCTAAATGCATTATGCTCTGCACTTTCCATTTTGGCGGCCACGCAGTTGCAGCAGGTCGGCGCTGCAGACGCGAGGTAGTCGGCACATTTGTTTCTCATGTGTGGGCCGCCGCAATGACTGCATTTCGGTGTGGTTTCCCTACAAAACCTCCGGCCGTGACCATAGGCCAGGCACATGGAACATTGCACAAGGGGGGATTGGTCTTCCACCCTCACCTTCTGCATGTCCACGTGGACCGCCCCTTTAGCCATCAGCCGGTTGTAAAGTTGCGGGGACACCTTCACCACGACGTGGTTCATGAGCGGGTTTCTGGATCGTCTCTTAAATTTGACTTCCACTCGATCATCCTTTCTGTCGAGGCCCTGGAAAACCTCCCTGTTCTGGTTTCTCAAGGCGACCAGCACATCATCATCGCTGATGTATGTCAGTACATCCTTGAGCACCAGCATGGGGTCGTGGTTTTTCATTTCCTCGACAGTAAGCCGATCGTCTGCGCTCTTGAGCCGCTCCTTAATCCTTTTTCGTTCCTCTTCCGTCTTACATCCTATAATGACTTTCTTGTCTTTGATCTTCCTGACCCTCTCCACAGTGATCCATCCATCCTTCGCGTTCACCACTTTCCTGATCTCTCCCATCACCTCGTCCCCGGTGTGCGTCTCGTCCTTCGACGAGATAACAATGGAGTGTAGCGCGCTACGCTCCGGCGCCGATCTCGCGGGCGCGGCGGCCGCAACGGTCGCGTAAGTGGCCTGCTGCTGCATGGTCACTTGGTGCAACGCGATGGATTCTCTTAGTTTCTCCATTTCCAAACTATTTTTATCTATTTTTTCTCCCTGTTCTTTCATAATTTTTAATAATTCCAATCTTTCCTCTTTCATAATCCCACTTTCCAAATTACCCTGCCCACTTATAACCTTTTTTCCCATATTTTCACTGCTAATCACGGTCTGCTTTTTTGTTTCAGATGCCGCTGCAGCCTCATCCTTCATCAGCTGGAACATTTTGTCCAGCGCCTCCGCGATGCCTATTTTAATTTCGCCCTTTAAATTACGAGATTCGCTCAGGAATGTTTTTGCCTTCACGAGCCAGCTTCTAAACTCTGCGACTCTGTTAGCGGGCTTAGGGGCGCTGGCCAGCTTCGGGGACACGCTCGCGCTCTCTACAGATGTTCGTAGCGTCGGCTTGGTAGTTAGAGGCGCCGCCTTCTTTGGGCGGGCCGGAGCCGGGGCCGGGGCCGGGGCCGGGGCCGGGGCCGGGGCCGGGGCCGGGGCCGCAGCCGGGGCCGGAGCCGAGGCCGGGGCCGAGGCCGGGCCGGGCGCGGCCGGCTCGGGTGTCAATCTGCGCGGCGAATGCCCGTGCGACGTCGAGCTGCACGGCTTTGGTTCTATCGAGCCGCTCTCCCACTCTCCGATGCTCCTCCGCACGTTGGGAGCCTGCGTCATGCGTTCAGGAGAGGGTCGTACCCTTTCCACGTCAATAGGAGATGTCGGCCCGCTCTTATTAGAGCTCTTCTTCACGGGGGTATGTGCGATAGGCATGGTCGGGGGGAGCTACGTCAGTCCGTCTAAGTCGATACGTCAATAAAACGGTATCGGTCGATGTATATTAGTCTACTTAGTATGTATTCGTCCTATTTAGTCAGTGTGCTAGTCAATAAACGTAGTCACACGCACGTCAATAAATAATATATAATATAAAATACCGTTGTAAAAACGGTACAGTTCACAATAATTAAAACAAAAAAAATTGTAAGCCTAAGTAAACCGGTCAAAAGGCACGGTCTACGATTTCAGAACACAGCGTTTATCAACAACACAATATACACAAATTAATATACAATAAACAGCGTCAATCTTTATTCAATACTTACTTACTTACTAATAGTGTTCTTTCTGTTTCAGGTCGCGCGTTCCAGCCAGCCAGCAGGCGCTCACCGGGCTACGGAGTGTCAGTGCGTAGGTCGTCTGCGGGGGAAGAGGGCAGGGGGGGCGAGTGAAAGTGGGCCACAAGATGCTACGTATGTCTGTAAGTATGTTAGGTGCGTTTCCAATAAAGAGGGGAAATTCGAAAGATGCGGGGAGGGGGGGGGGGGTAGGTGTCGGGTCGGGGAACAGAGTCGAATACCAACCCTGTTTTCAAAATTTTTCTCCGTCGCACCTTTCCGGAGATATAGGGATTCAAAGTTTGAGGGGAAGCGGGGAGAGGGGAGGGAGGGGTCCGGCCAGATAGTGCGTTCTTTGCCCTACTCAGCACAAAAAACCGCGCTTTCGTAGGACGCACCGGTCGACAGTTACAGCTATTTTACAGGTGACCAGTCCTGTGTTATCAAAATGTTATCAAAGTAGGTCAGGAATGCGGTCAAGAGCGTGTCTACCGAGGAAAGAATTTAATTTATTTATCTTGTATGAGAGATGAGAACTTTAATGGGATGCGGGAGAGGGAAATGAGAGATACCAATGGGAGCGGGGATGGACCCTGTTCCCAAATCCACAAACAGAATTTTGATTGCTCGTCCCGTTCGCGAGATATTCAGCCGAAACTATGTTTAACTATGGGGCCTATGTACGAGAGTGATAAAAAAATTTATAAGGGTGTGGAGGGGGGGAAATTGGGACCGTGATCAAAACTTGTACATACAAGTATGTACAAAAATGGGGTTAGAATTGACCTCCGACGCACCGTTTCCGAGATACGGGGGAGGGGAAATTTCCAAAACTAGGTCAGGAAGGCGGTCAAGGGCGAGTCGATCGAGAAAAGAATTTAATTTATTTATTATGTATGAAAAGTGACAATTTTGATGGGGTGCGGGGGGGGGAACTGAAAGATACTAATGGAAGCGGAGATGGACCCTGCTCCCAAATCCACAAACAGAATTTTGATTCCTCGTCCCGTTTGCGAGATATTCAGCCGAAACTAGGGGGGCCTATGTCCGAGAGTGATACTAAAACTATTAAAAAAGTTAGGGCTGTGGAGGGGGGAGATTGGGACCGCGATCAAAACTTGTACATACAAGTATGTACAAAAATGGGGTCAAAATTGACCTCCGACGCACCGTTTCCGAGATATGGGGGGGGGAAATTTTCAAAAACGGACTGTCGGACACGGGTGCTGTCTGACGCCCAGTGCTGGTTGGTCCCAGGTGGTGGGTGGCGATGTGCCTGGTGTTCGGCACATCGTCATTATGGCGGGAGCCGAAGCTCCGTGGTGGGGCCCGAGTTGGGCCAGCGCTGTCGGGTGCCGCGGAGGAGTGCGCAAGCGTGCCCGTAGCCCCGACACCAGGCGCAGTGGTGGAACACCCAGGGGTTTTGGTGGGTATACTGTCCAGTCGGCAGGACTCCCACATAACCACCCGCCTGCCCACGAGCTGTGGTGGTATCTATAAAAGATTTCCCCTGGCTAAAAAAAAAAAAAAAAAGGTTAGGTTAAGTTAGGTTAGGTTAGGTTTTTTTTTTTTTTTTTTTTTTTTTTTTTTCAGCTCCTTTCCCCGGTTATGTGTCCCAGGATTGTAGTACTTTATTTATTTCTTAATCTAGTACATTTTTGCTTACCGATTAAATTTATAGCTTAATCTATCTTAATGTGTATCGGGTATATGTCTTTCTACTTTTTATTATTACATAATTCCATCTTAAATATTATATCTATTTATCGGTTTTACTGTTTATCTTACTCTACCAGTTTTATCTGTACATTCCTACATTTCTTATGTATATGTATACAATATCATTATCTTCATACATCTTTCTACGGTATACTAAACCTTCCTATTTCTACCTATCACAAATTTGGAAATTTGGAAATGACTACAACTTATTCTATCCTTATACATATTACAGTTTACCTCTTACTCTCTCACAACGAATCTTATATTTACTATCTTTTTATAATCTATTTATTCTACATAGTATTATCTGTTTTATACGTACATTTATCTATTTAAATTACTGTCTATTTTACTAATTTGGAATTTACTCACTTATAATTATGTTTGCTACACTAGGAAGGATTTAATCTATAATCTATTTCAAATTACACCTATTTCATTATTTATATATCTTTGACATTTACATTTCGTTTCCCTTCCTGTGTACACATCTCCCACCAGTCACGCATTCGTGCATCCGCACCCACACGCGCGCACCATGCCTGTACTCTCACATACTCATGAAAGTACAGACACGGCCGGACGGTCGTATGCGTGCGTACCCACGAGCGTCATCCTTTCGCTCTTATATATAAAACATTTACACTATTACTTAATATTTTTATCTATTATTCTTAGTTTGCTATTGATATATATATAACAATATATACGCTAGCAAGGTTATTTATCTGGTTGCGTTTCGCTTGTTTACAATTTTGCAGATTTTTGTGCAATAGTCAATAAACTCTAGGCTACTAGACTTACTGGTAAGGAGATCGCTTAGAGTCTCCTTCTCTAATTTTACTCCTAACTCTTGCTCAAAACTGTATCTCAGGCTTTCATGGATAGGGCAGTGGAGTAGGATATGGGGGACATCTTCAACAGTATTATTGTCACAGATGCATGATGGATTCTCCTTGCACTTGAATCGGTTCAAGTATTGGGAGAATCCACCATGCCCCGTGAGGATCTGGGTGAGCATACCCGCCGGCTTGGCCACACGAACGAACCTGTACGCTCTCGCTACGCTCGGTAAAAACAATTTGGTAATAGACGCGGTGTTCCCAGACTTGTACCTTTCCTCCCATTCTATCAAGAATGATCCGCGTATTGTCTTCTTTAAATACGACACTGGGCACCGGTCATAGTCCGGTTTCCTTTTCAGCGTCAGTGCAGCCTCCTTCGCCAGATCGTCAGCGCGTTCATTGCCCGGCAGACCCGCGTGAGCCTTAACCCAGAACAAAGATACCTCCTTGCCCTGAGTCTTGGCCATTCGCAGATTTCTCCGCGTCTCGACGGCCAGTGGATGGGGGGAGCTATGGTTAACGATCGTCTCCAGTGCGGCTCTCGAATCGCTGTATAGACCATAACTCACCTCCTCCCTGCTGAGGATTATTCCCGTGGCTTTACATATGGCTAGGAGCTCCGCCTGGTAGACTGTGCAGTACGCGGACAGACTGAGCTTGAGGTTCTTTGTCTCGGCCTCGCCGTTCCACAAGGACAGAGCGGCTCCGATCTTTCCCTCAATCTTGCTGCCGTCGGTGAATATTCGCACCTGCTGCACATTATACCTGTCTACAAGGCTTTGGTCTTCCAGTCGGGTGAATTCCAGGTCCATATGCTCAGCTGGGTGAGGAGTATCTGCAAATCTTACCGGACGCTCAATCTCTCTGTCTCCTAGGTATGGAGGGGGCGACCCTCTCTTCGCCTCGTACAGTGCGGCTGCTTCCTGTATCCTGAGGTCGAGAGGCAGTATCCCCGCCAAGACCAGAGCCGAGTGTAGAGAGACAGTTCGATACGATTTGCAGAGCTTCTGCGCGAATCCTCTCTGGACCGTATTGAGCAACTTACACACTCCGATCTTTTTTGCTGCGGATGCCCACACCGGCGCGGCGTACATGATGATAGGTTCGATGGTGGCTACGTAAATTGACCTAATCACCTCTGGATGCAAGCCCCAGTCCACTTTGGCGGCCTTGGCAAGCTGCTTGTAGATATCAAGCGCCTTTCTACACTGCAGCGCGACGTGCGTGTTAAAAGTCAATTTGTCGTCAATAGTCAGTCCTAGGATCTTGATCTCCCGAGACATACCGACGCTCACTTGTCCCATGGTCAACAGTGGGGTGTCGTACTTAAGCTTCCTGGTCAAGACCATTGCGCAAGTTTTGTGCGGCGCAAACTTCAGCTTGTTCCTAACACCCCACTGCTGCACATGAGCCAGCGCAGCGTTGGCCCGTATCGAGACGTCAAGTCCAGAGTCTCCGTCAAACAGTAACACTACGTCGTCAGCGAAGGCCTGCGCATACACCCCCATCCCCTCCAGTTCCCGCAGCAGAGGGTCCAGAAGAAGGTCCCACAGGATGGGACCACCTATTGACCCTTGCACACATCCTTTGTTGGTGCTCCTGGTGCATTCTTCCCCGGCAAATCTTACACTGACTTTTCTGCAGTCCATGTAGCTATCCAGTAGCCTCCTGGTATTGACCCGGCACTCTTCCTCAGCCAGACGTATTCTAATGATCGGCCACCACGCGCTATCGAAGGCCCCCTCTATATCCAATGACACTAGGGTTACCAGCTTCTTCAGCTCAATCTTACCCTTGATTCGGTGTATTAGCGTATAGAGGGCGTCCTCGGTGCTCCTCTGGGGCATGAACCCGAACTGGCGAGTACTAATCCGCGGTGCTAACTGCCATTTAATCCGTGCTACTGTCATCTTCTCCAGGATCTTCCCCAGGACCGGCAATAGACCAATAGGTCTGTAAGCCTTGGGGTTCGTGTAATCATCCTTGCCCGGTTTTCTCAGGACTACCACGGTTGCCTGCTTCCAGATGTCCGGGAAGTGGCCTATCTCTAGGCACTTGTTGTAGAGGGCAAGGAATGCGTCCAGATCCTGGTAGATAGCTCTACTGCAGATGTCCGCAGTGAAGCCATCCGCTCCTGGGGCCTTCTTTGGGTTGAAACTCCCCACCGCGGTCTTCAGCTCCAACAGTGTAAACGGTGGATCATGCAACTCACCATGCTTCCATTCGTTTACCCGCCTTGCCGCCTCTCTGGCGCGGCGGTGATCTTCATTGTCAGTTTCCTCCAGGTCTTGTGGGTAGAATGTCTCCGCTAGTAAGTTTGCCGACTCTTTTGGGTTTAGAAATGCACCTTCTTTGGTTAGGGTCAAGTCTTCTTGTCTCCTGGTGGTCCGACGGATAACACGGTAAATACCGTCCCATACTCCTTCCCTGTCCTGTCTTCTACAGAACTCCTTCCAACTTTCTGTTTGGGCTTTCTTGGCTTCGCACTCATACTCTTCTTTTTTCTTCATGTACTCAGCTGCCACTATATCTCTGCGGTACGGAGCCGCGTTCTTGATCTTACGCCTGAAGGTAGTGGCAACTTTAAACAGCTTTTCGAGCTCGTCATTCCACCATGGGATCTTGAGTATCTCTGTACTCTTCTTAAGCGGCATGCTGTCCGTACATGCTTTTGTTATTGCGTCTGTAAATTTAATAATTGTCTGTTCCAGATCGTGTTTTGTTTGCAAATTCTCAATAAAGTTTATCGTTAAATTTTGATTTAATTTTGATTCCGAAAATGACGCGTCGAATGTATCCCAATCTGCGTGTTTAGTATTGTAGAGCCTCGTCGTTCTCTGGACTCTTAGGCCTCTACTTTTGCGGAGTTTAATATCAAATGTTATAGTATTGTGGTCAGAGCTCGTTATCTCCTGGTCTACCCTCCAGTTGTCTACTAGTTCAAGTAGATCCTCCGTGCAAGCTGTTATATCGACAAAGCTGGTGTACACTCTATTACCTCTCACGGTGTCGAACGTGGGTGTATCACCTCTGTTGAGTACATGTAATCCAGACTCTTCCAGGGTCCCGGAAATCTCTACGCCCCTGTGGTCTTCAATGGTGCTACCCCACCAGGTACTCTTGGCGTTGCTATCGCCTCCGATCAGCAGTCTTCTTGAGCCCAGCTCCTCTCTAATCACTTTCATCTGTTCCAGGTATGGCTCAATGGGCTGATCCGGTTCGAAGTAGAAGGACACCGCCGCGATTTCCCAGGCGCTGGTTCGGATCCTCACTACAACAATGTTGTTGGTTGTGAGTTCCGGGCACTGGACGACGTCAAGCTCGTGGTCGAAGACAACGATTGCCGCCTTCACAGTCCCATCTCCTACTGCTGCGCACTGGAAGACTCTCGCCCCACGGTAGTCCTTCATCCTCCTAACCCCACCCACATACGGCTCCTGGATCAGGGCGAACGCGATTTTTCGGTTACTGGAGTGAATCATGAGCTCCGTGGTAGCTAGCTCCTTCCTCTGGAGGTTCGCCTGGGCTACTGCGTAACTTCTGGTGGGGTGATTGCCTACCCTGGAGCGCTCTGGAACCACCTTAGCAATACGCTACCTTAGCTCTCGCCAGTGCCTCCCACCTCCTACGCACCGGGCACTCGGAGCTAAAAGCGTTATGCTCGCCATTCTCCATCTTGGCGGCCGCGCAGTTGCAGCAGGTCGGCGCTGCAGATGCGAGAAAGTCGGCGCATTTGCTTCGCATATGCGGGCCGCCGCAATGGCTGCACTTCGGAATGGTGTCCTTACAAAACCTCCGTCCGTGGCCATAGGCTAAGCACATCGAGCACTGCACAAGGGGGGATTGATCTGCAACCCTCACCTTCTGCATGTCAATGTGGACCGCCTCTTTGGCCATCAATCGGCTGTAAATTTGCGGGGACACCTTCAATGCTACGTGGTTCGTGAGCGGGTTTCTTGCACGTCTTTTGAACTTGACGTCCACTCGATCGTCCTTCTTGTCGAGGCCCTGAAAAACGTCCCCGTTTTGGCGTCTCAGCGCGACCAACACGTCCTCGTCGCTGATGTATGTGAGCACATCCCTGAGTACCACCATCGGGTCGTGGTTCTTCATTTCCTCGACAACAAGGCGATCGCCTGCGCTCTTGAGTCGCTCCTTTATCTTTTTCCTTTCCTCCTCCGTCTTGCATCCTATGATCACCTTCCTATTTCTGATCTTTCGGACCCTCTCTACCGTAACCCACCCGTCCTTCGCGTTCACCACTTTACGCACCTCGCCCATCACTTCGTCTCCGGTGTGCGCTTCGTCTTTAGACGAGATGACGATAGAGTGCAGAGCGCTACGTTCAGGCGCCGATCTCGCGGGCGCGGCGGCCGCGATGGTCGCGTAAGTGGCTTGCTGCTGCACAGTCACGTGGTGTAACGCGATAGATTCCCTTAATTTCTCCATTTCCAAATTATTTTTATCTAGTTTTTCTCCCTGTTCTTTCATCATTTTTAGCAATTCCAGTCTTTCCTCTTTCATTATCCCACTTTCCAAATTATCCTGCCCGCTTATAACCCTTTTTCCCATAATTTCGTTACTAATATTTTGTTTTTTGTTTTCAGATGAAGCTGCAGCCTCGTCCTTAATCAGCTGGTACATTTTGTCCAGCGCCTCCGCGATACCTAGTTTTATTTCGCCCTTTAAATTCCGGGATTCGCTCAAAAACGTCTTAGCCTTCACGAGCCAGCTTCTACATTCCGCGACTCTGTTGGTGGGCTTAGGGGCGCTGGCCAGCTTCGGGGACACGCCCGCGCTCTCTACAGATGTTCGCGCCATCGGCTTAGTTGTAAGAGGCGCCGCTTTCTTCGGGCGAGTCGGAGCCGGGGCCGCAGCCGGGGCCGCAGCCGGGGCCGCAGCCGGGACCGTAGCCGGGGCCGCAGCACTATGGGACAAAACGGTATTTTCCATCTCAAAAATCGATAACTCTGTTGTTTTGTGATTTTTCTCCTTGTAATTTTTTTCACGTATTTGTGAATACCTAGGCTATAAAAGAAATCAAACACCATCATTTTAAAATTATATATATTTCGTAAAAAATTTACAAAGATAAAGTTATACAAAATTTCATGCAAAAAATTAAACAGTTATATTAAAATAGCAATAAAAGTTACACTTTTGCTTAAAATAAGTTTAAAACTAAATTATTATGTAAGTATACAAACAGTTACATGATAAAAAAATTAAAAAAATAGTGCTTATCCTACTCATCACTTATTTCCAACAATTCTTTAGCTTCGTCAAATAATTCTTTAGATATTAGAAAACTTTGTCTACTTAAGTTAGATATATAAGGATCAGATGTATATAACAAAATATGCAGAACGTCTTCGTTTGTTGCTGATCTGGAACACTTCCTAGCGTGATGTAACCTATATTTCTTGTAATCTTTATTTCGGGCTTCCTGTGCATCTTCGGATAATTGTCATATAGGCAAAACTGCATAATGTTCTATTATTTTAGCACCATGTATAAGTACTTTATGGACTGAAGATGGCATGTAGTACCAGTTATATTTGCTTACATATAACTGCGCGGTTATCAATGTATACTGGCCGAATTTTTCTGCGTTTATAGGGAATCCCGATGACATGGTTTGAAGAATTACATATAATCTCTTGATTAATTCTTCATCGATTCCGGTTATCTCTGCAGAGCATTGGTAATTTTGGAAAAATCTCCTTGCCGTATTTCCGTCATTGCTATTACCGGAACCTTGACGTGGTTTATCAATATGCAAACCAAGCACTTCTCGGAAACGTTTTTGGACATATTTTTTCTTGTCTTCTTTAAGTTTCTTGTTATCTGGAGTTGTTGCAGACCACTTCTCAAATCCTAAATTGTAAGAAATATGGAGAATCATTTCCATAAATCTTATCCATGCGTGTAATGTCGACAATCCGTATTTAAACGCATTTTCATTTTCAACTCTCGTTGTTACTTTTAAAAGATCATTCATTTGTCTGGGAGTTGCTCCACAAACAGTGCAAGTAGCACTGAATGATGTGTTCGTTAACACTTGAGCAACTTTCCCATCAATCATTGTCATAAACAGTTCATGTTTAACTTCGATGACTTTATCGTCTATTGCCACAAGAGTTGGAATCAATTGATTAATTTTGGCTTCAATTTCACTGACAACTGCTGTAGTTTTTTCGGGTGTTTCTTTTGCAAATTCTAATGAAATTGGTCTGCAATATCTAACGGACGAGCAAGTAGGGTTTTGCCATATAACTGCAGAAGTTTCCTCGTCTACTAGTCGCAGTGGTACAAGGGACACTATAAACAAATTAGCATCCGATATTTGTTCGCTTTCTTCCGGTAGAGTTTGTTTATACTCACTCTGCCCGGAGGATCCATCGCATCCCCATTTAGTGAACAGCTTGACACGATTGTAATTTGTCGATCCTGACTTTATCTTTATAATACGGCAGACGGTATGGTCTAAGAGATCTTGCAGATTGATTTTTGCGCTTATATTCGTCACCGTTATGCTAGATGCAGGCGGATAGCAAGCCTTTTTTGCTTCACTTAATGTTTGATACGAAGGCAATACGGAACTTAAATTCTTATCGACGAGCCTTTTTCTTAGGTACGCATATTGGGCTTTGGTTAGATCTGTTTCAATACACATACTCAGTGCCTCCTCTTTTGTAAAGGAAAGAGCATTATCTGGATTGAGTATGTTTTGTAGAAGTTCACCAGAAGTATTCAAGCCAGAATTTTCAGATGTTGAGGTACTGCAAGAGTTCAATGGTACTTTAAACTCACCATTTAACCAATTTGAGTATAGGTTCTCAAAACGGTCTGGCTTTCTTTGAGCTTTGACCCATTTCTGGTTGCAACTTGATGTTAGATTTTTTTGAATACTCTGTATTACAGTATTAACGTCTGTTTCCGATAATTGAAAGTTGTCCAACAAATATTGTTTTAGGTCTGAAGTACTTTTACCTTTTATTATTTGATCACATAGATCGCGTCGAACACAAACGAATTCACTCATTGTTAGATAATATAATTGTTTTTTGATAGGTAATTGTTACTGAACACTTTGATAAATAGTATGCTGAAAACACGGGTATATAAAGGTCCAATATTTTAGTGCCTTGTGCAAAAAGCATGAGACAATTGATTATGACAGTACTCACCGAAATAGTGTAATCAATACTGATAATTACCACAATAGATAAATAGTACTTCCGCAGCAATAAAGTTTATCATACCTGTGGTTAAGATGTTCACCGCAAACAAAAGTGCCATGGGAAGATTCTTTCAAATATTATAATGGTAGTTTATTAATTTGTTTATGTATGCTTCTATCATAGAAATGGTAAAAGAAAAACAATATAGACGTCAAAATACAATAATGAGACAGAAAAAAAAGAACCGTAATTTTCGGGGATTTTTTTATGTTTCCCTGATTGACATTATTGCTTCTAAATCACTTTGGCGCAAAAAAGGCGCAAGATTTTTTTTGATCCTCATATTACTGAATAGGTAAGCTGTCTAATAGAGTGATTAACTTGACACCGGCAGCTTTCGGCAACAAGGAAAACTCCAATTGTAATAAAAAAAAACGAAAATTTCTTTACTTCACTAAAAAAATATTAAAAAATAAAATAAATAGATTTTTTATAAAAATCTAATATGGTTGCAAAGTGTACATTCTAAGCTATCTAATGATGTATAACACTGACATGCTTTCTTAGAATACTTTCAAATAATTTTGTGTTGAACTTCCTTAACGGTAATTTAATTGGCATGAAAATATTTATGTCCAATGTTTGAGGTTCATTTTATAAACGTAAAACTAAGTTTTTTTTTTTTTTTTGTAATTTATCTGTAAGCTCCATTCTTTGAGAGTATAAAACCATAAAGAACTCTATGGATTTACGACTTTCGTCGAAACCATTTTCGAGTTGGGAAATACCGTTTTGTCCCATAGTGCGCAGCCGGGGCCGCAGCCGGGGCCGCAGCCGGGGCCGCAGCCGGGGCCGGAGCCGGGGCCGGGGCCGAGGCCGGGCCGGGCGCGGCTGGCTCCGGTGTCAATCTGCGCGGCGCGTGCCCGTGCGACGTCGAGCTGCACGGCTTCGGTTCAATCGAGCCGCTCTCCCACTCTCCGATGCTCCTCCGCACGTTGGGAGCCTGCGTCGTGCGTTCAGGAGAGGGTCGTACCCTTTCCACGTCGATAGGAGATGTCGGCCCGCTCTTATTAGAGCTCTTCTTCACGGGGGTATGTGCGATAGGCATTGTCGGGGGGAGCTACGTCAATGGTCTTAAAGTCGATATGTCAATAAAACAATATCGGTCAGTATAAAAGTCTACCTAGGTATAAATAAGTATTATAAGTATGTATAAGTCGATACGTCAAAAGAACGATATCGGTCAGTGTATAGTCAATCTAGGTATATAGTCGTCTTATCAAATAAGTGTACTAGTCAATAAACGTAGTCACACGCACGTCAATAAATAATATAATATAAAATACCGTTGTAAAAACGGTACAGTTCACAATTAAAACAAACAAATTGTAAGCCTAGGTAAACCGGTCAAAAGGCACGGTCTACGGTTTCAGAACACAGCGTTTACCTACAACACAATATACACAAATTAGTGTACAATAAACAACGTCAATCTTTATTCAATACTTACTTACTTACTAATAGTGTTCTTTCTGTTTCAGGTCGCACGTTACAGCCAGCCAGCAGGCGCTCACCGGGCTACGGAGTGTCAGTGCGTAGGTCGTCTGCGGGGGAAGAGGGCAGGGGGGGCGAGTGAAAGTGGGCCACAAGATGCTACGTATGTCTGTAAGTATGTTAGGTGCGTTTCCAATAAAGAGGGGAAATTCGAAAGATGCGGGGAGGGGGGGGGGGGTAGGTGTCGGGTCGGGGAACAGAGTCGAATACCAACCCTGTTTTCAAAATTTTTCTCCGTCGCACCTTTCCGGAGATATAGGGATTTAAAGTTTGAGGGGAAGCGGGGAGAGGGGAGGGAGGGGTCCGGCCAGATAGTGCGTTCTTTACTCTACTCAGCACAAAAAACCGCGCTTTCGTAGGACGCACCGGTCGAAAGTTACAGCTATTTTACAGGTGACCAGTCCTGTGTTATCAAAATGCTATCAAAGTAGGTCAGGAATGCGGTCAAGAGCGTGTCAACCGAGAAAAGAATTTAATTTATTTATCTTGTATGAGAGATGAGAACTTTAATGGGGTGCGGGAGAGGGAAATGAGAGATACCAATGGGAGCGGGGATGGACCCTGTTCCCAAATCCACAAACAGAATTTTGATTGCTCGTCCCGTTCGCGAGATATTCAGCCGAAACTATGTTTAACTATGGGGCCTATGTACGAAAGTGATAAAAAAATTTATAAGGGTGTGGAGGGGGGGAAATTGGGACCGCGATCAAAACTTGTACATACAAGTATGTACAAAAATGGGGTTAAAATTGACCTACGACGCACCGTTTCCGAGATACGGGGGGGGGAAATTTCCAAAAACTAGGTCAGTAAGGCGGTCAAGGGCGAGTCGATCGAGAAAAGAATTTAATTTATTTATTATGTATGAAAAGTGACAATTTCGATGGGGTGCGGGGGGGGGAACTGAAAGATACTAATGGAAGCGGAGATGGACCCTGCTCCCAAATTCACAAACAGAATTTTGATTCCTCGTCCCGTTTGCGAGATATTCAGCCAAAACTAGGGGGGCCTATGTCCGAGAGTGATACTAAAACTATTAAAAAAGTTAGGGCTGTGGAGGGGGGGATATTGGGACCGCGATCAAAACTTGTACATACAAGTATGTACAAAAATGGGGTCAAAATTGACCTCCGACGCACCGTTTCCGAGATATGGGGGGGGGGGAAATTTTCAAAAATAAAATTATTTGCCGTTTTTTGGCAGATTTGAGTTTCACGGCGGGGCCTCCTGCTCTGCAATGGATTGCGGCGCGTGGGTTCTGCTTGTGCAGCTGTGTGGCCGACAAAATGCCCTACCCGAAACAATAATTTTTGGATTTTTGGGGTCACCCGGGACCGACAGGGACTTCCGGGAAGTCAACGGGTTGGTGTTTACCAGCCGCAAACCACGACTAAAATCCCGGTTTTGGGCCTCCTGGTGCTCCAAAAAATCCACAAAAATTCTCAAAATTGCAACGCAACCAGTGGAGTCCGCTATTAAAATTTCGAGACCTTCCGGGATATCCCGGAGGGGCTACCACTTTTCTTTTCCAAAACTCGAATTCCTAGTTTACCTACTGTACTCTTTTCGTTTATAACTTTAAAACTAATAATGAGAAAAATCAAAAAATTTACACAAATGTTCTACTTGAATAACTGAGATTTTTGAAAATTTAAAAACTAAGGGTTGTCACTCAGAATTTTGATCTAGGGCTGTCCAAATATTACTTAAAAATACCTTAACTTAATATTCCCGTAGCTCCCGAACGGAGCGTCCTTTTCTTCGGGGAAAAAATTGCGCCCGGCTGCGGCCGACGTCTTCTTCCTGGTCCAGCTATCAGATCTTCCAGGAACTGCCGGGAAGAGGTTGCACGTGGCCACGTGCTAGCGGTTTTCCAGTCACCAAAGTACTGGTGAAGTCCCGGAAAAAAATCCAGGAAAATTTCCAGGTACGCTCCTCGTCCAGGCGCTTCTCCGAGGTGTGTCAGACCGGGGGGTCGTCGATCTTGTTTCAGCGTGCGGCGGCTTCAAAGAGGTCCAGGCGAGGTTGTCTGTGGTTTCCCGGGGGATATCTCGGGAACCACTCAACCTACGAGCCCAGGACTGGAGCCGTTGGAAAGCGCGCTTCAGTGCGATTCTAAGGGTATACAACACTTCACCAGGTTTTCACTGCACTGCGCGATAAGGACAAAACAAAGAATGTAAACAAGAATAAAAAATTCTAAAAAAAAAATTATTTGATGCGCGGAGCGTGTTTGTATCGCTTGTAAGTGCGCGCTCCGGTCGAGCGGTGGGTTGCGACTGATTAGGTTAGGTTAGGTTAGGTTAGGTTAGGTTAGGTTAGGTTAGGTTAGGTTTTTTTTTTTTTTTTTTTTTTTTTTTTCCTGTCCCGGTGCATAGACCGGGCCCGCGAGCTAGGTCCCTAACCAGTGAGTGTCAGGGGAATTGACTACACAGGGTTTCTATTTATTGCTTATAAACTATTTTACATATTGTTCTTAACTAATTTACTTATCATAATTTTTATTTATTACTTTACTATTACAACTATACAAAATGCTTAAGACTAGGTTAATATTAATATATTGTAAATATAAGAATTTAACCTATAATTAATTACTTATTTTTCTTTATTACTACGCTACATATTTTTATACAGTACTCAATAAATCTATTTCTTATGTATCTATCGCTCAATATCAGTTTTATGTTATCTCTATTCACATCCATTTCTATCTCCTGCTCAACATCGAATCTCTCTTTTCCGTAAATCGGACATTCCGTAATGATGTGGATAGGCGTCTCGTCCTTTCCGGGTTCACATGTACATGATGGGCTCTCCCTTAACTTAAATCTATGCAAGTATTGGGAGAACCCACCATGCCCGGTCAAAATTTGTGTTAATGTGCCTTCTGGCCTAAGAGCTTTTACAATAGGGTAGGCCTGTACAGCGTCTGGGAAAAATATTTTCGTGATCGACCCCGTCTCGCTCTCACGATAGCGCCGGTCCCATTCGTCGAGCGAATCCATCCGGATCTGCCGCTTGACGAATGAGACCGGGCAGATATCATAGTTAGGCTTGCTTTTTATATGCAGAGCCGCATCTTTAGCCAATTGGTCCGCTCTTTCGTTTCCCTCCATCCCCGCGTGAGCTTTGATCCAAAATAAATTTAGAGTTTTTTGTTGTTCCCGAATTAATTTTATATTTGCTCTCGTTTTAACTGCAAGGGGATGGAGGGATGAATTATTAGTGACAGTTTCCAGGGCCGATCTCGAATCACAGTATATGTGACAGGCGGATTCTGCCTTTTTAGCTCTCTCTGTAGCCTCTGCCAGTGCCAGTAGTTCTGCCTGGTAGACGGAGCAGCGGTCGGAGAGTTTAAGCTTTTTGGTACTCGTCTCTACGGCGCCGTCCCATATGGACAGTGCCGCACCGACTTTCCCCGCTATTTTGCTTCCGTCGGTAAAAATGTGCATCTGCTCCCCTTGGTATTGCTCTAACGCTGCTCCGTCTTCCAGACATGTGAACTCTATGTTCATGTGACTTGCCGGATGCGGCTTTTCTACGAAAGGCACAGGCGTTTCTATGCCACGGTCCTCTACTATCCGCTGGGAGTAGCCCTTCTTTATTTCAAAAAGCGAGGCTGCTTCCCGGATTCTAATATCCAAGGGAAGCAGCCCAGCGAGTAGTAGAGCCGCGTTTAGCGAGACTGTACGATGCGACCTAGTTATTTTTTGCACGAATCCCCGTTGTACTGCGTTTAGCTGATTTTGGATACATATTTTGTGTGTCGCGTTTGCCCAAGCGCTAGCGGCGTACATGATTGTAGGCTCGACAACGGCGATGTATATGGTCCTAATGATTTCGGGATTAAGTCCCCACGTGACTTTGGCCGCCCTTGACAGCTGTTTATAAAAGTTGAGTGCCTTTCTGCAGACGTTCGCGGCATGTGCGTTAAATGTCAGCTTGTCGTCTATGGTGAGACCCAGCAGCTTGACTTCCTTGACCATGCCAACGTCAACGCCTCCCATCGTTAGGTGCGGGGTGTCATGCTTCAGCTTTCGCGTCAGAACCATGGCCATTGTTTTCTGCGGCGCAAAGTTCAGCTTGTTCATAACACCCCAAGCCCTGACGTCCTCCAGCGTGGCGTTGGCATGCTCTTGGATGCTCTGCGCGGTCTCACCATCGAAGACAAGCACGACGTCATCAGCGAACGCCTGCGCGTACACGCCTTTGCTGTCTAGCATTTTCAGAAGAGGGTCCAGCAGTACATCCCAGAGAATCGGGCCCCCGATGGATCCCTGGACACAGCCCTTCTCCGTCTTGCGACACACCTCCTCTCCCGCATATCGTACCCGGACTCCGCGGCAATCCATATAACTGTCTAGTACCCTTCTCAAGTTCACGGGGCAGTCTTCCTCCGCCAGTCGAACCCGGATCTGCGGCCACCAGGCACTGTCGAAGGCTCCCTCTATATCCAGCGATACAAGCGTAACAATTTTCTTACGTTCTATTTTTTCGCGTATGTGTTGCATCAGGATATAAAGGGAGTCCTCTGTGCTCTTTTGGGGCACGAAGCCGAACTGGCGAGGACTCATCCCCGGTAGTAGGTGAAACTTGAGTCGGGTTACTATCATTTTCTCATATATTTTGCCCAGAACCGGCAGGAGCCCTATCGGTCGATAAGATTTCGGAGCGGTGTATGTCGCCTTCCCCGGCTTCCTCAGTACCACCACTGTGGCCTGTTTCCAGGGTTCAGGGAAGTGACTGAGCTCGAGGCACTTGTTCAGGATCCCCAGGAAGAGATCCGGATCGTTCCTTACAGCTTCCCTACATATGTCGGCAGTAAAGCCGTCCGCACCAGGGGCTTTCTTGGGGTTGAAGGAATTCGCCGCAGACATCAGCTCGACCAGTGTGAATGGTGGGTCGCATACTTCATTATGTTTCTTCTCATTCACAATGTTCGCCTTAGCTCTGATTCTGCGGTGTTCGGTGTTGTCGTTGCTTTCAAAGTCCCTCGGATAAAAAGTTTCCGCCAAGACTTTGGCAGAATCCTTAGCGCTCAACACTATGCCTCCAACTTCCAGCGGCACGTCTTCCTCCCTGCTCTGTGTCCTACCTATAACCCTATAAATCCCGTCCCAGACCCCCTCCCGATCCTGTTTTCCGCAAAACTCCTTCCAACTCGTGACTCTCGCCTTCGCGGCTTCTAGTTCGTACTCATTTTTATGTTTCAGGTACTCTTCATAGACCTTTTGGCTCCGGACGGGTGCGGCGCAGCGGACTCTCCTCTTCATGGTGAAGACCTTCCTCTTCATTTTCTCGAGTTTCTCGGACATCCACGGCATGGTGAGTATCTGTGTGTTTTTCTTTGTAGGTATGGTGTCTGTGCATGCGTGTGTTATTGATTCTGTGTATTTGTGTACTATTGCTTCTAATTGTTGTGTGTCGTGTATTTGTTGTATAGCTGTGTGTGTGATTTGATTTTCCTGGTTGAATTGGTTCAGTTTCGTACGAAACTGAGCCCAATTCGCTTTTTTAGTGTTATATAACCGGGTTGTCCTAATGATTTGTGTGCCTTTAGATTTGTGTAGTCGTATGTGGAATGTGATGCCGTTATGGTCCGAGCTCGTGAAACTCTCGTCCACTCTCCAGTCCTCCACCAGGTGCAGGAGGTCCGCGGAGCAGGCCGTCACGTCGACGAAGCTGGTGTACCTTATCCCCCCTCTAATCGTGTCGAACGTTGGTACAGATCCTCTGTTCAACACCTGAAGGTCCAGCTCGTCAAGGGCGCACCTAACCTCCTCGCCTCGGTGATTAGTCGTCGCGCTACCCCACCAGGTGCTCCAGGCATTTACATCCCCGCCTATAAGCAACCTCGAAGACCCCAGAGTTTCCCTTATCTTAGCCAGATGCTGCAAGTACGGGCCTGTGGGTTCATCCTTCTCGAAGTACAGGGACACCAGGGTGATACTCCAGGCGCTGGTCTGGATCCCCACCACCGCGATGTTGTTCGTGGTGAGTTGCGGGTACGGTGTGACATCCAGTGTAGAGTCAAATACGGCTATGGCCGATTTGACCGTCCCTCCTCCT